>OX422184.1:5188654-6534624 GCA_949130485.1 Agelas oroides | reverse complement strand
GAGTCAAGTAGAGCAATGGTAGGATGTAGTAGAGTCATGTAGAGGCATGGTAGAATGCAGTAGAGTCATGCAGTGTCATGTACAACGAAGTAGAGCCATGGTAGAGTGTAGTAGAGTTAAGTAGAGCCAAGTAGAGCCATGCTACAGTGTAGTAGACTCAAGTACAGAGTCAAGTATAGTCATGTAGAGTCAAGTAGAGTCAAGTAGAGCAATGGTAGAATGTAGTAGAGCCATGGTAGAAAGTAGTAGAGACAAGTAGAGCCAGATAGAGCAATGGTATAGCGTATTGGAGTCAAGGAGAGCCAAGGAGAGCCATGGTAGGGTGTAGTAGAGTCAGGTAGAGCCATGGTAGAATGTAGTAGAGTGCAGTAGAGTCAAGTAGAGCCATGGTAGAATGAAGTAGAGACAGGTAGAGCCATGGCTTTGTAGAGTGTAGTAGAATCAAGTAGAGCCAAGTAGAGTCATGCTAGAGTGTAGTAGAGTCAAGTAGAGCCACGTAGAGCCATGCTAGTGTGTAGTAGACTCACGTAGAGTCAAGTAGAGGCATGATGGAATGTAGTATAGAGTCAAGTAGAGCCATGGTAGAGTGTAGAAGAGCCAAGTAGAGCCATGGTAGAGTGTAGTTGAGTCAAGTAGAGTCATATAGTGTAAAGTAGAGGCATAGTATAAATGGAGTACATCGATGGTAGAGTGCAGTGGAGTCAAGTAGAGCCAAGCTAGAGTGTAGTAGAGTGAAGTAGAGTCAAGTAGAGCCATTATAGAATGTATTAGAGTCATGTAAAGTCAAGTAGAGTCAAGTAGAGGCATGGTGGAATGTAGTAGAGACAGGTAGAGCCATGGAAGAGTGTAGTAGAATCAAGTAGGGTCATGTATAGCCATGCTAGAGTGTAGTAGAGCCAAGTGGAGTCAAGTAGAGCCATGGTAGAATGTTGTAGAGTCGTGTAGAGTCAAGTAGGGGCATGGTAGAATGTAGTAGAGACAGGTAGAGCCATGGAAGAATGTAGTAGAGCCAAGTAGAGCCAAGTAGAGCCATGGTATAGTGCAGTAGACTCATGTTGAGTCAAGTAGAGTCAAGTAGAACAATGGTAGAATGTAGTAGATCCACGGTAGAATGTAGTAGAGACAAGTAGAGCCAGGTAGAGCAATGGTATAGTGTGGTGGAGTCAAGTAGAGCCAAGGAAAGCCATGGTAGGGTGTAGTAGAGTCAGGTAGAGCCATGGTAGAATGTAGTAGAGTGCAGTAGAGTCAAGTAGAGGCATGGAAGAATGTAGTAGAGACAGGTAGAGCCATGCCTTGGTAGAGTGTAGTAGAATCAAGTAGAGCTAAGTAGAGCCATGCTAGAGTGTAGTAGAGTCAAGTAGAGCCAAGTAGAGCCATGCTAGAGTGTAGTAGAGTCAACTAGAGCCATGTAGAGCCATGGTAGAGAGCAGTAGACTCACGTAGACTCAAGTAGAGGCATGTGGGAATGAAGTAGAGTCATGTAGTGTCAAGTAGAGTCATGGTAGAATGTAGTAGAGCCAGGTAAAGCCATGGTATTGTGTAGTAGAATTAAGTCGAGTCAAGTAAAGGCATGGTAGAGTGTAGTAGAGTCAGGTAGAGCCATGGTAGAGTGTAGTAGAGCCAAGTAGAGCCAAGGAGAGCCATGGTAGGGTGTAGTAGAGTCAGGTAGAGCCATGGTAGAATGTAGTAGAGTGCAGTAGAGTCAAGTAGAGGCATGATAGAATGTAGTAGAGACAGGTAGAGCCATGCCATGGAAGAGTGTAGTAGAATCAAGCTGAGCCAAGTAGAGCCATAGTAGTGTGGAGTAGAGTCAGGTAGAGCCATGGTAGAATATAGTACAGTCATGTAGAGTCAAGTAGAGGCATAGTACAATGGAGTATCCCATGGTAGAGTGTAGTAGAGTCAAGTAGAGCCAAGTAGAGCCATGCTAGAGTGTAGTAGAATCAAGTAGATCCAAGTAGAGCCATGCTAGAGTGCAATAGACACACGTAGAGTCAAGTAGAGGCATGGTGGAATGTAGTAGAGTCATGTAGAGTCAAGTAGAGCAATGGTAGAATGTAGTAGAGACAAGTAGAACCAGGTAGAGGAATGGTATAGTGTAATGGAGTCAAGTAGAGCCAAGGAGAGCCATGGTAGGGTGTAGTAGAGTCAGGTAGAGCCATGGTAGAATGTAGTAGAGACAGGTAGAGCCATGCCATGGAAGAGTGTAGTAGAATCAAGTAGAGCCAAGTAGAGTCATAGCAGTGTGGAGTAGAGTCAGGTAGAGCCATGGTAGAATATAGTAGAGTAATGTAATGTCAAGTAGAGGCATAGTACAATGGAGTATACCATGGTAGAGTGTAGTAGAGTCAAGTAGATCTAAGTGGAGCCATGCTAGAGTGTAGTAGAGTCAAGTAGATCCAAGTAGAGCCATGCTAGAGTGCAGTAGACACACGTAGAGGCATGGTGGAATGTAGTAGAGTCATGAAGAGTCAAGTAGAGTCAAGTAGAGCAATGGTAGAATGTAGTAGAGCCATGGTAGAATGTAGTAGAGACAAGTAGAGGCAGGTAGAGCAATGGTATAGTCTAGTGGAGTCAAGTAGAACCTAGGAGAGCCATAGTAGGGTGTAGTAGAGTCAGGTAGAGCAATGGTAGAATGTAGTAGAGTGCAGTAGAGTCAAGTAGAGGCATGGTAGAATTTTGTAGAGACAGGTAGAGACATGCCTTGGTAGAGTGTAGTAGAATCAAGTAGAGCCACGTAGAGCCATGCTAGAGTGTAGTAGAGCCAAGTAGAGCCATGTTAGAGTGTAGTTGAGTCAAGTAGAGTCATGTAGTGTCAAGTAGAGGCATAGTACAATGGAGTAGAGCCATGGTAGAGTGTAGTATAGAGTCAAGTAGAGTCAAGTAGAGCCATGGTGGAGTGCAGTAGAGACTCTCGTAGAGTTACATAGAGGTATGGTGGAGTGTAGTAGGGTCATGTAGAGTCAAGTAGAGGCATGGTAGAATGTAGTAGAGCCATGTAGAGCCATGGTATTGTGTAGTAGAATTACGTAGAGTAAAGTAGAGCCATGGCAGAGTGTAGTAGAATGAAGTAGAGCCATGGTAGAGTGTAGTAGAGTCAAGTAGAGCCATGGTAGAGTGTAGTAGAGCCAAGTAGAGCTATGGTAGAGTGAAGTTGAGTCAAGTACAGTCATGTGGTGTAAAGTAGAGGCATAGTACAATGGAATAGATCCATGGTAGAGTGTAGTAGAGTCAAGTAGAGCCAAGTAGAGCCATGCTAGAGTGTAGTAGAGTGAAGTAGAGTCAAGTACAGCCATTGTAGAATGTAGTAGAGGCATGTAGAGTCCAGTAGGGGCACGGTAGAATGTAGTAGAGTCATGTACAGTCAAGTAGAGGCATAGTAGAATGTAGTAGAGACAGGTAGAGCCATGGTAGAGTGCAGTAGAATCAAGTAGAGTCAAGTAGAGCAATGGTAGGATGTAGTAGAGTCATGTAGAGGCATGGTAGAATGCAGTAGAGTCATGTAGTGTCATGTACAACGGACTAGAGCCATGGTAGAGTGTAGTAGAATTAAGTAGAGCCAAGTAGAGCCATGCTACAGTGTAGTAGAGTCAAGTATAGAGTCAAGTATAGTCAAGTAGAGTGAAGTAGAGCAATGGTAGAATGTAGTAGAGCCATGGTAGAAAGTAGTAGAGACAAGTAGAGCCAGATAGAGCAATGGTATAGCGTAGTGGAGTCAAGGAGAGCCAAGGAGAGCCATGGTAGGGTGTAGTAGAGTCAGGTAGAGCCATGGTAGAATGTAGTAGAGTGCAGTAGAGTCAAGTAGAGGCATGGTAGAATGAAGTAGAGACAGGTAGAGCCATGCCTTTGTAGTGTGTAGTAGAATCAAGTAGAGCCAAGTAGAGTCATGCTAGAGTGTAGTAGAGTCAAGTAGAGCCACGTAGAGCCATGCTAGTGTGTAGTAGACTCACGTAGAGTCAAGTAGAGGCATGATGGAATGTAGTAGAGTCATGTAGAGTCAAGTAGAGGCATGGTAGAATGTAGTAGAGCCAGGTAGAGCCATGGTATTGTGTAGTAGAATTAAGTAGAGTCAAGTGAAGGCATGGTAGAGTGTAGTAGAGTCAAGTAGAGCCATGGTAGAGTGTAGAAGAGCCAAGTAGAGCCATGGTAGAGTGTAGTTGAGTCAAGTAGAGTCATATAGTGTAAAGTAGAGGCATAGTACAATGGAGTACATCGATGGTAGAGTGCAGTGGAGTCAAGTAGAGCCAAGCTAGAGTGTAGTAGAGTGAAGTAGAGTCAAGTAGAGCCATTATAGAATGAAGTATAGAGTCATGTAAAGTCAAGTAGAGTCAAGTAGAGGCATGGTGGAATGTAGTAGAGACAGGTAGAGCCATTGAAGAGTGTAGTAGAATCAAGTAGGGTCAAGTAGAGCCATGCTAGAGTGTAGTAGAGCCAAGTGGAGTCAAGTAGAGCCATGGTAGAATGTAGTAGAGTCGTGTAGAGTCAAGTAGGGGCATGGTAGAATGTAGTAGAGACAGGTAGAGCCATGGAAGAATGTAGTAGAGCCAAGTAGAGCCAAGTAGAGCCATGGTATAGTGCAGTAGACTCATATAGAGTCAAGTAGAGTCAAGTAGAACAATGGTAGAATGTAGTAGATCCACGGTAGAATGTAGTAGAGACAAGTAGAGCCAGGTAGAGCAATGGTATAGTGTGGTGGAGTCAAGTAGAGCCAAGGAAAGCCATGGTAGGGTGTAGTAGAGTGCAGTAGAGTCAAGTAGTAGAGACAGGTAGAGCCATGCCTTGGTAGAGTGTAGTAGAATCAAGTAGAGCCGAGTAGAGCCATGCTAGAGTGTAGTAGAGTCAAGTAGAGCCACGTAGAGCCATGCTAGAGTGTAGTAGAGTCAACTAGAGCCATGTAGAGCCATGGTAGAGTGCAGTAGACTCACGTGGAGTCAAGTAGAGGCATGTTGGAATGAAGTAGAGTCATGTAGTGTCAAGTAGAGTCATGGTAGAATGTAGTAGAGCCAGGTAAAGCCATGGTATTGTGTAGTAGAATTAAGTCGAGTCAAGTAAAGGCATGGTAGAGTGTAGTAGAGTCAGGTAGAGCCATGGTAGAGTGTAGTAGAGCCAAGTAGAGCCAAGGAGAGCCATGGTAGGGTGTAGTAGAGTCAGGTAGAGCCATGGTAGAATGTAGTAGAGTGCAGTAGAGTCAAGTAGAGGCATGATAGAATGTAGTAGAGACAGGTAGAGCCATGACATGGTAGAGTGTAGTTGAATCAAGCTGAGCCAAGTAGAGCCATAGTAGTGTGGAGTAGAGTCAGGTAGAGCCATGGTAGAATATAGTACAGTCATGTAGTGTCAAGTAGAGGCATAGTACAATGGAGTATACCATGGTAGAGTGTAGTAGAGTCAAGTAGATCTAAGTAGAGCCATGCTAGAGTGTAGTAGAGTCAAGTAGATCCAAGTAGAGTCATGCTAGAGTGCAGTAGACACACGTAGAGGCATGGTGGAATGTAGTAGAGTCATGTAGAGTCAAGTAGAGTCAAGTAGAGCAATGGTAGAATGTAGTAGAGCCATGGTAGAATGTAGTAGAGACAAGTAGAGGCAGGTAGAGCTATGGTATAGTCTAGTGGAGTCAAGTAGAACCTAGGAGAGCCATAGTAGGGTGTAGTAGAGTCAGGTAGAGCCATGGTAGAATGTAGTAGAGTGCAGTAGAGTCAAGTAGAGGCATGGTAGAATTTAGTAGAGACAGGTAGAGACATGCCTTGGTAGAGTGTAGTAGAATCAAGTAGAGCCACGTAGAGCCATGCTAGAGTGTAGTAGAGCCAAGTAGAGCCATGGTAGAGTGTAGTTGAGTCAAGTAGAGTCATCTAGTGTCAAGTAGAGGCATAGTACAATGGAGTAGAGCCATGGTAGAGTGTAGTATAGAGTCAAGTAGAGCCAAGTAGAGCCATGGTGGAGTGCAGTATAGACTCTTGTAGAGTCACATAGAGGTATGGTGGAGTGTAGTAGGGTCATGTAGAGTCAAGTAGAGGCATGGTAGAATGTAGTAGAGCCATGTAGAGCCATGGTATTGTGTAGTAGAATTACGTAGAGTAAAGTAGAGCCATGGCAGAGTGTAGTAGAATGAAGTAGAGCCATGGTAGAGTGTAGTAGAGTCAAGTAGAGCCATGGTAGAGTGTAGTAGAGCCAAGTAGAGCCATGGTAGAGTGAAGTTGAGTCACGTAGAGTCATGTGGTGTAAAGTAGAGGGATAGTACAATGGAATAGATCCATGGTAGAGTGTAGTAGAGTCAAGTAGAGCCAAGTAGAGCCATGCTAGAGTGTAGTAGAGTGAAGTAGAGTCAAATACAGCAATTTTAGAATGTAGTAGAGGCATGTAGAGTCCAGTAGGGGCACAGTAGAATGTAGTAGAGTCATGTACAGTCAAGTAGAGGCATAGTAGAATGTAGTAGAGACAGGTAGAGCCATGGTAGAGTGCAGTAGAATCAAGTAGAGTCAAGTAGAGCAATGGTAGGATGTAGTCGAGTCATGTAGAGGCATGGTAGAATGCAGTAGAGTCATGTAGTGTCATGTACAACGGACTAGAGCCATGGTAGAGTGTAGTAGAATTAAGTAGAGCCAAGTAGAGCCATGCTACAGTGTAGTAGAGTCAAGTATAGAGTCAAGTATAGTCAAGTAGAGTGAAGTAGAGCAATGGTAGAATGTAGTAGAGCCATGGTAGAAAGTAGTAGAGACAAGTAGAGCCAGATAGAGCAATGGTATAGCGTAGTGGAGTCAAGGAGAGCCAAGGAGAGCCATGGTAGGGTGTAGTAGAGTCAGGTAGAGCCATGGTAGAATGTAGTAGAGTGCAGTAGAGTCAAGTAGAGGCATGGTAGAATGAAGTAGAGACAGGTAGAGCCATACCTTTGTAGTGTGTAGTAGAATCAAGTAGAGCCAAGTAGAGTCATGCTAGAGTGTAGTAGAGTCAAGTAGAGCCACGTAGAGCCATGCTAGTGTGTAGTAGACTCACGTAGAGTCAAGTAGAGGCATGATGGAATGTAGTAGAGTCATGTAGAGTCAAGTAGAGTCATGGTAGAATGTAGTAGAGCCAGGTAGAGCCATGGTATTGTGTAGTAGAATTAAGTAGAGTCAAGTGAAGGCATGGTAGAGTGTAGTAGAGTCAAGTAGAGCCATGGTAGAGTGTAGAAGAGCCAAGTAGAGCCATGGTAGAGTGTAGTTGAGTCAAGTAGAGTCATATAGTGTAAAGTAGAGGCATAGTACAATGGAGTACATCGATGGTAGAGTGCAGTGGAGTCAAGTAGAGCCAAGCTAGAGTGTAGTAGAGTGAAGTAGAGTCAAGTAGAGCCATTATAGAATGAAGTAGAGTCATGTAAAGTCAAGTAGAGTCAAGTAGAGGCATGGTGGAATGTAGTAGAGACAGGTAGAGCCATGGAAGAGTGTAGTAGAATCAAGTAGGGTCAAGTATAGAGCCATGCTAGAGTGTAGTAGAGTCAAGTGGAGTCAAGTAGAGCCATTGTAGAATGTAGTAGAGTCGTGTAGAGTCAAGTAGGGGCATGGTAGAATGTAGTAGAGACAGGTAGAGCCATGGAAGAATGTAGTAGAGCCAAGTAGAGCCAAGTAGAGCCATGGTATAGTGCAGTAGACTCATGTAGAGTCAAGTAGAGTCAAGTAGAACAATGGTAGAATGTAGTAGATCCACGGTAGAATGTAGTAGAGACAAGTAGAGCCAGGTAGAGCAATGGTATAGTGTGGTGGAGTCAAGTAGAGCCAAGGAAAGCCATGGTAGGGTGAAGTAGAGTGCAATAGAGTCAAGTAGTAGAGACAGGTAGAGCCATGCCTTGGTAGAGTGTAGTAGAATCAAGTAGAGCCGAGTAGAACCATGCTAGAGTGTAGTAGAGTCAAGTAGAGCCACGTAGAGCCATGCTAGAGTGTAGTAGAGTCAACTAGAGCCATGTAGAGCCATGGTAGAGTGCAGTAGACTCACGTAGAGTCAAGTAGAGGCATGTTGGAATGAAGTAGAGTCATGTAGTGTCAAGTAGAGTCATGGTAGAATGTAGTAGAGCCAGGTAAAGCCATGGTATTGTGTAGTAGAATTAAGTCGAGTCAAGTAAAGGCATGGTAGAGTGTAGTAGAGCCAAGTAGAGCCAAGGAGAGCCATGGTAGGGTGTAGTAGAGTCAGGTAGAGCCATGGTAGAATGTAGTAGAGTGCAGTAGAGTCAAGTAGAGGCATGATAGAACGTAGTAGAGACAGGTAGAGCCATGCCATGGTAGAGTGTAGTAGAATCAAGCTGAGCCAAGTAGAGCCATAGTAGTGTGGAGTAGAGTCAGGTAGAGCCATGGTAGAATATAGTACAGTCATGTAGTGTCAAGTAGAGGCATAGTACAATGGAGTATACAATGGTAGAGTGTCGTAGAGTCAAGTAGAGCCAAGTAGAGCCATGCTAGAGTGTAGTAGAATCAAGTAGATCCAAGTAGAGCCATGCTAGAGTGCAGTAGACACACGTAGAGTCAAGTAGAGGCATGGTGGAATGTAGTAGAGTCATGTAGAGTCAAGGAGAGCAATGGTAGAATGTAGTAGAGACAAGTAGAGCCAGGTAGAGGAATGGTATAGTGTAATGGAGTCAAGTAGAGCCAAGGAGAGCCATGGTAGGGTGTAGTAGAGTCAGGTAGAGCCATGGTAGAATGTAGTAGAGACAGGTACAGCCATGCCATGGAAGAGTGTAGTAGAATCAAGTAGAGCCAAGTAGAGCCATAGTAGTGTGGAGTAGAGTCAGGTAGAGCCATGGTAGAATATAGTAGAGTAATGTAGTGTCAAGTAGAGGCATAGTACAATGGAGTATACCATGGTAGAGTGTAGTAGAGTCAAGTAGATCTAAGTAGAGCCATGCTAGAGTGTAGTAGAGTCAAGTAGATCCAAGTAGAGCCATGCTAGAGTGCAGTAGACACACGTAGAGTCAAGTAGAGGCATGGTGGAATGTAGTAGAGTCATGTAGAGTCAAGTAGAGTCAAGTAGAGCAATGGTAGAATGTAGTAGAGCCATGGTAGAATGTAGTAGAGACAAGCAGAGGCAGGTAGAGCAATGGTATAGTCTAGTGGAGTCAAGTAGAACCAAGGAGAGCCATAGTAGGGTGTAGTAGAGTCAGGTAGAGCCATGGTAGAATGTAGTAGAGTGCAGTAGAGTCAAGCAGAGGCATGGTAGAATTTAGTAGACACAGGTAGAGACATGCCTTGGTAGAGTGTAGTAGAATCAAGTAGAGCCACGTAGAGCCATGCTAGAGTGTAGTAGAGCCAAGTAGAGCCATGGTAGAGTGTCGTTGAGTCAAGTAGAGTCATGTAGTGTCAAGTAGAGGCATAGTACAATGGAGTAGAGCCATGGTAGAGTGTAGTATAGAGTCAAGTAGAGCCAAGTAGAGCCATGGTGGAGTGCAGTATAGACTCTTGTAGAGTCACATACTGTAGTAGGGTCATGTAGAGTCAAGTAGAGGCATGGTAGAATGTAGTAGAGCCATGTAGAGCCATGGTATTGTGTAGTAGAATTACGTAGAGTAAAGTAGAGCCATGGCAGAGTGTAGTAGAATGAAGTAGAGCCATGGTAGAGTGTAGTAGAGTCAAGTAGAGCCATGGTAGAGTGTAGTAGAGCCAAGTAGAGCCATGGTAGAGTGAAGTTGAGTCAAGTAGAGTCATGTGGTGTAAAGTAGAGGGATAGTACAATGGAATAGATCCATGGTAGAGTGTAGTAGAGTCAAGTAGAGCCATGCTAGAGTGTAGTAGAGTGAAGTAGAGTCAAGTACAGCCATTGTAGAATGTAGTAGAGGCATGTAGAGTTCAGTAGGGGCACGGTAGAATGTAGTAGAGTCATGTACAGTCAAGTAGAAGCATAGTAGAATGTAGTAGAGACAGGTAGAGCCATGGTAGAGTGCAGTAGAATCAAGTAGAGTCAAGTAGAGCAATGGTAGGATGTAGTAGAGTCATGTAGAGGCATGGTAGAATGCAGTAGAGTCATGTAGTGTCATGTACAACGGACTAGAGCCATGGTAGAGTGTAGTAGAATTAAGTAGAGCCAAGTAGAGCCATGCTACAGTGTAGTAGAGTCAAGTATAGAGTCAAGTATAGTCAAGTAGAGTGAAGTAGAGCAATGGTAGAATGTAGTAGAGCCATGGTAGAAAGTAGTAGAGACAAGTAGAGCCAGATAGAGCAATGGTATAGCGTAGTGGAGTCAAGGAGAGCCAAGGAGAGCCATGGTAGGGTGTAGTAGAGTCAGGTAGAGCCATGGTAGAATGTAGTAGAGTGCAGTAGAGTCAAGTAGAGGCATGGTAGAATGAAGTAGAGACAGGTAGAGCCATGCCTTTGTAGTGTGTAGTAGAATCAAGTAGAGCCAAGTAGAGTCATGCTAGAGTGTAGTAGAGTCAAGTAGAGCCACGTAGAGCCATGCTAGTGTGTAGTAGACTCACGTAGAGTCAAGTAGAGGCATGATGGAATGTAGTAGAGTCATGTAGAGTCAAGTAGAGGCATGGTAGAATGTAGTAGAGCCAGGTAGAGCCATGGTATTGTGTAGTAGAATTAAGTAGAGTCAAGTGAAGGCATGGTAGAGTGTAGTAGAGTCAAGTAGAGCCATGGTAGAGTGTAGAAGAGCCAAGTAGAGCCATGGTAGAGTGTAGTTGAGTCAAGTAGAGTCATATAGTGTAAAGTAGAGGCATAGTACAATGGAGTACATCGATGGTAGAGTGCAGTGGAGTCAAGTAGAGCCAAGCTAGAGTGTAGTAGAGTGAAGTAGAGTCAAGTAGAGCCATTATAGAATGAAGTAGAGTCATGTAAAGTCAAGTAGAGTCAAGTAGAGGCATGGTGGAATGTAGTAGAGACAGGTAGAGCCATGGAAGAGTGTAGTAGAATCAAGTAGGGTCAAGTAGAGCAATGCTAGAGTGTAGTAGAGTCAAGTGGAGTCAAGTAGAGCCATGGTAGAATGTAGTAGAGTCGTGTAGAGTCAAGTAGGGGCATGGTAGAATGTAGTAGAGACAGGTAGAGCCATGGAAAAATGTAGTAGAGCCAAGTAGAGCCAAGTAGAGCCATGGTATAGTGCAGTAGACTCATGTAGAGTCAAGTAGAGTCAAGTAGAACAATGGTAGAATGTAGTAGATCCACGGTAGAATGTAGTAGAGACAAGTAGAGCCAGGTAGAGCAATGGTATAGTGTGGTGGAGTCAAGTAGTAGAGACAGGTAGAGCCATGCCTTGGTAGAGTGTAGTAGAATCAAGTAGAGCCGAGTAGAGCCATGCTAGAGTGTAGTAGAGTCAAGTAGAGCCACGTAGAGCCATGCTAGAGTGTAGTAGAGTCAACTAGAGCCATGTAGAGCCATGGTAGAGTGCAGTAGACTCACGTAGAGTCAAGTAGAGGCATGTTGGAATGAAGTAGAGTCATGTAGTGTCAAGTAGAGTCATGGTAGAATGTAGTAGAGCCAGGTAAAGCCATGGTATTGTGTAGTAGAATTAAGTCGAGTCAAGTAAAGGCATGGTAGAGTGTAGTAGAGTCAGGTAGAGCCATGGTAGAGTGTAGTAGAGCCAAGTAGAGCCAAGGAGAGCCATGGTAGGGTGTAGTAGAGTCAGGTAGAGCCATGGTAGAATGTAGTAGAGTGCAGTAGAGTCAAGTAGAGGCATGATAGAACGTAGTAGAGACAGGTAGAGCCATGCCATGGTAGAGTGTAGTAGAATCAAGCTGAGCCAAGTAGAGCCATAGTAGTGTGGAGTAGAGTCAGGCAGAGCCATGGTAGAATATAGTACAGTCATGTAGTGTCAAGTAGAGGCATAGTACAATGGAGTATACAATGGTAGAGTGTCGTAGAGTCAAGTAGAGCCAAGTAGAGCCATGCTAGAGTGTAGTAGAATCAAGTAGATCCAAGTAGAGCCATGCTAGAGTGCAGTAGACACACGTAGAGTCAAGTAGAGGCATGGTGGAATGTAGTAGAGTCATGTAGAGTCAAGGAGAGCAATGGTAGAATGTAGTAGAGACAAGTAGAGCCAGGTAGAGGAATGGTATAGTGTAATGGAGTCAAGTAGAGCCAAGGAGAGCCATGGTAGGGTGTAGTAGAGTCAGGTAGAGCCATGGTAGAATGTAGTAGAGACAGGTAGAGCCATGCCATGGAAGAGTGTAGTAGAATCAAGTAGAGCCAAGTAGAGCCATAGTAGTGTGGAGTAGAGTCAGGTAGAGCCATGGTAGAATATAGTAGAGTAATGTAGTATCAAGTAGAGGCATAGTACAATGGAGTATACCATGGTAGAGTGTAGTAGAGTCAAGTAGATCTAAGTAGAGCCATGCTAGAGTGTAGTAGAGTCAAGTAGATCCAAGTAGAGCCATGCTAGAGTGCAGTAGACACACGTAGAGTCAAGTAGAGGCATGGTGGAATGTAGTAAAGTCATGTAGAGTCAAGTAGAGTCAAGTAGAGCAATGGTAGAATGTAGTAGAGCCATGGTAGAATGTAGTAGAGACAAGCAGAGGCAGGTAGAGCAATGGTATAGTCTAGTGGAGTCAAGTAGAACCTAGGAGAGCCATAGTAGGGTGTAGTAGAGTCAGGTAGAGCCATGGTAGAATGTAGTAGAGTGCAGTAGAGTCAAGCAGAGGCATGGTAGAATTTAGTAGACACAGGTAGAGACATGCCTTGGTAGAGTGTAGTAGAATCAAGTAGAGCCACGTAGAGCCATGCTAGAGTGTAGTAGAGCCAAGTAGAGCCATGGTAGAGTGTAGTTGAGTCAAGTAGAGTCATGTAGTGTCAAGTAGAGGCATAGTACAATGGAGTAGAGCCATGGTAGAGTGTAGTATAGAGTCAAGTAGAGACAAGTAGAGCCATGGTGGAGTGCAGTATAGACTCTTGTAGAGTCACATAGTGTAGTAGGGTCATGTAGAGTCAAGTAGAGGCATGGTAGAATGTAGTAGAGCCATGTAGAGCCATGGTATTGTGTAGTAGAATTACGTAGAGTAAAGTAGAGCCATGGCAGAGTGTAGTAGAATGAAGTAGAGCCATGGTAGAGTGTAGTAGAGTCAAGTAGAGCCATGGTAGAGTGTAGTAGAGCCAAGTAGAGCCATGGTAGAGTGAAGTTGAGTCAAGTAGAGTCATGTGGTGTAAAGTAGAGGGATAGTACAATGGAATAGATCCATGGTAGAGTGTAGTAGAGTCAAGTAGAGTCATGTAGTGTCAAGTAGAGGCATAGTACAATGGAGTAGAGCCATGGTAGAGTGTAGTATAGAGTCAAGTACAGCCAAGTAGAGCCATGGTGGAGTGCAGTATAGACTCTTGTAGAGTCACATACTGTAGTAGGGTCATGTAGAGTCAAGTAGAGGCATGGTAGAATGTAGTAGAGCCATGTAGAGCCATGGTATTGTGTAGTAGAATTACGTAGAGTAAAGTAGAGCCATGGCAGAGTGTAGTTGAATGAAGTAGAGCCATGGTAGAGTGTAGTAGAGTCAAGTAGAGCCATGGTAGAGTGTAGTAGAGCCAAGTAGAGCCATGGTAGAGTGAAGTTGAGTCAAGTAGAGTCATGTGGTGTAAAGTAGAGGGATAGTACAATGGAATAGATCCATGGTAGAGTGTAGTAGAGTCAAGTAGAGCCAAGAAGAGCCATGCTAGAGTGTAGTAGAGTGAAGTAGAGTCAAGTACAGCAATTGTAGAATGTAGTAGAGGCATGTAGAGTCCAGTAGGGGCACGGTAGAATGTAGTAGAGTCATGTACAGTCAAGTAGAGGCATAGTAGAATGTAGTAGAGACAGGTAGAGCCATGGTAGAGTGCAGTAGAATCAAGTAGAGTCAAGTAGAGCAATGGTAGGATGTAGTAGAGTCATGTAGAGGCATGGTAGAATGCAGTAGAGTCATGTAGTGTCATGTACAACGGACTAGAGCCATGGTAGAGTGTAGTAGAATTAAGTAGAGCCAAGTAGAGCCATGCTACAGTGTAGTAGAGTCAAGTATAGAGTCAAGTATAGTCAAGTAGAGTGAAGTAGAGCAATGGTAGAATGTAGTAGAGCCATGGTAGAATGTAGTAGAGACAAGTAGAGCCAGATAGAGCAATGGTATAGCGTAGTGGAGTCAAGGAGAGCCAAGGAGAGCCATGGTAGGGTGTAGTAGAGTCAGGTAGAGCCATGGTAGAATGTAGTAGAGTGCAGTACAGTCAAGTAGAGGCATGGTAGAATGAAGTAGAGACAGGTAGAACCATACCTTTGTAGTGTGTAGTAGAATCAAGTAGAGCCAAGTAGAGTCATGCTAGAGTGTAGTAGAGTCAAGTAGAGCCACGTAGAGCCATGCTAGTGTGTAGTAGACTCACGTAGAGTCAAGTAGAGGCATGATGGAATGTAGTAGAGTCATGTAGAGTCAAGTAGAGGCATGGTAGAATGTAGTAGAGCCAGGTAGAGCCATGGTATTGTGTAGTAGAATTAAGTAGAGTCAAGTGAAGGCATGGTAGAGTGTAGTAGAGTCAAGTAGAGCCATGGTAGAGTGTAGAAGAGCCAAGTAGAGCCATGATAGAGTGTAGTTGAGTCAAGTAGAGTCATATAGTGTAAAGTAGAGGCATAGTACAATGGAGTACATCGATGGTAGAGTGCAGTGGAGTCAAGTAGAGCCAAGCTAGAGTGTAGTAGAGTGAAGTAGAGTCAAGTAGAGCCATTATAGAATGAAGTAGAGTCATGTAAAGTCAAGTAGAGTCAAGTAGAGGCATGGTGGAATGTAGTAGAGACAGGTAGAGCCATGGAAGAGTGTAGTAGAATCAAGTAGGGTCAAGTAGGCTAGAGTGTAGTAGAGTCAAGTAGAGCCATGGTAGAATGTAGTAGAGTCGTGTAGAGTCAAGTAGGGGCATGGTAGAATGTAGTAGAGACAGGTAGAGCCATGGAAGAATGTAGTAGAGCCAAGTAGAGCCAAGTAGAGCCATGGTATAGTGCAGTAGACTCATGTAGAGTCAAGTAGAGTCAAGTAGAACAATGGTAGAATGTAGTAGATCCACGGTAGAATGTAGTAGAGACAAGTAGAGCCAGGTAGAGCAATGGTATAGTGTGGTGGAGTCAAGTAGAGCCAAGGAAAGCCATGGTAGGGTGTAGTAGAGTGCATTAGAGTCAAGTAGTAGAGACAGGTAGAGCCATGCCTTGGTAGAGTGTAGTAGAATCAAGTAGAGCCGAGTAGAGCCATGCTAGAGTGTAGTAGAGTCAAGTAGAGCCACGTAGAGCCATGCTAGAGTGTAGTAGAGTCAACTAGAGCCATGTAGAGCCATGGTAGAGTGCAGTAGACTCACGTAGAGTCAAGTAGAGGCATGTTGGAATGAAGTAGAGTCATGTAGTGTCAAGTAGAGTCATGGTAGAATGTAGTAGAGCCAGGTAAAGCCATGGTATTGTGTAGTAGAATTAAGTCGAGTCAAGTAAAGGCATGGTAGAGTGTAGTAGAGTCAGGTAGAGCCATGGTAGAGTGTAGTAGAGCCAAGTAGAGCCAAGGAGAGCCATGGTAGGGTGTAGTAGAGTCAGGTAGAGCCATGGTAGAATGTAGTAGAGTGCAGTAGAGTCAAGTAGAGGCATGATAGAACGTAGTAGAGACAGGTAGAGCCATGCCATGGTAGAGTGTAGTAGAATCAAGCTGAGCCAAGTAGAGCCATAGTAGTGTGGAGTAGAGTCAGGTAGTGCCATGGTAGAATATAGTACAGTCATGTAGTGTCAAGTAGAGGCATAGTACAATGGAGTATACCATGGTAGAGTGTCGTAGAGTCAAGTAGAGCCAAGTAGAGCCATGCTAGAGTGTAGTAGAATCAAGTAGATCCAAGTAGAGCCATGCTAGAGTGCAGTAGACACACGTAGAGTCAAGTAGAGGCATGGTGGAATGTAGTAGAGTCATGTAGAGTCAAGGAGAGCAATGGTAGAATGTAGTAGAGACAAGTAGAGCCAGGTAGAGGAATGGTATAGTGTAATGGAGTCAAGTAGAGCCAAGGAGAGCCATGGTAGGGTGTAGTAGAGTCAGGTAGAGCCATGGTAGAATGTAGTAGAGACAGGTAGAGCCATGCCATGGAAGAGTGTAGTAGAATCAAGTAGAGCCAAGTAGAGCCATAGTAGTGTGGAGTAGAGTCAGGTAGAGCCATGGTAGAATATAGTAGAGTAATGTAGTGTCAAGTAGAGGCATAGTACAATGGAGTATACCATGGTAGAGTGTAGTAGAGTCAAGTAGATCTAAGTAGAGCCATGCTAGAGTGTAGTAGAGTCAAGTAGATCCAAGTAGAGCCATGCTAGAGTGCAGTAGACACACGTAGAGTCAAGTAGAGGCATGGTGGAATGTAGTAGTAGAGTCATGTAGAGTCAAGTAGAGTCAAGTAGAGCAATGGTAGAATGTAGTAGAGCCATGGTAGAATGTAGTAGAGACAAGTAGAGGCAGTTAGAGCAATGGTATAATCTAGTGGATTCAAGTAGAACCTAGGAGAGCCATAGTAGGGTGTAGTAGAGTCAGGTAGAGCCATGGTAGAATGTAGTAGAGTGCAGTAGAGTCAAGCAGAGGCATGGTAGAATTTAGTAGACACAGGTAGAGACATGCCTTGGTAGAGTGTAGTAGAATCAAGTAGAGCCACGTAGAGCCATGCTAGAGTGTAGTAGAGCCAAGTAGAGCCATGGTAGAGTGTGGTTGAGTCAAGTAGAGTCATGTAGTGTCAAGTAGAGGCATAGTACAATGGAGTAGAGCCATGGTATTGTGTAGTAGAATTAAGTAGAGTCAAGTGAAGGCATGGTAGAGTGTAGTAGAGTCCAGTAGAGCCATGGTAGAGTGTAGAAGAGCCAAGTAGAGCCATGGTAGAGTGTAGTTGAGTCAAGTAGAGTCATGTAGTGTCAAGTAGAGGCATAGTACAATGGAGTAGAGCCATGGTAGAGTGTAGTATAGAGTCAAGTAGAGCCAAGTAGAGCCATGGTGGAGTGCAGTATAGACTCACGTAGAGTCACATAGAGGTATGGTGGAGTGTAGTAGGGTCATGTAGAGTCAAGTAGAGGCATGGTAGAATGTAGTAGAGCCAGGTAGAGCCATGGTATTGTGTAGTAGAATTACGTAGAGTAAGGTAGAGCCATGGTAGAGTGTAGTAGAGCCAAGTAGAGCCATGGTAGAGTGAAGTTGAGTCAAGTAGAGTCATGTAGTGTAAAGTAGAGGCATAGTACAATGGAATAGATCCATGGTAGAGTGTAGTAGAGTCAAGTAGAGCCATGCTAGAGTGTAGTAGAGTGAAGTAGAGTGAAGTAGAGTCAAGTAGAGCCATGGTAGAATGTAGTAGAAGCATGTAGAGTCAAGTAGGCGCACGGTAGAATGTAGTAGAGTCATGTAGAGTCAAGTAGAGGCATGGTAGAATGTAGTAGAGATAGGTAGAGCCATGGTAGAGTGCAGTAGAATCAAGTAGAGTCAAGTAGAGCAATGGTAGGATGTAGTAGAGTCATGTAGTGGCATGGTAGAATGCAGTAGAGTCATGTAGTGTCATGTACAATTGAGTAGAGACATGGTAGAGTGTACTAGATTCATAAAGAGTCAAGTATAGCTATGGTAGAATGTGGTAGAGTCACGTAGTATCAAGTAGAGGCATAATACAATGGAGTAGAGCTATGGTACAGTGTTGTAGAGTCATATAGAGCCAAGTAGAGCCATGCTAGAGTGTAGTACCGTCAAGTAGATCCAACTAAAGCCATGCTAGAGTGCAGTAGACTCAAGTAGAGTCAAGTATAGTCATGTAGAGTCAAGTATAGAGTCAAGTAGAGCAATGGTAGAATGTAGTAGAGCCATGGTAGAATGTAGTAGAGACAAGGAGAGCCAGGTAGAGCAATGGTATAGTGTAGTGGAGTCAAGTAGAGCCAAGGAGAGCCATGGTAGGTGTAGTAGAGTCGTGTAGAGTCAAGTAGGGGCATGGTAGAATGTAGTAGAGACAGGTAGAGCCATGGAAGAGTGTAGTAGAATCAAGTAGGGTCAAGTAGAGCCATGCTAGTGAGTAGTAGAGACAAGTAGAGCCAAGTAGAGCCATGGTAGAGTGCAGTAGAGTCATGTAGAGTCAAGTACAGTCAAGTAGAACAATGGTAGAATGTAGTAGATCCACGGTAGAATGTAGTAGAGACAAGTAGAGCCAGGTCTAGCAATGGTATAGTGTGGTGGAATCAAGTAGAGCCAAGTAGAGCCATGGTAGGGTGTAGTAGAGTCAGGTAGAGCCATAGTAGAATCTAATAGAGTCATGTAGAGTCAAGTAGAGGCATGGTAGAATGTAGTAGAGACAGGTAGAGCCATGCCATGGTAGAGTGTAGGAGAATCAAGTAGAGCCAAGTAGAGCCATGGTAGTATGGAGTAGAGGAAGGTAGATATGGTAGAATGTAGTAGATTCATATAGTCTCAAGTAGAGGCATAGTACAATGGAGAAGAGCCATGGTAGAGTGTAGTAGAGTCAAGTAGAGTCAAGTAGAGCCATGGTGGAGTACAGTATAGACTCATGTAGAGTCACATAGAGGCATGGTGGAATGTAGTAGGGTCATGTAGAGTCAAGTAGAGGCATGGTAGGATGTAGTAGAACCAGGTAGAACCATGGTATTGTGTAGTAGAATTACGTAGAGTCAAGTAGAGCCATGGTAGAGTGTAGTAGAGTCAAGTAGAGCCATGATAGAGTGTAGTAGAGCCAAGTACAGCCATGGTAGAGTAAAGTTGAGTCAAGTAGAGTCATGTGGTGTAAAGTAGAGGCATAGTACAATGGAATAGATCCATGGTAGAGTGTAGTAGAGTCAAATAGAGCCAAGTAGAGCCATGCTAGAGTGTAGTAGAGTGAAGTAGAGTCAAGTACGGCCATTGTAGAATGTAGTAGAGGCATGTAGAGTCAAGTAGGGGCACGGTAGAATGTAGTAGAGTCATGTACAGTCAAGTAGAGGCATAGTAGAATGTAGTAGAGACAGGTAGAGCCATGGTAGAGTGCAGTAGAATCAAGTAGAGTCAAGTAGAGCAATGGTAGGATGTAGTAGAGTCATGTAGAGGCATGGTAGAATGCAGTAGAGTCATGTAGTGTCATATACAACGGAGTAGAGCCATGGTAGAGTGTAGTAGAGTTAAGTAGAGCCAAGTAGAGCCATGCTACAGTGTAGAAGAGTCAAGTATAGAGTCAAGTATAGTCATGTAGAGTCAAGTAGAGTCAAGTAGAGCAATGGTAGAATGTAGTAGAGCCATGGTAGAAAGTAGTAGAGACAAGTATAGCCAGATAGAGCAATGGTATAGCGTAGTGGAGTCAAGGAGAGCCAAGGAGAGCCATGGTAGGGTGTAGTACCATCAAGTAGATCCAACTAAAGCCATGCTAGAGTGCAGTAGACTCACGTAGAGTCAAGTATAGTCATGTAGAGTCAAGTATAGAGTCAAGTAGAGCAATGGTAGAATGTAGTAGAGCCATGGTAGAATGTAGTAGAGAGAAGTAGAGCCAGGTAGAGCAATGGTATAGTGTAGTGGAGTCAAGTAGAGCCAAGGAGAGCCATGGTAGGGTGTAGTAGAGTCAGGTAGAGCCATGGTAGAATGTAGTAGAGTGCAGTAGAGTCAAGTAGAGGCATGATAGAACGTAGTAGAGACAGGTAGAGCCATGCCATGGTAGAGTGTAGTAGAATCAAGCTGAGCCAAGTAGAGCCATAGTAGTGTGGAGTAGAGTCAGGCAGAGCCATGGTAGAATATAGTACAGTCATGTAGTGTCAAGTAGAGGCATAGTACAATGGAGTATACAATGGTAGAGTGTCGTAGAGTCAAGTAGAGCCAAGTAGAGCCATGCTAGAGTGTAGTAGAATCAAGTAGATCCAAGTAGAGCCATGCTAGAGTGCAGTAGACACACGTAGAGTCAAGTAGAGGCATGGTGGAATGTAGTAGAGTCATGTAGAGTCAAGGAGAGCAATGGTAGAATGTAGTAGAGACAAGTAGAGCCAGGTAGAGGAATGGTATAGTGTAATGGAGTCAAGTAGAGCCAAGGAGAGCCATGGTAGGGTGTAGTAGAGTCAGGTAGAGCCATGGTAGAATGTAGTAGAGACAGGTAGAGCCATGCCATGGAAGAGTGTAGTAGAATCAAGTAGAGCCAAGTAGAGCCATAGTAGTGTGGAGTAGAGTCAGGTAGAGCCATGGTAGAATATAGTAGAGTAATGTAGTATCAAGTAGAGGCATAGTACAATGGAGTATACCATGGTAGAGTGTAGTAGAGTCAAGTAGATCTAAGTAGAGCCATGCTAGAGTGTAGTAGAGTCAAGTAGATCCAAGTAGAGCCATGCTAGAGTGCAGTAGACACACGTAGAGTCAAGTAGAGGCATGGTGGAATGTAGTAGAGTCATGTAGAGTCAAGTAGAGTCAAGTAGAGCAATGGTAGAATGTAGTAGAGCCATGGTAGAATGTAGTAGAGACAAGCAGAGGCAGGTAGAGCAATGGTATAGTCTAGTGGAGTCAAGTAGAACCTAGGAGAGCCATAGTAGGGTGTAGTAGAGTCAGGTAGAGCCATGGTAGAATGTAGTAGAGTGCAGTAGAGTCAAGCAGAGGCATGGTAGAATTTAGTAGACACAGGTAGAGACATGCCTTGGTAGAGTGTAGTAGAATCAAGTAGAGCCACGTAGAGCCATGCTAGAGTGTAGTAGAGCCAAGTAGAGCCATGGTAGAGTGTAGTTGAGTCAAGTAGAGTCATGTAGTGTCAAGTAGAGGCATAGTACAATGGAGTAGAGCCATGGTAGAGTGTAGTATAGAGTCAAGTAGAGACAAGTAGAGCCATGGTGGAGTGCAGTATAGACTCTTGTAGAGTCACATAGTGTAGTAGGGTCATGTAGAGTCAAGTAGAGGCATGGTAGAATGTAGTAGAGCCATGTAGAGCCATGGTATTGTGTAGTAGAATTACGTAGAGTAAAGTAGAGCCATGGCAGAGTGTAGTAGAATGAAGTAGAGCCATGGTAGAGTGTAGTAGAGTCAAGTAGAGCCATGGTAGAGTGTAGTAGAGCCAAGTAGAGCCATGGTAGAGTGAAGTTGAGTCAAGTAGAGTCATGTGGTGTAAAGTAGAGGGATAGTACAATGGAATAGATCCATGGTAGAGTGTAGTAGAGTCAAGTAGAGTCATGTAGTGTCAAGTAGAGGCATAGTACAATGGAGTAGAGCCATGGTAGAGTGTAGTATAGAGTCAAGTAGAGCCAAGTAGAGCCATGGTGGAGTGCAGTATAGACTCTTGTAGAGTCACATACTGTAGTAGGGTCATGTAGAGTCAAGTAGAGGCATGGTAGAATGTAGTAGAGCCATGTAGAGCCATGGTATTGTGTAGTAGAATTACGTAGAGTAAAGTAGAGCCATGGCAGAGTGTAGTAGAATGAAGTAGAGCCATGGTAGAGTGTAGTAGAGTCAAGTAGAGCCATGGTAGAGTGTAGTAGAGCCAAGTAGAGCCATGGTAGAGTGAAGTTGAGTCAAGTAGAGTCATGTGGTGTAAAGTAGAGGGATAGTACAATGGAATAGATCCATGGTAGAGTGTAGTAGAGTCAAGTAGAGCCAAGAAGAGCCATGCTAGAGTGTAGTAGAGTGAAGTAGAGTCAAGTACAGCCATTGTAGAATGTAGTAGAGGCATGTAGAGTCCAGTAGGGGCACGGTAGAATGTAGTAGAGTCATGTACAGTCAAGTAGAGGCATAGTAGAATGTAGTAGAGACAGGTAGAGCCATGGTAGAGTGCAGTAGAATCAAGTAGAGTCAAGTAGAGCAATGGTAGGATGTAGTAGAGCCATGGTAGAATGTAGTAGAGACAAGTAGAGCCAGATAGAGCAATGGTATAGCGTAGTGGAGTCAAGGAGAGCCAAGGAGAGCCATGGTAGGGTGTAGTAGAGTCAGGTAGAGCCATGGTAGAATGTAGTAGAGTGCAGTACAGTCAAGTAGAGGCATGGTAGAATGAAGTAGAGACAGGTAGAACCATACCTTTGTAGTGTGTAGTAGAATCAAGTAGAGCCAAGTAGAGTCATGCTAGAGTGTAGTAGAGTCAAGTAGAGCCACGTAGAGCCATGCTAGTGTGTAGTAGACTCACGTAGAGTCAAGTAGAGGCATGATGGAATGTAGTAGAGTCATGTAGAGTCAAGTAGAGTCATGGTAGAATGTAGTAGAGCCAGGTAGAGCCATGGTATTGTGTAGTAGAATTAAGTAGAGTCAAGTGAAGGCATGGTAGAGTGTAGTAGAGTCAAGTAGAGCCATGGTAGAGTGTAGAAGAGCCAAGTAGAGCCATGGTAGAGTGTAGTTGAGTCAAGTAGAGTCATATAGTGTAAAGTAGAGGCATAGTACAATGGAGTACATCGATGGTAGAGTGCAGTGGAGTCAAGTAGAGCCAAGCTAGAGTGTAGTAGAGTGAAGTAGAGTCAAGTAGAGCCATTATAGAATGAAGTAGAGTCATGTAAAGTCAAGTAGAGTCAAGTAGAGGCATGGTGGAATGTAGTAGAGACAGGTAGAGCCATGGAAGAGTGTAGTAGAATCAAGTAGGGTCAAGTAGGCTAGAGTGTAGTAGAGTCAAGTAGAGCCATGGTAGAATGTAGTAGAGTCGTGTAGAGTCAAGTAGGGGCATGGTAGAATGTAGTAGAGACAGGTAGAGCCATGGAAGAATGTAGTAGAGCCAAGTAGAGCCAAGTAGAGCCATGGTATAGTGCAGTAGACTCATATAGAGTCAAGTAGAGTCAAGTAGAACAATGGTAGAATGTAGTAGATCCACGGTAGAATGTAGTAGAGACAAGTAGAGCCAGGTAGAGCAATGGTATAGTGTGGTGGAGTCAAGTAGAGCCAAGGAAAGCCATGGTAGGGTGTAGTAGAGTGCATTAGAGTCAAGTAGTAGAGACAGGTAGAGCCATGCCTTGGTAGAGTGTAGTAGAATCAAGTAGAGCCGAGTAGAGCCATGCTAGAGTGTAGTAGAGTCAAGTAGAGCCACGTAGAGCCATGCTAGAGTGTAGTAGAGTCAACTAGAGCCATGTAGAGCCATGGTAGAGTGCAGTAGACTCACGTAGAGTCAAGTAGAGGCATGTTGGAATGAAGTAGAGTCATGTAGTGTCAAGTAGAGTCATGGTAGAATGTAGTAGAGCCAGGTAAAGCCATGGTATTGTGTAGTAGAATTAAGTCGAGTCAAGTAAAGGCATGGTAGAGTGTAGTAGAGTCAGGTAGAGCCATGGTAGAGTGTAGTAGAGCCAAGTAGAGCCAAGGAGAGCCATGGTAGGGTGTAGTAGAGTCAGGTAGAGCCATGGTAGAATGTAGTAGAGTGCAGTAGAGTCAAGTAGAGGCATGATAGAACGTAGTAGAGACAGGTAGAGCCATGCCATGGTAGAGTGTAGTAGAATCAAGCTGAGCCAAGTAGAGCCATAGTAGTGTGGAGTAGAGTCAGGTAGTGCCATGGTAGAATATAGTACAGTCATGTAGTGTCAAGTAGAGGCATAGTACAATGGAGTATACCATGGTAGAGTGTCGTAGAGTCAAGTAGAGCCAAGTAGAGCCATGCTAGAGTGTAGTAGAATCAAGTAGATCCAAGTAGAGCCATGCTAGAGTGCAGTAGACACACGTAGAGTCAAGTAGAGGCATGGTGGAATGTAGTAGAGTCATGTAGAGTCAAGGAGAGCAATGGTAGAATGTAGTAGAGACAAGTAGAGCCAGGTAGAGGAATGGTATAGTGTAATGGAGTCAAGTAGAGCCAAGGAGAGCCATGGTAGGGTGTAGTAGAGTCAGGTAGAGCCATGGTAGAATGTAGTAGAGACAGGTAGAGCCATGCCATGGAAGAGTGTAGTAGAATCAAGTAGAGCCAAGTAGAGCCATAGTAGTGTGGAGTAGAGTCAGGTAGAGCCATGGTAGAATATAGTAGAGTAATGTAGTGTCAAGTAGAGGCATAGTACAATGGAGTATACCATGGTAGAGTGTAGTAGAGTCAAGTAGATCTAAGTAGAGCCATGCTAGAGTGTAGTAGAGTCAAGTAGATCCAAGTAGAGCGATGCTAGAGTGCAGTAGACACACGTAGAGTCAAGTAGAGGCATGGTGGAATGTAGTAGTAGAGTCATGTAGAGTCAAGTAGAGTCAAGTAGAGCAATGGTAGAATGTAGTAGAGCCATGGTAGAATGTAGTAGAGACAAGTAGAGGCAGTTAGAGCAATGGTATAATCTAGTGGATTCAAGTAGAACCTAGGAGAGCCATAGTAGGGTGTAGTAGAGTCAGGTAGAGCCATGGTAGAATGTAGTAGAGTGCAGTAGAGTCAAGCAGAGGCATGGTAGAATTTAGTAGACACAGGTAGAGACATGCCTTGGTAGAGTGTAGTAGAATCAAGTAGAGCCACGTAGAGCCATGCTAGAGTGTAGTAGAGCCAAGTAGAGCCATGGTAGAGTGTGGTTGAGTCAAGTAGAGTCATGTAGTGTCAAGTAGAGGCATAGTACAATGGAGTAGAGCCATGGTATTGTGTAGTAGAATTAAGTAGAGTCAAGTGAAGGCATGGTAGAGTGTAGTAGAGTCCAGTAGAGCCATGGTAGAGTGTAGAAGAGCCAAGTAGAGCCATGGTAGAGTGTAGTTGAGTCAAGTAGAGTCATGTAGTGTCAAGTAGAGGCATAGTACAATGGAGTAGAGCCATGGTAGAGTGTAGTATAGAGTCAAGTAGAGCCAAGTAGAGCCATGGTGGAGTGCAGTATAGACTCACGTAGAGTCACATAGAGGTATGGTGGAGTGTAGTAGGGTCATGTAGAGTCAAGTAGAGGCATGGTAGAATGTAGTAGAGCCAGGTAGAGCCATGGTATTGTGTAGTAGAATTACGTAGAGTAAGGTAGAGCCATGGTAGAGTGTAGTAGAGCCAAGTAGAGCCATGGTAGAGTGAAGTTGAGTCAAGTAGAGTCATGTAGTGTAAAGTAGAGGCATAGTACAATGGAATAGATCCATGGTAGAGTGTAGTAGAGTCAAGTAGAGCCATGCTAGAGTGTAGTAGAGTGAAGTAGAGTGAAGTAGAGTCAAGTAGAGCCATGGTAGAATGTAGTAGAAGCATGTAGAGTCAAGTAGGCGCACGGTAGAATGTAGTAGAGTCATGTAGAGTCAAGTAGAGGCATGGTAGAATGTAGTAGAGATAGGTAGAGCCATGGTAGAGTGCAGTAGAATCAAGTAGAGTCAAGTAGAGCAATGGTAGGATGTAGTAGAGTCATGTAGTGGCATGGTAGAATGCAGTAGAGTCATGTAGTGTCATGTACAATTGAGTAGAGACATGGTAGAGTGTACTAGATTCATAAAGAGTCAAGTATAGCTATGGTAGAATGTGGTAGAGTCACGTAGTATCAAGTAGAGGCATAATACAATGGAGTAGAGCTATGGTACAGTGTTGTAGAGTCATATAGAGCCAAGTAGAGCCATGCTAGAGTGTAGTACCGTCAAGTAGATCCAACTAAAGCCATGCTAGAGTGCAGTAGACTCAAGTAGAGTCAAGTATAGTCATGTAGAGTCAAGTATAGAGTCAAGTAGAGCAATGGTAGAATGTAGTAGAGCCATGGTAGAATGTAGTAGAGACAAGGAGAGCCAGGTAGAGCAATGGTATAGTGTAGTGGAGTCAAGTAGAGCCAAGGAGAGCCATGGTAGGTGTAGTAGAGTCGTGTAGAGTCAAGTAGGGGCATGGTAGAATGTAGTAGAGACAGGTAGAGCCATGGAAGAGTGTAGTAGAATCAAGTAGGGTCAAGTAGAGCCATGCTAGTGAGTAGTAGAGACAAGTAGAGCCAAGTAGAGCCATGGTAGAGTGCAGTAGAGTCATGTAGAGTCAAGTACAGTCAAGTAGAACAATGGTAGAATGTAGTAGATCCACGGTAGAATGTAGTAGAGACAAGTAGAGCCAGGTCTAGCAATGGTATAGTGTGGTGGAATCAAGTAGAGCCAAGTAGAGCCATGGTAGGGTGTAGTAGAGTCAGGTAGAGCCATAGTAGAATCTAATAGAGTCATGTAGAGTCAAGTAGAGGCATGGTAGAATGTAGTAGAGACAGGTAGAGCCATGCCATGGTAGAGTGTAGGAGAATCAAGTAGAGCCAAGTAGAGCCATGGTAGTATGGAGTAGAGGAAGGTAGATATGGTAGAATGTAGTAGATTCATATAGTCTCAAGTAGAGGCATAGTACAATGGAGAAGAGCCATGGTAGAGTGTAGTAGAGTCAAGTAGAGTCAAGTAGAGCCATGGTGGAGTACAGTATAGACTCATGTAGAGTCACATAGAGGCATGGTGGAATGTAGTAGGGTCATGTAGAGTCAAGTAGAGGCATGGTAGGATGTAGTAGAACCAGGTAGAACCATGGTATTGTGTAGTAGAATTACGTAGAGTCAAGTAGAGCCATGGTAGAGTGTAGTAGAGTCAAGTAGAGCCATGATAGAGTGTAGTAGAGCCAAGTACAGCCATGGTAGAGTAAAGTTGAGTCAAGTAGAGTCATGTGGTGTAAAGTAGAGGCATAGTACAATGGAATAGATCCATGGTAGAGTGTAGTAGAGTCAAATAGAGCCAAGTAGAGCCATGCTAGAGTGTAGTAGAGTGAAGTAGAGTCAAGTACGGCCATTGTAGAATGTAGTAGAGGCATGTAGAGTCAAGTAGGGGCACGGTAGAATGTAGTAGAGTCATGTACAGTCAAGTAGAGGCATAGTAGAATGTAGTAGAGACAGGTAGAGCCATGGTAGAGTGCAGTAGAATCAAGTAGAGTCAAGTAGAGCAATGGTAGGATGTAGTAGAGTCATGTAGAGGCATGGTAGAATGCAGTAGAGTCATGTAGTGTCATATACAACGGAGTAGAGCCATGGTAGAGTGTAGTAGAGTTAAGTAGAGCCAAGTAGAGCCATGCTACAGTGTAGAAGAGTCAAGTATAGAGTCAAGTATAGTCATGTAGAGTCAAGTAGAGTCAAGTAGAGCAATGGTAGAATGTAGTAGAGCCATGGTAGAAAGTAGTAGAGACAAGTATAGCCAGATAGAGCAATGGTATAGCGTAGTGGAGTCAAGGAGAGCCAAGGAGAGCCATGGTAGGGTGTAGTACCATCAAGTAGATCCAACTAAAGCCATGCTAGAGTGCAGTAGACTCACGTAGAGTCAAGTATAGTCATGTAGAGTCAAGTATAGAGTCAAGTAGAGCAATGGTAGAATGTAGTAGAGCCATGGTAGAATGTAGTAGAGAGAAGTAGAGCCAGGTAGAGCAATGGTATAGTGTAGTGGAGTCAAGTAGAGCCAAGGAGAGCCATGGTAGGGTGTAGTAGAGTCGTGTAGAGTCAAGTAGGGGCATGGTAGAATGTAGTAGAGACAGGTAGAGCCATGGAAGAGTGTAGTAGAATCAAGTAGGGTCAAGTAGAGCCAAGCTAGTGTGTAGTAGAGACAAGTAGAGCCAAGTAGAGCCATGGTAGAGTGCAGTAGAGTCATGTAGAGTCAAGTACAGTCAAGTAGAACAATGGTAGAATGTAGTAGATCCATGGTAGAATGTAGTAGAGACAAGTAGAGCCAGGTCTAGCAATGGTATAGTGTGGTGGAATCAAGTAGAGCCAAGTAGAGCCATGGTAGGGTGTAGTAGAGTCAGGTAGAGCCATAGTAGAATCTAGTAGAGTCATGTAGAGTCAAGTAGAGGCATGGTAGAATGTAGTAGAGACAGGTAGAGCCATGCCATGGTAGAGTGTAGGAGAATCAAGTAGAGCCAAGTAGAGCCATGGTAGTATGGAGTAGAGGAAGGTGGATATGGTAGAATGTAGTAGAGTCATATAGTCTCAAGTAGAGGCATAGTACAATGGAGAAGAGCCATGGTAGAGTGTAGTAGAGTCAAGTAGAGTCAAGTAGAGCCATGGTGGAGTACAGTATAAACTCATGAAGAGTCTCATAGAGGCATGGTAGAATGTAGTAGAACCAGGTAGAACCATGGTATTGTGTAGTAGAATTACGTAGAGTCAAGTAGAGCCATGGTAGAGTGTAGTAGAGTCAAGTAGAGCTATGGTAGAGTGTAGAAGAGCCAAGTAGATCCATGGTAGAGTGTAGTAAAGTCAAGTAGAGCCAAGTAGAGCCATGCTAGAGTGTAGTAGAGTGAAGTAGAGTCAAGTACAGCCATTGTAGAATGTAGTAGAGGCATGTAGAGTCAAGTAGGTGCACGGTAGAATGTAGTAGAGTCATGTACAGTCAAGTAGAGGCATAGTAGAATGTAGTAGAGACAGGTAGAGCCATGATAGAGTGCAGTAGAATCAAGTAGAGTCAATTAGAGCAATGGTAGGATGTAGTAGATTCATGTAGAAGCATGGTAGAATGCAGTAGAGTCATGTAGTGTCATGTACAATGGAGTAGAGCCATGGTAGAGTGTAGTAGAGTTAAGTAGAGCCAAGTAGAGCCATGCTACAGTGTAGTAGAGTCAAGTAGAGTCAAGTATAGTCATGTAGAGTCAAGTAGAGTCAAGTAGAGCAATGGTAGAATGTAGTAGAGCCATGGTAGAATGTAGTAGAGACAAGTAGAGCCAGATAGAGCAATGGTATAGCGTAGTGGAGTCAAGGAGAGCCAAGGAGAGCCATGGAAGGGTGTAGTAGAGTCAGGTAGAGCGATGGTAGAATGTAGTAGAGTGCAGTAGAGTCAAGTAGAGGCATGGTAGAATGAAGTAGAGACAGGTAGAGCCATGCCTTTGTAGAGTTTAGTAGAAGTAAGTAGAGCCAAGTAGAGTCATGCTAGAATGTAGTGGAGTCATGTAGAGCCACGTAGAGCCATGCTAGTGTGTAGTAGACTCACGTAGAGTCAAGTAAAGGCATGATGGAATGTAGTAGATTCATGTGGAGTCAAGTAGAGGTATGGTAGAATGTAGTAGAGCCAGGTAGAGCCATGGTTTTGTGTAGTAGAATTACGTAGAGCAAAGTAGAGCCATGGTAGAGTGTAGTAGAGTGAAGTAGAGCCATGGTAGAGTGTAGTAGAGCCAAGTAGAGCCATGGTAGAGTGATGTTGAGTCAAGTAGAGTCATGTAGTGTAAAGTAGAGGCATAGTACAATGGAATAGATCCATGGTAGAGTGTAGTAGAGTCAATTAGAGCCATGCTAGAATGTAGTAGAGTGAAGTAGAGTGAAGTAGAGTGAAGTAGAGTCAAGTAGAACCATGGTAGAATGTAGTAGAGGCATGTAGAGTCAAGTAGGCACACGGTAGAATGTAGTAGAGTCATGTAGAGTCAAGTAGAGGCATGGTAGAATGTAGTAGAGATTGGTAGAGCCATGGTAGTGTGCAGTAGAATCAAGTAGAGTCAAGTAGAGCAATGGTAGGATGGGGTAGAGTCATGTAGAGGCATGGTAGAATGCAGTAGAGTCATGTAGTGTCATGTACAATGGAGTAGAGCCATGGTAGAGTGTAGTAGATTCATAAAGAGTCAAGTATAGCTATGGTAGAATGTGGTAGACTCACGTAGTATCAAGTAGAGGCATAATACAATGGAGTAGAGCTATGGTAGAGTGTTGTAGAGTCATATAGAGCCAAGTAGAGCCATGCTAGAGTGTAGTAGAGGCAAGTAGAGCCAAGTAGAGCCATGCTAGAATGTAGTACAGTGAAGTAGATCCAACTAAAGCCATGCTAGAGTGCAGTAGACTCACGTAGAGTCAAGTATAGTCATGTAGAGTCAAGTAGAGTCTAGTAGAGCAATGGTAGAATGTAGTAGAGCCATGGTAGAATGTAGTAGAGACAAGTAGAGCCAGGTAGAGCAATGGTATAGTGTAGTGGAGTCAAGTAGAGCGAAGGAGAACCATGGTATTGTGTAGTAGAGTCGTGTAGAGTCAAGTAGGGGCATGGTAGAATGTAGTAGAGACAGGTAGAGACATGGAAGAGTGTAGTAGAATCAAGTAGGGTCAAGTAGAGCCATGCTAGTGTGTAGTAGAGACAAGTAGAGCCAAGTAGAGCCATGGTAGAGTGCAGTAGAGTCATGTAGAGTCAAGTACAGTCAAGTAGAACAATGGTAGAATGTAGTAGATCCACGGTAGAATGTAGTAGAGACAAGTAGAGCCAGGTCTAGCAATGGTATAGTGTGGTGGAATTAAGTAGAGCCAAGTAGAGCCATGGTAGGGTGTAGTAGAGTCAGGTAGAGCCATTGTAGAATGTAGTAGAGACATGTAGAGTCAAGTAGAGGCATGGTAGAAAGTAGTAGAGACAGGTAGAGCCATGCCATGGTAGAGTGTAGGAGAATCAAGTAGAGCCAAGTAGAGCCATGGTAGTATGGAGTAGAGGAAGGTGGATATGGTAGAATGTAGTAGAGTCATATAGTCTCAAGTAGAGGCATAGTACAATGGAGAAGAGCCATGGTAGAGTGTAGTAGAGTCAAGTAGAGTCAAGTAGAGCCATGGTGGAGTACAGTATAGACTCATGTAGAGTCACATAGAGGCATGGTGGAATGTAGTAGGGTCATGTAGAGTCAAGTAGAGGCATGGTAGGATGTAGTAGAACCAGGTAGAACCATGGTATTGTGTAGTAGAATTACGTAGAGTCAAGTAGAGCCATGGTAGAGTGTAGTATAGTCAAGTAGAGCCATGGTAGAGTGTAGTAGAGCCAAGTAGAGCCATGGTAGAGTGAAGCTGAGTCAAGTAGAGTCATGTGGTGTAAAGTAGAGGCATAGTACAATGGAATAGATCCATGGTAGAGTGTAGTAGAGTCAAGTAGAGCCAAGTAGAGCCATGCTAGAGTGTAGTAGAGTGAAGTAGAGTCAAGTACAGCCATTGTAGAATGTAGTAGAGGCATGTAGAGTCAAGTAGGGGCACGGTAGAATGTAGTAGAGTCATGTACAGTCAAGTAGAGGCATAGTAGAATGTAGTAGAGACAGGTAGAGCCATGGTAGAGTGCAGTAGAATCAAGTAGAGTCAAGTAGAGCAATGGTAGGATGTAGTAGAGTCATGTAGAGGCATGGAAGAATGCAGTAGAGTCATGTAGTGTCATGTACAACGGAGTAGAGCCTTGGTAGAGTGTAGTACAGTTAAGTATAGCCAAGTAGAGCCATGCTACAGTGTAGTAGAGTCAAGTATAGAGTCAAGTATAGTCATGTAGAGTCAAGTAGAGCCATGGTAGAAAGTAGTAGAGACGAGTAGAGCCAGATAGAGCAATGGTATAGCGTAGTGGAGTCAAGGAGAGCCAAGGAGAGCCATGGTAGGGTGTAGTAGAATCAGGTAGAGCCATGGTAGAATGTAGTAGAGTGCAGTAGAGTCAAGTAGAGGCATGGTAGAATGAAGTAGAGACAGGTAGAGCCATGCCTTTGTAGAGTGTAGTAGAATCAAGTAGAGCCAAGTAGAGTCATGCTAGAGTGTAGTAGAGTCAAGCAGAGCCACGTAGAGCCATGCTAGTGTGTAGTAGACTCACGTAGAGTCAAGTAGAGGCAAGATGGAATGTAGTAGAGTCATGTAGAGTCAAGTAGAGGCATGGTAGAATGTAGTAGAGCCAGGTAGAGCCATGGTATTGTGTAGTAGAATTAAGTAGAGTCAAGTGAAGGCATGGTAGAGTGTAGTAGAGTCAAGTAGAGCCATGGTAGAGTGTAGAAGAGCCAAGTAGAGCCATGGTAGAGTGTAGTTGAGTCAAGTAGAGTCATATAGTGTAAAGTAGAGGCATAGTACAATGGAGTACATCGATGGTAGAGTGCAGTGGAGTCAAGTAGAGCCAAGCTAGAGTGTAGTAGAGTGAAGTAGAGTCAAGTAGAGCCATTCTAGAATGACGTAGAGTCATGTAAAGTCAAGTAGAGTCAAGTAGAGGCATGGTGGAATGTAGTAGAGACAGGTAGACCCATGGAAGAGTGTAGTAGAATCAAGTAGGGTCAAGTAGAGCCATGCTAGAGTGTAGTAGAGCCAAGTGGAGTCAAGTAGAGCCATGGTAGAATGTAGTAGAGTCGTGTAGAGTCAAGTAGGTGCATGGTAGAATGTAGTAGAGACAGGTAGAGCCATGGAAGAATGTAGTAGAGCCAAGTAGAGCCATGGTATAGTGCAGTAGACTCACGTAGAGTCAAGTAGAAGCATGGTGGAATGTAGTAGAGTCATGTAGAGTCAAGTAGAGTCAAGTATAGAACAATGGTAGAATATAGTAGATCCACGGTAGAATGTAGTACAGACAAGTAGAGCCAGGTAGAGCAATGGTATAGTGTGGTGGAGTCAAGTGGAGCCAAGGAAAGCCATGGTAGGGTGTAGTAGAGTCAGGTAGAGCCATGGTAGAGTTCAGTAGACTAACGTAGAGTCAAGTAGAGGCATGTTGGAATGAAGTAGAGTCATGTAGTGTCAAGTAGAGTCATGGTAGAATATAGTAGAGCCAGGTAGAGCCATGGTATTGTGTATAGTAGAATTAAGTCGAGTCAAGTAAAGGCATGGTAGAGTGTAGTAGAGTCAGGTAGAGCCATGGTAGAGTGTAGTAGAGCCAAGTAGAGCCATGGTAGAGTGTAGTTGAGTCAAGTAGAGTCATGTAGTTCAAAGTAGAGGCATAGTACAATAGAGTAGATCCATGGTAGAGTGCAGTGGAGTCAAGTAGAGCCATGCTAGAGTGTAGTAGAGTGAAGTAGAGTCAAGTAGAGTCATTATAGAATGTAGTAGAGTCGTGTAGAGTCAAGTAGGGGCATGGTAGAATGTAGTAGAGACAGGTAGAGCCATGGAAGAGTGTAGTAGAATCAAGTAGGGTCAAGTAGAGCCATGCTAGTGTGTAGTAGAGACAAGTAGAGCCAAGTAGAGCCATGGTAGAGTGCAGTAGAGTCATGTAGAGTCAAGTACAGTCAAGTAGAACAATGGTAGAATGTAGTAGATGCACGGTAGAATGTAGTAGAGACAAGTAGAGCCAGGTCTAGCAATGGTATAGTGTGGTGGAATCAAGTAGAGCCAAGTAGAGCCATGGTAGGGTGTAGTAGAGTCAGGTAGATCCATGGTAGAATGTAGTAGAGTCATGTAGAGTAAAGTAGAGGCATGGTAGAATGTAGTAGAGACAAGTAGAGCCAGGTCTAGCAATGGTATAGTGTGGTGGAATCAAGTAGAGCCAAGTAGAGCCATGGTAGGGTGTAGTAGAGTCAGGTAGAGCCATAGTAGAATCTAGTAGAGTCATGTAGAGTCAAGTAGAGGCATGGTAGAATGTAGTAGAGACAGGTAGAGCCATGCCATGGTAGAGTGTAGGAGAATCAAGTAGAGCCAAGTAGAGCCATGGTAGTATGGAGTAGAGGAAGGTGGATATGGTAGAATGTAGTAGAGTCATATAGTCTCAAGTAGAGGCATAGTACAATGGAGAAGAGCCATGGTAGAGTGTAGTAGAGTCAAGTAGAGTCAAGTAGAGCCATGGTGGAGTACAGTATAGACTCATGTAGAGTCACATAGAGGCATGGTGGAATGTAGTAGGGTCATGTAGAGTCAAGTAGAGGCATGGTAGGATGTAGTAGAACCAGGTAGAACCATGGTATTGTGTAGTAGAATTATGTAGAGTCAAGTAGAGCCATGGTAGAGTGTAGTAGAGTCAAGTAGAGCCATGGTAGAGTGTAGTAGAGCCAAGTAGAGCCATGGTAGAGTGAAGTTGAGTCAAGTAGAGTCATGTGGTGTAAAGTAGAGGCATAGTACAATGGAATAGATCCATGGTAGAGTGTAGTAGAGTCAAGTAGAGCCAAGTAGAGCCATGCTAGAGTGTAGTAGAGTGAAGTACAGTCAAGTACAGCCATTGTAGAATGTAGTAGAGGCATGTAGAGTCAAGTAGGGGCACGGTAGAATGTAGTAGAGTCATGTACAGTCAAGTAGAGGCATAGTAGAATGTAGTAGAGACAGGTAGAGCCATGGTACAGTGCAGTAGAATCAAGTAGAGTCAAGTAGAGCAATGGTAGGATGTAGTAGAGTCATGTAGAGGCATGGTAGAATGCAGTAGAGTGATGTAGTGTCATGTACAACGGAGTAGAGACATGGTAGAGTGTAGTAGAGTTAAGTAGAGCCAAGTAGAGCCATGCTACAGTGTAGTAGAGTCAAGTATAGAGTCAAGTATAGTCATGTAGAGTCAAGTAGAGTCAAGTACAGCAATGGTAGAATGTAGTAGAGCCATGGTAGAAAGTAGTAGAGACAAGTAGAGCCAGATAGAGCAATGGTATAGCGTAGTGGAGTCAAGGAGAGCCAAGGAGAGCCATGGTAGGGTGTAGTAGAATCAGGTAGAGCCATGGTAGAATGTAGTAGAGTGCAGTAGAGTCAAGTAGAGGCATGGTAGAATAAAGTAGAGACAGGTATAGCCATGCCTTTGTAGAGTGTAGTAGAATCAAGTAGAGCCAAGTAGAGTCATGCTAGAGTGTAGTAGAGTCAAGTAGAGCCACGTAGAGCCATGCTAGTTTGTAGTAGACTCACGTAGAGTCAAGTAGAGGCAAGATGGAATGTAGTAGAGTCATGTAGACTCAAGTAGAGGCATGGTAGAATGTAGTAGAGCCAGGTAGAGCCATGGTATTGTGTAGTAGAATTAAGCAGAGTCAAGTGAAGGCATGGTAGAGTGTAGTAGAGTCAAGTAGAGCCATGGTAGAGTGTAGAAGAGCCAAGTAGAGCCATGGTAGAGTGTAGTTGAGTCAAGTAGAGTCATATAGTGTAAAGTAGAGGCATAGTACAATGGAGTACATCGATGGTAGAGTGTAGTGGAGTCAAGTAGAGCAAAGCTAAAGTGTAGTAGAGTGAAGTAGAGTCAAGTAGAGCTATTATAGAATGAAGTAGAGTCATGTAAAGTCAATTAGAGTCAAGTAGAGGCATGGTGGAATGTAGTAGAGACAGGTAGAGCCATGGAAGAGTGTAGTAGAATCAAGTAGGGTCAAGTAGAGCCATGCTAGAGTGTAGTAGAGCCAAGTGGAGTCAAGTAGAGCCATGGTAGAATGTAGTAGAGTCGTGTAGAGTGAAGTAGGGGCATGGTAGAATGTAGTAGAGACAGGTAGAGCCATGGAAGAATGTAGTAGAACCAAGTAGAGCCAAGTAGAGCCATGGTATAGTACAGTAGACTCACGTAGAGTCAAGTAGAGGCATGGTGGAATGTAGTACAGTCGTGTAGAGTCAAGTAGGGGCATGGTAGAATGTAGTAGAGACAGGTAGAGCCATGGAAGAGTGTAGTAGAATCAAGTAGGGTCAAGTAGAGCCATGCTAGTGTGTAGTAGAGACAAGTAGAGCCAAGTAGAGCCATGGTAGAGTGCAGTAGAGTCATATAGAGTCAAGTACAGTCAAGTAGAACAATGGTAGAATGTAGTAGAGACAAGTAGAGCCAGGTCTAGCAATGGTATAGTGTGGTGGAATCAAGTAGAGCCAAGTAGAGCCATGGTAGGGTGTAGTAGAGTCAGGTAGAGCCATGGTAGAATGTAGTAGAGTCATGTAGAGTAAAGTAGAGGCATGGTAGAATGTAGTAGAGACAAGTAGAGCCAGGTCTAGCAATGGTATAGTGTGGTGGAATCAAGTAGAGCCAAGTAGAGCCATGGTAGGGTGTAGTAGAGTCAGGTAGAGCCATAGTAGAATCTAGTAGAGTCATGTAGAGTCAAGTAGAGGCATGGTAGAATGTAGTAGAGACAGGTAGAGCCATGCCATGGTAGAGTGTAGGAGAATCAAGTAGAGCCAAGTAGAGCCATGGTAGTATGGAGTAGAGGAAGGTGGATATGGTAGAATGTAGTAGAGTCATATAGTCTCAAGTAGAGGCATAGTACAATGGAGAAGAGCCATGGTAGAGTGTAGTAGAGTCAAGTAGAGTCAAGTAGAGCCATGGTGGAATACAGTATAGACTCATGTAGAGTCACATAGAGGCATGGTGGAATGTAGTAGGGTCATGTAGAGTCAAGTAGAGGCATGGTAGGATGTAGTAGAACCAGGTAGAACCATGGTATTGTGTAGTAGAATTACGTAGAGTCAAGTAGAGCCATGGTAGAGTGTAGTAGAGTCAAGTAGAGCCATGGTAGAGTGTAGTAGAGCCAAGTAGAGCCATGGCAGAGTGAAGTTGAGTCAAGTAGAGTCATGTGGTGTAAAGTAGAGGCATAGTACAATGGAATAGATCCATGGTAGAGAGTAGTAGAGTCAAGTAGAGCCAAGTAGAGCCATGCTAGAGTGTAGTAGAGTGAAGTAGAGTCAAGTACAGCCATTGTAGAATGTAGTAGAGGCATGTACAGTCAAGTAGGGGCACGGTAGAATGTAGTAGAGTCATGTACAGTCAAGTAGAGGCATAGTAGAATGTAGTATAGAGACAGGTAGAGCCATGGTAGAGTGCAGTAGAATCAAGTAGAGTCAAGTAGAGCAATGGTAGGATGTAGTAGAGTCATGTAGAGGCATGGTAGAATGCAGTAGAGTCATGTAGTGTCATGTACAACGGAGTAGAGCCATGGTAGAGTGTAGTAGAGTTAAGTATAGCCAAATAGAGCCATGCTACAGTGTAGTAGAGTCAAGTATAGAGTCAAGTATAGTCATGTAGAGTCAAGTAGAGCCATGGTAGAAAGTAGTAGAGACAAGTAGAGCCAGATAGAGCAATGGTATAGCGTAGTGGAGTCAAGGAGAGCCAAGGAGAGCCATGGTAGGGTGTAATAGAATCAGGTAGAGCCATGGTAGAATGTAGTAGAGTGCAGTAGAGTCAAGTAGAGGTATGGTAGAATGAAGTAGAGACAGGTAGAGCCATGCCTTTGTAGAGTGTAGTAGAATCAAGTAGAGCCAAGTAGAGTCATGCTAGAGTGTAGTAGAGTCAAGTAGAGCCACGTAGAGCCATGCTAGTGTGTAGTAGACTCACGTAGAGTCAAGTAGAGGCAAGATGGAATGTAGTAGAGTCATGTAGACTCAAGTAGAGGCATGGTAGAATGTAGTAGAGCCAGGTAGAGCCATGGTATTGTGTAGTAGAATTAAGTAGAGTCAAGTGAAGGCATGGTAGAGTGTAGTAGAGTCAAGTAGAGCCATGGTAGAGTGTAGAAGAGCCAAGTAGAGCCATGGTAGAGTGTAGTTGAGTCAAGTAGAGTCATATAGTGTAAAGTAGAGGCATAGTACAATGGAGTACATCGATGGTAGAGTGCAGTGGAGTCAAGTAGAGCCAAGCTAGAGTGTAGTAGAGTGAAGTAGAGTCAAGTAGAGCCATTCTAGAATGACGTAGAGTCATGTAAAGTCAAGTAGAGTCAAGTAGAGGCATGGTGGAATGTAGTAGAGACAGGTAGACCCATGGAAGAGTGTAGTAGAATCAAGTAGGGTCAAGTAGAGCCATGCTAGAGTGTAGTAGAGCCAAGTGGAGTCAAGTAGAGCCATGGTAGAATGTAGTAGAGTCGTGTAGAGTCAAGTAGGTGCATGGTAGAATGTAGTAGAGACAGGTAGAGCCATGGAAGAATGTAGTAGAGCCAAGTAGAGCCAAGTAGAGCCAAGTAGAGCCAAGTAGAGCCATGGTATAGTGCAGTAGACTCACGTAGAGTCAAGTAGAAGTATGGTGGAATGTAGTAGAGTCATGGAGAGTCAAGTAGAGTCAAGTATAGAACAATGGTAGAATATAGTAGATCCACGGTAGAATGTAGTACAGACAAGTAGAGCCAGGTAGAGCAATGGTATAGTGTGGTGGAGTCAAGTGGAGCCAAGGAAAGCCATGGTAGGGTGTAGTAGAGTCAGGTAGAGCCATGGTAGAATGTAGTAGAGTGCAGTAGAGTCAAGTAGAGGCATGGTAGAATGTAGTAGAGACAGGTAGAGCCATGCCTTGGTAGAGTGTAGTAGAATCAAGTAGAGCCAAGTAGAGCCATGCTAGAGTGTAGTAGAGTCAAGTAGAGCCACGTAGAGCCATGCTAGAGTATAGTAGAGTCAACTAGAGCCATGTAGAGCCATGGTAGAGTGCAGTAGACTAACGTAGAGTCAAGTAGAGGCATGTTGGAATGAAGTAGAGTCATGTAGTGTCAAGTAGAGTCATGGTAGAATGTAGTAGAGCCAGGTAGAGCCATGGTATTGTGTATAGTAGAATTAAGTCGAGTCAAGTAAAGGCATGATAGAGTGTAGTAGAGTCAGGTAGAGCCATGGTAGAGTGTAGTAGAGCCAAGTAGAGCCATGGTAGAGTGAAGTTGAGTCAAGTAGAGTCATGTAGTTCAAAGTAGAGGCATAGTACAATAGAGTAGATCCATGGTAGAGTGCAGTGGAGTCAAGTAGAGCCATGCTAGAGTGTAGTAGAGTGAAGTAGAGTCAAGTAGAGTCATTATAGAATGTAGTAGAGTCGTGTAGAGTCAAGTAGGGGCATGGTAGAATGTAGTAGAGACAGGTAGAGCCATGGAAGAGTGTAGTAGAATCAAGTAGGGTCAAGTAGAGCCATGCTAGTGTGTAGTAGAGACAAGTAGAGCCAAGTAGAGCCATGGTAGAGTGCAGTAGAGTCATGTAGAGTCAAGTACAGTCAAGTAGAACAATGGTAGAATGTAGTAGATCCACGGTAGAATGTAGTAGAGACAAGTAGAGCCAGGTCTAGCAATGGTATAGTGTGGTGGAATCAAGTAGAGCCAAGTAGAGCCATGGTAGGGTGTAGTAGAGTCAGGTAGAGCCATGGTAGAATGTAGTAGAGTCATGTAGAGTAAAGTAGAGGCATGGTAGAATGTAGTAGAGACAGGTAGAGCCATGCCATGGTAGAGTGTAGGAGAATCAAGTAGAGCCAAGTAGAGCCATGGTAGTATGGAGTAGAGGAAGGTGGATATGGTAGAATGTAGTAGAGTCATATAGTCTCAAGTAGAGGCATAGTACAATGGAGAAGAGCCATGGTAGAGTGTAGTAGAGTCAAGTAGAGTCAAGTAGAGCCATGGTGGAGTACAGTATAGACTCATGTAGAGTCACATAGAGGCATGGTGGAATGTAGTAGGGTCATGTAGAGTCAAGTAGAGGCATGGTAGGATGTAGTAGAACCAGGTAGAACCATGGTATTGTGTAGTAGAATTACGTAGAGTCAAGTAGAGCCATGGTAGAGTGTAGTAGAGTCAAGTAGAGCCATGGTAGAGTGTAGTAGAGCCAAGTAGAGCCATGGTAGAGTGAAGTTGAGTCAAGTAGAGTCATGTGGTGTAAAGTAGAGGCATAGTACAATGGAATAGATCCATGGTAGAGTGTAGTAGAGTCAAGTAGAGCCAAGTAGAGCCATGCTAGAGTGTAGTAGAGTGAAGTAGAGTCAAGTACAGCCATTGTAGAATGTAGTAGAGGCATGTAGAGTCAAGTAGGGGCACGGTAGAATGTAGTAGAGTCATGTACAGTCAAGTAGAGGCATAGTAGAATGTAGTAGAGACAGGTAGAGCCATGGTACAGTGCAGTAGAATCAAGTAGAGTCAAGTAGAGCAATGGTAGGATGTAGTAGAGTCATGTAGAGGCATGGTAGAATGCAGTAGAGTGATGTAGTGTCATGTACAACGGAGTAGAGCCATGGTAGAGTGTAGTAGAGTTAAGTAGAGCCAAGTAGAGCCATGCTACAGTGTAGTAGAGTCAAGTATAGAGTCAAGTATAGCCATGTAGAGTCAAGTAGAGTCAAGTAGAGCAATGGTAGAATGTAGTAGAGCCATGGTAGAAAGTAGTAGAGACAAGTAGATCCAGATAGAGCAATGGTATAGCGTAGTGGAGTCAAGGAGAGCCAAGGAGAGCCATGGTAGGGTGTAGTAGAATCAGGTAGAGCCATGGTAGAATGTAGTAGAGTGCAGTAGAGTCAAGTAGAGGCATGGTAGAATGAAGTAGAGACAGGTAGAGCCATGCCTTTGTAGAGTGTAGTAGAATCAAGTAGAGCCAAGTAGAGTCATGCTAGAGTGTAGTAGAGTCAAGTAGAGCCACGTAGAGCCATGCTAGTTTGTAGTAGACTCACGTAGAGTCAAGTAGAGGCAAGATGGAATGTAGTAGAGTCATGTAGACTCAAGTAGAGGCATGGTAGAATGTAGTAGAGCCAGGTAGAGCCATGGTATTGTGTAGTAGAATTAAGTAGAGTCAAGTGAAGGCATAGTAGAGTGTAGTAGAGTCAAGTAGAGCCATGGTAGAGTGTAGAAGAGCCAAGTAGAGCCATGGTAGAGTGTAGTTGAGTCAAGTAGAGTCATATAGTGTAAAGTAGAGGCATAGTACAATGGAGTACATCGATGGTAGAGTGTAGTGGAGTCAAGTAGAGCAAAGCCAGAGTGTAGTAGAGTGAAGTTGAGTCAAGTAGAGCTATTATAGAATGAAGTAGAGTCATGTAAAGTCAAGTAGAGTCAAGTAGAGGCATGGTGGAATGTAGTAGAGACAGGTAGAGCCATGGAAGAGTGTAGTAGAATCAAGTAGGGTCAAGTAGAGCCATGCTAGAGTCTAGTAGAGCCAAGTGGAGTCAAGTAGAGCCATGGTAGAATGTAGTAGAGTCGTGTAGAGTGAAGTAGAGGCATGGTAGAATGTAGTAGAGACAGGTAGAGCCATGGAAGAATGTAGTAGAACCAAGTAGAGCCAAGTAGAGCCATGGTATAGTACAGTAGACTCACGTAGAGTCAAGTAGAGGCATGGTGGAATGTAGTTGAGTCATGTAGAATCAAGTAGAGTCAAGTAGAACAATGGTAGAATGTAGTAGATCCACGGTAGAATGTAGTACACACAAGTAGAGCCAGGTAGAGCAATGGTATAGTGTGGTGGAGTCAAGTAGAGCCAAGGAAAGCCATGGTAGGGTGTAGTAGAGTCAGGTAGAGCCATGGTAGAATGTAGTAGAGTGCAGTAGAGTCAAGTAGAGGCATGATAGAATGTAGTAGAGACAGGTAGAGCCATGCCTTGGTAGAGTGTAGTAGAATCAAGTAGAGCCAAGTAGAGCCATGCTAGAGTGTAGTAGAGTCAAGTAGAGCCACGTAGAGCCATGCTAGAGTGTAGTAGAGTCAACTAGAGCCATGTAGAGCCATGGTAGAGTGCAGTAGATTCACGTAGAGTCAAGTAGAAGCATGTTGGAATGAAGTAGAGTCATGTAGTGTCAAGTAGAGTCATGGTAGAATGTAGTACAGCCAGGTAGAGCCATGTTATTGTGTATAGTAGAATTAAGTCGAGTCAAGTAAAGGCATGGTAGAGTGTAGTAGAGTCAGGTAGAGCCATGGTAGAGTGTAGTAGAGCCAAGTAGAGCCATGGTAGAGTGTAGTTGAGTCAAGTAGAGTCATGTAGTGTAAAGTAGAGGCATAGTACAATAGAGTAGATCCATGGTAGAGTGCAGTAGAGTCAAGTAGAGCCATGCTAGAGTGTAGTAGAGTGAAGTAGAGTGAAGTAGAGTGAAGTAGAGTCAAGTAGAGCCATGGTAGAATGTAGTAGAGGCATGTAGAGTCAAGTAGGCGCACGGTAGAATGTAGTAGAGTCATGTAGAGTCAACTAGAGCCATGGTAGAGTGTAGTAGAGCCAAGTAGAGCCATGGTAGATTGAAGTTGAGTGAAGTAGAGTCATGTAGTGTAAAGTAGAGGCATAGTACAATGGAATAGATCCATGGTAGAGTGTAGTAGAGTCAAGTAGAGCCATGCTAGAGTGTAGTAGAGTGAAGTGGAGTGAAGTAGAGTGAAGTAGAGTCAAGTAGAGCCATGGTAGAATGTAGTAGAGGCATGTAGAGTCAAGTAGGCGCACGGTAGAATGTAGTAGAGTCATGTACAGTCAAGTAGAGGCATAGTAGAATGTAGTAGAGACAGGTAGAGCCATGGTAGAGTGCAGTAGAATCAAGTAGAGTCAAGTAGAGCAATGGTAGGATGGAGTAGAGTCATGTAGAGGAAGGGTAGAATGCAGTAGAGTCATGTAGTGTCATGTACAATGGAGTAGAGCCATGGTAGAGTGTAGTAGAGTCAAGTAGAGCAAAGTAGAGTCATGTAGAGCCATGGTAGAATGTAGTAGATTCATAGAGAGTCAAGTAGAGCTATGGTAGAATGTGGTAGAGTCATGTAGTGTCAAGTAGAGGCATAGTACAATGGAGTAGAGCCATTGTAGAGTGTAGTAGAGTCAAGTAGAGCCAAGTAGAGCCATGCTAGAGTGTAGTACAGTCAAGTAGATCCAACTAAAGCCATGCTAGAGTGCAGTAGACTCACGTAGAGTCAAGTATAGTCATGTAGAGTCAACTAGAGTCAAGTAGAGCAATGGGAGAATGTAGTAGAGCCATGGTAGAATGTAGTAGAGAGAAGGTAGAGCAATTGTATAGTGTAGTGCAGTCAAGTAAAGCCAAGGAGAGCCATGGTAGGGTGTAGTAGAGTCAGGTAGAGCCATGGTAGAATGTAGTAGAGTGCAGTAGAGTCAAGTATAGGCATGATAGAATGTAGTAGAGACAGGTAGAGCCATGCCATGGTAGAGTGTAGTAGAATCAAGCAGAGACAAGTAGAGCCATAGTAGTGTGGAGTAGAGTCAGGTAGAGCCATGGTAGAATATAGTAGAGTCATGTAGTGTCAAGTAGAGGCATAGTACAATGGAGTATACCATGGTACAGTGTAGTAGAGTCAAGTAGAGCCAAGTAGAGCCATGCTAGAGTGTAGTAGAGTCAAGTAGATCCAAGTAGAGCCATGCTAGAGTGCAGTAGACACACGTAGAGTCAAGTAGAGGCATGGAGGAATGTAGTAGAGTCTTGACACTACATGACTCTACTTGACTCAACTACACTCTACCATGGCTCTACTTGGCTCTACTACACTCTAGCATGGCTCTACTTGGCTCTACTTGATTCTACTACACTCTACCAAGGCATGTCTCTACCTGTCTCTACTAAATTCTACCATGCCTCTACTTGACTCTACTGCACTCTACTACATTCTACCGTGGCTCTACCTGACTCTACTACACCCTACCATGGCTCTCCTAGGTTCTACTTGACTCCACTAGACTATACCATTGCTCTACCTGCCTCTACTTGTCTCTACTACATTCTACCATGGCTCTACCACATTCTACCATTGCTCTACTTGACTCTACTTGACTCTACATGACTCTATTACATTCCACCATGCCTCTACTTGACTCTACGTGTGTCTACTGCACTCTAGCATGGCTCTACTTGCATCTACTTGACTCTACTACATTCTAGCATGGCTCTACTTAGATCTACTTGACTCTACTACACTCTACCATGGTATACTCCATTGTACTATGCCTCTACTTGACACTACATTACTCTACTATATTCTACCATGGCTCTACCTGACTCCACTCCACACTACTATAGCTCTACTTGATTCTACTACACTCTACCATGGCATGGCTCTACCTGTCTCTACTACATTCTACCATGGCTCTACCTGACTCTACTACACCCGACCATGGCTCTCCTTGGCTCTACTTGACTCCATTACACTATACCATTGCTCTACCTGGCTCTACTTGTCTCTACTACATTCTACCATGGATCTACTACATTCTACCATTGCTATACTTGACTCTACTTGACTCTACATGACTCTACTACATTACACCATGCCTCTACTTGACTCTACGTGTATCTACTGCACTCTAGCATGGCTCTACTTGGATCTACTTGACTCTACTACACTCAAGCATGGCTCTACTTGGCTCTACTTGACTCTACTACACTCTACCATGGTATACTCCATTGTACTATGCCTCTACTTGACACTACATGACTCTACTATATTCTACCATGGCTCTACCTGAATCTACTCCACACTACTATGGCTCTACTTGGCTCGGCTTGATTCTACTACACTCTACCATGGCATGGCTCTACCGGTCTCTACTACATTCTATCATGCCTCTACTTGACTCTACTGCACACAACTACAGTCTGCCATGGCTCTACCTGAGTCTACTACACCCTACCATGGCTCTCCTTGGCTCTACTTGACTCCACTACAGTATACAATTGCTCTACTTGACTCTATTTGACTCTACATGACTATACTTGCCTCTACGTGAGTCCACTGCACTCTAGCATGGCTTTAGTTGGATCTACTTGACTGTACTACACTCTAGCATGGCTCTACTTGGCTCTACTTGACTCTACTACACACTACCATGGCTCTACTCCATTGTACTATGCCTCTACTTGACACTAGATGACTCTACCACATTCTACCATAGCTCTACTTGACTCTATATGTATCTACTACATTCTACCATCGCTCTACTTGACTCTACTTTCCTCTACTTGACTCTCCTACACTCTTCCATGGCTCTACTCCATTGTACATGACACTACATGACTCTACTGCATTCTACCATGCCTCTACATGACTCTACTCCATTCTACCATTGCTCTACTTCACTCTACTTGATTCTACTGCACTCTACCATGGCTCTACATGTCTCTACTACATTCTACTATGCCTCTACTTGGCTGTACATGACTCTACTTCACTCTACCGTGCGCCTACCTGACTCTACATGCCTCTACTACATTCTACCATGGCTCTACTTGACTCTACTTCACTCTACTTCAATCTACTACACTCTAGCATGGCTCTACCTGAATCTACTACACTCTACCATGGATCTATGCCATTGTACTATGCCTCTACTTTACACTACATGACTCTACTTGACTCAACTTCACTCTACCATGGCTCAATTTGGCTCTACTACACTCTACCATGGCTCTACTTCACTCTACTACACTCTACCATGCCTCTACTTTACTCTACGTAATTCTACTACACAATACCATGGCTCTACCTGGCTCTACTACATTCTACCATGCCTCTACTTGACTCTACATGACCCTACTACACTCCACCATACCTCTATGTGATTCTACGTGAGTCTATACTGCACTCCACCATGGCTCTACTTGGCTCTACTTGACTCTACTACACTCTACCATGGCTCTACTCCATTGTACTATGGTAGAGTGTAGTAGATTCATATAGAGTCAAGTATAGCTATGGTAGAATGTGGTAGAGTCATGTAGTGTCAAGTAGAGGCATAATACAATGGAGTAGAGCTATAGTAGAGTGTTGCACAGTCGTATAGAGCCAAGTAGAGCCATGCTAGTGTGTAGTAGAGTCAATTGGAGTGAAGTAGAGCCATGGTAGAATGTAGTAGAGTCGTGTAGAGTCAAGTAGGGGCATGGTAGAAAGTAGCAGAGACAGGCAGAGCCATGGAAGAGTGTAGTGGAATCAACTAGGGTCAAGTAGAGCCATGCTAGAGTGTAGTAGAGCCAAGTGGAGTGAAGTAGAGCCATGGTAGAATGTAGTAGAGTCGTGTAGAGTCAAGTAGGGGCATGGTAGAAAGTAGTAGAGACAGGTAGAGCCATGGAAGAGTGTAGTAGAATCAAGTAGGGTCAAGTAGAGCCAAGCTAGTGTGTAGTAGAGCCAAGTAGAGCCAAGTAGAGCCATGGTAGAGTGCAGTAGAATCACGTAGAGTCAAGTAGAGGCATGGTGGAATGTAGTAGAGTCATGTAGAGTCAAGTGGAGTCAAGTAGAACAATGGTAGAATGTAGTAGATCCACGGTTGAATGTAGTAGAGACAAGTAGAGCCAGGTAGAGGAATGGTATACTTTGGTGGAGTCAAGTAGAGCCAAGGAGAGCCATGGTAGGGTGTAGTAGAGTCAGGTAGAGCCATGGTAGTATGTAGTAGAGTCATGTAGAGTCAAGTAGAGGCATGGTAGAATGTAGTAGAGACAGGTAGAGCCATGCCATGGTAGAGTGTAGTAGAATCAAGTAGAGTCAAGTAGAGCCATATGGTAGTGTGGAGTAGAGTCAGGTGGATATGGTAGAATGTAGTAGAGTCATATAGTGTCAAGTAGAGGCATAGTACAATGGAGTAGAGCCATGGTAGAGTGTAGTAGAGTCAAGTAGAGCCAAGTAGAGCCATGGTGGAGTGCAGTATAGACTCAAGTAGAGTCACATAGAGGTTTGGTGGAGTGTAATAGGGTCATGTAGAGTCAAGTAGAGGCATGGTAGAATGTAGTAGAGGCAGGTAGAGCCATGGTATTGTGTAGTAGAATTACGTAGAGTAAAGTAGAGCCATGGTAGAGTGTAGTAGAGTGAAGTAGAGCCATGGTAGAGTGTAGTAGAGCCAAGTAGAGCCATGGTAGAGTGAAGTTGAGTGAAGTAGAGTCATGTAGTGTAAAGTAGAGGCATAGTACAATGGAATAGATCCATGGTAGAGTGTAGTAGAGTCAAGTAGAGCCATGCTAGAGTGTAGTAGAGTGAAGTAGAGTGAAGTAGAGTGAAGTAGAGTGAAGTAGAGCCATGGTAGAATGTAGTAGAGGCATGTAGAGTCAAGTAGGCACACGGTAGAATGTAGTAGAGTCATGTACAGTCAAGTAGAGGCATAGTAGAATGTAGCAGAGACAGGTAGAGCCATGGTAGAGTGCAGTAGAATCAAGTAGAGTCAAGTAGAACAATGGTAGGATGGAGTAGAGTCATGTAGAGGAATGGTAGAATGCAGTAGAGTCATGTAGGGTCATGTACAATGGAGTAGAACCATGGTAGGGTGTAGTAGAGTCAAGTAGAGCAAAGTAGAGTCAAGTAGAGCCATGGTAGAATGTAGTAGATTCATAGAGAGTCAAGTAGAGCTATGGTAGAATGTGGTAGAGTCATGTAGTGTCAAGTAGAGGCATAGTACAATGGAGTAGAGCCATGGTAGAGTGCAGTAGAATCAAGTAGAGTCAAGTAGAGCAATGGTAGGATGAAGTAGAGTCATGTAGAGGAATGGTAGAATGCAGTAGAGTCATGTAGGGTCATGTACAATGGAGTAGAGCCATGGTAGGGTGTAGTAGAGTCAAGTAGAGCAAAGTAGAGTCAAGTAGAGCCATGGTAGAATGTAGTAGATTCATAGACAGTCAAGTAGAGCTATGGTAGAATGTGGTAGAGTCATATAGTGTCAAGTAGAGGCATAGTACAATGGAGTAGAGCCATGGTAGAGTGCAGTAGAATCAAGTAGAGTCAAGTAGAGCAATGGTAGGATGGAGTAGAGTCATGTAGAGGAATGGTAGAATGCAGTAGAGTCATGTAGGGTCATGTACAATGGAGTAGAGCCATGGTAGGGTGTAGTAGAGTCAAGTAGAGCAAAGTAGAGTCAAGTAGAGCCATGGTAGAATGTAGTAGATTCATAGAGAGTCAAGTAGAGCTATGGTAGAATGTGGTAGAGTCATGTAGTGTAAAGTAGAGGCATAGTACAATGGAGTAGAGCCATGGTAGAGTGTAGTATAGAGTCAAGTAGAGCCAAGTAGAGCCATGCTACAGTGTAGTACAGTCAAGTAGATCCAACTAAAGCCATGCTAGAGTGCAGTAGACTCACGTAGAGTCAAGTATAGTCATGTAGAGTCAAGTAGAGTCAAGTAGAGCAATGGTAGAATGTAGTACAGCCATGGTAGAATGTAGTAGAGACAAGTAGAGCAATTGTATAGTGTAGTGGAGTCAAGTAGAGCCAAGGAGAGCCATGGTAGGGTGTAGTAGAGTCAGGTAGAGCCATGGTAGAATGTAGTACAGTGCAGTAGAGTCAAGTAGAGGCATGATAGAATGTAGTAGAGACAGGTAGAGCCATGCCATGGTAGAGTGTAGTAGAATCAAGCAGAGACAAGTAGAGCCATAGTAGTGTGGAGTAGAGTCAGGTAGAGCCATGGTAGAATATAGTAGAGTCATGTAGTGTCAAGTAGAGGCATAGTACAATGGAGTATACCATGGTACAGTGTAGTAGAGTCAAGTAGAGCCACGTAGAGCCATGCTAGAGTGTAGTAGAGTCAACTAGAGCCATGTAGAGCCATAGTAGAGTGCAGTAGACACACGTAGAGTCAAGTAGAGGCATGGAGGAATGTAGTAGAGTCTTGACACTACATGACTCTACTTGACTCAACTACACTCTACCATGGCTCTACTTGGCTCTACTACACTCTAGCATGGCTCTACTTGGCTCTACTTGATTCTACTACACTCTACCAAGGCATGTCTCTAGCTGTCTCTACTAAATTCTACCATGCCTCTACTTGACTCTACTGCACTCTACTACACTCTACCGTGGCTCTACCTGACTCTACTACACCCTACCATGGCTCTCCTAGGTTCTACTTGACTCCACTAGACTATACCATTGCTCTACCTGCCTATACTTGTCTCTACTACATTCTACCATGGCTCTACTACATTCTACCATTGCTCTACTTGACTCTACTTGACTCTACATGACTCTATTACATTCCACCATGCCTCTACTTGACTCTACGTGTGTCTACTGCACTCTAGCATGGCTCTACTTGGATCTACTTGACTCTACTACACTCTAGCATGGCTCTACTTAGATCTACTTGACTCTACTACACTCTTCCATGGTATACTCCATTGTACTATGCCTCTACTTGACACTACATTACTCTACTATATTCTACCACGGCTCTACCTGACTCCACTCCACACTACTATAGCTCTACTTGATTCTACTACACTCTACCATGGCATGGCTCTACCTGTCTCTACTACATTCTACCATGGCTCTACCTGACTCTACTACACCCTACCATGGCTCTCCTTGCCTCTACTTGACTCCATTACACTATACCATTGCTCTACCTGGCTCTACTTGTCTCTACTACATTCTACCATGGATCTACTACATTCTACCATTGCTCTACTTGACTCTACTTGACTCTACATGACTCTACTACATTCCACCATGCCTCTACTTGACTATACGTGTATCTACTGCACTCTAGCATGGCTCTACTTGGATCTACTTGACTCTACTACACTCTAGCATGGCTCTACTTGGCTCTACTTGACTCTACTACACTCTACCATGGTATACTCCATTGTACTATGCCTCTACTTGACACTACATGACTCTACTATATTCTACCATGGCTCTACCTGACTCTATTCCACAATACTATGGCTCTACTTGGCTCGGCTTGATTCTACTACACTCTACCATGGCATGGCTCTACCTGTCTCTACTACATTCTATCATGCCTCTACTTGAATCTACTGCACACTACTACATTCTACCATGGCTCTACCTGAGTCTACTACACCCTACCATGGCTCTCCTTGGCTCTACTTGACTCCACTACACTATACAATTGCTCTACCTGGCTCTACTTGTCTCTACTACATTCTACCATGTCTCTACTACATTCTACCATTGCTCTACTTGACTCTACTTGACTCTACATGACTATACTTGACTCTACGTGAGTCCACTGCACTCTAGCATGGCTTTAGTTGGATCTACTTGACTGTACTACACTCTAGCATGGCTCTACTTGGCTCTACTTGACTCTACTACACTCTACCATGGCTCTACTCCATTGTACTATGCCTCTACTTGACACTAGATGACTCTACCACATTCTACCATAGCTCTACTTGACTCTATATGTATCTACTACATTCTACCATCGCTTTACTTGACTGTACTTTCCTCTACTTGACTCTCCTACACTCTACCGTGGCTCTACTCCATTGTACATGACACTACATGACTCTACTGCATTCTACCATGCCTCTACATGACTCTACTCCATTCTAGCATTGCTCTACTTTACTCTACTTGATTCTACTGCACTCTACCATGGCTCTACCTGTCTCTACTACATTCTACTATGCCTCTACTTGGCTGTACATGACTCTACTTCATTCTACCGTGCGCCTACTTGACTCTACATGCCTCTACTACATTCTACCATGGCTCTACTTGACTCTACTTCACTCTACTTCACTCTACTACACTCTAGCATGGCTCTACCTGACAATAGATCTATTCCATTGTACTATGTCTCTACTTTACACTACATGACTCTACTTGACTCAACTTCACTCTACAATGGCTCAACTTGGCTCTACTACACTCTGCCATGGCTCTACTTCACTCTACTACACTCTACCATGGCTCTACTTCACTCTACGTAATTCTACTACACAATAACATGGCTCTACCTGTCTCTACTACATTCTACCATGCCTCTACTTGACTCTACATGACCCTACTACACTCCACCATACCTCTATGTGACTCTACGTGAGTCTATACTGCACTCCACCATGGCTCTACTTGGCTCTACTTGACTCTACTACACTCTACCATGGCTCTACTCCATTGTACTATGGTAGAGTGTAGTAGATTCATATAGAGTCAAGTATAGCTATGGTACAATGTGGTAGAGTCATGTAGTGTCAAGTAGAGGCATAATACAATGGAGTAGAGCTATGATAGAGTGTTGTAGAGTCATATACAGCCAAGTAGAGCCATGCTAGAGTGTAGTAGAGTCAAGTAGAGGCAAGTAGAGCCATGCTAGAGTGTAGTACAGTCAAGTAGATCCAACTAAAGCCATGCTAGAGTGCAGTAGACTCACGTAGAGTCAAGTATAGTCATGTAGAGTGAAGTAAAGTCAAGTAGAGAAATGGTAGAATGTAGTAGAGCCATGGTAGAATGTAGTAGAGTCATGTAGTATCAAGTAGAGTCATGCTACAATGGAGTAGAGACATGGTAGAGTGTAGTGGAATCAAGTAGAGCCAATTAGACCCAAGGTAGAGTGTAGCAGAATCAAGGAGAGTCAAGTAGAGCCATGGTAGAATGTAGTGGCGTCACATAGAGTGAAGTAGAGCTATGGTCCATGGTAGAATGTAGTAGAGACAAGTAGCACCAGGTAGAGCAATGGTATAGTGTAGTGGAGTCAAGTAGAGCCAAGTAGAGCCATGGTAGAGTGTAGTAGAGTCAAGTAGAGTTATGTAGTGTAAAGTAGAGGCATAGTTCAATGGAGTAGATGCATGGTAGAGAGTAGTAGAGTCAAGTAGAGCCAAGTAGAGCCATGCTAGAGTGTAGTAGAGTAAAGTAGAACCAAGTAGAGACATGCTAGAGTGTAATAGAGTCTAGTAGAGTCATGTAGAACCACTGTAGAATGTAGTAGAGTCAGGTAGTGTCAAGTAGAGCCATGGTACAATGGAGTAGAGACATGGTAGAGTGTAGTAGAGTCAAGTAGAGCCAAGTAGAGCCATGCTAGAGTGTAGTAGAGTCAAGTAGAGTCAAGTAGAGCCATTGTAGGATGTAGGAGAGTCATGTAGAGTCAAGTAGAGGCATGGTAGAATGTAGTAGAGCCAGGTAGAGCCATGGTATTGTGTAGTAGAATTAAGTAGAGTGAAGTAGAGCCATGGTAGAGTGTAGAAGAGTCAAGTAGAGCCATGGTAGAGTGTAGTAGAGTGAAGCAGAGTCACGTAGAGCCATGGTAGAATGTCGTAGAGGCATGTAGAGTCAAGTAGGTGCACGGTAGAATGTACGTAGTAGAGTCATGTAGAGTGAAGTAGAGGCATGGTAGAATGTAGTAGAGACAGGTAGAGCCATGGTAGAGTGCAGTAGAATCAAGTAGAGTCAAGAAGAGGCAAGTAGAGAAATGGTAGGATGTAGTAGAGTCATGTAGAGGCATGTACAATGGAGTAGAGCCATGGTAGAGTGTAGCAGAGTCAAGTAGAGCAAAGTAGAGTCAAGTAGAGCCATGGTAGAATGTAGTAGATTCATATAGAGTCAAGTAGAGCTATGGTAGAATGTGGTACAGTCATGTAGTGTCAAGTAGTGTCAAGAAGAGGCATAGTACAATGGAGTAGAGCTATGGTAGAGTGTACTAGAGTCAAATAGAGCCAAGTAGAGCCATGCTAGAGTGTAGTAAAGTCAAGGAGAGCCAAGTTGAGCCATGCTAGAGTGTAGTAGAGTCAAGTAGAGCCAAGTAGAGCCATGCTAGAGTGTAGTAGAGTCAAGTAGAGCAATGGTAGAGAGTAGCTGAGTCAAGTAGAGTCATGTAGTGTAAAGTAGAAGCATAGTACAATGGAGTAGATCAAAGGTAGAATGTAGTAGAGTCAAGTAGAGCCAAGTAGAGCATTGTTAGAGTGTAGTAGAGTGAAGTACAGTCAAGTAGAGCCATCGTAGAATGTAGTAGAGTCATGTAAAGTCAAGTAGAGTCAAGTAGAGCCATGGTAGAATGTAGTAGAGTCATCTAGAGTGAAGTAGGACCAAGGAGAGCCACGTAGAACCATCGTAGAGTGTAGTACAGTCAAGGAGAACCAAGTAGAGTCAACGTAGAACGAAGTAGAGTCATGTAGAGTCAAGTATAGGCATGGTAGAATGTAGTAGAGACAGGTAGAGCCATGCTAGAGTGTAGTAGTATCAAGTAGGGTCAAGTAGAGTCAAGTAGGGTCAAGTAGAGTCAAGTAGAGCAATGGGAGGATGCAGTAGAGTCAAGTAGAGCCAAGTAGAGCCATGCTAGAGTGCAGTAGACTCACGTAGAGTCAAGTAGAGGCATGATGGAATGTAGTAGAGTCATGTATAGAGGCAAGTAGAGGCATGGTAGAATGTAGTAGAGCCAGGTAGAGCCATGGTATTGTGTAGTAGAATTAAGTAGAGTCAAGTAGAGCCATGGTAGAGTGTAGTAGAGTCACGTAGAGCCATGGTAGAGTGTAGTAGAGTGAAGTAGAGTCAAGGAGAGCCATGGTAGAATGTAGTAGAGGCATGTAGAGACAAGTAGAGGCACGGTAGAATGTAGTAGAGTCATGTAGAGTAAAGTAGAGGCATGGTAGAATGTAGTAGAGACAGGTAGAGCCATGGTAGAGTGCAGTAGAATCAAGTAGAGTCAAGTAGAGTCAAGTAGAGCAATGGTAGGATGTAGTAGAGTCATGTAGAGGCATGGTAGAATGCAGTAGAGTCATGTACTGTCTTGTACAATGGAGTAGAGCCAAGGTAGAGTGTAGAGACATGGTAGAGTGTAGAGGAATCAAGTAGAGCCATGGAAGAGTGTAGTAGAGTCAAGTAGAGCCATGGTAGAGTTTAGTAAAGCCAAGTAGATCCAAGGTAGAGTGTAGTAGAGTCAAGTAGAGCCATGTAGAGCCATGCTAGAGTGTAGTAGACTCATGTAGAGTCAAGTATAGAGCCACGGTAGAAGGTAGTAGAGTCATGTAAAGTAAAAATAGAGGCATGGTAGAATGTAGTAGAGACAGGTACAGCAATGATAGAGTGTAGTAGAATCAAGTAGAGTCAAGTAGAGCCATGGTAGGGTGTAGAAGTCATTTAGAAGCATGGTAGAATGCAGTAGACAATGGAGTACATCCACGGTAGAGTGTAGTAGAGTCACGTAGAGCCAAGTAGAGACATGCTAGAGTGTAGTAGAGTCAAGTAGAGTCAAGTAGAGCCATTGTAGGATGTAGGAGAGTCATGTAGAGTCAAGTACAGTCAAGTAGAGCCATGGTAGAATGTAGTAGAGTCATGTACAGGCATGGTAGAATGTAGTAAAGACAGGTAGAGCCATGCCATGGTAGAGTGTAGTACAATCAAGTAGAGCCAGGTAGAGCCATGCTAGATTGTAGTAGACTCAAGTAAAGCCAAGTACAGCCATGGTAGAGTGCAGTAGACTCACGTAGAGTCAAGTAGAGGCATGGTGGAATGTAGTAGAGTCATGTAGAGTCAAGTAGAGGCATGGTAGAATGTAGTAGAGCGAGGTAGAGACATGGTATTGTGTAGTAGGATTAAGTAGAGTCAAGTAGAGCCATGGTAGAGTGTAATATAGAGTCAAGTAGAGCCATGGTAGAGTGTACTAGAGTGAAGTAGAGTCAAGTTGAGCCATGGTAGAATGTAGTAGAGGCATGTAGAGTCAAGTAGGGGCATGGTAGAATGTAGTAGAGTCATGTAGAGTCAAGTAGAGGCATGATAGAATGTAGTAGAGACAGGTAGAGCCATGGTAGAGTGCAGTAGAATCAAGTAGAGTCAAGTAGAGCAATGGTAGGATGTAGTAGAGTCATGTAGAGGCATGGTAGAATGCTGTAGAGTCATGTAGTGTCATGTACAATGGAGTAGAGCCATGGTAGAATGTAGCAGAGTCAAGGAGAGCCAAGTTGAGCCATACTAGAGTGTAGTAGAGTCAAGTAGAGCCAAGTAGAGCCGTGCTAGAGTGTAGTAGAGTGAAGTACAGTCAAGTAGAGCCATCGTAGAATGTAGTAGAGTCATGTAAAGTCAAGTAGAGTCAAGTAGAGACATGGTAGAATGTAGTAGAGTCATCTAGAGTGAAGTAGGCCCAAGGAGAGCCACGTAGAACTGTCGTAGAGTGTACTACAGTCAATGAGAACCAAGTAGAGTCAACGTAGAACGAAGTAGAGTCATGTAGAGTCAAGTAGAGGCATGGTAGAATGTAATAGAGACAGGTAGAGCCATGCTAGAGTGTAGTAGTATCAAGTAGGGTCAAGTAGAGTCAATTAGAGCAATGGTAGGATGTAGTAGAGTCAAGTAGAGCCACGTAGAGCCATGCTAGAGTGCAGTAGACTTACGTAGAGTCAAGTAGAGGCATGATGGAATGTAGTAGAGTCATGTATAGAGGCAAGTAGAGGAATGGTAGAATGTAGTAGAGCCAAGTAGAGCCATGGTATTGTGTAGTAGAATTAAGTAGAATCAAGTAGAGCAATGGTAGAGTGTAGTAGAGTCAAGTAGAGCCATGGTAGAGTGTAGTAGAGTCAAGTAGAGTCAAGTAGAGCCATGGTAGAATGTAGTAGAGGCATGTATAGACAAGTAGGGGCATGGTAGAATGTAGTAGAGTCATGTAGAGTCAAGTACAGGCATGGTAGAATGTAGTAGAGACAGGTAGAGCCATGGTAGAGTGCAGTAGAATCAAGTAGAGTCAAGTAGAATCAAGTAGAGCAATGGTAGGATGTAATAGAGTCATATAGAGGCATGGTAGAATGCAGTAGAGTCATGTACTGTCTTGTACAATGGAGTAGAGCCATGGTAGAATGTAGCAGAGTCAAGTAGAGCAAAGTAGAGTGAAGTAGAGCCATGTTAGAACTTAGTAGAGGCATGTAGAGTCAAGTAGGGGCACGGTAGAATGTAGTAGAGTCATGTAGAGTCAAGTAGAGGCATTGTAGAATGTAGTAGAGACAGGTAGAGCCATGGTAGAGTGCAATAGGATCAAGTAGAGTCAAGTAGAGTCACGTAGAGCAATGGTAGGATGTAGTAGAGTCATGTAGAGGCATGGTAGAATGCAGTAGAATCATGTAGTGTCATGTAAAATAGAGTAGAGCCATCGTAGAGTGTAGTAGATTCATATAGAGTCAAGTAGAGCCATGCTAGAGTGTAGTAGAATCCAGTAGAGCCAAGTTGAGCCATGCTAGAGTGTAGTAGAGTCAACTAGAGCCATGTAGAGCCATGGGAGAGTGCAGTAGACTCACGTAGAGTCAAGTAGAGGCATGATGGAATGTAGTAGAGTCATCTAGAGTGAAGTAGAGGCATGGTAGAATGTAGTAGAGACAGGTAGAGCCATGGTAGAGTGCAGTAGAATCAAGTAGAGTCAAGTAGAGTCAAGTAGAGCAATGGTAGGATGTAGTAGAGTCATGTAGAGGCATGGTAGAATGCAGTAGAGTCATGTACTGTCTTGTACAATGGAGTAGAGCCAAGGTAGAGTGTAGAGACATGGTAGAGTGTAGAGGAATCAAGTAGAGCCATGGAAGAGTGTAGTAGAGTCATGTAGAGCCATGGTAGAGTTTAGTAAAGCCAAGTATATCCAAGGTAGAGTGTAGTAGAGTCAAGTAGAGCCATGTAGAGCCATGCTAGAGTGTAGTAGACTCATGTAGAGTCAAGTATAGAGCCACGGTAGAAGGTAGTAGAGTCATGTAAAGTAAAAATAGAGGCATGGTAGAATGTAGTAGAGACAGGTACAGCAATGATAGAGTGTAGTAGAATCAAGTAGAGTCAAGTAGAGCCATGGTAGGGTGTAGAAGTCATTTAGAAGCATGGTAGAATGCAGTAGACAATGGAGTACATCCACGGTAGAGTGTAGTAGAGTCACGTAGAGCCAAGTAGAGCCATGCTAGAGTGTAGTAGAGTCAAGTAGAGTCAAGTAGAGCCATTGTAGGATGTAGGAGAGTCATGTAGAGTCAAGTACAGTCAAGTAGAGCCATGGTAGAATGTAGTAGAGTCATGTACAGGCATGGTAGAATGTAGTAAAGACAGGTAGAGCCATGCCATGGTAGAGTGTAGTACAATCAAGTAGAGCCAGGTAGAGCCATGCTAGATTGTAGTAGACTCAAGTAAAGCCAAGTACAGACATGGTAGAGTGCAGTAGACTCACGTAGAGTCAAGTAGAGGCATGGTGGAATGTAGTAGAGTCATGTAGAGTCAAGTAGAGGCATGGTAGAATGTAGTAGAGCGAGGTAGAGACATGGTATTGTGTAGTAGGATTAAGTAGAGTCAAGTAGAGCCATGGTAGAGTGTAATATAGAGTCAAGTAGAGCCATGGTAGAGTGTACTAGAGTGAAGTAGAGTCAAGTTGAGCCATGGTAGAATGTAGTAGAGGCATGTAGAGTCAAGTAGGGGCACGGTAGAATGTAGTAGAGTCATGTAGAGTCAAGTAGAGGCATGATAGAATGTAGTAGAGACAGGTAGAGCCATGGTAGAGTGCAGTAGAATCAAGTAGAGTCAAGTAGAGCAATGGTAGGATGTAGTAGAGTCATGTAGAGGCATGGTAGAATGCTGTAGAGTCATGTAGTGTCATGTACAATGGAGTAGAGCCATGGTAGAATGTAGCAGAGTCAAGTAGAGCAAAGTAGAGTCAAGTAGAGCCATGGTAGAGTGTAGTAGATTCATATAGAGTCAAGTAGAGCTATGGTAGAATGTGGTAGAGTTATGTAGTGTCAAGTAGTGTCAAGAAGAGGCATAGAACAATTGAGTAGAGCCATGGTAGAGTGTAGTAGAGTCAAGGAGAGCCAAGTAGAGCCATTGTAGGATGTAGGAGAGTCATGCAGAGTCAAGTACAGTCAAGTAGAGCCACGGTAGAATGCAGTAGATTCGTGTAGAGGCATGGTAGAATGTAGTAAAGACAGGTAGAGCCATGCCATGGTAGAGTGTAGTAGAATCAAGTAGAGCCAAGTAGAGCCATGGTAGTGTGGAGTAGAGTCAGGTAGAGCAATGGTAGAATGAAGTAGAGTCACGTAATGTCAAGTAGAGGCAATGGAGTAGAGCAATGGTAGAGTGTAATAGAGTCACGTAGAGCCAAATAGAGCCATGCTAGAGTGTAGTAGAGTCAAGTAGAGCCAAGTTGAGCCATGCTAGAGTGTAGTAGAGTCAAGTAAAGCCAAGTACAGCCATGATAGAGTGCAGTAGACTCACGTAGAGTGAAGTAGAGGCATGATGGAATGTAGTGGAGTCATGTAGAGTCAAGTAGAGGCATGGTAGAATGTAGTAGAGCCAGGTAGAGACATGGTATTGTGTAGTAGAACTAAGTAGAGTGAAGTAGAGCCATGGTAGAGTGTACTAGAGTCAAGTAGAGCCATGGTAGAGTGTAGTAGAGTGAAGCAGAGTCACGTAGAGCCATGGTAGAATGTCGTAGAGGCATGTAGAGTCAAGTAGGGGCACGGTAGAATGTAGTAGAGTCATGTAGAGTCAAGTAGAGGCATGGTAGAATGTAGTAGAGAACAGGTAGAGCCATGGTAGAGTGCAGTAGAATCAAGTAGAGTCAAGTAGAGCAATGGTAGGATGTAGTAGAGTCATGTAGAGGCATGGTAGAATACAGTAGAGTCATGTAGTGTCATGTACAATGGAGTAGAGCCATGGTAAAGTGTAGCAGAGTCAAGTAGAGCAAAGTAGAGTCAAGTACAGCCATGGTAGAATGTAGTAGATTCATATAGAGTCAAGTAGAGCTATGGTAGAATGTGGTAGAGTCATGTAGTGTCAAGTAGTGTCAAGAAGAGGCATAGTACAATGGAGTAGAGCTATGGTAGAGTGCAGTAGAGTCAAATAGAGCCAAGTAGAGCCATGCTAGAGTGTAGAAGAGTCAAGGAGAGCCAAGTTGAGCCATACTAGAGTGTAGTAGAGTCAAGTAGAGCCAAGTAGAGCCGTGCTAGAGTGTAGTAGAGTGAAGTACAGTCAAGTAGAGCCATCGTAGAATGTAGTAGAGTCATGTAAAGTCAAGTAGAGTCAAGTAGAGACATGGTAGAATGTAGTAGAGTCATCTAGAGTGAAGTAGGCCCAAGGAGAGCCACGTAGAACTGTCGTAGAGTGTAGTACAGTCAAGGAGAACCAAGTAGAGTCAACGTAGAACGAAGTAGAGTCATGTAGAGTCAAGTAGAGGCATGGTAGAATGTAATAGAGACAGGTAGAGCCATGCTAGAGTGTAGTAGTATCAAGTAGGGTCACGTAGAGTCAATTAGAGCAATGGTAGGATGTAGTACAGTCAAGTAGAGCCACGTAGAGCCATGCTAGAGTGCAGTAGACTTACGTAGAGTCAAGTAGAGGCATGATGGAATGTAGTAGAGTCATGTATAGAGGCAAGTAGAGGCATGGTAGAATGTAGTAGAGCCAAGTAGAGCCATGGTATTGTGTAGTAGAATTAAGTAGAATCAAGTAGAGCAATGGTAGAGTGTAGTAGAGTCAAGTAGAGCCATGGTAGAGTGTAGTAGAGTCAAGTAGAGTCAAGTAAAGCCATGGTAGAATGTAGTAGAGGCATGTATAGACAAGTAGGGGCATGGTAGAATGTAGTAGAGTCATGTAGAGTCAAGTACAGGCATGGTAGAATGTAGTAGAGACAGGTAGAGCCATGGTAGAGTGCAGTAGAATCAAGTAGAGTCAAGTAGAATCAAGTAGAGCAATGGTAGGATGTAATAGAGTCATATAGAGGCATGGTAGAACGCAGTAGAGTCATGTACTGTCTTGTACAATGGAGTAGAGCCATGGTAGAATGTAGCAGAGTCAAGTAGAGCAAAGTAGAGTGAAGTAGAGCCATGTTAGAACTTAGTAGAGGCATGTAGAGTCAAGTAGGGGCACGGTAGAATGTAGTAGAGTCATGTAGAGTCAAGTAGAGGCATTGTAGAATGTAGTAGAGACAGGTAGAGCCATGGTAGAGTGCAATAGGATCAAGTAGAGTCAAGTAGAGTCACGTAGAGCAATGGTAGGATGTAGTAGAGTCATGTAGAGGCATGGTAGAATGCAGTAGAATCATGTAGTGTCATGTAAAATAGAGTAGAGCCATCGTAGAGTGTAGTAGATTCATATAGAGTCAAGTAGAGCCATGCTAGAGTGTAGTAGAATCCAGTAGAGCCAAGTTGAGCCATGCTAGAGTGTAGTAGAGTCAACTAGAGCCATGTAGAGCCATGGGAGAGTGCAGTAGACTCACGTAGAGTCAAGTAGAGGCATGATGGAATGTAGTAGAGTCATCTAGAGCGAAGTAGAGGCATGGTAGAATGTAGTAGAGCCAGGTAGAGCCATGGTATTGTGTAGTAGAATCAAGGAGAGCCAAGTAGAGTCATGCTAGAGTGTAGTAGAGTCAAGTAGAGACATGCTAGAGTGTAGTAGAATGAAGTAGAGTGAAGTAGAGTCAAGTAGAGCCATGGTAGAATGTAGTAGAGGCATGTAGAGTCAAGTAGCACTATGGTAGAATGTAGTAGAGCCATGGTAGAATGTAATAGAGTCAAGTAGAGCAAACTAGAGCCATGCTAGAGTGTAGTAGAGTCAAGTAGATCCAAGTAGAGCCATGGTAGAGTGTTAGTATAGATCCAAGGAGACCGACATAGTGCAATGGTAGAGTGTAGTACAGTCAAGTAGAGCCAAATAGACCCATGGTAGAATGTAGTAGAGCCATGTAGAGTCAAGTAGAGGCATGGAAGAATGTAGAAGAACCAGGTAGAGCCATGGTAGTGTGTAGTAGAGTCAAGTAGAGTCACATAGAGTCATGGTAGAATGTAGTAGAGCCAAGGTAGTGTGTAGTAGAGTCAAGTAGAGCCAAGTAGAGCCATGGTAGAGTGTTAGTAGATCCAAGGAGACCAATGCAGAGCCATGGTAGAATGTAGTACAGTCAAGTAGAGCCAAATAGACCCACCGTAGAATGTAGTAGAGTCAAGTAGAGCCAAATAGAACCATGGTAGAATGTAGTAGAGTCGATAAAGTCAAGTAGAACTATGGTAGAATGTAGTAGAGCCATGGTAGAAGGGAGTAGACACAAGTAGAACCAAGTAGAGCAATGGTATAGTGTAGTAGAGTCCAGTACAGCAAGTAGAACCATGGTACAGTGTAGTAGAGTCAAGTAGAGCCATCGTAGAATGTAGTAGAGTCATGTAGTATCAAGTAGAGCCATGCTACAATGGAGTAGAGACATGGTAGAGTGTAGTGGAATCAAGTAGAGCCAATTAGACCCAAGGTAGAGTGTAGCAGAATCAAGGAGAGTCAAGTAGAGCCATGGTAGAATGTAGTGGCGTCATATAGAGTTAAGTAGAGCTATGGTAGAATGTAGTAGAGCCATGGTAGAATGTAGTAGAGACAAGTAGCACCAGGTAGAACAATGGTATAGTGTAGTGGAGTCAAGTAGAGCCAAGTAGAGCCATGGTAGAGTGTAGTAGAGTCAAGTAGAGTTATGTAGTGTAAAGTAGAGGCATAGTTCAATGGAGTACATGCATGGTAGAGAGTAGTAGTGTCAAGTAGAGCCAAGTAGAGCCATGCTAGAGTGTAGTAGAGTGAAGTAGAGCCAGGTAGAGACATGCTAGAGTGTAATAGAGTCTAGTAGAGTCATGTAGAACCACTGTAGAATGTAGTAGAGTCAGGTAGTGTCAAGTAGAGCCATGGTACAATGGAGTAGAGACATGGTAGAGTGCAGTGGAATCAAGTAGAGCCATGGAAGAGTGTAGTAGAGTCAAGTAGATCCATTGTAGAGTGTAGTAGAGCCAAGTAGATCAAAGGTAGAGTGTAGTAGAGTCAAGTAGAGCCATGTAGAGCCATGCTAGAGTGTAGTAGAATCATGTAGAGTCAAGTATAGAGCCACGGTAGAATGTAGTAGAGTCATGTAGACTAAAATAGAGGCATGGTAGAATGTAGTAGAGAGAGGTACAGCAATGATAGAGTGTAGTAGAATCAAGTAGAGTCACGTAGAGCCATGGTAGGGTGTAGTAGTCATTTAGAGCCATGGTAGAATGCAGTAGACTCATATAGTGTCAAGTACAATGGAGTAGATCTATGGTAGAGTGTAGTAGAGTCACGTAGAGCCAAGTAGAGCCATGCTAGAGTGTAGTAGAGTCAAGTAGAGTCAAGTAGAGCCATTGTAGGATGTAGGAGAGTCATGTAGAGTCAAGTACAGTCAAGTAGAGCCATGGTAGAATGTAGTAGAGTCATGTACAGGCACGGTAGAATGTAGTAAAGACAGGTAGAGCCATGCCATGGTAGAGTGTAGTACAATCAAGTAGAGCCAGGTAGAGCCATGCTAGAGTGTAGTAGAGTCAAGTAGAGCCATTATAGAATGTAGTAGAGTTATGTAAAATGAAGTAGAGTCAAGTAGGGGCATGGTGGAATGTAGTAGAGACAGGTAGAGCCATGGAAGAGTGAAGTAGAATCAAGTAGGGTCAAGTAGAGCCATGCTAGAGTGTAGTAGAGCCAAGAGGAGTCAAGTAGAGCCATGATAGAATGTAGTAGAGTCGTGTAGAGTCAAGTAGGGGCATGGTAGAATGTAGTATAGACAGGTAGAGCCATGCTAGTGTGTAGCAGAGCCAAGTAGAGCTATGTAAAGCCATGGTATAGTGCAGTAGACTCACGTAGAGTCAAGTAGAGGCATGGTGGAATGTAGTAGAGTCATGTAGAGTCAAGTAGAGTCAAGTAGAACAATGGTAGAATGTAGTAGAGCCATGGTAGAATGGTGTAGAGACAAATAGAGCAAGATAGATCAATGGTATAGCGTAGTGGAGTCAAGTAGAGCCAAGGAGAGCCATGGTAGGGTGTAGTAGAGTCAGGTAGAGCCATGGCAGAATGTAGTAGAGTGCAGTAGAGTCAAGTAGAGGCATGGTAGAATGTAGTAGAGACAGGTAGAGCCATGCCTTGGTAGAGTGTAGTAGAATCATGTGGAGCCAAGTAGAGCCAAGCTAGAGTGTAGTAGACTCAACTAGAGCCATGTAGAGCCATGGTAGAATGCAGTAGACTCACGTAGAGTCAAGTAGAGGTATGATGGAATGTAGTAGAGTTATGTAGAGTCAAGTAAAGGCATGGTAGAGTGTAGTAGAGTCAGGTAGAGCCATGGTAGAGTGTAGTAGAGCCAAGTTGAGCCATGGTAGGGTGTAGTTGAGTCAAGTAGAGTCATGTAGTGTAAAGTAGAGGCATAGTACAATGGAGTAGATCCATGGTAGAGTGCAGTGGAGTCAAGTAGAGCCATGCTAGAGTGTAGTAGAGTGGAGTAGAGTCAAGTAGAGTCATTATAGAATGTAGTAGACTCGTGTAGAGTCAAGTAGGGGCATGGTAGAATGTAGTAGAGACAGGTAGAGCCATGGAAGAGTGTAGTAGAATCAAGTAGGGTCAAGTAGAGCCATGCTAGAGTGTAGTAGACCCAAGTGGAGTCAAGTAGAGCCATGGTAGAATGTACTAGAGTCGTGTAGAGTCAAGTAGGGGCATGGTAGAATGTAGTAGAGACAGGTAGAGCCATGGAAGAGTGTAGTAGAATCAAGTAGGGTCAAGTAGAGCCATGCTAGTGTGTAGTAGAGCCAAGTATAGCCAAGTAGAGCCATGGTAGAGTGCAGTAGACTCACGTAGAGTCAAGTAGAGGCATGGTGGAATGTAGTAGAGTGATGTAGAGTCAAGTAGAGTCAAGCTAGTAGAACAATGGTAGAATGTAGTAGATCCACGGTAGAATGTAGTAGAGACAAGTAGAGCCAGGTAGAGCAATGTTATAGTTTGGTGGAGTCCAGTAGAGCCAAGGAGAGCCATGGTAGGGTGTAGTTGAGTCAGGTAGAGCCATGGTAGAATGTAGTAGAGTCATGTAGACTCAAGTAGAGGCATGGTAGAATGTAGTAGAGACAGGTAGAGCCATGCCATGGTAGAGTGTAGTAGAATCAAGTAGAGCCAAGTAGAGACATGGTAGTGTGGAGTAGAGTCAGGTGGATATGGTAGAATGTAGTAGAGTCATATAGAGTCAAGTAGAGGCTTAGTACAATGGAGTAGAGCCATGGTAGAATGTAGTAGAGTCATGTAGAGGCATGGTAGAATGCAGTAGAGTCATGTAGTGTGATGTACAATGGTGTACAGGCATGGTAGAGTGTAGTAGATTCATAAAGAGTCAAGTATAGCTATGGTAGAATGTGGTAGAGTCATGTAGTATCAAGTAGAAGCATAATACAATGGAGTAGAGCTATGGTAGAGTGTTGTAGAGTCATATAGAGCCACGTAGAGTCATGCTAGAGTGTAGTAGAGTCAAGTAGAGGCAAGTAGAGCCATGCTAGAGTGTAGTACAGTCAAGTAGATCCAACTAAAGCCATGCTAGAGTGCAGTAGACTCACGTAGAGTCAAGTATAGTCATGTAGAGTCAAGTAGAGTCAAGTAGAGCAATGGTAGAATGTAGTAGAGCCATGGTAGAATGTAGTAGAGACAAGTAGAGCTAGGTAGAGCAATGGTATAGTGTAGTGGAGTCAAGTAGAGCAAAGGATAGCCATGGTAGGGTGTAGTAGAGTCGTGTACAGTTAAGTACGGGCATGGTAGAATGTAGTAGAGACAGGTAGAGCCATGGAAGAGTGTAGTAGAATCAAGTAGGGTCAAGTAGAGCCATGCTAGTGTGTAGTAGAGACAAGTAGAGCCAAGTAGAGCCATGGTAGAGTGCAGTAGAGTCATGTAGAGTCAAGTACAGTCAAGTAGAACAATGGTAGAATGTAGTAGATCCACGGTAGAATGTAGTAGAGACAAGTAGAGCCAGGTCTAGCAATGGTATAGTGTGGTGGAATCAAGTAGAGCCAAGTAGAGCCATGGTAGGGTGTAGTAGAGTCAGGTAGAGCCATAGTAGAATCTAGTAGAGTCATGTAGAGTCAAGTAGAGGCATGGTAGAATGTAGTAGAGACAGGTAGAGCCATGCCATGGTAGAGTGTAGGAGAATCAAGTAGAGCCAAGTAGAGCCATGGTAGTATGGAGTAGAGGAAGGTGGATATGGTAGAATGTAGTAGAGTCATATAGTCTCAAGTAGAGGCATAGTACAATGGAGAAGAGACATGGTAGAGTGTAGTAGAGTCAAGTAGAGTCAAGTAGAGCCATGGTGGAGTACAGTATAGACTCATGTAGAGTCACATAGAGGCATGGCGGAATGTAGTAGGGTCATGTGGAGTCACATAGAGGCATGGTGGAATGTAGTAGGGTCATGTGGATTCAAGTAGAGGCATGGTAGAATGTAGTAGAACCAGGTAGAACCATTGTATTGTGTAGTAGAATTACGTAGAGTCAAGTAGAGTCATGTGGTGTAAAGTAGAGGCATAGTACAATGGAATAGATCCATGGTAGAGTGTAGTAGAGTCAAGTAGAGCCAAGTAGAGCCATGCTAGAGTGTAGTAGAATGAAGTAGAGTCAAGTAGAGCCATGGTAGAGTGTAGTAGAGCCAAGTAGAGCCATGGTAGAGTGAAGTTGAGCCAAGTAGAGTCATGTGGTGTAAAGTAGAGGCATAGTACAATGGAATAGATCCATGGTAGAGTGTAGTAGAGTCAAGTAGAGCCAAGTAGAGCCATGCTAGAGTGTAGTAGAATGAAGTAGAGTCAAGTAGAGCCATTATAGAATGAAGTAGAGTCATGTAAAGTCAAGTAGAGTCAAGTAGAGGCATGGTGGAATGTAGTAGAGACAGGTAGAGCCATGGAAGAGTGTAGTAGAGCCAAGTGGAGTCAAGTAGAGCCATGGTAGAATGTAGTAGAGTCGTGTAGAGTCAAGTAGGGGCATGGTAGAATGTAGTAGAGACAGGTAGAGCCATGGAAGAATGTAGTAGAGCCAAGTAGAGCCAAGTAGAGCCATGGTATAGTGCAGTAGACTCACATAGAGTCAAGTAGAGGCATGGTGGAATGTAGTAGTCATGTAGAGTCAAGTAGAGTCAAGTAGAACATTGGTAGAATGTAGTAGATCCACGGTAGAATGTAGTACAGACAAGTAGAGCCAGGTAGAGCAATGGTATAGTGTGGTGGAGTCAAGTAGAGCCAAGGAAAGCCATGGTAGGGTGTAGTAGAGTCAGGTAGAGCCATGGTAGAATGTAGTAGAGTGCAGTAGAGTCAAGTAGAGGCATGGTAGAATGTAGTACAGACAGGTAGAGCCATGCCTTGGTAGAGTGTAGTAGAATCAAGTAGAGCCAAGTAGAGCCATGCTAGAGTGTAGTAGAGTCAAGTAGAGCCACGTAGAGCCATGCTAGAGTGTAGTAGAGTCAACTAGAGCCATGTTGAGCCATGGTAGAGTGCAGTAGACTCACGTAGAGTCAAGTAGAGGCATGTTGGAATGAAGTAGAGTCATGTAGTGTCAAGTAGAGTCATGGTAGAATGTAGTAGAGCCAGGTAGAGCCATGGTATTGTGTGTAGTAGAATTAAGTCGAGTCAAGTAAAGGCATGGTAGAGTGTAGTAGAGTCAGGTAGAGCCATGGTAGAGTGAAGTAGAGCCAAGTAGAGCCATGGTAGAGTGCAGTTGAGTCAAGTAGAGTCATGTAGTGCAAAGTACAGGCATAGTACAATAGAGTAGATCCATGGTAGAGTGCAGTGGAGTCAAGTAGAGTCATGCTAGAGTGTAGTAGAGTGAAGTAGAGTCAAGTAGAGTCATTATAGAATGTAGTAGAGTCGTGTAGAGTAAAGTATATAGGGGCATGGTAGAATGTAGTAGAGACAGGTAGAGCCATGGAAGAGTGTAGTAGAATGAAGTAGGGTCTAGTAGAGCCATGCTAGAGTGTAGTAGAGCCAAGTGGAGTCAAGTAGAGCCATGGTAGAATGTAGTAGAGTCGTGTAGAGTCAAGTAGGGGCATGGTAGAAAGTAGTAGAGACTGGTAGAGCCATGGAAGAGTGTAGTAGAATCAAGTAGGGTCAAGTAGAGCCAAGCTAGTGTGTAGTAGAGCCAAGTAGAGCCAAGTACAGCCATGGTAGAGTGCAGTAGACTCACGTAGAGTCAAGTAGAGGCATGGTGGAATGTAGTAGAGTCATGTAGTGTCAAGTAGAGTCAAGTAGAACAATGGTAGAATGTAGTAGATCCACGGTTGAATGTAGTAGAGACAAGTAGAGTCAGGTAGAGGAATGGTATAGTTTGGCGGAGTCAAGTAGAGCCAAGGAGAGCCATGGTAGGGCGTAGTAGAGTCTGGTAGAGCCACGGTAGAATGTAGTAGAGTCATGTAGAGTCAAGTAGAGACATGATAGAATGTAGTAGAGACAGGTAGAGCCATGCCATGGTAGAGTGTAATAGAATTAAGTAGAGTCACGTAGAGACATATGGTAGTGTGGAGTAGAGTCAGGTGGATTTGGTAGAATGTAGTAGAGTCATATAGTGTCAAGTAGAGGCATAGTACAATGGAGTAGAGCCATGGTAGAGTGTAGTAGAGTCAAGTAGAGCCAAGTAGAGCCATGGTGGATTGCAGTATAGACTCACGTACAGTCACATAGAGGTATGGTGGAGTGTAGTAGGGTCATGTAGAGTCAAGTAGAGGCATGGTAGAATGTAGTAGAGCCAGGTAGAGCCATGGTATTGTGTAGTAGAATTACGTAGAGTAAAGTAGAGCCATGGTAGAGTGTAGTAGAGTGAAGTAGAGCCATGGTAGAGTGTTGTAGAGCCAAGTAGAGCCATGGTAGAGTGAAGTTGAGTCAAGTAGAGTCATGTAGTGTAAAGTAGAGGCATAGCACAATGGAATAGATCCATGGTAGAGTGTAGTAGAGTCAACTAGAGCCATGCTAGAGTGTAGTAGAGTGAAGTAGAGTGAAGTAGAGTCAAGTAGAGCCATGGTAGTATGTAGTAGAGGCATGTAGAGTCAAGTAGGAGCACGGTAGAATGTAGTAGAGTCATGTAGAGTCAAGTAGAGCCATGGTAGAGTGTAGTAGAGCCAATTAGAGCCATGGTAGAGTGAAGTTGAGTCAAGTAGAGTCATGTAGTGTAAAGTAGAGGCATAGTACAATGGAATAGATCCATGGTAGAGTGAAGTAGAGTGAAGTAGAGTGAAGTAGAGTCAAGTAGAGCCATGGTAGAATGTAGTAGAGGCATGTAGAGTCAAGTAGGCGCACGGTAGAATGTAGTAGAGTCATGTACAGTCAAGTAGAGGCATAGTAGAATGTAGTAGAGACAGGTAGAGCCATGGTAGAGTGCAGTAGAATCAAGTAGAGTCAAGTAGAGCAATGGTAGGATGGAGTAGAGTCATGTAGAGGCATGGTAGAATGCAGTAGAGTCATGTAGTGTCATGTACAATGGAGTAGAGCCATGCTAGAGTGTAGTAGAGCCAAGTAGAGCGATGGTAGAGCGTAGTTGAGTCAAGTAGAGTCATGTAGTGTCAAGTAGAGGCATAGTACAATGGAGTAGAGCCATGGTAGAGTGTAGTAGAGTCAAGTAGAGCCAAGTAGAGCCATGGTGGAGTGCAGTATAGACTCACGTAGAGTCACATAGAGGTTTGGTGGAGTGTAGTAGGGTCATGTAGAGTCAAGTAGAGGCATGGTAGAATGTAGTAGAGCCAGGTAGAGCCATGGTATTGTGTAGTAGAATTACGTAGAGTAAAGTAGAGCCATGGTAGAGTGTAGTAGAGTGAAGTAGAGCCATGGTAGAGTGTAGTAGAGCCAAGTAGAGCCATGGTAGAGTGAAGTTGAGTCAAGTAGAGTCATGTAGTGTAAAGTAGAGGCATAGTACAATGGAATAGATCCATGGTAGAGTGTAGTAGAGTCAAGTAGAGCCATGCTAGAGTGTAGTAGAGTGAAGTAGAGTGAAGTAGAGTCAAGTAGAGCCATGGTAGAATGTAGTAGAGGCATGTAGAGTCAAGTAGGCACACGGTAGAATGTAGTAGAGTCATGTAGAGTCAAGTAGAGGCATGGTAGAATGTAGTAGAGATAGGTAGAGCCATGGTAGAGTGCAGTAGAATCAAGTAGAGTCAAGTAGAGCAACGGTAGGATGTAGTAGAGTCATGTAGAGGCATGGTAGAATGCAGTAGTGTCATGTAATGTCATGTACAATGGAGTAGAGCCATGGTATAGAGTGTAGTAGATTCATATAGAGTCAAGTATAGCTATGGTAGAATGTGGTAGAATCATGTAGTGTGAAGTAGAGGCATAATACAATGGAGTAGAGCTATGGTAGAGTGTTGTAGAGTCATATAGAGCCAAGTAGAGCCATGCTGGAGTGTAGTAGAGTCAAGTAGAGCCAAGTAGAGCCATGCTAGAGTGTAGTACAGTCAAGTAGATCCAACTAAAGCCATGCTAGAGTGCAGTAGACTCACGTAGAGTCAAGTATAGTCATGTAGAGTGAAGTAGAGTCAAGTAGAGCAATGGTAGAATGTAGTAGAGCCATGGTAGAATGTAGTAGAGACAAGTGAAGCCAGGTAGAGCAATGGTATAGTGTACTGGAGTCAAGTAGAGCCAAGGAGAGCCATGGTATGGTGTAGTAGAGTCAGGTAGAGCCATGGTAGAATGTAGTAGAGTGCGGTAGAGTCAAGTAGAGGCATGATAGAATGTTGTAGAGACAGGTAGAGCCATGCCATGGTAGAGTGTAGTAGAATCAAGTAGAGCCAAGTAGAGCCATATGCAAGGTAGAGTGTAGCAGAATCAAGGAGAGTCAAGTAGAGCCATGGTAGAATGTAGTGGCGTCACATAGAGTTAAGTAGAGCTATGGTCCATGGTAGAATGTAGTAGAGACAAGTAGCACCAGGTAGAGCAATGGTATAGTGTAGTGGAGTCAAGTAGAGCCAAGAAGAGCCATGGTAGAGTATAGTAGAGTCAAGTAGAGTTATCTAGTGTAAAGTAGAGGCATAGTTCAATGGAGTAGATGCATGGTAGAGAGTAGTAGAGTCAAGTAGAGTCAAGTAGAGCAATGGTAGAATGTAGTGGCATCATATCGAGTTAAGTAGAGCTATGGTAGAATGTAGTAGAGCCATGGTAGAATGTAGTAGAGACAAGTAGCACCAAGTAGAGCAATGGTATAGTGTAGTAGAGTCCAGTAGAGCAAGTAGAGCCATGGTACAGTGTAGTAGAGTCAAGCAGAGCCATCGTAGAATGTAGTAGAGTCATGTAGTATCAAGTAGAGTCATGCTACAATGGAGTAGAGACATGGTAGAGTGTAGTGGAATCAAGTAGAGCCAAGTAGACCCAAGGTAGAGTGTAGCAGAATCAAGGAGAGTCAAGTAGAGCCATGGTAGAATGTAGTGGCGTCACATAGAGTTAAGTAGAGCTATGGTCCATGGTAGAATGTAGTAGAGACAAGTAGCACCAGGTAGAGCAATGGTATAGTGTAGTGGAGTCAAGTAGAGCCAAGTAGAGCCATGGTAGAGTGTAGTAGAGTCAAGTAGAGTTATGTAGTGTAAAGTAGAGGCATAGTTCAATGGAGTAGATGCATGGTAGAGAGTAGTAGAGTCAAGTAGAGCCAAGTAGAGCCATGCTAGAGTGTAGTAGAGTCTAGTATAGTCATGTAGAACCACTGTAGAATGTAGTAGAGTCAGGTAGTATCAAGTAGAGCCATGGTACAATGGAGTAGAGACATGGTAGAGTGTAGTGGAATCAAGTAGAACCATGGAAGAGTGTAGTAGAGTCATGTACAGTCAAGTAGAGGCATAGTAGAATGTAGTAGAGACAGGTAGAGCCATGGTAGAGTGCAGTAGAATCAAGTAGAGTCAAGTAGAGCAATGGTAGGATGGAGTAGAATCATGTAGAGGCATGGTAGAATGCAATAGAGTCATGTAGTGTCATGTATAATGGAGTAGAGCCATGGTAGAGTGTAGTAGAGTCAAGTAGAGCAAAGTAGAGTCAAGTAGAGCCATGGTAGAATGTAGTAGATTCATATAGAGTCAAGTAGAGCTATGGTAGAATGTGGTAGAGTCATGTATTGTCAAGTAGAGGCATAGTACAATGGAGTAGAGCCATGGTAGAGTGTAGTAGAGTCAAGTAGAGCCAAGTAGAGCCATGCTAGAGTGTAGTACAGTCAAGTAGATCCAACTAAAGCCATGCTAGAGTGCAGTAGACTCATGTAGAGTCAAGTATAGTCCTGTAGAGTCAAGTAGAGTCAAGTAGAGCAATGGTAGAATGTAGTAGAGCCATGGTAGAATGTAGTAGAGACAAGTAGAGCCAGGTAGAGCAATGGTATAATCTAGTGGATTCAAGTAGAGCCAAGGAGAGCCATGGTAGGGTGTAGTAGAGTCAGGTAGAGCAATGGTAGAATGTAGTAGAGTGCAGTAGAGTCAAGTAGAGGCATGATAGAATGTAGTAGAGACAGGTAGAGCCATGCCATGGTAGAGTGTAGTAGAATCAAGCAGAGCCAAGTAGAGCCAAAGTAGTGTGGAGTAGAGTCAGGTAGAGCCATGGTAGAATATATAGTAGAGTCATGTAGTGTCAAGTAGAGGCATAGTACAATGGAGTATACCATGGTAGAGTGTAGAAGAGTCAAGTAGAGCCAAGTAGAGCCATGCTAGAGTGCAGTAGACACACGTAGAGTCAAGTAGAGGCATGGTGGAATGTAGTAGAGTCATGTAGAGTCAAGGAGAGTCAAGTAGAGCATTGGTAGAATGTAGTAGAGCCATGGTAGAATGTAGTAGAGACAAGTAGAGCCAGGTAGAGCAATAGTATAGTGTAACGGAGTCAAGTAGAGCCAATGAGAGCCATGGTAGGGTGTAGTAGAGTCAGGTAGAGCCATGGTAGAATGTAGTAGAGACAGGTAGAGCCATGCCATGGTAGAGTGTAGTAGAATCAAGTAGAGCCAAGTAGAGCCATAGTAGTGTGGAGTAGAGTCAGGTAGAGCCATGGTAGAATATAGTAGAGGAATGTAGTGTCAAGTAGAGGCATAGTACAATGCAGTATACCATGGTAGAGTGTAGTAGAGTCAAGTAGATCTAAGTAGAGCCATGGTAGAGTGTAGTAGAGTCAATTAGATCCAAGTAGAGCCATGCTAGAGTGCAGTAGACACACGTAGAGTCAAGTAGAGGCATGGTGGAATGTAGTAGAGTCATGTAGAGTCAAGTAGAGTCAAGTAGAGCAATGGTAGAATGTAGTAGAGCCATGGTAGAATGTAGTAGAGACAAGTAGAGGCAGGTAGAGCAATGGTATAGTCTAGTGGAGTCAGGTAGAACCTAGGAGAGCCATGGTAGGGTGTAGTAGAGTCAGGTAAAGCCACGGTAGAATGTAGTAGAGTGCAGTAGAGTCAAGTAGAGGCATGGTAGAATTTAGTAGAGACAGGTAGAGACATGCCTTGGTAGAGTGTAGTAGAATCAAGTAGAGCCAAGTAGAGCCATGCTAGAGTGTAGTAGAGCCATGCTAGAGTGTAGTAGAGCCAAGTAGAGCCATGGTAGAGTGTAGTTGAGTCAAGTAGAGTCATGTAGTGTCAAGTAGAGGCATAGTACAATGGAGTAGAGCCATGGTAGAGTGTAGTAGAGTCAAGTAGAGCCAAGTAGAGCCATGGTGGAGTGCAGTATAGACTCACGTAAAGTCACATAGAGGTATGGTGGAGTGTAGTAGGGTCATGTAGAGTCAAGTAGAGGCATGGTAGAATGTAGTAGAGCCAGGTAGAGCCATGGTATTGTGTAGTAGAATTACGTAGAGTAAAGTAGAGCCGTGGTAGAGTGTAGTAGAGTGCAGTAGAGCCATGGTAGAGTGTAGTAGAGCCAAGTAGAGCCATGGTAGAGTGTAGTAGAGTCAAGTAGAGCCATGCTAGAGTGTAGAAGAGTGAAGTAGAGTGAAGTAGAGTCAAGTAGAGCCATGGTAGAATGTAGTAGAGGCATGTAGAGTCAAGTAGGCGCACGGTAGAATGTAGTAGAGTCATGTACAGTCAAGTAGAGGCATAGTAGAATGTAGTAGAGACAGGTAGAGCCATGGTAGAGTGCAGTAGAATCAAGTAGAGTCAAGTAGAGCAATGGTAGGATGGAGTAGAGTCATGTAGAGGCATGGTAGAATGCAGTAGAGTCATGTAGTGTCATGTACAATGGAGTAGAGCCATGGTAGAGTGTAGTAGAGTCAAGTAGAGCAAAGTAGAGTCAAGTAGAGCCATGGTAGAATGTAGTAGATTCATATAGAGTCAAGTAGAGCTATGGTAGAATGTGGTAGAGTCATGTAGTGTCAAGTAGAGGCATAGTACAATGGAGTAGAGCCATGGTAGAGTGTAGTAGAGTCAAGTAGAGCCAAGTAGAGCCATGCTAGAGTGTAGTACAGTCAAGTAGATCCAACTAAAGCCATGGTAGAGTGCAGTGGACTCACGTAGAGTCAAGTATAGTCATGTAGAGTCAAGTAGAGTCAAGTAGAGCAATGGTAGAATGTAGTAGAGCCATGGTAGAATGTAGTAGAGACAAGTAGAGCCAGATAGAGCAATTGTATAGTGGAGTCAAGTAGAGCCAAGGAGAGCCATGGTAGGGTGTAGTAGAGTCAGGTAGAGCCATGGTAGAATGTAGTAGAGTGCAGTAGAGTCAAGTAGAGGCATGATAGAATGTAGTAGAGACAGGTAGAGCCATGCCATGGTAGAGTGTAGTAGAATCAAGCAGAGCCAAGTAGAGCCATAGTATTGTGGAGTAGAGTCAGGTAGAGCCATGGTAGAATATAGTAGAGTCATGTAGTGTCAAGTAGAGGCATAGTACAATGGAGTATACCATAGTAGAGTGTAGTAGAGTCAAGTAGAGCCAAGTAGAGACATGCTAGAGTGTAGTAGAGTCAAGTAGATCCAAGTAGAGCCATGCTAGAGTGCAGTAGACACACGTAGAGTCAAGTAGAGGCATGGTGGAATGTAGTAGAGTCATGTAGAGTCAAGTAGATTCAAGTAGAGCAATGGTAGAATGTAGTAGAGCCATGGTAGAATGTAGTAGAGACAAGTAGAGGCAGGTAGAGCAATGGTATAGTCTAGTGGAGTCAAGTAGAACCTAGGAGAGCCATGGTAGGGTGTAGTAGAGTCAGGTAGAGCCACGGTAGAATGTAGTAGAGTGCAGTAGAGTCAAGTAGAGGCATGGTAGAATTTAGTAGAGACAGGTAGAGACATGCCTTGGTAGAGTGTAGTAGAATCAAGTAGAGCCAAGTAGAGCCATGCTAGAATGTAGTAGAGCCAAGTAGAGCCATGGTAGAGTGTAGTTGAGTCAAGTAGAGTCATGTAGTGTCAAGTAGAGGCATAGTACAATGGAGTAGAGCCATGGTAGAGTGTAGTAGAGTCAAGTAGAGCCAAGTAGAGCCATGGTGGAGTGCAGTATAGACTCACGTACAGTCACATAGAGGTATGGTGGAGTGTAGTAGGGTCATGTAGAGTCAAGTAGAGGCATGGTAGAATGTAGTAGAGCCAGGTAGAGCCATGGTATTGTGTAGTAGAATTACGTAGAGTAAAGTAGAGCCATGGTAGAGTGTAGTAGAGTGAAGTAGAGCCATGGTAGAGTGTAGTAGAGCCAAGTAGAGCCATGGTAGAGTGAAGTTGAGTCAAGTAGAGTCATGTAGTGTAAAGTAGAGGCATAGTACAATGGCATAGATCCATGGTAGAGTGTAGTAGAGTCAGGTAGAGCCATGGTAGAATGTATTAGAGTGAAGTAGAGTGAAGTAGAGTAAAGTAGAGCCATGGTAGAATGTAGTAGAGACAAGTGGAGCCAGGTAGAGCAATGGTATAGTGTAGTGGAGTGAAGTAGAGCCAAGGAGAGCCATGGTATGGTGTAGTAGAGTCAGGTAGAGCCATGGTAGAATGTAGTAGAGTGAAGTAGAGTGAAGTAGAGTCAAGTAGAGCCATGGTAGTATGTAGTAGAGGCATGTAGAGTCAAGTAGGGGCACGGTAGAATGTAGTAGAGTCATGTAGAGTCAAGTAGAGCCATGGTAGAGTGTAGTAAAGCCAAGTAGAGCCATGGTAGAGTGAAGTTGAGTCAAGTAGAGTCATGTAGTGTAAAGTAGAGGCATAGTACAATGGAATAGATCCACGGTAGAATGTAGTAGAGACAAGTAGAGCCAGGTCTAGCAATGGTATAGTGTGGTGGAATCAAGTAGAGCCAAGTAGAGCCATGGTAGGGTGTAGTAGAGTCAGGTAGAGCCATAGTAGAATCTAGTAGAGTCATGTAGAGTCAAGTAGAGGCATGGTAGAATGTAGTAGAGACAGGTAGAGCCATGCCATGGTAGAGTGTAGGAGAATCAAGTAGAGCCAAGTAGAGCCATGGTAGTATGGAGTAGAGGAAGGTGGATATGGTAGAATGTAGTAGAGTCATATAGTCTCAAGTAGAGGCATAGTACAATGGAGAAGAGACATGGTAGAGTGTAGTAGAGTCAAGTAGAGTCAAGTAGAGCCATGGTGGAGTACAGTATAGACTCATGTAGAGTCACATAGAGGCATGGCGGAATGTAGTAGGGTCATGTGGAGTCACATAGAGGCATGGTGGAATGTAGTAGGGTCATGTGGAGTCAAGTAGAGGCATGGTAGAATGTAGTAGAACCAGGTAGAACCATTGTATTGTGTAGTAGAATTACGTAGAGTCAAGTAGAGTCATGTGGTGTAAAGTAGAGGCATAGTACAATGGAATAGATCCATGGTAGAGTGTAGTAGAGTCAAGTAGAGCCAAGTAGAGCCATGCTAGAGTGTAGTAGAATGAAGTAGAGTCAAGTAGAGCCATGGTAGAGTGTAGTAGAGCCAAGTAGAACCATGGTAGAGTGAAGTTGAGTCAAGTAGAGTCATGTGGTGTAAAGTAGAGGCATAGTACAATGGAATAGATCCATGGTAGAGTGTAGTAGAGTCAAGTAGAGCCAAGTAGAGCCATGCTAGAGTGTAGTAGAATGAAGTAGAGTCAAGTAGAGCCATTATAGAATGAAGTAGAGTCATGTAAAGTCAAGTAGAGTCAAGTAGAGGCATGGTGGAATGTAGTAGAGACAGGTAGAGCCATGGAAGAGTGTAGTAGAGCCAAGTGGAGTCAAGTAGAGCCATGGTAGAATGTAGTAGAGTCGTGTAGAGTCAAGTAGGGGCATGGTAGAATGTAGTAGAGACAGGTAGAGCCATGGAAGAATGTAGTAGAGCCAAGTAGAGCCAAGTAGAGCCATGGTATAGTGCAGTAGACTCACGTAGAGTCAAGTAGAGGCATGGTGGAATGTAGTAGTCATGTAGAGTCAAGTAGAGTCAAGTAGAACATTGGTAGAATGTAGTAGATCCACGGTAGAATGTAGTACAGACAAGTAGAGCCAGGTAGAGCAATGGTATAGTGTGGTGGAGTCAAGTAGAGCCAAGGAAAGCCATGGTAGGGTGTAGTAGAGTCAGGTAGAGCCATGGTAGAATGTAGTAGAGTGCAGTAGAGTCAAGTAGAGGCATGGTAGAATGTAGTACAGACAGGTAGAGCCATGCCTTGGTAGAGTGTAGTAGAATCAAGTAGAGCCAAGTAGAGCCATGCTAGAGTGTAGTAGAGTCAAGTAGAGCCACGTAGAGCCATGCTAGAGTGTAGTAGAGTCAACTAGAGCCATGTTGAGCCATGGTAGAGTGCAGTAGACTCACGTAGAGTCAAGTATAGAGGCATGTTGGAATGAAGTAGAGTCATGTAGTGTCAAGTAGAGTCATGGTAGAATGTAGTAGAGCCAGGTAGAGCCATGGTATTGTGTGTAGTAGAATTAAGTCGAGTCAAGTAAAGGCATGGTAGAGTGTAGTAGAGTCAGGTAGAGCCATGGTAGAGTGAAGTAGAGCCAAGTAGAGCCATGGTAGAGTGCAGTTGAGTCAAGTAGAGTCATGTAGTGCAAAGTACAGGCATAGTACAATAGAGTAGATCCATGGTAGAGTGCAGTGGAGTCAAGTAGAGTCATGCTAGAGTGTAGTAGAGTGAAGTAGAGTCAAGTAGAGTCATTATAGAATGTAGTAGAGTCGTGTAGAGTAAAGTATATAGGGGCATGGTAGAATGTAGTAGAGACAGGTAGAGCCATGGAAGAGTGTAGTAGAATGAAGTAGGGTCAAGTAGAGCCATGCTAGAGTGTAGTAGAGCCAAGTGGAGTCAAGTAGAGCCATGGTAGAATGTAGTAGAGTCGTGTAGAGTCAAGTAGGGGCATGGTAGAAAGTAGTAGAGACTGGTAGAGCCATGGAAGAGTGTAGTAGAATCAAGTAGGGTCAAGTAGAGCCAAGCTAGTGTGTAGTAGAGCCAAGTAGAGCCAAGTACAGCCATGGTAGAGTGCAGTAGACTCACGTAGAGTCAAGTACAGGCATGGTGGAATGTAGTAGAGTCATGTAGAGTCAAGTAGAGTCAAGTAGAACAATGGTAGAATGTAGTAGATCCACGGTTGAATGTAGTAGAGACAAGTAGAGCCAGGTAGAGGAATGGTATAGTTTGGCGGAGTCAAGTAGAGCCAAGGAGAGCCATGGTAGGGCGTAGTAGAGTCTGGTAGAGCCACGGTAGAATGTAGTAGAGTCATGTAGAGTCAAGTAGAGACATGATAGAATGTAGTAGAGACAGGTAGAGCCATGCCATGGTAGAGTGTAATAGAATCAAGTAGAGTCACGTAGAGACATATGGTAGTGTGGAGTAGAGTCAGGTGGATTTGGTAGAATGTAGTAGAGTCATATAGTGTCAAGTAGAGGCATAGTACAATGGAGTAGAGCCATGGTAGAGTGTAGTAGAGTCAAGTAGAGCCAAGTAGAGCCATGGTGGATTGCAGTATAGACTCACGTACAGTCACATAGAGGTATGGTGGAGTGTAGTAGGGTCATGTAGAGTCAAGTAGAGGTATGGTAGAATGCAGTAGAGCCAGGTAGAGCCATGGTATTGTGTAGTAGAATTACGTAGAGTAAAGTAGAGCCATGGTAGAGTGTAGTAGAGTGAAGAAGAGCCATGGTAGAGTGTTGTAGAGCCAAGTAGAGCCATGGTAGAGTGAAGTTGAGTCAAGTAGAGTCATGTAGTGTAAAGTAGAGGCATAGTACAATGGAATAGATCCATGGTAGAGTGTAGTAGAGTCAACTAGAGCCATGCTAGAGTGTAGTAGAGTGAAGTAGAGTGAAGTAGAGTCAAGTAGAGCCATGGTAGTATGTAGTAGAGGCATGTAGAGTCAAGTAGGGGCACGGTAGAATGTAGTAGAGTCATGTAGAGTCAAGTAGAGCCATGGTAGAGTGTAGTAGAGCCAATTAGAGCCATGGTAGAGTGAAGTTGAGTCAAGTAGAGTCATGTAGTGTAAAGTAGAGGCATAGTACAATGGAATAGATCCATGGTAGAGTGAAGTAGAGTGAAGTAGAGTGAAGTAGAGTCAAGTAGAGCCATGGTAGAATGTAGTAGAGGCATGTAGAGTCAAGTAGGCGCACGGTAGAATGTAGTAGAGTCATGTACAGTCAAGTAGAGGCATAGTAGAATGTAGTAGAGACAGGTAGAGCCATGGTAGAGTGCAGTAGAATCAAGTAGAGTCAAGTAGAGCAATGGTAGGATGGAGTAGAGTCATGTAGAGGCATGGTAGAATGCAGTAGAGTCATGTAGTGTCATGTACAATGGAGTAGAGCCATGGTAGAGTGTAGTAGAGTCAAGTAGAGCAAAGTAGAGTCAAGTAGAGCCATGGTAGAATGTAGTAGATCCATATAGAGTCAAGTAGAGCCATGCTAGAGTGTAGTACAGTCAAGTAGATCCAACTAAAGCCATGCGAGAGTGCAGTAGACTCACGTAGAGTCAAGTATAGTCCTATAGAGTCAAGTAGAGTCAAGTAGAGCAATGTTAGAATGTAGTAGAGCCATGGTAGAATGCAGTAGAGACAAGTAGAGCCAGGTAGAGCAATTGTATAGTGTAGTAGAATCAAGTAGAGCCAAGTAGAGCCATGCTAGAGTGTAGTAGAGCCAAGTAGAGCGATGGTAGAGCGTAGTTGAGTCAAGTAGAGTCATGTAGTGTCAAGTAGAGGCATAGTACAATGGAGTAGAGCCATGGTAGAGTGTAGTAGAGTCAAGTAGAGCCAAGTAGAGCCATGGTGGAGTGCAGTATAGACTCACGTAGAGTCACATAGAGGTTTGGTGGAGTGTAGTAGGGTCATGTAGAGTCAAGTAGAGGCATGGTAGAATGTAGTAGAGCCAGGTAGAGCCATGGTATTGTGTAGTAGAATTACGTAGAGTAAAGTAGAGCCATGGTAGAGTGTAGTAGAGTGAAGTAGAGCCATGGTAGAGTGTAGTAGAGCCAAGTAGAGCCATGGTAGAGTGAAGTTGAGTCAAGTAGAGTCATGTAGTGTAAAGTAGAGGCATAGTACAATGGAATAGATCCATGGTAGAGTGTAGTAGAGTCAAGTAGAGCCAAGTAGAGCCATGCTAGAGTGTAGTAGAATGAAGTAGAGTCAAGTAGAGCCATGGTAGAGTGTAGTAGAGCCAAGTAGAACCATGGTAGAGTGAAGTTGAGTCAAGTAGAGTCATGTGGTGTAAAGTAGAGGCATAGTACAATGGAATAGATCCATGGTAGAGTGTAGTAGAGTCAAGTAGAGCCAAGTAGAGCCATGCTAGAGTGTAGTAGAATGAAGTAGAGTCAAGTAGAGCCATTATAGAATGAAGTAGAGTCATGTAAAGTCAAGTAGAGTCAAGTAGAGGCATGGTGGAATGTAGTAGAGACAGGTAGAGCCATGGAAGAGTGTAGTAGAGCCAAGTGGAGTCAAGTAGAGCCATGGTAGAATGTAGTAGAGTCGTGTAGAGTCAAGTAGGGGCATGGTAGAATGTAGTAGAGACAGGTAGAGCCATGGAAGAATGTAGTAGAGCCAAGTAGAGCCAAGTAGAGCCATGGTATAGTGCAGTAGACTCACGTAGAGTCAAGTAGAGGCATGGTGGAATGTAGTAGTCATGTAGAGTCAAGTAGAGTCAAGTAGAACATTGGTAGAATGTAGTAGATCCACGGTAGAATGTAGTACAGACAAGTAGAGCCAGGTAGAGCAATGGTATAGTGTGGTGGAGTCAAGTAGAGCCAAGGAAAGCCATGGTAGGGTGTAGTAGAGTCAGGTAGAGCCATGGTAGAATGTAGTAGAGTGCAGTAGAGTCAAGTAGAGGCATGGTAGAATGTAGTACAGACAGGTAGAGCCATGCCTTGGTAGAGTGTAGTAGAATCAAGTAGAGCCAAGTAGAGCCATGCTAGAGTGTAGTAGAGTCAAGTAGAGCCACGTAGAGCCATGCTAGAGTGTAGTAGAGTCAACTAGAGCCATGTTGAGCCATGGTAGAGTGCAGTAGACTCACGTAGAGTCAAGTATAGAGGCATGTTGGAATGAAGTAGAGTCATGTAGTGTCAAGTAGAGTCATGGTAGAATGTAGTAGAGCCAGGTAGAGCCATGGTATTGTGTGTAGTAGAATTAAGTCGAGTCAAGTAAAGGCATGGTAGAGTGTAGTAGAGTCAGGTAGAGCCATGGTAGAGTGAAGTAGAGCCAAGTAGAGCCATGGTAGAGTGCAGTTGAGTCAAGTAGAGTCATGTAGTGCAAAGTACAGGCATAGTACAATAGAGTAGATCCATGGTAGAGTGCAGTGGAGTCAAGTAGAGTCATGCTAGAGTGTAGTAGAGTGAAGTAGAGTCAAGTAGAGTCATTATAGAATGTAGTAGAGTCGTGTAGAGTAAAGTATATAGGGGCATGGTAGAATGTAGTAGAGACAGGTAGAGCCATGGAAGAGTGTAGTAGAATGAAGTAGGGTCAAGTAGAGCCATGCTAGAGTGTAGTAGAGCCAAGTGGAGTCAAGTAGAGCCATGGTAGAATGTAGTAGAGTCGTGTAGAGTCAAGTAGGGGCATGGTAGAAAGTAGTAGAGACTGGTAGAGCCATGGAAGAGTGTAGTAGAATCAAGTAGGGTCAAGTAGAGCCAAGCTAGTGTGTAGTAGAGCCAAGTAGAGCCAAGTACAGCCATGGTAGAGTGCAGTAGACTCACGTAGAGTCAAGTACAGGCATGGTGGAATGTAGTAGAGTCATGTAGAGTCAAGTAGAGTCAAGTAGAACAATGGTAGAATGTAGTAGATCCACGGTTGAATGTAGTAGAGACAAGTAGAGCCAGGTAGAGGAATGGTATAGTTTGGCGGAGTCAAGTAGAGCCAAGGAGAGCCATGGTAGGGCGTAGTAGAGTCTGGTAGAGCCACGGTAGAATGTAGTAGAGTCATGTAGAGTCAAGTAGAGACATGATAGAATGTAGTAGAGACAGGTAGAGCCATGCCATGGTAGAGTGTAATAGAATCAAGTAGAGTCACGTAGAGACATATGGTAGTGTGGAGTAGAGTCAGGTGGATTTGGTAGAATGTAGTAGAGTCATATAGTGTCAAGTAGAGGCATAGTACAATGGAGTAGAGCCATGGTAGAGTGTAGTAGAGTCAAGTAGAGCCAAGTAGAGCCATGGTGGATTGCAGTATAGACTCACGTACAGTCACATAGAGGTATGGTGGAGTGTAGTAGGGTCATGTAGAGTCAAGTAGAGGTATGGTAGAATGCAGTAGAGCCAGGTAGAGCCATGGTATTGTGTAGTAGAATTACGTAGAGTAAAGTAGAGCCATGGTAGAGTGTAGTAGAGTGAAGAAGAGCCATGGTAGAGTGTTGTAGAGCCAAGTAGAGCCATGGTAGAGTGAAGTTGAGTCAAGTAGAGTCATGTAGTGTAAAGTAGAGGCATAGTACAATGGAATAGATCCATGGTAGAGTGTAGTAGAGTCAACTAGAGCCATGCTAGAGTGTAGTAGAGTGAAGTAGAGTGAAGTAGAGTCAAGTAGAGCCATGGTAGTATGTAGTAGAGGCATGTAGAGTCAAGTAGGGGCACGGTAGAATGTAGTAGAGTCATGTAGAGTCAAGTAGAGCCATGGTAGAGTGTAGTAGAGCCAATTAGAGCCATGGTAGAGTGAAGTTGAGTCAAGTAGAGTCATGTAGTGTAAAGTAGAGGCATAGTACAATGGAATAGATCCATGGTAGAGTGAAGTAGAGTGAAGTAGAGTGAAGTAGAGTCAAGTAGAGCCATGGTAGAATGTAGTAGAGGCATGTAGAGTCAAGTAGGCGCACGGTAGAATGTAGTAGAGTCATGTACAGTCAAGTAGAGGCATAGTAGAATGTAGTAGAGACAGGTAGAGCCATGGTAGAGTGCAGTAGAATCAAGTAGAGTCAAGTAGAGCAATGGTAGGATGGAGTAGAGTCATGTAGAGGCATGGTAGAATGCAGTAGAGTCATGTAGTGTCATGTACAATGGAGTAGAGCCATGGTAGAGTGTAGTAGAGTCAAGTAGAGCAAAGTAGAGTCAAGTAGAGCCATGGTAGAATGTAGTAGATCCATATAGAGTCAAGTAGAGCCATGCTAGAGTGTAGTACAGTCAAGTAGATCCAACTAAAGCCATGCGAGAGTGCAGTAGACTCACGTAGAGTCAAGTATAGTCCTATAGAGTCAAGTAGAGTCAAGTAGAGCAATGTTAGAATGTAGTAGAGCCATGGTAGAATGCAGTAGAGACAAGTAGAGCCAGGTAGAGCAATTGTATAGTGTAGTAGAATCAAGTAGAGCCAAGTAGAGCCATGCTAGAGTGTAGTAGAGCCAAGTAGAGCGATGGTAGAGCGTAGTTGAGTCAAGTAGAGTCATGTAGTGTCAAGTAGAGGCATAGTACAATGGAGTAGAGCCATGGTAGAGTGTAGTAGAGTCAAGTAGAGCCAAGTAGAGCCATGGTGGAGTGCAGTATAGACTCACGTAGAGTCACATAGAGGTTTGGTGGAGTGTAGTAGGGTCATGTAGAGTCAAGTAGAGGCATGGTAGAATGTAGTAGAGCCAGGTAGAGCCATGGTATTGTGTAGTAGAATTACGTAGAGTAAAGTAGAGCCATGGTAGAGTGTAGTAGAGTGAAGTAGAGCCATGGTAGAGTGTAGTAGAGCCAAGTAGAGCCATGGTAGAGTGAAGTTGAGTCAAGTAGAGTCATGTAGTGTAAAGTAGAGGCATAGTACAATGGAATAGATCCATGGTAGAGTGTAGTAGAGTCAAGTAGAGCCATGCTAGAGTGTAGTAGAGTGAAGTAGAGTGAAGTAGAGTCAAGTAGAGCCATGGTAGAATGTAGTAGAGGCATGTAGAGTCAAGTAGGCGCACGGTAGAATGTAGTAGAGTCATGTAGAGTCAAGTAGAGGCATGGTAGAATGTAGTAGAGATAGGTAGAGCCATGGTAGAGTGCAGTAGAATCAAGTAGAGTCAAGTAGAGCAACGGTAGGATGTAGTAGAGTCATGTAGAGGCATGGTAGAATGCAGTAGAGTCATGTAATGTCATGTACAATGGAGTAGAGCCATGGTAGAATGTAGTAGAGTGCAGTAGAGTCAAGTAGAGGCATGGTAGAATGTAGTACAGACAGGTAGAGCCATGCCTTGGTAGAGTGTAGTAGAATCAAGTAGAGCCAAGTAGAGCCATGCTAGAGTGTAGTAGAGTCAAGTAGAGCCACGTAGAGCCATGCTAGAGTGTAGTAGAGTCAACTAGAGCCATGTTGAGCCATGGTAGAGTGCAGTAGACTCACGTAGAGTCAAGTATAGAGGCATGTTGGAATGAAGTAGAGTCATGTAGTGTCAAGTAGAGTCATGGTAGAATGTAGTAGAGCCAGGTAGAGCCATGGTATTGTGTGTAGTAGAATTAAGTCGAGTCAAGTAAAGGCATGGTAGAGTGTAGTAGAGTCAGGTAGAGCCATGGTAGAGTGAAGTAGAGCCAAGTAGAGCCATGGTAGAGTGCAGTTGAGTCAAGTAGAGTCATGTAGTGCAAAGTACAGGCATAGTACAATAGAGTAGATCCATGGTAGAGTGCAGTGGAGTCAAGTAGAGTCATGCTAGAGTGTAGTAGAGTGAAGTAGAGTCAAGTAGAGTCATTATAGAATGTAGTAGAGTCGTGTAGAGTAAAGTATATAGGGGCATGGTAGAATGTAGTAGAGACAGGTAGAGCCATGGAAGAGTGTAGTAGAATGAAGTAGGGTCAAGTAGAGCCATGCTAGAGTGTAGTAGAGCCAAGTGGAGTCAAGTAGAGCCATGGTAGAATGTAGTAGAGTCGTGTAGAGTCAAGTAGGGGCATGGTAGAAAGTAGTAGAGACTGGTAGAGCCATGGAAGAGTGTAGTAGAATCAAGTAGGGTCAAGTAGAGCCAAGCTAGTGTGTAGTAGAGCCAAGTAGAGCCAAGTACAGCCATGGTAGAGTGCAGTAGACTCACGTAGAGTCAAGTAGAGGCATGGTGGAATGTAGTAGAGTCATGTAGAGTCAAGTAGAGTCAAGTAGAACAATGGTAGAATGTAGTAGATCCACGGTTGAATGTAGTAGAGACAAGTAGAGCCAGGTAGAGGAATGGTATAGTTTGGCGGAGTCAAGTAGAGCCAAGGAGAGCCATGGTAGGGCGTAGTAGAGTCTGGTAGAGCCACGGTAGAATGTAGTAGAGTCATGTAGAGTCAAGTAGAGACATGATAGAATGTAGTAGAGACAGGTAGAGCCATGCCATGGTAGAGTGTAATAGAATCAAGTAGAGTCACGTAGAGACATATGGTAGTGTGGAGTAGAGTCAGGTGGATTTGGTAGAATGTAGTAGAGTCATATAGTGTCAAGTAGAGGCATAGTACAATGGAGTAGAGCCATGGTAGAGTGTAGTAGAGTCAAGTAGAGCCAAGTAGAGCCATGGTGGATTGCAGTATAGACTCACGTACAGTCACATAGAGGTATGGTGGAGTGTAGTAGGGTCATGTAGAGTCAAGTAGAGGTATGGTAGAATGCAGTAGAGCCAGGTAGAGCCATGGTATTGTGTAGTAGAATTACGTAGAGTAAAGTAGAGCCATGGTAGAGTGTAGTAGAGTGAAGAAGAGCCATGGTAGAGTGTTGTAGAGCCAAGTAGAGCCATGGTAGAGTGAAGTTGAGTCAAGTAGAGTCATGTAGTGTAAAGTAGAGGCATAGTACAATGGAATAGATCCATGGTAGAGTGTAGTAGAGTCAACTAGAGCCATGCTAGAGTGTAGTAGAGTGAAGTAGAGTGAAGTAGAGTCAAGTAGAGCCATGGTAGTATGTAGTAGAGGCATGTAGAGTCAAGTAGGGGCACGGTAGAATGTAGTAGAGTCATGTAGAGTCAAGTAGAGCCATGGTAGAGTGTAGTAGAGCCAATTAGAGCCATGGTAGAGTGAAGTTGAGTCAAGTAGAGTCATGTAGTGTAAAGTAGAGGCATAGTACAATGGAATAGATCCATGGTAGAGTGAAGTAGAGTGAAGTAGAGTGAAGTAGAGTCAAGTAGAGCCATGGTAGAATGTAGTAGAGGCATGTAGAGTCAAGTAGGCGCACGGTAGAATGTAGTACAGTCAAGTAGAGGCATAGTAGAATGTAGTAGAGACAGGTAGAGCCATGGTAGAGTGCAGTAGAATCAAGTAGAGTCAAGTAGAGCAATGGTAGGATGGAGTAGAGTCATGTAGAGGCATGGTAGAATGCAGTAGAGTCATGTAGTGTCATGTACAATGGAGTAGAGCCATGGTAGAGTGTAGTAGAGTCAAGTAGAGCAAAGTAGAGTCAAGTAGAGCCATGGTAGAATGTAGTAGATCCATATAGAGTCAAGTAGAGCCATGCTAGAGTGCAGTAGAGACAAGTAGCACCAAGTAGAGCAATGGTATAGTGTAGTAGAGTCCAGTAGAGCAAGTAGAGCCATGGTACAGTGTAGTAGAGTCAAGTAGAGCCATCGTAGAATGTAGTAGAGTCATGTAGTATCAAGTAGAGTCATGCTACAATGGAGTAGAGACATGGTAGAGTGTAGTGGAATCAAGTAGAGCCAAGTAGACCCAAGGTAGAGTGTAGCAGAATCAAGGAGAGTCAAGTAGAGCCATGGTAGAATGTAGTGGCGTCACATAGAGTTAAGTAGAGCTATGGTCCATGGTAGAATGTAGTAGAGACAAGTAGCACCAGGTAGAGCAATGGTATAGTGTAGTGGAGTCAAGTAGAGCCAAGTAGAGCCATGGTAGAGTGTAGTAGAGTCAAGTAGAGTTATGTAGTGTAAAGTAGAGGCATAGTTCAATGGAGTAGATGCATGGTAGAGAGTAGTAGAGTCAAGTAGAGCCAAGTAGAGCCATGCTAGAGTGTAGTAGAGTCTAGTATAGTCATGTAGAACCACTGTAGAATGTAGTAGAGTCAGGTAGTATCAAGTAGAGCCATGGTACAATGGAGTAGAGACATGGTAGAGTGTAGTGGAATCAAGTAGAACCATGGAAGAGTGTAGTAGAGTCATGTACAGTCAAGTAGAGGCATAGTAGAATGTAGTAGAGACAGGTAGAGCCATGGTAGAGTGCAGTAGAATCAAGTAGAGTCAAGTAGAGCAATGGTAGGATGGAGTAGAGTCATGTAGAGGCATGGTAGAATGCAATAGAGTCATGTAGTGTCATATATAATGGAGTAGAGCCATGGTAGAGTGTAGTAGAGTCAAGTAGAGCAAAGTAGAGTCAAGTAGAGCCATGGTAGAATGTAGTAGATTCATATAGAGTCAAGTAGAGCTATGGTAGAATGTGGTAGAGTCATGTATTGTCAAGTAGAGGCATAGTACAATGGAGTAGAGCCATGGTAGAGTGTAGTAGAGTCAAGTAGAGCCAAGTAGAGCCATGCTAGAGTGTAGTACAGTCAAGTAGATCCAACTAAAGCCATGCTAGAGTGCAGTAGACTCACGTAGAGTCAAGTATAGTCCTGTAGAGTCAAGTAGAGTCAAGTAGAGCAATGGTAGAATGTAGTAGAGCCATGGTAGAATGTAGTAGAGACAAGTAGAGCCAGGTAGAGCAATTGTATAGTGTAGTGGAGTCAAGTAGAGCCAAGGAGAGCCATGGTAGGGTGTAGTAGAGTCAGGTAGAGCAATGGTAGAATGTAGTAGAGTGCAGTAGAGTCAAGTAGAGGCATGATAGAATGTAGTAGAGACAGGTAGAGCCATGCCATGGTAGAGTGTAGTAGAATCAAGCAGAGCCAAGTAGAGCCAAAGTAGTGTGGAGTAGAGTCAGGTAGAGCCATGGTAGAATATATAGTAGAGTCATGTAGTGTCAAGTAGAGGCATAGTACAATGGAGTATACCATGGTAGAGTGTAGAAGAGTCAAGTAGAGCCAAGTAGAGCCATGCTAGAGTGCAGTAGACACACGTAGAGTCAAGTAGAGGCATGGTGGAATGTAGTAGAGTCATGTAGAGTCAAGGAGAGTCAAGTAGAGCATAGGTAGAATGTAGTAGAGCCATGGTAGAATGTAGTAGAGACAAGTAGAGCCAGGTAGAGCAATTGTATAGTGTAGTAGAATCAAGTAGAGCCAAGTAGAGCCATGCTAGAGTGTAGTAGAGCCAAGTAGAGCGATGGTAGAGCGTAGTTGAGTCAAGTAGAGTCATGTAGTGTCAAGTAGAGGCATAGTACAATGGAGTAGAGCCATGGTAGAGTGTAGTAGAGTCAAGTAGAGCCAAGTAGAGCCATGGTGGAGTGCAGTATAGACTCACGTAGAGTCACATAGAGGTTTGGTGGAGTGTAGTAGGGTCATGTAGAGTCAAGTAGAGGCATGGTAGAATGTAGTAGAGCCAGGTAGAGCCATGGTATTGTGTAGTAGAATTACGTAGAGTAAAGTAGAGCCATGGTAGAGTGTAGTAGAGTGAAGTAGAGCCATGGTAGAGTGTAGTAGAGCCAAGTAGAGCCATGGTAGAGTGAAGTTGAGTCAAGTAGAGTCATGTAGTGTAAAGTAGAGGCATAGTACAATGGAATAGATCCATGGTAGAGTGTAGTAGAGTCAAGTAGAGCCATGCTAGAGTGTAGTAGAGTGAAGTAGAATGAAGTAGAGTCAAGTAGAGCCATGGTAGAATGTAGTAGAGGCATGTAGAGTCAAGTAGGCGCACGGTAGAATGTAGTAGAGTCATGTAGAGTCAAGTAGAGGCACGGTAGAATGTAGTAGAGATAGGTAGAGCCATGGTAGAGTGCAGTAGAATCAAGTAGAGTCAAGTAGAGCAACGGTAGGATGTAGTAGAGTCATGTAGAGGCATGGTAGAATGCAGTAGAGTCATGTAATGTCATGTACAATGGAGTAGAGCCATGGTAGAGTGTAGTAGATTCATATAGAGTCAAGTATAGCTATGGTAGAATGTGGTAGAATCATGTAGTGTGAAGTAGAGGCATAATACAATGGAGTAGAGCTATGGTAGAGTGTTGTAGAGTCATATAGAGCCAAGTAGAGCCATGCTGGAGTGTAGTAGAGTCAAGTAGAGCCAAGTAGAGCCATGCTAGAGTGTAGTACAGTCAAGTAGATCCAACTAAAGCCATGCTAGAGTGCAGTAGACTCACGTAGAGTCAAGTATAGTCATGTAGAGTCAAGTAGAGTCAAGTAGAGCAATGGTAGAATGTAGTAGAGCCATGGTAGAATGTAGTAGAGACAAGTGGAGCCAGGTAGAGCAATGGTATAGTGTACTGGAGTCAAGTAGAGCCAAGGAGAGCCATGGTATGGTGTAGTAGAGTCAGGTAGAGCCATGGTAGAATGTAGTAGAGTGCGGTAGAGTCAAGTAGAGGCATGATAGAATGTTGTAGAGACAGGTAGAGCCATGCCATGGTAGAGTGTAGTAGAATCAAGTAGAGCCAAGTAGAGCCATAGTAGTGTGGAGTAGAGTCAGGTAGAGCCATGGTAGAATATAGTAGAGTCATGTAGTGTCAAGAAGAGGCATAGTACAATGGAGTAAACCATGGTAGAGTGTAGTAAAGTCAAGTAGATCCAAGCAGAGCCATGCTAGAGTACAGTAGACACACGTAGAGTCAAGTAGAGGCATGGTGGAATGTAGTAGAGACAAGTAGAGCCAGGTAGAGCAATGGTATAGTGTAGTGGAGTCAAGTAGAGCCAAGGAGAGCCATGGTAGGGTGTGGTAGAGTCAGGTAGAGCCATGGTAGAATGTAGTAGAGACAGGTAGAGCCATGCCATGGTAGAGTGTAGTAGAATCAAGTACAGCCAAGTAGAGCCATAGTAGTGTGGAGTAGAGTCAGGTAGAGCCATGGTGGAATGTAGTAGAGTCATGTAGAGTCAAGTAGAGTCAAGGAGAGTAATGGTAGAATGTAGTAGAGCCATGGTAGAATGTAGTAGCGACAAGTAGAGCCAGGTAGAGCAATGGTATAGTCTAGTGGAGTCAAGTAGAACCTAGGAGAGCCATGGTAGGGTGTAGTAGAGTCAAGTAGAGCCATGGTAGAATCTAGTAGAGTGCAGTAGAGTCTAGTAGAGGCATGGTAGAATGTAGTAGTGACAGCTAGAGCCATTCCTTGGTAGAGTGTAGTAGAATCAAGTAGAGCCAAGTAGAGCCATGCTAGAGTGTAGTAGAGCCAAGTAGAGCCATGGTAGAGTGTAGTTGAGTCAAGGAGAGTCATGTAGTGTAAAGTAGAGGCATAGTACAATGGAGTAGATCCATGGTAGAGTGTAGTAGAGTCAAGTAGAGCCAAGTAGAGCCATGCTAGAGTGTAGTAGAGTGAAGTACAGTCAAGTAGAGCCATCGTAGAATGTAGTAGAGTCATGTAAAGTCAAGTAGAGTCAAGTAGAGCCATGGTAGAATGTAGTAGAGTCATGTAGAGTCAAGTAGGGCCAAGGAGAGCCACGTAGAACCATCGTAGAGTGTAGTACAGTCAAGGAGAACCAAGTAGAGTCAACGTAGAACGAAGTAGAGTCATGTAGAGTCAATAGAGGCATGGTAGAATGTAGTAGAGACAGGTAGAGCCATGGTAGAGTGTAGTAGTATCAAGTAGGGTCAAGTAGAGCCATGTTAGAGTGTAGTAGAGTCATGTAGAGCCATGGTAGAATGCAGTAGAGTCATGTAGTATCAAGTACAATGGAGTAGAATCATGTAGAGCCAAGTAGAGCCAAGTAGAGCCATGCTAGAGTCAAGTAGAGCCATGGTAGAATGTAGTAGAGTCATATACAGTGAAGTAGCGCTATGGTAGAATGTAGTAGAGCCATGGGAGAATGTAATAGAGGCAAGTAGAGCAAAGTAGAGCCATGCTAGAGTGTAATAGAGTCAAGTAGATCCTAGTAGAGCCATGGTAGAGTGTTAGTATAGATCCAAGGAGACCGACATAGTGCAAGGGTAGAGTGTAGTACAGTCAAGTAGAGCCAAATAGACCCATGGTAGAATGTAGTAGAGCCATGTAGAGTCAAGTAGAGGCATGGAAGAATGTAGAAGAACCAGGTAGAGCCATGGTAGTGTGTAGTAGAGTCAAGTAGAGTCACATAGAGTCATGATAGAATGTAGTAGAGCCAAGGTAGTGTGTAGTAGAGTCAAGTAGAGCCAAGTAGAGCTATGGTAGAGTGTTAGTAGATCCAAGGAGAGAAATGCAGAGCCATGGTAGAATGTAGTACAGTCAAGTAGAGCCAAATAGACCCATGGTAGAATGTAGTAGAGTCAAGTAGAGCCATGGTAGAATGTAGGAGAGTCGACAAAGTCAAGTAGAACTATGCTAGATTGTAGTAGAGCCATGGTAGAAGGGAGTAGACACAAGTAGAACCAAGTAGAGCAATGGTATAGTGTAGTAGAGTCCAGTAGAGCAAGTAGAGCCATGGTACAGTGTAGTAGAGTCAAGTAGAGCCATCGTAGAATGTAGTAGAGTCATGTAGTATCAAGTAGAGCCATGCTACAATGGAGTAGAGACATGGTAGAGTGTAGTGGAATCAAGTAGAGCCAATTAGACCCAAGGTAGAGTGTAGCAGAATCAAGGAGAGTCAAGTAGAGCCATGGTAGAATGTAGTGGCGTCACATAGAGTTAAGTAGAGCTATGGTCCATGGTAGAATGTAGTAGAGACAAGTAGCACCAGGTAGAGCAATGGTATAGTGTAGTGGAGTCAAGTAGAGCCAAGTAGAGCCATGGTAGAGTGTAGTAGAGTCAAGTAGAGTTATCTAGTGTAAAGTAGAGGCATAGTTCAATGGAGTAGATGCATGGTAGAGAGTAGTAGAGTCAAGTAGAGTCAAGTAGAGCAATGGTAGAATGTAGTGGCATCATATCGAGTTAAGTAGAGCTATGGTAGAATGTAGTAGAGCCATGGTAGAATGTAGTAGAGACAAGTAGCACCAAGTAGAGCAATGGTATAGTGTAGTAGAGTCCAGTAGAGCAAGTAGAGCCATGGTACAGTGTAGTAGAGTCAAGTAGAGCCATCGTAGAATGTAGTAGAGTCATGTAGTATCAAGTAGAGTCATGCTACAATGGAGTAGAGACATGGTAGAGTGTAGTGGAATCAAGTAGAGCCAAGTAGACCCAAGGTAGAGTGTAGCAGAATCAAGGAGAGTCAAGTAGAGCCATGGTAGAATGTAGTGGCATCACATAGAGTGAAGTAGAGCTATGGTCCATGGTAGAATGTAGTAGAGACAAGTAGCACCAGGTAGAGCAATGGTATAGTGTAGTGGAGTCAAGTAGAGCCAAGTAGAGCCATGGTAGAGTGTAGTAGAGTCAAGTAGAGTTATCTAGTGTAAAGTAGAGGCATAGTTCAATGGAGTAGATGCATGGTAGAGAGTAGTAGAGTCAAGTAGAGTCAAGTAGAGCAATGGTAGAATGTAGTGGCATCATATCGAGTTAAGTAGAGCTATGGTAGAATGTAGTAGAGCCATGGTAGAATGTAGTAGAGACAAGTAGCACCAAGTAGAGCAATGGTATAGTGTAGTAGAGTCCAGTAGAGCAAGTAGAGCCATGGTACAGTGTAGTAGAGTCAAGTAGAGCCATCGTAGAATGTAGTAGAGTCATGTAGTATCAAGTAGAGTCATGCTACAATGGAGTAGAGACATGGTAGAGTGTAGTGGAATCAAGTAGAGCCAAGTAGACCCAAGGTAGAGTGTAGCAGAATCAAGGAGAGTCAAGTAGAGCCATGGTAGAATGTAGTGGCGTCACATAGAGTTAAGTAGAGCTATGGTCCATGGTAGAATGTAGTAGAGACAAGTAGCACCAGGTAGAGCAATGGTATAGTGTAGTGGAGTCAAGTAGAGCCAAGTAGAGCCATGGTAGAGTGTAGTAGAGTCAAGTAGAGTTATGTAGTGTAAAGTAGAGGCATAGTTCAATGGAGTAGATGCATGGTAGAGAGTAGTAGAGTCAAGTAGAGCCAAGTAGAGCCATGCTAGAGTGTAGTAGAGTCTAGTATAGTCATGTAGAACCACTGTAGAATGTAGTAGAGTCAGGTAGTATCAAGTAGAGCCATGGTACAATGGAGTAGAGACATGGTAGAGTGTAGTGGAATCAAGTAGAACCATGGAAGAGTGTAGTAGAGTCATGTACAGTCAAGTAGAGGCATAGTAGAATGTAGTAGAGACAGGTAGAGCCATGGTAGAGTGCAGTAGAATCAAGTAGAGTCAAGTAGAGCAATGGTAGGATGGAGTAGAGTCATGTAGAGGCATGGTAGAATGCAATAGAGTCATGTAGTGTCATGTATAATGGAGTAGAGCCATGGTAGAGTGTAGTAGAGTCAAGTAGAGCAAAGTAGAGTCAAGTAGAGCCATGGTAGAATGTAGTAGATTCATATAGAGTCAAGTAGAGCTATGGTAGAATGTAGTAGAGCCATGGTAGAATGTAGTAGAGACAAGTAGCACCAAGTAGAGCAATGGTATAGTGTAGTAGAGTCCAGTAGAGCAAGTAGAGCCATGGTACAGTGTAGTAGAGTCAAGTAGAGCCATCGTAGAATGTAGTAGAGTCATGTAGTATCAAGTAGAGTCATGCTACAATGGAGTAGAGACATGGTAGAGTGTAGTGGAATCAAGTAGAGCCAAGTAGACCCAAGGTAGAGTGTAGCAGAATCAAGGAGAGTCAAGTAGAGCCATGGTAGAATGTAGTGGCGTCACATAGAGTTAAGTAGAGCTATGGTCCATGGTAGAATGTAGTAGAGACAAGTAGCACAAGGTAGAGCAATGGTATAGTGTAGTGGAGTCAAGTAGAGCCAAGTAGAGCCATGGTAGATTGTAGTAGAGTCAAGTAGAGTTATGTAGTGTAAAGTAGAGGCATAGTTCAATGGAGTAGATGCATGGTAGAGAGTAGTAGAGTCAAGTAGAGCCAAGTAGAGCCATGCTAGAGTGTAGTAGAGTCTAGTATAGTCATGTAGAACCACTGTAGAATGTAGTAGAGTCAGGTAGTATCAAGTAGAGCCATGGTACAATGGAGTAGAGACATGGTAGAGTGTAGTGGAATCAAGTAGAACCATGGAAGAGTGTAGTAGAGTCATGTACAGTCAAGTAGAGGCATAGTAGAATGTAGTAGAGACAGGTAGAGCCATGGTAGAGTGCAGTAGAATCAAGTAGAGTCAAGTAGAGCAATGGTAGGATGGAGTAGAGTCATGTAGAGGCATGGTAGAATGCAATAGAGTCATGTAGTGTCATGTATAATGGAGTAGAGCCATGGTAGAGTGTAGTAGAGTCAAGTAGAGCAAAGTAGAGTCAAGTAGAGCCATGGTAGAATGTAGTAGATTCATATAGAGTCAAGTAGAGCTATGGTAGAATGTGGTAGAGTCATGTATTGTCAAGTAGAGGCATAGTACAATGGAGTAGAGCCATGGTAGAGTGTAGTAGAGTCAAGTAGAGCCAAGTAGAGCCATGCTAGAGTGTAGTACAGTCAAGTAGATCCAACTAAAGCCATGCTAGAGTGCAGTAGACTCACGTAGAGTCAAGTATAGTCCTGTAGAGTCAAGTAGAGTCAAGTAGAGCAATGGTAGAATGTAGTAGAGCCATGGTAGAATGTAGTAGAGACAAGTAGAGCCAGGTAGAGCAATTGTATAGTGTAGTGGAGTCAAGTAGAGCCAAGGAGAGCCATGGTAGGGTGTAGTAGAGTCAGGTAGAGCAATGGTAGAATGTAGTAGAGTGCAGTAGAGTCAAGTAGAGGCATGATAGAATGTAGTAGAGACAGGTAGAGCCATGCCATGGTAGAGTGTAGTAGAATCAAGCAGAGCCAAGTAGAGCCAAAGTAGTGTGGAGTAGAGTCAGGTAGAGCCATGGTAGAATATATAGTAGAGTCATGTAGTGTCAAGTAGAGGCATAGTACAATGGAGTATACCATGGTAGAGTGTAGAAGAGTCAAGTAGAGCCAAGTAGAGCCATGCTAGAGTGCAGTAGACACACGTAGAGTCAAGTAGAGGCATGGTGGAATGTAGTAGAGTCATGTAGAGTCAAGGAGAGTCAAGTAGAGCATTGGTAGAATGTAGTAGAGCCATGGTAGAATGTAGTAGAGACAAGTAGAGCCAGGTAGAGCAATAGTATAGTGTAATGGAGTCAAGTAGAGCCAAGGAGAGCCATGGTAGGGTGTAGTAGAGTCAGGTAGAGCCATGGTAGAATGTAGTAGAGACAGGTAGAGCCATGCCATGGTAGAGTGTAGTAGAATCAAGTAGAGCCAAGTAGAGCCATAGTAGTGTGGAGTAGAGTCAGGTAGAGCCATGGTAGAATATAGTAGAGGAATGTAGTGTCAAGTAGAGGCATAGTACAATGCAGTATACCATGGTAGAGTGTAGTAGAGTCAAGTAGATCTAAGTAGAGCCATGGTAGAGTGTAGTAGAGTCAATTAGACCCAAGTAGAGCCATGCTAGAGTGCAGTAGACACACGTAGAGTCAAGTAGAGGCATGGTGAAATGTAGTAGAGTCATGTAGAGTCAAGTAGAGTCAAGTAGAGCAATGGTAGAATGTAGTAGAGCCATGGTAGAATGTAGTAGAGACAAGTAGAGGCAGGTAGAGCAATGGTATAGTCTAGTGGAGTCAGGTAGAACCTAGAAGAGCCATGGTAGGGTGTAGTAGAGTCAGGTAGAGCCACGGTAGAATGTAGTAGAGTGCAGTAGAGTCAAGTAGAGGCATGGTAGAATTTAGTAGAGACAGGTGGAGACATGCCTTGGTAGAGTGTAGTAGAATCAAGTAGAGCCAAGTAGAGCCATGCTAGAGTGTAGTAGAGCCAAGTAGAGCCATGGTAGAGTGTAGTTGAGTCAAGTAGAGTCATGTAGTGTCAAGTAGAGGCATAGTACAATGGAGTAGAGCCATGGTAGAGTGTAGTAGAGTCAAGTAGAGCCAAGTAGAGCCATGGTGGAGTGCAGTATAGACTCACGTAAAGTCACATAGAGGTATGGTGGAGTGTAGTAGGGTCATGTAGAGTCAAGTAGAGGCATGGTAGAATGTAGTAGAGCCAGGTAGAGCCATGGTATTGTGTAGTAGAATTACGTAGAGTAAAGTAGAGCCATGGTAGAGTGTAGTAGAGTGAAGTAGAGCCATGGTAGAGTGTAGTAGAGCCAAGTAGAGCCATGGTAGAGTGTAGTAGAGTCAAGTAGAGCCATGCTAGAGTGTAGAAGAGTGAAGTAGAGTGACGTAGAGTCAAGTAGAGCCATGGTAGAATGTAGTAGAGGCATGTAGAGTCAAGTAGGCGCACTGTAGAATGTAGTAGAGTCATGTACAGTCAAGTAGAGGCATAGTAGAATGTAGTAGAGACAGGTAGAGCCATGGTAGAGTGCAGTAGAATCAAGTAGAGTCAAGTAGAGCAATGGTAGGATGGAGTAGAGTCATGTAGAGGCATGGTAGAATGCAGTAGAGTCATGTAGTGTCATGTACAATGGAGTAGAGCCATGGTAGAGTGTAGTAGAGTCAAGTAGAGCAAAGTAGAGTCAAGTAGAGCCATGGTAGAATGTAGTAGATTCATATAGAGTCAAGTAGAGCTATGGTAGAATGTGGTAGAGTCATGTAGTGTCAAGTAGAGGCATAGTACAATGGAGTAGAGCCATGGTAGAGTGTAGTAGAGTCAAGTAGAGCCAAGTAGAGCCATGCTAGAGTGTAGTACAGTCAAGTAGATCCAACTAAAGCCATGGTAGAGTGCAGTGGACTCACGTAGAGTCAAGTATAGTCATGTAGAGTCAAGTAGAGTCAAGTAGAGCAATGGTAGAATGTAGTAGAGCCATGGTAGAATGTAGTAGAGACAAGTAGAGCCAGATAGAGCAATTGTATAGTGTAGTGGAGTCAAGTAGAGCCAAGGAGAGCCATGGTAGAGTGTAGTAGAGTCAAGTAGAGCCAAGTAGAGCCATGGTAGAGTGTTAGTAGATCCAAGGAGAGAAATGCAGAGCCATGGTAGAATGTAGTACAGTCAAGTAGAGCCAAATAGACCCATGGTAGAATGTAGTAGAGTCAAGTAGAGCCATGGTAGAATGTAGGAGAGTCGATAAAGTCAAGTAGAACTATGCTAGATTGTAGTAGAGCCATGGTAGAAGGGAGTAGACACAAGTAGAACCAAGTAGAGCAATGGTATAGTGTAGTAGAGTCCAGTAGAGCAAGTAGAGCCATGGTACAGTGTAGTAGAGTCAAGTAGAGCCATCGTAGAATGTAGTAGAGTCATGTAGTATCAAGTAGAGCCATGCTACAATGGAGTAGAGACATGGTAGAGTGTAGTGGAATCAAGTAGAGCCAATTAGACCCAAGGTAGAGTGTAGCAGAATCAAGGAGAGTCAAGTAGAGCCATGGTAGAATGTAGTGGCGTCACATAGAGTTAAGTACAGCTATGGTCCATGGTAGAATGTAGTAGAGACAAGTAGCACCAGGTAGAGCAATGGTATAGTGTAGTGGAGTCAAGTAGAGCCAAGTAGAACCATGGTAGAGTGTAGTAGAGTCAAGTAGAGTTATCTAGTGTAAAGTAGAGGCATAGTTCAATGGAGTAGATGCATGGTAGAGAGTAGTAGAGTCAAGTAGAGTCAAGTAGAGCAATGGTAGAATGTAGTGGCATCATATCGAGTTAAGTAGAGCTATGGTAGAATGTAGTAGAGCCATGGTAGAATGTAGTAGAGACAAGTAGCACCAAGTAGAGCAATGGTATAGTGTAGTAGAGTCCAGTAGAGCAAGTAGAGCCATGGTACAGTGTAGTAGAGTCAAGTAGAGCCATCGTAGAATGTAGTAGAGTCATGTAGTATCAAGTAGAGTCATGCTACAATGGAGTAGAGACATGGTAGAGTGTAGTGGAATCAAGTAGAGCCAAGTAGACCCAAGGTAGAGTGTAGCAGAATCAAGGAGAGTCAAGTAGAGCCATGGTAGAATGTAGTGGCATCACATAGAGTGAAGTAGAGCTATGGTCCATGGTAGAATGTAGTAGAGACAAGTAGCACCAGGTAGAGCAATGGTATAGTGTAGTGGAGTCAAGTAGAGCCAAGTAGAGCCATGGTAGAGTGTAGTAGAGTCAAGTAGAGTTATGTAGTGTAAAGTAGAGGCATAGTTCAATGGAGTAGATGCATGGTAGAGAGTAGTACAGTCAAGTAGAGCCAAGTAGAGCCATGCTAGAGTGTAGTAGAGTCTAGTATAGTCATGTAGAACCACTGTAGAATGTAGTAGAGTCAGGTAGTATCAAGTAGAGCCATGGTACAATGGAGTAGAGACATGGTAGAGTGTAGTGGAATCAAGTAGAACCATGGAAGAGTGTAGTAGAGTCATGTACAGTCAAGTAGAGGCATAGTAGAATGTAGTAGAGACAGGTAGAGCCATGGTAGAGTGCAGTAGAATCAAGTAGAGTCAAGTAGAGCAATGGTAGGATGGAGTAGAGTCATGTAGAGGCATGGTAGAATGCAATAGAGTCATGTAGTGTCATGTATAATGGAGTAGAGCCATGGTAGAGTGTAGTAGAGTCAAGTAGAGCAAAGTAGAGTCAAGTAGAGCCATGGTAGAATGTAGTAGATTCATATAGAGTCAAGTAGAGCTATGGTAGAATGTGGTAGAGTCATGTATTGTCAAGTAGAGACATAGTACAATGGAGTAGAGCCATGGTAGAGTGTAGTAGAGTCAAGTAGAGCCAAGTAGATCCATGCTAGAGTGTAGTACAGTCAAGTAGATCCAACTAAAGCCATGCTAGAGTGTAGTACAGTCAAGTAGATCCAACTAAAGCCATGCTAGAGTGTAGTACAGTCAAGTAGATCCAACTAAAGCCATGCTAGAGTGCAGTAGACTCACGTAGAGTCAAGTATAGTCCTGTAGAGTCAAGTAGAGTCAAGTAGAGCAATGGTAGAATGTAGTAGAGCCATGGTAGAATGTAGTAGAGACAAGTAGAGCCAGGTAGAGCAATTGTATAGTGTAGTGGAGTCAAGTAGAGCCAAGGAGAGCCATGGTAGGGTGTAGTAGAGTCAGGTAGAGCAATGGTAGAATGTAGTAGAGTGCAGTAGAGTCAAGTAGAGGCATGATAGAATGTAGTAGAGACAGGTAGAGCCATGCCATGGTAGAGTGTAGTAGAATCAAGCAGAGCCAAGTAGAGCCAAAGTAGTGTGGAGAAGAGTCAGGTAGAGCCATGGTAGAATATATAGTAGAGTCATGTAGTGTCAAGTACAGGCATAGTACAATGGAGTATACAATGGTAGAGTGTAGAAGAGTCAAGTAGAGCCAAGTAGAGCCATGCTAGAGTGCAGTAGACACACGTAGAGTCAAGTAGAGGCATGGTGGAATGTAGTAGAGTCATGTAGAGTCAAGGAGAGTCAAGTAGAGCATTGGTAGAATGTAGTAGAGCCATGGTAGAATGTAGTAGAGACAAGTAGAGCCAGGTAGAGCAATAGTATAGTGTAATGGAGTCAAGTAGAGCCAAGGAGAGCCATGGTAGGGTGTAGTAGAGTCAGGTAGAGCCATGGTAGAATGTAGTAGAGACAGGTAGAGCCATGCCATGGTAGAGTGTAGTAGAATCAAGTAGAGCCAAGTAGAGCCATAGTAGTGTGGAGTAGAGTCAGGTAGAGCCATGGTAGAATATAGTAGAGGAATGTAGTGTCAAGTAGAGGCATAGTACAATGCAGTATACCATGGTAGAGTGTAGTAGAGTCAAGTAGATCTAAGTAGAGCCATGGTAGAGTGTAGCAGAGTCAATTAGATCCAAGTAGAGCCATGCTAGAGTGCAGTAGACACACGTAGAGTCAAGTAGAGGCATGGTGGAATGTAGTAGAGGCATGTAGAGTCAAGTAGGAGCACGGTAGAATGTAGTAGAGTCATGTACTGTCAAGTAGAGGCATAGTAGAATGTAGTAGAGACAGGTAGAGCCATGGTAGAGTGCAGTAGAATCAAGTAGAGTCAAGTAGAGCAATGGTAGGATGGAGTAGAGTCATGTAGAGGCATGGTAGAATGCAGTAGAGTCATGTAGTGTCATGTACAATGGAGTAGAGCCATGGTAGAGTGTAGTATAGTCAAGTAGAGCAAAGTAGAGTCAAGTAGAGCCATGGTAGAATGTAGTAGATTCATATAGAGTCAAGTAGAGCTATGGTAGAATGTGGTAGAGTCATGTAGTGTCAAGTAGAGGCATAGTACAATGGAGTAGAGCCATGGTAGAGTGTAGTAGAGTCAAGTAGAGCCAAGTAGAGCCATGCTAGAGTGTAGTACAGTCAAGTAGATCCAACTAAAGCCATGGTAGAGTGCAGTGGACTCACGTAGAGTCAAGTATAGTCATGTAGAGTCAAGTAGAGACAAGTAGAGCAATGGTAGAATGTAGTAGAGCCATGGTAGAATGTAGTAGAAACAAGTAGAGCCAGATAGAGCAATTGTATAGTGTAGAGGAGTCAAGTAGAGTCAAGGAGAGCCATGGTAGGGTGTAGTAGAGTCAGGTAGAGACATGGTAGAATGTAGTAGAGTGCAGTAGAGTCAAGTAGAGGCATGATAGAATGTAGTAGAGACAGGTAGAGCCATGCCATGGTAGAGTGTAGTAGAATCAAGCAGAGCCAAGTAGAGCCAAAGTAGTGTGGAGTAGAGTCAGGTAGAGCCATGGTAGAATATATAGTAGAGTCATGTAGTGTGAAGTAGAGGCATAGTACAATGGAGTATACCATAGTAGAGTGTAGTAGAGTCAAGTAGAGCCAAGTAGAGCCATGCTAGAGTGTAGTAGAGTCAAGTAGATCCAAGTAGAGCCATGCTAGAGTGCAGTAGACACACGTAGAGTCAAGTAGAGGCGTGGTGGAATGTAGTAGAGTCATGTAGAGTCAAGTAGAGTCAAGTAGAGCAATGGTAGAATGTAGTAGAGCCATGGTAGAATGTAGTAGAGACAAGTAGAGGCAGGTAGAGCAATGGTATAGTCTAGTGGAGTCAAGTAGAACCTAGGAGAGCCATGGTAGGGTGTAGTAGAGTCAGGTAGAGCCACGGTAGAATGTAGTAGAGTGCAGTAGAGTCAAGTAGAGGCATGGTAGAATTTAGTAGAGACAGGTAGAGACATGCCTTGGTAGAGTGTAGTAGAATCAAGTAGAGCCAAGTAGAGCCATGCTAGAGTGTAGTAGAGCCAAGTAGAGCCATGGTAGAGTGTAGTTGAGTCAAGTAGAGTCATGTAGTGTCAAGTAGAGGCATAGTACAATGGAGTAGAGCCATGGTAGAGTGTAGTAGAGTCAAGTAGAGCCAAGTAGAGCTATGGTGGAGTGCAGTATAGACTCACGTAGAGTCACATATAGGTATGGTGGAGTGTAGTAGGGTCATGTAGAGTCAAGTAGAGGCATGGTAGAATTTAGTAGAGACAGGTAGAGACATGCCTTGGTAGAGTGTAGTAGAATCAAGTAGAGCCAAGTAGAGCCATGCTAGAGTGTAGTAGAGCCAAGTAGAGCCATGGTAGAGTGTAGTTGAGTCAAGTAGAGTCATGTAGTGTCAAGTAGAGGCATAGTACAATGGAGTAGAGCCATGGTAGAGTGTAGTAGAGTCAAGTAGAGCCAAGTAGAGCTATGGTGGAGTGCAGTATAGACTCACGTAGAGTCACATATAGGTATGGTGGAGTGTAGTAGGGTCATGTAGAGTCAAGTAGAGGCATGGTAGAATGTAGTAGAGCCAGGTAGAGCCATGGTATTGTGTAGTAGAATTACGTAGAGTAAAGTAGAGCCATGGTAGAGTGTAGTAGAGTGAAGTAGAGCCATGGTAGAGTGTAGTAGAGCCAAGTAGAGCCATGGTAGAGTGAAGTTGAGTCAAGTAGAGTCATATAGTGTAAAGTAGAGGTATAGTACAATGGCATAGATCCATGGTAGAGTATAGTAGAGTCAAGTAGAGCCATGCTAGAGTGTAGTAGAGTGAAGTAGAGTGAAGTACAGTCAAGTAGAGCCATGGTAGAATGTAGTAGAGGCATGTAGAGTCAAGTAGGCGCACGGTAGAATGTAGTAGAGTCATGTAGAGTCAAGGAGAGGCATGGTAGCTTGTAGTAGAGATAGGTAGAGCCATGGTAGAGTGCAGTTGAGTCAAGTAGAGTCATGTAGTGTAAAATAGAGGCATAGTACAATGGAATAGATCCATGGTAGAGTGTAGTAGAGTCAACTAGAGCCATGCTAGAGTGTAGTAGAGTGAAGTAGAGTGAAGTAGAGTCAAGTAGAGCCATGGTAGTATGTAGTAGAGGCATGTAGAGTCAAGTAGGGGCACGGTAGAATGTAGTAGAGTCATGTAGAGTCAAGTAGAGGCATGGTAGAGTGTAGTAGAGCCAAGTAGAGCCATGGTAGAGTGAAGTTGAGTCAAGTAGAGTCATGTAGTGTAAAGTAGAGGCATAGTACAATGGAATAGATCCATGGTAGAGTGAAGTAGAGTCAAGTAGAGCCATGCTAGGGTGTAGTAGAGTGAAGTAGAGTGAAGTAGAGTGAAGTAGAGTCAAGTAGAGCCATGGTAGAATGTAGTAGAGGCATGTAGAGTCAAGTAGGCGCACGGTAGAATGTAGTAGAGTCATGTACAGTCAAGTAGAGGCATAGTAGAATGTAGTAGAGACAGGTAGAGCCATGGTAGAGTGCAGTAGAATCAAGTAGAGTCAAGTAGAGCAATGGTAGGATGGAGTAGAGTCATGTAGAGGCATGGTAGAATGCAGTAGAGTCATGTAGTGTCATGTACAATGGAGTAGAGCCATGGTAGAGTGTAGTAGATTCATATAGAGTCAAGTAGAGCCATGCTAGAGTGTAGTACAGTCAAGTAGATCCAACTAAAGCCATGCTAGAGTGCAGTAGACTCACGTAGAGTCAAGTATAGTCCTATAGAGTCAAGTAGAGTCAAGTAGAGCAATGTTAGATTGTAGTAGAGCAATTGTAGAATGCAGTAGAGACAAGTAGAGCCAGGTAGAGCAATTGTATAGTGTAGTAGAATCAAGTAGAGCCAAGTAGAGCCATGCTAGAGTGTAGTAGAGCCAAGTAGAGCGATGGTAGAGCGTAGTTGAGTCAAGTAGAGTCATGTAGTGTCAAGTAGAGGCATAGTACAATGGAGTAGAGCCATGGTAGAGTGTAGTAGAGTCAAGTAGAGCCATGCTAGAGTGTAGTAGAGTGAAGTAGAGTGAAGTAGAGTCAAGTAGAGCCATGGTAGAATGTAGTAGAGGCATGTAGAGTCAAGTAGGCGCACGGTAGAATGTAATAGAGTCATGTAGAGTCAAGTAGAGGCATGGTAGAATGTAGTAGAGATAGGTAGAGTCATGGTAGAGTGCAGTAGAATCAAGTAGAGTCAAGTAGAGCAACGGTAGGATGTAGTAGAGTCATGTAGAGGCATGGTAGAATGCAGTAGAGTCATGTAATGTCATGTACAATGGAGTAGAGCCATGGTAGAGTGTAGTAGATTCATATAGAGTCAAGTATAGCTATGGTAGAATGTGGTAGAATCATGTAGTGTGAAGTAGAGGCATAATACAATGGAGTAGAGCTATGGTAGAGTGTTGTAGAGTCATATAGAGCCAAGTAGAGCCATGCTGGAGTGTAGTAGAGTAAAGTAGAGCCAAGTAGACCCATGCTAGAGTGTAGTACAGTCAAGTAGATCCAACTAAAGCCATGCTAGAGTGCAGTAGACTCACGTAGAGTCAAGTATAGTCATGTAGAGTCAAGTAGAGTCAAGTAGAGCAATGGTAGAATGTAGTAGAGCCATGGTAGAATGTAGTAGAGACAAGTGGAGCCAGGTAGAGCAATGGTATAGTGTAGTGGAGTCAAGTAGAGCCAAGGAGAGCCATGGTATGGTGTAGTAGAGTCAGGTAGAGCCATGGTAGAATGTAGTAGAGTGCGGTAGAGTCAAGTAGAGGCATGATAGAATGTTGTAGAGACAGGTAGAGCCATGCCATGGTAGAGTGTAGTAGAATCAAGTAGAGCCAAGTAGAGCCATAGTAGTGTGGAGTAGAGTCAGGTAGAGCCATGGTAGAATATAGTAGAGTCATGTAGTGTCAAGAAGAGGCATAGTACAATGGAGTATACCATGGTAGAGTGTAGTAAAGTCAAGTAGATCCAAGCAGAGCCATGCTAGAGTACAGTAGACACACGTAGAGTCAAGTAGAGGCATGGTGGAATGTAGTAGAATCAAGTAGAGCCAAGTAGAGCCATGCTAGAGTGTAGTAGAGCCAAGTAGAGCCATGGTAGAGTGTAGTTGAGTCAAGGAGAGTCATGTAGTGTAAAGTAGAGGCATAGTACAATGGAGTAGATCCATGGTAGAGTGTAGTAGAGTCAAGTAGAGCCAAGTAGAGCCATGCTAGAGTGTAGTAGAGTGAAGTACAGTCAAGTAGAGCCATCGTAGAATGTAGTAGAGTCATGTAAAGTCAAGTAGAGACAAGTAGAGCCATGGTAGAATGTAGTAGAGTCATGTAGAGTCAAGTAGGGCCACGTAGAACCATCGTAGAGTGTAGTACAGTCAAGGAGAACCAAGTAGAGTCAACGTAGAACGAAGTAGAGTCATGTAGAGTCAATAGAGGCATGGTAGAATGTAGTAGAGACAGGTAAAGCCATGGTAGAGTGTAGTAGTATCAAGTAGGGTCAAGTAGAGCCATGTTAGAGTGTAGTAGAGTCATGTAGAGCCATGGTAGAATGCAGTAGAGTCATGTAGTATCAAGTACAATGGAGTAGAATCAAGTAGAGCCAAGTAGAGCCAAGTAGAGCCATGCTAGAGTCAAGTAGAGCCATGGTAGAATGTAGTAGAGTCATATACAGTGAAGTAGCGCTATGGTAGAATGAAGTAGAGCCATGGTAGAATGTAATAGAGTCAAGTAGAGCAAAGTAGAGCCATGCTAGAGTGTAGTAGAGTCAAGTAGATCCAAGTAGAGCCATGGTAGAGTGTTAGTATAGATCCAAGGAGACCGACATAGTGCAAGGGTAGAGTGTAGTACAGTCAAGTAGAGCCAAATAGACCCATGGTAGAATGTAGTAGAGCCATGTAGAGTCAAGTAGAGGCATGGAAGAATGTAGAAGAACCAGGTAGAGCCATGGTAGTGTGTAGTAGAGTCAAGTAGAGTCACATAGAGTCATGATAGAATGTAGTAGAGCCAAGGTAGTGTGTAGTAGAGTCAAGTAGAGCCAAGTAGAGCTATGGTAGAGTGTTAGTAGATCCAAGGAGAGAAATGCAGAGCCATGGTAGAATGTAGTACAGTCAAGTAGAGCCAAATAGACCCATGGTAGAATGTAGTAGAGTCAAGTAGAGCCATGGTAGAATGTAGGAGAGTCGATAAAGTCAAGTAGAACTATGCTAGATTGTAGTAGAGCCATGGTAGAAGGAAGTAGACACAAGTAGAACCAAGTAGAACAATGGTATAGTGTAGTAGAGTCCAGTAGAGCAAGTAGAGCCATGGTACAGTGTAGTAGAGTCAAGTAGAGCCATCGTAGAATGTAGTAGAGTCATGTAGTATCAAGTAGAGCCATGCTACAATGGAGTAGAGACATGGTAGAGTGTAGTGGAATCAAGTAGAGCCAATTAGACCCAAGGTAGAGTGTAGCAGAATCAAGGAGAGTCAAGTAGAGCCATGGTAGAATGTAGTGGCGTCACATAGAGTTAAGTAGAGCTATGGTCCATGGTAGAATGTAGTAGAGACAAGTAGCACCAGGTAGAGCAATGGTATAGTGTAGTGGAGTCAAGTAGAGCCAAGAAGAGCCATGGTAGAGTGTAGTAGAGTCAAGTAGAGTTATCTAGTGTAAAGTAGAGGCATAGTTCAATGGAGTAGATGCATGGTAGAGAGTAGTAGAGTCAAGTAGAGTCAAGTAGAGCAATGGTAGAATGTAGTGGCATCATATCGAGTTAAGTAGAGCTATGGTAGAATGTAGTAGAGCCATGGTAGAATGTAGTAGAGACAAGTAGCACCAAGTAGAGCAATGGTATAGTGTAGTAGAGTCCAGTAGAGCAAGTAGAGCCATGGTACAGTGTAGTAGAGTCAAGCAGAGCCATCGTAGAATGTAGTAGAGTCATGTAGTATCAAGTAGAGTCATGCTACAATGGAGTAGAGACATGGTAGAGTGTAGTGGAATCAAGTAGAGCCAAGTAGACCCAAGGTAGAGTGTAGCAGAATCAAGGAGAGTCAAGTAGAGCCATGGTAGAATGTAGTGGCGTCACATAGAGTTAAGTAGAGCTATGGTCCATGGTAGAATGTAGTAGAGACAAGTAGCACCAGGTAGAGCAATGGTATAGTGTAGTGGAGTCAAGTAGAGCCAAGTAGAGCCATGGTAGAGTGTAGTAGAGTCAAGTAGAGTTATGTAGTGTAAAGTAGAGGCATAGTTCAATGGAGTAGATGCATGGTAGAGAGTAGTAGAGTCAAGTAGAGCCAAGTTGAGCCATGCTAGAGTGTAGTAGAGTCTAGTATAGTCATGTAGAACCACTGTAGAATGTAGTAGAGTCAGGTACTACCAAGTAGAGCCATGGTACAATGGAGTAGAGACATGGTAGAGTGTAGTGGAATCAAGTAGAACCATGGAAGAGTGTAGTAGAGTCATGTACAGTCAAGTAGAGGCATAGTAGAATGTAGTAGAGACAGGTAGAGCCATGGTAGAGTGCAGTAGAATCAAGTAGAGTCAAGTAGAGCAATGGTAGGATGGAGTAGAGTCATGTAGAGGCATGGTAGAATGCAATAGAGTCATGTAGTGTCATGTATAATGGAGTAGAGCCATGGTAGAGTGTAGTAGAGTCAAGTAGAGCAAAGTAGAGTCAAGTAGAGCCATGGTAGAATGTAGTAGATTCATATAGAGTCAAGTAGAGCTATGGTAGAATGTGGTAGAGTCATGTATTGTCAAGTAGAGGCATAGTACAATGGAGTAGAGCCATGGTAGAGTGTAGTAGAGTCAAGTAGAGCCAAGTAGAGCCATGCTAGAGTGTAGTACAGTCAAGTAGATCCAACTAAAGCCATGCTAGAGTGCAGTAGACTCACGTAGAGTCAAGTATAGTCCTGTAGAGTCAAGTAGAGTCAAGTAGAGCAATGGTAGAATGTAGTAGAGCCATGGTAGAATGTAGTAGAGACAAGTAGAGCCAGGTAGAGCAATTGTATAGTGTAGTGGAGTCAAGTAGAGCCAAGGAGAGCCATGGTAGGGTGTAGTAGAGTCAGGTAGAGCAATGGTAGAATGTAGTAGAGTGCAGTAGAGTCAAGTAGAGGCATGATAGAATGTAGTAGAGACAGGTAGAGCCATGCCATGGTAGAGTGTAGTAGAATCAAGCAGAGCCAAGTAGAGCCAAAGTAGTGTGGAGTAGAGTCAGGTAGAGCCATGGTAGAATATATAGTAGAGTCATGTAGTGTCAAGTAGAGGCATAGTACAATGGAGTATACCATGGTAGAGTATAGAAGAGTCAAGTAGAGCCAAGTAGAGCCATGCTAGAGTGCAGTAGACACACGTAGAGTCAAGTAGAGGCATGGTGGAATGTAGTAGAGTCATGTAGAGTCAAGGAGAGTCAAGTAGAGCATTGGTAGAATGTAGTAGAGCCATGGTAGAATGTAGTAGAGACAAGTAGAGCCAGGTAGAGCAATAGTATAGTGTAATGGAGTCAAGTAGAGCCAATGAGAGCCATGGTAGGGTGTAGTAGAGTCAGGTAGAGCCATGGTAGAATGTAGTAGAGACAGGTAGAGCCATGCCATGGTAGAGTGTAGTAGAATCAAGTAGAGCCAAGTAGAGCCATAGTAGTGTGGAGTAGAGTCAGGTAGAGCCATGATAGAATATAGTAGAGGAATGTAGTGTCAAGTAGAGGCATAGTACAATGCAGTATACCATGGTAGAGTGTAGTAGAGTCAAGTAGATCTAAGTAGAGCCATGGTAGAGTGTAGTAGAGTCAATTAGATCCAAGTAGAGCCATGCTAGAGTGCAGTAGACACACGTAGAGTCAAGTAGAGGCATGGTGGAATGTAGTAGAGTCATGTAGAGTCAAGTAGAGTCAAGTAGAGCAATGGTAGAATGTAGTAGAGCCATGGTAGAATGTAGTAGAGACAAGTAGAGGCAGGTAGAGCAATGGTATAGTCTAGTGGAGTCAGGTAGAACCTAGGAGAGCCATGGTAGGGTGTAGTAGAGTCAGGTAGAGCCACGGTAGAATGTAGTAGAGTGCAGTAGAGTCAAGTAGAGGCATGGTAGAATTTAGTAGAGACAGGTAGAGACATGCCTTGGTAGAGTGTAGTAGAATCAAGTAGAGTCAAGTAGAGCCATGCTAGAGTGTAGTAGAGCCATGCTAGAGTGTAGTAGAGCCAAGTAGAGCCATGGTAGAGTGTAGTTGAGTCAAGTAGAGTCATGTAGTGTCAAGTAGAGGCATAGTACAATGGAGTAGAGCCATGGTAGAGTGTAGTAGAGTCAAGTAGAGCCGAGTAGAGCCATGGTGGAGTGCAGTATAGACTCACGTAAAGTCACATAGAGGTATGGTGGAGTGTAGTAGGGTCATGTAGAGTCAAGTAGAGGCATGGTAGAATGTAGTAGAGCCAGGTAGAGCCATGGTATTGTGTAGTAGAATTACGTAGAGTAAAGTAGAGCCATGGTAGAGTGTAGTAGAGTGAAGTAGAGCAATGGTAGAGTGTAGTAGAGCCAAGTAGAGCCATGGTAGAGTGTAGTAGAGTCAAGTAGAGCCATGCTAGAGTGTAGAAGAGTGAAGTAGAGTGAAGTAGAGTCAAGTAGAGCCATGGTAGAATGTAGTAGAGGCATGTAGAGTCAAGTAGGCGCACGGTAGAATGTAGTAGAGTCATGTACAGTCAAGTAGAGGCATAGTAGAATGTAGTAGAGACAGGTAGAGCCATGGTAGAGTGCAGTAGAATCAAGTAGAGTCAAGTAGAGCAATGGTAGGATGGAGTAGAGTCATGTAGAGGCATGGTAGAATGCAGTAGAGTCATGTAGTGTCATGTACAATGGAGTAGAGCCATGGTAGAGTGTAGTAGAGTCAAGTAGAGCAAAGTAGAGTCAAGTAGAGCCATGGTAGAATGTAGTAGATTCATATAGAGTCAAGTAGAGCTATGGTAGAATGTGGTAGAGTCATGTAGTGTCAAGTAGAGGCATAGTACAATGGAGTAGAGCCATGGTAGAGTGTAGTAGAGTCAAGTAGAGCCAAGTAGAGCCATGCTAGAGTGTAGTACAGTCAAGTAGATCCAACTAAAGCCATGGTAGAGTGCAGTGGACTCACGTAGAGTCAAGTATAGTCATGTAGAGTCAAGTAGAGTCAAGTAGAGCAATGGTAGAATGTAGTAGAGCCATGGTAGAATGTAGTAGAGACAAGTAGAGCCAGATAGAGCAATTGTATAGTGGAGTCAAGTAGAGCCAAGGAGAGCCATGGTAGGGTGTAGTAGAGTCAGGTAGAGCCATGGTAGAATGTAGTAGAGTGCAGTAGAGTCAAGTAGAGGCATGATAGAATGTAGTAGAGACAGGTAGAGCCATGCCATGGTAGAGTGTAGTAGAATCAAGCAGAGCCAAGTAGAGCCATAGTATTGTGGAGTAGAGTCAGGTAGAGCCATGGTAGAATATAGTAGAGTCATGTAGTGTGAAGTAGAGGCATAGTACAATGGAGTATACCATAGTAGAGTGTAGTAGAGTCAAGTAGAGCCAAGTAGAGACATGCTAGAGTGTAGTAGAGTCAAGTAGATCCAAGTAGAGCCATGCTAGAGTGCAGTAGACACACGTAGAGTCAAGTAGAGGCATGGTGGAATGTAGTAGAGTCATGTAGAGTCAAGTAGAGTCAAGTAGAGCAATGGTAGAATGTAGTAGAGCCATGGTAGAATGTAGTAGAGACAAGTAGAGGCAGGTAGAGCAATGGTATAGTCTAGTGGAGTCAAGTAGAACCTAGGAGAGCCATGGTAGGGTGTAGTAGAGTCAGGTAGAGCTACGGTAGAATGTAGTAGAGTGCAGTAGAGTCAAGTAGAGGCATGGTAGAATTTAGTAGAGACAGGTAGAGACATGCCTTGGTAGAGTGAAGTAGAATCAAGTAGAGCCAAGTAGAGCCATGCTAGAATGTAGTAGAGCCAAGTAGAGCCATGGTAGAGTGTAGTTGAGTCAAGTAGAGTCATGTAGTGTCAAGTAGAGGCATAGTACAATGGAGTAGAGCCATGGTAGAGTGTAGTAGAGTCAAGTAGAGCCAAGTAGAGCCATGGTGGAGTGCAGTATAGACTCACGTAGAGTCACATAGAGGTATGGTGGAGTGTAGTAGGGTCATGTAGAGTCAAGTAGAGGCATGGTAGAATGTAGTAGAGCCAGGTAGAGCCATGGTATTGTGTAGTAGAATTACGTAGAGTAAAGTAGAGCCATGGTAGAGTGTAGTAGAGTGAAGTAGAGCCATGGTAGAGTGTAGTAGAGCCAAGTAGAGCCATGGTAGAGTGAAGTTGAGTCAAGTAGAGTCATGTAGTGTAAAGTAGAGGCATAGTACAATGGCATAGATCCATGGTAGAGTGTAGTAGAGTCAGGTAGAGCCATGGTAGAATGTATTAGAGTGAAGTAGAGTGAAGTAGAGTAAAGTAGAGCCATGGTAGAATGTAGTAGAGACAAGTGGAGCCAGGTAGAGCAATGGTATAGTGTAGTGGAGTGAAGTAGAGCCAAGGAGAGCCATGGTATGGTGTAGTAGAGTCAGGTAGAGCCATGGTAGAATGTAGTAGAGTGAAGTAGAGTGAAGTAGAGTCAAGTAGAGCCATGGTAGTATGTAGTAGAGGCATGTAGAGTCAAGTAGGGGCACGGTAGAATGTAGTAGAGTCATGTAGAGTCAAGTAGAGCCATGGTAGAGTGTAGTAGAGCCAAGTAGAGCCATGGTAGAGTGAAGTTGAGTCAAGTAGAGTCATGTAGTGTAAAGTAGAGGCATAGTACAATGGAATAGATCCATGGTAGAGTGTAGTAGAGTCAACTAGAGCCATGCTAGAGTGTAGTAAGAGTGAAGTAGAGTGAAGTAGAGTCAAGTAGAGCCATGGTAGTATGTAGTAGAGGCATGTAGAGTCAAGTAGGGGCACGGTAGAATGTAGTAGAGTCATGTAGAGTCAAGTAGAACCATGGTAGAGTGTAGTAGAGCCAAGTAGAGCCATGGTAGAGTGAAGTTGAGTCAAGTAGAGTCATGTAGTGTAAAGTAGAGGCATAGTACAATGGAATAGATCCATGGTAGAGTGAAGTAGAGTCAAGTAGAGCCATGCTAGAGTGTAGTAGAGTGAAGTAGAGTGAAGTAGAGTGAAGTAGAGTCAAGTAGAGCCATGGTAGAATGTAGTAGAGGCATGTAGAGTCAAGTAGGGGCACGGTAGAATGTAGTAGAGTCATGTACAGTCAAGTAGAGGCATAGTAGAATGTAGTAGAGACAGGTAGAGCCATGGTAGAGTCCATTAGAATCATGTAGAGTCAAGTAGAGCAATGGTAGGATGTAGTAGAGTCATGTAGAGGCATGGTAGAATGCAGTAGAGTCATGTAGTGTCATGTACAATGGAGTAGAGCCATGGTAGAGTGTAGTAGAGTCAAGTAGAGCAAAGTAGAGGCAAGTAGAGCCATGGTAGAATGTAGTAGATTCATATAGAGTCAAGTAGAGCCATGCTAGAGTGTAGTACAGTCAAGTAGATCCAACTAAAGCCATGCTAGAGTGCAGTAGACTCACGTAGATTCAAGTATAGTCCTATAGAGTCAAGTAGAGTCAAGTAGAGCAATGTTAGAATGTAGTAGAGCAATGGTAGAATGCAGTAGAGACAAGTAGAGCAAGGTAGAGCAATTGTATAGTGTAGTAGAATCAAGTAGAGCCAAGTAGAACCATGCTAGAGTGTAGTAGAGCCAAGTAGAGCGATGGTAGAGCGTAGTTGAGTCAAGTAGAGTCATGTAGTGTCAAGTAGAGGCATAGTACAATGGAGTAGAGCCATGGTAGAGTGTAGTAGAGTCAAGTAGAGCCAAGTAGAGCCATGGTGGAGTGCAGTATAGACTCACATAGAGTCACATAGAGGTTTGGTGGAGTGTAGTAGGGTCATGTAGAGTCAAGTAGAGGCATGGTAGAATGTAGTAGAGCCAGGTAGAGCCATGGTATTGTGTAGTAGAATTACGTAGAGTAAAGTAGAGCCATGGTAGAGTGTAGTAGAGTGAAGTAGAGCCATGGTAGAGTGTAGTAGAGCCAAGTAGAGCCATGGTAGAGTGAAGTTGAGTCAAGTAGAGTCATGTAGTGTAAAGTAGAGGCATAGTACAATGGAATAGATCCATGGTAGAGTGTAGTAGAGTCAAGTAGAGCCATGCTAGAGTGTAGTAGAGTGAAGTAGAGTGAAGTAGAGTCAAGTAGAGCCATGGTAGAATGTAGTAGAGGCATGTAGAGTCAAGTAGGCGCACGGTAGAATGTAGTAGAGTCATGTAGAGTCAAGTAGAGGCATGGTAGAATGAAGTAGAGATAGGTAGAGCCATGGTAGAGTGCAGTAGAATCAAGTAGAGTCAAGTAGAGCAACGGTAGGATGTAGTAGAGTCATGTAGAGGCATGGTAGAATGCAGTAGAGTCATGTAATGTCATGTACAATGGAGTAGAGCCATGGTAGAGTGTAGTAGATTCATATAGAGTCAAGTATAGCTATGGTAGAATGTGGTAGAATCATGTAGTGTGAAGTAGAGGCATAATACAATGGAGTAGAGCTATGGTAGAGTGTTGTAGAGTCATATAGAGCCAAGTAGAGCCATGCTGGAGTGTAGTAGAGTCAAGTAGAGCCAAGTAGAGCCATGCTAGAGTGTAGTACAGTCAAGTAGATCCAACTAAAGCCATGCTAGAGTGCAGTAGACTCATGTAGAGTCAAGTATAGTCATGTAGAGTCAAGTAGAGTCAAGTAGAGCAATGGTAGAATGTAGTAGAGCCATGGTAGAATGTAGTAGAGACAAGTGGAGCCAGGTAGAGCAATGGTATAGTGTAGTGGAGTCAAGTAGAGCCAAGGAGAGCCATGGTATGGTGTAGTAGAGTCAGGTAGAGCCATGGTAGAATGTAGTAGAGTGCGGTAGAGTCAAGTAGAGGCATGATAGAATGTTGTAGAGACAGGTAGAGCCATGCCATGGTAGAGTGTAGTAGAATCAAGTAGAGCCAAGTAGAGCCATAGTAGTGTGGAGTAGAGTCAGGTAGAGCCATGGTAGAATATAGTAGAGTCATGTAGTGTCAAGAAGAGGCATAGTACAATGGAGTATACCATGGTAGAGTGCAGTAAAGTCAAGTAGATCCAAGCAGAGCCATGCTAGAGTACAGTAGACACACGTAGAGTCAAGTAGAGGCATGGTGGAATGTAGTAGAGACAAGTAGAGCCAGGTAGAGCAATGGTATAGTGTAGTGGAGTCAAGTAGAGCCAAGGAGAGCCATGGTAGGGTGTAGTAGAGTCAGGTAGAGCCATGGTAGAATGTAGTAGAGACAGGTAGAGCCATGCCATGGTAGAGTGTAGTAGAATCAAGTACAGCCAAGTAGAGCCATAGTAGTGTGGAGTAGAGTCAGGTAGAGCCATGGTGGAATGCAGTAGAGTCATGTAGAGTCAAGTAGAGTCAAGGAGAGTAATGGTAGAATGTAGTAGAGCCATGGTAGAATGTAGTAGCGACAAGTAGAGCCAGGTAGAGCAATGGTATAGTCTACTGGAGTGAAGTAGAACCTAGGAGAGCCATGGTAGGGTGTAGTAGAGTCAAGTAGAGCCATGGTAGAATCTAGTAGAGTGCAGTAGAGTCTAGTAGAGGCATGGTAGAATGTAGTAGTGACAGCTAGAGCCATTCCATGGTAGAGTGTAGTAGAATCAAGTAGAGCCAAGTAGAGCCATGCTAGAGTGTAGTAGAGCCAAGTAGAGCCATGGTAGAGTGTAGTTGAGTCAAGGAGAGTCATGTAGTGTAAAGTAGAGGCATAGTACAATAGAGTAGATCCATGGTAGAGTGTAGTAGAGTCAAGTAGAGCCAAGTAGAGCCATGCTAGAGTGTAGTAGAGTGAAGTACAGTCAAGTAGAGCCATCGTAGAATGTAGTAGAGTCATGTAAAGTCAAGTAGAGTCAAGTAGAGCCATGGTAGAATGTAGTAGAGTCATGTAGAGTCAAGTAGGGCCAAGGAGAGCCACGTAGAACCATCGTAGAGTGTAGTACAGTCAAGGAGAACCAAGTAGAGTCAACGTAGAACGAAGTAGAGTCATGTAGAGTCAATAGAGGCATGGTAGAATGTAGTAGAGACAGGTAGAGCCATGTTAGAGTGTAGTAGAGTCATGTAGAGCCATGGTAGAATGCAGTAGAGTCATGTAGTATCAAGTACAATGGAGTAGAATCAAGTAGAGCCAAGTAGAGCCAAGTAGAGCCATGCTAGAGTCAAGTAGAGCCATGGTAGAATGTAGTAGAGTCATATACAGTGAAGTAGCGCTATGGTAGAATGTAGTAGAGCCATGGGAGAATGTAATAGAGTCAAGTAGAGCAAAGTAGAGCCATGCTAGAGTGTAGTAGAGTCAAGTAGGTCCAAGTAGAGCCATGGTAGAGTGTTAGTATAGATCCAAGGAGACCGACATAGTGCAAGGGTAGAGTGTAGTACAGTCAAGTAGAGCCAAATAGACCCATGGTAGAATGTAGTAGAGCCATGTAGAGTTAAGTAGAGGCATGGAAGAATGTAGAAGAACCAGGTAGAGCCATGGTAGTGTGTAGTAGAGTCAAGTAGAGTCACATAGAGTCATGATAGAATGTAGTAGAGCCAAGGTAGTGTGTAGTAGAGTCAAGTAGAGCCAAGTAGAGCTATGGTAGAGTGTTAGTAGATCCAAGGAGAGAAATGCAGAGCCATGGTAGAATGTAGTACAGTCAAGTAGAGCCAAATAGACCCATGGTAGAATGTAGTAGAGTCAAGTAGAGCCAAGGTAGAATGTAGGAGAGTCGATAAAGTCAAGTAGAACTATGCTAGATTGTAGTAGAGCCATGGTAGAAGGGAGTAGACACAAGTAGAACCAAGTAGAGCAATGTTATAGTGTAGTAGAGTCCAGTAGAGCAAGTAGAGCCATGGTACAGTGTAGTAGAGTCAAGTAGAGCCATCGTAGAATGTAGTAGAGTCATGTAGTATCAAGTAGAGCCATGCTACAATGGAGTAGAGACATGGTAGAGTGTAGTGGAATCAAGTAGAGCCAATTAGACCCAAGGTAGAGTGTAGCAGAATCAAGGAGAGTCAAGTAGAGCCATGGTAGAATGTAGTGGCGTCACATAGAGTTAAGTAGAGCTATGGTCCATGGTAGAATGTAGTAGAGACAAGTAGCACCAGGTAGAGCAATGGTATAGTGTAGTGGAGTCAAGTAGAGCCAAGTAGAGCCATGGTAGAGTGTAGTAGAGTCAAGTAGAGTTATCTAGTGTAAAGTAGAGGCATAGTTCAATGGAGTAGATGCATGGTAGAGAGTAGTAGAGTCAAGTAGAGTCAAGTAGAGCAATGGTAGAATGTAGTGGCATCATATCGAGTTAAGTAGAGCTATGGTAGAATGTAGTAGAGCCATGGTAGAATGTAGTAGAGACAAGTAGCACCAAGTAGAGCAATGGTATAGTGTAGTAGAGTCCAGTAGAGCAAGTAGAGCCATGGTACAGTGTAGTAGAGTCAAGTAGAGCCATCGTAGAATGTAGTAGAGTCATGTAGTATCAAGTAGAGTCATGCTACAATGGAGTAGAGACATGGTAGAGTGTAGTGGAATCAAGTAGAGCCAAGTAGACCCAAGGTAGAGTGTAGCAGAATCAAGGAGAGTCAAGTAGAGCCATGGTAGAATGTAGTGGCGTCACATAGAGTTAAGTAGAGCTATGGTCCATGGTAGAATGTAGTAGAGACAAGTAGCACCAGGTAGAGCAATGGTATAGTGTAGTGGAGTCAAGTAGAGCCAAGTAGAGCCATGGTAGAGTGTAGAGTCAAGTAGAGTTATGTAGTGTAAAGTAGAGGCATAGTTCAATGGAGTAGATGCATGGTAGAGAGTAGTAGAGTCAAGTAGAGCCAAGTAGAGCCATGCTAGAGTGTAGTAGAGTCTAGTATAGTCATGTAGAACCACTGTAGAATGTAGTAGAGTCAGGTAGTATCAAGTAGAGCCATGGTACAATGGAGTAGAGACATGGTAGAGTGTAGTGGAATCAAGTAGAACCATGGAAGAGTGTAGTAGAGTCATGTACAGTCAAGTAGAGGCATAGTAGAATGTAGTAGAGACAGGTAGAGCCATGGTAGAGTGCAGTAGAATCAAGTAGAGTCAAGTAGAGCAATGGTAGGATGGAGTAGAGTCATGTAGAGGCATGGTAGAATGCAATAGAGTCATGTAGTGTCATGTATAATGGAGTAGAGCCATGGTAGAGTGTAGTAGAGTCAAGTAGAGCAAAGTAGAGTCAAGTAGAGCCATGGTAGAATGTAGTAGATTCATATAGAGTCAAGTAGAGCTATGGTAGAATGTGGTAGAGTCATGTATTGTCAAGTAGAGGCATAGTACAATGGAGTAGAGCCATGGTAGAGTGTAGTAGAGTCAAGTAGAGCCAAGTAGAGCCATGCTAGAGTGTAGTACAGTCAAGTAGATCCAACTAAAGCCATGCTAGAGTGCAGTAGACTCACGTAGAGTCAAGTATAGTCCTGTAGAGTCAAGTAGAGTCAAGTAGAGCAATGGTAGAATGTAGTAGAGCCATGGTAGAATGTAGTAGAGACAAGTAGAGCCAGGTAGAGCAATTGTATAGTGTAGTGGAGTCAAGTAGAGCCAAGGAGAGCCATGGTAGGGTGTAGTAGAGTCAGGTAGAGCAATGGTAGAATGTAGTAGAGTGCAGTAGAGTCAAGTAGAGGCATGATAGAATGTAGTAGAGACAGGTAGAGCCATGCCATGGTAGAGTGTAGTAGAATCAAGCAGAGCCAAGTAGAGCCAAAGTAGTGTGGAGTAGAGTCAGGTAGAGCCATGGTAGAATATATAGTAGAGTCATGTAGTGTCAAGTAGAGGCATAGTACAATGGAGTATACCATGGTAGAGTGTAGAAGAGTCAAGTAGAGCCAAGTAGAGCCATGCTAGAGTGCAGTAGACACACGTAGAGTCAAGTAGAGGCATGGTGGAATGTAGTAGAGTCATGTAGAGTCAAGTAGAGTCAAGTAGAGCAATGGTAGAATGTAGTAGAGCCATGGTAGAATGTAGTAGAGACAAGTAGAGGCAGGTAGAGCAATGGTATAGTCTAGTGGAGTCAGGTAGAACCTAGGAGAGCCATGGTAGGGTGTAGTAGAGTCAGGTAGAGCCACGGTAGAATGTAGTAGAGTGCAGTAGAGTCAAGTAGAGGCATGGTAGAATTTAGTAGAGACAGGTAGAGACATGCCTTGGTAGAGTGTAGTAGAATCAAGTAGAGCCAAGTAGAGCCATGCTAGAGTGTAGTAGAGCCATGCTAGAGTGAAGTAGAGCCAAGTAGAGCCATGGTAGAGTGTAGTTGAGTCAAGTAGAGTCATGTAGTGTCAAGTAGAGGCATAGTACAATGGAGTAGAGCCATGGTAGAGTGTAGTAGAGTCAAGTAGAGCCAAGTAGAGCCATGGTGGAGTGCAGTATAGACTCACGTAAAGTCACATAGAGGTATGGTGGAGTGTAGTAGGGTCATGTAGAGTCAAGTAGAGGCATGGTAGAATGTAGTAGAGCCAGGTAGAGCCATGGTATTGTGTAGTAGAATTACGTAGAGTAAAGTAGAGCCATGGTAGAGTGTAGTAGAGTGAAGTAGAGCCATGGTAGAGTGTAGTAGAGCCAAGTAGAGCCATGGTAGAGTGTAGTAGAGTCAAGTAGAGCCATGCTAGAGTTTAGAAGAGTGAAGTAGAGTGAAGTAGAGTCAAGTAGAGCCATGGTAGAATGTAGTAGAGGCATGTAGAGTCAAGTAGGCGCACGGTAGAATGTAGTAGAGTCATGTACAGTCAAGTAGAGGCATAGTAGAATGTAGTAGAGACAGGTAGAGCCATGGTAGAGTGCAGTAGAATCAAGTAGAGTCAAGTAGAGCAATGGTAGGATGGAGTAGAGTCATGTAGAGGCATGGTAGAATGCAGTAGAGTCATGTAGTGTCATGTACAATGGAGTAGAGCCATGGTAGAGTGTAGTAGAGTCAAGTAGAGCAAAGTAGAGTCAAGTAGAGCCATGGTAGAATGTAGTAGATTCATATAGAGTCAAGTAGAGCTATGGTAGAATGTGGTAGAGTCATGTAGTGTCAAGTAGAGGCATAGTACAATGGAGTAGAGCCATGGTAGAGTGTAGTAGAGTCAAGTAGAGCCAAGTAGAGCCATGCTAGAGTGTAGTACAGTCAAGTAGATCCAACTAAAGCCATGGTAGAGTGCAGTGGACTCACGTAGAGTCAAGTATAGTCATGTAGAGTCAAGTAGAGTCAAGTAGAGCAATGGTAGAATGTAGTAGAGCCATGGTAGAATGTAGTAGAGACAAGGAGAGCCAGATAGAGCAATTGTATAGTGTAGTGGAGTCAAGTAGAGCCAAGGAGAGCCATGGTAGGGTGTAGTAGAGTCAGGTAGAGCCATGGTAGAATGTAGTAGAGTGCAGTAGAGTCAAGTAGAGGCATGATAGAATGTAGTAGAGACAGGTAGAGCCATGCCATGGTAGAGTGTAGTAGAATCAAGCAGAGCCAAGTAGAGCCATAGTATTGTGGAGTAGAGTCAGGTAGAGCCATGGTAGAATATAGTAGAGTCATGTAGTGTGAAGTAGAGGCATAGTACAATGGAGTATACCATAGTAGAGTGTAGTAGAGTCACGTAGAGCCAAGTAGAGCCATGCTAGAGTGTAGTAGAGTCAAGTAGATCCAAGTAGAGCCATGCTAGAGTGCAGTAGACACACGTAGAGTCAAGTAGAGGCATGGTGGAATGTAGTATAGAGTCATGTAGAGTCAAGTAGAGTCAAGTAGAGCAATGGTAGAATGTAGTAGAGCCATGGTAGAATGTAGTAGAGACAAGTAGAGGCAGGTAGAGCAATGGTATAGTCTAGTGGAGTCAAGTAGAACCTAGGAGAGCCATGGTAGGGTGTAGTAGAGTCAGGTAGAGCCACGGTAGAATGTAGTAGAGTGCAGTAGAGTCAAGTAGAGGCATGGTAGAATTTAGTAGAGACAGGTAGAGACATGCCTTGGTAGAGTGTAGTAGAGTCAAGTAGAGCCAAGTAGAGCTATGGTGGAGTGCAGTATAGACTCACGTAGAGTCACATAGAGGTATGGTGGAGTGTAGTAGGGTCATGTAGAGTCAAGTAGAGGCATGGTAGAATGTAGTAGAGCCAGGTAGAGCCATGGTATTGTGTAGTAGAATTACGTAGAGTAAAGTAGAGCCATGGTAGAGTGTAGTAGAGTGAAGTAGAGCCATGGTAGAGTGTAGTAGAGCCAAGTAGAGCCATGGTAGAGTGAAGTTGAGTCAAGTAGAGTCATGTAGTGTAAAGTAGAGGCATAGTACAATGGCATAGATCCATGGTAGAGTGTAGTAGAGTCAAGTAGAGCCATGCTAGAGTGTAGTAGAGTGAAGTAGAGTGAAGTAGAGTAAAGTAGAGCCATGGTAGAATGTAGTAGAGGCATGTAGAGTCAAGAAGGCGCACGGTAGAATGTAGTAGAGTCATGTAGAGTAAAGGAGAGGCATGGTAGATTGTAGTAGAGATAGGTAGAGCCATGGTAGAGTGCAGTAGAATCAAGTAGAGTCAAGTAGAGCAATGGTAGGATGTAGTAGAGTCATGTAGAGGCATGGTAGAATGGAGTAGAGTCATGTAGTGAGACTCTACATCCCCACCCATGGAGTCCATTGACCTGGCCCTTCATGAAGGCCAGGTGCCAGCATTTTAAACCTTATGAATATCCTTTATTACTATATGCATCACTTTCTTTATTTTTAAACCTTTATCGCCACCAAATTTTTATCTCTCATTTTGTGCCTGTACACGTTCACTATATTCTTTGTCTGTAAAAAAAAAAAAAAAAAAGTGTCATGTACAATGGAGTAAAGCCATGGTAGAGTGTAGTAGATTCATATAGAGTCAAGTATAGCTATGGTAGAATGTGGTAGAGTCATGTAGTGTCAAGTAGAGGCACAATACAATGGAGTAGAGCTATGGTAGAGTGTTGTAGAGTCATATAGAGCCAAGTAGAGCCATGCTGGAGTGTAGTAGAGTCAAGTAGAGCCAAGTAGAGCCATGCTAGAGTGTAGTACAGTCAAGTAGATCCAACTAAAGCCATGCTAGAGTGCAGTAGACTTATGTAGAGTCAAGTATAGTCATGTAGAGTCAAGTAGAGTCAAGTAGAGCAATGGTAGAATGTAGTAGAGCCATGGTAGAATGTAGTAGAGACAAGTAGAGCCAGGTAGAGCAATGGTATAGTGTAGTGGAGTCAAGTAGAGCCAAGGAGAGCCATGGTATGGTGTAGTAGAGTCAGGTAGAGCCATGGTAGAATGTAGTAGAGTGCGGTAGAGTCAAGTAGAGGCATGATAGAATGTTGTAGAGACAGGTAGAGCCATGCCATGGTAGAGTGTAGTAGAATCAAGTAGAGCCAAGTAGAGCCATAGTAGTGTGGAGTAGAGTCAGGTAGAGCCATGGTAGAATATAGTAGAGTCATGTAGTGTCAAGTAGAGGCATAGTACAATGGAGTATACCATGGTAGAGTGTAGTAGAGTCAAGTAGATCCAAGTAGAGCCATGCTAGAGTACAGTAGACACACGTAGAGTCAAGTAGAGGCATGGTGGAATGTAGTAGAGACAAGTAGAGCCAGGTAGAGCAATGGTATAGTGTAGTGGAGTCAAGTAGAGCCAAGGAGAGCCATGGTAGGGTGTAGTAGAGTCAGGTAGAGCCATGGTAGAATGTAGTAGAGACAGGTAGAGCCATGCCATGGTAGAGTGTAGTAGAATCAAGTACAGCCAAGTAGAGCCATAGTAGTGTGGAGTAGAGTCAGGTAGAGCCATGGTGGAATGTACTAGAGTCATGTAGAGTCAAGTAGAGTCAAGGAGAACAATGGTAGAATGTAGTAGAGCCATGGTAGAATGTAGTAGAGACAAGTAGAGCCAGGTAGAGCAATAGTATAGTCTAGTGGAGTCAAGTAGAACCTAGGAGAGCCATGGTAGGGTGTAGTACAGTCAAGTAGAGCCATGGTAGAATCTAGTAGAGTGCAGTAGAGTCAAGTAGAGGCATGGTAGAATGTAGTAGTGACAGCTAGAGCCATTCCTTGGTAGAGTGTAGTAGAATCAAGTAGAGCCAAGTAGAGCCATGCTAGAGTGTAGTAGAGCCAAGTAGAGCCATGGTAGAGTGTTGTTGAGTCAAGGAGAGTCATGTAGTGTAAAGTAGAGGCATAGTACAATGGAGTAGATCCATGGTAGAGTGTAGTAGAGTCAAGTAGAGCCAAGTAGAGCCATGCTAGAGTGTAGTAGAGTGAAGTACAGTCAAGTAGAGCCATCGTAGAATGTAGTAGAGTCATGTAAAGTCAAGTAAAGTCAAGTAGAGCCATGGTAGAATGTAGTAGAGTCATGTAGAGTCAAGTAGGGCCAAGGAGAGCCACGTAGAACCATCGTAGAGTGTAGTACAGTCAAGGAGAACCAAGTAGAGTCAACGTAGAACGAAGTAGAGTCATGTAGAGTCAATAGAGGCATGGTAGAATGTAGTAGAGACAGGTAGAGCCATGGTAGAGTGTAGTAGTATCAAGTAGGGTCAAGTAGAGCCATGTTAGAGTGTAGTAGAGTCATGTAGAGCCATGGTAGAATGCAGTAGAGTCATGTAGTATCAAGTACAATGGAGTAGAATCAAGTAGAGCCAAGTAGAGCCAAGTAGAGCCATGCTAGAGTCAAGTAGAGCCATGGTAGAATGTAGTAGAGTCATATACAGTGAAGTAGCGCTATGGTAGAATGTAGTAGAGCCATGGGAGAATGTAATAGAGTCAAGTAGAGCAAAGTAGAGCCATGCTAGAGTGTAGTAGAGTCAAGTAGATCCTAGTAGAGCCATGGTAGAGTGTTAGTATAGATCCAAGGAGACCGACATAGTGCAAGGGTAGAGTGTAGTACAGTCAAGTAGAGCCAAATAGACCCATGGTAGAATGTAGTAGAGCCATGTAGAGTCAAGTAGAGGCATGGAAGAATGTAGAAGAACCAGGTAGAGCCATGGTAGTGTGTAGTAGAGTCAAGTAGAGTCACATACAGTCATGATAGAATGTAGTAGAGCCAAGGTAGTGTGTAGTAGAGTCAAGTAGAGCCAAGTAGAGCTATGGTAGAGTGTTAGTAGATCCAAGGAGACCAATGCAGAGCCATGGTAGAATGTAGTACAGTCAAGTAGAGCCAAATAGACCCATGGTAGAATGTAGTAGAGTCAAGTAGAGCCATGGTAGAATGTAGGAGAGTCGATAAAGTCAAGTAGAACTATGGTAGATTGTAGTAGAGCCATGGTAGAAGGGAGTAGACACAAGTAGAACCAAGTAGAGCAATGGTATAGTGTAGTAGAGTCCAGTAGAGCAAGTAGAGCCATGGTACAGTGTAGTAGAGTCAAGTAGAGCCATCGTAGAATGTAGTAGAGTCATGTAGTATCAAGTAGAGCCATGCTACAATGGAGTAGAGACATGGTAGAGTGTAGTGGAATCAAGTAGAGCCAATTAGACCCAAGGTAGAGTGTAGCAGAATCAAGGAGAGTCAAGTAGAGCCATGGTAGAATGTAGTAGAGACAAGTAGCACCAAGTAGAGCAATGGTATAGTGTAGTAGAGTCCAGTAGAGCAAGTAGAGCCATGGTACAGTGTAGTAGAGTCAAGTAGAGCCATCGTAGAATGTAGTAGAGTCATGTAGTATCAAATAGAGCCATGCTACAATGGAGTAGAGACATGTTAGAGTGTAGTGGAATCAAGTAGAGCCAAGTAGAGCCATGGTAGAATGTAGTGGCGTCACATAGAGTAAAGTAGAGCTATGGTCCATGGTAGAATGTAGTAGAGACAAGTAGCACCAGGTAGAGCAATGGTATAGTGTAGTGGAGTCAAGTAGAGCCAAGTAGAGCCATGGTAGAGTGTAGTAGAGTCAAGTAGAGTTATGTAGTGTAAAGTAGAGGCATAGTTCAATGGAGTAGATGCATGGTAGAGAGTAGTAGAGTCAAGTAGAGCCAAGTAGAGCCATGCTAGAGTGTAGTAGAGTCTAGTAGAGTCATGTAGAACGACTGTAGAATGTAGTAGAGTCAGGTAGTGTCAAGTAGAGCCATGGTACAATGGAGTAGAGACATGGTAGAGTGTAGTGGAATCAAGTAGAAACATGGAAGAGTGTAGTAGAGTCAAGTAGAGCCAAGGTAGAGTGTAGTAGAGCCAAGTAGATCCAAGGTAGAGTGTAGTAGAGTCAAGTACAGCCATGTAGAGCCATACTAGAGTGTAGTAGAGTCATGTAGAATCAAGTATAGAGCCACGGTAGAATGTACTAGAGTCATGAAGAGTAAAATAGAGGCATGGTACAATGTAGTAGAGACAGGTACAGCAATGATAGAGTGTAGTAGAATCAAGTAGAGTCAAGTAGAGCCATGGTAGGGTGTAGTAGAGTCATTTAGAGCCATGGTAGAATGCAGTAGAGTCATGTAGTGTCAAGTACAATGGAGTGGATCCATGGTAGAGTGTAGTAGAGTCAAGTAGAGCCAAGTAGAGCCATGCTAGAGTGTAGTAGAGTCAAGTAGAGTCAAGTAGAGCCATTGTAGGATGTAGGAGAGTCATGTAGAGTCAAGTAGAGGCATGGTAGAATGTAGTAGAGCCAGGTAGAGACATGGTATTGTGTAGTAGAATTAAGTAGAGTGAAGTAGAGCCATGGTAGAGTGTAGTAGAGTCACGTAGAGCCATGGTAGAGTGTAGTAGAGTGAAGCAGAGTCACGTAGAGCCATGGTAGAATGTCGTAGAGGCATGAAGAGTCAAGTAGGGGCACGGAAGAATGTACGTAGTAGAGTCATGTAGAGTCAAGTAGAGGCATGGTAGAATGTAGTAGAGACAGGTAGAGCCATGGTAGAGTGCAGTAGAATCAAGTAGAGTCAAGAAGAGTCAAGTAGAGCAATGGTAGGATGTAGTAGAGTCATGTAGAGGCATGGTAGAATGCAGTAGAGTCATGTAGTGTCATGTACAATGGAGTAGAGCCATGGTAGAGTGTAGCAGAGTCAAGTAGAGCAAAGTAGAGTCAAGTAGAGCCATGGTAGAATGTAGTAGAGTCAAGTAGAGCCAAGTAGAGCCATGCTAGAGTGTAGTAGAGTCAAGTAGAGTCATGGTGGGGTGTAGTAGTCATTTAGAAGAATGGTAGAATGCAGTAGACTCATAAAGTGTCAAGTACAATGGAGTAGATCCATGGTAGAGTGTAGTAGAGTCACGTAGAGCCAAGTAGAGCCATGCTAGGGTGTAGTAGAGTCAAGTAGAGTCAAGTAGAGTCATTGTAGGATGTAGGAGAGTCATGTAGAGTCAAGTACAGTCAAGTAGAGCCATGGTAGAATGTAGTAGAGTCATGTACAGGCATGGTAGAATGTAGTAAAGACAGGTAGACCCATGCCATGGTAGAGTGTAGTAGAATCAAGTAGAGCCAGGTAGAGCCATGCTAGAGTATAGTAGAGTCAAGTAAAGCCAAGTACAGCCATGGTAGAGTGCAGTAGACTCACGTAGATTCAAGTATAGAGGCATGGTGGAATGTAGTAGAGTCATGTAGAGTCAAGTAGAGGCATGGTAGAATGTAGTAGAGACAGGTAGAGCCATGGTAGAGTGCAGTAGAATCAAGTAGAGTCAAGTAGAGCAATGGTAGGATGTAGTAGAGTCATGTAGAGGCAAGGTAGAATGCAGTAGGGTCATGTAGTGTCATGTACAATGGAGTAGAGCCATGGTAGAGTGTAGCTGAGTCAAATAGAGCAAAGTAGAGTCAAGTAGAGCCATGGTAGAATGTAGTAGATTCATATAGAGTCAAGTAGAACTATGGTAGAATGTGGTAGAGTCATGTAGTGTCAAGTAGTGTCAAGAAGAGGCATAGTACAATGGAGTAGAGCTATGGTAGAGTGTAGTAGAGTCAAATAGAGCCAAGTAGAGCCATGCTAGACTGTAGAAGAGTCAAGGAGAGCCAAGTTGAGCCATACTAGAGTGTAGTAGAGTCAAGTAGAGCCAAGTAGAGCCATGCTAGAGTGTAGTAGAGTGAAGTACAGTCAAGTAGAGCCATCGTAGAATGTAGTAGAGTCATGTAAAGTCAAGTAGAGTCAAGTAGAGCCATGGTAGAATGTAGTAGAGTCATCTAGAGTGAAGTAGGGCCAAGGAGAGCCACGTAGAACCATCGTAGAGTGTAGTACAGTCAAGGAGAACCAAGTAGAGTCAACGTAGAACGAAGTAGAGTCATGTAGAGTCAAGTAGAGGCATGGTAGAATGTAGTAGAGCCAAGTAGAGCCATGGTATTGTGTAGTAGAATTAAGTAGAGTCAAGTAGAGCCATGGTAGAGTGTAGTAGAGTCAAGTAGAGCCATGGTAGAGTGTGGTAGAGTGAAGTAGAGTCAAGTAGAGCCATGGTAGAATGTAGTAGAGGCATGTAGAGACAAGTAGGGGCATGGTAGAATGTAATAGAGTCATGTAGAGTCAAGTAGAGGCATGGTAGAATGTAGTAGAGACAGGTAGAGCCATGGTAGAGTGGAGTAGAATCAAGTAGAGTCAAATAGAGTCAAGTAGAGCAATGGTAGGATGTAGTAGAGTCATGTAGAGGCATGGTAGAATGCAGTAGAGTCATGTACTGTCTTGTACAATGGAGTAGAGCCATGGTAGAATGTAGCAGAGTGAAGTAGAGCAAGGTAGAGTGAAGTAGAGCTATGGTAGAACGTAGTAGAGGCATGTAGAGTCAAGTAGGGGCACGGTAGAATGTAGTATAGAGTCATGTAGAGTCAAGTAGAGGCATGGTAGAATGTAGTAGAGACAGGTAGAGCCATGGTAGAGTGCAGTAGGATCAAGTAAAGTCAAGTAGAGTCAAGTAGAGCAATGGTAGGATGTAGTAGAGTCATGTAGAGGCATGGTAGAATGTAGTAGAGTCACGTAGTGTCATGTACAATGGAGTAGAGCCAAGGTAGAGTGCAGCAGAGTCAAGTAGAGCAAAGTAGAGTCAAGTAGAGCCATGGTAGAATGTAGTAGATTCATATAGAGTCAAATAGAGCGATGGTAGAATGTGGTAGAGTCATGTAGTGTCAAGTAGTGTCAAGTATAGAGGCATAGTACAATGGAGTAGAGCCATGGTAGAGTGTAGTAGAGTCATGTAGAGCCAAGTAGAGCCATGCTAGAGTGTATTGGAATCAAGTAGAGCCAAGTTGAGCCATGCTTGAGTGTAGTAGAGTCAACTACAGCCATGTAGAGCCATTGCAGAGTGCAGTAGACTCACGTAGAGTCAAGTAGAGGCATGATGGAATGTAGTAGAGTCATCTAGAGTCAAGTAGAGGCATGGTAGAATGTAGTAGAGCCAGGTAGAGCCATGGTATTGTGTAGTAGAATCAAGGAGAGCCAAGTAGAGTCATGCTAGAGTGTAGTAGAGTCAAGTAGAGCCACGTAGAGCCATGGTAGAGTGTAGTAGAGCCAAGTAGAGCCATGGTAGAGTGTAGTGGAGTCAAGTAGAGTCATGTAGTGTAAAGTAGAGGCATAGTACAATGGAGTAGATCCATGGTAGAGTGCAGTGGAGTCCGGTAGAGCCATGCTAGAGTGTAGTAGAGTCAAGTAGAGTCAAGTAGAGCCAATATAGAATGTAGTAGAGTCATGTAAAGTCAAGTAGAGTCGAGTAGAGTCATGGTGGAATGTATTAGAGACAGGTAGAGCCATGGAAGAGTGTAGTAGAACCAAGTAGGGTCAAGTAGAGCCATGCTAGAGTGTAGTAGACCCAAGTGGAGTCAAGTAGAGCCATGGTAGAATGTACTAGAGTCATGTAGAGTCAAGTAGGGGCATGGTAGAATGTAGTAGAGACAGGTAGAGCCATGGAAGAGTGTAGTAGAATCAAGTAGGGTCAAGTAGAGCCATGCTAGTGTGTAGTAGAGCCAAGTATAGCCAAGTAGAGCCATGGTAGAGTGCAGTAGACTGACATAGAGTCAAATAGAGGCATGGTGGAATGTAGTAGAGTCATGTAGAGTGAAATAGAGTCAAGTAGAACAATGGTAGAATGTAGTAGATCCACGGTAGAATGTAGTAGAGACAAGTAGAGCCAGGTAGAGCAATGGTATAGTTTGGTTGAGTCAAGTAGAGCCAAGGAGAGCCATGGTAGGGTGTAGTAGAGTCAGGTAGAGCCATGGTAGAATGTAGTAGAGCCAGGTAGAGCCATGGTATTGTGTAGTAGAATTACGTAGAGTAAAGTAGAGCCATGGTAGAGTGTAGTAGAGTGAAGTAGAGCAATGGTAGAGTGTAGTAGAGCCAAGTAGAGCCATGGTAGAGTGAAGTTGAGTCAAGTAGAGTCAAGTAGAGCCATTGTAGGATGTAGGAGAGTCATGTAGAGTCAAGTAGAGCAATGGTATAGAATGTAGTAGAGACATGGTAGAATGTAGTAGAGACATTGTAGGATGTAGGAGAGTCATGTAGAGTCAAGTAGAGCAATGGTATAGAATGTAGTAGAGCCATGGTAGAATGTAGTAGAGACAAGTAGAGCCAGATAGAGCAATGGTATAGTGTAGTGGAGTCAAGTAGAGCCAAGGAGAGCCATGGTAGGGTGTAGTAGACTCAGGTAGAGCCATGGTAGAATGTAGTAGAGACAGGTAGAGCCATGCCATGGTAGAGTGTAGTAGAATCAAGTAGAGGCAAGTAGAGCCATAGTAGTGTGGAGTAGAGTCAGGTAGAGCCATGGTGGAATGTAGTAGAGTCATGTAGAGTCAAGTAGAGTCAAGGAGAGCAATGGTAGAATGTAGTAGAGCCATGGTAGAATGTAGTAGAGACAAGTAGCACCAGGTAGAGCAATGGTATAGTGTAGTGGAGTCAAGTAGAGCCAAGTAGAGCCATGGTAGAGTGTAGTAGAGTCAAGTAGAGTTATGTAGTGTAAAGTAGAGGCATAGTTCAATGGAGTAGATGCATGGTAGAGAGTGGTAGAGTCAAGTAGAGCCAAGTAGAGACATGCTAGAGTGTAATAGAGTCTAGTAGAGTCATGTAGAACCACTGTAGAATGTAGTAGAGTCAGGTAGTGTCAAGTAGAGCCATGGTACAATGGAGTAGAGACATTGTAGAGTGTAGTGGAATCAAGTAGAACCATGAAAGAGTGTAGTAGAGTCAAGTATAGAGCAATGGTAGAGTGTAGAAGAGCCAAGAAGATCCAAGGTAGAGTGTAGCAGAGTCAAGTAAAGCCATATAGAGCCATACAAGAGTGTAGTAGAGTCATGTAGAATCAAGTATAGAGCCACGGTAGAATGTACTAGAGTCATGAAGAGTAAAATAGAGGCATGGTACAATGTAGTAGAGACAAGTAGCAATGATAGAGTGTAGTAGAATCAAGTAAAGTCAAGGAGAGCCATGGTAGGGTGTAGTAGAGTCATTTAGACCCATGGTAGAATGCAGTAGAGTCATGTAGTGTCAGGAACAATGGAGTAGATCCATGGTAGAGTGTAGTAGAGTCATGTAGAGTCAAGTAGAGGCATGGTAGAATGTAGTAAAGACAGGTAGAGCCATAGCATGGTACAGTGTAGTAGAATAAAGTAGAGCCAAGTAGAGCCATGGTAGTGTGGAGTAGAGCCAGTTAGAGCGATGGTAGAATGAAGTAGAGTCATGAAGTGTCAAGTAGAGGCAGAGTACAATGGAGTAGAGGCATAGTACAATGGAGTAGAGCCATGGTAGAATGTAATAGAGTCACGTAGAGCCAAGTAGAGCCGTGTTAGAGTGTAGTAGAGTCAAGTAGAGCCATGTAGAGCCATACTAGAGTGTAGTAGAGTCATGTAGAATCAAGTATAGAGCCACGGTAGAATGTACTAGAGTCATGAAGAGTAAAATAGAGGCATGGTACAATGTAGTAGAGACAGGTACAGCAATGATAGAGTGTAGTAGAATCAAGTAGAGTCAAGTAGAGCCATGGTAGGGTGTAGTAGAGTCATTTAGAGCCATGGTAGAATGCAGTAGAGTCATGTAGTGTCAAGTACAATGGAGTGGATCCATGGTAGAGTGTAGTAGAGTCAAGTAGAGCCAAGTAGAGCCATGCTAGAGTGTAGTAGAGTCAAGTAGAGTCAAGTAGAGCCATTGTAGGATGTAGGAGAGTCATGTAGAGTCAAGTAGAGGCATGGTAGAATGTAGTAGAGCCAGGTAGAGACATGGTATTGTGTAGTAGAATTAAGTAGAGTGAAGTAGAGCCATGGTAGAGTGTAGTAGAGTCACGTAGAGCCATGGTAGAGTGTAGTAGAGTGAAGCAGAGTCACGTAGAGCCATGGTAGAATGTCGTAGAGGCATGAAGAGTCAAGTAGGGGCACGGAAGAATGTACGTAGTAGAGTCATGTAGAGTCAAGTAGAGGCATGGTAGAATGTAGTAGAGACAGGTAGAGCCATGGTAGAGTGCAGTAGAATCAAGTAGAGTCAAGAAGAGTCAAGTAGAGCAATGGTAGGATGTAGTAGAGTCATGTAGAGGCATGGTAGAATGCAGTAGAGTCATGTAGTGTCATGTACAATGGAGTAGAGCCATGGTAGAGTGTAGCAGAGTCAAGTAGAGCAAAGTAGAGTCAAGTAGAGCCATGGTAGAATGTAGTAGAGTCAAGTAGAGCCAAGTAGAGCCATGCTAGAGTGTAGTAGAGTCAAGTAGAGTCATGGTGGGGTGTAGTAGTCATTTAGAAGAATGGTAGAATGCAGTAGACTCATAAAGTGTCAAGTACAATGGAGTAGATCCATGGTAGAGTGTAGTAGAGTCACGTAGAGCCAAGTAGAGCCATGCTAGGGTGTAGTAGAGTCAAGTAGAGTCAAGTAGAGTCATTGTAGGATGTAGGAGAGTCATGTAGAGTCAAGTACAGTCAAGTAGAGCCATGGTAGAATGTAGTAGAGTCATGTACAGGCATGGTAGAATGTAGTAAAGACAGGTAGACCCATGCCATGGTAGAGTGTAGTAGAATCAAGTAGAGCCAGGTAGAGCCATGCTAGAGTATAGTAGAGTCAAGTAAAGCCAAGTACAGCCATGGTAGAGTGCAGTAGACTCACGTAGATTCAAGTATAGAGGCATGGTGGAATGTAGTAGAGTCATGTAGAGTCAAGTAGAGGCATGGTAGAATGTAGTAGAGACAGGTAGAGCCATGGTAGAGTGCAGTAGAATCAAGTAGAGTCAAGTAGAGCAATGGTAGGATGTAGTAGAGTCATGTAGAGGCAAGGTAGAATGCAGTAGGGTCATGTAGTGTCATGTACAATGGAGTAGAGCCATGGTAGAGTGTAGCTGAGTCAAATAGAGCAAAGTAGAGTCAAGTAGAGCCATGGTAGAATGTAGTAGATTCATATAGAGTCAAGTAGAACTATGGTAGAATGTGGTAGAGTCATGTAGTGTCAAGTAGTGTCAAGAAGAGGCATAGTACAATGGAGTAGAGCTATGGTAGAGTGTAGTAGAGTCAAATAGAGCCAAGTAGAGCCATGCTAGACTGTAGAAGAGTCAAGGAGAGCCAAGTTGAGCCATACTAGAGTGTAGTAGAGTCAAGTAGAGCCAAGTAGAGCCATGCTAGAGTGTAGTAGAGTGAAGTACAGTCAAGTAGAGCCATCGTAGAATGTAGTAGAGTCATGTAAAGTCAAGTAGAGTCAAGTAGAGCCATGGTAGAATGTAGTAGAGTCATCTAGAGTGAAGTAGGGCCAAGGAGAGCCACGTAGAACCATCGTAGAGTGTAGTACAGTCAAGGAGAACCAAGTAGAGTCAACGTAGAACGAAGTAGAGTCATGTAGAGTCAAGTAGAGGCATGGTAGAATGTAGTAGAGCCAAGTAGAGCCATGGTATTGTGTAGTAGAATTAAGTAGAGTCAAGTAGAGCCATGGTAGAGTGTAGTAGAGTCAAGTAGAGCCATGGTAGAGTGTGGTAGAGTGAAGTAGAGTCAAGTAGAGCCATGGTAGAATGTAGTAGAGGCATGTAGAGACAAGTAGGGGCATGGTAGAATGTAATAGAGTCATGTAGAGTCAAGTAGAGGCATGGTAGAATGTAGTAGAGACAGGTAGAGCCATGGTAGAGTGGAGTAGAATCAAGTAGAGTCAAATAGAGTCAAGTAGAGCAATGGTAGGATGTAGTAGAGTCATGTAGAGGCATGGTAGAATGCAGTAGAGTCATGTACTGTCTTGTACAATGGAGTAGAGCCATGGTAGAATGTAGCAGAGTGAAGTAGAGCAAGGTAGAGTGAAGTAGAGCTATGGTAGAACGTAGTAGAGGCATGTAGAGTCAAGTAGGGGCACGGTAGAATGTAGTATAGAGTCATGTAGAGTCAAGTAGAGGCATGGTAGAATGTAGTAGAGACAGGTAGAGCCATGGTAGAGTGCAGTAGGATCAAGTAAAGTCAAGTAGAGTCAAGTAGAGCAATGGTAGGATGTAGTAGAGTCATGTAGAGGCATGGTAGAATGTAGTAGAGTCACGTAGTGTCATGTACAATGGAGTAGAGCCAAGGTAGAGTGCAGCAGAGTCAAGTAGAGCAAAGTAGAGTCAAGTAGAGCCATGGTAGAATGTAGTAGATTCATATAGAGTCAAATAGAGCGATGGTAGAATGTGGTAGAGTCATGTAGTGTCAAGTAGTGTCAAGTATAGAGGCATAGTACAATGGAGTAGAGCCATGGTAGAGTGTAGTAGAGTCATGTAGAGCCAAGTAGAGCCATGCTAGAGTGTATTGGAATCAAGTAGAGCCAAGTTGAGCCATGCTTGAGTGTAGTAGAGTCAACTACAGCCATGTAGAGCCATTGCAGAGTGCAGTAGACTCACGTAGAGTCAAGTAGAGGCATGATGGAATGTAGTAGAGTCATCTAGAGTCAAGTAGAGGCATGGTAGAATGTAGTAGAGCCAGGTAGAGCCATGGTATTGTGTAGTAGAATCAAGGAGAGCCAAGTAGAGTCATGCTAGAGTGTAGTAGAGTCAAGTAGAGCCATGTAGAGCCATGGTAGAGTGTAGTAGAGCCAAGTAGAGCCATGGTAGAGTGTAGTGGAGTCAAGTAGAGTCATGTAGTGTAAAGTAGAGGCATAGTACAATGGAGTAGATCCATGGTAGAGTGCAGTGGAGTCCGGTAGAGCCATGCTAGAGTGTAGTAGAGTCAAGTAGAGTCAAGTAGAGCCAATATAGAATGTAGTAGAGTCATGTAAAGTCAAGTAGAGTCGAGTAGAGTCATGGTGGAATGTATTAGAGACAGGTAGAGCCATGGAAGAGTGTAGTAGAACCAAGTAGGGTCAAGTAGAGCCATGCTAGAGTGTAGTAGACCCAAGTGGAGTCAAGTAGAGCCATGGTAGAATGTACTAGAGTCATGTAGAGTCAAGTAGGGGCATGGTAGAATGTAGTAGAGACAGGTAGAGCCATGGAAGAGTGTAGTAGAATCAAGTAGGGTCAAGTAGAGCCATGCTAGTGTGTAGTAGAGCCAAGTATAGCCAAGTAGAGCCATGGTAGAGTGCAGTAGACTGACATAGAGTCAAATAGAGGCATGGTGGAATGTAGTAGAGTCATGTAGAGTGAAATAGAGTCAAGTAGAACAATGGTAGAATGTAGTAGATCCACGGTAGAATGTAGTAGAGACAAGTAGAGCCAGGTAGAGCAATGGTATAGTTTGGTTGAGTCAAGTAGAGCCAAGGAGAGCCATGGTAGGGTGTAGTAGAGTCAGGTAGAGCCATGGTAGAATGTAGTAGAGCCAGGTAGAGCCATGGTATTGTGTAGTAGAATTACGTAGAGTAAAGTAGAGCCATGGTAGAGTGTAGTAGAGTGAAGTAGAGCAATGGTAGAGTGTAGTAGAGCCAAGTAGAGCCATGGTAGAGTGAAGTTGAGTCAAGTAGAGTCAAGTAGAGCCATTGTAGGATGTAGGAGAGTCATGTAGAGTCAAGTAGAGCAATGGTATAGAATGTAGTAGAGACATGGTAGAATGTAGTAGAGACATTGTAGGATGTAGGAGAGTCATGTAGAGTCAAGTAGAGCAATGGTATAGAATGTAGTAGAGCCATGGTAGAATGTAGTAGAGACAAGTAGAGCCAGATAGAGCAATGGTATAGTGTAGTGGAGTCAAGTAGAGCCAAGGAGAGCCATGGTAGGGTGTAGTAGACTCAGGTAGAGCCATGGTAGAATGTAGTAGAGACAGGTAGAGCCATGCCATGGTAGAGTGTAGTAGAATCAAGTAGAGGCAAGTAGAGCCATAGTAGTGTGGAGTAGAGTCAGGTAGAGCCATGGTGGAATGTAGTAGAGTCATGTAGAGTCAAGTAGAGTCAAGGAGAGCAATGGTAGAATGTAGTAGAGCCATGGTAGAATGTAGTAGAGACAAGTAGCACCAGGTAGAGCAATGGTATAGTGTAGTGGAGTCAAGTAGAGCCAAGTAGAGCCATGGTAGAGTGTAGTAGAGTCAAGTAGAGTTATGTAGTGTAAAGTAGAGGCATAGTTCAATGGAGTAGATGCATGGTAGAGAGTGGTAGAGTCAAGTAGAGCCAAGTAGAGACATGCTAGAGTGTAATAGAGTCTAGTAGAGTCATGTAGAACCACTGTAGAATGTAGTAGAGTCAGGTAGTGTCAAGTAGAGCCATGGTACAATGGAGTAGAGACATTGTAGAGTGTAGTGGAATCAAGTAGAACCATGAAAGAGTGTAGTAGAGTCAAGTATAGAGCAATGGTAGAGTGTAGAAGAGCCAAGAAGATCCAAGGTAGAGTGTAGCAGAGTCAAGTAAAGCCATATAGAGCCATACAAGAGTGTAGTAGAGTCATGTAGAATCAAGTATAGAGCCACGGTAGAATGTACTAGAGTCATGAAGAGTAAAATAGAGGCATGGTACAATGTAGTAGAGACAGGTACAGCAATGATAGAGTGTAGTAGAATCAAGTAGAGTCAAGTAGAGCCATGGTAGGGTGTAGTAGAGTCATTTAGAGCCATGGTAGAATGCAGTAGAGTCATGTAGTGTCAAGTACAATGGAGTGGATCCATGGTAGAGTGTAGTAGAGTCAAGTAGAGCCAAGTAGAGCCATGCTAGAGTGTAGTAGAGTCAAGTAGAGTCAAGTAGAGCCATTGTAGGATGTAGGAAAGTCATGTAGAGTCAAGTAGAGGTATGGTAGAATGTAGTAGAGCCAGGTAGAGACATGGTATTGTGTAGTAGAATTAAGTAGAGTGAAGTAGATCCATGGTAGAGTGTAGTAGAGTCAAGTAGAGCCATGGTAGAGTGTAGTAGAGTGAAGCAGAGTCACGTAGAGCCATGGTAGAATGTCGTAGAGACATGAAGAGTCAAGTAGGGGCACGGTAGAATGTACGTAGTAGAGTCATGTAGAGTCAAGTAGAGGCATGGTAGAATGTAGTAGAGACAGGTAGAGCCATGGTAGAGTGCAGTAGAATCAAGTAGAGTCAAGAAGAGTCAAGTAGAGCAATGGTAGGATGTAGTAGAGTCATGTAGAGGCATGGTAGAATGCAGTAGAGTCATGTAGTGTCATGTACAATGGAGTACAGCCATGGTAGAGTGTAGCAGAGTCAAGTAGAGCAAAGTAGAGTCAAGTAGAGCCATGGTAGAATGTAGTAGAGTCAAGTAGAGCCAAGTAGAGCCATGCTAGAGTGTAGTAGAGTCAAGTAGAGTCAAGTAGAGCCATTGTAGGATGTAGGAGAGTCATGTAGAGTCAAATAGAGGCATGGTAGAATGTAGTAGAGCCAGGTAGAGACATGGTATTGTGTAGTAGAATTAAGTAGAGTGAAGTAGAGCCATGGTAGAGTGTAGTAGAGTCAAGTAGAGCCATGGTAGAGTGTAGTAGAGTGAAGCAGAGTCACGTAGAGCCATGGTAGAATGTCGTAGAGGCATGAAGAGTCAAGTAGGGGCACGGTAGTATGTACGTAGTAGAGTCATGTAGAGTCAAGTAGAGGCATGGTAGAATGTAGTAGAGACAGGTAGAGCCATGGTAGAGTGCAGTAGAATCAAGTAGAGTCAAGAAGAGTCAAGTAGAGCAATGGTAGGATGTAGTAGAGTCATGTAGAGGCATGGTAGAATGCAGTAGAGTCATGTAGTGTTATGTGCAATGGAGTAGAGCCATGGTAGAGTGTAGCAGATTCAAGTAGAGCAAAGTAGAGTCAAGTAGAGCCATGGTAGAATGTAGTAGATTCATATAGAGTCAAGTAGAGCTATGGTAGAATGTGGTAGAGTCATGTAGTATCAAGTAGTGTCAAGAAGAGGCATAGTACAATGGAGTAGAGCTATGGTAGAGTGTAGTAGAGTCAAATAGAGCCAAGTAGAGCCATGCTAGAGTGTAGTAAAGTCAAGGAGAGCCAAGTTGAGCCATGCTAGAGTGTAGTAGAGTCAAGTAGAGCCAAGTAGAGCCATGCTAGAGTGTAGTAGAGTCAAGTAGAGCGATGGTAGAGAGTAGTTGAGTCAAGTAGAGTCATGTAGTGTAAAGTAGAAGCATAGTACAATGGAGTAGATCCATGGTAGAATATAGTAAAGTCAAGTAGAGCCAAGTAGAGCGATGCTAGAGTGTAGTAGAGTGAAGTACAGTCAAGTAGAGCCATCGTAGAATGTAGTAGGGTCATGTAAAGTCAAGTAGAGTCAAGTACAGCCATGGTAGAATGTAGAAGAGTCATCTAGAGTGAAGTAGGGCCAAGGAGAGCCACGTAGAACCATCGTAGAGTGTAGTACAGTCAAGGAGAATCAAGTAGAGTCAACGTAGAACGGAGTAGAGTCATGTAGAGTCAAGTAGAGACATGGTACAATGTAGTAGAGACAGGTAGAGCCATGCTAGAGTGTAGTAGTATGAAGTAGGGTCAAGTAGAGTCAAGTAGAGTAATGGTAGGATGTAGTAGAGTCAAGTAGAGCCAAGTAGAGCCATGCTAGAGTGCAGTAGACTCACGTAGAGTCAAGTAGAGGCATGATGGAATGTAGTAGAGTCATGTATAGAGTCAAGTAGAAGCATGGTAGAATGTAGTAGAGCCAGGTAGAGCCATGGTATTGTGTAGTAGAATTAAGTAGAGTCAAGTAGAGCCATGGTAGAGTGTAGTAGAGTCAAGTAGAGCCATGGTAGAGTATAGTAGAGGCATGTATAGAGACAAGTAGAGGCACGGTAGAATGTAGTAGAGTCATGTAGACGAAAGTAGAGGCATGGTAGAATGTAGTAGAGAAAGGTAGAGGCATGGTAGAATGCAGTAGAGTCATGTACAGTCTTGTACAATGGAGTAGAGCCATGGTAGAGTGTAGCAGAGTCAAGTAGAGCAAAGTAGAATCAAGTAGAGCCATGGTAGAATGTAGTAGAGTCAAGTAGAGCCAAGTAGAGACATGCTAGAGTGTAATAGAGTCTAGTAGAGTCATGTAGAACCACTGTAGAATGTAGTAGAGTCAGGTAGTGTCAAGTAGAGCCATGGTACAATGGAGTAGAGACATGGTAGAGTGTAGTGGAATCAAGTAGAGCCATGGAAGAGTGTAGTAGAGTCAAGTAGAGTCATGGTGGGGTGTAGTAGTCATTTAGAAGAATGGTAGAATGCAGTAGACTCATAAAGTGTCAAGTACAATGGAGTAGATCCATGGTAGAGTCACGTAGAGTCACGTAGAGCCAAGTAGAGCCATGCTAGAGTGTAGTAGAGTCAAGTAGAGTCAAGTAGAGCCATTGTAGGATGTAGGAGAGTCATGTAGAGTCAAGTACAGACAAGTAGAGCCATGGTAGAATGTAGTAGAGTCATGTACAGGCATGGTAGAATGTAGTAAAGACAGGTAGAGCCATGCCATGGTAGAGTGTAGTAGAATCAAGTAGAGCCAGGTAGAGCCATGCTAGAGTGTAGTAGAGTCAAGTAAAGCCAAGTACAGCCATGGTAGAGTGCAGTAGACTCACGTAGAGTCAAGTAGAGGCATGGTGGAATGTAGTAGAGTCATGTAGTGTCAAGTAGAGCCATGGTAGAATGTAGTAGAGCAAGGTAGAGCCATGGTATTGTGTAGTAGGATTAAGTAGAGTCAAGTAGAGCCATGGTAGAGTGTAGTATAGAGTCATGTAGAGCCATGGTAGAGTGTACTAGAGTGAAGTAGAGTCAAGTAGAGCCATGGTAGAATGTAGTAGAGGCATGTAGAGTCAAGTAGGGGCACGGTAGAATGTAGTAGAGTCATGTAGAGTCAAGTAGAGGCATGGTAGAATGTAGTAGAGACAGGTAGAGCCATGGTAGAGTGCAGTAGAATCAAGTAGAGTCAAGTAGAGCAATGGTAGGATGTAGTAGAGTCATGTAGAGGCATGGTAGAATGCAGTAGAGTCATGTAGTGTCATGTACAATGGAGTAGAGCCATGGTAGAGTGTAGCAGAGTCAAGTAGAGCGAAGTAGAGTGAAGTAGATCCATGGTAGAATGTAGTAGATTCATATAGAGTCAAGTAGAGCTATGGTAGAATGTGATAGAGTCATGTAGTGTCAAGTAGTGTCAAGAAGAGGCATAGTACAATGGAGTAGAGCCATGGTAGAGTGTAGTAGAGTCACGTAGAGCCAAGTAGAGCAATGCTAGAGTGTAGTAGAGTCAAGGAGAGCCAAGTAGAGCCATTGTAGGATGTAGGAGAGTCATGCAGAGTCAAGTACAGTCAAGTAGAGCCACGGTAGAATGCAGTAGATTCATGTAGAGGCATGGTAGAATGTAGTAAAGACAGGTAGAGCCATGCCATGGTAGAGTGTAGTAGAATAAAGTAGAGCCAAGTAGAGCCATGGTAGTGTGGAGTAGAGTCAGGTAGAGCCATGGTAGAATGAAGTAGAGTCATGTAATGTCAAGTAGAGGCAATGGAGTAGAGCAATGGTAGAGTGTAATAGAGTCACGTAGAGCCAAGTAGAGCCATGCTAGAGTGTAGTAGAGTCAAGTAGAGCCACGTAGAGCCATGCTAGAGTGTAGTAGAGTCAAGTAAAGCCAAGTACAGCTATGATAGAGTGCAGTAGACTCACGTAGAGTCAAGTGGAGGCATGATGGATTGTAGTAGAGTCATGTAGAGTCAAGTAGAGGCATGGTAGAATGTAGTAGAGGCAGGTAGAGACATTGTATTGTGTAGTAGAATTAAGTAGAGTGAAGTATAGCCATGGTAGAGTGTAGTAGAGTCAAGTAGAGCATTGGTAGAGTGTAGTAGAGTGAAGCAGAGTCACGTAGAGCCATGGTAGAATGTCGTAGAGGCATTGTACATGACACTACATGACTCTACTGCATTCTACCATGCCTCTACATGACTCTACTACATCCTACCATTGCTCTACTTGACTCTACTTGATTCTACTGCACTCTACCATGGCTCTACCTGTCTCTACTACATTCTACCAATCCTCTACTTGACTCTACATGACTCTAGTAGATTCTACCGTGCCCCTACTTGACTCTACATGGAGTAGAGCCATGATAGAGTGTAGCAGAGTCAAGTAGAGCAAAGTAGAGTCAAGTAGAGCCATGGTAGAATGTAGTAGATTCATATAGAGTCAAGTACAGCTATGGTAGAATGTGGAAGAGTCATGTAGTGTCAAGTAGTGTCAAGAAGAGGCATAGTACAATGGAGTAGAGCTATGGTAGAGTGTAGTAGAGTCAAATAGAGCCAAGTAGAGCCATGCTAGAGTGTTGAAGAGTCAAGGAGAGCCAAGTTGAGCCATACTAGAGTGTAGTAGTCAAGTAGAGCCAAGTAGAGACGTACTAGAGTGCAGTAGAGCGAACTACAGTCAAGTAGAGCCATCGTAGAATGTAGTAGAGTCATGTAAAGTCAAGTAGAGTCAAGTAGAGACATGGTAGAATGTAGTAGAGTCATCTAGAGTGAAGTAGGGCCAAGGAGAGCCACGTAGAACCGTCGTAGAGTGTAGTACAGTCAAGAAGAACCAAGTGGAGTCAACGTAGAACGAAGTAGAGTCATGTAGAGTCAAGTAGAGGCATGGTAGAATGTAGTAGAGACAGGTAGAGCCATGCTAGAGTGTAGTAGTATCAAGTAGGGTCAAGTAGAGTCAAGTAGAGCAATGGTAGGATGTAGTAGAGTCAAGTAGAGCCACGTAGAGCCATGCTAGAGTGCAGTAGACTTACGTAGAGTCAAGTAGAGGCATGATGGAATGTAGTAAAGTCATGTATAGAGGCAAGTAGAGGCATGGTAGAATGTAGTAGAGCCAAGTAGAGCCATGGTATTGTGTAGTAGAATTAAGTAGAGTCAAGTACAACCATGGTAGAGTGTAGTAGAGTCAAGTAGAGCCATGGTAGAGTGTAGTAGAGTGAAGTAGAGTCAAGTAGAGCCATGGTAGAATGTAGTAGAGGCATGTAGAGACAAGTAGGGGCATGGTAGAATGTAATAGAGTCATGTAGAGTCACGTAGAGGTATGGTAGAATGTAGTAGAGACAGGTAGAGCCATGGTAGAGTGCAGTAGGATCAAGTAGAGTCAAGTAAAGTCAAGTAGAGCAATGGTAGGATGTAGTAGAGTCATGTAGATGCATGGTAGAATGCAGTAGAGTCACGTAGTGTCATGTACAATGGAGTAGAGCCATGGTAGAGTGCAGCAGAGTCAAGTAGAGCAAAGTAGAGTCAAGTAGAGCCATGGTAGAATGTAGTAGATTCATATAGAGTCAAGTAGAGCGATGGTAGAATGTGGTAGAGTCATGTAGTGTCAAGTAGTGTCAAGTATAGAGGCACAGTACAATGGAGTAGAGCCATGGTAGAGTGTAGTAGAGTCACGTAGAGCCAAGTAGAGCCATGCTAGAGTGTAGTAGAATCAAGTAGAGCCAAGTTGAGCCATGCTAGAGTGTAGTAGTGTCAACTAGAGCCATGTAGAGCCATGGTAGAGTGCAGTAGACTCACGTAGAGTCAAGTAGATGCATGATGGAATGTAGTAGAGTCATCTAGAGTCAAGTAGAGGCATGGTAGAATGTAGTAGAGCCAGGTAGAGCCATGGTATTGTGTAGTAGAATCAAGGAGAGCCAAGTAGAGTCATGCTAGAGTGTAGTAGAGTCAAGTAGAGCCACGTAGAGCCACGGTAGAGTGTAGTAGAGCCAAGTAGAGCCATGGTAGAGTGTAGTTGAGTCAAGTAGAGTCATGTAGTGTAAAGTAGAGGCATAGTACAATGGAGTAGATCCATGGTAGAGTGCAGTGGAGTCAGGTAGAGCCATGCTAGAGTGTAGTAGAGTGAAGTAGAGTCAAGTAGAGCCAATATAGAATGTAGTAGAGTCATGTAAAGTCAAGTAGAGTCAAGTAGAGGCATGGTGGAATGTAGTAGAGACAGGTAGAGCCATGGAAGAGTGTAGTAGAATCAAGTAGGGTCAAGTAGAGCCATGCTAGAGTGTAGTAGTCCCAAGTGGAGTCAAGTAGAGCCATGGTAGAATGTACTAGAGTCATGTAGAGTCAAGTATGGGCATGGTAGAATGTAGTAGAGACAGGTAGAGCCATGGAAGAGTGTAGTAGAATCAAGTAGGGTCAAGTAGAGCCATGCTAGTGTGTAGTAGAGCCAAGTATAGCCAAGTAGAGCCATGGTAGAGCGCAGTAGACTCACGTAGAGTCAAGTAGAGGCATGGTGGAATGTAGTAGAGTCATGTAGAGTCAAGTAGAGTCAAGTAGAACAATGGTAGAATGTAGTAGATCCATGGTAGAATGTAGTAGAGACAAGTAGAGCCAGGTAGAGCAATGGTATAGTTTGGTTGAGTCAAGTAGAGCCAAGGAGAGCCATGGTAGGGTGTAGTAGAGTCAGGTAGAGCCATGGTAGAATGTAGTAGAGTCATGTAGAGTCAAGTAGAGGCATGGTAGAATGTAGTAGAGACAGGTAGAGCCATGCCATGGTAGAGTGTAGTAGAATCAAGTAGAGCCAAGTAGAGTCATGGTAGTGTGGAGTAGAGTCAGGTGGATATGGTAGAATGTAGTAGAGTCATATAGTTTCAAGTAGAGGCATAGTACAATGGAGTAGAGCCATGGTAGAATGTAGTAGAGTCAAGTAGAGCCAAGTACAGCAATGGTGGAGTGCAGTATAGACTCACGTACAGTCACATAGAGGCATGGTGGAGTGTAGTAGGGTCATGTAGAGTCAAGTAGAGGCATGGTAGAATGTAGTAGAGCCAGGTAGAGCCATGGTATTGTGTAGTAGAATTACGTAGAGTAAAGTAGAGCCATGGTAGAGTGTAGTAGAGCCAAGTAGAGCCATGGTAGAGTGAAGTTGAGTCAAGTAGAGTCATGTAGTGTAAAGTAGAGGCATAGTATAATGGAATAGATCGATGGTAGAGTGTAGTAGAGTCAAGTAGAGACATGCTAGAGTGTAGTAGAATGAAGTAGAGTGAAGTAGAGTCAAGTATAGAGCCATGGTAGAATGTAGTAGAGGCATGTAGAGTCAAGTAGGGGCATGGTAGAATGTAGTAGAAACAGGTAGAGCCATGGTAGAGTGCAGTAGAATCAAGTAGAGTCAAGTAGAGCAATGGTAGGATGTAGTAGTGTCATGTAGAGGCATGGTAGAATGCAGTAGAGTCATGTAGTGTCATGTACAATGGAGTAGAACCATGGTAGAGTGTAGTAGAGTCAAGTAGAGCAAAGTAGAGTCAAGTAGAGCCATGGTAGAATGTAGTAGAGTCATATACAGTGAAGTAGCACTATGGTAGAATGTAGTAGAGCCATGGTAGAATGTAATAGAGTCAAGTAGAGCAAAGTAGAGCCATGCTAGAGTGTAGTAGAGTGAAGTAGATCCTAGTAGAGCCATGGTAGAGTGTTAGTATAGATACAAGGAGACCGACATAGTGTAATGGTAGAGTGTAGTACAGTCAAGTAGAGCCAAATAGACCCATGGTAGAATGTAGTAGAGCCATGTAGAGTCAAGTAGAGGCATGGAAGAATGTAGAAGAACCAGGTAGAGCCATGGTAGTGTGTAGTAGAGTCAAGTAGAGTCACATAGAGTCATGATAGAATGTAGTAGAGCCAAGGTAGTGTGTAGTAGAGTCAAGTAGAGCCAAGTAGAGCCATGGTAGAGTGTTAGTAGATCCAAGGAGACCAATGCAGAGCCATGGTAGAATGTAGTACAGTCAAGTAGAGCCAAATAGAACCATGGTAGAATGTAGTAGAGTCAAGTAGAGCCATGGTAGAATGTAGGAGAGTCGATAAAGTCAAGTAGAACTATGCTAGATTGTAGTAGAGCCATGGTAGAAGGGAGTAGACACAAGTAGAACCAAGTAGAGCAATGGTATAGTGTAGTAGAGTCCAGTACAGCAAGTAGAACCATGGTACAGTGTAGTAGAGTCAAGTAGAGCCATCGTAGAATGTAGTAGAGTCATGTAGTATCAAGTAGAACCATGCTACAATGGAGTAGAGACGTGGTAGAGTGTAGTGGAATCAAGTAGAGCCAAGTAGACCCAAGGTAGAGTGTAGCAGAATCAAGGAGAGTCAAGTAGAACCATGGTAGAATGTAGTGGCGTCATATAGAGTTAAGTAGAGCTATGGTAGAATGTAGTAGAGCCATGGTAGAATGTAGTAAAGACAACTAGCACCAGGTAGAACAATCGTATAGTGTAGTGGAGTCAAGTAGAGCCAAGAAGAGCCATGGTAGAGTGTAGTAGAGTCAAGTAGAGTTATGTAGTGTAAAGTAGAGGCATAGTTCAATGGAGTAGATGCATGGTAGAGAGTAGTAGAGTCAAGTAGAGCCAAGTAGAGCCATGCTAGAGTGTAGTAGAGTGAAGTAGAGCAAGGTAGAGACATCCTAGAGTGTAATAGAGTCTAGTAGAGTCATGTAGAACCACTGTAGAATGTAGTAGAGTCAGGTAGTGTCAAGTAGAGCCATGGTACAATGGAGTAGAGACATGGTAGAGTGTAGTGGAATCAAGTAGAGCCATGGAAGAGTGTAGTAGAGTCAAGTAGAGCCATGGTAGAGTGTAGTAGAGCCAAGTAGATCAAAGGTAGAGTGTAGTAGAGTCAAGTAGAGCCATGTAGAGCCATGTTAGAGTGGAGAAGAATCATGTAGAGTCAAGTATAGAGCCACGGTCGAATGTAGGAGAGTCATGTAGACTAAAATAGAGGCATGGTAGAATGTAGTAGAGACAGGTACAGTAATGATAGAGTCTAGTAGAATCAAGGAGAGTCAAGTAGAGCCAAGGTAGGGTGTAGTAGTCATTTAGAGCCATGGTAGAATGCAGTAGACCCATATAGTTTCAAGTACAATGGAGTAAATCCATGGTAGAGTGTAGTAGAGTCACGTAGAGCCAAGTAGAGCCATGGTAGAGTGTAGTAGAGTCAAGTAGAGTCAAGTAGAGCCATTCTAGAACGTAGGAGAGTCATGTAGAGTCAAGTACATTCAAGTAGATCCATGGTAGAATGTAGTAGAGTCATGTACAGGCATGGTAGAATGCAGTAAAGACAGGTAGAGCCATGCCATGGTAGAGTGTAGTAGAATCAAGTAGAGCCAGGTAGAGTCATGCTAGAGTGTAGTAGAGTCAAGTAAAGCCAAGTACAGCAATGGTAGAGTGCAGTAGACTCACGTAGAGTCAAGTAGAGGCATGGTGGAATGTAGTAGAGTCATGTAGAGTCAAGTAGAGGCATGGTAGAATGTAGTAGAGCGAGGTACAGGCATGGTATTGTGTAGTACAATTAAGTAGAGTCAAGTAGAGCCATGGTAGAGTGTAGTAGAGTCAAGTAGAGCCATGGTAGAGTGTACTAGAGTGAAGTAGAGTCAAGTAGAGCCATGGTAGAATGTAGTAGAGGCATGTAGAGTCAAGTAGGAGCATGGTAGAATGTAGTTGAGTCATGTAGAGTCAAGTAGAGGCATGGTAGAGTGTAGTAGAGATAGGTAGAGCCATGGTAGAGAGCAGTAGAAGCAAGTAGAGTCAAGTAGAGTCAAGTAGAGCAATGGTAGGATGTAGTAGAGTCATGTAGAGGCATGGTAGAATGCAGTAGAGTCATGTAGTGTCATGTACAATGGAGTAGAGCCATGGTAGAGTGCAGCAGAGTCAAGTAGAGCAAAGTAGAGTCAAGTAGAGCCATGGTAGAATGTAGTAGATTCATATAGAATCAAGTAGAGCGATGGTAGAATGTGGTAGAGTCATGTAGTGTCAAGTGGTGTCAAGTAGAGGCATAGTACAATGGAATAGAGCCATGGTAGAGTGTTGTAGAGTCACGTAGAGCCAAGTAGAGCCATGCTAGAGTGTAATAGAATCAAGAAGAGCCAAGTTGAGCCATGCTAGAGTGTAGTAGAGTCAACTAGAGCCATATAGAGCCATGGTAGAGTGCAGTAGACTCACGTAGAGTCAAGTAGAGGCATGATGGAATGTAGTAGAGTCATCTAGAGTCAAGTAGAGGCATGGTAGAATGTAGTAGAGCAAGGTAGAGCCATGGTATTGTGTAGTAGAATCAAGGAGAGCCAAGTAGAGTCAAGCTAGAGTGTAGTAGAGTCAAGTAGAGCCACGTAGAGCCATGGTAGAGTGTAGTAGAGCAAAGTAGAGCCATGGTAGAGTGTAGTTGAGTCAAGTAGAGTCATGTAGTGTAAAGTAGAGGCATAGTACAATGGAGAACATCCATGGTAGAGTGCAGTGGAGTCAAGTAGAGCCATGCTAGAGTGTAGTAGAGTGAAGTAGAGTGAAGTAGAGTGAAGTAGAGTGAAGTAGAGCCAAGTAGAGCCACGGTAGAGTGAAGTTGAGTCAAGTAGAGTCATGTAGTGTAAAGTAGAGGCATAGTACAATGGAGAACATCCATGGTAGAGTGCAGTGGAGTCAAGTAGAGCCATGCTAGAGTGTAGTAGAGTGAAGTAGAGTGAAGTAGAGTGAAGTAGAGTGAAGTAGAGCCAAGTAGAGCCACGGTAGAGTGAAGTTGAGTCAAGTAGAGTCATGTAGTGTAAAGTAGAGGCATAGTACAATGGAGTACATCCATGGTAGAGTGCAGTGGAGTCAAGTAGAGCCATGCTAGAGTGTAGTAGAGTGAAGTAGAGTCAAGTAGAGCCATTATAGAATGTAGTAGAGTCATGTAAAATCAAGTAGAGTCAAGTAGAGGCATGGTGGAATGTAGTAGAGACAGGTAGAGCCATGGAAGAGTGTAGTAGAATCAAGTAGGCTCAAGTAGAGCCATGCTAGAGTGTAGTAGAGCCAAGTTGAGTCAAGTAGAGCCATGGTAGAATGTAGTAGAGTCGTGTAGAGTCAAGTAGGGGCATGGAAGAATGTAGTATAGACAGGTAGAGCCATGGAAGTGTGTAGTAGAACCAAGTACGATCAAGTAGAGCCATGCTATAGTGTGTAGTAGAGCCAAGTACAGCCAAGTAGAGCCATGGTATAGTGCAGTAGACTCACGTAGAGTCAAGTAGAGGCATGGTGGAATGTAGTAGAGTCATGTAGATTCAAGTAGAGTCAAGTAGAACAATGGTAGAATGTAGTAGAGCCATGGTAGAATGTAGTAGAGACAAGTAGAGCCAGATAGAGCAATGGTATAGCGTACTGGAGTCAAGTAGAGCCAAGGAGAGCCATGGTAGGGTGTAGTAGAGTCAGGTAGAGCAATGGTAGAATGTAGTAGAGTGCAGTAGAGTCAAGTAGAGGCATGGTAGAATGTAGTAGAGACAGGTAGAGCCATGCCTTGGTAGAGTGTAGTAGAATCATGTAGAGCCAAGTAGAGCCATGCTAGAGTGTAGTAGAGTCAACTAGAGCCATGTAGAGCCATGGTAGAATGCAGCAGACTCACGTAGAGTCAAGTAGAGGCATGATGGAATGTAGTAGAGTCATGTAGAGTCAAGTAAAGGCATGGTAGAGTGTAGTAGAGTCAGGTAGAGCCATGGTAGAGTGTAGTAGAGCAAAGTTGAGCTATGGTAGGATGTAGTTGAGTCAAGTAGAGTCATGTAGTGTAAAGTAGAGGCATAGTACAATGGAGTAGATCCATGGTAGAGTGCAGTGGAGTCAAGTAGAGACATGCTAGAGTGTAGTAGAGTGGAGTAGAGTCAAGTACAGTCATTACAGAATGTAGTAGAGTCGTGTAGAGGCAAGTAGGGGCATGGTAGAATGTAGTAGAGACAGGTAGAGCCATGGAAGAGTGTAGTAGAATCAAGTAGGGTCAAGTAGAGCCATGCTAGAGTGTAGTAGACCCAAGTGGAGTCAAGTAGAGCCATGGTAGAATGTACTAGAGTCGTGTAGAGTCAAGTAGGGGCATGGTAGAATGTAGTAGAGACAGGTAGAGCCATGGAAGAGTGTAGTAGAACCAAGTAGGGTCAAGTAGAGCCATGCTAGTGTGTAGTAGAGCCAAGTATAGTCAAGTAGAGCCATGGTAGAGTGCAGTAGACTCACGTAGAGTCAAGTAGAGGCATGGTGGAATGTAGTAGAGTCATGTAGAGTCAAGTAGAGTCAAGTACAACAATGGTAGAATGTAGTAGATCCACTGTAGAATGTAGTAGAGACAAGTAGAGCCAGGTAGAGCAATGGTATAATTTGGTGGAGTCAAGTAGAGCCAAGGAGAGCCATGGTAGGGCGTAGTAGAGTCAGGTAGAGCCATGGTAGAATGTAGTAGAGTCATGTAGAGTCAAGTAGAGGCATGGTAGAATGTAGTAGAGACAGGTAGAGCCATGCCATGGTAGAGTGTAGTAGAATCAAGTAGAGCCAAGTAGAGCCATGGTAGTGTGGAGTAGAGTCAGGTGGATATGGTAGAATGTAGTAGAGTCATATAGTTTCAAGTAGAGGCATAGTACAATGGAGTAGAGCCATGGAAGAATGTAGTAGAGTCAAGTAGAGCCAAGTAGAGCCATGGTGGAGTGCAGTATAGACTCACGTACAGTCACATAGAGGCATGGTGGAGTGTAGTAGGGTCATGTAGAGTCAAGTAGAGGCATGGTAGAATGTAGTAGAGCCAGGTAGAGCCATGGTATTGTGTAGTAGAATTACGTAGAGTAAAGTAGAGCCATGGTAGAGTGAAGGTAGAGTCAAGTAGAGCCATGGTAGAGTGTAGTAGAGCCAAGTAGAGCCATGGTAGAGTGAAGTTGAGTCAAGTAGAGTCATGTAGTGTAAAATAGAGGCATAGTATAATGGAATAGATCCATGGTAGAGTGTAGTAGAGTCAAGTAGAGCCATGGAAGAATGTAGTAGAGGCATGTAGAGTCAAGTAGGGGCACGGTAGAATGTAGTAGAAACAGGTAGAACCATGGTAGAGTGCAGTAGAATCAAGTAGAGTCAAGTAGAGCAATGGTAGGATGTAGTAGAGTCATGTAGAGGCATGGTAGAATGCAGTAGAGTCATGGAGTGTCATGTACAATGGAGTAGAACCATGGTAGAGTGTAGTAGAGTCAAGTAGAGCAAAGTAGAGTCAAGTAGAGCCATGGTAGAATGTAGTAGAGTCATATACAGTGAAGTAGCGCTATGGTAGAATGTAGTAGAGCCATGGTAGAATGTAATAGAGTCAAGTAGAGCAAAGTAGAGCCATGCTAGAGTGTAGTAGAGTCAAGTAGATCCAAGTAGAGCCATGGTAGAGTGTTAGTATAGATCCAACGAGACCGACATAGTGCAAGGGTAGAGTGTAGTACAGTCAAGTAGAGCCAAATAGACCCATGGTAGAATGTAGTAGAGCCATGTAGAGTTAAGTAGAGGCATGGAAGAATGTAGAAGAACCAGGTAGAGCCATGGTAGTGTGTAGTAGAGTCAAGTAGAGTCACATACAGTCATGATAGAATGTAGTAGAGCCAAGGTAGTGTGTAGTAGAGTCAAGTAGAGCCAAGTAGAGCCATGGTAGAGTGTTAGTAGATCCAAGGAGACCAATGCAGATCCATGGTAGAATGTAGTACAGTCAAGTAGAGCCAAATAGAACCATGGTAGAATGTAGTAGAGTCAAGTAGAGCCATGGTAGAATGTAGGAGAGTCGATAAAGTCAAGTAGAACTATGCTAGATTGTAGTAGAGCCATGGTAGAAGGGAGTAGATACAAGTAGAACCAAGTAGAGCAATGGTATAGTGTAGTAGAGTCCAGTACAGCAAGTAGAGCCATGGTACAGTGTAGTAGAGTCAAGTAGAGCCATCGTAGAATGTAGTAGAGTCATGTAGTATCAAGTAGAGCCATGCTACAATGGAGTAGAGACATGGTAGAGTGTAGTGGAATCAAGTAGAGCCAATTAGACCCAAGGTAGAGTGTAGCAGAATCAAGGAGAGTCAAGTAGAGCCATGGTAGAATGTAGTGGCGTCATATAGAGTTAAGTAGAGCTATGGTAGAATGTAGTAGAGCCATGGTAGAATGTAGTAGAGACAAGTAGCACCAGGTAGAGCAATGGTATAGTGTAGTGGAGTCAAGTAGAGCCAAGTAGAGCCATGGTAGAGTGTAGTAGAGTCAAGTAGAGTTATGTAGTGTAAAGTAGAGGCATAGTTCAATGGAGTAGATGCATGGTAGAGAGTAGTAGAGTCAAGTAGAGCCAAGTAGAGCCATGCTAGAGTGCAGTAGAGTCAAGTAGAGCCAAGTAGAGACATGCTAGAGTGTAATAGAGTCTAGTAGAGTCATGTACAACCACTGTATAATGTAGTAGAGTCAGGTAGTGTCAAGTAGAGCCATGGTACAATGGAGTAGAGACATGGTAGAGTGTAGTGGAATCAAGTAGAGCCATGGAAGAGTGTAGTATAGAGTCAAGTAGAGCCATGGTAGAGTGTAGTAGAGCCAAGTAGATCCAAGGTAGAGTGTAGCAGAGTCAAGTAGAGAAAAGTAGAGTCAAGTAGAGCCATGGTAGAATGTAGTAGATTCATATAGAGTCAAGTAGAGCTATGGTAGAATGTGGTAGAGTCATGTAGTGTCAAGTAGTGTCAAGTAGAGGCATAGTACAATGGAGTAGAGCCATGGTAGAGTGTAGTAGAGTGAAATAGAGCCAAGTAGAGCCATGCTAGAGTGTAGTAGAGTCAAGGAGAGCCAAGTTGAGCCATCCTAGAGTGTAGTAGAGTCAAGTAGAGTCAAGTAGAGGAATGGTCGAATGTAGTAGAGTCATGTAGAGTCAAGTGGAGTCAAGTAGAGCAATGGTAGAATGTAGTAGAGCCATGGTAGAATGTAGTAGAGACAAGTAGAGCCAGGTAGAGCAATGGTATAGTGTAGTGGAGTCAAGTAGAGTCAAGGAGAGCCATGGTAGGGTGTAGTAGAGTCAGGTAGAACCACGGTAGAATGTAGTAGAGTGCAGTATAGTAAAGTAGAGGCATGGTAGAATGTAGTAGAGACAGGTAGAGCCATGCCTTGGCAGAGTGTAGTAGAATCAAGTAGAGCCAAGTAGAGCCATGCTAGAGTGTAGTACAGTCAAGTAGATCCAACTTAAGCCATGCTAGAGTGCAGTAGACTAACGTAGAGTCAAGTATAGTCATGTAGAGTCATGTAGAGTGATGTAGAGTCAAGTAGAGTCAAGTAGAGCCATGGTAGAATGTAGTAGAGCCAAGGTAGAATGTAGTAGAGCCAAGTAGAGCCATGGTAGAGTGTAGTTGAGTCAAGTAGAGTCATGTAGTGTAAAGTAGAGGTATAGTACAATGGAGTGGATCCATTGTATAGAGTGCAGTGGAGTCAAGTAGAGCCATGCTAGAGTGTAATAGAGTGAAGTAGAATCAAGTACAGATATAGAATGTAGTAGAGTCATGTAAAGTCAAGTAGAGTCAAGTAGAGGCATGGTGGAATGTAGTAGAGACCGGTAGAGCCATGGAAGAGTGCAGTAGAATCAAGTAGGGTCAAGTAGAGCCATGCTAGAGTGTAGTAGAGCCAAGTGGAGTCAAGTAGAGCCATTGTAGAATGTAGTAGAGTCGTGTAGAGTCAAGTAGGGGCATGGTAGACTGTAGTAGAGACAGGTAGAGCCATGGAAGGGTGCAGTAGAATCAAGTAGGGTCAAGTAGAGCCATGCTAGTGTATAGTAGAGCCAAGTAGAGCCAAGTAGAGCCATGGTATAGTGCAGTAGACTCACGTAGAGTCAAGTAGAGGCATGGTGGAATGTAGTAGAGTCATGTAGAGTCAACTAGAGTCAAGTAGAACAATGGTAGAATGTAGTAGATCCACGGTAGAATGTAGTAGAGTGCAGTAGAATGAAGTAGAGGCATGGTAGATTGTAGTAGAGTCATGTAGAGCCATGCCTTGGTACAGTGTAGTAGAATCAAGTAGAGCCAAGTAGAGCCATGCTAGAGTGTAGTAGAGTCAAGTAGAGCCACGTAGAGCCATGCTAGAGTGTAGTAGATTCAACTAGAGCCATGTAGAGCCATGGTCGAGTGCAGTAGACACACGTAGAGTCAAGTAGAGGCATGATGGAATGCAGGAGAGTCATGTAGAGTCAAGTATAGTCAAGTAGAACAATGGTAGAATGTAGTAAAGTCATGTAGAGTCAAGTAGAGGCATGGTAGAATGTAGTAGAGCCAGGTAGAGCCATGGTACTGTGTAGTACAACTAAGTAGAGTCAAGTAAAGGCATGGTAGAGTGTAGTAGAGTCAAGTAGAGCCATGGTAGAGTGCAGTAGAGCTAAGTAGAGCCATGGAAGAGTGTAGTTGAGTCAAGTAGAGTCATGTAGTGTAAAGTAGAGGCATAGTACAATGGAGTAGATCCATAGTAGAGTGCAGTGGAGTCAAGTAGAGCCATGCTAGAGTGTAGTAGAGTGAAGTAGAGTCAAGTAGAGCCATTTTAGAATGTAGTAGACTCATGTAAAGTCAAGTAGAGTGATGTAGAGGCATGGTGGAATGTAGTAGAGACAGGTAGAGCCATGGAAGAGTGTAGTAGAATCAAGTAGGGTCAAGTAGAGCCATGCTAGAGTGTAGTAGAGTGAAGTGGAGTCAAGTAGAGCCATGGTAGAATCTAGTAGAGTTGTGTAGAGTCAAGTAGGGGCATGGTAGAATGTAGTAGAGACAGGTAGAGCCATGGAAGAGTGTAGTAGAATCAAGTAGGGTCAAGTAGAGCCATGCTAGTGTGTAGTAGAGCCAAGTAGAGCCAAGTAGAGCCATGGTAGAATGTAGTAGAGTCATGTACAGTCAGGTAGAATCAAATAGAACAATGGTAGAATGTAGTAGATCCACAGTAGAATGTAGTAGAGACAAGTAGAGCCAGGTAGAGCAATGGTATAGTATGGTGGAGTCAAGTAGAGTCTAGGAGAGCCATGGTAGGTTGTAGTAGAGTCAGGTAAAGACATGGTAGAATGCAGTAGAGTGCAGTGGAGTAAAGTAGAGGCATGGTAGAATGTAGTAGAGACAGGTAGAGCCATGCCTTGGTAGAGTGTAGTAGAATCAAGTAGAGCCAAGTAGAGCCATGCTAGAGTGTAGTACAGTCAAGTAGATCCAACTACAGCCATGCTAGAGTGCAGTAGACTAACGTAGAGTAAAGTATAGTCATGTAGAGTCAAGTAGAGTCAAGTAGAGCCATGGTAGAATGTAGTAGAGCCATGGTAGAATGTAGTAGAGACAAGTAGAGCCAAGTAGAGCGATGCTAGAGTGTAGTAGAGTCAAGTAGAGCCACGTAGAGTCATGCTAGAGTGTAGTAGAGCCAAGTAGAGTCAACTAGAGCCATGGTAGAGTGAAGTAGACTCAGGTAGAGTCAAGTAGAAGCATGGTGGAATGTAGTAGAGTCATGTAGAGTCAAGTAGAGGCATGGTAGAATGTGGTAGAGCCAGGTAGAGCCATGGTATTGTGTAGTAGAATTAAGTAGAGTCAAGTAAAGGCATGGTAGAGTGTAGTAGAGTCAAGTAGAGCCATGGTAGAGTGTAGTAGAGTCAAGTAGAGCCATGGTATAGTGTAGTAGAGTCAAGTAGACTCAAGTAGAGCCATTTTAGAATGTGGTAGAGTCATGTAAAGTCAAGTAGAGTCATGTAGAGGCATGGTGGAATGTAGTAGAGACAGGTAGAGCCATGGAAGAGTGTAGTAGAATCAAGTACGGTCAAGTAGAGCCATGCTAGTGTGTAGTAGAGCCAAGTAGATCCAAGTAGAGCCATGGTAGAATGTAGTAGAGTCATGTAGAGTCAAGTAGAATCAAATAGAACAATGGTAGAATGTAGTAGATCCACGGTAGAATGTAGTAGAGACAAGTAGAGCCAGGTAGAGCAATGGTATAGTGTGGTGGAGTCAAGTAGAGCCTAGGAGAGCCATGGTAGGGTTTAGTAGAGTCAGGTAGAGCCATGGTAGAATGTAGTAGAGTGCAGTAGAGTGAAGTAGAGGCATGGTAGAATGTAGTAGAGACAGGTAGAGCCATGCCTTGGTAGAGTGCAGTAGAATCAAGTAGAGCCAAGTAGAGCCATGCTAGAGTGTAGTGCAGTCAAGTAGATCCAACTAAAGCTATGCTAGAGTGCAGTAGACTAACGTAGAGTAAAGTATAGTCATGTAGAGTCAAGTAGAGTCAAGTAGAGCCATGGTGGAATGTAGTAGAGTCATGTAGAGTCAAGTAGAGTCGAGTAGAACAATGGTAGAATGTAGTAGATCCACGGTAGAATGTAGTAGAGACAAGTGGAGCCAGGTAGAGCAATGGTATAGTTTGGTGGAGTCAAGTAGAGCCAAGGAGAGCCATGGTAGGGTGTAGTAGAGTCAGGTAGAGCCATGGTAGAATATAGTAGAGTCATGTAGAGTCAAGTAGAGGGATGGTAGAATGTAGTAGAGCCAGGTAGAACCATGGTATTGTGTAGTACAATTAAGTAGAGTCAGGTAAAGGCATGGTAGAGTGTAGTAGAGTCAAGTTGAGCCATGGTAGAGTGTAGAAGAGCCAAGTAGAGCCAAGGTAGAGTGTAGTTGAGTCAAGTAGAGTCATGTAGTGTAAAGTAGAGGCATAGTACAATGGAGTACATCCATGGTAGAGTGCAGTGGAGTGAAGTAGAGCCATGCTAGAGTGTAGTAGAGTGAAGTAGAGTCAAGTAGACCCATTATAGAATGTAGTAGAGTCATGTAAAATGAAGTAGAGTCAAGTAGGGGCATGGTGGAATGTAGTAGAGACAGGTAGAGCCATGGAAGAGTGTAGTAGAATCAAGTAGGGTCAAGTAGAGCCATGCTAGAGTGTAGTAGAGCCAAGTGGAGTCAAGTAGAGTCATGGTAGAATATAGTAGACTCGTGTAGAGTCAAGTAGGGGCATGGTAGAATATAGTATAGACAGGTAGAGCCATGGAAGAGTGTAGTAGAATCAAGTAGGGTCAAGTAGAGCCATGCTAGTGTGTAGTAGAGCCAAGTAGAGCCAAGTAGAGCCATGGTAGAGTGTAGTAGACTGACGTAGTGTCAAGTAGAGGCATGGTGGAATGTAGTAGAGTCATGTAGAGTCAAGTAGAGTCAAGTAGAACAATGGTAGAATGTAGTAGATTCACGGTAGAATGAAGTAGAGACAAGTAGAGCCAGGTAGAGCAATGGTATAGTGTGGTGGAGTCAAGTAGCTAGAGCCAAGGAAAGCCATGGTAGGGTGTAGTAGAGTCAGGTAGAGCCATGGTAGAAGGTAGTAGAGTGCAGTAGAGTCAAGTAGAGGCATGGTAGAATGTAGTAGAGACAGGTAGAGCCATGCCTTGGTAGAGTGTAGTAGAATCATGTAGAGCCAAGTAGAGTCATGCTAGAGTGTAGTAGAGTCAACTAGAGCCATGCAGAGCCATGGTAGAATGAAGTAGACTCACGTAGAGTCAAGGAGAGGCATGATGGAATGTAGTAGAGTCATGTAGAGTCAAGTAGAGGCATGGTAGAATGCAGTAGAGCCAGGTAGAGCCATGGTATTGTGTAGTAGAATTAAGTAGAGTCAAGTAAAGACATGGTAGAGTGTAGTAGAGTCAGGTAGAGCCATGGTAGAGTGTAGTAGAGCCAAGTTGAGCCATGGTAGGGTGTAGTTGAGTCAAGTAGAGTCATGTAGTGTAAAGTAGAGGCATAGTACAATGGAGTAGATCCATGGTAGAGTGCAGTGGAGTCAAGTAGAGCCATGCTAGAGTGTAGTAGAGTGGAGTAGAGTCAAGTAGTGTCATAATAGAATGTAGTAGAGTCGTGTAGAGTCAAGTAGGGGCATGGTAGAATGTAGCAGAGACAGGTAGAGCCATGGAAGAGTGTAGTAGAATCAAGTAGGGTCAAGTAGAGCCATGCTAGAGTGTAGTAGACCCAAGTGGAGTCAAGTAGAGCCATGGTAGAATGTACTAGAGTCGTGTAGAGTCAAGTAGGGGCATGGTATAATGTAGTAGAGACAGGTAGAGCCAGGGAAGAGTGTAGTAGAATCAAGTAGGGTCAAATAGAGCCATGCTAGTGTGTAGTAGAGCCAAGTATAGGCAAGTAGAGCCATGGTAGAGTGCAGTAGACTCACATAGAGTCAAGTAGAGGCATGGTGGAATGTAGTAGAGTCATGTAGAGTCAAGTAGAGTCAAGTAGAACAATGGTAGAATGTAGTAGATCCACGGTAGAATGTAGTAGAGACAAGTAGAGCCAGGTAGAGCAATGGTATAGTTTGGTGGAGTCAAGTAGAGCCAAGGAGAGCCATGGTAGGGCGTAGTAGAGTCAGGTAGAGCCATGGTAGAATGTAGTAGAGTCATGTAGAGTCAAGTAGAGGCAGCATGGTAGAATGTAGTAGAGACAGGTAGAGTGTAGTAGAATCAAGTAGAGCCAAGTAGAGCCATAGTAGTGTGGAGTAGAGTCAGGTGGATATGGTAGAATGTAGTAGAGTCATATAGTTTCAAGTAGAGGCATAGTACAATGGAGTAGAGCCATGGTAGAATGTAGTAGAGTCAAGTAGAGTCATGTAGTGTAAAGTAGAGGGATAGTACAATGGAGTGGATCCATTGTATAGAGTGCAGTGGAGTCAAGTAGAGCCATGCTAGAGTGTAGTAGAGTGAAGTAGAATCAAGTACAGATATAGAATGTAGTAGAGTCATGTAAAGTCAAGTAGAGTCAAGTAGAGGCATGGTGGAATGTAGTAGAGACCGGAAGAGCAATGGAAGAGTGCAGTAGAATCAAGTAGGGTCAAGTAGAGCCATGCTAGACTGTAGTAGAGCCAAGTGGAGTCAAGTAGAGCCATTGTAGAATGTAGTAGAGTCGTGTAGAGTCAAGTAGGGGCATGGTAGACTGTAGTAGAGACAGGTAGAGCCATGGAAGGGTGTAGTAGAATCAAGTAGGGTCAAGTAGAGCCATGCTAGTGTATAGTAGAGCCAAGTAGAGCCAAGTAGAGCCATGGTATAGTGCAGTAGACTCACGTAGAGTCAAGTAGAGGCATGGTGGAATGTAGTAGAGTCATGTAGAGTCAACTATAGTCAAGTAGAACAATGGTAGAATGTAGTAGATCCACGGTAGAATGTAGTAGAGTGCAGTAGAATCAAGTAGAGGCATGGTAGAATGTAGTAGAGTCATGTAGAGCCATGCCTTGGTAGAGTGTAGTAGAATAAAGTAGAGCCAAGTAGAGCCATGCTAGAGTGTAGTAGAGTCAAGTAGAGCCACGTAGAGCCATGCTAGAGTGTAGTAGAGTCAACTAGAGCCATGTAGAGCCATGGTCGAGTGCAGTAGACTCACGTAGAGTCAAGTAGAGGCATGATGGAATGCAGGAGAGTCATGTAGAGTCAAGTAGGGTCAAGTAGAGCCATGCTAGTGTGTAGTAGAGCCAAGTAGAGCCAAGTAGAGCCATGGTAGAATGTAGTAGAGTCATGTAGAGTCAGGTAGAATCAAATAGAACAATGGTAGAATGTAGTAGATCCACGGTAGAATGTAGTAGAGACAAGTAGAGCCAAGTAGAGCAATGGTATAGTGTGGTGGAGTCAAGTAGAGCCTAGGAGAGCCATGGTAGGTTGTAGTAGAGTCAGGTAGAGCCATGGTAGAATGTAGTAGAGTGCAGTGGAGTTAAGTAGAGGCATGGTAGAATGTAGTAGAGACAGGTAGAGCCATGCCGTGGTAGAGTGTAGTAGAATCAAGTAGAGCCAAGTAGAGCCATGCTAGAGTGTAGTACAGTCAAGTAGATCCAACTACAGCCATGCTAGAGTGCAGTAGACTAACGTAGAGTCAAGTATAGTCATGTAGAGTCAAGTAGAGTCAAGTAGAGCCATGGTAGAATGGAGTAGAGCCATGGTAGAATATAGTAGAGACAAGTAGAGCCAAGTAGAGCCATGCTAGGGTGTAGTAGAGTCAAGTAGAGCCACGTAGAGCCATGCTAGAGTGTAGTAGAGCCAAGTAGAGTCAACTAGAGCGATGGTAGAGTGTAGTAGACTCAGGTAGAGTCAAGTAGAGGCATATTGGAATATAGTAGAGTCATGTAGAGTCAAGTTGAGGCATGGTAGACTGTAGTACAGCCAGGTAGAGCCATGGTATTGTGAAGTTGAATTAAGTAGAGTCAAGTAAAGGCATGGTAGAGTGTAGTAGAGTCAAGTAGAGCCATGGTAGAGTGTAGTAGACTCAGGTAGAGTCAAGTAGAGGCATGCTGGAATGTAGTAGAGTCATGTAGAGTCAAGTAGAGGCATGGTAGAATGTAGTAGAGCCAGGTAGAGCCATGGTATTGTGTAGTAGAATTAAGTAGAGTCAAGTAAAGGCATGGTAGAGTGTAGTAGAGTCAAGTAGAGCCATGGTAGAGTGTAGAAGAGCCAAGTAGAGCCATGGTAGATTGTAGTGGAGTCAAGTAGAGCCATGTAGTGTAAAGTAGAGGTATAGTAGAATGGAGTAGATCCATGGTAGAGTGCAGTGGAGTCAAGTAGAGCCATGCTAGAGTGTAGTAGAGTGAAGTAGAGTCAAGTAGAGCCATTATAGAATGTAGTAGAGTCATGTAAAGTCAAGTAGAGTCAAGTAGAGGCATGGTGGAATGTAGTAGAGACAGGTAGAGCCATGGAAGAGTGTAGTAGAATCAAGTAGATCAAGTAGAGCCATGCTAGAGTGTAGTAGAGCCAAGTGGAGTCAAGTAGAGTCATGGGAGAATGTAGTAGAGTCGTGTAGAGTCAAGTAGGGGCAAGGTAGAATGTACTAGAGACAGGTAGAGCCATGGAAGAGTGTACTAGAATCAAGTACGGTCAAGTAGAGCCATGCTAGTGTGTAGTAGAGCCAAGTAGAGCCACATAGAGCCATGGTATAGTGCAGTAGACTCACGTAGAGTGAAGTAGAGTCATGGTGGAATGCAGTACAGCCATGTAGAGTCAAGTAGAGTCAAGTAGAACAATGGTAGAATGTAGTAGATCCACGGTAGAATGTAGTAGAGACAAGTAGAGCAAGGTAGAGCAATGGTATAGTGTGGTGGAGTCAACTAGAGCCAAGGAAAGCCATGGTAGGGTGTAGTAGAGTCATGTAGAGCCATGGTAGAATGTAGTAGAGTGCAGTAGAGTCAGGTAGAGGCATGGTAGAATGTAGTAGAGATAGGTAGAGCCATGCCTTGGTAGAGTGTAGTAGAATCAAGTAGAGCCAAGTAGAGCCATGCTAGAGTGTAGTAGAGTCACGTAGAGCCACGTAGAGCCATGCTAGAATGTAGTAGAGTCAACTAGAGCCATGTGGAGGCATGGTAGAGTGCAGTAGACTCACGTAGAGTCAAGTAGAGGCATGATGGAATGTAGTAGAGTGATGTAGAGTCAAGTAGAGGTATGGTAGAATGTAGTAGAGCCAGGTAGAGCCATGGTATTGTGTAGTAGAATTGATTAGAGTCAAGTAAAGGCATGGTAGAATGTAGTAGAGACAGGTAGAGCCATGGAAGAGTGTAGTAGAATCAAGTAGGGTCAAGTAGAGCCATGCTAGTGTGTAGTAGAGCTAAGTAGAGCAAAGTAAAGCCATGGTAGAGTGAAGTAGACTCACGTAGAGTCAAGTAGAGGCATGGTGGAATGTAGTAGAGTCATGAAGAGTCAAGTAGAGTCAAGTAGAACAATGGTAGAATGTAGTAGATCCGCGGTAGAATGTAGTAGAGACAAGTAGAGCCAGATAGAGCAATGGTATAGTTTGGTGGAGTTAAGTAGAGCCAAGGAGAGCCATGGTAGGGTGTAGTAGAGTCAGGTAGAGCCATGGTAGAATGTAGTAGAGTCATGTAGAGTCAAGTAGAGGCATGGTAGAATGTAGTAGAGACAGGTAGAGCCATGCCATGGTAGAGTGTAATAGAATCAAGTAGAGCCAAGTAGAGCCATGGTAGTGTGGAGTAGAGTCATGTGGATATGGTAGAATGTAGTAGATATAGTTTCAAGTAGAGGCATAGTACAATGGAGTAGAGCCATTGTAGAGTGTAGTAGAGTCAAGTAGAGCCAAGTAGAGCCATAGTGGAGTGTAGTATAGACTCACGTAGAGTCACATAGAGGCATGGTGGAGTGTAGTAGGGTCATGCAGAGTCAAGTAGAGGCATGGTAGAATGTAGTAGAGCCAGGTAGAGCCATGGTATTGTGTAGTAGAATTACGTAGAGTAAAGTAGAGCCATGGTAGAGTGTAGTAGAATGAAGTAGAGTGAAGTACAGTCAAGTAGAGCCATGGTAGAATGTAGTAGAGGCATGTAGAGTCAAGTAGGGGCACGGTAGAATGTAGTAGAATCAAGTAGAGTCAAGTAGAGGCATGGTAGAATGTAGTAGAGACAGGTAGAGCCATGGTAGAGTGCAGTAGAATCAAGTAGAGTCAAGTAGAGCAATGGTAGGATGTAGTAGAGTCATGTAGAGGCATGGTAGAATGCAGTAGAGTCATGTAGTGTCATGTACAATGGAGTAGAGCCATGGTAGAGTGTAGTAGAGTCAAGTAGAGCAAAGTACAGTCAAGTAGAGCCTTGGAAGAATGTAGTAGATTCATATAGAGACAAGTACAGCTATGGTAGAATGTGGTAGAGTCATGTAGTGTCAAGTAGAGGCATAATACAATGGAGTAGAGCCACGGTAGAGAGTAGTAGAGTCATATAGAGCCAAGTAGAGCCATGCTAGAGTGTAGTAGAGTCAAGTAGACCCAAGAAGAGCCATGCTAGAGTGTAGTAGAGTCAAGTAGAGCCAAGTAGAGCCATGCTAGAGAGTAGTACAGTCAAGTAGATCCAACTAAAGCCATGCTAGAGTGCAGTAGACTCACTTAGAGTCAAGTATAGTCATGTAGAGTCAAGTAGAGCAATGGTAGAATGTAGTAGAGCCATGGTAGAATGTAGTAGAGACAAGTAGAGCCAGGTAGAGCAATGGTATAGTGTAGTGGAGTCAAGTAGAGCCAAGGAGAACCATGGTAGGGTGTAGTAGAGTCAGGTAGAGCCATGGTAGAATGTAGTAGAGTGCAGTACAGTTAAGTAGAGGCATGATAGAATGTAGTAGAGACAAGTAGAGCCATGGCATGGTATAGTGTAGTAGAATCAAGTAGAGCCAACTAGAGCCATAGTAGTGTGGAGTAGAGTCAGGTAGAGCCATGGTAGAATATAGTAGAGTCATGTAGTGTCAAGTAGAGGCATAGTAGAATGGAGTATACAATGGTAGAGTGCAGTAGACACACGTAGAGTCAAGTAGAGCCATGGTAGAATGTAGTAGAATCAAGTAGAGCCAAGTTGAGCCATGCTAGAGTGTAGTAGAGTCAACTAGAGCCATGTAGAGCCATGGTAGAGTGCAGTAGACTCACGTAGAGTCAAGTAGAGGCATGATGGAATGTAGTAGAGTCATCTAGAGTCAAGTAGAGGTATGGTAGAATGAAGTAGAGCCAGGTAGAGCCATGGTATTGTGTAGTAGAATCAAGGAGAGCCAAGTAGAGTCATGCTAGAGTGTAGTAGAGTCAAGTAGAGCCACGTAGAGCCATGGTAGAGTGTAGTAGAGCCAAGTAGAGCCATGGTAGAGTGTAGTTGAGTCAAGTAGAGTCATGTAGTGTAAAGTTGAGGTATAGTACAATGGAGTAGATCCATGGTAGAGTGCAGTGGAGTCAAGTAGAGCCATGCTAGAGTGTAGTAGAGTGAAGTAGAGTCAAGTACAGCCAATATAGAATGTAGTAGAGTCATGTAAAGTCAAGTAGAGTCAAGTAGAGGCATGGTGGAATGTAGTAGAGACAGGTAGAGCCATGGAAGAGTGTAGTAGAATCAAGTAGGGTCAAGTAGAGCCATGCTAGTGTGTAGTAGAGCCAAGTATAGCCAAGTAGAGCCATGGCAGAGTGCAGTAGACTGACGTAGAGTCAAGTAGAGGCATGGTGGAATGTAGTAGAGTCATGTAGAGTCAAGTAGAGTCAAGTAGAACAATGGTAGAATGTAGTAGATCCACGGTAGAATGTAGTAGAGACAAGTAGAGCCAGGTAGAGCAATGGTATAGTGTGGTGGAGTCAAGTAGAGCCAAGGAGAGCCATGGTAGGGTGTAGTAGAGTCAGTTAGAGCCATGGTAGAATGTAGTAGAGTCATGTAGAGTCAAGTAGAGGGATGGTAGAATGCAGTAGAGCCAGGTAGAGCCAAGGTATTGTGTAGTAGAATTAAGTAGAGTCAGGTAAAGGCATGGTAGAGTGTAGTAGAGTGAAGTTGAGCCATGGTAGAGTGTAGAAGAGCCAAGTAGAGCCATGGTAGAGTGTAGTCGAGTCAAGTAGAGTCATGTAGTGTAAAGTAGAGGCATAGTACAATGGAGTACATCCATGGTAGAGTGCAGTGGAGTCAAGTAAAGCCACGGTAGAGTGTAGTAGAGTGAAGTAGAGTCAAGTAGAGCCATTATAGAATGTAGTAGAGTCATGTAAAATCAAGTAGAGTCAAGTAGGGGCATGGTGGAATTTAGTAGAGACAGGTAGAGCCATGGAAGATTGTAGTAGAATCAAGTAGGGTCAAGTAGAGCCATGCTAGAGTGTAGTACAGCCAAGTGGAGTCAAGTAGAGTCAAGGTAGAATGTAGTAGAGTCGTGTAGAGTCAAGTAGGGGCATGGAAGAATGTAGTATAGACAGGTAGAGCCATGGAAGAGTGTAGTAGAACCAAGTACGATCAAGTAGAGCCATGCTATAGTGTGTAGTACAGCCAAGTACAGCCAAGTAGAGCCACGGTATAGTGCAGTAGACTCACGTAGAGTCAAGTAGAGGCATGGTGGAATGTAGTAGAGTCATGTAGAGTCAAGTAGAGTCAAGTAGAACAATGGTAGAATGTAGTAGAGCCATGGTAGAATGTAGTAGAGACAAGTAGAGCCAGATAGAGCAATGGTATAGCGTAGTGGAGTCAAGTAGAGCCAAGGAGAGCCATGGTAGGGTGTAGTAGAGTCAGGTATAGCCATGGTAGAATGTAGTAGAGTGCAGTAGAGTCAAGTAGAGGCATGGTAGAATGTAGTAGAGACAGGTAGAGCCATGCCTTGGTAGAGTGTAGTAGAATCATGTAGAGCCAAGTAGAGCCATGCTAGAGTGTAGTAGAGTCAACTAGAGCCATGTAGAGCCATGGTAGAATGCAGTAGACTCACGTAGAGTCAAGTAGAGGCATGATGGAATGTAGTAGAGTCATGTAGAGTCAAGTAAAGGCATGGTAGAGTGTAGTAGAGTCAGGTAGAGCCATGGTAGAGTGTAGTAGAGCAAAGTTGAGCTATGGTAGGATGTAGTTGAGTCATGTAGTGTAAAGTAGGGGCATAGTACAATGGAGTAGATCCATGGTAGAGTGCAGTGGAGTCAAGTAGAGCCATGCTAGAGTGTAGTAGAGCCAAGTAGAGCCATGGTAGAGTGTAGTTGAGTCAAGGAGAGTCATGTAGTGTAAAGTAGAGGCATAGTACAATGGAGTAGATCCATGGTAGAGTGCAGTGGAGTCAAGTAGAGACATGCTAGAGTGTAGTAGAGTGGAGTAGAGTCAAGTAGAGTCATTACAGAATGTAGTAGAGTCGTGTAGAGGCAAGTAGGGGCATGGTAGAATGTAGTAGAGACAGGTAGAGCCATGGAAGAGTGTAGTAGAATCAAGTAGGGTCAAGTAGAGCCATGCTAGAGTGTAGTAGACCCAAGTGGAGTCAAGTAGAGCCATGGTAGAATGTACTAGAGTCATGTAGAGTCAAGTAGGGGCATGGTAGAATGTAGTAGAGACAGGTAGAGCCATGGAAGAGTGTAGTAGAACCAAGTAGGGTCAAGTAGAGCCATGCTAGTGTGTAGTAGAGGCAAGTATAGACAAGTAGAGCTATGGTAGAGTGCAGTAGACTCACGTAGAGTCAAGTAGAGGCATGGTGGAATGTAGTAGAGTCATGTAGAGTCAAGTAGAGTCAAGTAGAACAATGGTAGAATGTAGTAGATCCACGGTAGAATGTAGTAGAGACAAGTAGAGCCAGGTAGAGCAATGGTATAATTTGGTGGAGTCAAGTAGAGCCAAGGAGAGCCATGGTAGGGTGTAGTAGAGTCAGGTAGAGCCATGGTAGAATGTAGTAGAGTCATGTAGAGTCAAGTAGAGGCATGGTAGAATGTAGTAGAGACAGGTAGAGCCATGCCATGGTAGAGTGTAGTAGAATCAAGTAGAGCCAAGTAGAGCCATGGTAGTGTGGAGTAGAGTCAGGTGGATATGGCAGAATGTAGTAGAGTCATATAGTTTCAAGTAGAGGCATAGTACAATGGAGTAGAGCCATGGTAGAATGTAGTAGAGTCAAGTAGAGCCAAGTAGAGCCATGGTGGAGTGCAGTATAGACTCACGTACAGTCACATAGAGGCATGGTGGAGTGTAGTAGGGTCATGTAGAGTCAAGTAGAGGCATGGTAGAATGTAGTAGAGCCAGGTAGAGCCATGGTATTGTGTAGTAGAATTACGTAGAGTAAAGTAGAGCCATGGTAGAGTGAAGGTAGAGTCAAGTAGAGCCATGGTAGAGTGTAGTAGAGCCAAGTAGAGCCATGGTAGAGTGAAGTTGAGTCAAGTAGAGTCATGTAGTGTAAAATAGAGGCATAGTATAATGGAATAGATCCATGGTAGAGTGTAGTAGAGTCAAGTAGAGCCATGGAAGAATGTAGTAGAGGCATGTAGAGTCAAGTAGGGGCACGGTAGAATGTAGTAGAAACAGGTAGAGCCATGGTAGAGTGCAGTAGAATCAAGTAGAATCAAGTAGAGCAATGGTAGGATGTAGTAGAGTCATGTAGAGGCATGGTAGAATGCAGTAGAGTCATGGAGTGTCATGTACAATGGAGTAGAACCATGGTAGAGTGTAGTAGAGTCAAGTAGAGTAAAGTAGAGTCAAGTAGAGCCATGGTAGAATGTAGTAGAGTCATATACAGTGAAGTAGCGCTATGGTAGAATGTAGTAGAGCCATGGTAGAATGTAATAGAGTCAAGTAGAGCAAAGTAGAGCCATGCTAGAGTGTAGTAGTGTCAAGTAGATCCTAGTAGAGCCATGGTAGAGTGTTAGTATAGATCCAACGAGACCGACATAGTGCAAGGGTAGAGTGTAGTACAGTCAAGTAGAGCCAAATAGACCCATGGTAGAATGTAGTAGAGCCATGTAGAGTTAAGTAGAGGTATGGAAGAATGTAGAAGAACCAGGTAGAGCCATGGTAGTGTGTAGTAGAGTCAAGTAGAGTCACATAGAGTCATGGTAGAATGTAGTAGAGCCAAGGTAGTGTGTAGTAGAGTCAAGTAGAGCCAAGCAGAGCCACGGTAGAGTGTTAGTAGATCCAAGGAGACCAATGCAGAGCCATGGTAGAATGTAGTACAGTCAAGTAGAGCCAAATAGACCCATGGTAGAATGTAGTAGAGTCAAGTAGAGCCATGGTAGAATGTAGGAGAGTCGATAAAGTCAAGTAGAACTATGCTAGATTGTAGTAGAGCCATGGTAGAAGGGAGTAGACACAAGTAGAACCAAGTAGAACAATGGTATAGTGTAGTAGAGTCCAGTAGAGCAAGTAGAGCCATGGTACAGTGTAGTAGAGTCAAGTAGAGCCATCGTAGAATGTAGTAGAGTCATGTAGTATCAAGTAGAGCAATGCTACAATGGAGTAGAGACATGGTAGAGTGTAGTGGAATCAAGTAGAGCCAATTAGACCCAAGGTAGAGTGTAGCAGAATCAAGGAGAGTCAAGTAGAGCCATGGTAGAATGTAGTGGCGTCATATAGAGTTAAGTAGAGCTATGGTAGAATGTAGTAGAGCCATGGTAGAATGTAGTAGAGACAAGTAGCACCAGGTAGAGCAATGGTATAGTGTAGTGGAGTCAAGTAGAGCCAAGTAGAGCCATGGTAGAGTGTAGTAGAGTCAAGTAGAGTTATGTAGTGTAAAGTAGAGGCATAGTTCAATGGAGTAGATGCATGGTAGAGAGTAGTAGAGTCAAGTAGAGCCAAGTAGAGCCATGCTAGAGTGTAGTAGAGTCAAGTAGAGCCAAGTAGAGACATGCTAGAGTGTAATAGAGTCTAGTAGAGTCATGTACAACAACTGTATAATGTAGTACAGTCAGGTAGTGTCAAGTAGAGCCATGGTACAATGGAGTAGAGACATGGTAGAGTGTAGTGGAATCAAGTAGAGCCATGGAAGAGTGTAGTAGAGTCAAGTAGAGCCATTGTAGAGTGTAGTAGAGCCAAGTAGATCCAAGGTAGAGTGTAGCAGAGTCAAGTAGAGCAAAGTAGAGTCAAGGAGAGCCATGGTAGAATGTAGTAGATTCATATAGAGTCAAGTAGAGCTATGGTAGAATGTGGTAGAGTCATGTAGTGTCAAGTAGTGTCAAGTAGAGGCATAGTACAATAGAGTAGAGCCATGGTAGAGTGTAGTAGATTCAAATAGAGCCAAGTAGAGCCATGCTAGAGTGTAGTAGAGTCAAGGAGAGCCAAGTTGAGCCATCCTAGAGTGTAGTAGAGTCAAGTAGAGTCAAGTAGAGGAACGGTGGAATGTAGTAGAGTCATGTAGAGTCAAGTGGAGTCAAGTAGAGCAATGGTAGAATGTAGTAGAGCCATGGTAGAATGTAGTAGAGACAAGTAGAGCCAGGTAGAGCAATGGTATAGTGTAGTGGAGTCCAGTAGAGACAAGGAGAGCCATGGTAGGGTGTAGTAGAGTCAGGTAGAGCCACGGTAGAATGTAGTAGAGTGCAGTATAGTCAAGTAGAGGCATGGTAGAATGTAGTAGAGACAGGTAGAGCTATGCCTTGGCAGAGTGTAGTAGAATCAAGTAGAGCCAAGTAGAGCCATGCTAGAGTGTAGTACAGTCAAGTAGATCCAACTTAAGCCATGCTAGAGTGCAGTAGACTAACGTAGAGTCAAGTATAGTCATGTAGAGTCATGTAGAGTGATGTAGAGTCAAGTAGAGTCAAGTAGAGCCATGGTAGAATGTAGTAGAGCCAAGGTAGAATGTAGTAGAGCCAAGTAGAGCCATGGTAGAGTGTAGTTGAGTCAAGTAGAGTCATGTAGTGTAAAGTAGAGGTATAGTACAATGGAGTGGATCCATTGTATAGAGTGCAGTGGAGTCAAGTAGAGCCATGCTAGAGTGTAATAGAGTGAAGTAGAATCAAGTACAGATATAGAATGTAGTAGAGTCATGTAAAGTCAAGTAGAGTCAAGTAGAGGCATGGTGGAATGTAGTAGAGACCGGTAGAGCCATGGAAGAGTGCAGTAGAATCAAGTACGGTCAAGTAGAGCCATGCTAGAGTGTAGTAGAGCCAAGTGGAGTCAAGTAGAGCCATTGTAGAATGTAGTAGAGTCGTGTAGAGTCAAGTAGGGGCATGGTAGACTGTAGTAGAGACAGGTAGAGCCATGGAAGATTGTAGTAGAATCAAGTAGGGTCAAGTAGAGCCATGCTAGTGTATAGTAGAGCCAAGTAGAGCCAAGTAGAGCCATGGTATAGTGCAGTAGACTCACGTAGAGTCAAGTAGAGGCATGGTGGAATGTAGTAGAGTCATGTAGAGTCAACTATAGTCAAGTAGAACAATGGTAGAATGTAGTAGATCCACGGTAGAATGTAGTAGAGTGCAGTAGAATCAAGTAGAGGCATGGTAGAATGTAGTAGAGTCATGTACAGCCATGCCTTGGTACAGTGTAGTAGAATCAAGTAGAGCCAAGTAGAGCCATGCTAGAGTGTAGTAGAGTCAAGTAGAGCCACGTAGAGCCATGCTAGAGTGTAGTAGAGTCAACTAGAGCCATGTAGAGCCATGGTCGAGTGCAGTAGACACACGTAGAGTCAAGTAGAGGCATGATGGAATGCAGGAGAGTCATGTAGAGTCAAGTAGAGTCAAGTAGAACAATGGTAGAATGTAGTAAAGTCATGTAGAGTCAAGTAGAGGCATGGTAGAATGTAGTAGAGCCAGGTAGAGCCATGGTACTGTGTAGTACAACTAAGTAGAGTCAAGTAAAGGCATGGTAGAGTGTAGTAGAGTCAAGTAGAGCCATGGTAGAGTGTAGTTGAGTCAAGTAGAGTCATGTAGTGTAAAGTAGAGGCATTGTACAATGGAGTAGATCCATGGTAGAGTGAAGTGGAGTCAAGTAGAGCCATGCTAGAGTGTAGTAGAGTAAAGTAGAGTCAAGTAGAGCCATTTTAGAATGTAGTAGACTCATGTAAAGTCAAGTAGAGTGATGTAGAGGCATGGTGGAATGTAGTAGAGACAGGTAGAGCCATGGAAGAGTGTAGTAGAATCAAGTAGGGTCAAGTAGAGCCATGCTAGAGTGTAGTAGAGTGAAGTGGAGTCAAGTAGAGCCATGGTAGAATCTAGTAGAGTTGTGTAGAGTCAAGTAGGGGCATGGTAGAATGTAGTAGAGACAGGTAGAGCCATGGAAGAGTGTAGTAGAATCAAGTAGGGTCAAGTAGAGCCATGCTAGTGTGTAGTAGAGCCAAGTTGAGCCAAGTAGAGCCATGGTAGAATGTAGTAGAGTCATGTACAGTCACGTAGAATCAAATAGAACAATGGTAGAATGTAGTAGATCCACGGTAGAATGTAGTAGAGACAAGTAGAGCCAGGTAGAGCAATGGTATAGTATGGTGGAGTCAAGTAGAGCCTAGGAGAGCCATGGTAGGTTGTAGTAGAGTCAGGTAAAGACATGGTAGAATGTAGTAGAGTGCAGTGGAGTAAAGTAGAGGGATGGTAGAATGTAGTAGAGACAGGTAGAGCCATGCCTTGGTAGAGTGTAGTAGAATCAAGTAGAGCCAAGTAGAGCCATGCTAGAGTGTAGTACAGTCAAGTAGATCCAACTACAGCCATGCTAGAGTGCAGTAGACTAACGTAGAGTAAAGTATAGTCATGTAGAGTCAAGTAGAGTCAAGTAGAGCCATGGTAGAATGTAGTAGAGCCATGGTAGAATGTAGTAGAGACAAGTAGAGCCAAGTAGAGCGATGCTAGAGTGTAGTAGAGTCAAGTAGAGCCACGTAGAGCCATGCTAGAGTGTAGTAGAGCCAAGTAGAGTCAACTAGAGCCATGGTAGAGTGCAGTAGACTCAGGTAGAGTCAAGTAGAAGCATGGTGGAATGTAGTAGAGTCATGTAGAGTCAAGTAGAGGCATGGTAGAATGTGGTAGAGCCAGGTAGAGCCATGGTATTGTGTAGTAGAATTAAGTAGAGTCAACTAAAGGCATGGTAGAGTGTAGTAGAGTCAAGTAGAGCCATGGTAGAGTGTAGTAGAGTCAAGTAGAGCCATGGTATAGTGTAGTAGAGTGAAGTAGACTCAAGTAGAGCCATTTTAGAATGTGGTAGAGTCATGTAAAGTCAAGTAGAGTCATGTAGAGGCATGGTGGAATGTAGTAGAGACAGGTAGAGCCTTGGAAGAGTGTAGTAGAATCAAGTACGGTGAAGTAGAGCCATGCTAGTGTGTAGTAGAGCCAAGTAGAGCCAAGTAGAGCCATGGTAGAATGTAGTAGATTCATGTAGAGTCAAGTAGAATCAAATAGAACAATGGTAGAATGTAGTAGATCCACGGTAGAATGTAGTAGAGACAAGTAGAGCCAGGTAGAGCAATGGTATAGTGTGGTGGAGTCAAGTAGAGCCTAGGAGAGCCATGGTAGGGTTTAGTAGAGTCAGGTAGAGCCATGGTAGAATGTAGTAGAGTGCAGTAGAGTGAAGTAGAGGCATGGTAGAATGTAGTAGAGTGCAGTAGAGTGAAGTAGAGGCATGGTAGAATGTAGTAGAGTGCAGTAGAGTGAAGTAGAGGCATGGTAGAATGTAGTAGAGACAGGTAGAGCCGTGCCTTGGTAGAGTGTAGTAGAATCAAGTAGAGCCAAGTTGAGCCATGCTAGAGTGTAGTAGAGTCAAGTAGAGCCAACTAAAGCCATGCTAGAGTGCAGTAGACTCACGTAGAGTCAAGTATAGTCATGTAGAGTCAAGTAGAGTCAAGTAGAGCAATGGTAGAATGTAGTAGAGCCATGGTAGAATGTAGTAGAGACAAGTAGAGCCAGATAGAGCAATGGTATAGTGTAGTGGAGTCAAGTAGAGCCAAGGAGAGCCATGGTAGGGTGTAGTAAAGTCAGGTAGAGCCATGGTAGAATGTAGTAGAGTGCAGTAGAGTCCAGTAGAGGCATGGTAGAATGTAGTAGAGACAGGTAGAGCCATGCCTTGGTAGAGTGTAGTAGAATCAAGTAGAGCCAAGTAGAGTCATGCTAGAGTGTAGTAGAGTCAAGTAGAGCCAGGTAGAGCCATGGTAGAGGATGCATTGCATGCGCTTGCAGTGGATTAATCTGGAAATGCTCAGCATCAAACTTGGAGAGATCCTTGAGCTTGCCATTTCGTCTAGGTAGGCCACAGAACCCGAGCTTCCAACGTCTGTCGTCCTCAGTCACCATGTGTGCTCCACAAATGAGGTGCTCCCAAAACTCCTCCATGCTGTCTGACTCGGGCAAGCGACACGAAATGCCAGCAATGACGATTGCATTTGCGGTGCTGGGTCCACCAGTGGGTGTCCTTATCTCACCACTGTCTGAATCCATTTGCAGAGGTAGAAAATTTTGAATAGCTAAAGAGAGAGAAAGAGATATCACGACTAATTCACTTCCCAACTTCTTCTCACCATCCTTATTTATGTGCCATAGCTAACTGCCTTGTATCACAACCTCGTAGATATCTATAAATTTGCTTCCTATAGCTATGCTTTCAGGACCTCCAATGCGCCTGGGCTCAAGGATATACATACAGCCATATGCATAAATACAGCTGAAACATACTGGGAGCAAGTCAGCCAGCTAACTGCACAGAGCAATTATGTGAACATCCTTTAACAGAGCCCAGAGCTGGTCTGTGTGGTTCTTGGCCAGTTTCACCGTCCGTGTCTCCTTGTTGGTGGAACGCAGCAGTTACCCTGTTGTAAGAAAGTAACATAACGAGTGAACAGGGAACTAGCTAGAGTCCACCATGCATGCATGTCGACCGTGTACATACCTTCCCTCCAATTTCAGCTCAGCAGAAAACTCGGAGTGAAGGGCTTGCCAGCTGGCTAGCTAGCTGTTTGGAGCAGAAGTACCACCTGCCAAAAAGCGCAGTGTGTACACTGTACGGCTTTGCGTATTCAGCCCCACCTCCACAGTGCACATGGTCACCCATGACCACTGGCATAATAGTAGTCTCGTGTGGCCAGACCCTTATCCGGAAGAGTATTCAATATAGCAAAAAGATCAAGTTATGTAGTTTTATGAAAAACATTTTACAAGTAATTAAAGAGCATAATGGTGCTTTATTAATGGCCCTCTGAGCACAAGGGAATTGCATATATACATGTACATATACTGGGACAGAAAAAGTGTAGCTAATGTAAACAGCCCTCTGACGCAAGGTCTGTGAGCTTTTGGAGGTTTGTGCTTTTTTATCCTGGGATGCAGTCCAGGCTCCTAAATCATTGTGTCACAGTGAAGTCATTTTATTGGGGAGGCTTCTTGACCCAGGGTGAGCCACAGCGTAAACCATAGCAATCAAACAGACTTGTTTTAGCCAATTGATAGTCTCTTGCTAAAGACTTCACTTGCCCATATGAGCAGTGCCTTTGAAGGTATTGTGCTGTCAGTATTCTCCTGAACTCAACTGGAGCAAATTCATCCCAGAGTTGTAGGAAATCCTGAAAGAGAGAGTGTTTGCACAGTCTTCACCTCATGTGTTGAGTAGTAGAGCCAAGTAGAGCCAGGGTAGAGTGTAGTTGAGTCAAGTAGAGTCATGTAGTGCAAAGTAGAGGCATAGTACAATGGAGTAGATCCATGGTAGAGTGCAGTGGAGTCAAGTAGAGCCATGCTAGAGTGTAGTAGAGTGAAGTAGAGTCAAGTAGAGCCAACATAGAATGTATTAGAGTCATGTAAAGTCAAGTAGAGTCAAGTAGAGGCATGGTGGAATGTAGTAGAGACCGGTAGAGCCATGGAAGAGTGCAGTAGAATCAAGTAGGGTCAAGTAGAGCCATGCTAGAGTGTAGTAGAGCCAAGTGGAGTCAAGTAGAGCCATGGTAGAATGTAGTAGAGTCGTGTAGAGTCAAGTAGGGGCAAGGTAGAATGTACTAGAGACAGGTAGAGCCATGGAAGAGTGTACTAGAATCAAGTACGGTCAAGTAGAGCCATGCTAGTGTGTAGTAGAGACAAGTAGAGCCAAGTAGAGCCATGGTATAGTGCAGTAGACTCACGTACAGTCAAGTAGAGGCATGGTGGAATGTAGTAGAGTCATGTAGAGTCAAGTAGAGTCAAGTAGAACAATGGTAGAATGTAGTAGATCCACGGTAGAATGTAGTAGAGACAAGTAGAGCCAGGTAGAGGAATGGTATAGTGTGGTGGAGTCAAGTAGAGCCAAGGAAAGCCATGGTAGGGTGTAGTAGAGTCAGGTAGAGCCATGGCAGAATGTAGTACAGTGCAGTAGAATCAAGTAGAGGCATGGTAGAATGTAGTAGAGTCATGTAGAGCCTTGCCTTGCTAGAGTATAGTAGATTAAAGTAGAGCCAAGTACAGCCATGCTAGAGTGTAGTAGAGTCAAGTAGAGCCACGTAGTGCCATGCTAGAGTGTAGTAGAGTCAACTAGAGCCATGTAGAGCTATGGTCGAGTGCAGTAGACTCACGTAGAGTCAAGTAGAGGCATGATGGAATGCAGTAGAGTCATGTAGAGTCAAGTAGAGTCACGTAGAACAATGGTAGAATGTAGTAGAGCCAGGTAGAGCCATGGTATTGTGTAGTACAACTAAGTAGAGTCAAGTAAAGGCATGGTAGAGTGTAGTAGAGTCAAGTAGAGCCATGGTAGAGTGTAGTAGAGCCAAGTAGAGCCATGGTAGAGTGTAGTTGAGTCAAGTAGAGTCATTGTAGAATGTAGTAGAGTCGTGTAGAGTCAAGTAGGGGCATGGTAGAATGTAGTAGAGACAGGTAGAGCCATGGAAGAGTGTAGTAGAATCAAGTAGGGTCAAGTAGAGCCATGCTAGTGTGTAGTAGAGCCATGCTAGTGTGTAGTAGAGCCAAGTAGAGCCAAATGGAGCCACGGTAGAATGTAGTAGAGTCATGTAGAGTCAAGTAGAATCAAATCGAACAATGGTAGAATGTAGTAGATCCACGGTAGAATGTAGTAGAGACAAGTAGAGCCACGTAGAGCAATGGTATAGTGTGGTGGAGTCAAGTAGAGCCTAGGAGAGCCATGGTAGGGTGTAGTAGAGTCAGGTAGAGCCATGGTAGAATGTAGTAGAGTGCAGTAGAGTCAAGTAGAGTGTAGTAGACTCAAGTAGACGCATGGTAGAATGTAGTAGAGACAGGTAGAGCCATGCAATGGTAGAGTGTAGTAGAATGAAGTAGAGACAAGTAGAGCCATGCTAGAGTGTAGTAGAGTCAAGTAGAGTCACGTAGAGCCATGCTAGAGTGTAGTAGAGCCAAGTAGAGTCAACTAGAGCCATGATAGAGTGCAGTAGACTCACGTAGAGTCAAGTAGAGGCATGGTGGAATGTAGTAGAGTCATGTAGAGTCAAGTAGAGGCATGGTAGAATGTAGTAGAGCCAGGTAGAGCCATGGTATTGTGTAGTAGAATTAAGTAGAGTCAAGTGAAGGCATGGTAGAGTGTGGTAGAGTCAAGTAGAGCCATGGTAGAGTGTAGTAGAGCCAAGTAGAGTCATGTAGTGTAAAGTAGAGGCATAGTACAATGGAGTAGATCCATGGTAGAGTGCAGTGGAGTCAAGTAGAGCCATGCTAGAGTGTAGTAGAGTGAAGTAGATTCAAGGAGAGCCAATATAGAATGTAGTAGAGTCATGTAAAGTCAAGTAGAGTCAAGTAGAGGCATGGTGGAATGTAGTAGAGACAGGTAGAGACATGGAAGAGTGTAGTAGAATCAAGTAGGGTAAAGTAGAGCCATGCTAGAGTGTAGTAGAGCCAATTGGAGTCAAGTAGAGCCATTGTAGAATGTAGTAGAGTCGTGTACAGTCAAGTAGGGGCATGGTAGAATGTAGTAGAGACAGGTAGAGCCATGGAAGAGTGTAGTAGAATCAAGTAGGGTCAAGTAGAGCCATGCTAGTGTGTAGTAGAGCCAAGTAGAGCCAAGTAGAGCCATGGTAGAATGTAGTAGAGTCATGTACAGTCAGGTAGAATCAAATAGAACAATGGTAGAATGTAGTAGATCCACGGTAGAATGTAGTAGAGACAAGTAGAGCCAGGTAGAGCAATGGTATAGTATGGTGGAGTCAAGTAGAGCCTAGGAGAGCCATGGTAGGTTGTAGTAGAGTCAGGTAAAGACATGGTAGAATGTAGTAGAGTGCAGTGGAGTAAAGTAGAGGGATGGTAGAATGTAGTAGAGACAGGTAGAGCCATGCCTTGGTAGAGTGTAGTAGAATCAAGTAGAGCCAAGTAGAGCCATGCTAGAGTGTAGTCCAGTCAAGTAGATCCAACTACAGCCATGCTAGAGTGTAGTAGAGCCAAGTAGAGTTAACTAGAGCCATGATAGAGTGCAGTAGACTCACATAGAGTAAAGTAGAGGCATGGTGGAATGTAGTAGAGTCATGTAGAGTCAAGTAGAGGCATGGTAGAATGTAGTAGAGCCAGGTAGAGCCATGGTGTTGTGTAGTAGAATTAAGTAGAGTCAAGTAAAGGCATGGTAGAGTGTAGTAGAGTCAAGTAGAGCCATGGTAGAGTGTAGAAGAGCCAAGTAGAGCCATGGTAGAGTGTAGTTGAGTCAAGTAGAGTCATGTAGTGTAAAGTAGAGGCATAGTACAATGGAGTACATCCATGGTAGAGTGCAGTGGAGTCAAGTAGAGCCATGCTAGAGTGTAGAAGAGTGAAGTAGGGTCAAGTAGAGCCATTATAGAATGTAGTAGAGTCATGTAAAGTCAAGTAGAGTCAAGTAGAGGCATGGTGGAATGTAGTAGAGACAGGTAGAGCCATGGAAGAGTGTAGTAGAATCAAGTAGGGTCAAGTAGAGCCATCCTAGAGTGTAGTAAAGCCAAGTGGAGTCAAGTAGAGCCATGGTATAGTGCAGTAGACTCACGTAGAGTCAAGTAGAGGCATGGTGGAATGTAGTAGAATCAAGTAGAGCCAAGTAGAGCCATGGTAGAGTGTAGTAGAGCCAAGTAGAGCCATGGTAGAGTGTAGTTGAGTCAAGTAGAGTCATGTAGTGTAAAGTAGAGGCATAGTACAATGGAGTAGATCCATGGTAGAGTGCAGTGGAGTCACGTAGAGCCATGCTAGAGTGTAGTAGAGTGAAGTAAAGTCAAGTAGAGCAAATATAGAATGTAGTAGAGTCATGTAAAGTCAAGTAGAGTCAAGTAGAGGCATGGTGGAATGTAGTAGAGACAGGTAGAGCCATGGAAGAGTGTAGTAGAATCAAGTAGGGTCAAGTAGAGCCATGCTAGAGTGTAGTAGAGCCAAGTGGAGTCAAGTAGAGCCATTGTAGAATGTAGTAGAGTCGTGTAGAGTCAAGTAGGGGCATGGTAGAATGTAGTAGAGACAGGTAGAGCCATGGAAGAGTGTAGTAGAATCAAGTAGGGTCAAGTAGAGCCATGCTAGTGTGCAGTAGAGCCAAGTAGAGCCAAGTGGATCCATGGTAGAATGTAGTAGAGTCATGTACAGTCAAGTAGAATCAAATAGAACAATGGTAGAATGTAGTAGAGACAAGTAGAGCCACGTAGAGCAATGGTATAGTGTGGTGGAGCCAAGTAGAGCCTAGGAGAGCCATGGTAGGGTGTAGTAGAGTCAGGTAGAGCCATGGTAGAATGTAGTAGAGTCATGTAGAGTCAAGTAGAGGCATGGTAGAATGTAGTAGAGACAGGTAGAGCCATGCCATGGTAGAGTGTAGTAGAATCAAGTAGAGCCAAGTAGAGCCATGCTAGAGTGTAGTAGAGTGAAGTAGAGCCACGTAGAGCCATGCTAGAGTGTAGTAGAGCCAAGTAGAGTTAACTAGAGCCATGATAGAGTGCAGTAGACTCACGTAGAGTCAAGTAGAGGCATGGTGGAATGTAGTAGAGTCATGTAGAGTCAAGTAGAGGCATGGTAGAATGTAGTAGAGCCAGGTAGAGCCATGGTGTTGTGTAGTAGAATTAAGTAGAGTCAAGTAAAGGCATGGTAGAGTGTAGTAGAGTCAAGTAGAGCCATGGTAGAGTGTAGTTGAGTCAAGTAGAGTCATGTAGTGTAAAGTAGAGGCATAGTACAATGGAGTAGATCCATGGTAGAGTGCAGTGGAGTCAAGTAGAGCCATGCTAGAGTGTAGTAGAGTGAAGTAGAGTCAAGTAGAGCCAATATAGAATGTAGTAGAGTCATGTAAAGTCAAGTAGAGTCAAGTAGAGGCATGGTGGAATGTAGTAGAGACAGGTAGAGCCATGGAAGAGTGTAGTAGAATCAAGTAGGGTCAAGTAGAGCCATGCTAGAGTGTAGTAGAGCCAAGTGGAGTCAAGTAGAGCCATTGTAGAATGTAGTAGAGTCGTGTAGAGTCAAGTAGGGGCATGGTAGAATGTAGTACAGACAGGTAGAGCCATGGAAGAAGTGTAGTAGAATCAAGTAGGGTCAAGTAGAGCCATGCTAGTGTGTAGTAGAGCCAAGTAGAGCCAAGTGGATCCATGGTAGAATGTAGTAGAGTCATGTACAGTCAAGTAGAGTCAAGTATAGAACAATGGTAGAATGTAGTAGATCCACGGTAGAATGTAGTAGAGACAAGTAGAGCCACGTAGAGCAATGGTATAGTGTGGTGGAGTCAAGTAGAGCCTAGGAGAGCCATGGTAGGGTGTAGTAGAGTCAGGTAGAGCCATGGTAGAATGTAGTAGAGTGCAGTAGAGTCAAGTAGAGGCATGGTAGAATGTAGTAGAGACAGGTAGAGCCATGCCATGGTAGAGTGTAGTAGAATGAAGTAGAGCCAAGTAGAGTCATGCTAGAGTGTAGTAGAGTGAAGTAGAGCCACGTAGAGCCATGCTAGAGTGTAGTAGAGCCAAGTAGAGTTAACTAGAGCCATGATAGAGTGCAGTAGACTCACGTAGAGTCAAGTAGAGGCATGGTGGAATGTAGTAGAGTCATGTAGAGTCAAGTAGAGGCATGGTAGAATGTAGTAGAGCCAGGTAGAGCCATGGTGTTGTGTAGTAGAATTAAGTAGAGTCAAGTAAAGGCATGGTAGAGTGTAGTAGAGTCAAGTAGAGCCATGGTAGAGTGTAGAAGAGCCAAGTAGAGCCATGGTAGAGTGTAGTTGAGTCAAGTAGAGTCATGTAGTGTAAAGTAGAGGCATAGTACAATGGAGTACATCCATGGTAGAGTGCAGTGGAGTCAAGTAGAGCCATGCTAGAGTGTAGAAGAGTGAAGTAGGGTGAAGTAGAGCCATTATAGAATGCAGTAGAGTCATGTAAAGTCAAGTAGAGTCAAGTAGAGGCATGGTGGAATGTAGTAGAGACAAGTAGAGCCATGGAAGAGTGTGGTAGAATCAAGTAGGGTCAAGTAGAGCCATGCTAGAGTGTAGTAGAGCCAAGTGGAGTCAAGTAGAGCCATGGTATAGTGCAGTAGACTCACGTAGAGTCAAGTAGAGGCATGGTGGAATGTAGTAGAGTCATGTAGAGTCAAGTAGAGTCAAGTAGAACAATGGTAGAATGTAGTAGATCCATGGTACAATGTAGTAGAGACAAGTAGAGCCAGGTAGAGCAATGGTATAGTGTGGTGGAGTCAAGTAGAGCCAAGGAAAGCCATGGTTGTAGAATGTAGTAGAGTGCAGTAGAGTCAGGTAGAGGCATGGTAGAATGTAGTAGAGACAGGTAGAGCCATGCCTTGGTAGAGTGTAGTAGAATCAAGTAGAGCCAAGTAGAGCCATGCTAGAGTGTAGTAGAGTCAAGTAGAGCCATGTAGAGCCATGCTAGAGTGCAGTAGAGTCAACTAGAGCCATGTAGAGCCATGGTAGAGTGCAGTAGACTCACGTAGAGTCAAGTAGAGGCATGATGGAATCTAGTAGAGTCATGTAGAGTGAAGTAGAGGCATGGTAGAATGTAGTAGAGCCAGGTAGAGCCATGGTATTGGGTAGTAGAATTAAGTAGAGTCAAGTAAAGGCATGGTAGAGTGTAGTAGAGTCAGGTAGAGCCATGGTAGAGTGTAGTAGAGCCAAGTAGAGCCATGGTAGTGTGTAGTTGAGTCAAGTAGAGTCATGTAGTGTGAAGTAGAGGCATAGTACAATGGAGTAGATCCATGGTAGAGTGCAGTGGAGTCAAGTAGAGCCATGCTAGACTGTAGTAGAGTGAAGTAGAGTCAAGTAGAGTCATTATAGAATGTAGTAGAGTCGTGTAGAGTCAAGTAGGGGCATGGTAGAATGTAGTAGAGACAGGTAGAGCCATGGAAGAGTGCACTAGAATCACGTACGGTCAAGTAGAGCCATGCTAGTGTGTAGTAGAGCCAAGTAGAGCCAAGTAGAGCCATGGTAGAGTGCAGTAGACTCACGTAGAGTCAAGTAGAGGCATGGTGGAATGTAGTAGAGTCAAGTAGAGGCATGGTGGAATGTAGTAGAGTCATGTAGAGTCAAGTAGAGTCAAGTAGAACAATGGTAGAATATAGTAGATCCACGGTAGAATGTAGTAGAGACAAGTAGAGCCAGGTAGAGCAATAGTATAGTTTGGTGGAGTCAAGTAGAGCCAAGGAGAGCCATGGTAGGGTGTAGTAGAATCAGGTAGAGCCATGGTAGAATGTAGTAGAGTCATGTAGAGTCAAGTAGAGGCAGGGTAGAATGTAGTAGAGACAGGTAGAGCCATGCCATGGTAGAGTGTAGTAGAATCAAGTAGAGCCAAGTAGAGCCATGGTAGTGTGGAGTAGAGTGAGGTGGATATGGTAGAATGTAGTAGAGTCATGTAGTTTCAAGTAGAGGCATAGTACAATGGAGTAGAGCCATGGTACGTACAGTGTAGTAGAGTCAAGTAGAGCCAAGTAGAGCCATGGTGGAGTGCAGTATAGACTCACGTACAGTCACATAGAGGCATGGTGGAGTGTAGTAGGGTCATGTAGAGTCAAGTAGAGGCATGGTAGAATGTAGTTGAGCCAGGTAGAGCCATGGTATTGTGTAGTAGGATTACGTAGAGTAAAGAAGAGCCATGGTAGAGTGTAGTAGAGTGAAGTAGAGTCATGGTAGAGTGTAGTAGAGCCAAGTAGAGCCACGGTAGAGTGAAGTTGAGTCAAGTAGAGTCATGTAGTGTAAAGTAGAGGCATAGTACAATGGAATAGATCCATGGTAGAGTGTAGTAGAGAGTAGAGCCATGCTAGAGTGTAGTAGAATGAAGTAGAGTGAAGTAGAGTCAAGTAGAGCCATGGTAGAATGTAGTAGAGGCATGTAGAGTCAAGTAGGGGCACGGTAGAATGTAGTAGAGTCATGTAGAGTCAAGTAGAGGCATGGTAGAATGTAGTAGAGACAGGTAGAGCCATGGTAGAGTGCAGTAGAATCAAGTAGAGTCAAGTAGAGCAATGGTAGGATGTAGTAGAGTCATGTAGAGGCATGGTAGAATGCAGTAGAGTCATGTAGTGTCATGTACAATGGAGTAGAGCCATGGTAGAGTGCAGTAGAGTCAAGTAGAGCAAAGTAGAGTCAAGTAGAGCCATGGTAGAATGTAGTAGATTCATATAGAGTCAAGTAGAGCTATGCTAGAATGTGGTACAGTCATGTAGTGTCAAGTAGAGGCATAATACAATGGAGTAGAGCCATGGTAGAGTGTAGGAGAGTCATTTAGAGCCTAGTAGAGCCATGCTAGAGTGTAGTAGAGTCAAGGAGAGCCAAGTAGAGCCAAGTAGAGCCATGCTAGAGTGTAGTATAGTTAAGTAGAGCAAAGTAGAGCCATGCTAGAGTGTAGTACAGTCAAGTAGATCCAACTAAAGCCATGCTAGAGTGCAGTAGACTCACGTAGAGTCAAGTATAGTCATGTAGAGTCCAGTAGAGTCAAGTAGAGCAATGGTAGAATGTAGTACAGCCATGGTAGAATGTAGTAGAGACAAGTAGAGGCAGGTAGAGCGATGGTATAGTGCAGTAGAGTCAAGTAGAGCCAAGGAGAGCCATGGTAGGGTGTAGTAGAGTCAGGTAGAGCCATGGTAGAATGTAGTAGAGTGCAGTAGAGTCAAGTAGAGGCATGATAGAATGTAGTAGAGACAGGTAGAGCCATGCCATGTATAGTGTAGTAGAATCAAGTAGAGCCAAGTAGAGCCATAGTAGTGTGGAGTAGAGTCAGGTAGAGCCATGGTAGAATATAGTAGAGTCATGTAGTGTCAAGTAGAGGCATAGTACAATGGAGTATACCATGGTAGAGTGTAATGGAGTCAAGTAGAGCCAAGTAGAACCATGCTAGAGTGTAGTAGAGTCAAGTAGATCCAAGTAGAGCGATGCTAGAGTGCAGTAGACACACGTAGAGTCAAGTAGAGGCATGGTGGAATGTAGTAGAGTCATGTAGAGTCAAGTAGAGTCAAGTAGAGCAATGGTAGAATGTAGTAGAGCCATGGTAGAATGTAGTAGAGACAAGTAGAGCCAGGTAGAGCAATGGTATAGTGTAGTGGAGTCAAGTAGAGCCAAGGAGAGCCATGGTAGGGTGTAGTAGAGTCAGGTAGAGCCATGGTAGAATGTAGTAGAGACAGGTACAGCCATGCCATGGTAGAGTGTAGTAGAATCAAGTAGAGCCAAGTAGAGCCATAGTAGTGTAGTGTTGAGTCAGGTAGAGCCATGGTAGAATATAGTAGAGTCATGTAGAATCAAGTAGAGGCATAGTACAATGGAGTATACCATACCATTGCTCTACTTGACTCTAGTTGACTCTACATGACTCTACTACATTCCACCATGCCTCTACTTGACTCTACGTGTGTCTACTACACTCTAGCATGGCTCTACTTTGATTTACTTGACTCTACTGCACTCTAGCATGGCTCTACTTGACTCTACTTGACTCTACTACACTCTACCAGAATGTAGTAGAGCCATGGTAGAATGTAGTAGAGACAAGTAGAGCCAGGTAGAGCAATGGTATAGTGTAGTGGAGTCAAGTAGAACCAAGGAGAGCCATGGTAGGGTGTAGTAGAGTCAGGTAGAGCCATTGTAGAATGTAGTAGAGTGCAGTAGAGTCAAGTAGAGGCATGGTAGAATGTAATAGAGACAGGTAGAGCCATGCCTTGGTAGAGTGTAGTAAAATCAAGTAGAGCCAAGTAGAGCCATGTTAGAGTGTAGTAGAGGCAAGTAGAGCCATGGTAGAGTGTAGTTGAGTCAAGTAGAGCCAAGTAGCGCCATGCTAGAGTGTAGTAGAGTGAAGTACAGTCAAGTAGAGCCATCGTAGAATGTAGAAGAGTCATGTAAAGTCAAGTAGAGTCAAGTAGAGCCATGGTAGAATGTAGTAGAGTGATGTAGAGTGAAGTAGGGCCAAGGAGAGCCATGTAGAACCATCGTAGAGTGTAGTACAGTCAAGGAGAACCAAGTAGAGTCAACGTAGAACGAAGTAGAGTCATGTAGAGTCAAGTAGAGGCATGGTAGAATGTAGTAGAGACAGGTAGAACTATGGTAGAGTGTAGTAGTATCAAGTAGGGTCAAGTAGAGCCATGTTAGAGTGTAGTAGAGTCATGTAGAGCCATGGTAGAATGCAGTAGAGTCATGTAGTATCAAGTACAATGGAGTAGAATCAAGTAGAGCCAAGTAGAGCCAAGTAGAGCCATGCTAGAGTCAAGTAGAGTCATGGAAGAATGTAGTAGAGTCATATACAGTGAAGTAGCGCTATGGTAGAATGTAGTAGAGCCATGGTAGAATGTAATAGAGTCAAGTAGAGCAAAGTAGAGCCATGCTAGAGTGTAGTAGTGTCAAGTAGATCCAAGTAGAGGCATGGTAGAGTGTTAGTATAGATCCAAGGAGACCGACATAGTGCAATGGTAGAGTGTAGTACAGTCAAGTAGAGCCAAATAGACCCATGGTAGAATGTAGTAGAGCCATGTAGAGTTAAGTAGAGGCATGGAAGAATGTAGAAGAACCAGGTAGAGCCATGGTAGTGTGTAGTAGAGTCAAGTAGAGTCACATAGAGTCATGGTAGAATGTAGTAGAGCCAAGGTAGTGTGTAGTAGAGTCAAGTAGAGTCAAGTAGAGCTATGGTAGAGTGTTAGTAGATCAAAGGAGACAAATGCAGAGCCATGGTAGAATGTAGTACAGTCAAGTAGAGCCAAATAGACCCATGGTAGAATGTAGTAGAGTCAAGTAGAGCCATGGTAGAATGTAGGAGAGTCGATAAAGTCAAGTAGAACTATGGTAGATTGAAGTAGAGCCATGGTAGAAGGGAGTAGACAGAAATAGAACCAAGTAGAGCAATGGTATAGTGTAGTAGAGTCCAGTAGAGCAAGTAGAGCCATGGCACAGTGTAGTAGAGTCAAGTAGAGCCATTGTAGAATGTAGTAGAGTCATGTAGTATCAAGTAGAGCCATGCTACAATGGAGTAGAGACATGGTAGAGTGTAGTGGAATCAAGTAGAGCCAAGTAGACCCAAGGTAGAGTGTAGCAGAATCAAGGAGAGTCAAGTAGAGCCATGGTAGAATGTAGTGGCGTCATATAGAGTTAAGTAGAGCTATGGTAGAATGTAGTAGAGCCATGGTAGAATGTAGTAGAGACAAGTAGCACCAGGTAGAGCAATGGTATAGTGTAGTGGAGTCAAGTAGAGCCAAGTAGAGCCTTGGTAGAGTGTAGTAAAGTCAAGTAGAGTTATGTAGTGTAAAGTAGAGGCATAGTTCAATGGAGTAGATGCATGGTAGAGAGTAGTAGAGTCAAGTAGAGCCAAGTAGAGCCATGCTAGAGTGTAGTAGAGTCAAGTAGAGCCAAGTAGAGACATGCTAGAGTGTAATAGAGTCTAGTAGAGTCATGTAGAACCACTGTAGAATGTAGTAGAGTCAGGTAGTGTCAAGTAGAGCTATGGTACAATGGAGTAGAGCCATGGTAGTAGGAAAGACAGGTAGAGCCATGCGATGGTAGAGTGTAGTAGAATCAAGTAGAGCCAAGTAGAGCCATGGTAGTGTGGAGTAGAGTCAGGTAGAGCCATGGTAGAATGAAGTAGAGTCATGTAGTGTCAAGTAGAGGAAATGGAGTAGAGCAATGGTAGACTGTAATAGAGTCACGTAGAGCCAAGTAGAGCCATGCTAGTGTGTAGCAGAGTCAAGTAGAGCCACGTAGAGCCATGCTACACTGTAGTAGAGTCAAGTAAAACCAAGTAGATCCATGCTAGAGTGTAGTACAGACAAGTAGATCCAACTAAAGCCATGCTAGAGTGCAGTAGACTTACGTAGAGTCAAGTATAGTCATGTACAGTCAAGTAGAGTCACGTAGAGCAATGGTAGAATGTAGTAGAGCCATGGTAGAATGTAGTAGAGACAAGTAGAGCCAGGTAGAGCAATGGTATAGTGTAGTGGAGTCAAGTAGAGCCAAGGAGAGCCATGGTAGGGTGTAGTAGAGTCAGGTAGAGCCATGGTAGATTGTAGTAGAGTGCAGTAGAGTCAAGTAGAGGCAGGGTAGAATGTAGTAGAGACAGGTAGAGCCATGCCATGGTAGAGTGTAGTAGAATCAAGTAGAGCCAAGTAGAGCCATGGTGGAGTGCAGTATAGACTCACGTACAGTCACATAGAGGCATGGTGGAGTGTAGTAGGGTCATGTAGAGTCAAGTAGAGGCATGGTAGAATGTAGTTGAGCCAGGTAGAGCCATGGTATTGTGTAGTAGGATTACGTAGAGTAAAGAAGAGCCATGGTAGAGTGTAGTAGAGTGAAGTAGAGTCATGGTAGAGTGTAGTAGAGCCAAGTAGAGCCACGGTAGAGTGAAGTTGAGTCAAGTAGAGTCATGTAGTGTAAAGTAGAGGCATAGTACAATGGAATAGATCCATGGTAGAGTGTAGTAGAGAGTAGAGCCATGCTAGAGTGTAGTAGAATGAAGTAGAGTGAAGTAGAGTCAAGTAGAGCCATGGTAGAATGTAGTAGAGGCATGTAGAGTCAAGTAGGGGCACGGTAGAATGTAGTAGAGTCATGTAGAGTCAAGTAGAGGCATGGTAGAATGTAGTAGAGACAGGTAGAGCCATGGTAGAGTGCAGTAGAATCAAGTAGAGTCAAGTAGAGCAATGGTAGGATGTAGTAGAGTCATGTAGAGGCATGGTAGAATGCAGTAGAGTCATGTAGTGTCATGTACAATGGAGTAGAGCCATGGTAGAGTGCAGTAGAGTCAAGTAGAGCAAAGTAGAGTCAAGTAGAGCCATGGTAGAATGTAGTAGATTCATATAGAGTCAAGTAGAGCTATGCTAGAATGTGGTACAGTCATGTAGTGTCAAGTAGAGGCATAATACAATGGAGTAGAGCCATGGTAGAGTGTAGGAGAGTCATTTAGAGCCTAGTAGAGCCATGCTAGAGTGTAGTAGAGTCAAGGAGAGCCAAGTAGAGCCAAGTAGAGCCATGCTAGAGTGTAGTATAGTTAAGTAGAGCAAAGTAGAGCCATGCTAGAGTGTAGTACAGTCAAGTAGATCCAACTAAAGCCATGCTAGAGTGCAGTAGACTCACGTAGAGTCAAGTATAGTCATGTAGAGTCCAGTAGAGTCAAGTAGAGCAATGGTAGAATGTAGTACAGCCATGGTAGAATGTAGTAGAGACAAGTAGAGGCAGGTAGAGCGATGGTATAGTGCAGTAGAGTCAAGTAGAGCCAAGGAGAGCCATGGTAGGGTGTAGTAGAGTCAGGTAGAGCCATGGTAGAATGTAGTAGAGTGCAGTAGAGTCAAGTAGAGGCATGATAGAATGTAGTAGAGACAGGTAGAGCCATGCCATGTATAGTGTAGTAGAATCAAGTAGAGCCAAGTAGAGCCATAGTAGTGTGGAGTAGAGTCAGGTAGAGCCATGGTAGAATATAGTAGAGTCATGTAGTGTCAAGTAGAGGCATAGTACAATGGAGTATACCATGGTAGAGTGTAGTAGAGTCAAGTAGAGCCAAGTAGAACCATGCTAGAGTGTAGTAGAGTCAAGTAGATCCAAGTAGAGCGATGCTAGAGTGCAGTAGACACACGTAGAGTCAAGTAGAGGCATGGTGGAATGTAGTAGAGTCATGTAGAGTCAAGTAGAGTCAAGTAGAGCAATGGTAGAATGTAGTAGAGCCATGGTAGAATGTAGTAGAGACAAGTAGAGCCAGGTAGAGCAATGGTATAGTGTAGTGGAGTCAAGTAGAGCCAAGGAGAGCCATGGTAGGGTGTAGTAGAGTCAGGTAGAGCCATGGTAGAATGTAGTAGAGACAGGTACAGCCATGCCATGGTAGAGTGTAGTAGAATCAAGTAGAGCCAAGTAGAGCCATAGTAGTGTAGTGTTGAGTCAGGTAGAGCCATGGTAGAATATAGTAGAGTCATGTAGAGTCAAGTAGAGGCATAGTACAATGGAGTATACCATGGTAGAGTGTAGTAGAGTCAAGTAGAGTCAAGTAGAGCCATGCTAGAGTGCAGTAGAGTCAAGTAGATCAAAGTAGAGCCATGCTAGAGTGTAGTAGACACACGTAGAGTCAAGTAGAGGCATGGTGGAATGTAGTAGAGTCATGTAGAGTCAACTAGAGTCAAGTAGAGCAATGGTAGAATGTAGTAGAGCCATGGTAGAATGTAGTAGTGACAAGTAGAGCCAGGTAGAGCAATGGTATAGTGTAGTGGAGTCAAGTAGAACCAAGGAGAGCCATGGTAGGGTGTAGTAGAGTCAGGTAGAGCCATTGTAGAATGTAGTAGAGTGCAGTAGAGTCAAGTAGAGGCATGGTAGAATGTAATAGAGACAGGTAGAGCCATGCCTTGGTAGAGTGTAGTAAAATCAAGTAGAGCCAAGTAGAGCCATGTTAGAGTGTAGTAGAGGCAAGTAGAGCCATGGTAGAGTGTAGTTGAGTCAAGTAGAGCCAAGTAGCGCCATGCTAGAGTGTAGTAGAGTGAAGTACAGTCAAGTAGAGCCATCGTAGAATGTAGAAGAGTCATGTAAAGTCAAGTAGAGTCAAGTAGAGCCATGGTAGAATGTAGTAGAGTGATGTAGAGTGAAGTAGGGCCAAGGAGAGCCACGTAGAACCATCGTAGAGTGTAGTACAGTCAAGGAGAACCAAGTAGAGTCAACGTGGAACGAAGTAGAGTCATGTAGAGTCAAGTAGAGGCATGGTAGAATGTAGTAGAGACAGGTAGAACTATGGTAGAGTGTAGTAGTATCAAGTAGGGTCAAGTAGAGCCATGTTAGAGTGTAGTAGAGTCATGTAGAGCCATGGTAGAATGCAGTAGAGTCATGTAGTATCAAGTACAATGGAGTAGAATCAAGTAGAGCCAAGTAGAGCCAAGTAGAGCCATGCTAGAGTCAAGTAGAGTCATGGAAGAATGTAGTAGAGTCATATACAGTGAAGTAGCGCTATGGTAGAATGTAGTAGAGCCATGGTAGAATGTAATAGAGTCAAGTAGAGCAAAGTAGAGCCATGCTAGAGTGTAGTAGTGTCAAGTAGATCCAAGTAGAGGCATGGTAGAGTGTTAGTATAGATCCAAGGAGACCGACATAGTGCAATGGTAGAGTGTAGTACAGTCAAGTAGAGCCAAATAGACCCATGGTAGAATGTAGTAGAGCCATGTAGAGTTAAGTAGAGGCATGGAAGAATGTAGAAGAACCAGGTAGAGCCATGGTAGTGTGTAGTAGAGTCAAGTAGAGTCACATAGAGTCATGGTAGAATGTAGTAGAGCCAAGGTAGTGTGTAGTAGAGTCAAGTAGAGCCAAGTAGAGCTATGGTAGAGTGTTAGTAGATCAAAGGAGACAAATGCAGAGCCATGGTAGAATGTAGTACAGTCAAGTAGAGCCAAATAGACCCATGGTAGAATGTAGTAGAGTCAAGTAGAGCCATGGTAGAATGTAGGAGAGTCGATAAAGTCAAGTAGAACTATGGTAGATTGAAGTAGAGCCATGGTAGAAGGGAGTAGACAGAAATAGAACCAAGTAGAGCAATGGTATAGTGTAGTAGAGTCCAGTAAAGCAAGTAGAGCCATGGCACAGTGTAGTAGAGTCAAGTAGAGCCATTGTAGAATGTAGTAGAGTCATGTAGTATCAAGTAGAGCCATGCTACAATGGAGTAGAGACATGGTAGAGTGTAGTGGAATCAAGTAGAGCCAAGTAGACCCAAGGTAGAGTGTAGCAGAATCAAGGAGAGTCAAGTAGAGCCATGGTAGAATGTAGTGGCGTCATATAGAGTTAAGTAGAGCTATGGTAGAATGTAGTAGAGCCATGGTAGAATGTAGTAGAGACAAGTAGCACCAGGTAGAGCAATGGTATAGTGTAGTGGAGTCAAGTAGAGCCAAGTAGAGCCTTGGTAGAGTGTAGTAGAGTCAAGTAGAGTTATGTAGTGTAAAATAGAGGCATAGTTCAATGGAGTAGATGCATGGTAGAGAGTAGTAGAGTCAAGTAGAGCCAAGTAGAGCCATGCTAGAGTGCAGTAGAGTCAAGTAGAGCCAAGTAGAGACATGCTAGAGTGTAATAGAGTCTAGTAGAGTCATGTAGAACCACTGTAGAATGTAGTAGAGTCAGGTAGTGTCAAGTAGAGCTATGGTACAATGGAGTAGAGCCATGGTAGTAGGAAAGACAGGTAGAGCCATGCGATGGTAGAGTGTAGTAGAATCAAGTAGAGCCAAGTAGAGCCATGGTAGTGTGGAGTAGAGTCAGGTAGAGCCATGGTAGAATGAAGTAGAGTCATGTAGTGTCAAGTAGAGGAAATGGAGTAGAGCAATGGTAGACTGTAATAGAGTCACGTAGAGCCAAGTAGAGCCATGCTAGTGTGTAGCAGAGTCAAGTAGAGCCACGTAGAGCCATGCTACACTGTAGTAGAGTCAAGTAAAACCAAGTAGATCCATGCTAGAGTGTAGTACAGACAAGTAGATCCAACTAAAGCCATGCTAGAGTGCAGTAGACTTACGTAGAGTCAAGTATAGTCATGTACAGTCAAGTAGAGTCAAGTAGAGCAATGGTAGAATGTAGTAGAGCCATGGTAGAATGTAGTAGAGACAAGTAGAGCCAGGTAGAGCAATGGTATAGTGTAGTGGAGTCAAGTAGAGCCAAGGAGAGCCATGGTAGGGTGTAGTAGAGTCAGGTAGAGCCATGGTAGATTGTAGTAGAGTGCAGTAGAGTCAAGTAGAGGCATGACAGAATGTAGTAGAGACAGGTAGAGCCATGCCATGGTAGAGTGTAGTAGAATCAAGTAGAGCCAAGTAGAGCCATAGTAGTGTGGAGTAGAGTCAGGTAGAACCATGGTAGAATATAGTAGAGTCATGTAGTGTCAAGTAGAGGCATAGTACAATGGAGTATACCATGGTAGAGTGTAGTAGAGTCAAGTAGAGCCAAGTAGAGCCATGCTAGAGTGCAGTAGACACACATAGAGTCAAGTAGAGGCATGGTGGAATGTAGTAGAGTCATGCAGAGTCAAGTAGAGTCAAGTAGAGCAATGGTAGAATGTAGTAGAGCCATGGTAGAATGTAGTAGAGACAAGTAGAGCCAGGTAGAGCAATGGTATAGTGTAGTGGAGTCAAGTAGAGCCAAGGAGAGCCATGGTAGGGTGTAGTAGAGTCAGGTAGAGCCATGGTAGAATGTAGTAGAGTGCAGCAGAGTCAAGTAGAGGCATGGTAGAATGTAGTAGAGACAGGTAGAGCCATGCCTTGGTAGAGTGTAGAAGAATCAAGTAGAGCCAAGTAGAGCCATGGTAGAGTGTAGTTGAGTCAAGTAGAATCATGTAGTGTAAAGTAGAGGTATAGTACAATGGAGTAGATCCATGGTAGAGTGTAGTAGAGTCAAGTAGAGCCAAGTAGAGCCATGCTAGAGTGTAGTAGAGCCAAGTAGAGCCATGGTAGAGTGTAGTTTAGTCAAGTAGAGTCATGTAGTGTAAAGTAGAGGCATAGTACAATGGAGTATACCATGGTAGAGTGTAGTAGAGTCAAGTAGAGCCAAGTAGAGCCATGCTAGAGTGCAGTAGACACACATAGAGTGAAGTAGAGGCATGGTGGAATGTAGTAGAGTCATGTAGAGTCAAGTAGAGCAATGGTAGAATGTAGTAGAGCCATGGTAGAATGTAGTAGAGACAAGTAGAGCCAGGTAGAGCAATGGTATAGTGTAGTGGAGTCAAGTAGAGCCAAGGAGAGCCATGGTAGGGTGTAGTAGAGTCAGGTAGAGCCATGGTAGAATGTAGTAGAGTGCAGTTGAGTCAAGTAGAGGCATGGTAGAATGTAGTAGAGACAGGTAGAGCCATGCCTTGGTAGAGTGTAGAAGAATCAAGAAGAGCCTAGTAGAGCCATGGTAGAGTGTAGTTGAGTCAAGTAGAATCATGTAGTGTAAAGTAGAGGCATAGTACAATGGAGTAGATCCATGGTAGAGTGTAGTAGAGTCAAGTAGAGCCAAGTAGAGCCATGCTAGAGTGTAGTAGAGCCAAGTAGAGCCATGGTAGAGTGTAGTTGAGTCAAGTAGAGTCATGTAGTGTAAAGTAGAGGCATAGTACAATGGAGTAGATCCATGGTAGAATGTAGTAGAGTCAAGTAGAGCCAAGTAGAGCCATGCTAGAGTGTAGTAGAGTGAAGTACAGTCAAGTAGAGCCATCGTAGAGTGTAGTAGAGTCACGTCAAGTCCAGTAGAGTCGAGTAGAGCTATGGTTAGAATGTAGTAGAGTCATGTAGAGTCAAGTAGGGCCAAGGAGAGCCACGTAGAACCATCGTAGAGTGTAGTACAGTCAAGGAGAACCAAGTAGAGTCAACGTAGAACGAAGTAGAGTCATGTAGAGTCAAGTAGAGGCATGGTAGAATGTAGTAGAGACAGGTAGAGCCATGGTAGAGTGTAGTAGTATCAAGTAGGGTCAAGTAGAGCCATGTTAATGTGTAGTAGAGTCATGTAGAGCCATGGTAGAATGCAGTAGAGTCATGTAGTATCAAGTACAATGGAGTAGAATCAAGTAGAGCTAAGTAAAGCCAAGTAGAGCCATACTAGAGTCAAGTAGAGCCATGCTAGTGTGTAGTAGAGTCAAGTAGAGCCACGTAGAGCCATGCTACACTGTAGTAGAGTCAAGTAAAGCCAAGTAGAGCCATGCTAGAGTGTAGTACAGACAAGTAGATCCAACTAAAGCCATGCTAGAGTGCAGTAGACTCACGTAGAGTCAAGTATAGTCATGGAGAGTCAAGTAGAGTCAAGTAGAGCAATGGTAGAATGTAGTAGAGCCATGGTAGAATGTAGTAGAGACAAGTAGAGGCAGGTAGAGGAATGGTATAGTGTAGTGGAGTCAAGTAGAGCCAAGGAGAGCCATGGTAGGGTGGAGTAGAGTCAGGTAGAGCCATGGTAGAATGTAGTAGAGTGCAGTAGAGTCAAGTAGAGGCATGATAGAATGTAGTACAGACAGGTAGAGCCATGCCATGGTAGAGTGTAGTAGAATCAAGTAGAGCCAAGTAGAGCCATAGTAGTGTGGAGTAGAGTCAGGTAGAGCCATGGTAGAATATAGTAGAGTCATGTAGTGTCAAGTAGAGGCATAGTACAATGGAGTATACCATGGTAGAGTGTAGTAGAGTCAAGTAGAGCCAAGTAGAACCATGCTAGAGTGTAGTAGAGTCAAGTAGATCCAAGTAGAGCCATGCTAGAGTGCAGTAGACACACATAGAGTCAAGTAGAGGCATGGTGGAATGTAGTAGAGTCATGTAGAGTCAAGTAGAGTCAAGTAGAGCAATGGTAGAATGTAGTAGAGCCATGGTAGAATGTAGTAGAGACAAGTAGAGGCAGGTAGAGCAATGGTATAGTGTAGTGGAGTCAAGTAGAGCCAAGGAGAGCCATGGTAGGGTGTAGTAGAGTCAGGTAGAGCCATGGTAGAATGTAGTAGAGACAGGTAGAGCCATGCCATGGTAGAGTGTAGTAGAATCAAGTAGAGCCAAATAGAGCCATAGTAGTGTGGAGTAGAGTCAGGTAGAGCCATGGTAGAATATAGTAGAGTCATGTAGTGTCATGTAGAGGCATAGTACAATGGAGTATAACATGGTAGAGTGTAGTAGAGTCAAGTAGAGCCAAGTAGAGCCATGCTAGAGTGTAGTAGAGTCAAGTAGAGCCAAGTAGAGCCATGATAGAGTGCAGTAGACTGACGTAGAGTCAAGTAGAGCCATGGTAGAATGTAGTAGAGTCATGTAGAGCCAAGTAAAGTTAAACAGAGCTATGGTAGAATGTAGTAGAGCCATGGTAGAATGTAGTATAGAGAGAAGTAGAGCCAGGTAGAGCAATGGTATAGTGTAGTGGAGTCAAGTAGAGCCAAGGAGAGCCATGGTAGGGTGTAGTAGAGTTAGGTCGAGCTGTGGTAGAATGTAGTAGAGTCATGTAGTGTCAAGTAGAGGCATGGTAGAATGTAGTAGAGGCATGGTAGAATGTAGTAGAGACAGGTAGAGCCATGCCATGGTAGAGTGTAGTAGAATGAAGTAGAGCCAAGTAGAGCCATAGTAGTGTGGAGTAGAGTCAGGTAGAGCCATGGTAGAATGTAGTAGAGTCATGTAGTGTCAAGTAGAGGCCATGGAGTAAGCCATTGTAGAATGTAGTAGAGTCAAGTAGAGCCAAGTAGAGCCATGCTAGAGTGTAGTAGAGTGAAGTAGAGCCAAGTAGAGCCATGCTAGAGTGTAGTAGAGTCAAATGGAACCAAGTAGAGTGATGCTAGAGTGTAGTATAGTCATGTAGAGCCAAGTAGAGCCTTGGTAGTGTGCAGTAGGCTCACGTAGAGTCAAATAGAGGCATGGTGGAATGTAGTAGAGTCCTGTAGAGTCAAGTATAGGCATGATAGAATGTAGTAGAGCCAGGTAGAGCCATGGTATTAAGGTGGCGAAGTCTTTTGGCGGATGTTAACGAAAACATAAACTTGGGTTACAGTCAGGACCAGGGTTACTCCTAGTTTCAGGGTTAGGGTTTGCTTTAGGGTAATCTTGCTTTGCCTAATTTTAAAAAGGGTTTTAGTAGGTCATTAATATATTCATGAACCCAAAATTGCCACTCGATGGATGCATCTACATGCTCACTGTAGGTAGCGTCCTAACCACCAATGTATCTCAAATCTGTCTGTGCCAGCTTTTGTTCAGAGCTACTCTCAAAGTCAGGCTAGACTCGTGTTTGTCGCTACTCTTGGAATGGACAACTTTGACTGCACTAAAATGAATGCACATTTCAAAAAATTCATAGCTTGTCTACGGGAGGGGCTCATTCACGAGTGGAAGCAAGCATTACTAGCCCCACCTGTCACGGTTCTGTTCCCCACACAACTCCTCTGCAGCTTTCTTGTCAACGCCAACGTAGGACCAACGATATATTGCGCATTCTAGTTAAAGCCCAGCCCAGCACTCCAAGCACCGGGCCACGATCTACCCAATAAGTACAGTCTTGGCCACTGTGGCCTTTCTACTGCTTCTAGACACAAGCTTGCTTTCACAAGCAGGTACTTCACACTACTCACAGCTACTGACATTACAGCACTCTACCAAACTCTTACATTTTTCTTTTTATTTTTTTCAAGTCGATCTAAGCTTATCTTCAAAGTTCCGACCACCACATGAGGGGTTCCGCCAGGCCACATCTTAACTAACTTAATTATAAACTGATTATTGGATGTCAATGCTGACAGGAAATGGGGAAAATCCCCAATTTTACAGACAGTGAACGGATGAAGACTCCCAAAACGGACTGTGCGCTAAAAGTTTACACAAAGAATTCTATCTGCTTGGATTCCAGGTTTGTTGACCTTGAAAACACAGGGTTCCCTGCCACCTTAAGTAGAGTCAAGTAGAGTCATGGTAGAGTGTTGTAGAGTCAAGTAGAGCCATGGTAGAGTGTAGTATAGAGCCAAGTAGAGCCACGGTAGAGTGTAGTTGAGTCAAGTAGAGTCATGTAGTGTAAAGTATAGGCATAGTACAATGGAGTAGATCCATGGTAGAGTGTACTAGAGTCAAGTAGAGCCAAGTAGAGCCATGCTAGAGTGTAGTAGAGTCAAGTAGAGTTAAGTAGGGGCATGGTAGAATGTAGTAGAGTCATGTAGAGTCAAGTAGAGGCATGGTAGAATGTAGTAGAGGCAGGTAGAGCCATGGTATAGAGTGTAGTAGAATCAAGTAGGGTCAAGTAGATCCATGGTAGAGTGTAGTAGAGTCATGTAGTGTCAAGTACAATGGAGTAGAGGCATGGTAGAGTGTAGTAGAGTGAAGTAGTGCCAAGTAGAGTCAAGTAGAGCCATGGTAGAATGTAGTAGAGTCATATACAGGGAAGTAGTGCTATGGTAGAATGTAGTAGAGCCATGGTAGAATGTAGTGGAGTCAAGTAGAGCCATGCTAGAGTGTAGTAGAGTCAAGTAGAGTCATGTAGAACCACTGTAGAATGTAGTAGAGTCATGTAGTGTCAAGTAGAGCAATGGTACAATGGAGTAGAGACATGGTAGAGTGTAGTGGAATCAAGTAGAGCCAAGTAGAGGCATGGTAGAATGTAGTAGAGTCATGTAGAGTCAAGTAGAGGCAGAGTTTTAATATGTCTCATGGTGTCTAATTGTGCCTTATGATGTAGTCTCATGGTACCTCATGGTGTCTTAGGATGTCTTGTAGAGTCTCATGTTGTCTTATGCTGTGTTATGTCTCATGGAGGCTCATGGTGTTTCCTGGTGTCTTATGATGTCTCATGGCGACTCATGGTGTTTCATGCTGTCTTATGTCTTATGTCTCATCGAGTCTCATGGTGTCTCATGCTGTCTTAGGATGTCTCATGGAGTCTCATGGTGTCTCATAGTGTCTTATGATGTCTCATGGAGTCTTAATATATCTCATGGTCTCATGGAGTCTTAGTATGTCTCATGTTGTCTCATGCTGTCTTATGATGTCTCATGGAGTCTCATGGTGTCTCATGATGTCTTATGTCTCATGGAGTCTCATGGTGTCTCATAGTGTCTTATGTCTCATGGAGTCTTAATACATCTGATGGTGTCTCATGGTGTCTTATGTCTCATGGAGACTCAATACCTCTCATGGCGTCTCACGGTGTGTTCTGATGTCTCATGGTGTCTTATGTCTCAAGAAGTCTTAATATGTCTCATGGTGTCTCATTGTGTCTTAGGATGTAGTCTTGTGGTGTTTCATTGTGACGAATCATGGTGTCTTAGGATATCTCGTAGAGTCTCATGTTGCCTCACCCTGTCTTATGATGTCTCATGGAGTCTCAGGGTGTCTCATGGTGTCTTATGATGTCTCCTGGAGACTCAATACATCTCATGGTGTCTCATGGTGTGTTCTGATGTTGTCTCATGGTGTCTTATGATGTCTCATGGAGTCTCAAGGTGTCTCATGGTGTCTTATGCAATCTCATTGTTTGTCATGTTGTCTTATGTCTCATCGAGTCTTAATATGTCTCATGGTGTCTCATGGTGTCTTACAGTGTAGTCTCATGTTGTATCATGGTGTCTTATGATGTCTGATGGAGTCTCATGGTGTCTCATGATGTCTTATGTTGTCTCGTGTAGTTGTAATATGTCTCATGGTGTCGCATGTGTCTTATGATGTCTCATGGAGACTCATGGTGTCTCATGGTGTCTGATGATGTCTCATGGAGTCATAGTATGTGTCACGGTGTCTCATGCCGTCTTATGATGTAGTGTCATGGTGTCTCATGTTGTCTTATGATTTCTCATTGAGTGTCATGGTGTCTCATTGTGTCTTATGATGTCTCATGGAGTCTTAGTATGTCTCATGGTGTCTCACAAACAACTAATAATACTCACCGTGAGATAGTCGCAGTACAGACCCGAATAATCTTCGGTACAGGAGCGCCTACCAGCGAAGAACAAGCCTCCCAGACGTTCCACCAAGACGACACGATAGCGAGCCAGAATCCCGTACGTTAACCGTTCACCCATCCCCCTAGTTACTAGCAGAATGCGTTGCATTGTGGGGCGAGCCTGGCATGAAGGAGAGAAGAACAACAATCTGGTTGGTTATTCCTTTGCACTTATGTAACCAAAGTAGGCGGCACGTTGCCGCTGTAGTTGCACCCATCTGTCGTTGGTCTGATCTCTGGTACATCAGCAGTTAGTCGTTCCCAGGCCCGAAGGGAAGACGAGGCTACTCAGCAGTAGTCTTAGCCTCGTTCCCAGGCCCCGCCCAGCTTGGCGTAGCTTTTCTGTACTGCAAGCGACGGAAAGCTGGGCGGGGCCTGGGAACGAGGCTACGGTCTCGCGAGACTACCTCAGCAATCTATTTTTTTCCTAGGCTTACCAGTCTGTGTTCTTTTTGCTCTGATGTTTCAGCAGCGCGGCGCGCTCTGTCACGTTCGATTCTACGTTTCCTTTTCTCCTCCGTTGTTTGCAGGGTCCTTCGCGGTCACCTCGAGAACAAGATGGTGCCATATCGACAACCCCGAAGCTTCACTTCGAGAACACGATGGTTCCATATCAACTACCCTTAGATTTACGTTTGGCTGTGAGACTGCCGGGAAATAGCTACACGTGTATTTTCAAATTTTTCACAACGCGAGTATTGTTATTCAACGAATACGAATATATTTACGGTACGACGTAGGAATACATAGCTACATACATACATACAGACACCGCTTTCGTTCAACACGTTAATGTGGGGCTCGCCCCAATTATAAGTTAATATGATAACTCCACCCATTGAGCCCCACCCCCAATTTGTTTAGTAATTTGAATATTTATAGCACTGTGAATGCCCATAGCACTGTGAATGCCCATAGCACTATATATGTGCCAACCAAAAGCTGGGCTCCTCAAAGCAAACCTTAGGCGGGGAGTGGTCCCGCCCTTTCTGTAGTAGGCCACAGGTCGGGAGTTCAAAGGGACCGAAACCCGTGGTCATGCGAGGACCGGAAAGGGTACTCCCCTGAAGACCAGTATTTTTTTGAGTATATCTCCCAAAAACAGTAACTAACCGCCCCATCCATTTGAGCCATAAATGCCCCACCCATTTAAGCCATAAATGCCACACCCATTTAAGCCATAAAATGCCCCATCCAATTAAGCCATAAATGCCCCATCCCCATCTCCCTTTATGTTTTAACCTCACACTTTATGTATGTGTGAAATTTTGAACATCGATGTGCCAGCTGTGTTGGTGCTCCCCCACTCGACACATCTTATGATGTAGTCTCAGGGTGTCTCATTGTGATGTCTCATGGAGTCTTAATATGTCTTAAGGTGTCTCATGGTGTCTTATGATGTAGTCTCATGGTGTGTCATGGTGTCTTATGATGTCTAATGGAGTCATATGGTGTCTGATGGTGTCTTATTATGTCTCCTGGGGTCTCATGGTGTTTCATTGTGTCTTATGATGCCTTAAGCCATCTTAATATGGCTCATGGTGTCTCATGGTGTCTCAAGAAGTCTTAATATGTCTCATGGTGTCTCATGGTGTCTTTATCAAGTCTTAATATGTCTCATGGTGTCTCATTGTGTCTTAGGATGTAGTCTCGTGGTGTTTCTTTGTGACGAATCATGGTGTCTTAGGACATCTCGTAGAGTCTCATGTTGCCTCACCCTGTCTTATGATGTCTCATGGAGTCTCATGGTGTCTCATGATGTCTTATGTCTCATGGAGTCTCATGGTGTCTCATAGTGTCTTATGATGTCTCATGGAGTCTTAATACATCTGATGGTGTCTCATGGTGTCTTATGTCTCATGGAGACTCAATACATCTCATGGCGTCTCACGGTGTGTTCTGATGTTGTCTCATGGTTCTTATGTCTCATGAAGTCTCAGGGTGTCTCATGGTGTCTTGTGATGTCTCCTGGAGACTCAATACGTCTCATGGTGTCTCATGGTGTGTTCTGATGTCTCATATAGTGTCTTATGATGTCTCAAGAAGTCTTAATATGTCTCATGGTGTCTCATTGTGTCTTAGGATGTAGTCTCATGGTGTTTCATTGTGACGTCTCATGGTGTCTTAGGATATCTCGTAGAGTCTCATGTTGCCTCATCCTGTCTTATGATGTCTCATGGAGTTGCATGGCATCTCATGGTGTGTTATGATGTCTCATGGAGTCTCATGGTGTCTGGTGGTGTCTCATGATGTCTCATGGAGGCTCATGATGTCTCATGGTGTCTCATGGTGTCTTATGATGTCTCATGGAGACATAATATGTTGCATGGTGTCCCATGGTGTCTTCTGATGTTGTCTCATGGTGTCTTATGATGGCTGATGGAGTCTCAAGGTGTCTCATGGTGGCTTATGATGTTGTCTCATGGTGTCTAATTGTGTCTTATGATGTCTGATGGAGTCTTAATATGTCTCATGGTGTCTCATTGTGTCTTATGATCTAGTCTCATGGTGCCTCATGGTGTCTTATAGGATGTCTTGTAGAGTCTCATGTTGTCTTATGCTGTGTTATGTCTGATGGAGTCTCAAGGTGTCTCATGGTGTCTTATGATGTTGTCTCATGGTGTCTAATTGTGTCTTATGATGTCTGATGGAGTCTTAATATGTCTCATGGTGTCTCATTGTGTCTTATGATCTAGTCTCATGGTGCCTCATGGTGTCTTATAGGATGTCTTGTAGAGTCTCATGTTGTCTTATGCTGTGTTATGTCTCATGGTGTATTATGGTGTCTTATGATGTCTCATGGTGACTCATGGTGTCTCATGCTGTCTTATGTCTCGAGTCTCATGGTGTCTCATGCTGTCTTATGTCTCATGGAGTCTCATGGTGTCTCATAGTGTCTTATGATGTCTCATGGAGTGTCGTGGTGTCTCATTGTGTCTTATGATGTCTCATGGAGTCTTAAGATGTCTCATGGTGTCTCATTGTGTCTTATGATGTAGTCTCAGGGGGTCTCATTGTGACGTCTCATGGAGTCTAAATATGTCTTATGGTGTCTCATGGTGTCTTATGATGTAGTCTCATGGTGTCTCATGGTGTCTTATGATGTAGTCTCATGGTGTGTCATGGTGTCTTAGGATGTCTAATGGAGTCCTATGGTGTCTGATGGTGTCTTATTATGTCTCCTGGGGTCTCATGGTGTTTCATGGTGTCTTATGATCATGATGCCTGAAGCAGTCTTAATATGGCTCATGGTGTCTCATGGTGTCTCAAGAAGTCTTAATATGTCTCATGGTGTCTCATGGTGTCTAAGGATGTAGTCTTGTGGTGTTTCATTGTGACGAATCATGGTGTCTTAGGATATCTCGTAGAGTCTCATGTTGCCTTACCCTGTCTTATGATGTCTCATGGAGTCTCATGGTGTCTTATGGTGTGCTATGATGTCTCATGGACGCTAATGATGTCTCATGGTGTCTCATGGTGTCTTATGATGTCTCATGGAGACATAATATACCTCAAGGTGTCTCATGATGTCTTAGGATGTAGTCTCAGGTTGTCTCATGGTGTCTTATGATGTCTCATCGAGTCTTAATATGTCTCTTGGTGTCTTACAATGTAGTCTCACGTTGTATCATGGTGTCTTATGATGTCTGATGGAATCTCATGGTGTCTCATGATGTCTTATGTTGTCTCATGTAGTTGTAATATGTCTCATGGTGTCGCATTTGTCTTGTGATGTCTCATGGAGTCTCAGGAGTCTCATGGTGTCTTATGATGTCTCATGGAGTGTCATGGTGTCTCATTGTGTCTTATGCAGTCTTAATATGTCTCATGGTGTCTCAATGTGTCTTATGATGTAGTCTCAGGGTGTCTCATGGAGACTCATGGTGTCTCATGGTGTCTGATGATGTCTCATGGAGTCGTAGTATGTCTCATGGTGTCTCATGCCGTCTTATGATGTAGTGTCATGGTGTCTCATGTTGTCTTATGATGTCTCATGGAGTCTTAATATGTCTCATGGTGTCTCATTGTGTCTTAAGATGTAGTCTCAGGGTGTCTCATTGTGACGTCTCATGGAGTCTTAATATGTCTTATGGTGTCTGATGGTGTCTTATGATGTAGTCTCATGGTGTGTCATGATGTCTAATGGAGTCCTATGGTGTCTGATGGTGTCTTATCATGTCTCCTGTGGTCTCATGGTGTTTCATGGTGTCTTATGATGCCTGAAGCAGTCTTAATATGGCTCATGATGTCTCATGGTGTCTCAAGAAGTCTTAATATGTCTCATGGTGTCTCATGGTGTCTCAAGAAGTCTTAATATGTCTCATGGTGTCTCATGGTGTCTTTATCAAGTCTTAATATGTCTCATGGTGTCTCATTGTGTCTTAGGATGTAGTCTCGTGGTGTTTCATTGTGACGAATCATGGTGTCTTAGGATATCTCGTAGAGTCTCATGTTGCCTCACCCTGTCTTATGATGTCTCATGGAGTCTCATGGTGTCTTATGGTGTGTTATGATGTCTCATGGACGCTAATGATGTCTCATGGTGTCTCATGGTGTCTTATGATGTCTCATGCAGGCTCACGGCGTGTCATGTTGTCCGATGATGTCTCATGGAGTCTTAGTCGTCTCATGTTGTCTCATACTGTCTTATGATGTCTCATGGAGTCTCATGGTGTCTCATGATGTCTTATGTCTCATGGAGTCTCATGGTGTCTCATAGTGTCTTATGTCTCATGGAGTCTTAATACATCTGATGGTGTCTCATGGTGTCTTATGTCTCATGGAGACTCAATACGTCTCATGGTGTCTCACGGTGTGTTCTGATGTTGTCTCATGGTGTCTTATGATGTTGTCTCATGGTGTCTCATTGTGTCTTATGATGTACTCTCATGGTGCCTCATGGTGTCTTAGGATGTCTTGTAGACTCTCATGTTGTCTTATGCTGTGTTATGTCTCATCGAGTCTCATGGTGTCTCATGCTGTCTTATGATGTCCCATGGAGTCTCATGGTGTCTCATAGTGTCTTATGATGTCTCATGGAGTCTTAATATATCTCATGGTGTCTTATAATGTAGTCTCATGTTGTCCGATGATGTCTCATGGAGTCTTAGTATGTCTCATGTTGTCTCATGCTGTCTTATGATGTCTCATGGAGACTCATTTTGTCTCATGATGTCTTATGTCTCATGGAGTCTCATGGTGTCTCATAGTGTCTTATGATGTCTCATCTAGTCTTAATACATCTGATGGTGTCTCATGGTGTCTTATGTCACATGGAGATTCAATACATCGCATGGCGTCTCACGGTGTGTTCTGATGTTGTCTAATGGTGTCTTATGATGTCTCATGAAGTCTCATGGTATGTCTCATGGAGTCTCATAGTGTCTTATACTGTCTCATGGTGTCTTATGTCTCATGGAGACTCAATACATCTCATGGCGTCTCACGGTGTGTTCTGATGTTGTCTGATGGTGTCTTATGATGTCTCATGAAGTCTCAGGGTGTCTCATGGTGTCTTGTGATGTCTCCTGGAGACTCAATATGTGTCATGGTGTGTTCTGATGTTGCCTCATGGTGTCTTATGATGTCTCAAGATTTCTCATGGTGTCTCATGGTGTCTTATGATGCTTTATCAAGTCTTAATATGTCTCATGGTGTCTCATTGTGTCTTAGGATGTAGTCTCATGGTGTTTCATTGTGACACCTCATGGTGTCTTAGGATATCTCGTAGAGTCTCATGTTGCATCATCCTGTCTTATGTCTCATGGAGTCGCATGGCGTCTCATGGTGTGTTATGATGTCTCATGGAATCTCATGGTGTCTGATGGTGTCTCATGATGTCTCATGGAGGCTCATGATGTCTCATGGTGTCTCATGGTGTCTTATGATGTCTCATGGAGACATAATATGTTGTCCCATGGTGTCTTATGATGTTGTCTCATGGTGTCTAATTGTGTCTTATGATGTCTGATGGAGTCTTAATGTGTCTCATGGTGTCTCATTGTGTCTTATGATCTAGTCTCATGGTGCCTCATGGTGTCTTATAGGATGTCTTGTAGAGTCTCATGTTGTCTTATGCTGTGTTATGTCTCATGGAGGCTCATGGTGTATTATGGTGTCTTATGTCTCATGGTGACTCATGGTGTCTCATGCTGTGTTATGTCTCGAGTCTCATGGTGTCTCATGCTGTCTTATGTCTCACGGAGTCTCATGGTGTCTCATAGTGTCTTATGATGTCTCATGGAGTGTCGTGGTGTCTCATTGTGTCTTATGATGTCTCATGGAGTTTTAATATGTCTCATGGTGTCTCATTGTGTCTTATGATGTAGTCTCAGGGTGTCTCATTGTGACGCCTCATGGAGTCTAAATATGTCTTATGGTGTCTCATGGTGTCTTATGATGTAGTCTCATGGTGTGTCATGGTGTCTTAGGATGTCTAATGGAGTCCTTTGTTGTCTGATGTTGTCTTATTATGTCTCCTGGGGTCTCATGGTGTTTCATGGTGTCTTATGATCATGATGCCTGAAGCAGTCTTAATATGGCTCATGGTGTCTCATGGTGTCTCAAGAAGTCTTAATATGTCTCATGGTGTCTCATGGTGTCTTTATCAAGTCTTAATATGTCTCATGGTGTCTCATTGTGTCTTAGGATGTAGTCTCGTGGTGTTTCATTGTGACGAATCATGCTGTCTTAGGATATCTTGTAGAGTCTTATGTTGCCTCACCCTGTCTTATGATGTCTTATGGTGTCTCATGGTGTCTTATGATGTCTCATGGAGACATAATATACCTCAAGGTGTCTCATGATGTCTTAGGATGCAGTCTCAGGTTGTCTCATGGTGTCTTATGATGTCTCATGGAGGCTCATGGCGTGTCATGTTGTCCGATGATGTCTCATGGAGTCTTAGTCGTCTCATGTTGTCTCATGCTGTCTTATGATGTCTCATGGAGTCTCATGGTGTCTCATGATGTCTTATGTCTCATGGAGTCTCATGGTGTCTCATAGTGTCTTATGATGTCTCATGGAGTCTTAATACATCTGATGGTGTCTCATGGTGTCTTATGTCTCATGGAGACTCAATACATCTCATGGCGTCTCACGGTGTGTTCTGATGTTGTCTCATGGTTCTTATGTCTCATGAAGTCTCAGGGTGTCTCATGGTGTCTTGTGATGTCTCCTGGAGACTCAATACGTCTCATGGTGTCTCATGGTGTGTTCTGATGTCTCATATAGTGTCTTATGATGTCTCAAGAAGTCTTAATATGTCTCATGGTGTCTCATTGTGTCTTAGGATGTAGTCTCATGGTGTTTCATTGTGACGTCTCATGGTGTCTTAGGATATCTCGTAGAGTCTCATGTTGCCTCATCCTGTCTTATGATGTCTCATGGAGTTGCATGGCATCTCATGGTGTGTTATGATGTCTCATGGAGTCTCATGGTGTCTGGTGGTGTCTTATGATGTCTCATGGAGTCTTAATACATCTGATGGTGTCTCATGGTGTCTTATATCTCATGGAGACTCAATACCTCTCATGGCGTCTCACGGTGTGTTCTGATGTTGTCTCATGGTGTCTTATTATGTCTGATGGAGTCTCAAGGTGTCTCATGGTGTCTTATGTCTTATGCAATCTCATTGTTTGTCATGTTGTCTTATGATGTCTCATCGAGTCTTAATATGTCTCATGGTGTATCATGGTGTCTTATGATGTCAGATGGAGTCTCATGGTGTCTCATGATGCCTTATGTTGTCTCATGTAATTGTAATATGTCTCATGGTGTCGCATGTGTCTTATGATGTCTCATTGAGACTCATGGTGTCTCATGGTGTCTAATGATGTCTCATGGAGTCATAGTATGTCTCATGGTGTCTAATGCCGTCTTATGATGCAGTGTCATGGTGTCTCATGTTGTCTTATGATTTCTCATTGAGTGTCATGGTGTCTCGTGTCTGATGATGTCTCATGGAGTCTTAGTATCTTTCATTGTGTCTTATGATTTAATCTCAGGGTGTCTCATTGTGACATCTCAGGGTGTCTCATTGTGACATCTCATGGAGTCTTAATATGTCTTATGGTGTCTTATGGTGTCTCATGGTGTCTTATGATGTAGTCTCATGGTGTGTCATGGTGTCTTATGATGTCTAATGGAGTCCTATGGTGTCTGATGGTGTCTTATTATGTCTCCTGGGGTCTCATGGTGTTTCATGGTGTCTTAAGTAGTCTTAATATGGCTCATGGTGTCTCATGGTGTCTCGAGATGTCTTAATATGTCTCATGGAGTCTCATGGTGTCTCATAGTGTCTTACGACGTCTGATGGAGTCTTAATATATCTCATGGTGTCTCATGGTGTCTTATAATGTAGTCTCATGTTGTCCGATGATGTCTCATGGAGTCTTAGTATGTCTCATGTTGTCTCATGCTGTCTTATGATGTCTCATGGAGTCTCATGGTATGTCTCATGGAGTCTCATAGTGTCTTATAATGTCTCATGGAGTCTTAATACATCTGATGTTTCTCATGGTGTCTTATGTCTCATGGAGACTCAATACGTCAATACATCTCATGGTGTCTCACGGTGTGTTCTGATGTTGTCTCATGGTGTCTTATGATGTCTCATGGAGACATAATATGTTGCATGGTGTCCCATGGTGTCTTCTGATGTTGTCTCATGGTGTCTTATGATGTCTGATGGAGTCTCAAGGTGTCTCATGGTGTCTTATGATGTTGTCTCATGGTGTCTAATTGTGTCTTATGATGTCTGATGGAGTCTTAATATGTCGCATGGTGTCTCATTGTGTCTTATGATGTAGTCTCATGGTGTCTCATGGTGTCTTAGGATGTCTTGTAGAGTCTCATGTTGTCTTATGCTGTGTTATGTCTCATGGAGGCTCATGGTGTATCGTGATGTCTCATGCTGTCTTATGTCTCATCGAGTCTCATGGTGTCTCATGCTGTCTTATGATGTCTCATGGAGTCTCATGGTGTCTCGTAGTGTCTTATGATGTCTGATGGAGTCTTAATATATCTCATGGTGTCTCATGGTGTCTTATAATGTAGTCTCATGGAGTCTTAGTAGGTCTCATGTTGTCTCATGCTGTCTTATGATGTCTCATGGAGTCTCATGGTATGTCTCATGGAGTCTCATAGTGTCTTATAATGTCTCATGGAGTCTTAATACATCTGATGGTGTCTCATGGTGTCTTATGTCTCATGGAGACTCAATACGTCTCATGGTGTCTCATGGTGTGTTCTGATGTTGTCTCATGGTGTCTTATGATGTCTCATGGAGACTCAATATGTCTCATGGTGTCTCATGGTGTCTTCTGATATTGTCTCATGGTGTCTTATGATGTCTCATGGAGACATAATATGTTGCATGGTGTCCCATAGTGTCTTCTGATGTTGTCTCCTGGAGTCTCATGGTGTCTCATGATGTCTCATGTCTCATGGAGTCTCATAGTGTCTTATAATGTCTCATGGAGTCTTAATACATCTGATGGTGTCTCATGGTGTCTTATGTCTCATGGAGACTCAATACGTCTCATGGTGTCTCATGGTGTGTTCTGATGTTGTCTCATGGTGTCTTATGATGTCTCATGGAGACTCAATATGTCTCATGGTGTCTCATGGTGTCTTCTGATATTGTCTCATGGTGTCTTATGATGTCTCATGGAGACATAATATGTTGCATGGTGTCCCATGGTGTCTTCTGATGTTTTCTCCTGGAGTCTCATGGTGTCTCATGATGTCTTATGTCTCATGGAGTCTCATAGTGTCTTATAATGTCTCATGGAGTCTTAATACATCTGATGGTGTCTCATGGTGTCTTATGTCTCATGGAGACTCAATACGTCTCATGGTGTCTCACGGTGTGTTCTTCTGATGTTGTCTCATGGTGTCTTATGATGTCTCATCGAGGCTCATGATGTCTCATGGTGTCTTATGATGTCTCATGGAGACATCTGTTGCATGGTGTCCCATGTTGTCTTATGATGTCTGATGGAGTCTCAAGGTGTCTCACGGTGTCTTATGATGCTGTCTCATGGTGTCTAATTGTGTCTTATGATGTCTGATGGAGTCTTAATATGTCTCATGGTGTCTCATTGTGTCTTATAATGTAGTCTCATGGTGCCTCATGGTGTCTTAGGATGTCTTGTAGAGTCTCATGTTGTCTTATGCTGTGTTATGTCTCATGGAGGCTCATGGTGTATCATGGTGTGTGATGTTGTCTCACGGAGTCGTAGTATGTCTCATGGGCCTGTCTTATGTCTCGAGTCTCATGGTGTCTCATGCTGTCTTATGATGTCCCATGGAGTCTCATGGTGTCTCATAGTGTCTGATGTTGTCTCATGGAGTCGTAGTATGTCTCATGGTGTCTTATGCCATCTTACAACGTAGTGTGATGGTGTCTCATGTTCTCTTACGATGTCTCATGGAGTGTCATGGTGTCTCATTGTGTCTTATGATGTCTCATGGAGTCTTAATATGTCTCATGGTGTCTCATGGTGTCTCATTGTGTCTTATAATGTAGTCTCAGGGTGTCTCATTGTGACGTCTCATGGAGTCTTAATATGTCTTATGGTGTCTCATGGTGTCTTATGATGTAGTCTCATGGTGTGTCATGATGTCTAATGGAGTCCTATGGTGTCTGATGGTGTCTTATTATATCTCCTGGGGTCTCATGGTGTTTCATGGTGTCTTAAGATGCCTGAAGATGGCTCATGGTGTCTCAAGGTGTCTCAAGAAGTGTTAATATGTCTCATGGTGTCTCATTGTGTCTTAGGATGCAGTCTCGTGGTGTTTCATTGTGACGAATCATGGTGTCTTAGGATATCTCGTAGAGTCTCATGTTGCCTCACCCTGTCTTATGATGTCTCATGGAGGCTCATGGTGTCTTATGATGTCTCATGGAGTGTCATGGTGTCTCATTGTGTCTTATGTCTCATAGAGTCTTAATATGTCTCTTGGTATCTCATGGTGTCTCATTGTTTCTTATGATGTAGTCTCATGGTGTGTCATGATGTCTAATGGAGTCCTATGGTGTCTGATGGTGTCTTATTATGTCTCCTGGGGTCTCATGGTGTTTCATGGTGTCTTATGGTGTGTTATGATGTCTCATGGACGCTAATGATGTCTAATGGTGCCTCATGGTGTCTTAGGATATCTCATGGAGACATAATATACCTCAAGGCGTCTCATGATGTCTTAGGATGTAGTCTCAGGTTGTCTCATGGTGTCTTATGATGTCTCATGGAGGCTCATGGCGTGTCATGTTGTCCGATGATGTCTCATGGAATCTTAGTCGTCTCATGTCTCATGCTGTCTTATGATGTCTCATGGAGTCTCATGGTGTCTCATGATGTCTTATGTCTCATGGAGTCTCATAGTGTCTTATGATGTCTCATGGAGTCTTAATACATCTGGTGTCTCATGGTGTCTTATATCTCATGGAGACTCAATACCTCTCATGGCGTCTCACGGTGTGTTCTGATGTTGTCTCATGGTGTCTTATGATGTCTGATGGAGTCTCAAGGTGTCTTATGATGTTGTCTCATGGTGTCTAATTGTGTCTTATGATGTCTGATGGAGTCTTAATATGTCTAATGGTGTCTCATTGTGTCTTATGATGTAGTCCCATGGTGCCTCATGGTGTCTTAGGATGTCTTGTAGACTCTCATGTTGTCTTATGCTGTGTTATGTCTCATGGAGGCTCATGGTGTATCATGGTGTCTTATGATGTCTCATGGTGACTCATGGTGTCTCATGCTGTCTTATGTCTCGAGTCTCATGGTGTCTCATGCTGTCTTATGTCTCGAGTCTCATGGTGTCTCATGCTGTCTTATGATGTCCCATGGAGTCTCATGGTGTCTTATAATGTAGTCTCATGTTGTCCAATGATGTCTCATGGAGTCTTAGTACGTCTCATGTTGTCTCATGCTGTCTTATGATGTCTCATGGAGACTCAATATGTCTCATGGTGTCTCATGGTGTCTTCTGATATTGTCTCCTGGTGTCTTATGATGTCTCACGGAGTCTCAAGGTGTCTCATGGTGTCTTATGTCTTATGCAATCTCATTGTTTGTCATGGTGTCTTATGATGTCTCATCGAGTCTTAATATATGTCTCATGGTGTCTCATGTGTAATATGTCTCATGGTGTTGCATGTGTCTTATGATGTCTCATGGAGTCTCAGGTGTCTCATGGTGTCTTATGATGTCTCATGGAGAGTCAATATGTCTCATGGTGTCTCATGGTGTCTGATGATGTCTCATGAAGTCGTAGTATGTCTCATGGTGTCTGATGCTGTCTTATGATGTAGTGTCATGGTGTCTCATGTTGTCTTATGATGTCTCATGGAGTGTCATGGTGTCTCATTGTGTCTTATGATGTCTCATGGAGTCTTATATGTCTCATGGTGTCTTATGGTGTCTCATTGTCTCTTATGATGACGTCTCAGGGTGTCTCATTGTGACGTCTCATGGAGTCTTAATATGTCTTATGGTGTCTCATGGTGTCGTATGATGTAGTCTCATGGTGTGTCATGGTGTCTTATGATGTCTAATGGAGTCCTATGGTGTCTGATGGTGTCTTATCATGTCTCCTGGGGTCTCATGGTGTTTCATGGTGTCTTATGATGCCTGAAGCAGTCTTAATATGGCTCATGGTGTCTCATGGTGTCTCAAGAAGTCTTAATATATCTCATGGTGTCTCATGGTGTCTTTATCAAGTCTTAATATGTCTCATGGTGTCTCATTTTGTCTTAGGATGCAGTCTCGTGGTGTTTCATTGTGACGAATCATGGTGTCTTAGTATGTCTCATGTTGTCTGATGCTGTCTTATGATGTCTCATGGTGTCTCGATGTGTCTCATGAGGTCTTATATCTCTTGGAGTCTCATGGTGACTCATAGTGTCTTATGATGTCTCATGGAGTCTTAATACATCTGATGGTGTCTCATGGTGTCTTACGTCTCATGGAGACTCAATACGTCTCATGGCGTCTTACGGTGTATTCTGATGTTGTCTCATGGTGTCTCATAGTGTCTTATGATGTCTCATGGAGTCTTAATATATCTCATTGTGTCTCATGGTGTCCGATGATGTCTCATGGAGTTTTAGTATGTCTCATGTTGTCTCATGCTGTCTTATGATGTCTCATGGAGTCTCATGGTGTCTCATGATGTCTTATGTCTCATGGAGTCTCATAGTGTCTTATAATGTCTCATGGAGTCTTAATACGTCTGATGGTGTCTCATGGTGTCTTATGTCTCATGGAGACTCAATACGTCTCATGGTGTCTCACGGTGTGTTCTGATGTTGTCTCATTGTGTCTTATGATGTCTCATGAAGTCTCAGGGTGCCTCATGGTGTCTTGTGATGTCTCCTGGAGACTCAATACGTCTCATGGTGTGTCATGGTGTGTTCTGATGTTATCTCATGGTGTCTTATGATGTCTCAAGTAGTCTTAATATGTCTCATGGTGTCTTATGATGCTTTATGAAGTCTTAATATGTCTTATGGTGTCTCATTGTGTCTTAGGATGTAGTCTCGTGGTGTTTCATTGTGACGCCTCATGGTGTCTTAGGAGATCTCGTAGAGTCTCATGTTGCCTCATCCTGTCTTATGATGTCTCATGGAGTCGCATGGCATCTCATGGTGTGTTATGATGTCTGATGGAGTCCTATGGTGTCTGATGGTGTCTCATGATGTCTCATGGAGGCTCATGATCTCTCATGGTGTCTTATGATGTCTCATGGAGACTCAATATGTCTCATGGTGTCCCACGGTGTCTTCTGATGTTGTCTCATGGTGACTTATGTCTCCTGGAGTCTCATGGTGTCTCATGGTGTCTTATGATGTCTCATGGAGTCTCACGGTGTCTCATTGTCTTATTTCTCAATGGAGTTGTAATATATCACATGGAGTCTCATGGTGTCTCATGATGTCTCATGGTGTCTTATGATGTAGTCTCATGGTGTCTTATGATGTAGTCTCATGGTGTGTCATGGTGTGACACACAATGAGCCTCCATGAGACATCATAAGACACCATGAAACAACCTGAGACTACATCCTAAGACATCATGAGACAACTTGAGGTATATTATGTCTCTGTGAGACATCATAAGACACCATGAAACACCATGAGATATCACAAGGCACCATGAGACTCAAGGAGAAATCATAAGATGTTGTCCGATGATGTCTCATGGAGTCTTAGTTGTCTCATGTTGTCTCAAGCTGTGTTATGATGTCTCATGGAGTCTCATGGTGTCTCATGATGTGTTATGTCTCATGGAGTCTCATGGTGTCTTATAGTGTCTTATGATGTCTCATGGAGTCTTAATACATCTGATGGTGTCTCATGGTGTCTTATGTCTCATGGAGACTCAATACATCTCATGGTGTCTCACGGTGTGTTCTGATGTTGTCTCATGGTGTCTTATGATGTCTGATGGAGTCTCAAGGTGTCTCATGGTGTCTTATGATGTCTCATGGAATCTCGTGTCTCACGGTGTCTTATCATGTCTCATCGAGTCTCATGGTGACTCATGATGTCTTAGGATGACTTATAGAGACTCAATATGTTTCATGGTGTCCCATGGTGTCTTATGATGTCTGATGGAGTCTCAAGGTGTCTCATGGTGTCTTTGGATGTTGTCTCATGGTTGTCTTATGATGTCTCATGCTGTCTGATGTCTCATCGAGTCTCATGGTGTCTCATGCTGTCTTATGATGTCTCATGGAGTTTTATGGTGTCTCATAGTGTCCTAGGATGTCTCATGGAGTCTTAATATATCTCATGGTGTCTCATGGTGTCTTATAATGTAGTCTCATGTTGTCCGATGATGTCTCATGGAGTCTTAGTATGTCTCATGTTGTCTCATGCTGTCTTATGATGTCTCATGGAGTCTCATGGTGTCTCATGATGTCTTACGTCTCATGGAGTCTCATGGTGTCTCATAGTGTCTTATGATGTCTCATGGAGTCTTAATACATCTGATGGTGTCTCATGATGTCTTACGTCTCATGGAGTCTCATGGTGTCTCATAGTGTCGTATGATGTCTCATGGAGTCTTAATACATCTGATGGTGTCTCATGGTGTCTTATGTCTCCTGGAGACTCAATACGTCTCATGGTGTCTTATGATGTCTCATGGAGTCTCAAGGTGTCTCATGGTGTCTTATGATGTCTCATGGAATCGCACTGTGTCTCATGGTGTCTTATGATGTCTCATGGAGACTCAATATATCTCGTGGTGTCCCACGGTGTCTTGTGATGTCTCATGATGTCTCTTGTAGTCTCATGGTGTCTTTTAAGATGTCTCATGCAGTGTTATGGTGTCTCATGGTGTCTTAGGTCTCATGGAATCTCACTGTGTCTCATGGTGTCTTATGATGTCTCGAGTCTTAATATGTCTCATGGTGTCTTAGGATGTCTCGTAGAGTCTCATGTTGTCTTATGCTGTGTTATGTCTCATGGAGGCTGATGGTGTATCATGGTGTCTTATGATGTCTCATGGTGACTCATGGTGTCTCATGCTGTCTTATGTCTCATCGAGTCTCATGGTGTCTTATGCTGTCTTATGATGTCTCATGGAATCTCCTTGTGTCTCATGATGTCTTATGATGTCTCATCGAGTCTTAATATGTCTCATGGTGTCTTAGGATGTCTCGTAGAGTCTCATGTTATCTCATGCTGTCTTATGATGTCTCATTCTGATGTCACATGGAGTCTCAAGGTGTCTCATGGTGTCTTATGTCTAATGGAATCTCATTGTGTCTGATGCAGTCTAGATCTGATGTTGCATCATGGTCTTATGATGTCTCATGGTGTCTCATGGTGTCTTATATTGTCTCATATAGTCGTAATATGTCTCATGGTGTGTTATGATGTCTCATGGAGTCTCATGGTGCCGTCTGATGTACTCCCATGGTGTCTCATGTTGTCTTATGATGTTGTCTCTTGGTGTCTTATGTTGTCTCATGGAGTCTGATGGTGTCTTACGTCTCATGGAGTCTCATGGTGTCTTATGAAGAGCAAATTAGAGCCATGGGAGGTTGTGGTAGAGAGTAGTATAGTCAAGTGGAGTCATGTAGAGCCAATTATAGAGCCGTGTAGTAGAGTCAAATAAAGCCAGGTAGAGCCATGCTACAGTTGTAGTAGAGTCAAGCGGAGCCAAGTGGATGCATGGTAGAGTGTAGTAGAGTCAAGTAGAGCCATGGTAGAATGTAGTAGAGCCATGGTAGAGTGTAGTAGAGTCAATTGGGGTATATGTATCTGTAACAGACCATAGCGGTGAACATTCTCAAACTTTTAATTTGCCCGATTTCGATGGAATACCAATACACACAACTCAGTCCACTTAAATACAAAAACTCAAAAATTATATAATGCACAGGACCAGATTCTACTGGAAGATGTTCAACATTTCGCCGTTAAAGCCCTCACCAAAAATTGGAACACTTCCCCGTCATCTCTCACTGCCAATCTACATCTCCCACCTCTCACTAATTGTAGAACTTACTTTAAGTTGGTTTGTACTTACAAGTTTTTGCACGGATACTTTATATTGTACCTCAGAGTTTTTAAACTTCCAACCTATTCCAAATTTACGTGTATTTCACTCTAAACAATTACTTCAGCCTCTAGCTAAAACTGTAAGTCATTACAATTCTTTTTTTTTTATAAGTGCTGTAAGGCTCTGGAACTCCTTACCTAGGGATATTCTACTGTTAGATAGCCTTAGTCTATTTAAAAGTTCCCTTAACCCTTTAAACCCTATAGTACACTTTTGATAACGTCATACTGCGCACTGCGCAGAAAAGATAGTCTCTGTGCGCTGGCGCGCAGGTTCTGCGTCAGCAGAAAGGGTGGGACAGGGGGAGGTGGGTGGGGTCACCCGCAGGGTGCTGTGCACATGGCAGCTGCTAGGCTTGGCTGCAAAAGGACCATGGTTGGCACCGGGTGGGCCAACTCTTGGCCTGGCTGCATGAGCAGGCTTAGAAAATGCTACTCTCACCTTTCAGGGGGTTCATTTCTGGCAGGGAAGGCTTCTTGGGCTCTAAGCGGGTGTTTGCCAATCGAGAGTGCTGACCATTGCGTGCTCGTTAATGAGGGGGTGTGGTTAAGGTCACGTGTCTGCTTGCTAAGGCTGGAAGTGGAGTTGGGCTCAGTTTTGGAGTCAGAGCTTTGACACAAATGGAGATACGGTGCGTTAAAGGCATGTTTAGGCTAGAACTAATCTCCAGTGAAAAAAATTCAGTGTTTAAAGGGCTAAACTACACTTATGTATCTAGTTTTCTGTTCGAGACCCTTAGTATTAGCTTCTTAGCTATTGGGTCCTGTATTGTCTTGTTGCTTAGCAATATGAATGTTCACTATAAAAAAAAAAAAATTACAGCACAAGTGGAAAGCAAAACAATTATACTAATTAATGAATGAATGAAAAGCCACCTAAGTGCATGTGTATGTCCAATGTTTTAGCCTGTCTTTCCAAGCCTGAGAGTATTCACTGAAGTTTGACACCACAGCTGGACAGTTATCATTGAAGAATCTTCAGTTAGAGTACTAAGCCTGAGAGGTAATCCATGGAGACTATACAGGGCCAAACATTTGTCGTCGTGAAATGGGACCTATGGTGACACAGGATTTTACAGTGCCCAAACTACCTATCTTAGCATGAAGGTACTTACATTTGCTAAAAATGAGAATATACGAAACCACTGCTAACCTGAGTTATGATCAAAAATGTTGACACTTCAGTGACTACACTAACCTTCATCCTGACTTGCACCTCTGGAGCCTTCTATAATAACTAAGGTGGGTACACTGTTTACAAGCTAGGTCTATTAGCTACAACTTTCTAAAAATGCTACTGTATATACTTAATAGACTAAAATGCTGCTGTGTATACAGTAGCATTTTAGTCTATTAAGTAGCATTGTAGTTTATGAAGCAGCACCATATAGTTTATAATGTAGCACAGTATCATACTTTATAAAGTAGCATGATACTTCATATCAGAGGAGGTTGGTCAAGATCACATAAGCAACACCTTGATAATTTGTCTTTAATGGCTGATCAGTGAATGGACCATTGATATCGAACGCATTCAACTTTCAATCAGTAGAACCACTATTTAGGCACAAATTACTCCAAACTGGTTGTACAGCTGACATGAAATGATAGGCATGAGATTAACTAAACAATCATTGATTTCTATTGTCACATGAAGCCTAAGCTTGGTATGCGAGCAATTCATGGAGAGATTGGACGCTCCTGAAGTTGGAAAGTTTATAACGAGTATTCCAGCACTCATGGAACCTTTGTTGAGGGAAGCCGTATTCCTTTAAGTTCAGGTAAAGGTTTCTCTTCCTACTGCTGTATTACCAACGGCATCCACCTGTGGTCTTTAGCTGAGACTGCTAAGGCAAAAAGAGCCTTTGTGGGCAAGCCACTGAAATGTGCTTGAAACACAAACCTGAAGAACATCCTGGCATTCGATTTTATGGCTCCAAATAGCCCAAGTGAAGTTTGTATGGTCTCATAAGGGGATGATAGAGTTCAATTTGAGGGGGAAATTACAGAAGGCATCTGTGATGCTATTTGGGCCTTGAAGCCAGGTGGATTTGTTCTCTCCCAAGGCACACCAGTTGACATTCACTTTCTTAAGTGTGCCAGAAACGTTTTCAGAATACCAGACTCTTCAAGTTGTTTCTCATCACTTGTAAAACATAGGCACAGGCTTTCCTTACTCATCTCCCTACATCTACTGGTACCTGGCGACTGGCACAAAACAATCCAGAAACTATAACACCAGCAACATGGACTAAACGTTGTCCGTGCACAGTACACCCAGTATGTAGTATCACATTGGAAGGAGAATCAGTTGAAATATCCTATAAACAGCTTCTTCTAAAGCAAGCATAGATTGACATAATTTGAAATTCCACTGATAAACATTTTACTATCAGATGAGGAAGTTGTATCAAAACTTCAAGCTTACTCAAGGCCATGCAACAGGCTCCCAGAAGAGTAACCAAAGTTGCAGCCACCCTGACATGACTTCTCAACATGCACTACACACGCCCATGCAGCACTACCCACCCCACTGCCTTCCACAACCCTCCTATGTACACAAATAACAAACACAAGGCATACTGTAAAAATCGGAAAATTTTCGTTATTAAATAATTTTCGTAGGCCCACACGACTACGAAAATAAAACACACGTCTCGAATGCTATAGCCATGGCTAATAAGAAAGTGGAGAAGGAGATCACTAAGAAGAAGAAGAAACATGGCCAGTACAGAAGGTGCGAAGCTAGTCACAAATTTTGATATCCATAGGTTTTTGTTCTATAAAATTGAACAACTACAGTACCGGTATATAGATCTAGTGCTTGTACATGTACACATTTGTAGACCAGTATCAGGTGAATAAATGAATTTACTATTTGGAGGTGCATTCTGAGTGAACGTGCTGAGAACGGGAAATACGCAAGTCATCATGGGGTTGCAGCAGCTGCCAGATTCTTCACAAGGAAGCTTGACCATCAAGTGAGTGAGACTACCCTTCACTCCATGAAGAAAGCTTACCTGCAGGAAGTGACGAGAAAGTGAGCGAATGAAGACAGTGATGAGAACGTTGATCTGCTGCCTCACCAAAAGCGAGGAAGACCCGTCCTTCTAGGAAAGAGTTTGCATGTCAAGGTACAGATGTACCTCAGAAGAGTTCAGGATGGGGGTGCAGTGGTAACAGCACGGATTGCTGTAGCTGCTGCTTGAGGTATTCTCCTGTCGTGCGACCGTTTGAAGCTGGCCGAGTTTGGTGGGCATGTGACACTGAACAGGTTCTGGGCCTACTCACTGCTAAAGAGGATGAACTTTGTTAAGTGGAAGGTGAAGATTGCTAAGAGCAAGCATGCAGTGGCTGAGTTCCAACGTCTGAAGGAGGAATTTTTGCAGTATGTAGTAACGACAGTAGAAATGGAGGAGATCCCATCCGAGCTGATTCTAAACTGGGATCAGACAGACAGAAGTAATATATGGGATGTGGCCCATGCAAGGGATAAAATTATAGTACATACCATGCCGTGAACAAAATAGCTAGCTATTTCTTCCATAGTTTCTTGAGCTTCTGTATTTCTTTTGGTGAAGCTTTGAACAAAAGGAAGCAACGTACTTCAAGTCCACCTTGTGGTAGATCAGCTGAATATCTTTTTGCTCCAGTTACAGTACACTCTATCATCCCTCCTCGTCATATAAAAAGCGAACACACTCTTGACAAATTTCGTGGCAAGTGTCCAATGACTGGTCCATCCTTTTTGACGGCTATAGTGTAACGATCTTCGACGTTATGGGGCTCTCTTTCACACACTAGCACTTCTCCAATGGCTGCGTCCCATATGTCTTTGCATACATGGTAGCCTCAAATACAGCTGACTCTCGACAACTCCTCCATTTTTAACGCTTTGACCTTGACTGCGTGCACGAATGGGCGTGTCCTTCGTACTTTAGCAATAATAATGTAAAAAACAGCTTGCATCAAAAATTTCGTAGCTCGGTTGTTCCTATGAAAAACTTTTAACGCGAAATATTTTCACACGAAATATTTTTTTAACACGAAAATTTCCCAATTCATGTAGTTGGCAAAACTGAACAAGATGCAGGGATGGTGTGAAGGTATTTTGGTGTCATTCCCATCTAGTTTGGTTGGGTTTTGAGGGTTCCATCCCTACATGTGCTTGTTTTCATTCAGAAAACCTTTTTGTGACATATCATGGACAAGTCTGCAGAGGTGTATTACTGATCTGAGGAAACGACTTTGGGCTTGTTCTGATGTCCAGTGTGTTCGTCAAGTGTAGGAAGGAACAGTCTTCACCTAGGTAAGAGTCTTTATGTCAGTGCACTAAAATTTCAGGTTGGTGCTGCTGTTCAAGAAAGTGAAGCCGGTGGGATGACCAAGGTTAGTGCGTGTTGCCACACATCACGGCAAGGTAAATGACATTAAGCACATAAATCTAGTGTGATCAAATTCAGTAGTCATGCCTTAATGCACCTGAGCATTTTCCCAACATCATATGATACCAAGATAGTGTGGTAGTAGTGCTTTATACCAAGTTGATGTGCTACCTGTTAAACTATGCAGTGAGACAACAACTTCATGTACAATGCAATGGCTATTCATCATTCATCAGGGTAACACTTTCGCATCACTCTCAAGGTGGCTAAACATATGTGATGTGATTCGGCTTTCACACCATAAGTGATGGAAGATCCCTTACTAAAGAAGAAAAGTTTCATGAACACATGGCTACAAGAAAGGGGCTCTTGCAGCATTTACTGAGCATGAGATGGCAGAACTAGGAGCTGTTGAAACAAAGAAAAGCAAATTTGGGATGGTGAGTATACTTGACAACAGTGTTACATTTTCCTTCTTCATGCCAGTTCACTTTACTCGATTGTGGTTGGTTCTCACTGGTTTTCATGTACTATAAGATCTTGTTTTATTCGATTTCCTTTTAATGAGTCTGTAATTGCATTTTATCAATAATTAGTGGCATATTAAGTTAGTTGCACTTTCTGTCATGCTCATGTACTCAATTTACTGAGTTACTACCACATATAAAACATAAGTATAAAAACAGAATACTTTAAGAATTGGTGCATGTAATTCTGGTTCTTTGTGACTACATGACATATGGTCTTTTTTCCCTATATGACAGACAATCCCACTGTGTTTAATTGATACCAAGCCATGCTGAAAAAAACTTTAAAATGTGTTTACAGGAGTGGTCAAGTTATATCACTTGTACTCAGATTTTTCTAGGGTGAAGATGGGACAGCAATAAGTCACTTCTCTGCTATCTGTGCCAGAGCAAAGGCAAGGATTAAAAGATGCCCCAACACTAAGTGCCTTGCCAGACACAGCTACCACAATTGGAAAGAAAGAAAGTTTGGAACATAGCTAAATATATGACTATCTTGGTGAGACTGTATTTGCAACACTTACTCATGAGGTGTCTTCAATGCTTCTAACAAGTTGTTCGTGACTCTGGATGTTCTCTATGAGGTGAGTAGTCACATACAACAAGGAAAACCAGTCCACAACTGTGCCCATTCAGTGATACAGGGGTCAACATACAGTTGTGGGGAGAATATGTCACTGAATGAGAAAGAGTTGTGGTACCTTGAGCGAATTCTCTACAAAGGGTACTTTGCTTTTGAGGCTCTGGCAAGGCGAGACTGGAACCACTCAATATGTGGTATATGTAGCATATCACCCACGTTTGAAAGTGGCGATGGAAATGCATAGGACTGCACCACATTGAAGAAAGAACAAATATGCTAAGATACATGTGCACACAGTCTAAGCTATGCATCAATGCTGTTAATAAATGCCTATAGATATTCTGGTCAGAAGTAGCATATGATGTGGTTGTGGTGGATGCATGGTGGAAACAGGTGGATCTGGTAATAGTTGAAACAGCAGCAGTTGCTGGGCAGAGAAAGCTACCACCTGTGGATGCAAGTCAAATTGCTCCCTGGATTCCTCCATTAAACAGGAGCTCAGCTGTTATCAACAGTGAAAGCAAGAAAGGTAAATAGAAAAAAAAATCATAAGTACGGTATTACCAATGCAGGAGGTGGCAGCAGTGTGTGCAGTACCAGTCAAGGAGACAAACCACTTGGTTTCCCTAAAAACCTTGCAAGTTTGATTAGGGCAGGAGATTAGGTTCCCATTAAAGAACAATTCATGACTACTGCTGATGTCAAATGGCAGCAGACATCCCTTTTCAAGCAAATGCCGCAAAGGTATGGACAGCAACAATCATTGAAGCTAGCACAACAATCAAGGTAAAAGTGAGTGCCATATATTTGAAGTAGCTCCTTCGTGCTCTGGAAGAAAGGTCTTCAAGAATTGTCACCACCAGGTTATATTGTATACATTTACATAATTGTCGGCAACATTTAATTACGTACATTGTTATACATATAGGTAATAAATTATACCTGGCACAAAATTTGTATAATGAAGAAATAGAGCACACGAGACCATGTGGACCTACTGCTATCTACTAGACACTGGTCAGTAGTGTATACAGTGGACATGGCATGTGATGTTGTAGCACATACAGAACCTCATCTTCCAAGAATGGCTGATGTATTTTTGGGGGGTGTTTTGAAACTCCATGCAGTGGTAGAGCTCCACAGGTATGCAGAATTGCATACAGTACACTTCTGCTGCGTCAATCCCAAAATATCCTTTTAAATTTGTCACTGATTTTTAGGTTACTCATGCACTGCAAAAGCAAGTTGGTTGTTTTAACCTCAGAGTGGTTACCATGGTTGCAGACAAGCTGGAGAGACAATGGTTATGTTAGGTATGGAAGACTATTTGCATAAGGCAACTCAATAGGCAGCTGCCCAGTTCATCTTACAAACACAATACACTGACAACCCTCAGAACATCTGTGAAGGAGTCATTACAAATGCACTTCAAAGTTGCAGTATAAGGAACTTTCATGTAACCAGATGAGGGAATCAAGGATGTTATGAGGGTTTTCAGTGTATTGTGGTTGTAAGATGAACTGGGAAGCTGCCTCTTGGGTTGCCTTATGCAATTACTCTTCAATACCAAAGTAAAGCTCTCATAACCACTGTTTCTTCACTTTGTCTGCAACCAGGGTAACCATTCTGTGGTTAAAACAACCAACTTGTTTTTGCAGTGCGCATGCTCCTGTGCTAGACCATCCACACAGCAAGCCAATTCCCACTCCAAAAGTAACCAGGAATAGAACACAACTATGCTCGGAGTGTGGAGCATCCTCTGACGGAAACAACTAGGAGGTATATTCTGGGTGACAGGTTTCATAATGGACCAAGTGCAACTGGACACAAGCGAGACACATGCAAATTTCATAACATAAGGTTGCGTCCTGAACTCCTCCAGCATCAGTCAGTCACTTCAGAAGTCATCAACTTGAAGATCAAAAGTATGTGGCTGCAGTCCAGTTAACAGCAGAATATCTACCACTACTTTTTAAATAATAGACTGATAGACTACTGGCACAATGTGAACATTGTCAACAAGCAGCTTGGCAAAATGGTCAGTAAGGTTAGATCTGGAGAAGTAGTCAGTCACAAGGGACCGCTTGCATCGTTTTATCTATGTGTGTTCCACCTACAAAACACCAGGCTCATCTTGTACATTATAATATGTATGTTATGCCAATATATAGGTAATGTATACTTAAAACATTGTAATGCAGAGTATATGTAGTTGGTGGTTTCTTCATTATACAACGCTGAGGGCATGTGTAGTACATGAAGATCAAAAGTTCTATCTATAGCTAGCATTGCATTGGTCACTGTGCACTGATCTTCAACTCCAACAGCAGTCCTGTGACTGGTTGGATTGCTTTGAGCTTGCAGAGTTTGCTTACTTTGTTCATGGGGCTTTGCAGTGGAGTTAAGCTCCTGTGTAGCTGAGATAGGTATGCATTTGCCAGGTACACAAGGTTTGTTATACACATAGCTAGCTATTATAGCTAGCATTGCATTGGTCACTGTGCACTGATCTTCAACTCCAACAGCAGTCCTGTGACTGGTTGGATTGCTTTGAGCTTGCAGAGTTTGCCGAGTTTGCCAAGTCCGTAGTGTTGCCATCACGGGGTTTAGAAAGTTTGCGTAAGCAGCTGCCTATAAGTATGATGTACCGTAATTGTTTGAATACTACGTAAGCTTAAAAAATAATTAGGTCGTGTGACCTTACGTTAGATTGGATTCATCATAAATTCCTGAAATGGAATTTCTTATGTAAAATTAGATCTTACGTTGCATAAGAATCACAATACGTGAAAACGTGAAGGCCCGCTCTCGTAAGCTAGGCAAGTGCATAGCTGGTTTTTCCTAGAATTGTGTACAGAATCACAAATTATATGTGGAAACGCGAAGGTGGGCTTTCGCAAGCCATATAAGTGTATAGCTGGGTTTCCTGGAATTGTGCACAGACCTCGATGAGCTCTGTAACCGATGAAGGCAGTACCAAGTGTCCAACCTCCAACCTTCGTGGCCTTCCTACCAGTCTCACAAACAGATGTACTGTCTTCATAGTTCGGCAAAGTATGTGCACAATTCCAGGAAAAGACAGCTATTTACGCTAATCCAATTTAGCTTAAGATAATGACTGAAGCCACTGCATTTCCTAGGTAAGTGTACAGCTGGCTTTTCCTCGAATTGTGTACATACCTTTGTAGCGTAGCTAGATAAGTGTATAAATTAAGACTCATGTTTACATAGCATTAGATTCATGATAAATTCCTGAAATTGAATTTCTTACGTTAAATTGGATCATACGTAGTATTCACGGTAATCTCATTGACCAATCAAATTGACTCTTTAAAACCCACTTTAGAACTGTAGCAAAACGGAAGACATGACATTGGGATCTCTATTACTAACAGCTTAATGACTGGTGAATTTGTTTCTGAAGCACATGGGGCTGCCGCTCAAATTGATGTAGTCCACCACGTTGTCAATGCTAGTAGACTTGCTTACCGGTAGACGTGCCACTGAAGCTTGAAAAGAAGGCACCAAGAAAGCTAATACTTCATAAGTACTTCCCACATTTGTGTTCGTGTGTTCGTGTTATAAGGTTTTCAGTGAAGTAAATAGTAGACCTAGCATCCATCCATTAGTGCAAGTGATGCCCGCTTAAGCACTTTCAATTCTCAACGATATCAAAGACATGCCAGCACGTTCTGTGTGGTATGTGCACGGAAGCCAGTCAGCAATAAACTCCTATGCATATTATTTTGCCTGTATTTCAAGCCTTAAATTTGTGGAAATCACTTGATGTACTCAAAGAAGAAAGTGTGCATTAAAAATATAATGCAAACATAACTTATTGCATGTGGGAGGCCACTTCAGTGGCACAATAATTGTCAGTTAGCCCACGTGGAAGGTCACTAAAGGAGTAGAACTCATCGTTTACCGCGAAACTAAGAAGCTTAGCGAAACTCGGGGGTAGGCCCCTTTATTTAGTAGCAATGAGGCTAGACCACACCTTTTGGCTGATATCATCACGGAAAGGCAGGAAGAGGCGGTGCTAGTTCTGGGTGATTGCGAGTTAGCCGGGTCAGTCAGACACGAAGCTTTTACTTCAAACACAGTGAGCAAACAGCCTCCAATTTTCACTTGAGGTAGGATGCGTAGTCTCCTTCCAGATCATTAAACCTGGGAACGTACAATATTTAGTAGCGTACAAAAACTTACATGGATGTGCTAGACTACGAAAATATTGAAACAAAACATGAAAATTTTACAACGCGAAAATTTCTAGATCTATGGTAAGCCAGTTTCCAAGTTATATGAAGGTAGAAGAAACATGGAGTACAAATAGCTTGCTGCATTCGTGTCTAACACGCAGCTGTTGGCGAGCTACTCGTGCATGAAAGGATACCCAGGAATGCTGTATACATGTGCTGTGGCAGTAAAGACGGACAATTATCGGATACAGAGAAAGCTGTCACACGTTTGCCATGAGTAACCTGTGGGTATCAAACTCGGAGGCCCTCTTGTGCGAAATATCTAGCTGTGCTAAAATGAAGAGCCGTCTTGCACAAAACAACTACAGCTAGCTGCGTTGTGAAACCAAAATGTGCTGACCATAATGATTTATTTTCGTTGTAAAATATATTTCGTGTCTTTTATTTATGTGGTTTACGCAAACCACGAAAATATTTTTACAAAGAAAATATCCAGATCTATTGTACAACTCGGAGCTGTAAGTATCCAGTGGTAGAATCGTGCCAATTTCAAATTGCTAGTTAGCTACGATGCATAGTGAGCAGAGAATGGCTTCAAACAAGTAGAAATAGCTTACTTGGCAGCGATAAGGCACTTGATAAAGTAGTACAGCCTAGTTACATGCTATGTACACAATTGTCAACTTTGACCTTCAGACATGATAACGCTGATTATGGACAATTTCTGTGTTGCTAAACTGTAACGTGTAAATTGTTTCCACGTGCAACGAGTTAAGTGGTTCATTAAGCAATTTAATGTGCAGTAACCCAACCAAATTCTTAACAACAGTTTGAGTGAAGGTCACATGATCAGCAGTAAGAGCTTTTAGGTAAGCATGTCAGTATTATTGCACCCCAAGATTCTAATTAACCTCCAAGGAGCAAATTTTAGGATTCATGTATGTAAATAATACACAGACCAGAGGAATCAATGTACATCCAATCTAAGTGCACACTGGTTACCTCCAGTATACTCTAGACTGAACAGTTCACTCAAGGCTTCCTAAAGGAAACTGTTTAAGTGTCAAGTGCCTAAATAAACGGTGAGGGATGAGCCTGAGACTACATTACACACTCATATTAGCGAATTTTGACAGACCACTTACTATAGATTTCATGGAAGTTGAATCCTTGTGCTCTTTGGTCAACTAAGGTCAAGAATGGATAACTACTGCCAGACTGCAGCATCAGCATGAAAGAGACCACAAGTGAAGACATCTCAAGTTGAAGGAAACACGGCACCTGAGTTGCTATTTTTCTAAGATGGACCACGACAGACAAGAACGGTTGCTTAGGTAATGCCAATGTAGCCATAGTAGCTGCCCTGGTTGGACAAATGGCTGTATTGCCTTTATGAGTGGTCACCTACCTATGAAATATTGGTGTACTCAGCTATTTTCTCCCCGATGATGAAACATGAGGTTGCTGACACTTCCAGGAGCTTCAGTTTATCCCAAACTCCATCACCTGCACCATCTCAACAGCATGCTCCTCCTCCATGTAAAATACAGCTTTTTATTTGTTCTTACTGTTTGCCAAGTTTAAGCTCAAGAATCAAAGTCAGATGCAACGAAGTGAGCAATGGATAAATAAGGGACTTATTAGCCTCATTTTCAGGGCTTTCCACCTTCCATTTTTTGATTGCTTTCAGTATGTACCAACAGAGGCCTGGCACCATTCATCATGCGAGTGATATGAATGTCTACCAAGGAAGACAGAGGGGGAGGTGTTCTTGGATGAAAGAGTTGCAAAGTGAAATGTTGCTGCCCATTGTACAGAACGAAGAATGTATGCGTGAAACATGCTGAAGGCCTGGTACCATTTACGATGTGGGTGATGTCAATGTCTACCAAGGTAGACAGAGGGGGGGAGGGGCTGTCAGATGAAAGAGCGGATTTGAGGCCTTTTCCTGCATCATCTGTTCTAAAATGTATGTAGGACAAACTTAGAAATCTCTACTAAATCGCTTTGGCCACCATAGATCTGCAGCAAAGGAGGAGAGGAAAAGCACCTGGCCCATCTACAGCCATTTCAGCTCCAGAGGACACAGCTTAGAGATATGCACGCGAGAATCCAGCTTCCATCTCGTGATACATTGGATCAGGGCACTTAACACAGTCCTCTCCTTTGGTCTTAACTCCCAATACTCTACAACATAGGCCTCCCTAAGTAACATGAGCATCTAGGCTAGAAAAACCAAATCCCTGGCCTGATAGATCCCCTGAGGTAGGAGTTTCTACCCTGATTATTCTAATACCTCTATGTATAGAACAATATATTGCATTTTGTCTACTCCTCCCTTCTGGTACTCTTGTCCCATGTTTAGTCTTGTATCAAAGCATTCTTTCCTCTTTCATGTATCACCTCTTGTCAGACAGCCATGGTATATAAAAGACTCACCTCACAGTCACCGCTCATCTCCTGAAGAAGACTCATCCCGAAGTCGAAATACTGAGATTAACCCACTCGGCTGTCTACAGTTAAAAGTGAAGTATCTACCGCGTGGAACGCGGACCACAGCAACGATGGACAAGCCAGCTACTTTGCGGAAGCGCCACTCTTCCTTGCCCCTCACTGCTGAAGCTTGCCAGCATCTCTCCGCCCCGCATTCTACGCTTGGCTATGCTTTGTGCTTCATGCTCACCCCCCCCCCCTGTTCACCTAGGTAGACATTGACGTCACTCGTGGTAAATGCTACCAGGCCTTCTCTCGGCCATTTTTTGCATGCTCCAAGTCACCAAAAACTGGATGGTGGGAAGACCTGGGAATAAGGGTTAAGACTTATAACATAGAAAAATTCACACGGTTACCTTTACAGCTATCATGTACATTATAACACAATGCATCCCTTTTGTAATCACAAAGCCAAAGGTCATAAAGCACTCTAATATGGGTAAAGTTTAGTGGGCATGTAGTAAAATGGATGCATCTTGGGTGACCCCAATGGTCAAAATACAGTAACTCAAGGTTGAAGTCAGGTGCAAATAAAGGCTGAAGAAGAGGCCTCATCAAACCCTGATACACCAAAACTCATGGATGTATTCTTCCAAAAAAATGAGCTGGCAGCAGGATGTTGCACAGAGGTAGATAGAAGGTGGCTGCTTTGACCAGACATCATCTGATGCTGCAGAAACAGGAACTTTGACATTCTCCAAAGAGCTTGCATGCAGTATCGCTCTATTGTGTTGAAACTTGGTAAATATACACATGGACATCGACTTGCTATAACAATAAGTGGGATTATAACTTCCTGAAACTTTGAAGTTCCCTGATGAGCTAGCACGCAGTATTGCTGTTGTTGCATTCCGTTGTGTTCAAACTTGTAAAACACATGAACATTGACTTGTTATAATAATATAGTGGTGTTACGAGCAACACCGATTTGAAACTAAGCAAACACTTCACCAAGACGCCGATCAGTGCAAATGGCCGAAAGCACTTTCATGAATTTCTTGAGTCTTTGATGTACTAGTTGGTTTGTTGCCGACCAGTTCCACAAAAATTGCACTTAAATTGCCGTAGATTTCTTGTTTTCTATGCTACCTTGCAATACATTGCGTGGAAATACTACGTGGTAGATCGTGACCTACCGCATTTCAATGCATTGTAACATACATCATTTTCACTCGAGACCACATTGGTTTCTAATAGAATTTAGTTAGGAATGGGAAACACTATGACAACTGCCTGGATACAACCAAAAGGCAACAGAGGGATGCAGGATTGTTAAATTCTACACAGTAGTACCCTCACTATTCCAAGGGTAATTAGAGACATGCAAAACAACAGATACAGGTGTGCAGCAATCAGAGATCTAGGGCAAGCCCCTAAGTATGTGACTTTCTTCATTACAGTGCAGTGTGAGTTGAACCACAACTAATAGATTGTATCCACACGAGTCAGCAAGCAGTGTAACCATTCAAGTATCAATCTCAACATTTTAAGAGGATAATATCTTGCACCAGTGTGTAAAAGCTGGCCGCAAAAATTGTGGGGATTTTAATTTTTGTGTGTAAAAAAAGCACAATTTGCACACCACACACTAATATGGATAGGGCATGTAATGATTGTCCAATATTCATGGCCATTAATTGACTTGTAAAATATATTTGTGCGAAATTCATTCACCTATGCTGGCTTTTTACACCTTCCTGAGAGCCCAAATTTAGAACGTAATACACAGTGGAGCAAGTACTAGTGTCTGTAGATTGCTTTGATTTTTTGATGTCATCAATATTCCCATAAGGTATGGTATACTTATAAATTACCTGCTTCTAGTTCTGTGATATCCTCCTTTTCAACAAGGGCAGGGCTGAGACATTTCTTGGAATATATATACCTATGGCTGTTTGTCATAAGTTGGCACCAGACATATTTCTTGTCTTGGGACCAGCATCATAGCGGCAGGTGCATTCTCATTTTGAAGGTAGCATATAACATTATCGCACACAGCATATTCCTGTCTTGGGAGCAGAATCATTGCACTGCACACGTTTGCATCTTGGGGCAGCATCAAGGCACCAGGCCATTCCTGTCTAGGGGCCAGCATCATGGCAATGACATTCCCAGAACTCGGTGCATCAGTGCACAAATTGAGTGTGTAGCTGTAACCCTGGGGATATCGGGTCACTTCAGGGTGGGACAGAAAGCCTTTATCCAGTGACAAATTAACAAATATGTTAAGAAGGATAAATCAAGGCTTGATTCATAGTGTGGATGATTATACCACAGAGAAAAAAGTGACGTACTCACAGAATCTCAGTCTGACTTAAACATAATAGTTGTATTGTAGATGCCACTAATCCCCGGAGTGAAAGAGCCAGGAAGCCACACCAGGTGATGAAAGGTGTTAAAATTGCAATCGAAAAATCAACTGAAGCCCAACAAATTTTAAGGAAAGACCAACAACTCACAAAAGGAACAAGTAATACTTGACCAAACCAGACAAAATTAATGGGTATCAAACAGTTCCATTTGGTATGTAAATTCATAATCTGATGTTAGTTTTCATTTCGGAGTAAGTGTTCCAAAAAGAGTCTAGGTACGGTTGTGATTTTACCACTAGTACGTATCAGTTACTTGTAACTGACAATTTCATCCCTGAAACAGGCAACATACCTATATAGTTGTTTGAATTACCTGATACTTCTGCAGCTGAAAGGGAAAGTGTTAATGTTAGCTCATGGAGGAATCATACTGGGTGTATACTTGATTTGAGTAACAGCTATTGTCATAGTCTTGGTGTTGCTGCTCACCTAAAAGGTAATGAGATTGTCTCAGAAGTCTCAGTGGTGAAGAGCCCATGTTGGTGTTAATCCAATCATACAAGGGGACTTTCACATCTTTTTTCAGTCTCATTTAAAAGTAAATGTATTAACTAGGGCTGGAACAGATACCTGATTATCCGGTTAATTATCTGCTACACTAAATATCCGGATTCGATAATAGTATCCGGAACTTGCACGTGTGATCATGAGCGGTCGCAAAAGGAGGCGAACTAGTCCTATTTTAGAAGGCAAGAGGACGGCAAAATAACTTACATTTGTAAGAAAGACTTGGCTGATGGTGGAGGAACTACGAACTTGCAGAAACATCTCAGAGCGAAGCACGTGGACGAAGCCAAGAAATGTTTCGGCGAAGCTGACGCCAAGCCGCTGCTGATGTCGACGTTCACTGACGCTTGAAGATGCTCTCCTGCTCGTGCCACTCGGATCACTGAGCTGATTGCTGAGATGGTAGCCCGTGACTTACGCCCTCTTAGTGTGGTCAAGGGAGACGGCTTTCGCCAGTTGTTAAACTACATCGAACCCGGAACTACCAGTACCTTCGAGGCCCCACCTTCAGTTGTGTAAACTGTTAATTGTGACCTTTTTGCTCTTATGTAAACCATGCCATTGAGTGTGCACGTAATCAAGAAGAACTGGATGTTTTACTGATTTAGCTTATAGGTTATCCAGATAGCAGTTTAGTGGATCCGTTCCAGCCCTAGTATTAACAACTGTAAAATTGTAATCCAGCTATCAACCTAAGTCTACTACTAGGGCCGAAACGAATATCCTAGTTATCCGGATATTCGTCTAAATGTATCCGGATTTGTTTTCAGCAGCTGGCGGATAGGTCCAAGGTTCATCAATAGTTTTGCGCATGCGCAATAATTGACTGAGCTTCAAACTCCGCGTGCTCCCGTGAAAATGGCTAGAAAGCGAACTAGCCGCGTGTGGGAGTTTTTCGAAGAGCCCGAGGTCATTTTGGAGGGGGGACAAGACATTAGAAGAGTACCCTGCAAGTTGTGTGAAGAACAGCTCGTTGATGGTGGAGGGACAACTAACCTGTTCAGTCATCTGCAGGCAAAGCACCCAGAAGAGTACAAGTGATGTACTGATTGCTCGAGCACTATAAACAAAAATTCGTTGACGACCTTGGTTCGGAAGTGTTCCCCAACTTCCCCCCAATGTGCTGCTGTCATCACAGAGAAGATTGTTGAGTTCATAGCTAAGGATATGCGCCCTTTGAGTGTTGTAGATGGCCACGGTAACCGATCAACTGTCTCGAACCTGGTTACAAGGTACCTTCTCGCACACATGTAACCAGTATCTGCCACAGAACGTTTGTTGCAGTAAAGAACAGCTGCTTACTACCCTGAGCACATTTTGATATTAAAAAGTGTCTTTCTTTCCTTGTGTTATGATAACACTTTACATAGTGGAGACAAGTATGTAATTATCCGACGGCTATCCTAATGTATTTAGGCTAGCACAACCGGATAGAGAAAACCAATATATATGTTCCGCGCAATCTGAGAATTTGCGCAATCTCGAGATTGCGTTGCGCATTCTCAGAATCCCGAGATTGCGTTCTAATCTCGAGATTGCGCACTATACTTGCGCAATCTCGAGATTGCGCACTACATTGCGCTATCTCGAGATTGCGCAAGTATAGTGCGCAATCTCTTTTACCCCAACGCGCATGTGCAGAAACCATCTCGAGAAGCTACTAAAAAATGGCGACTTTGTGTAGTGTTGATTCATAATTTGTGTTATATCTTGTAAAATAGCAGAGTTCAGGCAATGATAGTTTGGCTTAGCTTGGTTGAAAACAAACCTGCCTTACTCAGGACGTAGTCAGGAGACCTGCATGCTAGTAAAGTTGGAATAAGCTACAACGGTGGAAACGCGGGTACCCGCTGTGTACCTGAAAATGACCAATAATACACGCAAAAGATGGCTGACATTTTCAGCGAAGGTACGTTTCAACTGTCGCTGACACAATTAGATAGTATACACTCGATTGAACCAGTAGCGTGTGGCATATAAGCTGACTGTGGCCAACTACGATCGACAGGCAAACTTCGAACGCGACCTTCTCTTCTGTTGCTCATCAATACACAGCATTACTCACTCTTCCAGATCGCAGTATGCCTCCTATGGAGGCAGACGCCGCTTATCAAGGATGTCTTCCATCCTGCGCGCTACACAGTAGATCACTCACTGTCGGGCGTACAGGCAAAGTTCGTAGATTGCGCAGACGTGTTACGTAATCTCCAGATTGCGCAGACGTGTTACGCAATCTCCTGATTGCGCACACGTATTACGCAATCTCCAGATTGCGCACACGTGTTACGCAATCTCCAGATTGCCTGCGCAATCTCGAGATTAGAACGCAATCTCGGGATTCTGAGAATGCGCAACGCAATCTCGAGATTGCGCAAATTCTCAGATTGCGCGGAACATATATCCGTTTCAGGCCTATCTACTACCTTGCTATAGTTCATCCTCCTGTAGGCACTATGTCAATTAATTTGCTTGTGCTCTTGCTTACCTCAAAAGTCACTATAAGTAATCATGATACTATATGAAAGTTGCACCGACACCTGCTAAATTTGCATGCAGGAATGGTGCCTGTATTAAATCTTGAGCAATAAAAATTGAAGCTATGTGTCTAGATAACATGGTGTTCTTCCCACTTGAGGATGTTTTGATAAGAACTTGGCGGGTTATTCCTGAATGCTTTTTCCTCCTCTACTTATGAATCACTCAGCAGCAGCATAGATAGCGGGCCTAGTACTAGTAGTAGTAGTGGCCCAGCAGTTGTCGACAGCTCCGGAAGCGAGCCAGAGGATTCCCAGGAGCCCGGCCAAGAAGTTGACGTTCGAGTCGTTTCATTATTGAGCAAGCTAAAATCGCCTAGGCCTTCTGACTTCGCGCGAAAGCGTAAGATCGCGGCTAACGTGGCATTTTGTTGAGAAAGAAACGAGCATAATGGGCACTTTCTTCAGCATAATCGGTACATTTCTTGAGAATTGCTTAAAAGCATAATAGGTATAAAAAGCATAATAGACTCATCCCTAGTTACTTTCGAGTGCTCTTGTCATTATTTAATAAAATACACGAGTGATTTGCTACTCTGCAGATTCCCTCAACCAACCTGAAATTATCTGTACATCACTACTATATAGAAAAAGCAGGAAGGGGTGGTACTAGTTTGTGAACGGTTGCAAAATTGGTCAAGGGCTGCCAAACATGAAGTTTTCCTATGAATAGTTACTTTGATAAATGAAAGGCACTGAAGTGCCAAACCCTCGGCGCAGCAGTGCAAGTGATTGTACCTGTGTGTTAACTAGAATCGATCACTGTCTCATGAACAATAGTATCATGACGTTTGCTCTCGAGTTGATATGGCATGCCTTTCGATATCGATTCATTTGTAGCATCCAAAACTGTAACGATAAATTACTGTACCAGGTACAACAGCTTTACACTGCGGGCATACCTTTGTTGGAGGCATACTTACTGCCAATGGCCAATAATCAAACTCGCAAAGAACGTCTCTCCCAAGAACAAAATGGCCGCTAGCCACGTGGTCCAGATTTATATGCATGCGCGTTTTCCGCGGAGTAAAAAATGGCCGACTTATCATGTAGCCGTACCAACAGGAAACGCTCTAGCTTCGCAACGAAGCATTTTCAGAGAAAATCGCTTAAAACTTTCGACCTTCATCCGCCGCTGAGAAGGTTAGTATCGTTTGTAGCACGAATAATCACGTGAAAAGTGAGATGTTGAGTAACAGACACACACACACACACACACAGACACACACACACACACACACACACACACACACACACACACACACACAGACAGACCAAGTACTGTAACCCTCGCTGCGCATGCGTGCCAAGGGTTAACTAGTCCAGCCTAGTTACACACTATCTACAAAAATCAGGTCACTGGCTTCCCTCTGGGCTTGCTTAGCAATGCTTGTCACTTTGACTGTTGGACTGATAACGTTAATCATGAACAGCTTCCACGTTAATGAACAGTGACGTTCACATTATTTCCGCGTTCAAAGAGTTAATGATCAACTTGGCAACAAGTTTGTAAGGGGTAAACTGATACACAATAACTTTTATTGCCATGTTGTCCCCCAGCAATGATCGATGCCTGGTTCGAGTCATTTGCATAAAGCCTGCCATACTACTATTAATTCCAAAGTGAGCATATTCCTTGGTACGTTCATTCCCCCAATGACTGCCACTACTTCACAATCAGGAATTTATCAGTGGGTGAAAGCGGTCAAGTGAGATTGTGCCATTTCAAGGCAGTAAGCAAATTCTACCAAGCTTGATGAGCTTTACCTTTGGATCAGACAATCTTTTATACTGTTACATAATATACGCACATGATTAACATGATCATTTAGGACCTTCCTCTTTGCTTAGCCTCCATCTAGTTTGCTGTACGTAGTACAGTTGTAGCATTCTCCATGAGACATATATTAAAACTACTATTGTTAAAGTAAGAAGGGAGTGCTCCGATGGAATCCTAGGGAATAGTAAATACAATTCATTCATCAACGTAAAATGCAAGCCCTATCCAGGTAGTACAGCTTGGAGTGTGACCACAGGATTATCGATGGACCATGGAAATTTAATGCCTAACAACATTAGAGAACAGGATGTCTCAAGTTACAAATGGTACTTTATGTGTTCTACAGCCACTGCAGGAGCTGAAGGACTGAGTAATGCTGAAGTTATTGGTATTTCCTCAGTTGTAGGAGGCCTTCTTGGTACACTAATAATTGTAGTGGTTACTATCATAACATCCATTGGCTTACCAACTATTTCCCTTGTTGCTTCCAAAAACTAGTTCTCAATGGTTCAAGCTCTCCATTTCACTCTACCCTAGTGATATAGCATCTACCGTTATCCCATGAGACAAGGTCTTTTCTTGTTTGCTGATGATATTCTGCTGTATAAACTCTCCAAGTGATCATTTGGCATATTTATGCTGATTACCCATAGCAAACTCAAATCAAACTTTTTTTTTAAATCTCAATGATACTCCAATTGAGAGAGTTCATTATTTTAAGTATCTATGTACATATCTCTCTGGTGACCTCCTCCTGGCCTAAGCACATTGAGTATTTGCTGTAAGGCCAGAAGACGTTTAGGGTACATATGTAGAACTTTCTCTAGAGCGGGTAAGTTACCTGTATCATTTACCCTGCAAAGGGGTTACGAGTGTATCAAGTTCTGTATCACTGAGTCGTGAAGTAGCGTGAATGCCATGAGCGTCACAGTATCTTGTCCAGCTACATTGGGAAACATGGATTTCAATTCTTCACTAACAGCTCTGTAGGTCTTCTTTCCTGCACCACCATCCTTCGTATTATGCCTTCAATTCCTGGAATCACATCTAACATTGCCATTGTATACCAAGCAAGTTACTTGGCACGGCATTTCCGAATGCAGGTAGGCCTACATTAAATGTGATTGGCCAAAGTGGTTATTTGCTCACGTGACCAGCACAACTATGCCACCAACACGCGTGCACGATCACCGTTGGGTACGATTGCAAGTTTGATTGAGTGGCAGTGCATAGTGCATTATACGACAGACTGACTTGGATGGAAGGGACCACCATGCCTTACGTGATGCTTTCGCACAACGGCCACGACGCCCTTAAAATCTGCATCCATCAAGTGATGCCAAGCTGCATGGTCTGAGCTTTTTCTGTAAGTCACCGTATAATGCTACTACTTGTTCACTATGTAGATAGCTACCTGTGATTGTTGACCGTTGTACCAGTGGAGTTACTACTCTGGACTCCAGACACTTCCTCGCCCGGTTAGAAGGGTCTGGGTTCCAGACTATGCAGTTACATGAGAAAGAGTGCACGTGGGAGAAGGTCTAGTCGTATTTGATGTAGGAAGATGAATACATAACAATTCCAATTACTGGGATGGAAATCGCATGTGAGCCTGTAGCTATTCTAGCATGGCATCATCAAGTTATCCATCACAAGACTGTGATAGCATTTCTTATTTCTTATAGCTTGACCCATCAACTGTGTGGCTACGTGAGGAGGGTGGGACAAAAGCATTCTTCCCAGATGTAAACAACACCAACTTTCAGTTTGGTCATGATGTGGGCAGCACCATTCTCAACCTGCACCATTCTCAGTATTGTTGTTGTTGTATTCTGTTCAAACTTATAAAACACATGAACATTGACTTGTTATAATATTATAATAATAATTTATAGTAGTGCTGCGAGCAAAAATCGCAGTTAAATTGCTGTAGATTTCTTGTTTTCTATGCTACCTTGGAAATACTATATGGTAGATTGCGATGTACCACATTTCAATGCATTGTAACGTACATTGTTTTCACCCGAGACCACATTGGTTTCTAATAGAATTTTGCTAGGAATAAGTAAACACTGTGACAACTGGCTGGATACAGCCAAAAGGCAACAGAGGGATGCAGGATTGTTAAATTCTACACAGTAGCACCCTCACTATTCCAAGGGTAACTAGAGATATGCAAAAACAACAGATACAGGTGCGTAGCAATCAGAGATCTAGGGGAAGCCCCCAAGTATGTGACCTTCTTCATTACAGTGCAGTGTGAGTTGTACCACAACTAATAGATTGTATCCACACGAGTCAGCAAGCAGTGTAACCACACAAGTATCAATCTCAACATGTTTAAGAGGATAACATCTTGCACCAGTGTGTAAAAGGTGGCTGCAAAAATTGAAACTGACTGAATGGGTGCTTATACCGTATTTCTTTGAATAGACGCTGCCCTTGAATAGTGGCCGCCCTCGAATAGTAGCTGAGTAGCTGCGGCTAGTAAATGCGGCACGCGCATGCGGCATGTGCGAATGATTTCTGACAACAGTCACCACGCTAGCGCTAGGACTGTTTGTGTTGTACGAGTTGTTCCCACGGCTGACAGCAGGACTGAGAGGCTGCGCGTACTACTGACAGCGTCTAGCAACCGTCACCATCTCACTAGTTCGTACCCAATCCAGCCGTCGTTGATGTCTCCAGGCTTTCCAAAGAAAAATCGCCGCCCTCGAATAGTAGCCGCACAAAACCAGCAGTGAAATAAATAGTAGCGACGGCGTCTGATTGAAAAAATACGGTAATTGTGGGGCGCATATATTCATGGGGTGCTAACAAACGCATATAATAATGTGACAAGGTACAGTTGTAGGGAAACGTACTAGCCGAGATATATATTAGGCCTAGAGTTCATCTTCTTGCTATTTCTTGTCCCATGTTCGCTGCTTATATAGAACCCAAGATACTCGATTGATCATTGCCAACCCCCGCCCACCAAAGTAAAGCGCTTGGAACTAACAAATTCCTGAGAGGTATCTGGATATGTTTTATGAAGAGGCATTGCCTATATGTTAGCTTTTATCCTGTGTCGATAGCTTCAGAGATTATATTAGTGAAAGTTAGCTGCTGCATTCAAAAAAAAAAAAAGAATCAGCAATTCACTTCCATTTGCGAGGCAACGGTGCCTTTTTATGTAGGGTGCCAATATCCGTGATGGAGCTGGCCATTTCTTTTTTGGGCTGTACAATTCAACTCGTTGAACCAACTCATCGAGCATTACCGAAAATCTTCACTGAGCCTCACACAGACTTTAAAGTTAACAGATATGCTGCCGGAGGCCGAGGTAGAATTTGTCAATGATTTCAAACCACTCGATGAGGATGAACTAGCCCTTCAGAAGGCCGAAATAATTGTTGTTGTGGATATGAGTGACCGAAACTGGTGGAGAGGAAAAACGCAATGTGGTTGTTGTAATCAAAATAGCTGCCTATATTCATGGGGTGCTTATTTTGTGTGGGTGCCTATTATCCCGATTTTACGGTATATGATTAGCATACAATGACATCCATTTTTAGTGCATTTTGGAAATAACTGCGATGACAATAGACTCACTTTCGTAATTGCTTTGCTTGTTTATGAAGAGACTGTGCAAATGATACATTAGAGAACAGGATGTCTCAAGTTACAAATGGTATTTTCTGTGTTCTATAGCCACTGCAGGAGCTGAAGGACTGAATAATGCTGAAATTAATGGCATTTCCTCAGTTGTAGGAGCTGATTTCTCATTGAACAGCTCCAACAACCCAGGAATTCCTCTCCCTTCACTCCAGCAGACAGTAGTGTGGAGGCTACACGTTTCCCAAGCTCTGTAACAAGATCTGTGCATAGTTCAGTGACATCTTGCAGAATTTCTTCCAATGCGGATTGTGTAAGTTTCCTCTTCTCTTTCAGCTTGAGTATCGGCCTTCTTGGTACACTAATAATTGTAGTGGTTACTGCCATTGGATGGTATGTGCTGAACAAGAAGCGCATGTCATCATCCACCGATCCAGGTGAGTGTCAGTTATTTACTCACCCTAATAACATGTAGCCTTTGAATTGGTATATATTGCGACATTAGGTAGAATGAGACTATATTACAGGTTTCTTTTTGCACAGCTGTTTGTTAAAAACGTGAATCATGCAAAGCTGTTCATAATTCTCATAGCTATATTTCTGTGTAACATTTCCAGTAGCCTCATTCCCAGGCACTCAAAAAATCAGAGTAAGCGAGCAAGCCTATTCACTTCAGTTGATTCATGCTTTTTTGCGTTTAGGGCAGTGTGGACAAAGGTATGGTGGTAGCACGTGCAGCAGAACTAGGTTGCTTTATTAAGCATGCAGCGCATCCAGACAAAGGGAAAATTCAATATTAAAACTTGCTCATTTCTGTCCATGTAGCTTTAGACAGAGTTCGGCACAGTATAGGACTCGACCGAACCCTCTTTTAACAGAGTTCGGCAGAGTCGAACTCGACTGATTGGTTTGTGCTAGCCACAATGGTTGGGTAAAGGGAAGTGGGTGGGCATATTCAAGACAGGGCGTGCACATGGTGGCTGCCTTGGCTGGCTGTAGAACAGCCTTAGTCGGCACTGCCTGGACCATTTTACAACTTGTCAGCACCAATGGGTGCAGAAACTACTCCTCTCCCCTTGTAGGGGCACCATTTCTAGATCTGTAGGCAGTTTTTAGTCAGGTGGAGCATTCGCTGGTCGGAGACCCCTGACCATTGAAAGTTCCCTAATGAGTGGGTGTAGTTAGGGTCATGAACCCACAGAGAATGTGTCAAAGAAGATTTGGCTCACGTTTCCAGCGCTAGCTCCAAGCAGAAGTGGAAATACAGACCAAAGAAAATATCCATAGCCTATACAAGACCCCCAGTAAATAGCCTATGGTGGTTAAAGAGCTAATAGACCCGAATAGTGCAGCGAGTGAAGCGGAGCCTTGTCAATGCCATGAAAGAAGGCAGCAAAGTGTATGTGTGGTGGGCTTGGAGGGGGAGTAGAGGAAAGTGGAGGGAAGGAGAAATAGTTGAAGAGCTGCTAAGGAAGGGGTAAGTAGTGCACACAACGTGCGTGTGAAATAATTGTGATAGCTGCCATCAGTTTCGCAACTAGTCTGGGGTCGTACCTGCAAGCGAAGCCGCGTCGACAATGAAACTTGTCACGTTCTAAGATAAACGATCAAGGGTTCAGGCTTTATGTGTCTTTCCTTCCCCTTTCTCTCTAGGTATTGGTTTTGATCCTCTGTCATTCCTGCTTCCTACAATCCTGTTACTTCTCTCTGAGCCTCTTCAATACTGATGCCACTAATTTACTCCATGTATCCCTCTAACAGGCAATCAATAGGCAAGCATTTGATAAACCCTGCTGGGAATAAAATAAATCACCATTATGATTCTCTTCCAAATCGGGATACAGTATACTTTCATGCAGTGGATTACTTTCATTCAATTTGATGTGCGTGTTCACTTCGAATTTCTTGTGATCCATTTTGCAATTTGTGCCAGCAACTTTGACTTGCCTCACTGGCTATAGACACACAAACGTATTTCCTTCCTCAACATTACATCACAGGAAATAGTCATTTTTTATATTTTTCTTTGGTGGCACAGCCTTAGACCTTGCCAAGTAAGTTGGTATAGGGTCTACATAGTTATTGAGGGATAACATATGTCAAAGATCTCGTTTGACTACAGGGTGGATGATCTTAAGTAGCAGATAAAACTGTAGTTAGCCAAATGCTTCCTCTGAATTAAGACAATTTTCTTCGACTTAAAGTTGATCTGGTAATAGGAATCCTCTTTGTCTGGGGGGGTCTCTAAAACCTTGTGTTCCTTTGAAGGAAGAAAAAAAACATCAATACCTTGCTGTGTTATATCTAGCTGTTTTTCCAACTCTATTGGCATCTCCAGGACAGTCTAGTTGTACCACCAAGTGAATCGCAGGGAAATCCAACCCTTGAGCTGTAATGTCTGTACAAAGCAAATCAGCAGCCTGATTACAAAGATGTAAAACTGGAAGGCCTTAATAGCATAACACAAGAAAATAAAAATAGTCATCTTTTGATAGCTATGCCGTAGGGGGCCATCAAAAGACAAGGTGGTTTGTCGAAAGATGACTCAAAAAATGTACAGATTTGTACAACGAACCCAAACACAGACATCTAAGGGAGCAATAACATTTGGTCATTCAGAGTTTCATTTGTTGTGTTTGGGTATTTTATACACTTAACCACCACTGATAAAGCACTGCCTTTTTGTGCTTCTTAGATTTTGTTTGCTAAACACTGACACAATATTCATATACATGTAGACATCATGTTACATGAACCTGCAACAACACGCAATTTCCCCCAAACCATACTGCACACAAGTCCACTTCACCTGGTTTTGATGACTTTGGATATACGTAGGTAGCTGAGAACTGATTGGTCTAGTAATAACATTTCCCTTCATACTTGGTACACAAATTATCTTGTAACATGAGATGCTTTCTTGTGATACCAGATCATGCATGATTAAATGCTCATCTATTGACACTGAGCAGCTTGGCTTGTCTGGCTTGTCTGTCTTGTATGGAAGTAGCTCCCCAAGTCATGGTCACCGTCATGAGGGTGTGAGCTTAGCCATGTATAAAGCATTGCTGGACTTGTAGACCAATTCCTGTATCTAGTTTGATCTCTAATTGCATCCATATGTACCATAGATGGATGGACACTATCAAGCTTTCTCCTTAGAGAAGCATGAGCGTGGCGAGACTGACCCAGTTCAGCTTGAGATGGATACTGATCGTATCCGTCTAAGGAAGTAATCAGCCCGTCTAATGCCATTTGCAGTGCACCAGGAGGTGGGACGACAGTTTAGACAGATACAGGAAGCAGGATTGGTTTGTCCATCCAACAGTCCACAGGCAAGTCCAGTGGTCATGGTGAGGAAGAAGGATGGTTCTCACAGATTTTGTGTTGATTACCGCCAACTGAACGTAGTGACCAAAACAGGTCTTTTTCCTTTCCTGAGGATAGATAACCTTTTGGATCAGCTGTGGAGATCGAGGTTCTTCACCATTTTGGATCTAGCTGCCGGCTATTGGTAGGTCGGAGCACAACCCCACTTTCAGGTGAAGATGACCTTACAACACCTCAAGGCCTGTATGAATTTCGGGTCATGTCCTTTGGCCTAACAAATGCTCCTGTAGTCTCTTAGAGGCTGATGCGTGTCCTACTGAGATTGAAGATGGACGAGGGTCTTGACTTCGTTCCTGTTCACATTAATGACGTCCTTGTGTTTTCATGCACACTGGAAGACCAACTCCATTATCTGTAGCTTGCGATCAAGTGCCTCGAAGTGTGTGGTCTGAAGTTGAAAACAAATTGTCATTATACAGGAACTTGTAGTGCTTGCCTATCAATCTTTTGATCAGGATTTAATTCTGGAGACAGACATGATCATCCAAGGCATTGGTGCTGTACTATCTCAAGTACAGGACAATAACAAGCCTCATCCAGTGGCATATGCTAGCTGAGGAGCATGTGTACTATATCAACAGTGATGAATGTATAGGGATTTTCCAAACTACTTCAGTAGACCAAAAAGACCATGTGATAGTATAGTTGCAAAATGGCAGTTATAGAACAGAACGAAATCTATGGTATCGTTAAATTTTGTGATGCTACCAAACACCAAAGATGAGCAATAAAGGTATATGGTCAGGGTGTGAAGGAGGTTACATGTCACCCACCAAGCAGGCAAAACCAATTTCAATGCGAATGCACTGTCACACAGTCCTCAGAACCCCCCAAGGAATTGCAGAAGCAGAGCTCCAGGCCTCTGCTGTGAGAAGTGATAACTCAGAAAACATTGACATTAATTCAGACATTATTTCAGTCAGAACTCACGCCTTGAGTACCGAATTACTCATTTGTGAAAGATTGAAAGTTGTTTGACTATATTCTCTTTCTAGAAAAGGGAGAGCTACCACTGAATCAGCAAAAAGCTCTCAAAATTGGTATACAAGAGTCCCTCTTCACAATTGCGGATCAAGTTCTATATCACAATGACCCAAAGCGAGCTGATCAGTGACAAGCTGTGGTATCTGTACAACTGTACAGCGGTACCACAGAAGAGAGTCATCGGGGACCAATGGGTTGTCATTTCACTGGCGACCATTTGTTCAAGAGCCTCTCCCCAACATTGGTTGTGGGAAGGTACGTATTTGGATGTTTCACACTATGCAAAAAATTGCCCTGAGTATGTGACTGTGTCTGGTGGAGGAAGAATGAATCGACCGCCACTACATCCCTTTCTAGTTCAGAGACCATTCCAAGTTATTGGAGTTGACATAATGCAGTTACCACTAACAAACTAAGGCAACAGGCTTGTTCTTGTATTCTAAGATTTCGTAACAAAATGGTCAATGGTGTAACCAATGTAAGATCAGAAATTCAGTTGCATCTTTCATGTATACTCAGTAAGGAAGTCTTCCCTTTCTGAGTCGTTGCTATCAGAGAAGGGAGCCAATCTCCTCATGCTTGATGCACACTAACTACTGGGTGACAAGAAGCTGAATACAACTGCTTATCACCTGCAGTGTGACAGCATGGTAGAGCATTGATATGCTGTGAGGTTTGGACCACAAGGGACCAATTTCTCCATGGCGTGTTTCGGGTGTGCCAGAATCTGCCTCACAAATCAACAGGTGAAAAGCCATCTTTTCTCTTGTTTGGAGTTGACGGCAGGACACCAACTGAAGCAGCTCTACTCCCTGTGAACTCAGGCCAAGCTGCTGACCTTTCAGGTTATAGAATCTGATAGAAAGTGGTACCTCACTGTTGTCTGTTCGGGATCTTGCAGTTAAGAGAATTCAACAAGTGCAGAAGCGCTAAAAGGTCCAATGTGACCTTAGAGCTACTGTTACTGTGTAGGTGACTGTGCGCTAGAGTGCAATCTCCAGCTGAGGAACCAGGAAAAAATTGCAAGTTGCCTCAATGAGCTTGAGAGGTAAGTACTTGACAAAAGTGCAGGGTATAAAGCCTTTTCCTCTGCATGCACTATCCCAAAAGGGCTGATGCATAAGGAACAGTCAAGTTGAGAATGCCGCCTAAACAAAAGTATCCAAAGACAGCGAGTGTAGCTTGCGCTATCTGTAGTACTGAAGTAGAGGACGGCAAAGATGAGTGCCTTCAATGTCAAAGCTGCGACCAGAAGTTTCACCACTATTGCGCAAGACATACATGGCGAATGGCAGCTCTCAGTTTGAATGTTTCCACTGGTTCAAGGTCCACAAAGAGTCAGCAGTGACTGACACCACTAATAAAAGCCAATGGACATCATGACTTTTCACCCAGAATGTTCAAGCAGACTGCATTGAGTATCTCCATCAGACTTGGTGAATTACCGGATGAATGGAAAGTCTCACGTGTCTCACTTATTCCCAAATCAGACAACCATTCAGACCCTGCAAGCTACCGCCCAATATCACTGCTATCAATTTTGAGTAAATTCCTTGAGAAACATATCTGAGGTAATCCTACTTGTCCACTTCGAAGAACACCATCCAATCTCTAGACAGTAGCGGGGGGTTACTTGTGGAAAGTCTACCACTGGAGCTCTACTGGATGCAGTGGTTTAGAGAGCTGGAACAGGGACGTGACATCTGCACTGTATTTCTGGACTACAGTAAAGCATTCGATATATTTCCACACAGGCCTCTGCTACAAATGCTCCAAAATTATGGTGTTCACCAACACAGCTTGCACATCATCTTTGCTCACGTACTCAATACGTCTGTGCAAACGGTTCATCCTCTGATATTTTACCTGTGTCATATGGAGTGTCGCAGGGCTCAGTGCTAGGACCACTTCTATTCATCATTTATCACCATTTAGGAAACCTGAAAAGAATGATCATAAGACGGCCAACCTCTTTTTTGACCACCAACGATGATGAGAAGAAAACTGTTACCAATGTCAGAACTCAGATCAGCGCTACAAAGTCTGTTGGACTACTCAAAGCAATTGGAGTCTCACAAATCTTTTTCGTAGAAAAAAAAAGCAACTCATGAACAAGAACACGACCTGTCAACATTTCCGGATATTGGTCAAGCAGGATTTGAAAGTACATATCTTGCTGTATCTTGCAGTATCTCACTTCGTTGGTCTTTCTTGTTGCTGGTGGATTTGAAGGTGATATACAAAACACAGCTTGGTTTGTTGCTTGTGGCAGAAGACTCCAACCAAACCCAGCCTGTACATGTAATGCAGAAGTAACTAACAAAAGAGTTTGGATGCATGAATGCCTCAAACACTCATCTTATTTCCAGATACCGATATTTGTCACATCAGTTTGGCACTTCATCATGGGAGTGGAAATATAGTTATACAAATAGTCCATTCACTTCTAAAGAATTGAAGTACTTGCACTTGTCAGCTTTTGTGACAGTACCACAAAATGACCCTGAACTATCAGGAACTTTCTATTGGTATTCCAAGCACCATCTCATATGCATCAGAACATGGGGAAGATGAGTAAAAACACATCCAGGGAGAATGGTGAGTAAAAGCACATCAATGAATGCATTTAAATGCTTCAACAAGACGTAATAGGGTGCCGTCAATGGTTCAGACTTACTAACTGTGAAGCGATTACACAGCACTAGACTACAGCTGCAAAACACAGAACATGAAAAAACAGTCCCTCAACGTGTCCTTTTCAGCGAGAACCAACAAGTTCCCATATACGAGCGTTATGTATACGCGGTCAAACTTTGAACCATAATCTGACCATCCAAGCAATGGAAAGTGACGAACGATACACCATATCGACAGATCAACAGTTTTCAACATACTCGAGGGCCAGACAGAGCGTTTTGTTGCAAACCTCATTCGGTTTTTGAGAAATAGCCCCTTGTCCAGTAAAACTTCACACATCTCACGACTTTTCTCCTCTGTAAAATTACTAGAAAGATGCTGCATCATCCTGGGGCCAGCCTGAGCGAGTAGCAAATTGCATTTCAAATGCCAACACAGACATGCATGAGCTATTTGTCCAGCCGGACTACTATGGCTACACGGGCATGGGCTAAGCTTCACAGTCGAACCATTAGCTAGCAGGAGAACCCCTGCTATGTATGAGCAGTCATTCCAGGTGCTTACCTGAAGCAAACCTCGCTCACTAGCCTGCCTTGTCACGCGATCGTCAGACTCGTACCATAGTCCTGAAAGTAAGTTGCCGTGCGTGCTGCCAATATTCAACTTGAATCGTCTTCGCTTTCGCTCTCTTTCACGCCGACCCTGCAGTCTAGCAGTAACCCTTCATGCTCGTTCTCACGGCTTAGCTGAGCCTGAAGTACGCGTCGAAATGGACATTCAGTCATCGTGAAATATTTGAATGCGCTCATTTAAAGTTTACGGTAAGTGGTTGGTCCAAACATGCATACACACACGGGTGTGCAATGCAGTCATGCTAGTGTGGGGCTTGCTCAGGCTCGTCCCAATAATAGCCAACGCGATTCAAAAAATTGCTCCTTCAGGCCCTGCATTGTCCATCGTACAGTATGTTGGTAAACTAGGTCTCTTCGGATCCATAGCTACTGAACACCATTTTTGGTTCAAATAAAAGATGCTTGACAGCACTAATCACGTCAGTTCAAAGTCCATAGAGAGTCGTCTGTGCACATACATACGCAGTTGAACGTTACGTATAAACTATATCCCATAACCTTAATCGTCAGTACAACTGACATTGCAGCGTACTCTTCTCTCCAAACTAAGTTTTCTTCCTCGTCTAAAAGATAGTGTGACTTTTCAATAATTAGTACCATACGAGGGATCTCCCTGCGCATGCGCAATTGCGGAACTAAAGGGTTAAAGGCAATCAGTGCTGCAATGTCATTTTGCAGCATACTGTTTAATTTGAGATTAAAGACAAACAGGCTTAGCGTAGAGCCCCCTATTATCGCCACACCACGCACGCCTCATATTACTGCCACTCTAGGTTTTCCTCTAAATGTGTGGATTTTACTCGCTTCTACATATGCTCAGTTCAAGACGATGGCCTCGTGCAATTTGTGGACGAGTATTTTTTTGGCTGATCTTCGTGCTGCCAACAGAGCCCCCTTGTAGAAGAGTTCATTTCTCAGGTCTACTGGTGATCAGGTGACAGAGCTACAGGTATTCAGCAAGGATGTGGTGCAGTTGTGGTTGTTTGGGAAGATGAAACAGCAGTATTTAGAAGGTGAATGTAGTTGTAGGTGCTGTATTATGGGGAATTTAAGTTGTATTTAGGTGCTTGTAGCTGTGCAGTTGTGTAGTTGACATTAATTTTTCTTCCCCTGAGTTGTACCCTTTTCTGTCTTGTTTGCAGGAGAATGGCTAAGAGGAAATGGTGGGACCCTGATGACATGCAGAAGGCTATGGAGGCTGTTTCTGATGATAAAGTAACTGTATCTGCAGCTGTGCGACGTTTTATCGTACCTTGTAAGACTTAGATGGTAGAATGAAAGCGTTTGTTCAGCATGAGCCTAAAACAGTTCTAAGCGCAGAAGAGGAGGAGGCACACGTTCAGTATTTGCTATACATGGCTAAACAAGGTTTCCCACTCACTCGCAAAATGGTCATGGCATTTGAGTGGGCCATAGCAAAAAGAACAGGAAGTGCTGATAGGTTCAACCCTGAGTAGGGCCCAGGGAAACATTGGTAATCTAATTTTCAGATGACCTTATAGCAAGCAAATAAGCAGATAGAGATCCACAAAGAAGTTGCCCACCTCCATAACAAGCAAGACCAACTAGCTGATAAGCAAGACATACTGTAGAGTATGCTGATGAAAGAGTCCGGTGTATTTCGAACACCACCTGTGATGTGTCCTGCATCTTCACGGTCACGAACACTTTCAAACAATTGTCTTTCAATACCGTGGCCTGGATTTTCACCACCGCAATTTCCTACACCACAATTTCCTACAAAGCCTCCTGCTATCAGGGCAAGTAGCTGTCCTCCAGTTCCAATTGACGAATTGGCCAGCATATTGAGTGACAGCTATATAAATGAGCTCTCGGGTATGATGGATGATTGCTTGCTTTCTGGTGCTGTTGAAAGTTCTTCAGTCACGGCACCACAAGAGGCACTGAGACAGTCATTACTCCCATCTGCCTCACAACCTTCTGCATCAGATACTTAGCTGTCAGCATTACTTGCAGGTGGTGGATGCCCCCCTCAACTGACCAACGTTGACGACCCCCCACACCCCGGACAGGCAGGTGGCGAAAGCCCCAACAACTGACCAACGTTGATGAGCCTTCACACTCTGCCCCCTAAATGAAACACAGCTGGAGCTTCTTCAGAACTTTATTTGCAATACAGCCTTCCAATCAATGCCACTGGAGGATTTTAAGAAGCAACCTTGGCCGTTGCGCAAGTTGGCTCTTTCCAATTGTTGTAAGCACCTTAGAGCTAAGTTGAAAGCTAAGACAAAGGTATCACCAGACCAAGAGAACTGTGTATTATTTAGTGTTGCTGTGATGGTTGCCTCCAGTAAGCAAGTTTTTTGTGTAACTTTTCATTTATGGTTGCCTTCAGTAGGTACTTTGTGTAACGTTTTAACTGCATGTTTTGTGTCACCTCACAGTTTGTGTAATATATAGTCATGGTTGCCTCAAGTAAGCAGTTTCGTTTAATGTCTTTTTGCAGTGCATAAAAAGAAGGAACTCGCTTCCGAGCACTCCCATGCGACTATGCACACCATTACATCATCGCGGAGTTGTAATAATTTTTTTAGATGTGCATTGAGCATTACAGCCCAGCCCCTTTTGTACTGCTCATGCGCGAGTCCTCACCGTGCTGCACAAAAACTGCATTGCACTAACACCTTTTAAAAGCCATCACCTACTCAAAAGATTTCACTGCTGCTTAGCAACCAGAACTTCAACTGCATATTATAATTGTTATCAAGTGTTAGCAAAATAGTGCATATGCACAACCATTATACGAAACAAATCAGAGGCATTAGTCAGCATACAATTATGTTGAACTCAAGGAGATCACTCAAGTTTAATCAGAGGCATTACACAATTAATTCATCAAGGAGGCATCCATCACTTGACTAAGAAAAACTTCAAGCTTATCAGCTGTTGAAGAAGTTTATCAGCTGTTGAAGAAGTTTGTCAGATGGCTAAAAGCTCCGTCCTGACTAGAAACTGTACCTGTACGCACTTGGTCATTGCTGTTCTGTACCGTACGTAGGCCTACCGTACCTATACGGGTACGCTTTCAAACGTAATGGTGTTGTCAACTCATTCTTAATTATATTCATTGTTATTACATCACGCATTGATCATGTGAGCAGGATGTGATGAATGAGAGTTGATAATATCTTGATGAACATTGTGTCTAAGATAATCCTTCAATAGCGGGCTCAGAGCAGTCATAGTCAGTGTTAGACTAACAAAGTAGACGAATACAGGATTCGCAACCATGGGACGGGTACAACAGGTCTCAGTAGCGACTCCTAAACGAACCTAGCATACGGGTAAGGAACGGAACACCCGTATCTTGGAGTTGCAATACTTTCTCATTGTACCATACATTATTAACCTTTTATCCATGTACGTGCAGAAAACAAATGTAGGGTTACAAGAGAAGCTGATAAAAAAAGGCAATTTACAGTAGTCACTTATCCGAACTTCAGTCATCCGAACATGTCAGTTATCCGAATGTGTTTAGCAAAGCCACACCCACTATTTCTGGCTACTTTTGTCAATGGGAAGCTGGTTGTAGCTGTTCAAATGGCCGATATTGAGGGTTTCAGTGCTCGCTCTACCCGTTGTATGGCAGGTGAAGACATAGGACAACTTCTAAGGGCAAGGTAGGCTTCTCAAGAAAAGCAACTGTCAAAGTCAGCTGCTTGGTACCGCTAGCCTACTGCATGCGCCAGTGGAAATGGAAACTGAGCAATGGCTTACGGTGGTGCGCATTCTAGCGCTTGCTATATACGCAGTGTCCAGAAGTTCACTTTCAGACCCGTAGAGTCAGGAGATGTATCACACACCAATGACAGAGCACGTCAGCAGCTCAGCACAGTGCTGCAGCTTACTCTGCCGACAGTTTCTGTCACGTGAGCTAGTATTATAATGCCACCTTCATACTTCAGTTATCCAGTTACCTGAATACCCTCCGGTCCCAATGTGTTCGATAAGTTTCCCACTGTACTTTGCTGTAGTTTGGGTACTTAAGCTTAAAGTAAGCATTTACGCAAGTTGTGCTATGGCAACCCAAAAACACATAGAAGAGAAAAAAGCTTTGTAAAAATTGACATTAAATCTAGTTCCGCGTTTGAGGTTAATTGCATTCCATTTAATCTCGTGGTTACCTCTTTACCGACTGTAGCAAATTATTGCAATATTACATGAATGACCACACAGGAATTCCGGAAGCGGCCTAGACGACATGTTGTATACTCCATGTTATATCTCCAGTTGCAAACCAGCTACAGACCTCTGGTCAAAAACATTGGAGAGCCTTAGGCTTTGCCTAGCTTCGCTGTAGTTTTGAAGCTTACCACTAAAGAACAAGCTTGGAGATAAACCCGAACTTTTTATACCGGGAGTTGCTGCCTTCGGTCTGTTCTGGTGCCTGTAACTTGGATGTTACAGTTTTCCGGTGGGTGTAATGAATACTGTTACACGCGTGTACGGTGCGTACTAAACCGCTATCTTCCGGGGGAAACACAGGTAAGTACTCATGGCGTCATTGGTCATACGGGAACATTAATCTTATGATGCCGTACGGTGTCATTGGTCGGTAAAGAGTTAAGCAGGATAACAGATGTGCTTGCACTTGGTTCCTGCACAATGGCCGTACATTTGCAGTTGATCAGTTACTATATACATGTGAAAGTGAACAGAGTAAAGCATAATTTGATAGCTGGGGTGTCTTGTAGGGATTTCGCTGCGATAAAAAATTTTTCTGTTCATTGTGTGCTTAGTAGTGCTACAGTACAGCTTACTATCCTACATTCTAGCTAATCACCTCTGATGGTAACCAAGGATTAAAGCATCAGGGAAGTCAAACGAAGATCTACAGAGTGAAACAATGGACAGGGGCTTTCCAGGATTATTCCGAACCGAGGTATGTTTTCTGATGTTATATGTAACCGGTTTATGGAGGACGCTTACATGCTGCTTGTTGTGTGTACCATCTTTGGTTTTGCTCATTGACTAACAAGGAACAGTTCGAGATCTGTCTTGATATTTACAAAGCCCAATAGATGCTGTACCTCTGCAGTTAGCGCTGTGCCCTTGCTTATTGGCATTCAGAAGAAAAAGTGGCTAATACGTCGTTTTCTCGATCGAGGAGATCGACAACCATCCGGGCCATTATTGCTCACCATGCCCTGCCCCTTGAGGGCTTATGGACCAGCCCACTAGTAATAGTAGGGGATGCCCCAAGCTTATCACAGACCAGATACAAAGCTTATAGCTATTCGCCCTGGGCCATGACAACGCTACCGTGATGCCAATTGGCGTCTATCGCGTATAATTGGTTAATGAAAACATTGGGCAGGAAACTTTACAGGCAAATTTGGCCACTAATGGGTGTAATAAGGTTCTAAATAACCCCAAGATGCGAATTAATTAACCCTCTGGGTGCAATGAGCATATATATATGTATCGTGTGCCTACCGCTCACCGTAATGAGCATATATGCACACAATTCAAACAAGCGCCTACCGCGCCGAGTTGCAAAGCCAAACAAGACTGCGGGGTAAATCCCTGCCTATTGAGTAGTAATGAGTTTAGGTCACACCTTTCTACTTACATCGCTACGTGGAAAAGACAGGAAGGGGCGGTACTAATGCATGAATTTTGACAAGGGCTGCCAAAAGCGAAGCTTTTTCTCAAACGAAAGGAGCAAACGACCTCCAGTTTTGACTTAAGGTAGAAGTACTACCTTCAAACAACTTGGAAATGAGCTGAAACTGTCAAGGCTGTAGGTAACTAGCAGAAAAAAAAATCGGCATCGTTTCGAAGTGCTGGTAAGCTACAAGTATAGCTATGCATTAATGGCTTCAAATAGCTTACCTAGCAGCGATCAGCTACTTAGACAAACTAGTCCAGCCTAGTTACACACTATCTACACAAATCAGACTAAAGGCTACTCCCAGGGCTTGCTAAGCAATGCTTGACACTTTGACCTCAGAGTAATAACACTAATTATGCAACAGCTGTCCAGTTAATTAATGGTGACGTAACATTACTGCCGCGCCAAGGAAGCGGTGGACATCCAATCTGAGTTGATATTCGTTAATGGTATGGTGTACTTACCCCAGGAATGAAACTTTGGTACACCACCAAGTCTCCCTTCACCAGCTACACCACAATCACCCCTCACAGTGACTCCCGAAGCGATTTCCCCGCTTATGTAACATCACGCGTTCAATATGCCTACGTGACATAAAAGCTAACATAAAAGCCTTTTAGGTAACTGCCAGTGAACTGCATTTTGATAAAAAAAACTTTTTTAGATAAGTAGAGCTTACCTCACATCTTGTCAAATATGACCACACAGTAACATGGTGCTTGGTCCACATGTCTTTTGTGCTGTTTATAAATAGCAATGAACTGTGTTTTGCTAAAGCCTACTACCAAAGTTTTTACCTACGTACCACTGAATTCTAAAGTGTTTGAGCCAAGGAAAACCTGCAGCACTAAACCTCTTATGAGCATCTTGGGGAGTGGTTACTTTGCTTGTAAGCCTGTAAGAATTATTAGATCATATTCTAGACCTGCACTCACACTCCAACTGTGATTTAGTGGAAATCTCCATAGCATGGCAGTTTTGCAGTAACTGTAAGGAAGGTGGAGGTGGGGTTTGCATATCGGCTGTGATCTGAGAGGATTGATAAAAAAGGGTTTTATGTATTTTTTGTCCTAGGCTTGTGGTGAATGAACCATCATAGTTCCCTGTGTTAGCACTAAGCCATTATGTCATGAAATCAAGGCATGATCCATCAACGTGTACTACCTCATCACTGTTGTCAATTTCTCCCATCTATCTGCATCCCCACTCAAATGTTCCCATAATACCGAAAACGAAAGTTTCAGTAACACAGTCATGTGGTACTAGCAGACCAAGGAATAAACAAAAATGCCCATGCAACCAGCTTATGCATCTTTGATTGATGAAATTTGCTCTGGATATGAGAGTAGTAACACTACCTCTCGTTGGCTACATCCAAAGGTGCAAACATGTAAGAAATGCAGACAGCTATTACCCTTACCTTGAGTAGTCTCGCGGAGCCAGACTCTCACACAAAAAGCAGAGTCCACCCAAGTATCAGCGAACAGGAACCATCAGTTATCTTCAAGCTGCGGAAGGATGACGCATGGCAGTTGAAACATCGCTATTTAAAACACAAGTAAAAAACATTGGGGTGTGTGTGATGCTCACCAAACGCATGTCCACCGAGGGCGAGATGAATACTGGTACTGTGCACGTGGCAGAATTTTGCGCATGCGCATCACGTCTCAGGTTTCTCCGTCTGGTTTATAACTGTCATCCACATGGTTAGTCTCGTGACCAGCCGGATATACCTTCGGAAAGTCCGTCTGGAAAGGTAAGGCTGGATTCCTGGGCTTTTCTAATTTCGACGGAGTTATTTGAAAGTGCCAATCAAATTGTAGCATGTCAAATTACTCCAGCGGCCCACTAGCGCTTGTGCGGATATGGTCAGCGCCAGCCGCATTCAAACCCTGTTGACGTGTGCAAAAGCCCAAGAAATGCGCTTATCTTACCGGACGGATTTTCCATGGGTTATTGGGAATTTAACCCAAGTTAAATGATGTTAACGCATGAGGGGAGATGGCACGTGCAGGGGCGGAGCAGCGAAGTCGTGAGGCGCCAAAGCCAGTTCATAGCAGCAAGCCAGTCAAGAGTCAGAGTTCCAAGTGAACCGCCGCCGATAGCGACTCTCCGCAGCGTCATGCCCCTATCTCCCAACCAACCAACCAACCGGGCGCTCGACCTCTCTCTGGCGTCAACAGCTGCTAGCCCGTCATGTCCATCCCCCGATATTACCACCATAGTCGACCCATCGTCTCGCTTAGCAGGAAACAGTGGGACCGTTGCCCCCTCGGGATCAGCGGCTACTCCAAAGCCGGCGATAGCTGAGCTTCCGGGAGCAACAGCGTTGACGTCAACCACACCCCCATGGGGGTGTGGTTGACGTCAACGTTACTTGTAACTAACAATTTCAGGCCCGAAACAGCTAATACTTGACCAAACTATACAAAATGGGTATCAAACAGTTCCATTTGATGTGTACATTCATAATCTGATGTTTGTTTTCATTTTGGTATGAGTGGTTCAGAAATAGTCCAGGTGCGGTTGTGATTTTACCACTTGTACATATCGGTTACTTGTAACTAACAATTTCAGGCCCGAAACAGCTAATACTTGACCAAACTATACCAAATGGGTATCAAACAGTTCCATTTGGTGTGTACAATCACAATCAGTCACATATATTATATCGATATTTCCATTACATGACAAGCATCAGAGTCTGATCATATACACAAACTATCACAAGTGTGTCCCATGCAGTTGTTGTGTTAGTGTGCTGATCATGATGAGAAACTAGCACACGTGGTGTGTCATACAGTTTTGATGATGAGGAACTAGCACATGTAGTGTGTCATACAGTTTTGGTGATGAGGAACTAGCACATGTAGTGTGTCATACAGTTTTGGTGATGAGGAACTAGCACATGTGGCGTGTCAAACCGAGGGTGCTAATAGGGAAATTAGTGCTTGCATGTGCTAATATGTTATATAGCACAGCAGAACATGCCGTTTTAGCACACTCCAGTGCTGGATTTGACCGTTTAGTGTGTTAAAGATATACAATAGCACACTCTGTGCTTATTTGGCACACCAGTTTTACCCAAATAGCACACCAGTTTTTTTCTGTGCAACTCCACCGATGGTAGCAGGGCGGATTTGAGAGTTCATTAAACAGCAGTGTGGTCACCGTAAACTCTCCGTGTCCTTGGGGTGATGGCAGTGAAGCATCCCGAGAGAGTGCTAGAATTGCATGGTTCAAACATTCCAGGCGAGCCTGCAACTCAAGGAAACTCAATGATGCAACAGCAGCCAAGTGTCCCCACATAGCATGGTAGACATTTCCCGTGAGGGATCACACCTGCTAACGCAAGAGGAACATAAGCACTGCCATAGCCCGTACCACAAGTCAAGAGACTGCAAACAGGAGCCTTGGGTCGCTGGACCCACAAGGCACACCAGGTCTACATCTGCATCCTGAGGGAGCAACCAGCCTTGGCTACAGCCATGTCGACAGCTATGTCGACACCGTGAGTAAACTCAGTTGTGCGTGTCTGTGTCTTGCGTGTAGGTAGTGCCACATGCACCTCCTTGCCTCAGTGTTGGTTGTTGCATGAGTTGGGGGTACTCCCCCTCGGTTTTGGCAGGTATGTCAACGGGAACAATGCTACAGCCCAAGTAGAGAGGGAGGAAAATAAAGTAGTGAAAGCCACAAGGGGGCACATGTATGGCCAATGCTTTGGCCCATCCACCCTGCCACGAGAGGACTTACTGGGGGTGGGGTTGGAGGTGGTTGTCATTGAAGTATCTGCGGCACAGGTGCGGGCGCTGCATGAGAGCTGGTCCGCAGCGTTGCACAGGGCTATATGTTTGCCATCAAGGAATTAGACCCACACTGGAAAGGGGGTCTTGAATGTAATTGGGGCAGGTGTGGCAAGCCCCACAGTTATGGTGAGAGTGGAAGTTCGTCCGTGTGTGTTGGTGTATATGGTGTGTGTTCCGTGTGTGCATTTCTGCCATGCGTTGTGTGGGATCGAATATTTCCACAGGTACTGCCACAATCACAAGTTGATGCATGAGCACACATGTTGTAGCTAAACATGGTGAAAGAACGGCAGGAAAGCGTAGGCATAGACCTTCAAGAAAGAACAGCAGAAAAGCGTATATAGGCATAGACCATGGTAGGGGTCGTTGTACTACCTAAATCACAAGGGAGGCACAGTTAGTGATCTACATTCGACAGACTGCGTGGTATCAATGGAACAAAGACAGAGACAAATGCCCACGAGCGAGACATGAGTACAAGTCCGGGCCTCATCCGGTGAGATGAAGGAAAAGTAGACAAGGCACTCCGGTCGTCAGTAGTTTATAGCGCAAAGATGATCATGGCTGATGACTGAACTCCTGTTGCCAATGCATTCTAAATTGATATTTACTGACAGGTAGCCAAATTGTCTGGGGTGGCAAGTATTTCCCTTACAGTCATTTCACTGCTGCATGGAGCATTGTGGGTAAGGGTGAGCAGAGAGCCACCTGAAGCGAAGTGTCAATCTATCAACTACGGCGGGTTCTCTGGACTGGTGAGAATTTTGTTGTGCATAGTGTGCAGCAATGGTGACCAAAACCGGATGCTTTGACGACCCCGAAGTACCTAGGTTAGTGGCTTTAAAATTGAGATGGTCACAGTTTACCCATTCCCTCACTAATACGATGACAGCTTGCAAGGGAGCTTGTGGTGTACAAGTCGTCAGTGTCGTATGCATACAGTGGATAAATGTTTATGGGAGGCCAAGCGTTGCCTCTGACACCAAATGCTCCATACAACTCATTCACACAATGCACTGCATTCCCCTAGCTGGATTTCATTAGCCTGCATGTGAGTGCGTGGACTTTCAGTAAATCACGGCTGACCTGGGTGTGGTCATGAGCCTGTGAGTGTGTGGACTTTCAGTAAACCACAGCTGACCCGGGTGCGGTCAGAAATGTTGCATTTCATGAGCTTGCGAGTGTGTGGATATTCAGTAAAGCACGGCTGACCTGGGTGTAGTCAGAAGTGTTGCATTTCATGAGCTTGCGAGTGCGTGGACTTTCAGTAAACCACGCCTGACCTGGGTGTAGTCAGAAGTGTTGCATTTCATGAGCCTGCGACTGTGGGGACTTTCAGTAAACCACGGCTGACCCGGGTGTGGTCAGGAGTGTGGCACTTCATGAGGCTGCGAGTGTGTGGACTTTCAGTAAACCATGGCTGACCTGGGTGTAGTCGGGAGTGTTGCATTTCATGAGCCCGCAAGTGTGTGGACTTTAAGCAAACCACGGCTGACCTGGGTGTGGTCAGGAGTGTTGCATTTCATGAGCCCACAAGTGTGTGGACTTTAAGTAAACCACGGCTGACTTGGGTGTGGTCAGGAGTGTTGCATTTCATGAGCCTGCGACTGTGGGGACTTTCAGTAAACCACGGCTGACCTGGGCGTGGTCAGGAGTGTGGCATTTCATGAGCCTGCGAGTGTGTGGACTTTCAGTAAACCATGGCTGACCTGGGTGTAGTCAGGAGTGTTGCATTTCATGAGCCAGCAAGTGTGTGGACTTTAAGCAAACCACGGCTGACCTGGGTGTGGTCAGGAGTGTTGCATTTCATGAGCCCACAAGTGTGTGGACCTTAAGTAAACCACGGCTGACCCGGGTGTGGTCAGGAGTGTTGCATTTCATGAGCCCGCAAGTGTGTGGACTTTAAGCAAACCACGGCTGACCTGGGTGTGGTCAGGAGTGTTGCATTTCACGAGCCCACAAGTGTGTGGACTTTAAGTAAACCACGGCTGACCTGGGTGTGGTCAGGAGTGTTGCATTTCATGAGCCCGCAAGTGTGTGGACTTTCAGTAACCACGGCGGACCTGGGTATGGTCAGGAGTGCTGCATTTCATGAGCTTGCGAGTGTGTGGACTTTCAGTAAACCACGGCTGACCTGGGTGTGGTCAGGAGTGTTGCAGTTCACTGTGAGTGTGTGGACTGTCAGTAAACCACGGCTGACCTGGGTGTGGTCAGGAGTGTTGATGCTGTGCATGCGTTGTCCTGGCTTCCATCCCTGGAGCCTAGCGTGGGGCTTACAGCGAGCTGGTTTTAGCTACACGTTGCTGGTAGCAGGGTATCAGTCTAGCACAGTTGCAACGGGCTACAAGTCACTTTGACACTTCGGTGAAGTGTGCACTTAACTACGCTGCTACTGGCCTGCTGCACTGCAGCCTATCCTGCCAGTGTGTCCCATGGCACCTGTGATGGTAATGGCGCTTCGTTACAACATGGACCGACAACTCTCAAAAGGCAACGCACGGTCCTCTTAGCCCATACACAACCCAGATTGAGATAGCAACAGCACAGCCTTCGTCCACCCAACCTGTCAACGTTGAGCACGCCCTATGCTCTAGCCATATGTGGAAATTGGGTGGGTTTGTTTACCCTCGACGTGGCTTCCGCATTCCGGTAGGCCGAATGCTACATGGTAGTAAGTCAATTAACCTCACTTGTGACGTTCGATGGCTACACCTGTGTTCACAGCCAGAGTGTGCACTTTGATCTGATTCCTTGGGTGTCAAGTAACCCTTGGTAGTGTAATGGTAGTGTGTATGCCCAAGAATTTGCACAAGCCTGACTGTCCATTTGCACTCTATTTGAGGCCTCTCTCCACTGCATTAACTGTACCATGAAGATGCCATTGGGTTGTAAGTACTGGACAGTGGTTGGTTGTGCGGTATTGCCATGTGACGTGTGTGTGACCAGTTATGTTAGCTTTAGAGGATTCAAGCAGCCTGGCATATGTGTGCCATATAACAGGTAGGTGACAGACTGATCCTCAGAGATTTGATTCTGTGACATTGATGTGGCTGACCAATTTCCATTGTGCTCGAGCATTCTGTAATCAGAACCCGCAGATGGAGGGCTAGTGAGGAGTTGCCATGCACACTGGCTCTCTTGTTCACGGAGTGAAACCAGAGCAGGGCGCATTGTTATCAGTGAGTACATTGTTATGCCAGATCTCTGACCACTAGCTTTGTGACCTCATGAGAGGAGGACTAACTAAGTGCTACAAAAGGAGTGATAGTTGAATTCACCATCTGGTAATATAATATGCTCATGCTTGTCTGTGTTTGTTGGTACGCGGTGGGTACTACCATGGTTATGTGTGCGTTGATGTGACAGGACGCATGTGGTCAGTTTGAAATGAACTCCCCATAGTCGTGTACCCAAACATGAGGGGATGAAACTAGTCTGTTCACGCTTACAGGCAGATTGTCCCTTAATACCCGCGCCCCCTCCCTGAGTTGTGCACATGCTCCCCAGTTGGGATACATGAATGTGGGCAGCATGCATGGTGAGGAAGAGACTGTGTGAGTGCATGGAGGCATACATGTGCAAGCAATTGTTAGGGTCTGGCCTTGTCCTGTTGCAGAGACGCGCATAGCACCAAAAGTCACACTCTAGGAGAGCACACAGTGTATGTCTTATCTCCTCGAAATGCAGTTTACTCACGAACCAGTAATGCTGGTGGTTGTTGGGGTTCCACTGTCTAATATTGGACAGGCTAAGATGCCAGAGTATCAATGTGAGTGGCTGTCTAGATGGGGGCTGTCTGATTGATGGACTAATTTGCTGTGGTTTTGTGCTTAACCCACACATGTGAGTGGCTGTCTAGACGGGACTCTCTGATTGACAGACTAACTTGCCATGGTTCATGCTTAACCCACTGTAATGTTCCCATGTGAGTGGCTGGCTAGAGTGCGAAAGCCAGCGTGCGGTGGTCCTTGGGTGGTGATGAATCATGGCATGGAGGAGATGCCATGATTAAGGGGTGGCAGGTCTTGGGGGTATCACCACCGCAAGGACTACCAGAGTAGAACCAGATAGGAGATGAGTGGCCGGCTGCAGGCAGAGGAACACTGACAGGAAGTGCCCTCCGGATGGTGCTGCTAAAAGGGCTAGTGAGTGCCCGGGCAGCAATGAGGGCTAGTGAGTACCCTCCGGATATGGCAGCAATGAGGGCTTATGAGTGCCCTCCGGATATGGCAGCAATGAGGGCTTGCGAGTGCCCTCTGGATATTGCGGCTATGAGGGCTGGTGAGTGCCCTCCGGATATGGCAGCAATGAGGGCTTGCGAGTGCCCTCCGGATATGGTGGCTATGAGGGCTGGTGAGTGCCCTCCGGATATTGAAGCCATGAGGGCCCATGGGTGCCCTCCGTGAAGGTCATACAGTGAGGGCCAGCTGTGGACAGAGTGTCCGGCTCGGTGAGTGAGCCACGGAATACCAAGCAGTTTATTGGGCAGCCGGCCACTCAGGAATAGAACCCCCAGCACTTGTGCCAAATCCCACATCGGACCGAAATGGGTTAATGGGAATTTAACCCAAGTTAAATGATGTTAACGCATGAGGGGAGATGGCACGTGCAGGGGCGGAGCAGCGAAGTCGTGAGGCGCCAAAGCCAGTTCATAGCAGCAAGCCAGTCAAGAGTCAGAGTTCCAAGTGAACCCCTCCCTTCCCACCCTGCTCACCATCTCCGCCATGCCAAATAGGATGGCGTGAAAGGTGCAGGGGAAAACTAATGTAAGCTCTGTAGTAACTAGAGTAGGGTAGGAGTCAAGAGGGTAGGGGTATCACCACCGCAAGGACTACCAGAGTAGAACCAGATAGGAGATGAGTGGCCGGCTGCAGGCAGAGGAACACTGACAGGAAGTGCCCTCCGGATGGTGCTGCTAAAAGGGCTAGTGAGTGCCCGGGCAGCAATGAGGGCTAGTGAGTGCCCTCCGGATATGGCAGCAATGAGGGCTTGCGAGTGCCCTCCGGATATGGTGGCTATGAGGGCTGGTGAGTGCCCTCCGGATATTGAAGCCATGAGGGCCCATGGGTGCCCTCCGTGAAGGTCATACAGTGAGGGCCAGCTGTGGACAGAGTGTCCGGCTCGGTGAGTGAGCCACGGAATACCAAGCAGTTTATTGGGCAGCCGGCCACTCAGGAATAGAACCCCCTGCACTTGTGCCAAATCCCACATCGGACCGAAATGGGTTAAATCTAGCACAGAGGAGGTTGGAAGCTGGTAATTAGTGGTGCGCGTGGAATGACGTAATCGTACGGGATGCCATTGAGGCCCATAGTGAAATGTGAAATCAATTCTCACAACGGCGCCCTCACTTGTTCGGAACAAAACTCACTCAGTGGATACTGCCAGGTGAGGTCTAGATCGCCCGCTATGGCATTTTATGATACGCATAGTAGGCTGAGGGGATTCCCAAGGAACCACTCAAATGCTTCACTTATAACGAAGGATTACACTGGGCGATCTAGAGCTCACCTGGCAGTATCCACTGAGCGAGTTTCGTTCCGAACAAGTGAGGGCGCCGTTGTGAAAATCGATTTCACATTTCACTATGGGGCTCTATGGCAGCCCGTATGATTACGTCATCACGTAGCTATCCCGCGCGCACCACTAATTACCAGCTTCCAACCGCCTGTGTATCTAACCTCGTCCCCAGCCCCACCAAAAAATCGGGAAAGGGGCCTGATGTTACTTGCAAAAATTCCCGTATGTGCTGTGTCAGCAGTCTTCGTTTGGAGTAGAGGAATCACGTTCGTCCATTACCAATTACTAAATTCTTGACACGTGAAAGTAGTAGACTCGTTCCAAGACCATTTGAAAATGGGAACAGGGCAAGCAGACTTTTTATAAACCTCGGATTTCAGAAACTTGGAGCGTAGTTACGCTTGCTAGGCTACTGCTGTTGCCTCACAGGATTTTTCCGTAGTCGCTCCGTAGCAAAATCTGTTCATCTACTCTGTAATGCCATCGTCAACAGTAGCTGGCTACCACGTGATGAAGTAAGGCACGTAATCGTTACATAATATGCTGACTCAGCACATACGGGAAAGTTAGCCAGGCCCCTTTCCCGATTTTTGGGTGTGGCCTGGGGACGAGGCTAGGTTATATCCGGTTGGGCACGAGACTACCACATGGTCCGCTTCATGCACAAATGCAAGTTGTCATAGGGGGGGGGGGGGGGCTGGGAGGGGCTGGAGCCCCACCCCCTGGTATATGCTTGGATGATACAAATTTCCGCGTTCAATTGAGATTTTGGGTCTCAATACTTTCACGTTGTTTCATGCCCCCTCACTAGCCTCGTACCCAGGCCGTTAATTAGGAAAAACGGCCTGGCAACTTCTCCGAGTTCAAACTGTTGACTTCCGCTGCACTGGAGTTGTCAGTACCAATCAGATTTCAGAACGCTTCACGTGACAGTTGTACAGAATTTTAATTGCGTCATAAATGCATCACAGTATTAATATACCCGTCCCGTGGTACCGCTAGCGCTTGGAATGACGCTTTTGTTCGAACTCCTTCCGTTGACTTGTGTGCAACAACTACAGTGCCTGCGGACAAAACGGATTCTTTATAAAAAAGGACCAGTTCGAGAGTAGCAGTGTCAGGTACTAGTTTAGTACTTACTGTCAGTTGGACACATCGACATCGGTGAGCGAGAGCGAGTCTACTGCAAGCAGTTCGTCTACAGATGACAAGTAAGACAGTAACCATCCAATATAAGCCTGTAACGAGTCTACTGGCAACAACAACGCGCTTGCACAATTACGAACAGTCACGTGGCTACGATTAAATATCACATGCATTATCCAATATTCATGGCTTGTATGGGTGCAGCTGTAATCTTTTCACGTCACATCCGTATACAGTTTGAACCCGGGTAAGTTGCCAGGCCGTTTTTCCTAATTAACGGCCTGGGTACGAGGCTAGCCCCCTCACGTGATATGTGTGGGTGGAGCATGCATTGCGCATGCGTAGTGTAGTATGGCACTTGTATGACGGTTGAGTGGTACACATTAGACGGAAAAGTGTGCACGGTCGTTCGAAGTTGCTTGTGGTCTAATGGTTAGGGCTCAGTGTATACAGGTTAGGGTTAGGGTTAGGGCTAGGGTCAGGAAATGGGTTTTACTCCTTTTTTTTCTGCTTTAAAAAGTGACGAACACCTTATGTGATGCCACTTGTGGCAATGTGGCGTAAGTGCGACGTAATGCGACTTTCACCCTGCACCTGGGTCATGTGACAGGGGACATGAAACGGCGTGAAAGTAATGAGACCCTTGAGATTTTTCGTCGTCGTCATCGTCGTCTTCGTCAACCGGAAGTTGGCCTAAAAACTGGGGTGTGTGCCCGTTTTAGCGACTTGCCGGTCTGGTACTTTACTAATTAGCGATGCTCTCCCGAGTGAAGTTAACGGTCTCGCTGCTCATGGAAGCGCTCGATAATGCCATGTATGGCTCATGGAGGCCTTTGACTAATCTAACGCGGACATTTCGAGCGTGTCATTTGTGCACTTTTAATGTGGCCGCCATTTTTTTCGGGGTCATCCCTACGTATGGCGTACTACTGTACGCCGTGATACTGAGGAGTGGCTACTCAAAGGCAGTATAAGACAGTGTGTGTCCCAGTGTTTGCCATTGTAAATTATGTCTCGTGACATCCCATGATGCTTTATAATGTCTCATGATTTGTCATGGTGTTTAACTTAAGTGGGTCACGGTCTCATATTAGCTATCTCATGATGCCTCAAGCTATCTTGTGGTGGCTCATGGTGTCTAGTGGTGTCTGATGCACGTCTCATGATGTTTCATGTTTCCTCATGATCATGGTCTCTTGTGAAGTCACATGTCTCCTTGTGCCTCTTATGTCTCATGATGTTTCAGGGTGTTTGGTGATGTCTCATGCTGTCTCGTGGTGTCTCATGGTGTCTAGTGGTGTCTGATGCACTCTCATGATGTTTCATGTTTCCTCACGATCTCAGCTCATGGTCTCTTGTGAAGTCACATGTCTCCTTGTGACCCTTTTGGGGTTATTCTTCACATACTGTTCCTTAGAATACGTCATCTTTACGTCATGTAATTTATGTCCTTTACGTCGTGTAATATTATTGCAATGTTGGTTGGTGCGTTAAAGGCAGCCTGGCAGTGCAGTGCACCACAGTCGTCAGCAGTGCCTCGTAGCCGAATGGTTAGGGCTTAGTGTTACAGTTAGGGTTAGGGTTGGGGCTAGGGCCAGGGAATGGGGCGTAAGAACAGCAACAGTATGTGACGTAACGATGATGTATTGTAAGGAACGGTACATGGAGAATGTGCCCTCTTTTGTGTCTCATGATGTTTCAGGGTGTTTGATGATGTCTCATGCTGTCTTGTGGTGTCTCATGGTGTCTTGTGGTGTCTGATGATGTCTCAACGTGTCTCCTGCTGTCTGATGTTGTGCCACGTCTTATCCTGTCTCATGATATCTGATGATATCACTTGATAACTATCAAAGTAGCAAAATTGACATGCCTACTCACTCAAACGTTGGGATTTATATACCACATTTTAACTGACATCAAATCAAGTAGTACAAATAGTATGCCAAAAACTAAATAAAATGGTAAATGGACCAGACTACCATGCCTACATTATAGTTATACCAAATTTTAACTGCCAATAATTGACAAACTATAAACATCTGACTTGTGCAAATATCATAACAAAAGAAAGGTAATGGAATGAGAAATGCATCAGATTAAACAGTTAGCTAGTTGGTCAAACCTATCAATCTCCAGTTACGAGCACCTTATTGACAAATATAGACTATTGTCCTGATCTCTGTCCAGCATGCAGGTTTTAGCTATGTGATTGGGGTTTTCAACAGTGTATCTAAGTTAGGAGTGAGTTCTCCACGAAGGACCCTCACCAAAACCTAACGATAAAGAAACAAAAACATTGTTCTGGTTAGTTATTTCAGTAGTAGTCAATGTGTCACAATTATGGCTGGTATATTAAATGCACCTAGCAATAGATATGTACTGTAATCTCTCGAAAATAAGCCCACCCCCCCTTTTTGAATGAAGTTGTTGCAAAGGGTGCTTTTCTCTCGAAAGTACGCCTAACTATTTATGCTGTAGTATGTGCAGTTAGCAAGAAGCACTGAAGAAGCAGCACTGTGCAAGAGGAGAGACAAAAAAATGAAGGCAGATATCATTTGCTATTTTGTATAAGCAAGCACATGACAAAAGAAGCATTGCAGAATCACTGCATGCATACATAAATAGAGCTAGACTAGCTGCGTGTGAGGTGGGCATATTTTTTGAGAGAAATATCACAATTCTCGAAAATAAGCCCACCCCCCTCGTTGAGGACCCACTTTAGTTCATCACCCATATTTTCGAGAGATTATGTTTCCTATCTCTCGTAGGAGAATGTAAGGTAAACTGTCAGACTCAGCCTCATGATCATGCACTAGGTCTGGGCTGTTTGCACTTCAGGAGGTATGGCCTAGTCACTAGGATTAACAGTAAAAGTAGCCTATGCCTATGTAGTAGATGCAGTACTTATACTACACATTAGACACATGAAGACAAATGATCCAGGACCTTGAGAGCACTACTCACATGCACTACACGTGAAAGCCAATCTTGCCTACTGCAGAATTAGACACCTTCACTAGAATTATATACAATACCATGCTTACTTCTTTTCTCTGAATCTGTGAGAGATTTTGCTGTCCAAGGATGTATGAGAGCTTTGCAAAAGAAGCTTCTGGAGTCATCAGTGCTAGGTAGTTAGTGCTAGGTAGTTTCTTACTGCATCGCATTTGTTACCCCATCTTGTTTGCTATTGTTGTGCTGTGTGAATTGTCCCCTGACCTTGAACCATGTGTAGCAAAGTGTTGGTTTGTCCCTGCACTTCTTTCTTTGGATTGTATCGGGGGAGTACCTCATAGGTTTCACCAAACGTTTGTACAATCCTTTGATAAAGAGGATTTAAAAGAACTTTCTCACCACTTTTTCACTCTTTCTGATAAAATTTGTGCTGAGTTGATGATAGAGATAAGTGCTTTGTGCTGATCATTTTCTGCTACATCTACAGAGCTCTACAGTTGTAAAGCTATGAGCGCAAATTACAGCCCTATTGTACAGATGTCCATTCCCTCCCCAGATGTGAGTGGGTGCATTTCAAAGACTTTTACAGCATTCCCAAGTTGTTCCTTTTAACTCACAGAGTATGAGCATGTGTGCAAATTACCATCAACATGTACATAGGCTCCATGTGGTGGAAACGCAACTGCCTGCTGTCATAAACTCTTATTGTATTCATGTTTCCTCTCGATTGCGACCGATTCTAGTGCTAAGTCAAACATGCCACAGTACATCTCAAAACTTCATTATCATAGAGCAACTGAGCATGCGCAAATCACAAAAATGGGGCAATGGCACATGGTTACACAAATAACAACAAGTGGAACGTTTGCATGAACCGTAGTCTGCAGGACCGAACACCAACATACCGCCGGCCAAAGACAGGGTCTTTCACACACAAATGACTAACATGATGAGGTGTAATGGGTGATCAAGTGGGTAATATACAAATAACATACAGTTACGCAGATGAGGGTTCAGTAGGTAGCAACACAACCTTCGTCACAGGTCTTCGATACGTGCCTGTGGAGGTTTTGACGGAAACAACACGTACCAGTCCATCATTTCCGGTGTGAGCTGTCACCACTCTAGCCAGAGGCCACTTTGCTGGAATCACGTTGTCTTCTCGGAGAATGACAATGTCACCAACATGCAAGTTCCTCGATGGATTGTGCCACTTAGAAACACGCTTGAAGGTGTCCAAATAGTCAGCTGACCAGCGTTGCCAGAGGTGACGAACGAGTGCTTGACACAAGTGCCAACGGGAGAGGATCGAGATGGACCGATATGCAAGTGCTGGATCTGGCAGTGCTTCCAGCGGTCTTCCTACAAGGAAGTGACCAGGCGTCAGGGCCTCTACTCCATCGTCAGCAAGAGGGAGAGCGACAAGAGGCCGGCTGTTGAGGCAAGCCTCAATTTGTGATAGCACCGTTGTCAGTTCTTCGAACGTCAGCTTTACATTGCCGACAACTCGTCATAGATGTGACTTGAAGCTTTTCACAGCAGCCTCCCATAACCCACCAAAATGTGGTGCATGCTCTGGGATGAATCGCCATTGTATATTTTGGACAGAACAAAATGAGGAGATTTCTCCTTGTGCTTTCTGAGATTCAAGAAACTTCACCAGTTCCTTGATCTCACTAGTAGCACCAACAAAGTTTGTGCCATGATCGCTCCAAATAAGGGTAGGCTTTCCTCGCCGGGAAATGAATCGTCGCAGGCATGCGATAAATGCGTCTGTGCTCAGATCAGATACAAGTTCCAAATGCACTGCTCGAACAGACAATGAAACAAACACGCACACATATGACTTGACAATGACTGGCTTACGCGTGGACCCTAGCTTCAGCTGCAGTGGTCCGGCATAGTCCACACCAACTCTGTCAAAGACGAGATCTGGCGTGACACGTTCAGTGGGGACTTGTCCCATCATCTGACTTTGTGGCTTGGCAGCATGGCGACGACACGTCACACAGGCATGGGTAACAGACCGGATGATCTTGCGCCCACCTATGATGTGGAAGCGACGGTTCAATGATCATGAGAGGAGAGTAGGACCTGCGTGAAGCAGTCTGAGATGCTCAGAGAAAATAATGAGACGAGTGATGGGGTGCCCACCATACAAAATGATGGGGTGTTGAGTGGAATACGCTCTGTTGGAATTCTGTTCTCGTCCACCAACACGGATGAGATCCTCTGCATCTAGGAAGGGGTGAAGAGGGATCAGGGGACTTGATTTGTGGAGTTGACGGCCTTTCTTGATGTATGCTATCTCTTTCATGAAATGTTGTCTTTGGGCGAGCACCAACCAGTAGATCTCTGCTTTCTGTAACTCCAGAACACTCAAGTGTGACTCAGAGCTTGCCTTTGTACGACAATTCTTGATGAATCGCATGATCCAAGCAGTAACTCTCTTCAAGTGAGAAAAAGTGGAGAATCGATCAAATGGAATGAGTGGCTCCACTGATTGTACTAGCGCTACAAGAGAGACTTCCCTCTCCTCCTCTGGAACTAATACTGCTTCAGGAACTTGAGATTGAGCAAGCCAGTGCGAGGAAGGGAGCTTGAGCCAATCAGGGCCCTCCCACCAGAGGTTGTGGTCAATGAGCTCAGATGGAAATAAACCCCTGGAAGCACAATCTGCCGGGTTGTCCATACCATTCACATGACGCCAGTGTTCAGGTCCAAGGAGTTCCACAATGTTGGAGACCCTATTGCCAACGTATGTCTTGAAGCGCTTTGGACTTCTCACAAGCCAACATAGCACAATAGTGCTGTCAGTCCATGCGTAGGACCGGTTCAGGGGTATGTCAAGAACGAGTCGTACATGATGTAGAAGCTGAGCAAGAAGCTGAGCTCCACATAGCTCCAGACGCGGGATGGTGAGCCTTTTGATAGGCGCGACCTTCGTCTTTGACGAGACAAGTGCAACTTGTGTACTGCCATCAGTGCACTCCATTCGAAGATAGACAACAGCTGCGTACGCTTGCTCGGATGCATCCGAGAAACCATGGAGTTCCATAGAAGCCACAGATGTTCTCTTGTCATAGTAGCAGCGAGGTATGTACTTCGTAGTGAGCATACTCATTTCAGATCGCCATCTCAACCAGGCATCACGCACCGGATCTGGTACCTCATCATCCCAACTCACTTTCATCTCCCATAGCTGTTGAAAGAGGATCTTCATCTTGATGGTGCAGGGGGAAAACCATCCCAAAACGTCAAAGGTTTTCGCGACATCTGAGATCAGGAAACGTTTTGTGACACTATCAATAGGAGGGAGTTCTGCGACTTTGAGACGGAAGTGATCCATCACTGTGTTCCACTCTACTCCAAGGGTCTTGGTGTATCCATCATCGTCAGGCAGTGTACAGAGGGATTGAGTGCCCTTGAGCTCCTCTGGTATGAGCTCCAATACAGCAGGGCTGCTGCAATTCCACTTTCGCAAAGTGAAGCCACCACGAGCAAATAGTTCCTGGAGCTGACGCTGTAGGGAGATCGCTCCCTCAATGGAGTCTGTGCCAACCAGCCCATCGTCCACATAAAAGGACTCATTGACGGCTTTTGCAGCAGCGGGGAATTCAAGGGAGAAGTCAGCGGCATTCTGTTTGATAGCCATGTTAGCCGCAAACGAGGAGGCAGCAACACCAAATGTGACTCGTGTCATACGATAATCACGGAGTGGTTCAGATGCATCTCTTCTCCACACAAATCTGTGAAGATCCTTGTCAGACTCCTCCAAGAGAACCATCTGGTACATGCGACTGACATCTGTGGTGAGGGCGATGCGGTTCAGACAAAAACGGATCAATACATCCACAAGGGAAGAGTGGACAGTAGGACCAACCAGTAACTTGTCGTTGAGAGAGACGCCAGATGAGGAGGGTGCCGATGCATCGAATACCGCACGTACTTTGGTTGTGTTGCTTGATTCCTTGTAAACAGCATGCATGGGTAAATAGAATACTTCCGATGTTGGCTTCTCGAGCTCGTCTGCAGGTACCAATTCCGCATGGTCCTTCTCGAAGTATTCCTCCATCACCAAGTGGAAGTCATCATATGCTCCTCTGGAACGCAAAGCTCTTTCCAGAGACTTGTGTCTTCTCACTGCCTGCAAGTGAGATTCACCAAGAGGCTTCATCTGAGGTTTCTTAGGCAGGGGAACAATGAAACGACCATCGCTAGCACGGGAATGGTGCTTCTGGAATTGTTCTACAACGGACCGTTCCTCAGGGGATAGACTGGAGTATTCAGAGGGTTGTTCCTCAATCTCCCAAAACTTGCGCAACAGATCATCACCAATGTTAATGGTAGTGTGGTGTGTGAGGAGTGACAAGTGAGAGAAATGCATGCTAGTCTCACCAGCAAGAACCCAGCCGAAGTCAGTCTCAAACGCTGATGGTGAGCCAGACATCCCAGACTGCCGGCCCTGATGCACAACCTCAGAGAATACTTCCACGCCCAGGAGTAGATCAATCTTGCCTGGTCGACCAAAGTCTGGATCTGCAAGTGCGAGATCTGCCAGGTGGCTCCACTCAGTTTTGAACGGAACAGGTTGACTGGGTAGATCACACGTCACTCGGGGAACGATGACTGCATTCACATTGATCTCCTTGGTGGATTCCTGCACGGGAGAAACAACAAGGTTAGTGAAAGACTGACTATGATAGTCATGTGAGAGACCAGCGACACCATGTATCTTGGCATCTCGACGAAATCGTGGGAGACGTAGAGCCTGAGCCAGACGCTCCGAAACAAATGAGATGGAGGATGCAGAGTCCAGGAGAGCTCGTGACTCAATGGAGGAACCATCGGGCCCTCGCGACACTACACGACAGGTCATGAGTAGAGAACCAGGAGTGGTCTCAGGACTGGCGTTGGACGTCAAATTCACACTCGGAGCAGGGGAAGGGGGAGTGTCATTACTCTGGTCGACGTGCAGAAGGGTGTGATGTGATTTTTGACACTTGCGACAACGGTTGCTAGATCGACACTGCTTCACAAAATGTCCAGGACGTAGACAGTTGACACAAAGGTCGTTGGACTTCACGGCAGACATTCTCTTTTCATGTGTGAGAGTCTTGAACTGTGGACAAGCGAAGAGAGAGTGCTTCTCTGTCTTGCACAGACTACAACTGGGGAATGAGGGATCAGAGGTGTTAGCCGTAAATGAAGCGATCTGCCTGTTCACTCCTTTCTTCAAACGGTCATCACAACGAGGCAGGTTCTTCTTCACATCATTGGTGGAAGCCTCAGATGCTTGCGCTCGAAGGTTCAAAAACTCAAGCAGCTTCCCATAGTGAGGGTAGCCAGGGAGGTCTTGGTTGAACTTTTGCCATTCGAAATTGGTACTGGCATCCAACTTCAACTCTAATATGGAGGTGATGAAGGGGCCGGAGGGCTCACAATCCATGGCCTTGAGGGCCCGCAAGTGTTGTTGAACTGTGTCATGAAGTCGACGAATTTCACGACCAGTACCTTCCTTGAGGCTTGGAGTCTCAAGAATCATTCGTACAGTGACTGGTGGATGAGCCGCAGTCGATCGTATCGTGCCTTTAGGGTCTCGATGGCCTCAGCGTAGAATTCGCCAGACGTTGACAGTCCTTCAATGACCCCCTTGGCAGACCCATCCTTGAGAGAGTTGCGCAAGTATGCAAGCTTCTCCACATCAGACAGGGCACTCCGACTGTGTATGGCAACATCGAACTGCTGCCAAAATGATATCCAGTTGGTTAGTTTCCCATCAAAAGTGGGTGTCTCCAGCTTGGGCAATTTGACACCCTTGCTGTCTGAGGCTGTAGGGGGAGTAGCGGACGTTGGGGGATCAGGCACAACCAACCTCTTGATCATCAGGTCACACTCAAAAATCAGTGACTCAAGTGCACTTTGACGCTCAACTGTGATTCCAACTTTCAACTGCTATTTGGCTTTTCAACCCTCAACTGCAATTCCAAGTAAACATTAAATAAATAATATACTTTGTATTAACTATTACCTCAGTTTCTACGGGAAAGGAGCATCCAGATCAGTAGGAAACTTCTACCTCGGGAATGCTATTCGTGAAGCTGTCATACATCTGACCAGCACTTCAGACATTTGCATCTTTCGCCATTACGAGGGGCGGCTTCAAGCCCACAAAACTGATCTGAAGGAACTGTCTGCTATCCTTCTGACCATGAATCTGGAGGACTCTGATGACCTCTATACTGTACAGCCTTCTCCAACTGTGACTGTTGACGAGAGAGAACCTTGCGTTTGGGTGAATTAGCAGAAGATGAACTGATTGACAGGAGTTGCCGGATACGCATGTTGGCATCGTCAATTATGTCATCATGGGCGTCCAGTTCATTCTGTGCACTCTCCAGGCCACTCTCATCTGTCTCATCGATGAGGTCAAGGAGCTGGTCATGATGCTTCCTGAATTCTTGGTCAAGTTCACCAAGTCTTTTGGCCATGTCCTGCGCAAGGTCAAAGGTCGAGGGTTCAGCTGCTTTGCCTTCTAAGGCAGCTAGGCGGTTGAGTAGTCTAGTTATGGAGCTGTGAACGGTGCCCCTTCTCTTTCTGACACCCGAAGCGGTAGACATGGTGGGAGCGACAACGAGAAACGATGAAGACGGGTCGGGTGAGAATTGTGGAACACGTGTTCGGAAAACGACGGATTTGATACGACAAACAACGAGAGAACCGAGAGAAAACTGATATGCAACGTTAGTTCACACTATCCGGCTCGAAGGACCATCATGTATTCATGTTTCCTCTCGATTGCGACGGATTCTAGTGCTAAGTCAAACATGCCACAGTACATCTCAAAACTTCATTATCATAGAGCAACTGAGCATGCGCAAATCACAAAAATGGGGCAATGGCACATGGTTACACAAATAACAACAAGTGGAACGTTTGCATGAACCGTAGTCTGCAGGACCGAACACCAACACTTATTACATGCCATGTAGAGAAGTGACAGTAACTAAAAACTAAAAGCTAACAGCAGGGGTCATATACCATATTTACCTTGTTAAGCTAGTGAAGTTAAAGTTATAGTGACATCATCATGATTTGGTAATTCAAAGTGATGCACCATGGTAATGGTGACATCATACATCACCAAAATGATGTAGCATTAATGTTCATGCATATTCTATCGCATGTAAATTACACATGGTAGCATTGTTGCAAGTAGTACTACCATACTATTTTCAAGCAGAAAGTTTGATACCTTCCTGATATACCCATGCAGACTTCATTTGTCTGCATATGAGGTGTAGTTATAATTATAGATGTCTAACTTAAGACTTCCATTATATATCATGTTGAAGAACTCGCCAAAATTCTTAATCAAAAACATGTCTACACACAGAACTGTTGTTGAAATACACAACAATGGAGGGTCACTACTAGTCGTAACAGAAAATTCATCAAAATTAATAGATCAAGGAAATAACTACATTCTCTATAGCTACATTATCAACCATATAGCAGTTGTAATAAGTTGAGAACAAGTCTTTCGTAGCTATATTGTTCAAGTAATTACTTAGTGCACACTACACATGTGACTTCTTTCTGTGCAACATATGGTAAACATGGAATCCCACGGTTGCACTTCACTTCAGTGTGGTAAAATGAGGCTCCATCTCTGTCTGCTATACTACCAGGTACTGTCTGTGGAAATCGGTCTACACATTCAAACATTGTACGTTGATGGGCCCAGAAGTTTGCCATGAGATATCCATAGTACTCCCTGGTCCAGGATGATGGGCAGGTGTATCGTGCAGGGATCATCACAACGGTCCCTCGCGTTGAAGTGTAGCACACTGCACATGGAACATTATGTTCAGCAACAGAGTGAAACGGTCCATTATCCCCAGAATGAGAACCTCCGGTCTCATACTCAGCTCCATACAGGTATGCTCGTCCACTCTGTGTTCCAGAAGTGTAACTCAAGTACTGCGGCTGTTCTGGTACACAGAGGTAATTTGCTCCACCTCCTCTATCATTCCATAAACTCCCGGCTGCCCTTCCAGCATACAGTAGCTGTGTTCCGGAAGTGGTAGGACATGTGGTCCTCCCCCACCTGGTGTACACTGCACCACCAGCAGTGGGACCTGTTGATCCTATATGTGTGCGTGCAGTACATATTATATCTCAATTCAAAGGACTCTAATTTCAAATTGTTAAATGGCCACCCTCACCAAAATTTCATCCCTTAGACTGTATTTTAACACAGTGACAGTGTAGTAGTTAGTTGAACTGTTTGCATTATCAGGAACTAGTACAATAAAGAGTGATAATGGTGTCTTTTGATCAAAAGGAGCACAATTTTGTTGGTTTTATGCGCCTATCAGTGGTATGCCCTACCTACAATATCTGGCATATCCTAATGGAACAAGCCTCCATACCTGGGGCATAAACCTGCATACCATCTGCCTACATATCCCTTACAAATACCCCACATCTCCCCGTTATACACAGTGCGTGACAAAGAGATATGTGTGTTTGTGGAACTAAAGAGTTTCCAAAGACATTTAACACAACGAAAGAGAATGTGTATGCCATTTGAGTGGATTGGGACAATCCTGACTAAGTACCAACCCCTCGGGAAGATTCCAATGGTAAATCCCCCTCCTTCAAACATCTACCCCAGGTGTGCAAGGTGGAGCATACCATTGATAGGTGCATTAGGTGACAGTGATTCTTTAATAGGCATACTGCATTACTATATCTGGCTTGTTGTTCACCCTCAGGATTCAAGGGCTATTCAAGACATGGGTTTAACACATAGTTCCACCATGAATAGACCTTCTCACCTAGCTCCATGAATTGGTGTTGAATTATTACCAGACCCCCCTCCCATGATTGCTCTGTGGAATGCACTATCTGAACATGACTATCAATCCTTGCACTCTTTTAAATTGATTTTTTTGGTGTCACACTTAAGTTTTTTAAAAAAATTTATTAGTTAGTCTTTTGTTTGGGCACACTGTAAGACTCATAATTTGTAGGAAAAAGACAGTAGAGGATGTGTGCTCAAATAGCTACAAGTTACTTCATGGCTGTGAAAAGATGAGGGACACCGCAAGTAACTGCAAGTGATCATTGCCCACAAAGTGGAGTTGACGCTTGACAATATATAGTGTAATTAACCCAAAAATTTTACCACATGCTTTATACAGTCATGCATCTCATTGCCTCCTGTGAAAATCCTAGCTGTGCTCCTGAAAGATAATGATCAGCTGAAAACATTTTACTTTATGAATGCTAGTCTGTGCATTTCTAAGCAAGATATGGCATACCAGCAGCTGTACTGATGTAGAATGCAGAAAGTAGCACAATGGCCAGCCTGAGGTACATCTCTGCAAAATTCTCCTTTGTTCCTTTGTTGTTGGTGTACTTGCAGCTCTCATCAACTAATGTAGCTAGTGTATCAGTTGCTTCTTTTATAGGCTATCAGTACATTTGTTTACAGGCTGGATGTGTGGTCTACTGAACTTGTAGTTCAGAGGTTGGATAATGTACTTTCACTTGTCATCAACTAATGTAGCTAGGGGTCAGTTGCTTCTTTTATAGGCTATCAGAACATTTGTTTACAGGCTGGATGTGTGGTCTACTGAACTTGTAGTTCAGGACAATGTACTTTCACTTGTCATCAACTAATGTAGCTACACTACAAAAAATGACCAGTTAATTCAACATTTTATGGTGAATCTTACCTGAATATTATGATGTTGATGTTACATACAGCTGTTTTGAATTAATCAAGGCGAGTAATTTTGCCTAAAATTGCTATTTTAACTAAATATTATTTGAACCTACAAAGACGTTGTAGTTTCTACCGTTAACAGCTGTATTTGAAAATAACATAATATAACCATGTTAATAAAACCAATAAATAGTAGTCAATTTTCTAATTATGTATGATTTGAATTAACCAGTGTAGATAAATTCTGACAGAGTTGATAGTTTTAACTAAAGGTTGGTTGAACCAAATAAGAAATGGTTGTTCTATAAGACTGGAGTTTGAAGTAACCAATTATGGTTGTAGGTAAAGTTACACTTTGATTGACTAAAGACCCCAATATAGTGGAAATCAATTCTAGTCTCCGGTCATTTTAACTCATTTATTTCTGCTACTTTGGGCTAGAAATTATCCTTTTATCATTATAGCCTCATTCCCAAGTTTTCCAACTGTCCATGCAGTTTTTGATCACTTATATATACAATATTTTGTGCACTTTAAGGAATTAGGCCTAGGAACATGGCTAGAGTTTTATCTATTCTATCTCACCTGCAGGACTTTGACCCATGCAATGGAATGTGATGTCAGCAAAGCTATGAGGAGATGAGTGATGTATCCCAAAAGCCTATATACTTCATTATTGAGAAGTTTTGTAATCCAAAAACATTTCAATAATTCACTCTGTACAAGTACAGAAACAAAAACATTCAATAACAGACAGGGTGCATGGTGTTTAGCTAATGTAAGGTAGTGATATGTACAGATCTTTGTCAATTCCATCAAAGTTTTGTCGTGCATGTAGTGGCCTATGGTCAGCCAATGTATGTACGTCCACAACTCTAACTTCACCCTTTGCTTTAATTACAAAACTGTTGTAATGTGTACAGAAGCATGATCCAATATAAGTTTTAACAGAGAAGATCATTGTTTCATCGAGTACAGCAATGTCAAATACCTTTCCAAAAATAGGGTGAATTGGGTCATGCTCAATATGGACAAATACACCCACCGTAAAGTGAGAACTTTGTAGCTTCACCCATTTAGGATGCCTTACATTGCTTACTGGAGTCAAGGAGGGAATGATTCTTAGGAATTCAACTTGAACATAATCCGACTCATTCTCCAAACATATTGTATAACCTTTAGGGCTTATTTCTAGATTCGGTAATAGCAAATGTGGCAGTGAAACTAGTTTGGAACAGAACCAAAACTGGTGTTTCCTCGCAGCAGTTTTACAGACATTTTTGAAGTTACTTTGGCGTGACACACGTTTTATGAAGCTCAACTTTGATTCCTGTCGCATTGTCCATGAGTGCAGTAGTGGTCCAAAGTTTTCTATCTGAGAGGGATAATGAACTGTATAATGTTGCTTTGGAATTAACCGTACACCAGGATGAAGCTGATGGAAGAGAGAGAGCTTTTCTTCAATTAGAACAGAAAGATATGCCACATTATCAGGTGTGAAACTTGGGGACAATGAGAGCCCACAAATTTTTAGAAGCAACAAGAATGAGACCCAATGATCATCTTCCAATGGAATTTTATCCCCAATAATTAATGGCAAGAACCTTGTCAATGTCATCATTTGTGAAGCTGACTGCCTTATATGAGAAATGTCTGAAATACTTGTTGGCATATTTTCAGGAAAGTCAAAAGCTGATATCCGAACGTTGAGTTCTTGAAGTGTGAAATACTTACAAGAGATGCAATGTGAAAGCAAGAGCTTTAGTTCAAGAGGAACAATACCTTCAAAAAGGTCGTGCATGATGTCATGAGGCATTGATGTGACAACAGAAAATCCTGGGACTTCTTCCAAAACAGATAAATGATTTATCCCATAATTTGTGGAATAATGGTCCTTGAGAGGGCCAGTTAACTTAGAGCACTGTTCAAAATGGGTCTCTGGATCTCTCAACTGACAGTTGGATTCCTGGTAATAGCTTGCTTCTTGCATGGTTTCAGGGGTTACCATGCAACTTCGACAAATGCGCAAGGCAAAGGACATGCTTCCCTTAAAGCCACCGACAAAGTGAGCTGCAAGATTGTCGGCCAAGAAGGCAAGTAATGCACCGTGAAGAGTTTTCTTGTTTGCATTCACAGAAATGCTGACACCTTCCAAATACAAAGTTTTCAACTCTTCCACAAAAGGAGTTAACAACTTGTTAATGCCGTAAGTCACCACATCTTGGTGCTTTGCGATAGCCAACACATTGTAAGCTTTCAGAGAAGAACGAAACTGGGGGCGGATATTGCCAAGAAAAAATGACAGTACACCAAGCTTATGCACTTTGACGTATGAGCCAAGTGGGTTTGCAACTTCTAGCTCATCGTAATACGCAATGATTTGTAACGCATGGGGGTCACAACTAAACAGTGGGTGTGTTCGAAATTGCTTACCATCACAATAATCACCTAAAATGTTATCTTGCCTTTGGTGAGGATTAAGAACCTCAGACAAAATGTCTTCCTGCTTAAGTAGAGTCTGTAGTGTTTGAAGTAATGAAATGTAATAGAAGTGGTCGGTACAAGTAACCTTCTGGCGTTTTGCCCCTGTAAACCTGTAGCCATAGTACATTTCCCCAAATGCCATCTCTTCAGGTTCCTGTGAGTGAATATAAATAGAATGTGGAGAAGGTGTGAGCAGTCAAGTTATAGAGGGCTAACTTGGCTAATAGTCTTCCATGTTTACATGAATAGAAACATAATGTGACCATAATTTGGAGGCATCAAAGCAGTTAGGATCATTGGAGCATAGCATGACAGGATAATCTTTCAACACCAAGGCCTAATCACAGTTGCCAAGCAACCTTAGCCTCATCTCCAACCTCTTTCAATACTTACACTTGTGGCATGCCTGATCAACACATACCCTGGTTTATGTATAGGCGCATACGGCTATACTTAACACTGTAAGTCTGAATCTGGCCCTATATACATCACTTCAAAGTGAATGCTTGTGTCACAACTTCTCCACTGTGTCAAAAGCCAGTTACACACATAACACATCATCATCGTCACTCTATTTCATAATTTCTCTCTAACAGGGTGAACAAAATAGGTGTCTAGTTTTAACACACAACATAACTAGTATCATAGCACAAGCTTCTTTTCATTAATATAGCTGCTCTGTCCACCAATGTAATTCTTAATCAATCCATTTGTAATCAAGGGTCTCTAGTCCACTCTGCTCCAGAGATGAACACCTGTCTGTTGTCATCCAGGAAAGTTGGTGTCTCTACAGCAAATGATAGCAGTGGTGTGGTAACACAGCAAAAATTTTGTGACAGCATGCAGTGAATTTAATTAGAGCAACTATATATGATATCACAACCTGGACGATGTCGAATGCGATTCAGTGTCCTTTGTGTGAACAGTTTGCTCCAACTATCTCGCTTTACATAAGTCATCTCCAGAATTACATTGGTGGACAGAGCAGCTATATTATGCCCTAATTGTGATATGAGATAGTGTAGCACAAATGCTGTACAGCATGCAGTTGTATAAATCTGGAGGAGTACATAGATTATCATCTCTTCACAAGTGAACGATGTATCAAACAAAACATGTAACAATCATCAGTGTAACTGATAAACGAAACAAACAGGTAAGAACTTGGGTTCTGTTACTTATAGGCACAATGTCATAAGAATTAATACTTACCAAATATCCAAAGTGGTCGATGCAGAATTTCTCAAACAAGTAATTCGAACCAACATTCTCAAACAAGTCAACTTCCTTGCACAGACTGTCACTTAAACCAGAAACTGAGTCACAGTCAATTCCAGCACTCTCCAATTTGGCCTTTATATCTGTCTGGAGCTCTTTAACTGCATCGTTGCACAGTTTGTTACATCCCTCCTTGATTTCTGCAAGAGCTACTTGAGTCACTTGTCGGCCATCTCTCAACTGAAGAATAAACCTGGCAGCAGAAAATCCAGGTGGATAGGACTTTGAGCAAGGTTGCCCTGCCACACTAGACTCATTCCAGTCTAAATCAGTGTTTGGTCCACTCCCAACATTAAGGGCATCAAAATCACAATTGGCAGGTTCAAATGCTGCTAGCGCAGAAGAAGTTGTACCAACCAATGGATGTTCAAGTCCAAGAGCAGCTCTGTGATGCCGGTAAACATGGGTGTTCAACCCCGAAAAAGCGCCAAACACTTCCTTACATCCGCCGATTCCACACACGACGCTAAACGATCTGTCTTTCGAATGAACAAGGCGGAGATGACTGATGTAAAGCGAGATAGTCGGAGCAAACTGCTCACACAAAGGACACTGAATCGCATTCGACATCGCCATGTTCCATCATAGACCTTCGGAACCATTCAAAATCCGCCGTCTGACTCGTCGTCTTCTTCGCCGCTAGTAACAACAACCGCAACACGGAGCCCACGTAACCGTTACGATACGGCAGTATGGAATCACATGAGATGTTTCCAATCCCGTTCCGAAGGTATATACTATCTATGGTTCTATCTACGTCGGTACGCGGTCCATGCATGGATAATATAGTACCATAGTCTCGTGCCCAGACCCCAACCTGCAAGAGGGCGGGGTCTGGGCACGGGACTACACGATCAGATCGCGGCTCTGCGGCCGGCCCGTCAGATCGCGGCCAAACTGCGCGCGCGCGCCGGCGACACTGCTGATCACGTGTCAAAGCACGCGGTCAAGATGCGAGTTTGAACTTGCTAGCCGTACGTTTGCAGGTCGGAGTTCTGCGAGCGCCGAGGACTTTATACAGTTGCAGCCCCACCGCACTCGAGTGAACGGAAAATGCAGCAGCCTTTGGCCGACGTTGTTGGGGAATCCTCATCCGTACCTTTCGACCCTACGATGGATTCCACCGACCTGTCTGCATTTTTGATTAACAGTGGAATACCTCGAGAAGTTTGCGACGTCCTTGAAAGTAAGTTCTGACAGTGCTTTAATTAATGCAAACGTATGGTGAGCTAGTTAAATTACTCTCTGACTTCTCTTTCTTAAGGAGAAGATATTGATGCCGAATCTTTCCTTGAGTTGACAGAAAGCGAGTTGAAAGGCCTCATCTCAAAGCTCGGTCATGTGAAGAAGATCTTGAAACTTCAACGCAAAGTAAGTTTGCCAGACTTTTCTATGTTACAGTTTCAGTCTAGGGATGATAATTTGAAGTGAACAGTATGGAAAGACTGACTGCTGGACAGCTAAGAATGTGCTCTGGAGAAATTATGGAAGAGTCAAGGTTCTGTGTTGGGCAAAAGACACTATCAAATATAACCAATTAAACCCTTTTTTCCAGTTGTGTTCATTGCTTAATTTTTATTTTTGGGGGGAGGGGATGTGGGTGGGAAGCTGTCTGCTTTTCCAGAGAGCCAGCTAGCTGGGCAGGTACAGGTTTTACAGAATAAAACCGGATAAACTGTCTTGCATTCCTTATATGGAAGTCAACTGCTGCACTGTTAAGGCTATGGTTATGTACTGTAAATTGGGGCGAGCCTGAGCGAGCCCCACACTAGCGTGACTGCATTGCAAAACGCGCGTATATGTCTGTTGGTTTGCTTGCGGCCATATACGGTAAATTTTAAAAGCGCGCTTAAATATTTCCTGAAAATTGAACGTCCTCGTGCACTTAGTAGGTTAGCCTCAGTAGGTGAAGGGCAATGCAGGGCTGCCAGAGTGCAGGGTCGGCAACCAGAACAAAGACGGCTCAAGTTGAAGCACACATGGCAACTTACTTCTTGTTTGTCATGACAGCTACGGACCGACCATCAACTGCAAGCTGCTCACAGACCATACAAATTATACACGCTGGGTTCAGATTGCTTCAGGTAAAGACTGTGCATAAATGGCACTCATAACGCCAGAGATTCAGGTCATGATTCAGTGTAAAGCTTAGTCTATTCACAAGTAGCCATAGTAGCTGCCTTGGCTAGAGAGATGTCACTGCATGCAATTTGTGATACCTACCTTTGGTGTAGTCTTGTGCCCAGACTAATTTTGCGGCGGGTGCGAAAAATGCGGTCTGGGAACAAGACTACTTTGGTGAGGACTAGCTATTATGCATTATCAAGTTTGGCTTATAACCGCAAACAGACAGTGACAATCCTGCTGTGTGCCATGACGAAATAGAACATCAGCCATGTGCTGCTTGCTCAGGCTCGCCCCATGATGATGAATCATCAACTAGTTATGTGCATGCAGGAAGTAGCACCTTGTTCACAGCAAATACATTGTAATTATGTGCATGCAGGAAGTTGCACCTTGTTCACAGCAAATATACATTGTAATTATGTGCATCCAGGAAGTAGCACCTTGTTCACAGTCATTTGATTAACCAATGCTGTGTGCTCATGTGAGATTCTGCAAAATCCTATGTCAGTCTGTGTAATCATTAATTTATTTGCAGGTATGTCCCTCTGCAGAATGAAATTATTAAGCTAACGCCTAGTAGCAGATATTAATTTGAGTGACAAATGTGCTAGCAAGCTTCTGGGCAGTGCTAGTGGCTTGATTTGCACACATAGTGTATACCTAGGCTGCACTAGTTTATCTACATAGCAAGTAACCATTTCAAGCCATTCTCTACGATAATATTACTTGAAATATGAAACAGTGCCAATTTTCCCACTTGATACTTACAACTTCAATGAACTCATCCAGTTTCCAAGTTATTTGACAGTCTACACGCAGACCTAGGCCTTCCAGTACAGATTATTCTACCTACAAAATCACATTAGCAATTACAAGCAGATAACTAAAAGTACAGCTTGTGTAAGCTATTATTGCAACAGTTACAATGCAGCTGTTATTCAGTTGCGTTGCGAGTCCCGCGAACTTCCCGGGACTTTCCAGAAATTTACGGAGTCCTTCGACGGTCTGCCCCTATTTGTACCAAAATTGAAAATCGCTCACAGTTGGAAGGTCACTTACAAAAGCGCTCTATCTCGGAGAGTACAATAGCTATGGAGATGGCACTTTTTGTAGGTTATAGCCAAGAGCCAGGAAGGCTTTGTAGCGTTCGTTACATTTCAGTAGCGTATTCTATACCGTGTGTATGTTTGAGCCTCATGAGGCCATTTTTTTTCAATACTGTACACTTCATATTTCCTGTAGAACTAGAGCTTTTGGCTTCTAGCTCGAGTATGTTATGCTGCCGACTGTAATGTATGCGCGCTGTGAAGCTTGTTTTGTAGCTCCACTTTGCCCCTATTTAATTGTACCACAAATCGAAGATGGCACAAATTTTAGCTTGATCTCTACCACCACATGAAGCAGCCAGCAGGCATGACGGCATTATGAACCTACAATAGACAGGTCTTACACTGCTGTGTAAGTATCATCTTGATCCAGATTTGCTACTGAGAGATATATGCTTGACAGTTGACCGTGCGTTGAGCTCACTACTTATTCATCCCAGATTTGATGACATCACGTGGTTACGCGGGTAAAATAAATTTCGAGGTCTGCGTGTAGACTGTGGAAGGTAGAACTCCCAAGCGAAAACTGGAAACCGTTTGCTGCCTGTGTTTGAGAGAAAGCTTCGTGTTTGGCAGCCCTCATGATCAGTCCAAACTATAGTACCACCCTTTCTGGCCTTTTGTGAATGGTGATGTAAGTGTAAAAGTGTGTCTTAAACTCAATAGGTAGGTACTTACCCCTGAGTCTCATTAGGAAGCGAAGTGATAATAGAGTTTTACCCCTGAAGTCTAACAGGTAGCCATGCCAATATATACATGTAGGCGCATTGCAATACATGATTACAGCCCATGCATATATTGGTGCTTCACACTCTAAGTGTTAATGACAGGAAGTAAAAGAAGTTCAGAGGTTCCAGGAAACCAGCCTTTTGGCAAGCCTGAGCAAGCCTTACCCTAGTAGGACTGCATTGCGCACATGTGCATGCTTGTTTGCTTGCTTGCTTGAACTTATTCAACTTCAAACTCACTCAGTGGATACTGCCTGGTGAGCTCTAGGTGGGACAGCTATAGTTGGGGAGAGCCTGAGCAAGCACCACACTAATGTAGTCTGTGGAAAAGTTTGGGTACATATGTATATTCGTCTGTCTGTCTGTAATTTTGTATCTATTTGGTTATTTTGCAGTGTTATAGACTGCATGTGCATGTGCATGACCTTATGCGACATTCCTCTGCTCTGCTTCATTCGTGCAACCAGCAGATGGTTATGAGAGACAATTAGGAGAGGCAGCTGACCTATTGTAGAGGGCAGTAGCTTCAGGTCTGAGTGTGCAAGTTGAATAGCTACATTGCTATTTAGCATGCATGTCGGCTTCCTCTAAGTTTCCTCAAGCATGGACTATGCATGTTAGGCCTGTCTTAGCCACACCCACCAGACAACCCAGTCTCAAGATTTTTGGAGTAGCTAGGTTGGCAGGCCTGCAGTATCCACTGAGCGAGTTTCGTTCCATACAAACAAGGGCTGTCCTTGTGAATCACTTTGGCTGCTATGGCAGTCTGTATGATTACACCATTCATGTAGTACTAATTGCTACCTACTAATTACTAACTTCTAACCTCTTCTGGGTAGAAAGTTTGAGCCGTATAAACCAACTTGAGAGATCATCACCCTCCTGAAAATGCTGAACAAATGGGGAGGCACGTGTGAATCGATACCAGGCTCTCCCCCTCCGTTTTTATTTTTCGGCGGGGCGAGGGGAGAGCCTGGGAATGAGGCTAGACTAAAGCTACCTAACTTGTTGTTCATGTGTAGCCCTTGAGTGCCTTTCCTTTATATGACTTCTTGAAGCTGTGCTACTCTGCAACAAACATGCCTGCTCAGGTTTGCCCCACAATAAGTATATTCACTGGTACATGTACTGTGGAGGCCATACAAATCAAAAGGCTCTGTAACTTGTGAAAGCCTGATCAGGTGTATGAATCTCACAGATGGGTACAATGATAGCTAATAGCTGATATGGTGAGAAATTTTGAGCCATTGACTGTCCCTTGACCCTTACATATTAATTACAGTGGATGATATCTAAGTATACAGTAGTCTCCAAGAGAGTGAGTCTGGGCAAGTTGTGCAGCCCTTCCTCTTCTTGTGACTTGATTTCTTATTCTTGGCAATTTCATTTGGTGTTATTTGCTCTTCATGTTCAGCTTACTTCATCTGATGCTGTACTGCCTGACAACCTGCAAGAAAATGCTCATTTTCAACCACCATCATCCCCACTCAGTCCAGTTAGTCCCTTCTCACCCCCTGCAAAACCATTTTCACCATCTGAATCTGATGATGGAGTCTCAGTTGCGTCCTCGGCATCTGCCTTGCATCATAAATTTATGATTCCTGATACATGGAGACCCTCAATCATGGCGTGTATTCAACAACCAACTGATGAGGAAAGGAAGATGCAACTTACTCCAAAGATTCGGAACGAAATTGTTAGGGACCTGGTGGTCTCAATGTTTTCCTTTCAACAAAAGCCGAACAAAACTTTCATTGAGCAGGCTGCACGACTGCTTGTTAAAAAGTATCCTTTCCTGAAGGATGTGGGACAAAATGTGTCTGGCTATGTAAGTTACTTATTTATGTTTTTCATTTTCACTTAGCTAATGGTGGTCATCCTCCCACCTTTATTCCAGGGCTCTTGGGAGAAAAAAATCCTAGAGCGCATACACAACGTCAACAGTGGCAGTAAGAAGAGACATCTCTCTGGGGAATTGGAGACACCCAAGGCGAAACGAGGACGTCCCAAACACGATGCTCTTCTGATACGCTATCCCCCACTGAGGGAGACAGATGATGATGATGTGGCTGCTGCTAGAAACGTGCAGAAGCTTCACAAAGAGTTGATGGAAGCCAGACCCAAAAAAGAGGTGGTGCTAGCACTTGCCAGGGAAACATTTTTGACTCGAAGGGAGTCGGTACTGGCAGATCCTGAGTCCGTCACAGCTTCAGAGCTGCTCAAAGAGTATCCTGAACTCACAAAAGGCTATGTTGTAAGTATACCTATACAGGTAGACTTGAAATGATAAGCCTATTTTCAAAATTAGCAGCTGAAATGGTAGTCTCGGAACCAGACCCTCGCACGCGGAGGAGGAGGAGGGTCTGGTAAACTTGCATACATACAGATTTGAAGTCCGCGGAATTTCGGCGGGATGAATCTGATTGGTTGATGACTGTGTAATTACATTTCTACCCATGAAGGCATGTGTTCATGTAATAACAACATGGCGAATTTGAATGACGAACCAGCGATTGATACAAGAATCGAAGCGACCATCGTTCAACAAGCTTAGATATTCTCCAGCGAATCTTGAGCAGCTGGAAAGCTGTTATGAAAGGGATAGAAGTCTTCGGTTTCACTACCCAAGCAGTGGAACTGTGAAAGTCCCTCTGCTATGGTATAGGCTAGCTACGTTCATCGGCAAATTTTGGCGCATTGAAGTCACGGAGGCAGACGTAAGTCCATCGTAGTTATTGTAAGCCCTCTGGAGGCGCTCGTGCTTGATGTAGCTGAGGCATTCACGGCAATGGACACAAGTCACGTAAATTTCGTTAGCCAACACCACAGTTCTGGGCTGCCCTGCTATTCGCTGTTTAAATTGCCTGCCAAAAGTAGCAGTGGCGCTCTCCAAGGTACTATCAAACGGTCGCTTCGTTACTAGTATCTTCACTGGCAGCGACAGTCTACAGTAGCTAATTGAGCACATGCATATTTGCACCCAATCAACACCTTCAATTATTGCATAGGAAGCCTGTAAGGAGGCCATATCCCATAAAGAGTTTATGTATGCAAGTTTACCAGACCCTCCTCCGCATGCGAGGGTCTGGCTCCGAGACTACTGAAATGGGTGCTTATAAGTGTGAACTGCTAATGAAATATGTCATACAGTACAGTAGTATGGAAACATTAGCTGCGATACATTTTAAGCCTAGAGTTTATCTCCTTGCTGTTCTTCAGTTTAGTGACACGTAATCACATGGTGACAGATTATGTATGCACCAGTACCCTTCCACTCATTTCATTTTTAGACTTATGAGAAGCAGTCTCTCTATACAGTGTGTGTGGGGTAGGTGTTCTACAATCACTCTAGCATTGATTCTGCTATCCCTGCAGATTGAGCAGGAAATGGACCTTGTTTTGTCCAAGCGGGATTCATTTAAGCAAGCTCTTCAGAGCTGGAAAGAAATTTGGGTCCCCACTCTGCTGGAGTATGGCAGCCACCTGCATGAGAACATCTATGACAGTGCCCAGAAGATGTTTGAAGGTATCCTTGTTGCACATGTTAAAGATTGCCTCCTTTGTGTTAACCCTTTGGACGCTGAAGTAGTTTATATGTCACCGTTTACCAACCAGAAGCTGTTCATTATCAGTCTAGTTTGGAGGTCAGAGTGACAAGCGTTGCTTAGGGCAGTGCTTGGCCTGATTTGTGTAGATGTGCGTAACTAGGCTGGACTAGTTTATCTTAATAGCTAATCACTGCTTGGTAAGCTACTTGTTTGAAGCCATTTTCTGCAGCTATACTTCTAGCTTACCAGCAATTCAAAGCTGTGCCCATTTTTTCATTTGCTACTTACAGCTCTGACAGACTCAGCCAATTTCAAAGTTATTTGAAGATAACACTCCTGCCTTAAGTGAAAACTGAAGGCCGTTTGCTTCCTGTGTTCAAGAGAAACCTTCGTGTTTGGCAGCCCTTGCCCAAATTCACGATCACTCACAAACTAGTACCCTTCCTGCTTTTCCTGAGTAGTGATGTAGGTGGAAAAGTGTGGCCTATACTTATTACTACAAGTAGGTAGGGATTTACCCCGAAGACTCGCTAGGCTTTGATACTTAGCGTGGTAGACACTCAAGCGTAACGTAGACATATATACACCGTTCGTGCTCACAGGAAGTAAAAAGTGGGTGTATTTATACGCCTATCGTGTCCAAAGGGTTAAGGTTAAAATAAGAATCATCTGTGTATATAAAGGGGCAACTTGAGGATATTCCAGAATTTTGTATGGCAATCCTGGACATTATTAATAACATCTGTCTCACTGTAAGCACTGTTTGTATATAGCGTTCGTGAGGTATATGCTTAGTGCACCTATACGTGGTAGTCCCATGTAGAAATTGACTATTATTCCAATTATTATTATTACACCAAGATGCAAGTAAAAGGATGCAATATAATATGTGGCATGGCAGTCCTGGGTAGAAATCAAACATTACTCTGTTGCGTATTACTGTGTGCATATTAGAAGTAACACTCCAATGCACTCTCGTGAGCGAAACTACTCTTACTAACAATGAATAGCACTTGCACCATGTGCCTTTGGGCTTTGATTAGCATGATATTTACTCATTTTTGTTATGCATGGTACTTTTGGATTACTTTACTACCACTTGTACAGGTGACCCTGAAAAGGATGAGAAAGCTGGATTGTACTTCCTGTGTAAAGTCCTCTCAAAGAAGGGTGCAGCCAGTGCACTGGCGTACATCTATGAAGAGTGCAAGGTACATGTTTAACTAGTATGGGGCAGCATTTGTAGCCTCTTTCCCAAAGCATTTGTGGTTACCCTTTACCAACCAATGATGCGTACATGTATATGCACATTGAGTACATAAAAAGAGTACATAAGTGCATTTTGCAAGTTTTCTCTAAAGGTAGCGGTTTATTAGAGACTTACATGGCTATTATTAACCATATTCATTACACCCACCAGAAGCTAACTTTGCACACTTTAATTGCAAACACACTATGTATGAGCTGGAAGTTGAACATGGGGCAGCGTATGATTCTATTGCAATCTTGAAAAGTACATGTACACTTGCCAGCGGCCTGATTTGCATAGATAGCAGGGTTTCATACAGGGGGGGGGAGGGGGGGCTGGAATTCCCCCCCCCCCCCCCCCCCCACCCCCCAGAAATCTTGAAATTGAGTATGGTTATTATTGTGGTGCCATCAATATTAGCTATTCAATTTTACATGTTACTGGACATAAGTATGTGTCATCAAAATGTTGTTTGGAAAGTTTGTCCCAGATTGCGTCAGAAGCAATCTGAGAGGATCTAATTTCAAAATTTTCCTAGGGGGGGGGGAGGCATGTCCCCAGACCCCCCTAGTAGGCACGCACGCTTTACGCGTGTGTGAGCGTGCTTTCACACACTACTATCATCCCTCTACCATCCTGTTTCCCCCCCCAAACTCAAAATCCTGTATGAAACCCTGGATAGAGTGTAACTAGGCTGGACTTAATAGCTGATCACTGCTAGATAAGCCTGTTTGAAACCATTCTCTATGTTGTAGCTTATACCAGCATCTTGAAATGGTGCTGTTTTTCTCGCTTGCTGCTTACAGCTCCGATAGACTCAGCCAATTTACAAGGTAGTACTCCTGCCTTATGTGAAATCTGGAAGCAGTTCTCCCACACCAAATTTGTGCTGGACGATATTGAGCATATCGATTATTGTGGACTCCATAGTAACAATATATTGGGTTCCCGGAGTACGGTGACACGACCTTACCGAGACGACAAACAGCTTTCTTCTTGCAGTCCTGGGTAGAAATCGTGGTAGAAATCGAACATTATTCCATTGCGTATTTCGACCGCATTACCACGTTCAAAGCGCTGTAGCACAGAACTTTCGTTAAGGGCGGGGCTCATAAGCGCTACATAGACTAGGTATTCATGCATCTTCGCTGCGTGTATGAACCCCGCCCTTAACGGAAGTTCTGCGCTACAGCGCTTCGAACGCGGTAACGCGGTCGAATTACGCAACGGAATAATGTTCGATTTCTACTTGATCGGAGAAATGCGCGTGCGCGTCTCAATAATCACAATATATTGATACGTAGGCGAGCCACACAGCATTCTCCAAGCTGTCTGAAGTAAGGACTAGGCTGCAGAAGGTGGTAGAGAGTCTCTTGCTATCTTAATGCTTTGAGTGTGAAGCTTATTAGCTTATCACAATTACTGCTTCGGCCATAGTAGCTTCCTAGGAAGAATGGCTGCAGTTCCACTCTTTGAATGTGCATGGTAGTAGAGGGTCTCTTGCTATCTTAATGCTTTGAGTGTGAAGCTTATTAGCTTATCACAATTACTGCTTCGGCCATAGTAGCTTCCTAGGAAGGATGGCTGCAGTTCCACTCTTTGAATGTGCATTTCACTAGTATTACAATAATGCATTATGCATTTTGTGATAAAGTTTACAAACAGCATTATGAAGTATTCCTTAACTACAGTTAGCCTCGTTCCCAGGCCCTTGCCCAGCTTTGAAGTAGCTCACACCACATACAGTCTCTCACCCCACCGCCATCGTCGACATTGACGTTGCGTTCAAGTTGCATGTGTTCTGTAAATATTGATATGATTTGTTCTGGTTTAGGATTTACGGTAAGTGGCTGCAAGTAAGCAAGCAGCCTATACACGAGCTATGCTTCTATGGGGATTTTGTGGCAGTAAACTGCTACATGCACAGTGCAGTACCTAGCTACTACCATAGCTATCACTGGGCTGACACTCTCGATTGCTTCATCAGACTGTGTCGCTGCTAGCTGCACCCCGTTTTCTGCGGAATGGGAAGTGGCTAGTGTGACTAAGCGTGCTCAGCCTGGGAGTCTAGGACGCAGGTGGTCATGGACGATGTTCTGGTGGCCTGCGCTGATGTTATTAGCTAGTAGAAGCAGCTAACTTAACAAACCACAATCACTAATTCAGTGAAGTTCTCCAGTGACCTGAAGTGCTAGAAATTGTAAAATTCAGATGATCCGTTTTTTGATCCGTTTTTCCAATCCAGTCCATATTTTAGTCATGTCCGTAAAGCAGCAGCAATGGAGAACCTTATGCTTTGCTGTCATACGCATGGTTAATTTTCAGTGTGTGTAACGAATATGGTTACTAGCAAGGAAAGTTCGTAATATTTTAAACGGTGACCTTTGGGAACAAAGGACATTAACACACTAATCCATTTCCATCATATATTATGCACATGCAGTCCCATCTCCTGAGTCATAACTCTATGGTGATTGTATAGCGACTAATGTCATACTCATATAATACTAATAACTAACCCTTTAACCCCGATAGCGCCTGTATGTGCCCGGAATTTTTACAACCTTTAAACCCGATACTTTAAACCAGATAGCGCCCGTATGCGCCCGAGTTAGCTTCCCGCGATTTATTGCCACAGCTGCGTGTTTTTGAGTTAGTATATAGTAATTATAAGCCACAGGAAGTCGATCTCAGCATAATAAGCCAGGGTGTCCCATAGGGACTTTCCCTGGAAATCGCATTCGAAGTTTGCCTTCCGATCGTGTTGAACTTAGCATTGTCACAGAACAGCTTGTATCCCACGTGCAACTGGTTCTACAGAATTGTTTCTAGCCGTTTGTCTAAACAACAATGACCTTCGCTAGAAGTTTGGCCACGGTTTTCTAGTCATTTCCAATGGATAGCAAGTCCCCGGCATTTCCTCCATTGTAGCTTAGTCGAACTTCACTGTCAACTCGTATGACTAATTCCTGAGTAAAGCAGGTTTAAGCTAAGCCTAACTAGCAGCCTGTGAACTTGGCTAGTTTACAAGATATAACGCTATGAATCAAAATCACCATTTTTTCAATATCTTGTCTCGTGGCTACGACATTGATTTTTGCGCATGCGTGTCGGGGGTATATAGGGTTAAGCAAGCAGTGTAAACATCTTTCCCAGCTAGGAACGGACCTGGACATCCTATAGAAGCTTTCTTTTTGGTACAGGAGAGCACCCAGAAGTTATTAGCTATTCCTATCTTACATGCAGATGACCGACACACCAGAACAAGTTGCTACTCGCCGTCCGCCACGAAGTGCCCCAAGGTTTGCGGGCTTCAAGGGTGATGATTCCAGCACGTATGTCATTTATGTGGACTCGCGTGTAGTGACTGACACTCCTTTTTTTTCCAGGGCACTTATGCTTTGCTTTGCTTTATTTTATGTACTCAACTTAGAGTATTGCAAGCAAGCTAAGGAGGTTTGCCTGTTTATACAGGAATTTGTTTTTTCACAGCCAGTGCCTTCTGTTAGCACAAGGCAAAAGTCAGCAACATACTTATCTGTGACCACTGATATACAAAAGTTTAAAGAAGAATAGTCACTTTTGGTCTAGTTTTGTACCTGAAACTTACCAATATTTGAGTTTACCTTGACATTTGTGTTCTGTACGTTTGAACTGGCTCTGGTTGGTTTGAATTTATTATTGAAATAGTTTTCCTATTTCATGGTCATGTCTACTATGAAAAGAACTACATCAATGTTGTTGAAACAATTTTGTCACGCCTATTTCAACTAGGTAATACTTACGCGTTAGGTTACAACTAGCCTCGTTCCCAGGCCTTCCCCGGCTCCAGTTTTTGATCGCATACTGCAGGCGATCAAAAACTGGAGCTGGGGAAGGCCTGGGAATGAGGCTAGGTTACAGCAACTCGCATAGGTTGTATAGGGGACTTAAGTTAGGTTTAACTAAACATTATTAGTTATATTAACTTTTTTTGGTTGGCTGAAACAACTTTTCCTAATAGCTACTTGTACTAGCAACAAGTTAGGTTACAACAATTTGCATAGTTACATTAACCTTTTGGAGTTAGCTGAAACAACTTTTCCTAATAGCTACTTGTACTAGCAATAAGTTAGGTTACAACAACTTGCATAGGTTGTATGGAGGCATTACTAATGTTAAGTTTAACTAAATATTATTTAGTTACATTAACTTTCAGGGTTGGCTGAAACAACTTTTTCTAATAGCTACTTGTACCAGCAATAAGTTAGGTTACAACAACTTGCATAGGTTGTATGGAGGCATTACTAATGTTAAGTTTAACTAAATATTATTTAGTTACATTAACTTTCAGGGTTGGCTGAAACAACTTTTTCTAATAGCTACTTGTACCAGCAATAAGTTAGGTTACAACAACTTGCATAGGTTGTATGGAGGCATTACTAATGTTAAGTTTAACTAAATATTATTTAGTTACATTAACTTTCAGGGTTGGCTGAAACAACTTTTTCTAATAGCTACTTGTACCAGCAATAAATGTTTATACTAACAATCAAATATCATTACAATGACCTAACACAGAATGGGTTATAAGTAACCAAATATTTAACTTAATATGACTTTCTTCACTGTGGTTAGAATAACATCAAATTAAATGCAGTTAATTTCAATTTACATAGGGTTACCTCAGTTTCAATTGATTTAACATCAATTTTAATGTTATTTTAACACAACTTTTTTTGCAGTGTAGGGCCGTCTACAATCACTGGACTGGACTAGTGGACTGGACTGGTGGACTGGACTGGTGGACTGACATTAAAAATCATTTTTATGCTTTCTAATCAGACTCACTTGCCTGTAGGGTTGCATGATGCATAATATTACCCCCAAAACAGCTTTCTTCTTGGACAGACCTTTATGCCAAAGTAGTAAATTTTTGATGGCGATAACCACTGCATAACCTGGGCTTCATTTCCAAAAATTGACAGGGTAGGGGAGGAGCAAAAGTGATCTAACAGTTAGTCAAATATTTGAGGGTGCAACATCCTATGTTGTTGGTCCTCACAGGACAACTGACATTTGGTAGTCTAGATGATGCTTGTACGAAGGAACAAGTATTGCACCGAGCATGCGATCAGATTGCTCACTGTATATATACACTTAAGTGTTACAATGTACAGTATGGTGTAATGACAACTAAAACATTTACCAAACTACCAAACCTCATCTGAAGTCCTAGGAACTGAAGTTGGGTTGAAATTTCTACACTACATCATAGAGGAGAAAGCCATTACACACTGGGTACAAAGACCATCACAAATACTGTAGGCCTAGTGAGTTATTTGCTCTGGGACCATGTATGCAGGCTAGAAACAAAGCTGCAGGGCTTCCACACAACTCCACAGGTGAGTGAGTGTCATTGGAAAGGATAAAAATGATTTTTAGTGTCAGTCCACCAGTACAGTCCACCAGTACAGTCCACCAGTCCAGTCCACTAGTCCAGTCCAGTGATTGCAGACGGCCTGTAGCTAGTGTGTCAGTTGCTTCTTTTATAGGCTATCAGTACATTTGTTTACAGGCTGGATGTGTGGTCTACTGAACTTGTAGTTCAGAGGTTGGATAATGTACTTTCACTTGTCATCAACTAATGTAGCTAGTGTATCAGTTGCTTCTTTTATAGGCTATCAGTACATTTGTTTACAGGCTGGATGTGTGGTCTACTGAACTTGTAGTTCAGAGGTTGGATAATGTACTTTCACTTGTCATCAACTAATGTAGCTAGTGTATCAGTTGCTTCTTTTATAGGCTATCAGTACATTTGTTTACAGGCTGGATGTGTGGTCTACTGAACTTGTAGTTCAGAGGTTGGATAATGTACTTTCACCTGTCATCTTTTCATAGCTCTTCGTCTGTTTTCTTTGTGACAAAATTTTCACCAAGGGAGCAATCAATTACTGCATGACCTGTTTGGTAACCTTTGCCTCTCCTCAACAAACCAGGAATATCACCAACACCAGGAATGCATGCTCAGTGCAATAACATGTTTTGAAACTTGCGGTAACAGGTTCAGTGATGCAATGTGACATCATACTTGTAAAGTGATTAAGAAGTTGGTTGAGAGAGTGCAATTAATTGCATGCTCTCTTCATAGTATGCACTAACATCATACATAGTACTTAGATAACATGATAGCATACTGAGGCATTGAACTTTACCATAACACCATAAAAATAAATTTTCTTGAAAAGTCACATCAGCATCTGCAATTAATGCATTTCACTCCAACTAAGCAGCTGCATTTTTTTACTGTTACACAATATAAATCCAATCTTATCTTGATTTGTGTACAAAAAATGTAGGTTTTTCACTCAGTGGATCACATTTTAAGGAAATGAACTGTGCAACTACTCAGGGAACTCACTATTGCCAATCACAACATTCCTGTGATGCCACATACCATGCCGGATATAACACCAGACTTGCTTCTGCTTTTCTGTTGTGGGTCCAGTGGCTCAGTGGTATAAAAGAATCTTTCAGAACATCCTGGGCTCAATCTTAATTCTTAACTGGGACCCAGATTTATTGGCAGACTTCTTTCTCTCTTCCTCCATTGCTTTCATCAATGTGAAATGCTGGGTAAGTGAATTTATGGTCTCTGCAATTTTTTTGAGGTTTATGCATCAGCATCATCAGAATAATCTAGTCATGCAGGAGAAGGTTTGAAAAATCCACCAATGGGAAACTTTCACTACTGCTAACATTCATCTGACTGATTAGCTACTGGAGGGCCATGGAGCTTGAAGTTTGCAAGAGGGAACAAAGGGAAGTTGTAGCAAAGTAGTGTACAATCTAACTGACTGGCAGAATTTCATAGGAGGTTGTGGTTTACAGGTAATGTGCAGTGCTGGTGCTCCTTGCTGACATGTACTTATTTGTTTATTTTCTGATCTACTCATAATTTTGTCAGCCTCTGTCAATTTCCTACCTCATTTCTCTTGTAAGGTCTTTGCTTCACTTATAATTCTATTTACCTGGAACTGTTGTTGAGCACGACACTTACTGTGTTGTTTCGTCTTGGTAATGTTTCAAGACCTTGGTGAGCACTTACCTTACTTGCTAGCGTCTCAAGAGTAGTTCTCCAACTTTTTGAGCCACTGCCGAAGGCTCTTTGCGAGGAACCACGACACTCGCATGTGTATCACAGTCATGAGAACATCAGGAGCAGAAAACCTGCACAGTTGGCCCACTCACTGTGTACCAGGCTAGTATAACCCATGTTAACAACGCTTGCTGGAGACCAAGTCCCAGGATCTGCCCCTCACTTCACTGAGAGACAATCACCCTATGGCTACAAGGCTTCATCAGACACATGGCTGTAAGTCACCAGTAAGGGACTATACACCTATAGGTGGCTTGTCTTCTCGCTTCTGTACTTCCATTTCCATACTTCTGTTTCCATGCTTCCATTTCTGTACTTCAGTTCTGCACTTCAGTGTTTTCCACTTGCACCAGATAAGCAAGCTTGTCAAAGATGGCAGAAATTATGAGGTCACTTCAGGTGCCATGCACAAACAACGATTGTGAACAACAGAGATTCAGTTTGTGATTTGGTTAGTTCATGCCTGTATAGCCATAATAGCTGTCCTGCTTGGAGAAATTGGGCTGCATTGTATGTGATCACCTAGCTGCCTGTGGTGAGGGCTTACTTTATGCACTATGAACTTTGGCTAAAGATTTGTCTTGGCAAATTGACCATGCATAGCAGCAGGTCTTGTCACCGTCTACTGTTGCGTGAGTGTGATGAAAATATATATTTGGCAATGTGCTGCTCACTTAGGCTCACCTGCTAGCCTAAGTTTGAGTGGAAATGATGCGTAATGCATAAGGTCTATGCTCTCAACTCCTTCCAGTCATAGACTTCCTCAATTCAGAGTTGTTCTTTAGTAATGCTAGGGAAATGTAAAACATTATAGAGCAAGTGTGAGCGAGCAATGCAGTTCAATGGCCAACACTTCACCAGTGCATTACCAGATCACAAAATTTGTCACTCTCTACTGGCTTTTAGTGGTACTACACACTGACAGCCAGAACCTACCTTGTGCTGACCTCTATTGTCTGTGAACAGATATCCTGGTTTGTTTTGCATAGTCCTTACTTTCACAAATTGCAGAGAGAAGTCTCCATGCATACTAAACTCACAGCTATTCAATCCTGAAACATGCAATCAGAAAAACCTCTGCCGCCTTCTGTGTTCTGTAAATAGCCTGCTGACTGCTAGCCCTTGTTCTGTAGATACTCATGCTCTCCAAGGACGTTTTTTGTAACTTTCTTCTTGTCTTCACTCATGCAGGAACATTTGAGACCTCTTTGACTAGCTGCATGCATCTTGAGTAGAAAGTTTACTTTTGTGGTTGTCATGTTAAAAGAAAGAGTATGAACCTGCTTTTATGGAAAGATGTACGACAGATAATATACGTATATAGACATATTCATTCAAGACTAACAGGTAGGTATTATTCCATATATAGCTATATAGTGACAGCAAAGTTGTATAGATTCTGTTTCATATGCCACAGGAAGTTGCAAAATGACATTTCCTATAAACTAGCTACCTTGTTTACTAATAATAGGTAGCTCGCATGTTTACTAACTAGAAAATGGAACATTGCATGTGGGGGCGAGCCTGAGCAAGCTGATACAGGATATTCATGATAAGTGATGTAACACATCAAGTCAATCATCCTCCTACATGCACATCCATTTTGGCATTTACCATTCATAGGGGGCTTTAAGTGTTTTTGCTTTGTTTTATGGAAAGATGTACGACAGATAATATACGTATATAGACATATTCATTCAAGACTAACAGGTAGGTATTATTCCATATATAGCTATATAGTGACAGCAAAGTTGTATAGATTCTGTTTCATATGCCACAGGAAGTTGCAAAATGACATTTCCTATAAACTAGCTACCTTGTTTACTAATAATAGGTAGCTCGCATGTTTACTAACTAGAAAATGGAACATTGCATGTGGGGGCGAGCCTGAGCAAGCTGATACAGGATATTCATGATAAGTGATGTAACACATCAAGTCAATCATCCTCCTACATGCACATCCATTTTGGCATTTACCATTCACAGGGGGCTTTAAGTGTTTTTGCTTTGTTTTAAATGTCAAATGTTAACTTGTCATGGCACACAGCAGGATTTGTCACTGTCTACTGTAACATGAGCGTAATAAGCCAAACCTGATGACGCATAAGTACCCTATATGATAAGCCGTACAGCTAGGTATCACATATGCCAACAAGTTGCAGCCATTTCTCCAGCCTGGGCTACACATGCATCGACTAAGATTTACATTGAAATCATGAGCTGAACTTCATGGCATTTATGAGTGCCATTGCCCTGACCTGAAACCGAGATAAATATAAATATCACATATACCAGCCATTTCTCCAGCCAGGGCAGCTAACGTGGCTACACCTGCATGGACTAACCTTTACACCGAAATCATGAGCTAAATTTCTGGCGTTTCTGAGTGCCGTTTATGAATGGCCCTACCTGAAGCGACCCAGTCAACCACTGTCCATAATGATTAAATTTGTTCCACCTGTGAGCGGCCTGCCATCGTCGATAGAAGCACAAACCAGAATTAAGTTGCCACGCGTGCTTCAACTTCAGTCGTCTTCGCTCCAGGTCACCGATGCTGCACTCTGATATGTCTGACAGTCAGACCTTCACTGGCCTTCACATGCTTCACGATATCGATCTTCGTGAAATATTTGAATGCGCTCATTTAAAATTTACGGTAAGTGGTCGGTCCGACGTCCATAGATAGACACATGCGTGCGCAATGCAGTCACGCTAGTGTGGGGCTCGCTCAGGCTCGCCCCAATAATAACAAGGACCAATCATGCAGACATAACACATAATGCATATGTTATTTTGGGCTTTAGGTTTACAATGTCCTCCAGGCTCTGCCCTCACCCTCAGGTGGTTACGACCATAAATAGCAGGCTACCATGCATAATCCATTGCATATAGGCCTCTATAATTATGCAATTCGGCTCACTAGTGTGAGGCTCGTACATGGATGTACAACAGGCCAGTGGTGTAGCTACACCCGGGCATACCCGGGCCTGTGCCCACATAAAATTCGCTGGTGCACCCGGGTAAAAATAATGTGGAAAGCTAAGGTAGATCAGGTATTAGCATGTGCAATCGCAAGTCTCATGTGGACTGAAGCGAGCACACAGGAAAGACTGGTATTTGTGGCCGAAAACGGCAGTAGAAGCGATTTCAGAGTATATAATTCTTCATGGCGGGAGCGTGCCCCAAATTTCCTTGCAGATGTGTGTTACGCACGCACTGGGTGGGCCCATGCTGTGCCCATGGAACTTGCTCATCCTGGCTAAGCCACTGCAACATGCCTGCTTTAGTAGTATCAATAATAATACAGTGCTGAAGTTAGGAAGCTAGCTAGGCTAGTCCTTTCCTGCAACTGAAGGGTTGAGCGATCTTGGAGTAGCTATTAGCTACTAAATATCATCCTGACATTGCTGACCATTTGTTTGCAGGAAGGAACTACAGTAACGTAATAGTAGCATGATATCAAACCTCCGAAACTCACAGTGTGAATCATGCTGAACCCAGAATAGCCAGACTAACCGATGATTTTTTGCGAAGAACTGCCCTTGGGGAGAGTGACACTATGAGCACCCAATCGCTAAGGACAATAGCAGCCACAGACATTCAACAGCTTGATCTGGTGCAGCAATGCATACAGCTACATGTAGAAACACCCCTCTGCACCTCCTTCACCCACCAGATATGCCACAGTCTAAGATCAGACGCTTCACCTTTGGAAGCCAAATCCCCAAGGCTGATAAGAGATCACATATTTAAGAAAGATACTTCTCTTGATGAAAGCTGAACACCATCCCACTCTTGAACTGGCTCTCCAAGTGGCAAGAAATGGGAGTTGGCTGAAAGTCTGGGACCATGGCCTAGCCTGACCATGGACCTACAGGAATGAAACATCTGACAGCACCTTTTAGGCTGATGACACTGCCCATCTTTGGAATGCATCCCAATGGATGTGAGAGTGTACTGGAAAACCAGACTTTGTTTGAGCATGTCCTGAGATACCATACACTGCTTATGGACTGCATGGATATGACTACTTTGTTGGAACTTGGTTCCAGTTGTTATAAGTTGTTGTACCCCAGTGTTTTTGTATTTTGTAGACCATGTACCGTAGATCGGGAAATTTTCACGTAGATCGGGAAATTTTCACGTAGATCGGGAAAATTTCGCTGTTAAAATAATTTCGCGGTTGAGACCTACCGCGAAAATTTAACACGCGAATAAAAACATTTACGCGGCGATGATCAACGAATAAGCGTGCGCGCGCACGTCCACACCTGGTAGTACAACGCTAGGAACGCTCCAGGCGCTCGTCCATTATGTGACTGTCAACCGTTAAAAAAATTTCGTGGATCGAACGAACCGCGAAAATTTATCAACACGAAACGTTTTTACGCGAATTATTTTTAACGGTATTATAACTTGAGTGTAGCACTATAACCCGAAAGGGGTCAACCTTTAGTAACCTGTCAAAATGCAGCTGGTTTATAAAGGACACAGTTTCTACTGTGTTTTCCAAAGGCTTCTATAACAGTATTTAGTGCGGAAGCGGTATTTATACTGTAGTGTGTTTTGAGAAGTGGAACTATCAGGAACTCGATTCATTGGATTAGGAAGTCTGTGCGGGCGGTGATAGTCCCTGCTGTGGTCTAAACCCTTTACAGTGCACTCACCGGTCTCCGTGAGCGAGTCCGTGAAGCAGGAACTTGAAGAAAGTTCATCACCGATTACCAAAATATTTGGGGGTGGGGCTATGAGTTTTAGGGGCGGGTCTATCAGCGTACAATCCCACCATTATGGGGACAGCAGCTTCAAGATCAAGAGTTTCACCAGGTAAGGCGCGAGCTAACCGTGTTGCCAGGCTCACTATGCGACAAAGGCTGAGGTGGAGTCCGGGAGTGAGTGTATACTAGTCTTAATACGCCGAGTAGATAGCCCTCAGTACTGAGTCACCGTCAGTACTTAGCTTACACTATCTCAGTGAGTGCATACACCTGATGCTGTTTAGCTGCCTCTACTACTAGGAAACTCTAGCCTTCCAGCTCACCCCCACTGAAGGACAGACATAATTTATAGTGTGTAGGGAAGTCCAGCAGCCTTTGCATGTATGAAGCTTGGGGTCTATTTATACTGGGGCGGGAGTGGAGCCCTTAGATGGCCACATCTAACCAAGGTGGAGTAATTTGGGGACACATGGCTGGAAAACAGTTTGAAGTAAATGGCAGTTACAACAAAAGCTGCATAGTACGTGTGAAGCAGCTAACACTATGGGGTGTCAGTGAGTGTGAGTGAGCATGTGCAGACTCAGTATTAGGTTATAAAGTTTTTTGTTGTTGTTGTTGTTCACGGTTGATTAATCCTGTTTAATAGTCGTTAAACATCTTATAAAGTCAAGTAAAGCTTAGGCACATGCTTGTATGGTGTTGAGCATACTTTAACAAGGGAAAATATTGCTCAGAAGTGAATTAGCCTGGCCTGAATTATTGAGCTGCTGTTAGCTCAGACTCCAGCCAACTCTTCCTGTAATCTTGATGAAACACCCACTCTGATTTGGCATTGGCTATCTATCACACTTAATTGAGGGACATGGCACATTGTTCTTTTGATTTGTATTTGCAGTACGAATTCTTCAGGATGGTATTCAAAGAACCAAAGGCTCTACCAAGGAAGGAGTGAATTTAGCCGGTGACAGATGGCAGAAAGTGTATGTGCTTGTGATGTATACTAGTGGTGTCATTGGAATGAAGGACAACTCATGCTCAGGTAATCAATTTCTATACTAAGCTGTCTCGTTATTTGTCTGGCACTATTTTGTAGGCAACATTTTAGATGAAAAAGATTGATGAAGTATACTTACCTTTGCTTGCAGGGCTACAAGATATTATCTGTCATGCCTTAAGTTCTGCCACAATTTATAGTGTATGTTTGCCTGTCAATACAGTACTATCATGCAGTATTCAAAATACACGTTTGCCCCTGCTTTGTGTGTGCTAGGATATGAGCCTGGATGTCTGGAAAGGCTGGTGGTGTCCCACCCGAACCTCTGTGATGCTTCCTGTAGCATCACAAAGGAAGACAGACTGAAACTGAGGGTGACTGTAAAACATTCTGAAAGACAGCTAACACCAATAGCCCTTCCGTAAGTCTAGTGGAAATTTCAACATGCAGTTTGTATGTGTGTGTGTGTGTGTGTGTGCATGTGTGTGTTATGTGTGTGTGTGTGTGTTGTATATGTGTGTCTGTCTGTCTGCTACCATACATGTGTGTAGCTTGGCTTGGAGGCTATGTACTTCAATTACCAATTCCTATCACAGGGGAAATCGTGACCAACTTCATGTTTTATATGGAATTCTTGACTTTACACCACTCTTGGATTCTGCAACTATAAGACCAACAGACTGGATACAGATAGCTGAGTGTGTCCATGACAACTATCACAACTTTGAAAGCTTTGTAATCCTGCATGGAACTGACACAATGGCCTACACATCATCAGCTTTGTCATTCATGCTGGAAGGACTTGGGAAAGCAGTAGTGCTGACTGGATCTGAATATCCTCTCACCATGCCATATACTGATGGTGTTCAAAACCTTGTTGGTTCCTTGATGATTGCAGGCTGGTATGGCAGTACTATAACAGAGGTGACCTTGTTTTGCTGTGGCAAGCTCTTCAGAGGCAATCGAGCCAGGAAGGTTAACTCGAGCACATTTAACTCCTTCTCATCCCCCAGTTTTCCTCCATTGGCTACTTGTGCTGTGGATATCAAAGGTATTTACTTTCCTGAGTGTTGCTGTGCACCTTGTGGTTGCCACTTTCTGTTCATTCACTGTATAGTACTGTTGCTTGGTACTTGTTAACTGCCCTACTAATATAGCTGGTAATGATAGAGCAAAGTAACCACACCCCAAGATGCTCATAAGCAGTTTAGTGCTGCAGGTTTTCCTTGGCTCAAACAGTTTAGAATTCAGTGGTACATAAGTAATTAGCAAAACGCAGCTCATTGCTACTTATGAACAGCACAAACACATGTGGACCAAGCACCACGTTACTGTGTGATCATATTTGACAAGATGTGAGGTAAGCACAACTTATCTAAAAACTTTATCAAAAGGTTTTTATCAAAATTCAGTTCACTGGTATTTAGCTAAAAGGCTAATGATTTAGCAATGGCTTCTCTATAAAGTGCTGCATGGTTAGTTCTGAAGCCAACCAAATCTGATATTGGAATAGGTATGGAAACTCCATGAGTGCGAAAGTATGGAGAGTTATTTCAGGGTATTAGTTGTAATCAGCAATTTCCTCAATAATTGTATAGCCAATGCAAGCCATGTTTGACCACCAGTACATACGTACATGGATTCCAAGCCCAGTCGTTAGTCATGGTTAATACATTCTGTAGTTACTAGTACTGGGTGGCCATCTACACCACAATAACACCCTGTTTGCTGATACACAGTTACCCTGATCACAGAGACAGCCAAGCATATTTTATTGTGATCCATCTTGCAATCATAATTTAAATCCAGAGGCATTCATCAGTCATTTACATGTTATGTATTTACATGTAAAGTAGCCACTGGATGCATGTATGGTTACAACTAATGTGTTTAATGTTTCTTCTCGTTGTGATTGTGGCTTAAGATAGTTTGTATACTTTTATTATAGTTGACGACCACCTTCTGCGCTGTTCTAGTCCCTTGGACAGATTCACCATCCAACCAAATATGGAAGCCGATGTGGGGATACTCTTCCTCTATCCAGGCATCACAGCACAAATGGTATAATCATGTACCAAATTTGATTACTTTGATGGTTTAATAGAAATACGTAAGAAACAAGCTTGTACATACATATATGCATACATACGTACATACATACATACATACATACATGCCTCCTTACATACAGCTAGCAGTTTTATATTTATATATGTGCTTACAGTAGAAGCATATAATACATAAGCCAGAAACTTTTATTATGAACAGATTGATGCCTATAGTCTGCAAATGTAATGATGTCAACGATATGTGAAGAAACAATGGCCACATCTCTCTGTTAAAGGCAGGCCTATTGGTGATATACAGTGTCACTGTGCTGTGCTGGAGTGACTGAGAAATGGGGCCCACCAAACAAAGTAGCTTGGATGTGCATTGCGATGGAGTAATGACACCTCAGTCTCTGCAGATTTGAAATCATGCTCAAACTTAATTTCCTATAGATTCATGCATTCCTCCAGCCTTTAAAGGGTGCTGTTATTATGAGTTATGGTGATGGAAGTGGACTTCATAAGGAAGATGTTGCGGCAGTGCTAAAAGAAGCAAATGATCGGGGAGTTCTCATGCTGAATATCTCTCAATGCATAGAAGGACATGTTGATCGCCAACCCCCTAGCAGAGAGGTAGAGGAGTATAAAAGATAGCTACTATGCAACATGAGCTTTCTGTTTTAGAGTGTTTCTTTGGGAAGAGTGTGTAGGAGTAATATACTACTGCCGATACACAGAGTACTGTTGGTTCCACAATTACTCCAAATACTGTGAGCGGATTGCAGCCTCCTATGTATTCTTCTCAGGCCTGAAGAACACAATTTTGGGGAAAATGGAATTACTTTATCAGTTATGGATGACTTGGGGTATATGTAACTATGTGCAGTAACTCTCATGTTACACAGTACATAGCAATAGCTTTAGTAGGTTGTCAAATCTATGGACATGCTGTACATAGGAAATGATCCTATAAATATGAAACCAATGCCCCCACATTGATGATGGCTATGTTTGTCTCACATTTACAGTGTTTTAGTGCAGAAGAAGTGTTGTCAGGAGCAGACATGACTCCAGAAGCTTCTTTTGCAAAGCTCTCTTACATCCTTGGACAGCAAAATCTCTCACAGACTCAGAGAAAAGAAGTAAGCATGGTATTGTATATAATTCTAGTGAAGGTGTCTAATTCTGCTGTAGGCAAGTCACGTGTAGTGCATGTGAGTAGTGCTCCCAAGGTCCTGGATCATTTGTCTTCATGTGTCTAATGTGTATTTTGCATCTACTATATAGGCATAGGCTACTTTTACTGTTAATCCTAGTGACTAGGCCATACCTCCTGAAGTGCAAAGAGCCCAGACCTAGTGCATGATTGTGAGGCTGAGTCTGACAGTTTACTTTACATTCTCCTACAAGATAGGAAACTACCATAATCTCTTGAAAATACGCCAATGGACAATGAACTTAAGTGGCTCCTCACAGAGAGGGGGGGGGGGGGCTTATTTTCGAGACTTGTGATATTTCTCTCAAAAATATGCCCACCTCACACGCAGCTAGTCTAGCTCTATTTATGTATGCATGCAGTGATTCTGCAATGCTTCTTTTGTCATGTGCTTGCTTATACAAAATAGCAAATGATATCTGCCCTCATTTGTTTGTCCCTCCTCTTGCACAGTGCTGCTTCTTCAGTGCTTCTTGCTTAACATAACTGCACGTACTGCAGCATAAATAGGTGGGCGTACTTTCGAGAGAAAAGCACCCTTTGCAACAACTTCATTCAAAAAAGGAGGGTGGGCTTATTTTCGAGAGATTACGGTACATACCTATTGCTAGGTGCATTTAATATATGGATGTAACCAGGCCATAATTGTGACACATTGACCAGTACTGAAATAACTAACCAGAACATTGCAGTGTAACTATTATTTTTGTTTTTGTTTCTTTATTGTTAGGCTTTGGTGAGGGACCTTCGTGGAGAACTCACTCCTAACTTAGATACACTGTTGAAAACCCCAATCACATAGCTAAAACCTGCATGCTGAACTGAGATCAGGACAAACAGTCTATATCACAAGTCCTTATAACTATGACTGTGTATATTTTATTCACTGCAATGTCCATTTTTTAACTGTAATAATGAAATTGTCACTCTTGCGCATCATGATGGTTATACCATACAAGGTTGTTTGACATTACATTTACTCTGTATATAAGCTCCATTTAAAAGTACCTCTATGTTCTTACATTGGTCATATAGAGCTGCTTCTTTCAGCTACTACATTTAGCTTATTAATAATTGCTATATTGATGAACATATACTGGTGTGTTGATACGCACTTTGAGTGCATATATGCATGCATGCTAGCATGGATATATTAAACACCTATATTGGTCTTATCAAGATTTACCTATTGACTCTGCACACTTCTAGACAGCTGAGCTAGTGTGCTAAACCTCAGTCCTCACCATCATCACAGCTATATCACTGCTAAAAACCTGACTGGCTCATTAATTCACTGTGTGGTTTATGTGAGGATGGCATAGACACACATTATTTAATAAGCAAAAGCCCAACACCCAACTACGAATGCATGTGCTGTATACATGAATATTCTTGTCAGTGGCTTCATGCTTTTAATGACTGGCATATCTTGCTTTGCCTGCGGTAAGCTAGTGTGTGGTGGTAATATTTTTGTTCAGTAATAATGAGAGTATAGCTGATTTTATCGTCCACTGCATATCTTCTTCTTGTGTAAACTATCCATTTTTTGTGAATGCTCCCTTTATCTGGAATCGACTACTTGGTACTTTCTTTGTTTAGTTTGCCCAGACTTTTTAGGAGCTATTGTGCCACTAGTGTTAAGTCTCCTGCTTTGGTATTTGTTTTTGTACTTGTATCTCTTGTCCTTTTTTGGTATCTATATACTGGGAAGCACATCAAATAGGCTTGCCCTTTTTTGCACCCATGCTACTTGGAAAAATAAATTCAATTTAGTTTGCTGGAGTGTTTCTGATCTCTGCCGTTCCCTATAGCTTGGTTTCCGGCTGTGTACTCAATGTTATTGATGGCTTTTTGACGCAAAATCCTTTATTTCCAGATTGTTTCTCTCTTTTCAGTGTTTTGTGTGTTCTTGGTGAAGTTTGTTCATGTAGGCTTTGTGGCCATAGCCACTCACTTCAAGAAAATGACTGCATGGCTACTATTCTCCTGCAACTAATAGTCTCGTGCCCAGACCCCACCAATGAGGAGAGTGTCTGACATTCGGCTGATTATTTGGGCTTTGTCAAAATTCATATATCTTGCTGTATGCATAGTTGAGAACTGATAACTAACTTACGTGCCAAAAAAAGTGCTGTGTCGTTGTGCTGAAGTAGCCAAGGATTTCCGGTGTGGAACTACAGATTGTGAATGTAATGGTGGATAGAAAATTCTCCCCAGAGAGCAATCGACATTAATGAAGCCCGAGGAATCGGGCAAACGTCACCAGACCCTCTCCTGATGGGTGGGATCTGGGCACGAGAAACCCAGGGAAAAGTTCTTTCTGGCCTGGTGTGGACAGAAGTGTGTGGACTTGCTGTTTGACTCCTGCTTGCCTGCTTTTCACTTTGATAGTTGAAGTAATGCTCCATAGTTTTAATTTCCATTAGCGAGAGTACTTTACACTCCATATAGCTAGCTAAGCTATGAGTGATTTATATGGATTAGTGTGTGGTTAGGGTTGGTTTATGTCTCATAAATACCGTATAGCTAGCATATGGATAATAATGTACTGTCGCAAATGGTTTGTGTAGTTCTGTGTCAGCAGGTCACATTTCTGGGAGTCTAAATAGTAGTAGTTAGTAGTAGTAGTATAGTAGTGGTAAGTAAGCCTAAATGGCAGGTAATCCCTTCAACCTGAGTTATCTCGGCCAGGGACGGTCCTACATTTGTGTGTGAACAAAAAGAAAAAGAAAAAAATTAAAGTGATACAATTGAACATGGCAACAAGATGTGAAAACAAGGTGAAAGTCAAGTTGCAAACAGAACAGCTAGTTACAGCGGAAACCATTCAGTCACGCTGAACTAGTGACCGGCATTACAACATCCACAAAAGCAAACTCATGATGGGTTAATCTGAGGAGAGTATACTTATTTTAATTCATTTTGAAGGGAGTCCCAGTCCTTTCCTCCCATAAACTCAGTTTTTTTTTTGCCGGTAGCAGATTGAGTTCAGTCAGTAGTGCTTCAGTGGTCGATGAAGGTGGATGCTGTTCTATATATAGTTCTGGCATAGATAGGGTGAGAAGATTTGCATTGGCATATATTGTACAATGTGCAGATCATATTTTACGCTGGCAACAAACTATGTTACTGGCGGTCAGTAGCTGAACATGCCGCCGTATGCGAGACATTAGCCGCTTGCGTGCGGCAGCTCGCATGGCGCCAGCGCGCCACGGCGTGCCCGCACGTGCCTTTGACTATGCGCATGCGCAGATGTGCGTACGTGCATGCTGGAAGTTGGTGGCAGCTGCTTTTCCAACTGCCTGAATTTGACTTGGCTGACTGACCTGAACTCCACGAGCTGTCAAGCACACGTTCTGTGTTCCGCTATGTTCAACCAACCACTGGGTCGTGAAGCAACTTTGGAGTTGTAAAGACGCCTTGAAGACGGTAAGTTGAATGTGTTTTGTTCATCATGCCGCTTTTTTTACATAACTTCTATCGCCATTTCTTGGAAAATGGTGAGGTAAATGACTTTAACTCAGGATGTGCGTTGTTTTAGTGGTTACTACTGTACTTAAGTGTACCATTTGTTGTTTTATGGGGGAGAACCAGTGCTCAACCCATTCTACTACGTGTACATGTAGTGAAAAATTTCTTCAAATTATTTAGGCAGTGCTCAGCAGTTTAACCATGTGTAGATTGTTGCCCATGGCAGCTTCTTGTGTCAATTCTGGTTAGCCATTGTTTGTTGCATCATTTTTTTTGACCCACTTCTTCTGCCAGTATTGCTGTTTTTAGCATGGTGATATACGTATTGATTTGTTGATTTTGCAGTGTATTGCACAACAGCTGAAACATTGGAGCACCTAGCTCCCTCAGGTGCTTTTTTGACAGGGAGTGTGGCTTCACAGTTATCAAGTTCAGCAAAGATGGAGTTGGTTTCATTCCACCTACAAAAGCAGATTAACAATCACAAAATAAGGCCCCAATTTGTTGATTTTTAGTTTCTCATCAGGTGCTTTACCTGCACACAATGCGGGTGGGTAGGTATTACCATTATGTATTTATCCGTAACCAACAGATATTTCTCACAAAAGAACTCGACAAACATGATGTCAGGAGGACCAGTGTTTGTTATACGCCATTGGAGAAGGGTTCTTTTGGATGCTATGCAGTAGACAGACACATTTGTTAGCGTTGCATTCATTGTTAGGCTTGTATCTTATCAGTCTACACGTAGACCTCAGCCTTGTCATATACCTCCAAAATCAGATTAATAATTACATGCAGACAACTAAAAGTACAGTTTGTGTGAACTATGATTACACAACTGGTTGCAATGCAGCTGTAATTCAGTTTTGCGGCAACAAGTCAGCGAAATTCCCGGGAAAATCCTGGCACATTACTGAACAGTTTTACGATTTTGCTCAGCCATAACTTGCTTTGTACTGCTAGTAGCACTTGGTTATACGAATAGTGTGCAGTCAAAGTGATAACGACGTGTACAGAAATTTATGGAGTTTTTCAACGTTCTGCTCATATTTGTGCCAACAATTGAAAATCACTCACCGCTGAAAACGGTCCCGAGGGCACTCGCAAAAGCGCTCGTATCTAGGAGAGTGTAATAGGTATGAAAATCGGACCTTTTGTAAGCTATTATTAAATGGCCAGGAGAGCTAGGCAGCGTTGGCTGCGTGTTCATAACGTGTTCTCTACCGTTTGTACGTTTGTTCCCGCGAGACCATTTTTTCCCAAAATTGTATGCTTCATATTTCCCGTGGAATCTGAGCTTTTTTATTCTAGCTCGAGTATGTTATACTGCTGATTGTATTGTACTCACGCTGCGATGATCGTCTTGTAGCTCCACTTTGCCCCTATTTGTACCACAAACCAAAGATGGCCCATATCTGAACCTAAATCTTGCGAGCAAGCGCTACCTCTACCACATACGAAGCAACCAGCAGAAATAACAGCGCCATGAACTTACAGTAGACAGATCTCTCAACACGCCGCGTAAGTATCGTCTCGATTAACTGGGAGATCCAGTGTTTGAAGTTCACGGTGCAATGAGCTTATTACTTATTCATGCCCGATTTGATGACGTCATACATGTAGACTGTATGTCGTGTATGTAAATAGAAATAATGGTTATTTGGGCGAGCCCGAGCGAGCCCCACACTAGCGTGACTGCATTGCGCACACGTGTGTGTATGTTTGTTTGTTTGGACCGAGCACTTACCATAAATTTTAAATGAGTGCATTCAAATATTTCACGATGATTGAATGTCCACGTTGACGCCGACGTGTACTTCAGCTGTGAGAACGAGCGTGAGGGCTACTGGCAGACTGTATGGTCGGCGTGAAAGAAAGCGAGAGCGAAGACGATTCAAGTTGAATGCATTGGCGGCATGCACGGCAACTTACTTTCTGAACTATGGTACGAGTCTGACGATTGCGTGATAAGGCAGGCTACGAGTGACAGACAGCAAGACGTACGCTGGCTTCAGGTACACATTTGGTATGACCGCTCATGCATAGCAGGGATCCCCCTGCTAGCTCATGGTTAGCTTAGCCCATGGCAGTGTAGCCATAGTAGTCTGACTGGACGAATAAGCTGCATGTGTGTGTGGGCATTCTAAATGCAATCTGCTACTCGCTCAGGCTCGCCCCAGGATGATTCAGCATCTTTCTAGTAAATTCTATCGCAGAAAATTCGTGCAAGTGTCCGATAAGAAACTAACAATGAAACTGAAAAGCATAGTTTGCATAAACTGCACATAGGTTAGGCACCAAAGCCTAGGGATCTACGGGATTTAGAAGCCCAAGTGAAGCCTACATAAAACCCAAGCATGAAGCACACAGGTTTTATGTGGCTTCGCATGGGCTTCTAAATCCCATGCATCCCTAGGCTTTGGTGTCTTACCGATTTAGACTATAGCTTACTGTACTAGCTAGCTACTGTTGCAATAGCACTGTTCGATTCTCAATACTGAACTTGGGAGCGAAGTCCTGTCTTTGCTGATGAAGCGATGGTACACGTGAACTGGGAGGAGCCAAACAGGCTATGCTAGGCCAGCTAGGCTGACCTTTTATCAGTACCTGCCACCGGTTCCACCCCTTCCAAGTATAGTGCGGGAGTTTTGAACGAAGACAAGACTAAAGAACTCGGCATCGCAAAAATGTGCAATTTTCGGTACTTATGCTCCCGAGTTTACGGTATGAACTTAAGTCTATAATCACTGGACTGGACTAGTGGACTGACATTTTTGGACTAATTATACTCTCCAACAAGACTCACTCACCTGTATGGTTGTGTGTCCACCTTTCACCTTCTCCCTGCATAGACTATCACTAGCCTGGAATTTTTCCTAGCATGGGCAACCGTAGAACTCAAAGCAAATGACTAATGCTACAGAACTGAAAGTGGAGGTGGCGTAGTGTAGAACACCTGACCTTAAGGCTTATTGGGACGAGCCTGAGCGAACCCCACACTAGCGTGACTGCATTGCCCACGTGTGTGTGTATCTAGCTATGCTTGTTTGGACCGACCACTTACCGTAAATTTCAAGTAAGTGCATTCAGATATCCACGTGCAGCTGAGAGCGAGACTGCCAGACTGTAGCGTTGGCGTGAAGGAGACCAGGAGCGAAGATTACTCAAGTTGAAGCACGCATGGCAACTTCTGCTTTCTGTAAGCTACCTCAACGACGCACCAAGATAGACAAAGCAGGCTGTTTACCGTGAGACTGTCACGGTACAGGTAAGGTCATACATGAACGATGCTCAGCAGAGATTCAGCCCATTATTTGAGTGTGAAGCTTAGCCCACGCCTGTGTAGCTGTAGTAGCTCCCCTGCAGCTGGGATGGACAAATAGCTGCACTGTTTGTATGTACTCGATGCGAGGTCACTTTGTGCTAACAAGAATGGTGTGAAACCAGCTCGCCCTATGATGATACTAGTAACGAAGATCCTGGTTACTCCGAGTGCTTGTAGGTACTTACATTAATTCATACTCTCATACGTAAACTTGTGATGAATCTGCCAGTATAATCAAGTAACCGCACAGTGTATACGACGACTCATTCCTTCCAAGCAACATCTACATTGTCAATGGTGAATGAATTGAGCATATTCTGCTGGAGTCATTTTATTTTTGGCAAAATCGGTCCACCAGTCCAGTCCATCAGTGCAGTCCACCAGTTCAGTCTGCCGGTCTAGTCTACCACTCCAGTCCAGTGACTCTAGACAACCAAGCAGATTACTGAGCACTATTAGTAGCCCAAATCTGAAAGGGGTTGTGAGCCTCTATTCCCAATGTAGACGTGCACAAACCAATCGCTTGGATGTGAGAGAAGAATTTATGTTAAGGTTACGATGAACAAGCTGCGCGCGCGCCTATTTATAATTGTATTCATGACGTAACCCGTAAGTCCGAATGCATTCCTACCGTTACTAACTTTGCGTCAATTTTAGCGAACTACTTTTATTTTCTGTGGAAGATAACAGCTCAACGGCCTTCCGTACTAAATTTTCGAGGTCGACTCATCGAGTTTTGCCAAAAAAGTTCTGGACAAACCGTCAGAAAATGGCTTTTTCGGTCGTGTTTACGAAGAATGCTACTCAAAATTTTATGTAGCACCTACATTTCGAGCGCTGCTTGAAAATTACCATTGACTCGACCTAGATACTTGTGCTAGGAGACTAGTAACCGAAAACGGTGAGTTTGAGGGCCGTCAGTAAGCAGATATTTGACGCAAGAGAGTTTATGTGAAGGCTTTGTTCTGGATGGTGTGGATTATAAGCTGCTAGAGCTGTTATGACCCAAAGAGCATTGTGTATAGCCTGGTCTTCGGTATCTCCATAGGCTTTTGAAGCGCTAAAATACCTGCAAGCACTCTAGAGTTACAACGCTGACATTCAAGCGCATTTATTGAATTCTGAGATAGGACAGGTTGTTCATTGTAACCTTAAAATAGTGTGTTGTTAAATCTTGTAAACTAGCTGAGTTCAGACATTGGTTAGTTTGGTTGAAAATACTATACAAGAAGTCATATTATGGCTATATAGATATGCAGGGCTTTCTGTTCATGCTTCATGTTTGTAGCTGTAGTAGTCTAGCGTGTGTAACCTTGCTGATACTCACAGGAGTGCGTAAGAATGGGCGGCTAGAGGAAGAGTGTGTAATTCCGATAGAGGCAAGTGAAACAACAATGGCTTCTGTCTACGTTGCTGTGCTGTTGTTTTGACTTTTTACTTCCACTTTGTCAGTCAGAGTACTTCAACCGGCATCAACGTACTGTTAACCGGGTCTGTAATTTCCAAAGGTTCGTACTCTACTGAGTAGCTGCCTACTGTCACTTGACTGTGTACTGTAGCGAAGTTAGTGTTATGCTGAACTATTGCCGAATGCCCTCTGCAGTGACTTGTTGTTATAAAAATCCAGTAGCTTTTTTGTAGGAAATATTATACAGGCAAGTTTGTGACATACTAATTTTGTTCATGAATATGTACCCGTAACCTTAAGACATGAAATTGTAGTTTTGCCACTTTGTGCTAGCCTTGCGGACCAGGGTTGGCAAAACCCCACTGTATATAGCTTGACTCATAAGAGCTTGGATATTTGGCTGACTGGTACTCTGAAACTCGGCCTAGCAAAACCTGGGAAGAATGTGCTGTACATGTTACTGTTTATAGTACTGGCAGTAAATGTTCTAACCTTATGTAGCTGAATTGGCAGAGTTTTGAGAACTGCATATCTGATTTTGTATAATACTTTCGTTGTTAGTTGTTTCCCATGTTAAGCTTATAGAAATGCAATTTAGCTCTGCACACTTTGTATACTGCTGCTGTTGAATGTGGCCAGGGTTTGATTGAAGCGGCGTTGTTCTGCTGTTGATGCTGCCCAATATATTTGCTGTCAGGTTATTGAGTGGCAGATTAAACACTTTAACTTTGATAGCACCCGTATGCGCCCGGAATTTTTTACGACCTTTAAATCCAATAGCGCCCGTATGTGCCCGAGTTAGCTTCCGGCTATTTACCGCTACAGCAGCGTGCTTTTGAGTTAGTGTACAGTTATTATAGCCACAGGAAGTTGATTGAAGCATAATTAGCTGGGGTGTCCCATAGGGACTTTCCCCAGAAATTGCGTTCGAAGTTTGCCTGCCGATCGTGTTGAACTTAGCATTGTCACAGAACAGCTTGTATCCCACGCGCAACTGGTTCTACAGAATTGTTTCTAGCTATTCGTCTAAACAACAATGAAAACATACCTTCGTTGGGAGTTTGGCCACAGATTTCCAGTCATTTCCAATAGATAGCAAGTCAACGCATTTCCTCCATTGTAGCTTAGTTGAACTTCACTTTCAACTCGTATAACTACTGAGTAAAGCAGCTTTGTTTCTGATTAAACTAAGCCAAACTAGCAACCTATGAACTCAGCTGGTTTACAAGATATAACCCTATGAACCATCATGATACGAAGTCGCCATTTTTTCAATATCTTGTCTCGAGGTGACAAGGGTGATTTCTGCGCATGCGTGTCGGGGTTATAGGGTTAAAGCAACTTAACTAATTAGCCCTGTAGGGGGCTGAGAGCTATCACCAAAAGGTAGCAATTGACATCATCTGGTTTTTATAGTTTTCTTTTTGCAACGCCCCATTCCTACTGTTGCTGATACTTTGTTGTTAGTTCTTGCCCTCTCTGAAACTGTAGTAATATAGGCAGGCTAAGGGTAAGTATCTGTTGGGTGGTAGTAAGGCTTATCGTGCCATTGTTTTATGCTTACCTCAAGTAATGCTGCCATTACCGTAGTGTCCCGCAAATACGCCCCCCCTCGCGCATAAGCCCCCCCTGCATTTTTAGCGCAAAGTCTTGCAGAGGTATTTTTATCCTGCGCATAAGCCCCCCCTCGTCGAAACTCCTACACAGTCAGGTTCAAGGTCTCCGTGGTGGAATGGCAGCGCAAGAACAAAGCCAGCATCCACAGAACCGCTCAACTCCATCGCAAGTTTATTCAAGCCACTCGGCTTTCTACTGTTAAATTGTCTACCGCGAACGCGGATCGCCTGCAGCAACGATGGACACGCCAGCTACTTCGCGGAAGCACCCTGCTTCCTCGTCCATCAACGCTGAAGCTCGCCATCTTACCGCTAACGTCGGGAGCATCTCTCCGCCTCGCGTTCTACGCTCGGCGACGCCTTGCGCTTCGGGCTCGTTCCCCCCCTCGTTGAAACTCCTATATAGTCAGGTTCAAGGTCTCCGTGGTGGAATAGCAGCGCATGAAGAACGAAGCCAGCATCCACAGAACCGCTCATATTTCTCGATTGAGGGAGGGCGTAATCGCGAGAGAAAATGTCGCATCCCGCGTATAAGCCCCCCCTGCGCTTTGTACTAAGGCTAAGGTTGCAAAAGGGGGGGCGTATTTGCGGGACACTACGGTATTAGTTATGGAGATAAAGCTCTTACACCAGCAACTCAGTCCCCTCATTATATGGCCCTCAAGAGCCATTATCGTTCCACATGCCAGCGCAATTCCCTGCTCTTCACGGAAGTTCTGCACTACAGCACTTCAGATGCAGTAACACAATCAAAATATGGAATTGAATAGTGTAGTGGATTTCTAACTGGGACTGCGACATATACATACATGTTTCATTCAACCTATGCAAAGTGTGTATAAACATTCACACAGTCACAGTAGCGAAGCCAAGACAAAGTGAGACTTCACGGGAAAATCTCTGCTGTTTGATTAATAGTAAGTCCATACCTTTTCACTTGCATCGTTATTAGGAAAGGCAGAAAGTGGCGGTACTAGTGTGTGGGTGACTGTGAATTTGACCAAGGGCTGTCAAACACGAAACTTGCTCTTAAGCGTGGAGAGCAAAAGACCTCCGGGTTTTACATAAACTCACATACTACATTCAAATAACTTGAAAATCAGCTGAGTCTGTCAAGACAATCATCAAATTGCCGGTGCAATGTCGCAGAGAATAGTTGCAAAGGAGTACGAATAGCTCACCTGACAGTGATCAGCCTTTTAATCCAGCCTAGTACACTCTATGCGGGAAAGTTACAGCAACAGTGCTGACAGCCATCAAGCAGATATCCTGTCTCCATGTAAAACTTTGTAGCAAGTACATGGAGGTTGCTTTGAGTGACATGTGGGAGACCTTGCTACATGTGTTTCAATGTGGTTCACGTCTTGCTAGTTGGAGGGGTTCCTATGGAAGGTAACTGGTACATCAGACTCTAACTTCTTGTAACGACACTTAAACTTCATATCGTGGCACTGCACTTCAAAGAACAGTAGTAGCTCGTGCATCAGTGTCACGTATAGTAGTAACCAGCCAGCCAGCTTGCTGTGGGTGTCCTGAGAGCAGTGTTGTAACACTTATAACGCACACCAGTGTCCAGCAACTTCTCAATCTTCTTTTCCATAATGATCACAATGTCTGATTTAGCATTGTAGCTGTGTTTGCTGGGGTGCCTCCATGATGGCTTCTGTTTTCAGCCAGCATCTTCTTTGCCTCCTGTGCTACAACCGTTGACTCATAGAGCTTCTGTTGCCACCACGGTACACTTTTGCGCTTAGACTGTACAAAACTGCTTTTTGTCATGACTGGTTTCTTTCAGCTGTGTGTGCATGGCCTCCACCTTTTGACTATTTGTCCCCACACTGCTGCAAGATTGTATTCCTACTGACACACCCTTGAGGCCCTTTTACCTTCTTTGCCATTTCCAGAGTGATGGTGGAGTAGCAGCTTCAGCATTGACTTGATGCCAAGCCATCCCTCTCTTCACTTGTTAATGTGTCAGAACCACTACACTTTGTGAAGTGCATGGTCAACTCAGTGATGTACTGTTGTAGTCTTTCTAATAGTGACTGTTAGTGTGTGATAGTTTTAGGACTGTGCTGCTGGTTAGTTTGTGCTGGTGGTTAGTGTATTGGGTGTTTACTTTCCTATGCCTGCTTGTAGCCAATTCATTTCTTCATCCATGGTGGATTTGACTTCTGCAAAGTGGTTCCTCACCTGCAGCACAAACAACTTACCTAGTAGTTAAGCTCAGATTTGCTGAGGGAGCTTTGGCTTGCTATAGTCAGTACTTGTACCACTGGTCCTAGATGGAGGTACATTAAGTTATATTCCTCTGTGTTTTCATTGAGGTACCATATTGCTTCTCACTTAGACTACTTCTTCATCTGTCTTGGGAGCTACAAAAATATATATGAGTGACAGCAGTCCCTTTTTTGTATCTGCTGATAACGTATTGGGGTGCATTGACTTTGCCTTGCTTTAGTATGTATGTTTGTTGCTGTTTGTGTGGTGCATGTCTTCCTTAGTGTCATTTTTGAAGAGGTCACTGTCTTCTAGTTACAGTTGTTTTGTTTCAAACTGGTTGCTTGCCTGAAGTGTCTTGGCTGTTTGTCCATCCAAACATTATGTGTTTATCTTGAATACTTTGTGATTATGTATCATAAGTTGTTACAGTCAACTGTATGTCTTTTACAGTGACCCATCTGGATTCTGAGGTCCATTGAGGAATATCTGAGAAGTCCCTTTCAAAAGGTGTTGTAACATTGGTATGCTACCTCCTTCTAAATCTGAAGAGGCAGTTGCTGGACTGTTACGCTAGTAAGCTTAAAAATGAATTTTGCTTGAATAGTTGTCAGTAATTGACTTGTAGCTACTTGCAGTAGCTATTAGCCACGATTGTTTCTTCCTCTTACCATTAAATGTCCATTACTAGTCCCGACATCAGAAGACTATGAATGGACTGACACTAATATCTTCATGGCATGAAAGTGGACTGTGTAGGGATCCTAATGGTTTTAGATTTCACCAAAGTATGGCTATTCCAACTGAATTGAAGCCCAAGGCAGCAAGATTATGGCTTTCCCAAGGGTCCCATCGAGGATATTTTCTGTTAGCATTGCTTTCCCAGGCTTATTTGAAAGCAAGGTAATTGTAAGGAGACTGACATAGTGCTCATGCCATGGACCCAGATGAAGTGTTTGTTTCTTTCTCTTCTTTGTGTGTCACAAGAGCTGCATTGTTTTCCCAAGGTGAAAGGATCTCATCAGCTGTGTCCATCCTTTTAGGCATTTCAACATGACTATATAGTAGGTGGGTGAAAGGTTGTAGAAGTAGTCATTGGTAGCTAGGTGTTCATTGTAGGTAGACAAAGTTTGCTGTAAAATATGCACTTGGAACGTATAATCTGCTATTCAGGTCCATTTTCTCTTCCGTGTTATTAGGATCCTACTATGAACTTACTAGGATTCTAGTATTTCTTACCAGGATCTTACTAACACATCTGTCTGGTATCGCAGCAGATCCTGGTAGAGTTAATATATATAGCACACCTTACTAGAATACTGATTCATTTTATGAAGTTGATTAAGTCCTTCTGTATTATAGGATCCTAATGTATCTTATTAAGATATGGTAAGATCCTGATACAACTTACCTAGATCTTGCACAATACCTAGATCTTGCATGGATCGTAACACATCGTGCAAGATCTTGCTCCTTTAGACGAAGTGTGCATCAGAAGTAAGTCTAATTTCTTAGCTAATAAAGAAGCACTTAATATCTCGTTCTTAAGATCCTGTCTCTTACCTTTTCTCTTCCAAGTTGCTAGGACCCTTCACTAGGATCCTAATGCATCTTACCAGCATCTTGCTAGCACGTTGTACTGATATCTTAGTAGGATCTTACTAGGATTCTGGTACATTTCACTAATACCTTACTAGGGTCCTAACATATCTTAGGATCCTAATGATACAAGACTTGAGAAACATTAAAAAGGTTAAAAGATGTAGGGATGGCATGCCAAGAAGTATGCAAACAAGGTAGGGGTGATAGCACGAAAGCAAAGGTCAACATGTTGGTAAAGCCCTATCCCTACATCTTTTTCACACTACAGTTAGACAGCATAGCAAGCTTGAGAGCTGTTTGCTGACCGCTTACCTTGCAACGATTCAACATTGTACTTGCTCAGCAACGTTCGCTAGTGATTGGATTTCAAAACCGAATTCAAATTCAGAGCGCCTGAGAATGAGACTGAAATGTCCCGCCCCATGACATTGTGAACTTTCTAGTGAGTGTTGTGTTAGTGAGTACTAGCGCTTTCTTGAATAGTAGCTACCTATGGCTTCCATTGAAACTATAGGCAAACTCCGTGTGAACCGGTTAAGTTCGAGACCACCACTGTCGAGCCAAACACTTTCTATCCAAAGCTATGTCTTCAGACTGCAGCCATTGTCATACTGCTGCTAACGAGTTTAGCGCTTTGCGTACGGAAACTGTATGAAGCTGGTGGCTATATTTGTAGCGCTTCATGGTATTAAACTGCAATTTCAGTTACTATCTCTATACTATCTATGGATATCACAGGTGGTATAAATTCAATTTACAGGTGGTATAAGTGATTTATACTACCTGCAATAACCAATCAGATTGCAGTATTTCATTTAGCTATAGTATTAGCTATAGTATAATGCAACATAAATAATATTTTATGCAAAAGGTCCTTGTCTCTAAAATATTTAAAGTTCATAATCACTTTGCAGTGTTGGATCTGCATAAAAGACATTTTATGGTGACTTAGTTGTTACAGTGTTTTGTAAATGTTTCAAAGATGGAACTTACGTTTGTGCTACACCCGCAAGCACCTCTTCCTCTCCTTCTCCTTCCAGCCCTCCTCCCCCTCGGGCGGTAACGCCCCCTTCTCCCAGTGTAGGGGGGTGGGGGGAGGAACTGCAGGACGAGAAGGAGGACAATCTTGAAGCCTCAATACTTGTACATGCACAATGTAATCGAGTGGGGTATAGAAATGTAATTCAGTGCATACATGCCTACCAGTGGCAGCAGCATGGGCGTGGGCTGGGACGGGTGGACCGTGCAGGGGGCCAGGTGGACTGTGCGCGGGGGCGTGTGAACCGTGCAGGGGGGCGGGAACTTCAGGAGGGGCGGGAACTTCAGGAGGAGCAGGATCTGTGACAGAAAATATGAAGGATAGTCTGAAAAGATATAGTCAAACATTAAAGTTACTGGATATGAGCGGTGTTCGTGACTACCGGTGTTTGCAGTCTGAGAAACCTTTTGTGATATAAATACAAGTAGGGAACAGTCATTTTTTGTCACACATGAAGTGAAATATGAGGTACGTACCATTCACCAGCTCTTCGTGGACTTCCATGTCCACAAAGAAGTCTAAACGGCAAGAATCAATCATTGTAGAGTATTAAGTGTACGTGTACATATAAATGTTATGCAGCAATGTATAAATTTGCTTTGAAACATACCGCTGTCGAACGATTCGTCTAAGTGGCCTCCCTCAGCCATGAGCGCGCAAACAGGATCCAGACTTAATTCATAAAATGAAATGTTGCAGCAGTAGCTGCAAGATAAACCTAGACGGCAGGTGGACGCGTATGTTGACGTTTGACATTCCCACATGCACAAAAGTCGGCCTGAGATGCGCGCGCGTGTCACAAACTGGGATGTCTAGATAAGTTCGTTCTTACTCAAGTTTTCTGAACGGTTCCTAGCCTAGGTGCTTCCTTACACTACCTCATTCCGGACCAGATTGAGAAGGACTTGTACAACTTCTGTAGTCTACAACTCAAACCACACATCAGAGGAATTATAGTGCAACAGGGAATCAGTAACATTTCATATTTACAAGAATTATCAGGCACTACATACAGCTGTGAATATCACTCATGCAACTATATATTTGCACTGTTCAATCTCAAGTCTGTTTTTTAGGATCCCTTGACACAGCCTAATATCTGACATTAGTGTTGTGTGTGTACCAAAGAAACAAGTGAAATGTGGCCCATAAACTTATTCCTAGATCGTAACCAAGTAGCTAGAGGTGTGTGGACTTTTGGCAGGTGCCATGAGTTCACTGCTTCTTGTTCAAAGTACTAATTACGGAATGCAATCTGTGGAAAGCTGCACTGATGGGTGTTGAATATGCTACGAATTCTTGCTGGCTTTTCTGATTCCGAAAATAAAAGTTACACCAATCCAAGTAGCATATCAACAGGAAGCTAGAGGAGCAGAGAGTTACTGATGTGTGTGTGTGTGTGTGTGTGTGTGTGTGTGTGTGTGTGTGTGTGTGTGTGTGTGCGCGTGTGTGTGTCTGTGTGTGTGTTTGAATAGCATTTGTTTACTAACTCATATAGCTACAGGGAGTTTCCTGTCATTACAAAACTTTCCCAGTTAGTTATTAGTAAACACAAGTAGTCTCAGACACAGTCTGACACACTACACCAAAGTTACAACCACAACTATCACTAGTTGCAACCAGGCCTACAGCAGCTGCCTTACTGGGTCCAAGTGTGCATTGTTTGGAAGCCTTACGACCTTGAGATTTTTTCTCAAGTGCAGTGAGAGCACTATGAAGGGCCCATAGGTTACTAAATCCCAATGGATGGGACATCTAGTTACCATAGGTACATGCATAAGACACATACACTGAAGCTAGCTAAAACAACTATTCTTATGCACCAACATCCTGAACAGCTAGCAAACACCCGCTAGTTGCTTACTATTTTGGGTGAAGCCCTCCATTCCTAGCTGCTCACCTGTGAAGATAAAGAGTGTCATTAGCAGTTCTGGTAACTTGTCAAGTAGACCACAAAGGCTGCAGTGACTTCAGTCATGTCAACTGCTTAGACCAACCTAGATTTAAAGTACTGCACTAAACTCAAGAACTGAATTGTACTCCTGTTAGCATCAGTGTTTCAATGTATTTTGCTACAACATTGAAACTTAGATCCCAGGTTACACGACGAGGACGGGTACGGCGTAACCCATAAGCTGGATAATAAACTCAGCACTCATGGCTGGTTTTGTTTGTTAACAGAGAATGAAAACAAAGGATACAGACTGTAGCTTCATTCTGTGATGCTGCAGGAAAATTTGCCTGAAAAGTAGAATACATTTGTGTTACATACACGATTACAGATGCAAAATTTGTTGTGTTGATGTCAGAGGATGTTACTCACATAGGTACCCCTGGTTGTGTTTGGGTGTTTCCATGGGTGCCCTGTCCCCCATGAAGGGAATGTGGCTGCCTCCATGGGCACCCTGTCCCCCGTGAAGGGAACGTGGCTGCCTCCATGGGTGCCCTAGGGCGTCCCCGTGACATCACCACACCACCCAAAAATAAGAACATTGTACAAACAGAGTATGAGAAGGAGAAGGAGTGATGTGTACTTACACTTTCATAGTTATGTCCTGAGTGAATTTGCCTCCTGGACTCGGGACAGCCAAAACATGGGCTTTGATTGCATTTGCCCCAAAGAAGACTATGGGACTGGTTGATACATATGTGTGTGGTAGTTGGCATCAATATTTATTTTCTTATTTAATCAGGTATGTTTGCTTACTCCATGCACCTAGTATTAACGTACATTAACATAAAAGTAAAAGTATCCTATCCTGCTGATTATATTATACACAGTAGAATTCGAACATTTAATTAAGTATTTACGTACTTTGTTCTGGGCTTTCCATCGATGTCACTTTCAAATTGTTGATTGCCATTTCAACAATGTGACTGTCGTGTACATTGTACTTTTAGCTATACTGCAGCAACCGAGCAACCACCTTTGATTACCAAGCTGTCGTTAACCAGCAATAAGAACTTTAACCAATCGCAATTGCTAATGAGCTCCACCCTATAGAATTACAGGCATGGCATGCACATCATTGTTTAGCTTTTCTAACTGCTCAGCTGCTTTCTTGTTTCACTTACAAGTACCTGCAGTTTCATCCACTTCATCAGTAATGGACTATTGGAAGACTGTGTGAATGGTATTGCCGCCTACATTTGTTTGTAGCTTTCACTGTGGAACTGTCAGGGTTTGAAGCTTCCAGCCCAGGTGTCTCCGGGACTAGAGTTTCCACCATGGATGTCTCTCGGTTTGCGGCTGGCTCCTGCTGCAGAACTGTCAGGCATAAATCTCGGGGTTTGTAGTTCCTACTGCTGAACAAGAGCGCATGATGACGTCATTTTTTATTGCGGAGGGAGGAGGAAGAGTGTGTAACTTCCTATTCTGGCCGTGGTGAAAGCAGAATCTTTCGCGTGTACTATAAATAGCACATCCGGTCGAGTTGTAGCTAGTGTGCGGGTGAATGCGTGGGTAAAAGTAGCTGCATAACGGTCGAGTTTGGGTGTTATGGGTTGGATAAGGACCGCGGGTTACCCAAGGAGATGCTCAAGAGTTTGACTGAAAGGCTACGCGGCCCTCTTCGACTGTCAGGCGTGGATAGCATCGTAACACAAAGTTCCTCGCGTCGGGAAGGGCCGACAACCGTTCCTGTGCAGGTAGAACTTGCCAGGTAAGCTTGGTGCGTTCACATCTTGTTGACTACAGGGTAACACTGCGTTGTGAGGTCGTAGGTTGTGATACTGCAAACTTGTGCGAAGGTGTGTTCTATTTTTAGTACATGCAGGAGATTCTGCCTGTTTCAAATTTTTTGCCAGTTACACGCTCTTCCTCCTCCCTCCGCTATAAAAAATGACGTCATCATGCACTCTTGTGCTGAATTATTAGAGTTTGTAGCTCCCACCAGACGTCACAGGATTCATAGCTCCTACTGTGGAAGTGGGGCTCTCTGTGATCCCAGCAGGACTTTCAATGCTTTTTAGGAAATGATACTGCACTAGGGTTACGTGGAAAATGCCTGCCTTGTGAAAACCAGTACATATATTGTCAGGTGTAACAGCTTTCAGCCATGCTTCATGAAAAATACCATTAAGATTGAGCTTGGAAGTGATGTTTCCATGCTTCTTTCAATATTAATCATCACCTGCCTGTTGCCAGTGTAGTTTTAGATGGCCAAATAAGCTGCAGTCAAGTGGTTAACACACGTGTGTGGTGTGCAAGCAAAAGATTATATTGCTATTTTCTTTGCCGAAGTGGAGATTGTTCAGCTCAAAATGACTGCTGTGACCATCAAGGAGAAGCAGGAGGAGGCGACCAGCAATTGCATTGCTCAGAAAGTGCTTGCAAAGCCAGAAATGAAAGAGCTCCTGGTCAATCCAGCCTTTGTTGCTTACCGCACATCTGCTACCACTGACCTCATCGCATGTCCACAGATCGTTCAACTGCTTAGCAGCTAAGATTTTATGAACGGTGGGATTACTTGTCCTGTAGCACTTACACATCCTACTACAGTAATTTGTTATTTGTTCCCAGAGGAACGGTATCACACCTTCTTCTGGCTTTTAGCTGCTACCACCTTTAGTGAATGTGGATCAAGTGGCATACCTCTCTCGTCCATATTGTAAATTCTTTTTGGGTGGCTTTCGAAATTAAACTCATCATATATTCTTTAAGAAGAGCATAGTACCCTTCAATGTTCTCAGCATTGACAGCATCCATACGCACACCTGCTGTGGGATTACCTCGTTGCAGTCACAGAGTTGAGTTTCTTTCCAAGTATCTTCTCCACCAGCCATTGCTAATTCTGTTTTTTTTTTCTGAAAACCTTCCCTCCGGCAACATTGTCTGCAATACTTCGTTCTTGTCAACTTTTGCCATAACCAATCTCAGCAGCAGTGTGTAGGTAGTCTGTGAGCTCTCTTTCTTCCAAGGGTTGCAAATAAGCGCACGTAGTAGCTACATACGGAAGGTGTCAGTGGGCATGCACCTGCAGCATAAATTTTGCTTTGAGTTTGCTCCTTAGCTGTGTTTCTTAGTAAGCAGGATTCTGATTCACCAGACGTTTCAAATTGATGAATAGTCTTGTTCCCAGGCCCAGCTTACTAGTTATTGTAGCTATGACTCAAGGCGTGCATGTGCCCATTTGGTCTGTGATTGGACCGAAGCCCGACTTGCAACCGCTTGCTATGACCATGTACACACAGTTCTACAGTTCATTACCTGAGCTAGGGTTGGGGGAAGACAGACTGATGGAGGGGAGAAAAGGGAAAAAAAAGGAAAAGGGAAAAAGGAGGGAAAAGAAGGCAAAGAAGGAAAAAAAGAAGGCACTAGTTTTCATCATGCTCCTGTGGGGTATCAAACCCAGACATCACATCAACCTGAGTGTTGATAGTGTTGTAATATCAGTAATTTGTAATTTTTGCAATACCAGATGGTAAGAACAAAAAAAAAAATCACAAGAAAACATGATGCAGCAACTATAGTAAGATCAATCAAGGAAGAAACAATGATACAGCAACTATAGAAAGAACAATAAAAAATCAAGAAAAAACAATGATGCAGCAACTATAGAAAGAACAATAAAAAATCAAGAAAAACACAATGATGCAGGAATTATAGTAAGAATATGTTAGCCAGCAATAACGGTAAAGGGTGGCAGGGGGGGGTAACGCCAAAATGTGTTAAGATGTTTCTGAAGATGCTTCTGTAAGTTGCTTCTTCTTCAATCTCTTTGCTTTATTAGCTCTGTGCTACGCCGCCTGCGTTCTTTCCTTTTGATCCTTCTCAAACATCTCCAGAACTGATTTATCATCAGCATAAGGACACCAGATCTCGTTAGACCGTCCCAAAACACGATGGATCTGGCCATCTGGTGTTTTGTCGTTCGCCGTCCGCAGCTGATGACAAACAGGGCAGCGACGCTTCCCATCAAGAGCCTTTTCCTGAAAACATCAAAAGTATGTGAATAAACACTGCAGAGGAAAGTCTCGTATGTAGACAAGAAAATCAAAAATCTTTACATACCTGGAGTGGAGGGACACCTAACTCTAGCATGTGTGCTGACGCTTTCTTTTGTCGCTCCTCCAGCTCTGGAGGGATGACCTTCTGGAGGGATGGCCTTCTTCTTCTTGGGTGCCGCCTTCTTCTGGCCAGACGCCACACGCGGCTCTTCTGCCTGCCTACGTGTTCGTTCCTCCATGCGTTCCTCTGCCCTCACACGATCAGTCACTGGCTCAGGACCAAGTGACATCACTGGTGGGGGAACCACTGGTGGAGCCGGGCGAGCTGGCTGCTCCAGAAGTGCAGCTGTTGATGCTGGCAGCTCAGCGAGAGAGCGGTTGAGGTCAGCAACAACCACCCGTGCATCCTCATTCACAGCACCGGTCTGGAGGGCTTCGGACTGGGCTTTTTGCTGTCTGAGAAGCCAGTCCTTAGCCTGTGCGAATGAAACTGGCAGCAGTGCTTGAGGGGTTTCAGTTGAATCTCGCGGTCGCTTCCTCTTGGCTCTGCAATGCTCCTTGTAGCGCTGCAGCAGGCTGTTCACAGTGACACTGACCCTGCCACTCTGGGGCATTGAGTGCCACATTCCTCCCAGATTTCTAGCATGCTGCTGTTGAAATCAGGAGGAACACATGTGGGGTCTCCTCCCATAGAACGCAGGCGCGAGACATTGCGCTGACGTCCAGGAGTAGCATCAGGGAGAGGAACACTTCTCCAATCTGGAGAAGACTTGTCAGAATCAGTAGCTGGTGAATCTTTGGAAAGGAGAAAAGAACATGAATCACTACCAAGAGAGCAATGGGCATAAAAAACATTAAAAATGTAAAAAGATGTAGGGATGGCATGCCAAAAAGTATGCAAACAAGGTAGGGATGATGAATGAAAGCAAAGGTCTACACATTGGCAAAGCCCCATCCCTATATCTTTTTCACACTGCTGTCAGACAGCGTGTTTGAGAGCTACTTGGTAGCTATCTGGTAGCTACGTACGAGGCAAACATACCAGACACAAATGCTGAATCATGCTCCTCGTTCCCAGGCCATGTGGGTGGAGCTAGGAGGTGGCCTGAGAACGAGGCTACAGCAGTAAAGTTGGTGAACTTGTAGCCTCGTTCCCAGGCCATGAGGGAGGAGCTAGGAAGTGGCCTGAGAACGAGGCTACAGCGGTAAAGTTGGTAAACTTGTAGCCTCGTTCCCAGACCATGTGGGAGGAGCTAGGAAGTGGCCTGAGAACGAGGCTACAGCTATGAACTGCCAGTGAAGTTTGGAGTGAACTTGTGGTATGTTTCAGGAAGACTCCCATGTACTGTCTAACTGCAGTGTGAAAAAGATGTAGGGATGGGGCTTTGCCAATATGTAGACCTTTGCTTTCATTCATCATCCCTACCTTGTTTGCATACTTTTTGGCATGCCATCCCTACATCTTTTTACATTTTTAATGTTTTTAAAGTCTTGTTTGTGTGGTTTTTTTAGTGTGAAGCCCAAAGTATGAATTAAGGTGGTATGATAACCTAAACACCTGAAAACATCTGAGCTTGAACTTCACATTACATGCCTAGAAGCAGAACAGGTTGGTTTGTGTATCTTAATCTGGTTTACTGTTTTGTTTTTTAACTCACTTGCAGCATGATGATATACAGAATTAATATAGAGCATAAATGTTCACGTGTTTATAATATATAAATAATGCATAAATAATTATACGCATAATAATAAAGGTCCTTCAGCTTGTCCTATAGCTAATAATACTTTACGTTCATAATTACTTTACTGTTGGTGATCTGCATAAAAGACATTGTATGGTGACTTAGTTCTTGCAGTGTTTTGTCAATGATTAAACTTACGATGGTCCCATGGCCACCCCTTCCACCTCTTCCACCTCTCCCTCTCCTCCCATAGAAATGTAATTCAGAATTATGCATGCCTACCAGTGGCAGCAGAGCTGGTGTGGGGGACTGGGAGCGGGGGGGGGGGAGGAGCTGCAAGACAAGAGTGAAGACAATCATGAAGCCTCAATACTCGTATGTGCAGAATGTAATCGAGTAGTATAGAAATGTAATTCAGAATTATGCATGCCTACCAGTGGCAGCAGAGCTGGTGCGGGGGACTGGGAGCGGGGGGTGAGGAGCTGCAAGACAAGAGGGAAGACAATCATGAAGCCTCAATACTCGTATGTGCAGAATGTAATCGAGTAGTATAGAATGTAATTCAGCGTATGCATGCCTACCATTGGCAGCAGAGCTCGTGCGGGGGACTGGGAGCAGGGGGGGGAGCTGCAAGACAAGAGGGAAGACAATTATGAAACCTCAATACTCGTGTGTGCGGAATGTAATCGAGTGGTATAGAATGTAATTCAGCGTATGCATGCATGCTTACCAGTGGCAGCAGAGCTACTGCGGGGGACTGGGAGCGGGGGGGGGGAGGAGCTGCAAGACAAGAGGGAAGACACTCATTAAGCCTCAATACTTGTATATGTAGAATGTAATCGAGTGGTATAGAAATGTAATTCAGCGTATGCATGCCTACCAGTGGCAGCAGAGCTGGTGCGGGGGACTGGGATTGGGGGGGGAGAAGCTGCAAGACAAGAAGGAAGACATTAATGAAGCCTCAATACTCGTATATGCAGAATGTAATCGAAATACAAGTAGAGAAACAGTCATTTTCTATTGCACATGAAGCGAAATATGAGATGCGTACCGGTAGCCGAGAAGTCCTCCCCAACTTCCATGTCCACAAAGAATTCTATACGGCAAGAATTAATCAATTGTTGTAGTACAATAAGTGTAGCAATGCATAAATTTGCTTTGAAAGATACCGCTATCGAAAGAGTCGTCGCCTCCCTCGGCCATTTTTAAAGAATGAGATGTTCAGCAGCAGTAGCTGCAAGATAATGTTTGACATTCCCGCACGCACAAAAATCGACCGGTGGTGCGCGCACGCGATCATAGATAATACGGTATGTATTATCTATGGTGTGACATACTGGGATGGCCGGAAAATTGTTGTTTTGTTGTTCAAGTTGGTTCCCACCCTAGTTGATTCCATGCACTACCTCGTTCCAGACCAGATTGAGAAGGACTTGTGTATGTACAACTTGGGTGAAAAATAAATATATGTATTTATATGAAGTTGGGACTTGGTCGAATGTCGTGATTAATCAGGTGTCCTTATTTCAGAGGTGTCCTTTAAGAGAGGTTCCACTGTATCATACTACAGACAAATCTAAGACAGACTGGTATGAAAAGCAGGGCAGCAGGAGGAGGGTTACAGGGAATTAGTAACATTTCATATTTGCTACATGTGAAAATCACTTGTACAAAATTAGTCTTATTCCCAGATTGTAACCAAGTAACTAGAGGTGTGTAAACTTTAGGCAGATGCCATGAGTTCACTGCTTCTTGTTCAAAGTACTATTTTATGGAATGCAATCTGTGGAAAGCTGCATTGATGGTTGTTGAATATGCTACAAATTCTTGTTGGCTTTTCTGATTCCAAAAATAAAAGTTGCACCAATCCAAGTAGCATATCAACAGGAAGCTAGAGGATCAGAGAGTTGTGTGTGTGTGTGTGTGTTTGAATAGCATTTGTTTACTAACTCATATAGCTACAGGGAGTTTCCTGTCATTACATAACTTCCCCAGTTAGTTGTTAGTAAACACAAGTAGTCTCAGACACAGTCTGACACACTACACCAAAGTTACAACCACAACTATCACTACTGGCAACCAGACCTACAGCAGCTGCCTTACTGGCTCCAAGTGTGGATTGTTTGGAAACCTTAGGACCTTGAGCTCAAGTGCAGTGAGAGCACCTATAGGTTACTAAATCCCAATGGATTGGACATCTAGTTACCATAGGTACATGCACAAGACACATACACTGAAGCTAGCTACAAACAAATAATAGTTCATTCCCGAAGGGCAAATGCTGTTCTGTCTGGGGAATTTGTTGAATGTTACCCCTAGTAACCCACTGCCACACCCATTATCACCTTCACCCATTCCGTTATTCAAGTTGTAAGATTTGGTTGCTAAGCAACATCCTTCTTATATGCACAACATCCTGAACAGCAAACACCCCCTCTACTTACTGGGTGAAGCCCTCCATCCTAGCTGCTCAGAGTTGAGGGTCTGTAAGATAAGTGGTGTAAACATGTTCATCAGCTGTTCTAGTCAAGTACTTAAAGTGGCTGCTAAAATAGCACTCAAGGCCACAATGGCAATTAGAAGCTGCAGTGGATTCACAACGGCTTTGACATGTCAAGTACTGCACTAACCTCAGTGAATTTTCAGTAACCCTCACTGTATAATTTCTGGTATGTAAGAATTAACGTGTGTGTTTGTATGCACAGGTACGTGTGCATGTCTGTGTACTTCCGACAGTCATTTCAATGAAATTCCAAAACACAATGTATTCTTAGAAAGTTTTGAAAGAAGAGCTGCAACTCACATTAGGTGGCTCACTCCATAGAAGTATGTTCTCTAGATTCCTGCATAATTTCTGGTCTGTAATATGGTGTGTGTGTGTTTGTGTGTGTATGTGTGTGTGTGTGTGTGTGTGTGTGTGTGTGTGTGTGTGTGTTGTGTATGTGTGTGTGTGTGTGTGTGTGTGTGTGTGTGTGTGTGTGTGTGTGTGTGTGTTGTGTATGTGTGTGTGTGTGTGTGTGTGTGTGTGTGTGTGTTTGGGGGGATAAGAGGAAACAATAAACGAAATAAAAATAAGGGTTCGGTAGGGTACTTGTCCATCCTCTCACAGGTGTGTCAGACCAAAATGTTCTTTTTTTGCTTGTATGACCCCTTTCTATTGCCAGATGATCCCATCCTCTTACCTATGCAAGCATTATCCTAGAGGCTGTCTGCTTGTGTTTAAATCTCTTTTTTAGTATAAGTATGACATGATTTAGTTTTTGAATGTATACATGCCAACTGCAGCTGTTTTACTCAGTGGTAGCTATGTTTATTTAGATGATTCAGATGCTGGTCATCAGGGGAGTTCCCTTTCCGATCATCGTAAGACCACGGGTTTCGGTCCCTTTAAACTCCCGACCCATAGCCCACTACAGAAAGGGCGGGACCACTCCCCGCCTAAAGCTTTCTTAGAGGAGTCCAGCGCTTGGTTTAATTTGGATTAACCGGGCATTCTTAGCTATATTTAGTGTACCTGATGTTGACCATGATGACACGCAACTTTTTCTTTTTTCTTCCTCTAGTTCCATTGCGCTAACTTTGACTAGTTTAGCCTGTGGCAGTTTGACAGGCTCTTTTAAAACAGTTATTATAATTTACTGGTCCATATACAGAGGTTTACTGTCTTTTGGTTACATCACTTCCTTAGTTTGTTGTTAGTAAACACAAGTAGGCTGTTGTTTACTGTGATAAGCGTCTAGACTTATTACACTACCAACTACAACACAATTACACCCACAACTATAGCTACAGGCTCCTAGCCAGCTGCTTTTTACTTACCTTCGTAGAATGTGTGTGTGTGTGCGTGCTGTGTGTGTGTGTGTGTGTGTGTGTGTGTGTGTGTGTGTGTGTGTGTGTGTGTGTGTGTGTGTGTGTGTGTGTGTGTGTGTGCATGTGTACGTGTGCGTGTGTACACTTCCATCTGTGCATGGTAATAAATGGGTACATGTATATATGAGTTAAAACGTGTGACACACGTAAACTTGTACAATGTTTCAAAGAAAGATACAACTCACTCCACAAGTCGTCAAGTGCCTTACTCCATACAGTACATTCCCTGGACTCCTAAGTATTTTCTTGTCTGTAATAGGATGTGTGTGTCTATGTGTGTATACATGTGACAAGAGGTTGAGAGCCATGGACAGACTACCTCAGTCAGTCTGTTTCGCTCTGATTGTGAGCTTGTCAGCAGTTTTGTACCCTTCAGTTTACATTCATCATTTAAGTGGACATGAGGGGGGAGGGGCCCATATTCTAATATGTATGCACTAAGCTGTGTGTGTGTGTGTGTGTGTGTGTGTGTGTGTGTGTGTGTGTGTGTGTGTGTGTGTGTGTGTGTGTGTGTGTGTGTGTGTGTGTGTGTGTGTGTGTGTGTGCATGTGTACGTGTGCGTGTGTACACTTCCATCTGTGCATGGTAATAAATGGGTACATGTATATATGAGTTAAAACGTGTGACACACGTAAACTTGTACAATGTTTCAAAGAAAGATACAACTCACTCCACAAGTCGTCAAGTGCCTTACTCCATACAGTACATTCCCTGGACTCCTAAGTATTTTCTTGTCTGTAATAGGATGTGTGTGTCTATGTGTGTATACATGTGACAAGAGGTTGAGAGCCATGGACAGACTGCCTCAGTCAGTCTGTTTCGCTCTGATTGTGAGCTTGTCAGCATGGCGTACTCAGGGAACACAAGACAATAGACACAAGCACACATAGTATAAAGATATTTACTTAGCACTAAATACTGGTTGTAAGTGAAACAAAGGATACAGACTGTCTCTTTGCTCTGTGCTGCTGCAGGAAAAAAATTGCCTGAAACGTACAATACATGCATTTAATGTGCACAATTACAGATGCAAAATTTGTTGTCTTGATATGTCAGCGGATGTTACTCACTACACAGGTTTACTCCACCACCCCTGGTTGTGCTTGGGTGTTTCCATGGGTGCCCTGTCCCCCGTGAAGGGAATGTGGCTGCCTCCGTGAGCGCCCTGTCCCCCGTGAAGGGAACGTGGCTGCCTCCGTGGGCGCCTTGTCCCCGTGAAGGGAACGTGGCTGCCTCCGCAGGTGGTGATGTCCATCTCACATCATAGCTGGCTGCTAGCACACACACCAACATCTGTGGAAAAGAACTGATAATAGAGCATCAGTGACCACCAAACATTGTGCCAGCATGAAGTTGTACATTCACTCCATGTAGTACTAAACAAACAACCTCAATGGATTCCTAAGGTGTACATGGACTTTGTGTCACATGAAAATTCAATGTTATGTAGCAAACTCTGAGATGTAGTTTGGTGTCTACTGTGGTGGACGTAGGACAGGGATGACCCTATCATAATGGTAGTTTGTAATGTTGTACACGTAAATTCCATATGGACATGCCGACCTGTTTCTAGTAAACCCTGGTGCAAAACAGACCCATTGCCTGCTTTCTCCACAAGTTGAACGGCTAAAGATCTGAATTGCGAGGAGACTGGCAAGAAGCATGATTTCGAAATCTGTTCCCCAGCCACACCGGTCCATGTGGTGGGTGCTAATGTACCTGGAGACAGCTTCTTCTTGAAGCTGAGCTCGCCTCATAGGATCAGTGGACGGGTCAATGTTGAAGGTGGGGGCACCATAGCTTATCTGGGAGGGGTTCTCACGCAAATACCCCAATACGGCAAGGCGAATGGCAGTGTGGTTTTCTTCTGTTCCAGTTATCTCTTTTGAGATTGCCCTGAAAAGACAGTTTCCATCCCCCAGGACCCTGTCACGAATGTGTGGTGCAATCTCACCACAGCGTACACGTCTCACCCGAGCTGGTGTGGAAAGGTTGTTGTGAACACTCATACCACTGTATGCAACCAGAATCTGAATTGCACTAAGTTTCCACTCATCTGGAGGGAGTGGCAGATCAATATTCGCACCAAGCTCTTCATATGTGGTTCCTACGTACTGAACATCTGGTGTCCCTGAAGGTGGATTAGTTGAGAGTCTGGGTTTTTTTGGTGATGGTGGTGGAGACAGGGAGGTTGGTTTACTCTGTGGTGCTGTACGCTTTGTGGGTTGTTTTCTGGTACTGCATTTCTTTGAGGGTGAGAGTGTGACATGCGGTTGGCTATCTGACTTTGGTGGTTTTGCACAATTAGTGCTGGTTTTAGGCTTGGAAATGATATGCTTTTTAGCTTTAGGCTGATCAGGCACAGTACTACCACTAAGCTTTCGCTTAGTGGCAGTACTAGGTGCTGGTGGCAATATGTACAGTGGAAGATCCTTCCTGTACAATTCCCTTAATCGGTTAATTTCTTTCAGATAGCTTTTACTCACCATAATGGACTTAGGATCAAATGCAGTCAGGTATAGCCCCGAGAGCGATCTGACCCTGGAGGGTGCTACATAGGCCATTCCATCACTAAATATTTGGTCAGAGAGGTCTACAATTGCACAATCTAATGACAAACCCTTGCATTTGTGAATTGTCACAGCATATGCCAGGATGAGTGGGAACTGCCTCCTGTATACAAAGAAATTTTTCATTACCATAAATCTACTCTTGACCATTCGTACATCGAAAGGCTCACTAACGTGATCAAACTGAACAGTCACACGGTTTGGTACAATGGAAATAACAGTTCCAATAGCACCATTGACTAAACCACGTTTTGTGTTAATGTTGCGACGCAGCATGACACGTGCACCTACAGCCAGCTCAGCTTGGCTTCCAACCCTGCCGTCCTATTACAGTCATTGTTTAGCTTTTCTAACTGTTCAGCTGCTTTCTTGTTCCACTTATGTGTACCTGCAGTTTCATCCACTTCATCAGTACACACCAACTCGTGTACTTCAGAAGGGAGATAGCTTAGCATCTGCGTGTTAAAATCATTACAGGCTTTTCTTGTAGGAAATAGGCACACAGGTGTGTGACCAGATTTCTGAAGCTCATCAAATTTGTCAGCTACAGACACGTCTATTACTCTCTGTTCCAGAGTACGCAGAGTTTCATCAGATGGGCAGCCACGTCTTACACCATCCAACATTACTGAATATTCTTTGTCTTTTTTCTGTCGTTCATTAACCCTTTAAGTCTGAATGTTGCAGATCTGCAACATTTTGACATTGAACTATTTTGTGGCTTCTCTCTTTGCAACGCTTTTTGCCCAAGCACTGACATTATTACAGTTGGTTTATTAGTACTTCCTCTCTCTCAGGCTCTAGTAATAAAGGCGGGCTAGGGTCCTGTACACCGGAGCAAGCAGCTGTCAAAACAGAGACGGTGTGCCTGCGATAACGTCGATCGAACGGTACAAGTAAAACGGCCTTTGTTCCGAGCTTACCTGGAGTAGCGCTCCTGTTGTGAGTTACTATGAACCTCTTCTCTCCAGCAGTGAAGCGATTAGCGGCAGGAAACGTGAAAACAAACAGTTTCAGAAAGCTACGACTAACACGCTTACCGCGTGGCTACCTCGGAGATGGCCCTGCCCCTTGCATCCCACCTCTTCCTGCCCAGAGCAATAATCATTATAAATAACCGTTGGGGCATACCCCCGAGGCTGTTGAATGCTGTAATTATCGTCGTAGGGTGTATTGAGCAGTGCTACATGCTGTTGAAACACAGTCTGTCAGCAGCTATACCATGTGGAGTAAATTTTGCAAGTAATTTTAGGACCCAAAGGGTTAATGGTGAGTTCCTCATAAACAACAGTATCTCTCCAAATGTTGACTGATGTTGCACACCCCAGTTTGAATGACAGGGATTTTTTGGTAATCTTCTCAAATGTGGTAGTTGGAGAAGATCACCAACAAAGAGCATATTTTTAGAGCCAAACCACTCGTTAGTGCCAAAAAGTTCTTCCAACCTCAGGTGCATGTACGCTAAGTTGAGGCTGGATACCATTGAAACCTCATCTACAATTATGAATTTTACATTACGAAGAGTGGTTCTCATAACCTTTTGAGAAGCTTTTGGTAGTAACCAATAGGTAGCTGATTTACCTTCATGCTCAATGGGCAATTGGAATACTCTATGAATGGTATTACCACCTACATTGAAAGCAGCTAAACCTGTGGGTGCTGTAATAGCACACGTTAGATCATCTGACGCCCACATACTGCTGATTAAAGCTTTTATCGTTTCAATAAGAAACGATTTGCCAGTCCCTGCAACACCACTGAGAAACATATGAAGTGGTTTGAATTCACAACTACGGCTGCTGTTGGTGAAGGAGATGGTTATGTATTTTGTCAAACACGCGTCTTTGATCTGCGTTTAACATATTGATCCTATCTTCTAAGGACAGATCATCACCTGAATTGACATTCACGTCAAAGACCTCATTCATGGCATTTTTAGCTTCACCTATCAACTGTGGGTCATCATCCTCTTTGCTTACCATTTCTTGTTCCCCATCAGCCTGTCTGGCTTCATTGATTTTCCTAATGCTGGACTGCGCTTCCAACATCTTGTTTAGTTTGGCATGGTGAGCTAAGCTGTCCTCGTTCTGTAACCTATGGAATGCTTCCTCAGCTGTTTCATTCTCGAGGAGAAGACCACTTTCCTCTCTAAATGGAGTAAAGAGAAGTAGTAGAGAGTAATAGTAGTCTTCCCTCTGTGCTTCATTTTCGGGATCAAACAGCTTATGATTGGGAAGCCGAGGCTTTGTGAGTTTTCTGTACTTCCTATTTCCATTATCGTCTTTACCTTGCCAATCATAGTAAGCCACAAAGTCATAGAGACAAACATTTTCCAAATGTGCTGGCCTCTGAGGGTAGAATGTGTCTATTAGATTGTCCTCAAAGATCTCTTCACTATCTGGATTATGCTTGGCAACACCTTGTGGTTTATGAGGCGCCTATTTCGTCTGTGAGGCATTGAAACATCTATCCACTTGACAGTGTCAGATTTTTCATTGAGGTGGTCACCGAGCAACAGATCGCTGGCCTCATACAGTCCACATTCTCGAAAGCGTAGACTTCTGATGCCAAAGCTCCAAAGACGGCCATAAATGCTTTTACTTTCGCTAACTTCTTCCCAGATCTCTTGCATGTTACTTCTTTCAGCTTTTGTAACATAACCACTAACATAGTGGGCAAGAGCAAGTGATGACTCTGCCACAAACTGAATGTCCATGTTAGCTTTCCAGAGCATTAGCAAGAGCGGGTTGTAGTCGTTTACTCGACCTCTGAATCTGAGCGTGGTAGCTCATATATCCGCCTTCTAGACTTGAGACTCTCTTGTACGGAATTCAGTTTTGGATTTTCACACACTTGGCGAGGAAATCCAAACCTGCACCTGGTAATAAATGTGTTGCCACTGCACTTACGTCTTTGTTTACAATACGCACTGCATTTGTGCATTTGGTACCTAGTAACCAGTCTATGTAAGTCAGGGTTGGACTCGTCAGGAATCTGACACGTAATCCTCTCCTGAATCCATGCTAGCACTTTTCCAGGCTCATCCTGATCAATAATTGGTGCGTCTCTGATCCAAAGGAGCACATGATAATGTGGTGCTCCCCTGTTTTGGTACTCTTTCTTCCAGTAAAAGTGATCTACTTTACCAAGAACCTCACCTTTGACCAAAACTTTCTGGAAGAAAGCATGGAACTTCAAAGAAAACTGTCTAGAAACTGATATTGGATCCTCAGTACAAAGCCTCCCTATGTCATAGCTGGAAGGCACATTGTTTACCCTTCTTAGATAGTTTGTGATATCTTGTGCCTCGTACTCGGCACACGAAAATGTGAGAAAGAAGGTAGGTGAACCCCACTCACGAATCATGCACCGCAGTTCACTTTGCCTTATGAACCAGTACTGTTTGGTGCCGCGGACACTCTGAAGCATTGTGCATAAATTTGCTTCAAGAGCGTCATCAGATGTTTTTACCTGATTTAGTAGTGTACTGACAGTCATGGGCTGGCTTCTTGTGCACTTTAGAAGATTATGTATGCCAGCTGAAAGCTCTCGCATTTCTTTCTGCCATAGCAGGTAGAAGACGTACTGCGGCTCCTTACGGAACATAGAGTCCTTATTAAGCAGCCGTGATTTTATGTGCTCACTGTGAGACAGCTTGACTGAGTGTGGGTGATGTTCACCAAACTTTCCAGTGGGAAAGAGTGTTGGGAAGCACATGACATCAAGATATTGTTGACGATTGTCTATGGGATCTTCCTTGACATTGAGCAATTTGTATTGCTCCGTGTCAGAATCCGTAGACAATTTGTTGTTTAAGTTCCGGATGGTGAAAGCTTGAAAGCCTTGGATATCGTCTACACTTGCCTTCTCCAGCATAGTGCTACTAGCATTCCTCACAACTTTATAACCTTTGTAGCTGCCTCGTCAACAGATGCATCATCAACATCTACGTATAACCAGTTTGTTTGTTTCAGTGTTTGTATCGCACTCTTTACAGCATTTACATCCACTAAGGTCCGCCAAATGGTGTTACTTTTTGTGGGCTTCCCATTTACGATGATAAACAACTCTGGATCTGGCAGAGCAGTCTTCACATTGCTAGTAGGCTGTACCTGGTCAAGGGTCTCAAGTGTTTTATTCAATGGCAGTGGAAGAAAAAACATGGTACCCTTACAGGCTTTAAGGGAATTATACACAGGTACTTTACCTGTGTATGTTCCCAGCCTAACAACTGTCTGATAACATTTTGCTCGCTGAATGAGCTGCTTACTGAAAGAGTCGAGCTTAGCTAGCTCTGGGGGTACTGGGTCTAACTGCAAACCATTTAGGACACAACGTGCTGGTAACTTGTTGTTCCTAATGAGAGGTTTACAATACTTGCACATAAACATGTCACACGCACTTGGGTTCTGTTGTAAAATAAAGCTCTTTAATCTTTCCCAAACCTCACTGCCAAGGTTGTCAGAAATGTTTACTCGTGTGACACCTTCTACAAACTTAGCATTCTTCAATGGCCTCTTTCGAGGTGTCAATGTCACCACCTTTGGTGCAGTTGTTCACAGCTGCAGCAAACATGCTCTGGATAATCATTGATTTCTTTCTCTAGCTGACTGATTAGCTTTGCATGAGTAACCACAAGCTGTGACTCTAGTTGTGGAAGCACTGCCTCAACAGTGGAATCAGTGCACTGCTCGTACGTTGATTCCACATCATTTGTCAACATAGTTTCAAAGTCGGTCATCTCGGTGAGTTCCATCAGTGCATGGAAGTCACCAGCACACAGAGCTTGGTCAATGTCATGGACAAACACATGACTTCTGATAGCAGTGGGTACATCATGTAAGAATTTTCGCAACAAAGGATAGTGAGTAGCTGCTGCTCTCAAAATCCTAAGTTGACTCTTGCATTCGGTACCAATGGAACAAATCAAGGGGTGACCTTTACATTCTATAGCGAAACCCCCTGAGATTTTAGTGTAATGTGTATGAGGACACTCATCACATTTATCTAGAGTATGACACACCTCTTGTATAGAGCACTGAAACGACTGTTTGAACGTTATAATGGAGAGCTCTTCGCTTGGGGTTATACCTTTGCATTCATTGGTACACTGCCATTGCTTCCATTCACTTTCTTTCTTAACTTGCTTGGCAGTTATGCACTTCCCATTCTCATCAATTGGTATGGCATAGGGCCTTTTCACAAGCTGGTAAGCAGAATCATAAAAGTAAGGCTCAGTAGAAGCTGTATGGCTACTTTCACCAAAATCTTTTTGTCCTTTGATCTGCAGACTCTGAATTGATCTAGCCATCTTCAGTAAACACCCAGCATGCTCCTTTCGCACTTGCAAAGCTTTGTTGAGTAGCCGTTTAGCGGCTAATCGACAGGCAATTTTACCCAAAACCCCGCGTGCTTGCTCTGCTTGTGTTTTGTGCTGTTTCTTTAATGATTTTATCAATGCAAGCCTTGCTTTCGAATTTTCCAACAGATTGGCTTCTATTTCCTGCAGATACATCTCTATTTTAGGAAGCTTTGGCTCACACAGTGAATATTTATCCCTTTATTTTGCAGAAATGCTTTGTTTGTTCTTTGCATAATATTTTTTTTGAGTGCCCAATTTTCATTTTTGGGTTTTTGGCATATCTGGTCTTAGATGATACACGTGCAGCTAGTTTTTGGGGTTCTGGATCAGTTCTATATTTTTCGCTTTAAGACCTTGCACGTGCAGCCATCTTTTGTGGCTCTGGATCGGTTCTATATTTCGCTTTAGACCATGCACGTGCAGCTTTTTCTACCTCAGCATTTTCCTTATATTTCTGTTTTCAATTTGCCAGTATCCTTGCTTTATGTCTTTCATAGTACTTTCTATCTTTAGCACTCCGCTTCTTGGCACCGTCTTCACTATGTGATCCTGAATGTTGAAGACTTGTGTTGCTCACACCCGGGAGTTCGGTATCGTTCAGGGTACTACTAACCTCATCTATTTTTGATTGCAGTAACATTGATGAGTTATTAATACCCAACAGGCTCAAGCTAGCAGTTGGAAGCTTTGATTGAACACAGGATGGACAAAACCATTCACAACTTTCCTGAGCAGTAAGCAGCAGGTATTCAGCCTCTTCCATGCCACCACAACGAGCGTGTGTCCACTTACTACAGCCATCACACATAATGCCACGCTGGTTCCTCTTAACTGGTTTTTCACATACAGTACACGGATACTGTACAGGACCAGGGTTGCTTTCAATGTCCCCAGAGGCCAGCAACAGTGTCACAATAACTGCTGCTGGCCGATGGACCCTGTATAGCCTTTGTGGATGTACCCGGTATATACCTCGTGTTTTAAGCCTAAGCCGGTTTGAATTTTTCCAGTCAACAGCAACTACTGCATAGCTATCAAGCATTACATGGCAGGCAAATCTGACCGTCTCAGGGGATTCTCCAGTGATGGTTGTCATTGACGGATCATGGTAGTGGGTTGGAGACAGGCGTAAAATGATGAGCTATACCCACAAACACGTGAGCAAAAAACGCACCAGGATAGGAATAGTATTGGTTAGCTCTATGTAAGAAGGACCACAGTGAGTATATCGTCAAACTATCACTAAAACAAAGTTAAGTGTACTGGCTATTATAGTACACCTGAGTAACAAATAATTATATGGCAATTTACAGTATGAAGTGGTTTCACTGAATACACTGGGTAGTGCAATAATTATAGATATCGTTTTTAAGCAATTCACTTAGCTCTATGTAAAAGACAACAGTGAGTATATCGTGCAGCTTTCAGTAAAATATATACCTGAGTTATAAACCTTCCGGTGACTACAATTTACAGCATAAAGTTGTTTCAATATAACTCTTTTTAATGCACACTACAATAAACACTTATCTGCAACAGTATTGGCAGTCAAAACAGCCTTTGTCATCGACAGTCAACGAAAGACAATCTCCAAGAACGTCTGAACGATCTCCAAGGCAATGTAAACATATGCATGTGCACAGTCGTACAAAATGACGTCATGTACATATGGTCGACTAGCAGTGGCTGTGAATAGCTAGTATGGGTTCGCTTGAAGATAGGAGGAGGCTGATTTGTCGAAAACTGCGCACTATGATCAGCATCAGTTCTGTCCTAAAACCATGGTGAGTACTTTAGCCAGTCTCGAGATATCATTGTTGAACGTAGTTGTCTTAACAACAGCACTACTCTCGCTCCCAGACCAATGACAGTGGTCTTTGGTCTGGGAATGAGACTACGTGTACGCATGTGTACAAAATCAGAAAATGGCGTCCTTTGCAACGGACAGCAGCCTCAGTGTTGTGAATGGCTTTTATTGACCGGGGTGAATTTGAAGCTATGAAGACGCTGAGCTCCGCGCTGTGATAAGCATCAGTTTCGTGCTAAAATGACCGTGAGTACTTAAACAGTTTGCGAGATATCGTTGTTTGAACAAAAGAAAGAAAGAAAGAAAACGAAAAATGGCACTTTTGCTACCACACACTTTTGCGTTTAGCTGTCTTCCGCGTGGCTTTTGGCCACTTATATGAGTCTTGCTGATCACAAAGGCACTCAAAGAGGAAGCCTGGGTGCTCAAATAAGCTTTTGGCGTGTTTGTGGTGAAGTTGTACGGCTTTTAAGTATTGCATATATTGCGCGTCGGCGCCATCTCTACATAGAGAGTCTACCGACTCTCTGATACCTCGTGTTTTAAGCCTAAGCCGGTTTGAATTTTTCCAGTCAACAGCAACTACTGCATAGCTATCAAGCATTACACGGCAAGCAAATATGACCGTCTCTGGGGATTCTCCAGTGATGGTGGTCATCGAAGGATCATGGTAGTGGGTTGGAGGTAGGCGCAAGATGATGAGGCATACCCACAAACATGTGAGCAGAAAATGCATCATGATAGCAATAGTTATCTCTATGTAAAGACCACAATGAGTAGTCTGTCAGTAAAAGAGTTAAATGTATGAACTGACTATTGCAGGATACCCAAGGTATAAGCTGTTTAATACACTTGTAAACACAATAAAGTAGTGCAGTAAAATATTTAACACACTGCAAATGAAAATGGTTTCAATACTTGCAAACATGGTACAGTAGTGCAGAACAATAATCTTTTTACTGCACACGACAACTGACTAAAGAATGACTTATCTTCAATGGTATTGGCAGTGAAAACATCCTGTGTCACCAAAAGAATGATCTCCGCACGAATTCAAGGTCGAAGTATCTCCAAGGTACAATGGTTGCTAAGCAAACGTATGCATGCGCACAGTCATAATAAAAAATGGCGTCCTACGCAACGGTACTATAGCTCAGTGTGGTATGAATAGCTAGTATCGGTCCAGTTCAAGCTATGAAGACGCTGAGTGGTCGTGGAGCTGTCCGCTGTGATGAGCATCAATTTCGTGCTAAAATTACGGTGAGTGCTTGAACTGTTTTTGAGTTATCGTTGTTTCAACAAAAGTCGTAACGAAGAAAGAAAGAAAGAATACGAAAAATGGAACTTTTTCTACCACACACTTTTGAGTTTAGCTGTCTTCTGTGAGGCTTTTGGGTAACTATATGAGTCTTGCTGATCACAAAGGCACTCAAAGAGGAAGCCTGGGCGCTTAAATAAGCTTTTAGCGTATTTATGATGAAGTTATAAGGCTTTTGCTTAAGTATTGCATATATTGCGCGTCAGCGCCATCCCCATGTAGAGAGCCTACCGACTCTGTGATACATTTTGATTTCTTGTTTCTGTACTTTTTTTGGCATTAATCTCAGCTGGAGTTAGAACTAAGCCTTCTTTCAAGTGTAACCAAAATCCCAGAACTTGAAATAGCATTAACAGTGTAGTATAGTGAATTGTTTAACATTGCCAGCTAGAATCTGATGAAGGACCAACCACTCTCCATACCAGCCTTTGTGAAACCAATTTCCAGATTTTCTATCACATGACAACTGACCAGCTGCAGCACAGAAAACTGTACTGACAACTGATATCAGTTTGCTAAAGTTGTGAGAAGACTATTTCATTGTGTCGGTATAAGTAAGCAGCTGAATGCAGCGCCTTATTGGTGCAAGCCTGAGCGAGCCCCACACTAGCGTGACTGCATTGCGCACGCATGTGTCTATATGTCTATCTATGGACCGACCACTTACCATAAGTTTTAAATGAGCGCATTCAAATATTTCACGAAGATCGATATCCTGAAGCATTTGAAGGCCAGTGAAGGTCTGACTGTCAGAGTGCAGCGTCGGCGACCCGGAGCAAAGACGACTGAAGTTGAAACATGTGTGGCAACTTAATTCTGGTTTGTGCTTCTACTGACGGCAGGCCGCTCACAGGCGGTAAAAATTTAATATTGACAGTGGTTGACTGGGCCGCTTCAGGTAGGACCATGGATAAACGGCACTCATAAACGCCAGAAATTTAACTCACGAAAGCTTAGTCCATGCATGTGTAGCCATGTTAGCTGCCCTGGCTGGAGAAATGGCTGACGTATGTGATACTATTATCTCTGGTGATGACTTAACTACTTATGTGTTATCAAATTTTAAACAGTTGACAGTGACAAATCCTGCTGTGTGCCATAAAAAAATAAAAATTAGTAAATTAGCAGTTTGCTGCTAGCTCAGGCTCGCCCCATGATGATGAATCATCTCACTAGTTTAGTAGGCAACCTTGCGGTTTTTGTATCACTTACCTGGTGTTGTTGGGACGAGACTGAGCGAGCCCCACACTAGCGGGACTGCATTGCGGAAGTGTGTTTATGTAAGTACGTGCTTGAATTAAATGCGTGGTTGAGTATTTCCTGAAAATTGAACGTCCTCGTGCGCTTAGTAGGTAGCCGCAATAGGTGAAGGGCAGTGTTGGGCTACTGCCACTGGCCCAGAGTGCAGCGTTGGCAACCGTAGCGGAGATGGCTCAAGTTTAAGTATGCACGGCACCTTACTTCTTGTTTGTCACAGCAACTACGGACCGACCATCAACGGCAGACTGCTCGCAGACCGTACAAAATTATACACGCCGGGTTGACAATGCGATCACTTCAGGTAAGGATCGTGCATAAACGACACTCAAACGCTAGCGATTCAGCTCATCATTTCAGCGTGAAGCTTAGTCTATTCATGTGCATGTAGCCATAGTAGCTGCTTGCTCAGGCTCGCCCCCACAATGTTCTACATTTTCTAGTCTACTACGGAAGAAACTGTGTCATCCGTGTGTACTGCCTGCTGGTCAACTCGCAATTTCGCTGTGCGCTTGTTTAGCTCCCAGACCAATGACCATTGTCTTTGGCTTGGAAATGAGACACCATGTACGCATGCATGCAAAATTAGAAAATGGCGTCCTTCGCAATGGACAGCAGCCGGGCAGTGCTGTGAACAGCTGTATCGACCTAGGTGAATTTCAAGCTATAAAGACACTGAATGGCTGTAGATCTCTGCGCTGTGATAAGAATCAGTTTTGTGATAAAGTGAGGGTGAGTACTTAAACCGTTTTTAAGATATCATTGTTGAACATAGTGGTAACAAGAAAGAAAGAAAGAAAGAATGAGAAAATGGCACTTTCGCCACTGCACACTTTTGCATTTAGCTGTCTTCAACGAGGCGTTTGGGCAACTACGTATATGAGCACTCAGAAGAAGAAGCCAGGGCACTTAAATGAGCTTTTAGTGTATTTGTGGTGAAGTTTTAAGGCTTTTGCTTAAGTATTGCATATATTGCGCGTCTGCACCATCCTACATAGTGAATCTACCAACTCTCTGATGTATAAAATGTTCTTTAGTTTACTACGCTCTGCATTACTGAGCTTCCGTTAAACCTGGGGTGGGCCAAGCTGTGACTAGGGGAGCTACTCGGACTAGGGGGAACTACTTGGACTAGGGAGGCTACTCGGACTAGGGGGAGCTACTAACATATGCGCAAAGGATGTGAGCTCCGCCATTAGCTACATGGATCCATGGAGGAGGTAGCATGTTGTGATGTCCATGTCTATGTAGAATTCTGTATGACAAGGGAATGAAGTACAGTAATACGTGTGCGTACATACGTAGCTGTATGCACGAGTTTGCTATAAACAGACCGTCGTCCAAATCTTGAATGTTCCTGCCCTCAGCCATCTCTTGCAGTTGCTGCTGCAAAATGAATTTTCACCAGTAACTATAGTTGCTGCTGCAAAATGAATTTTTACTAGTAATTACAGCTGTGCCCACATGTAAATTTAGCGAATGCATGCCTACCAGTGGCAGCAGCATGGGTGGAGCTGGTGTGGGGGACGGATCCTGTTCCTGGACTGGTTGGAGGGGCAGATCTTGGCGGATCTTGTTCCTGGACTGGTTGAAGGGGGGGAACTGGAACTAGTTGGCCTCACCGGAACCACTGGGTTCAGGAGGGGCGGACTGGCACTGAAACTGCTGGGAGCAGGACCGTACCTGTTGCGGCTTTCCCCGAGGAAATCTTTGTTTATTTCCATGTCAATGGAGAAGTCTATATGGAAAGAATCAAGCGTTGTTGAGTAATTAGTGTACGGGTACATAGATGTTGCACAGCAATGTATAAATTTGCTTTGAAACATACTGCTGTCAAAAGATTCTTCATGGCAGCTCTTGCCTCCCTCAGCCATGTCAGAAATTTATGCATAAAATGAAATGTTGCAGCAGCAGCTGCAAGATAAACCTAGACGTGTAGACGTGTCAGTGTTTGACATTTCCGCGCACAAAAGTCGGCCGGTTGTGGGCGCACACGTGATGTACTGGGATGGCTGGAAATGTATGATGGATATAACACACTTCCAGAACTTTCTATCCACCTGCAGCTGCAATTGGCACACACTAGGCTATTATATGCTAACTCAGTGGGCTGATAAAGCACTCCTAAGCAGAGTTGACAAAGAAGGGCAATATGACTTCTCTGCAGAGTCAGCTAAACTCAGAAAACATTCACAAACTGCTTAATATGTGCGGTTGTTGCTACAGAGCTATATCCTGAGGGATACAGTCAACATGCTTTTCATCTGAACGTTCCTAGAAGGAAAGAACCTTGATGGAGTTGTGGTATGAAATACACTTGGCGACTGCAGAAGAGTGCTTCCACACAGCAGCTGTATACCACCCAATGTAGAACGATGTGAGTGAAAATCAGGCTCTTTAGTTGTCACGTCAACCTGGAACAGAGCTCTCAGCTCATCAATGTGTTCTGTACATTTGTATGCTGCTGCTGTACTTTTGGCTTCTATAACCACCATCCACAGGCTTAAAAATACTCCCCGAAGATGTGATGCTGTACCATAGTATGTTGTTAATCTTTTCTGGATCTTCCTTTGTGAAATTGAAATTAGCACCAAAACAAATACCAGATATATACCATTTACATTAAGTACCTGTGACTTTACCTTTTTTTCCTGGAGAAAAGTCCCAGTGAAATATTTCCTGCAGTGAGATGTGTGGACAAAACAATTCATGACCTTCCTGAGCAGTAAACAGCAGATATTCAGCCTCTCTTATAATGCTGACACTGTTTACGTGTGGTGCATGGGTGTTGGTTTACAGAACATAGGTTAATATTATTATCTTCAGGCCAGCAACAGGGGAATAATAACAGCTGCTGGCCAATAGACAATCAGTTATGTCTGTCTATCAGTGGGTGGGTCAGTTTGTTAATTCATGATGACGAAGGCCTATGGCTTCAATTTTCATGTGACCACAAAGTGAAAGTCATGTTCCTAACAAAAGTGGGCTTAACCACAAAATGCGAACAAGGCATTGCGGCTTTTCACCTCTACGACTATATTGTTATCAAAGTTTTATGAATGAGCTTACAAATTTTTGTGAATGAGCTCTTTGGTCAGTGAACGGTATGTGGGATGCCCAAGTGTGGTCGTCCATATATCTCTTTCAGTGGTTATCTGTTTTAGCTCTTTACCGACCGTAGGAAATTATTGCAATATTACGTGAATGACCACACAGGAATTCCGGAAGCGGCCTAGACGACTTGTTATATACTTTGTGTTATATCTTCAGTTGCAAACCAGCTACAGGCTTCTGGTCAAAAACATTGGAGAGCCTTAGGCTTTGCCTAGCTTTGCTGTAGTTTTGAAGCTTACCACTAAAGAACAAGCTTGGAGATAAACCCGAACTTTTTATACCGGGAGTTGCTGCCTTCGGTCTGTTCTGGTGTCTGTAACATGGAAGTTACAGTTCTGCTTCCTTTGAAATCTGTAGCGAAGTTAGAGTTTTCATTTAGCTATATACTGCTTTTTATCGCATCTTCGTAGCTTGTATACTTCTTAAGATCGGTCGCGACAAACACGGCCCGGTCGATTGCGGTAGCACGACACGCTATGCTACGTTCAACTTCCGCCTCATCAAAGTACTAGTTTCAATTAAAATGTGCACGATTAGCTTCTGGTGGGTGTAATGAATACTGTTACAGGCGTGTACGGTGCATACTAAACCGCTATCTTCCGGGGGAAACACGCTAAGGCAGGTAAGTACTCATGACGACGTTCGGCGTCATTGGTCATACGGGAAAATTAATCTCATGACGCCGTATGGCGTCATTGGTTGGTAAAGAGTTAACTGCAAGTGACCTTTGTGCCCTCCACTGCCAGTTGCGTGCAGAAAGACTGTCTCATTCTGGAACACTAAACGAAAGAATCATATGTGACTTGGCAGATTGCTTACTATCAGAGAACATCAAGGGAATACCAAACAAGACTGCATGTTCTTCCAGATAAATTCATGTGTAGTACAGGTCCTTTACAAGACCACACATTAGGACTTACACAGCATTGGTTTTTGTAAGTACCTTGTGTAAAATTGCATGTTCCATGCCTTAGTTTGTCTGAACATTTGTTGAAATCAGCGCAGTCACTGGATTAAACAGTTGCTGTACATGACAGTAAAATGGTATGTGTAGAGTAGCCAATCAATTCTCGGACACTCCACATTATCAGATAGCTGTGCAACACCAACGGAAGTATCAACGGCTCTTGCTTTTGGTCCAGTAGCTAGGTTGATGCAGCTGGTATGTGCATCCCAAATTTGGCCTTCTGTTGGAATACTTTCACAAGATGAGTGATACCACTCACTGCACTTATCACATGCAGCCATCTCCTCCTCACCACTATCAGAGAGGCTACATGTGCAGTAGACACGAACTTCTTCAATTAGAGGAATACTAGGTCTACAGCGTTGGGATGTAAATGGTGTCATCTTCATTTCCAGGCATTCAACGAGATGCAATGAGACCTTTGCTATCATCCCTACTTTGTTTGCGCAATTTTTGCATGCAGGTCCATACATCTTGTTCAGTGTTCTCGCTAGGCCTATACCGAAGGGCACTGTGCCCTTTGGGGCCTCTAATGTGCCCTTTGGGTCTGCCCCAAAACCAACAATGTGCCCTTTGGGTCAGCCACAAAACAGACAATTTTCCTTTTGTATTCAGCAGCCACTTAAACTACTTGAACTTATGAAAACTGACAGGCCTCTGAAGTTAAGTGTGAACAGCTGATAGTTTAGCCTAGCACGTCCCATCCGCGAGGCACGGTCGATAAAGACGATACCGCCGACTCGAGTGGCAAAGCGGTCGATGGTTCAGAACCTTGAGCGAAAGAGAGTGTCTTCTGGCCTGCTACCAACTTCGGTTTCTTCGCTTTGGGAGGCATGATCGACAACAGTACACGTGCAGCGAGCGTTCGGCGAATTGCGCAACAAGCAAAACACGAGTTAAGGGGCGTGGCATAAATACGCAACGGCGCGGCGCGGCGTGCGCAAGATAGGGGGCGTGGTCATGAATTATTACTTGTGCCCTTTGGCCTGTAAATCCTGGCGAGAACACTGATCTTGTTATGTTTTTAAAGTCTTACTTGTATGCTTTTTTAGTGGGTTGAAGCCCAAAATATGAATTGAGGGCGATAACCTAAACAACCTGTGAAAAACATCAGAACTTGCACCTCACGCTACATGCCATACTTGTGAGCAGAACAAGTTGGTTTGTCTATCTTATCTGATATACTGTTTTGTTTTTCGAGCATAACTGCACCCCAAGTGGAAAGAAAACGATGACTGGGGTACAGGTGATAACTGCATCCCAAGTGCAAAGTATCGGGTATAGGTGGCAGGCCATTAGAGGACAAACTTTGACTAAGAAAAAGGCCATGGGTATGAAGGGTGTGGTAAGCAAGGGTGAAAGACAGAGGGTTAAAGAAAGACATGGTCCGTGTTGTTCATTGTTCATTGTTTTTCGTTTTGTTTTGCAAGGGTTCCCTTTATATTAGCCTGAGTGCTATTGGGTCTCCAGCTTGTCTGTCAATATAAAAATAAAAGCTCAGTGGCTGATTTCACCAGTTGGCACAACCTTTGTTGTCAGTAGCCTGATACACAAATTACATGCCTAGATGCTGTTTATGGCGATACTTAAAAACTGAATAGTGAACACAGGTATGTCACTCCACTATCTGTGGTCTATGTATTCCAGTGGTGCTAATTGGTGGTAATTGAAGCCATGTAGAGGGGAGATGATAAACAAAGCCAGCCAACTTCTAAGTGTTAAGTGTTGACTGGACTGGCTGGGCAGAAGATGGCCAAGCTGCCAATTTGTCTATATCTGAGTTATGTACGAGCTAAAACCACACAAAGCCTTTTGAGAGACGTCACTTGGCGTTGTAAGGAAGCGCCATTGCCATCAAAAGCGCTGTGGACGCATGGGATGTGCTGTACTGCTGCAAGCCAGTAGCTAAGTGTGCACTTCACTGACTGAGTGCCGAAGTGACTTGTAGCTCAGTGTGACCGTGCTATATTTATAGTCTGCTACCAAAAAGTTGTAGCTAATAGATCTAGCTTGGTGGCAATGTACACATCTTAGGTTTTATACAAGGCTCCACAGGATGAAGTTTGTGTGGTCACTGAAGTGTCACTGAAGTTAGCAGTAGTTTAATAAAAAATCACATATTCTCATTTTAGCAAATGTAAGTACCTTCATGTTAAGGTTACGGGATACTTAGAATTATGTGACTTCATATATGTATACATTTATGCTACTAAAACAGGCGTACTAAAGTCTTAGCACATGAAACTTGAACCACACAAGCATCACACATGCCTTTGTGCAGCAAAAATCATCAGCTACATATAAACAGTTCACAAGTTATGGTGGTTCAAATATTAACCAACTCGCGCACAAGATAACACGCGGTTAAGTTGCCCAGGAAACTGTAAGAAGCGCCCAGTGGCATCTTAAGAATGGTTATTAGCGACTGACGGAAGCTTTTTTTTAAGCAAATCGCTAATATAGAGCATCATAGCCTGCTCAAAGCCCTGCCCAGGGACTTACCTGGTCATATATTCACTCCAAGTCAAGTAATCATCAAAATCTTCTGTCAATCCCTCGGGGGAGGAGTTTACAAGCCGTATAACTCCGTAAAAGTTCATTCCAACACTCACAGAAGGCTATTTTTGTGCAAGAGCAAGCAACTCCGCGTGCCCGGCAGCCATGGCTAGCTCGTTGAGATAATTACGTTGTTGTGGTTGACAAAGTGTGCATGCGGCTTCACTAGGCGGGAGATTTGTACAGCAGTCAAGTAGGAAGCCAACATATGCACGTAATGTACATGCTTTTTTGTCATGCATTATTGATCTTACTAGCACTCTCTGCGTTATCCCGTAACCTTAAGATAGCTAGTTTGGCCACTGTAAAATCCTGTGTCACCCTAGGTCCAATTCATTGATGGCAAATGTATGGCCCCGTACAATCGCCGTGGATTAGCTCTCGACCTTGGCGCTTGCACAGATTTTGTAGTGGGTGACTTAGTTGGTACAGTATTTGTAACTGCTTCAATGATTAAACTTACGTTAGCAGCGTACCCATGGTCACCTCTTCCCCCTCTCCTCCCCTGCCTGCCCTCCTCCCCCTGGGTCAGTAGCGCCCCCTTCTCCCTGTGTAGTGAGTGGGCGGTGGAGATGTTGGGCGGTGGAGATGTAAAAGGTCCTTGCATAGTAAACATTACCACAGCTGCACAAGAAACACTTGAGGTAACTATTTTTATGCCCAAAAAGTGTGAAGCCTATATGTCAGCAACACAATACCACCCTGTGGCCAATGGAATTGCAGACTACCCCATATATGAAAAGAATACTTTCTCATAGTCTTATCTCTCATGGACTCTCCTCCTCCTCTCATTCAGCGTGTCCAGAGCATGTTGTCTTATCCCATTTGTCCAAAGGTGACCCCACAGAGAGTAGATGTACGAAAGGAGCAGTGAGGCAATAGATCCTTCACAAGTTGGTCGAGCAAGATGACATTGTGCTTACACTTGGGACCTTTAAATGTAAGAATTACATTTCCTGGCCAAGACTTTGTAGCTGCTGCACGCACTCTGTTCCATCTAAATAAAGCAATAATTTTTGTAATTAGAAACTAACAGAACAATCCAATCATAACCACACAAAGCATTCTACCACTAATGTTGATAAACCATCTCAAATGCCAAAATGCTCAACTGAACCCACTTGATCAGGTATGTTTGCTTCTCCTCAGGGCTCAGCTGGGCCATTTCCTGCTTTGTAAGCTTCCAATTGGCAATTGTTTTTGCGGCAGTAATACGGGGTGGGTGGTGACGGCTGCAACCTTGTCCTGTACATGTCTCTTAAATTTCAGCTCATCATGAAGCTTTGTAATTCCACACTGTCTCTGATGATTACCATACAACGTCTTTTTTGTACTTTCCTTGTGGGTCTCAGCCTTAGCCTTGCATGGTTCGCCCCCGGCCTCTTCCACCCCTCCTACCCTCAAGATTGTAATAGTAGTTATTCTTGACATCTGCATTAACTCTTTAGGGCCCAGATTTATCTGGAAATGTTCTTCACGCGGTATGGCTGCTGATGTAACTGCTTCCACTGTGCGTAGCAATTCCCATCCTGCCCTACGACAACGGTTACGGCTTCTCTATACCTCGATAGTTATTAGTAATGATTAGTAATGATTGTTATCCTAGGCAGGAAGGGGTGGGATTCAAGGGGTGGGGCCACACTGAGGTAACCACACGGCGGAAGTAGTAGCTGAAGGCTTGTGTAAAGTTGTCTTCTCTGGTTGGATGCTATCACCTGCTTCGCTACTATAGAGGAGAGGTCCATAGTAGCAGGAGCTTTACTCCAGGTAAACAAAACGAAGGCAAAATAAGCCTGCCTACTTGTACCGTTCGATCGATATTATCACTAGCTGGCGGTCTCCGTCTGAACAGCTGCTTGTTGCTATGCTCAGAACCGTTGCCCGCCCTTATTACTACAGTCCTAGAGAGTGGAAACACTGGGCAAACTTCGTTTCAAAGAGAGAAGCCACAAAACAGTACGATGTCAAAAGTGGGACTTTTGGCGCTATGGGGCCTAAAGGGGATCCAGATTGTATGTACAAATGACTGTGTTGTATATACCAAACTGGTTATTGTGACACGTTCTCAACATGTCTTCCCATCCTCCACCTTGCTCCCCTCCCCCTCTCTCTCCCATCACCTCCCCTCCTAACTCTTTTCGCAGCTTCTGGGTCTTCCTCTTTTTCATCTTCCTCTTTCTCTTCCTCCTTCTCCTCTCGTTTTCTTTTCTGTGTGTTCCCAATTTTGGACTTCGGTAGTGGGTTTGTTTCACCATGCCCACCACCACTTATGTCTTTCACAGTCAACCCGTCAAGAAGCATCCCTGCAATGGTTTGCAATATTAAGGATGCACAAGGTATCAGTACCAGTGAAGTGCACAGCAATAGCACTTTTGATTAAACTTAAGCAACCAACTCCATCTAGTAAAGCACATTATAACAAGACTTGTGTCACCTTGCGTGGGCGGATCAAAGAAGCCGCACGCACTTTAAGGAAGCAAGATCCCGCCTTGCCGTGAGAACCGTGCTTTAACCAGGTGTGAAGGTGCTTTAACCAGGTGTGAGCGTGCTTTAACTAGGTGTGAGCGTGCTTTAACTGGGTGTGAAAAGTACAATTAACCCAGCATTGCTTGTGCATGGACAGTACAGTATATATGAAACATAGCTATATGACACGGAATGCATGCACGAAGCAGCAAGACAAAAAGAAAAAAGCAGCTTGCGTACTCCTAGAACAGCGCTCAATCGAGGCATATTCAAAAAAATTGGTTCGTAGCGCTACACAGCGGACTTTCGAACACTTTTTCGTTTCAACTGCTCTTTTCTAAGCCTCGCAGAGAGAGCAGCAACGCTTTAAATACGCTAGAACTGCACACATTATTACGCCCGACCTAGCTACTCACGCTGGCGTGCGGTGAGCTGCGTAAAAAAAGTGATTTTACCTCGTTTGGGCCATAAAACTTACAGTTCTTTATTCCTGCTCGATTTACGATGGCAGAATTTGTCATCGCTGAAAGCTGAACGGCCTAGCAGTGACGCTACAGATTCAGCCATGGCAGCAACGCTCGATTTGAATTGAGAAGCCGGCCAGCTAAACACATTTGCATGATGTCACGCTTGGCAACAACCGTGTTTGACGTCATTTGCTTAGCAACCGGTGACACAAAACACTTATACCACGCCTACTCGGGATGTATCCGGTTTAAATCGCTCCACCCTCCGGTTTTAGTGGCCTGGTATCCACTGTTTGCGCATGCGCGGAAAACCCCATGATTTCATGGGGTATCGTATATCATCGTTTACGAACCGTTAATCTTTACCGCATACTGGCGTATAGCTCCGAAGCACGTCCGTCTCGAGCTTATCCCGCGAACATGGCAGGTAAAAGCGAGGACTTTGATAAAGCGCTCAAGTTCGCTCTTTGTTGTATTGGAAAGGGAGATTTCACGTTGAAAGCAGAGCAGCTGGATGTGATCAAATGTATCTACGATGGTAAAGATGTATTCCTGTGGCTACCCACGGGATTTGGTAAGTCTGCATGATCTGCTACGAGACTCTGCCATTTGTTTTCAACTACAAGCACAGTGACGGTGGAACTGGCGGTGGTTGTAGCGTAGTCCTTGTCGTGTCACCCCTTGTCAGCTTGTGTCTCTGACATAAATGGAAGCCATCGCCGCAGAATAGGTTGGTTTGTTTATCTTAATCCGGTTTACAGTGTTTTTTAACTCACTTGCAACATGATAATATAGAGCATAAAATGATATAATAAATATGATGATAAAATGATATGATGGTGAATAATGCATAAATATTGTAGTGTATGGATATAATAAACCTTCATGTCCTACTAATAGTATTTAATGTTCATAATAACTTTACTTTTAGTAATCTACATAAGAGACATTTTATGGTGAGTTAGTTGTTACAGTGTTTTGTCAATGATTAAACTTACAATGGTCCCACTGCGGCCACCTCTTCCACCTCTCCTCCCCCTTCCAGCCCTCCTCCCCCGGTAACGCCCCCTTCTCCCAGTGTAGGGGGGTGGAGGGTGGGGGTGGGGGCAAGAGGGGAGGAGCTACAGGACAAGAAGAAGGAAAATCTTGAAGCCTCAATACTTGTACACAGGCGGTATAGGAATGTAATTCAGCGTATACATGCCTACCGTTGGCAGCAGGGGGGCCGGGAGGACCGGCTGGAGGGGCGGCAGGAGGGGCGAGAGGACCGGCGGGAGGGGGAGGACCGGCGGGAGGGGGAGGACCGGTGGGAGTGGGAGGACCAACGGGAGGACCCTCACCAGGAGAAGGAGCTGTATAGCAGAAAAGATAAAGATAGTCTGAAAAGATACTGCCGAGGTAGCATGTTGCGAACAATGCGGAATATGTCGCACATGGAACACTTAAACAGGTTATGCCTACCATTGGGGGCCGCTTCAAATTCGTCGGCGAGATCAAGGTCGTCGAGGTCCATCGCCACGTAGAATTCTATGTAGCAAGGGAATGAAGTAAAGTAATATATAAGTGTACATAATACGTAGCTGTATACACGAGTTTGCTGTGAACACACCGTCGTTGTAGTCTTGGTGGCCCTGAGCCATCTGATCTGGCATGCACGCGGTTGCAAAGTGAACTGTTTTAGAAGCAACTGCAATAAAACCTAGGCCTGGACCACTGCCGCGCGCAAAAGTTGGCCGGTTGTGCGCGCGCGCGCGCATGTGATATCTATATGCTTTCTGTTTGACAAAATTCTTACTTTATGTCTTTCATAGTAATTTTTATCTTTAGCACTCCGCTTCTTAGCACAGTTTTCACTGTGTGAATGTTGAAGACTTGTCTCACTCACACCAGGGTGCTTGGCATCAGTCAGGGTGGTGCTAACCTCATGTATTTGTGGTTGCAATAAGGTGTTCATATCCAAAAGGCTCAAGCTAGAAATTGGGAGTTTTGATCGTATGCAGAGTGGACAAAACCATTCACAACTTTCCTGAGCATTAAGCAGCAGATATTCAGCCTCTCCCACACCACCACAACGAGCGTGTGTCCATTGACTACAGCCATCACACATAATGCCACGCTGGTTCCCCTTCACAGGTTTTTCGCATACAGTACACGGGTACTGTACAGGACCAGGGTTACTTTCAATGTCCCCAGAGGCCAGCAACAGTGTCACAATAACTGCTGCTGGCCGATGAACCCTGTACAGCCTTCGTGGATGAACCCTGTATATACCTCGTGTTTTAAGCCTAAGCCGGTTTGAATTTTTCCAGTCAACAGCAACTACTGCATAGCTATCAAGCATTACACGGCAGGCAAATATGACCGTCTCTGGGGATTCTCCAGTGATGGTGGTCATTGACGGATCATGGTAGTGGGTTGGAGACAGGCGTAAAATGATGAGCCATACCCACAAACACGTGAGCAAAAAACGCATCATGATAGCAGTGGTATTGGTTAGCTCTATGTAAAGACCACAATGAGTAGTCTGTCAGTAAGAGTTAAATGTATGAGCTGACTATTGCAGGATACCCAAGGTATAAGCTGATTATGCAGTATAACGTGGTTTAAAACACTTGTAAACACAATAAAGTAGTGCAGTTAAATATTCTTTTTAACACACTGCAAATGAAAATGGTTTCAATACTTGCAAACACGATACAGTAGTGCAGAACAATACTCTTTTTACTGCACACGACAACTGACTAAAGAAGGACTTATCTTCAATGGTTTTGGCAGTGAAAACAGCCTGTGTCACCAAAAGAACGATCTCCGCATGAAGTCAAGGTCGAAGTATCTCCAAGGTACAATGGTTGCTAAGCAAACGCACGCATGCGCACAGTCATAATAAAAATGGCGTCCTACGCAACGGTACTATAGCTCAGTGTGGTGTGAATAGCTAGTACCGGTCCAGTTCAAGCTATGAAGACGCTGAGTGGTTGTGGAGCTGTCCCCTATGATGAGCATCAGTTTCGTGCTAAAATTACGGTGAGTGCTTGAACCGTTTTTGAGTTATTGTTGTTTGAACAAAAGTCGTAACGAAGAAAGAAAGAAATGAAAGAAAGAATAACAAAAATGGCACTTTCGCTACCGCACACTTGCGTTTAGCTGTCTTCTGCGAGGCTTTTGGCCACTTATATGAGTCTTGCTGATCACAATGGCACTCAAAGAGGAAGCCTGGGCGCTTAAATAAGCTTTTAGCGTGTTTGTGGTGAAGTTATACGGCTTTTGCTTAAGTATTGCATATATTGCGCGTCGGCGCCATCCCTACATAGAGAGTCTACCGACTCTCTGATTGAGTTGTGTTAATATTCATGTAATTCTGGGGTTTCCAGCCCAGTGTCATTAGCTGAATGGTTGTGACTTGCCATTTTGAGAAAACACTATGACTGTCTTGACTGATAGCCGCACCTTCCCCCCCAGAGTCCTGGAGCTTCAAAACCCCAGAGCCCTGGAGGGTATGCTTAGCTTAGAACTGCACCATCTCCCAAAAGGGTGACGTGCAAGGCTCACTCTTAGAGTGGTGCACTCTATAAGTGGTGCACTCTATAAGTGGTGCACTGTGTAAGTGGTGCACTCCAAGTGGTTGCTATCTCAGACACCATCCATGAAAGAGAACTGTAAATATATCAGTGATCATGGATTGTGGATCAAACTCGGTAGAATTAAACTAATGATTGTAAGATGTGAATGTCGCGCCATTTTTCAATGTCATATAGTAAACTATATGACATCTTCAGTAAACGGCCTTCTATTTCCTGCAGATACATCTCTATTTTAGCAAGCTTTGACTCACACAGTGAATATTTGTCTCTTTTGTTTTAGCAGAAATGTTTCGTGCGTAATATGCATGGGTGTCCAATTTTTGTTTTGGGATTTTTGGCATATCTTACACGTGCAGCTACTTTTGGGGGTTCTGGATCATTTTTATATTTCGCTCTAGACCATGCACATGCGGCCTTTTTGGGGGGTTCCGGATCAGTTTCATACCGTGATCGTGAGGCTGCTTTTTCTACTTCAGCAAATCCCTTATATTTCTGTTTTTGATTTGCCAGTATTCTTGCTTTATGTCTTTCATAGTAGTTTCTATTTTTAGCACTCCGCTTCTTGGCACGGTCTTCACTATGTGATCCTGAATGTTGAAGATTTGTCTTGCTCACACCAGAGAGCCTCATCTATTTTTGATTGCAGTAACATCGATGAGTTATTAATACACAACAGGCTCAAGCTAGCAATTGGAAGCTTGGGATCGTTGAGGAAGAGGGGGGGGGGTGATGGCCACTTGTTCTGGATTATGCTACTTGTGGGGGTGGGGCTGAATAGTTCAGGGGATACGGGTAGGGATTCTTCATGCTGGGAGCTAGTGCTTATTCCCACGTTTGCCGTTTGGGTGTTGTGGGGGTTGAAGGTTAGGTGTTTGAACACTGCTCTTTTGGGCTTTCTTGTCTCGTTTCTCTTTTAATTTAGTTTTTAGTTTGTTTGCCCGGTCTTCAATTAGGGTTATTTTGTTTACAATGATATTTTTTAGCCTTTGTTTATCTTTGATTGAAAGGCTTGAGGCTTCAGCCTTGTTAAACATGTTCTTTTTGGTTGATTCTATCTTAGCCTCAATTGTGTCAGCTAGACTCTATAATGTTTGAGTACCAGGTCTCGTAACTTGGTACCGATTTCGGTTTGGAGACATGAGATTTCTCTCTCTAGGTTGGAGTTTTCGAAATTCGGGACTTGTACTGGGAGTTTTATCCTAAATCCTTTTGGAAAAGAGTGTTGGTCTTGGTGTAGGCTTAAAAATTTGGTGTGGTGCTTGACTTTTTCCTGTTTTAGCCTAAGGGTGGACAGTGTTTGTCTGAGGCTTTCCAAGGTTTGGGTGGGGCTTCCTAAGTCTTGCTTGTGGGAACTAGTGTGCGTGTGAGTGGATCTGTGAGTAGATGCTGCGGGTTCCCCATTTGTCAGGCTGACAGGCTCTTGCACTGTACCTGAATCGTCAGAAGTTGGGGGGTCAGGTGGGGGAGCGCCAACACTGCTACGCCCATCGTCTACGCCCATCGTAGCTCCCATTTGTTGAAGCAAGGCTTGCATAATTATGTAGCCTATGTCTTCTAATGCGTGGGGATCGTTGAGGAAGAGGGGAGGGTGATGGCCACTTGTTCTGGATTGTGCTACTTGTGGGGGTGGGGCGATGTTACCGGGAGGATCAGTCTGAATTGATTGTTCGGTGTCTCCTGTACGGTGTTGATGCTGTCGTCCTGCGTCGGGGGAGGCTCAGACAGTATCTCCGGGGAGGCGATTGCATGGATTGGTTCTTCGATGTAAATCCTCCGGGACCGAAGTATGTATCTCAGGGTGCGGGTTCGAGTTTCAGATGAAGATGTCATCTCTGGGGCGCTGTGTGGTATATTGATGAGGACAGTAGGAGGGGTTTGGTGAAACTTTTAATCAGTTGCCCAACTTTTTGCTCATCGGTGGTGAGCTTTTTCACAGGTGGTTACAGGGAAATGAAACAGCGTTTATATACAGGTTTGTTTAGTAACAGTGTTTGTGGTAACTAGCAACGGTGTGTATCTAGTGATAGCGTGTTTGTCATGGAAGCAGCACGCTAGTGTAAACTATGCAAGGCCTAAGGGGTACAACATGTAAAAAGCCTAGAGGGGCCACAATGAGCGTGTGTCCACTGATTACAGCCATCACACATAATGCCACGTTAGTTCCTCTTAACAGGTTTTTCGCATACAGTACACGGGTACTGTACAGGGCCAGGGTTACTTTCAATGTCACCAGAGGCCAGCAACAGAGTCACAATAACTGTTGCTGGCCTATGAACCCTGTATAGCCTTTGTGGATGAACCCAGTATATACCTCGTGTTTTAAGCCTAAGTCGGTTTGAATTCAGTCAACAGCAACTATTGCATCTTAGCTCTATGTAAAGACCACAGTGGCAGCTGTCAGTAAAATATAGTTAAGTGTACCCCGATTTCGGGTGACTACAATAGACCTTTATCCATTGTTACGTAATTATGATGTCTGGGGGGGATAGTAGGCATTAATTGGAATACGAAGCGATGGCGGTGAAGCAAACAGAGCGCGAAAACGTCAGTTCTCTGGAGCCCAGCGGATCCACGGTACAAAGTTGAAACACATCAAACAGTTTTAGCAAACTAACTCCACAAAACTAACACTCAGTCTAACAAATCGCGTGATTTCATTCTCAGTACCCTATCATAAAAATATAAACTCAACTACATAAACTAAGCAACTTACCTAGCAACAGTTTCCGCAGGTTTTGTCCTTGTCTGCAGTTGAACAAGATCTCGAGATTATAGAGCACTGATTGAACACTTAAGCTCCATCCCATGCCTCGGTATCAGATTTGCAACATACCTGGATGTTCTAGCAGGAGTGATAGGGAAGAGTTTCATGGGGTAAAATTTCATCGCCTGCCTCAAGACCCTGTTCTGAGATACAAGTGGTTAGTTAGTATTAAGAAGCCAATTAGTGTGAGCGAGAACACCAGGATTTGCAGCCTGCATTTTGAGGGGAGTGGAAGAACTGCTGATTGCCCAGTACCAACCATTTTTGCATGGAGTGTGGCAGTAACATCAACAACCCCCAGCCATCCGTAACCCCATACCTTGCAAGAAACAAAAGCATGAGGAGCCTCTATCACCAGCAGAAGTAGCAAGGGGAGAAATTGAAAGGCATACGCTCTTTGCGCAGTCTACCAGTGATGAAATATTGGTGAATGTGTTTGAGGGTGAGCGGAGGCAGTTCAGCTACCATTTACATATTGTCTCGCAACTTTCTTCGCATGGCACCAATTTCTCTCTATTGGGTTTAATTCACAGTGGTACTTCGGTAAGTATAAACAGATATGTCCTTTACTACGTACTAGTTCCTCGAGTAATGTTGTTTGATTTGAAAAATCTTCAAATTCACACAATTTATTGCGCATTTTCTCTGCATTCATTCCCTTTACATCAACACCTCGCTCTTGTAACACCAGTTTCATCCCCTTTGCAGTGCCATCTGGTAAAACCATTTTTTGTGCTTTCCCATCCCAAACAGTGTCCCTCATAATTGCTTGCTTTCCTCCAGGATAGACATTCATATTGTTGGGATTCAGACCATCAGGAGGGTACCTTCGGTGGCTTGGAGCATTATCAAAAAGAAAAATACCAGTAATGCCAGGAAATCTACACTCAAATATGTGCACTGCCCTATCTACTTGTTCAAGGAACATGTCACTATTGAAATAACCATCCTTTTGAGTTTCTAAATAAAGACGCGCTACTTCTTTGTCATGGCACAGGTATCCGTATCCTTCCACAATGAAGTCAGATACCATGATGCTTGATCCAAGTGACTTTTGACGCAGTACTTGTGACTCACCATCGTTCCAAAACCTTGTTTGGTCTGCATTTGCATAAAAAGTAGACTCATCATGATAAATTCGGATGTACTTATTCTCTTCATCAATTACACTTGGGCTTGGAGTGCTAGGGGTGATTGTCGTTTCGTCGAATTTTGCCAATTGTTCCAACAAGTCCTTACGATAAGTAACTACATCATCTCGATCATGACCATCGAAAAAGACTCCTTTCTGATGGTTGCTCATGTCAAACCCAAGGTAGTGAAGCCATCTGCGAGCAGTTTCGCAACTTATTTCTACACTAAAACTATCACTGACCCATTTGCAGAACATCTCAATCGTGAGGTTCGGTGCACCCTTCCTGTATGCGTTTGAATGTATGTATTTTCGTGCAGACAGTTGGAAATCTTCATCATGAAGGATAGCATCCGGATTACCACAAGCTTTCCCCCGTTCAGACGATAGCTCTGTTTGGATGAAGTAAAGGTCAAGATCATTGAGTGAGCCAGGGTACTGATCTAATGCAGTGAAGTATGCATAAGCCCATCTGTGTACAACTTCTTGAGAAAAACCGGTAGTGGTAGCGGCAAACTTAGCAGCATCATCAATCCCTTTACCCAGCTCAGTCATTGCTGATGTCATTATTTGAATCGCAAGAGCTTTCTGCACCTCCCAAAACACATTTTTAGATACAAAATTGCTAATGTACTCTTGTCCTTTGTCAGAAAGTTCTCTATCTTTTGTGTATATGCTATATAGTGTACGAGTATCATCTGATTGGCTTGCCTGTCTTTTCAAGACTTTTGCTCTCACCTTTCCACCCTTCTCAGCATCTCCTCGAGGTTGAAAATCTGGTACAATGGCTGCAGATACCTTGGAGATTGACTCTTCCTTGCAAAGTCTTTGGTTGCAACTTTCAGGCTGGTTGGTCACATCAGCAAGTAGAGCAGCAATGCCACGCTTCCTTGACCTCTTGGGGGGTTGGTTCTGAAAAGAACCGGCCTCTTGGCCCTGAGAAGAAACGGATGGTTGGTTCTGAGAAGAACCGGTCGAACTCGAAGACGAGAAACACTCCATGATACCTTCGCGCTACCAAACAGTTGATAATAATTATAGCGCGCATTGAATTGAATATTGAATATTTGTCATGAATTTCATTAACCAATGCGCGGCACAGTGCGGTGCAGCGCGTGCGCAAGCGCACGTGCATACGTAAACGTCACGGATGATTGTGAATGTCATCAATACATCAAAAACAGCAATCTCTATAGCTCAACAAATACATAAATACAGGCCTTATAACTCATGGTTCTATGTTAGATAGATGGAATGAACTTTGCATGCAAGTTTACGAAAAAATCTACTCTCTTGCTGTGTAGCACTGTAAGGTCATCTCACCCAGCATTTGGAAGATTTGTTTGAGCATACATTGAATTCCGGGGAGAAGTAATGGCATACCCAATGTTTAAGCTAGGCAAGGGATCATACAACTCAGCGCCAGTTTTCCCTCATAGCATTACGTAGTTGCACTACACACAAACATTACAGGTCATTTATCACCAGAGAGTGTGTATGGGGTTGATCCTGTTGCTATCTATTCTGGACTGAAGCTCTTTGTGAAAGAGGTTTCAATCTGGCCTATCCAAGTATGGATGCAATTTTTGAAGATATGCTATATAAAGGGTTTAGGATTAGCTCCACCAGCCTCCTAATTTAAGTGTACAGTGTAATCGAATTGCGGTGTTACTGTAATCATTTCACAGTGTGGATGGTGTGATAGCAACAGCTGATGAATAATTAATCAACTTATTGTTGCGTCCCAGACAAGAAGATGATCGGTACATTAGTGGTGACATTACTTGTGACAAGTTGTGTGCAGTTCCTAGTTTCATCTTGCACAGCTGCAGAATCCTACATCGTGGAGAACCACTCTGGCAAGAAAACGAAGTCTCCTCGACTGTGTTTAAACTCTGACAGGGAGTCTTACAGCAGCAACTCTCCACAATACAAAAGAAGGAAGAGACGGATTCAGACTGTAAGGCCAAGAATCCGCAGAAAAATGCGAGGGTGAAGAAGAGGGTGGAGGAGGTAGGGACCATTATAAGCAGCTGCAAACTGCAATGGCAACAACATCAAGAACAGAAGAAGAACCACGAAAGTGGAAACATTAGAAACAGATGTTCATTACATCTGCGACCTGACAGAGGAGCTGGAGTGGCTGCGGCTTCTCCAAGCAAAGGATTCCCCCAATAGCCAAAGAACCGCCAAAGAACCATTGCCTACGAAACAAGCGAATTTGTTATGTATCTGTTCTCGCTGCCGCTTATTGCTAATTAATTTCTAATTCTCATAATCCCCAACCCTATTGTGAACAGTTTCATCAGACTGAGACATTTGACAATTCTGTGAGAGAAATACATGGGATGCTGCTTTAAATTGTGCTAAATGATGAAGTCTCCAGTCAGTGATGCAAGGAGATGAAATTGTTGCTGTTACATAGGAAATTCTTTGTTCCTATGTAAGTAGGTATAACGAAAGCAAAGTGGTGCACACATCATGGAAAAATTGAGGCAGGTTTTACTTAAGACAGCACATAGCTAGTAGATTCAGACAATGGTGACTATGCTGTATGCATAGTCCCATTGTCAGAATCTACTAGCTATGACACAACATAATTTTGGCAATCAAAAGTGTGATGTTCCTGTAATAACAACTGATGAATAATTGCTGACGCCTTAGTGCGACGCTACTAATCGTGCAGTGTAGTCAGTTCGCGTTTGTATGTATGTATATATATCCGTCACACTTTAATTGCATGGGTGCAGTTTCTGTGGTCTCGTCCCCAGACTACTAGCCATGTGGTACTGGTCTGACCAGGACGCGATCGACGTGTGAAAAAGATCGCGCAAGAGCCAAAACGGAGCAGGAGCAGTCCAAGCGTGATCATACTAGAGAGCGAAAACGGAAACAAAGGGACACTGCATCAGAAGAGAGTAAGGCAAAGGAGAAGGAGTCTGACAGATTGAGGAAGAAGCGATGTATACAGGGAGAGTCTAGTGGAGACAGGTAGGACTACCGTTAAGTAGCTGCAAGACTTGCTTTTCTTCATCGGCGACAATGACTCCACCACAGCATGTATCTTTGTGTTTGGAGACTTGCACGACACTTCGCTCACTCCCTGAAACTCTTCTGACAACTGCTTTGCCATCTTCACCGCTATACCTCGTCCCCAGCAGCTAGCACCTACACACTACACGTGGTTACAACGGATATCTACTTGCATATTTTCCAGATATTCTTCTGCGCGAGGCATACTCTGCACATGCGTATTCCTTATTATTGTGTCCAGACGACAAGCTGTTTGGAGCATTAGTGGTGGCGTTACTTGAGTGCGGTTCCCAAATTCATCTTGTGCAGCTCCATCATGGAGAACTACTCTGGCAAGAAAACAGAGAGAAGCCTCGACTGCATTTAAGCTCTGTCAGAGAGTTAGACCCCAGCAACTCTCCAGAGTACGGAAGGAGGAAGAGCCGCAGAAAAATGTAAGGGAGAAGAAGGTGATGGAGGTAGTAGGGACCTGTTATAAGCTGCTACTTGCACGTGCAGCCGTCTTTTGGGGTTCTGGGTCAGTTTCGTATTTGGCTTTAGACCATGCATGTGCAGCGTCTTTTGGGGCTCCGAATTAGTTTCATGTTTGGCTTTAGACCATGCATGTGCAGCTGTCTTTTGGGGTTCCATATTAGTTTCGTATTGGCTGCACATGCTATCTTTTGGGTTTCTGGATTGGTTCCATATTTCGCTTTAGACCATGCATGTGCTCCTCTCTTTTGTGGTTCTGGATCAGCATCATATCGTAAATGTGAGGCAGCTTTTACTACCTCAGCATTTTTCTGTTTTTGATTTGCCAGTATCTTTGCTTTATGTCTTTCGTAGTACTTTCTATTTTTAGCACTCCGTGTCTTGGCACGATCTCCACTATGTTATCCTGAATGTTGAAGACTTGTCTTGCTCACACCAGGGAGTTCGGTATTGGACAGGGTGCTACTAACCTTATCTATTTTAGGTTACAGTAACATCGATGAGGTATTAACTCATTGCACGCGGAAGTAATTTACACGTTCCAGTTCAGCATTGCGGAAATTGCCCACGATCAGTGTTGTCATTCTGAAGGTCGAAGTTGACAAGCGTGCTAGCAAGCCCTGAGCTGTGTCAGTGGCTTGATCTGTGTACACAGCGTGTAACTAGGCTGGACTAGTTTATTTAAGTGTAAGTGGCTTATCAATGCCAACTAAGCTATTTCGGAAGCCATTCTGTTCTCACCATACCACGAAGCTGACTAGCAATTTGAAACGGCACGATTCTACCACTGGATACTTACAGCTCTGACTTATAGGCCAGTTTCCAAGTTATAGAAAGGTAGAACTCCTACCTCAAGTGAAAACTGGAGGCTGTTTGCTCGCTGTGTTCGAGTAAAAGCTTCATATCCGGCTGAACTCGTGATCACCCCCGAACTAGCACCGCCTCTTCCTGCCTACCCAGAGTGATGATGTCAGCAAACAGGTGTGGTCTAGCCTCATTACTTCTAAATATAAAGGGGCCTACCCCTGAGATTCACTAAGCTTGTTAGCTTCGCGGTAAATGGTGAGTTCTACTTTACAAGCCTATTATTAGGCTTTCCCGTGTAGACTAGTTGTAAGCACGTAAGCCTATATTTAGGCTTACTGCGTGCAATGAGTTAATACCCGACAAGCTCAAGCTAGCAATTGGAAGCTTTGATTGTACACAGAATGGACAAAACCATTCAAAACTTGTGCAGTAAGCAGCAGGTATTCGGCGTCTTCCACTCCGCCGCAACAATGACTACAGCCATTGCACATAATGCCACGTTGGAACTCTTAACAGGTTTTTTGCATACAGTACACGGGTACTGATGGCCAGGATTACTTTCAGTATCCCCAGAAGCCCAATCGGAAGCTTTGATTGTACACAGGATGGACAAAACCATTCAAAACTTGTGCAGTAAGCAGCAGGTATTCGGCGTCTTCCACTCCGCCGCAACAAGTGTGTGTCTATTGACTACAGCCATCGCACATAATGACACATTGGAACTCTTAACAGGTTTTTTGCATACAGTACATGGATACTGATGGCCAGGATTACTTTCAATATCCCCAGAAGCCAGCAACAGAGTCACAATAACTGCTGCTGGTCGATGAACACTGTATTATAGCCTTTGTGGATGAATCCTGTATATACCTTGTGTTTTAAGCCTAAGCCGGTTTTAATTTTTCCAGTCAACAGCAACTACTGCATGGCTATCAAGCATTGCATGGCAGGCAAATCTGACTGTCTCAGGGGATTCTCCAGTGATGGTGGTCATCAAAGGATCATGGTAGTGGGTTGGAGCCAGGTGTAAGAGGATGAGCCATACCCACAAACACATGAGCAAAAACCGCATTGTGATAGGAATGGTATTGGTTAGCTCTATGCAAGAAGGACCACAGTGAGTATATCGTGCAACTGTCACTAAAAACAAAGTTTTAACGTGGTTTCACTGAATACACCGGGTAGCACAATATTTATACTCTTTTTAATGCAACTAAACTAGGTCTATGTAAAGACCACAGTGAGTATATCATGCAACTGTCAGTTAGTGTACCCAAGTTAAAAAAACCTTCGGGTGACTACATTTACAGTATAACGTGGTTTCACTTGCAATATAAATGCACACTGCAGATGACTAAATAATTCAATAGTATTGGCAGTCAAAACAGCGTTTGTCATCAACAGTAAACCAAAGAACGAGAACAATCTCCAAGAAATGTCTGAATGAAGTCAAATGATCTCCAAGGCAAAAGGTTGCTATGTAAACATACGCATGTGCACAGTCGTACAAAATGGCGTCCCGCACAATGGTCGACTAGCAATGTGGCTGTGAATAGCTAGTATGGGTTCACTTGAAAATGTAAGGAGGCTGAGTTGTCGCTAGACTGCATGCTGTGATCAGCATCAGTTTTGTCCTAAAACCATGGTGAGTATTTAAACCATTCTGGAGATATCATAATTTGTTGAACATAGTGGTGTTAACAACAGCATTAGTCACACTCCCAGACGAATGACCATGGTCTTTGGTCTGGGAACGAGACTACGTGCGTGCATGCATACGAAATTGGAAAATAGCGTCCTACAAACGGACAGCAGCCGGGCAGTGCTGTGAACAGCTTTATCAACCAGGGTGAATTTGAAGCTACAAAGACGCTGAGTGGTCGTAGAGCTCCGCGCTGTGATAAGCATCAGTTTCGTGCTGAATTGATGGTGAGTACTTAAAACCTTTTCGAATGAAAAGGTATTGAGGGAAGAATAAGCATGTGACGCAAGTTCTGGGGTACTGTTGGATTTTTCACCTGAGAGAAACAAAGTCATTTCACTCAGTTTAGAGCTCACTGATCCAAGGTCACAGAAACCAACTAGTTTGGCACATGATTTGCTGAAAGCAAGGCCACTCTTAATCTTCATTTCGTTTATTAGTAGGCAGAATTTCTTCTTTTTGCCATCATTGCCCCACAGCATGTACATGCCTCATCTACCCATCCCCCTGGAACAGGCCGGGGTATCATCAAAGGAGAACTACTTTGAACAAACTCAAACGAAGCTACGTTCCAAGTGTACAAAGAGAAGCATGTCAAAAATATGAAAAAACGAGGATACAGACAAGAAAGAAATGGTACCAGGCCTTCTCCTGAGTTTTCTCCACAGTTTCGAGATAAAATCTGGGAGTGGCCTGGGAAAGAGGCTAGGGTAACAATATGTTGAGAATATGTAAACAAAAAAAGCGGCAGTTTCGTTCTTTGAAAGTGTAGCATCACTCCAGCTCACACGCTTGCTTGTCTTCATGGCACAACCAGTGTTCAGCCATCACTCTCATTTGCAGTTGCAGTTCTACTGAACAGATATGTTCTTTGACAATCCAAGTGGGGGTGGGTAATAAATTCGAGATGAAGTGCACATTGTTTTTGCCATGTAGGTGAACTATCATTTGAAATGCGTGTGTCACACACCTGATGCGTGAGACTCGGCAGGTCTGGTAGAAGGTTAAGGCATGCTTTAGTCTGTGGCAGTATCTTATCCGGGTGAGTGAGAATTGCATTACCGGTGAAAAACTATTTCCTGTGGTACAGGAGGTAATGGAAACACCTGCGATCAATTTTTTTTTACCAGTGATTACAGTTACAAGTGACTGTGCTAGTGCCAACCGACGGTTCTATAAGCTCTGCCAGGATAGAACCTTGGATTGATTACAAACCAAAACCCATTCTCGCCTGACCAATGACATTTGTTTTTTTGCGATCCACCCCACCTTCTAAAGAAAGCTCATAATTGCTTCAGCAATTCATACTCACACTCAGTGAGCTGAAAACTTCAGGTGAGTTCTATAACCATAATAACATAAATACTTACATTACAGTATTTTTTTTGAAATACATGAGAATATTGCATAAGTGCAGGGCTAAAATTTTTATAGTTACTCAAATATTCTTGCCAACGTATGTGAAGGGTTTACAGCACACAATGTATTGCAACTACACAATCGTGTTTATTGGAGCGTCAGCGCTTGCTCCACCCTCCATTGACAATCACTGAAATGGCAGGCACTCAATGATGTAGGGATCCCTTCTCTATAGCTATTCTTCTTTCCTCTTCTGCAGCCTCCTTCATTGTCTGCTCAAGAGAATTGCTCCAACACTTTCCGAGTGCCTTCTCAGTTGCCATGAGCGACTTCTTTGTCACTGTAGGGACACCCAATATGGAGGTTGTTTCCTGTAGGCGTGTGTGGCCACCACCATTGCACATCTGTCCCCACACAGTCGCCACATTGCATTCCCAGCGCTTCCCACTGCTCACCCCATCAATCTTGGTTGATGTGGAGAATGCTATTTCCAACCTGCAGTGGCAGCATTTTGCACTGAGGATGGACACCATACCATTGCAATATGTCTCACCAATGAAAGAAACATTTCCCTTGCATGAGTTGAAGTGTGCTGAAATATCATCATCAAAGGAAGCCAGTTGATTCAGTTGTTTATGTGACTTCCTTCCAGGAGGTTGGTGGCACATTGGAGATTAATGTTTTGTTTTGCCTGTGTGTTGTGGTATTGTGATGTATTTCGTTTTTGATATTTTCCCCTGCTAATGTGTGCATACTTCATATTCCTCTGATTTCCCATTGTTACTCACTGTTCAAACCACCAAGACTTTTACAACGCTCTCTGAAGTTACTCACAATAACTGACAACAACGGAAAATTCTATCTTCCCGGGTAATGCCTGTGCATGCGCAATCAGTATTCACTTGAACTTTGAACTCGTACGATTTGTGTTTGAAGCAGGTTTTTTCCAGCCAAATATAAAATTCAGAATCTGTGTATGTGAAGTGGTATAACCTCAAATGGACTATAAAACAAACAACGCAGTGTACGACGAGAGTTTTTTTTTTAATATCGTCAACAGTAAGTATACACAACAAAATAATTGTGTGATACTATATAAGTATCACCATAGTACAAAGGTATACCGGAAAATATCACGAGTTTGTTGCCGTCTGTATTGTTACGAGTGCGCAGCACGAGTAACAATTCCAACGGCAACAAACGAGTGACTTGTAGTACCTTATACGGATTCTTGCGTGACTTGCAGTACTGATACGGATTTTCGTGTGACTTGTAGTAAAAAATTTGGCTTTTTATAAACTGTATGCAGCCGCAAGGCTTCCCCATTGACTCCCATACATTAGCGTGAGTTAGATGTATGATAAAATCAAGTTAGAGGAAAACAGACTACTATTTCTCAAAAACCGAGAAGTACTTTCTAATAAAGCCTTTGTCTTGCACTCAAAAATGTTACGAATTGTCCATCTGCGTTGCCGTTACTCCCTCCCGGTTGTTTGCAGAAGCAGAATTTGGGTGAAAAATTTGCGAACTTGGACCATGCATGAACGGTGGCTACTTAGAGATCTCTCATCGCTTTTCGCTGTGTAAGTTTTTTTTGGGCCTCTCGACTCATCTTTCGTATTTTGCGGCTGTAGCCTAACACACACAGCCACTGTGAGTTGGTCTGTCTGGACCTGTGACTATGCCCACTTCCATATTCCGTAACCTTAAGCAATTGGAAAGCTGTTTACGATCTATCATATCGACAGGTGGAGGCTGTGGTTGTTGGTGGCAAACTAACTCCTCCTATTTTATTTTTGTCATATATTTCAACAAATGACCTGCAGTATAATTGTGTAAGTCTTCTTGGCTGCTGGAGACACCTTCATTGTAATTTGTAGATACGTGTGCTTCCCACATGTGGTGTATTTTTTGGCTGAGCCGAAATTTATGAAATGCAGGCCAGATATTTCCAGTGATGGCTGAGGGAAGCTTGCACCTAACCCTGCATAAATGTTTAGAATCACATAATTTAACTATCCCTTGTGCTTGTGCTCCTTGAGTCTACAATGTTGATATAATTATACCTCTCAGTGGAAAATGCTTAAGAAATATACAATTGCAAGCTTATTCACCTCTTCAATGTGGAGTAACATAACTTTCTCAGTCCGCTGTTCCCCATCTTCTGGTACTATTGCCTCAAGCTCTCATCACTTCCTCTGTGGATAACACGAAGCTCGCAAGCCACACCCTTTGCCGCTTACCGTATGTTACTAGCGAGACTAGAATTTCTCTGTACTCTTGGAGCCCCGCATATCTCTTCAATACACTGTGGCTGCGAACCACGCTCTCCGAGTTTGAGGAAGATGGAGTCTTCTGATTTTACGTCGATACTCGCCAAGTGCGCGCGTCTACCGTGACCTGTTGGGCGTGGCTCTAATTGCATCCCTTATTTAGCGCATATCCTCTATTAGGCGCATGTTTGCTTGCCACTTACGCTCATAAGCGCATGCGCTTATTAACCAGAGTCTACGGTAATTATGGTTGTATACTTGTCCCATCGGCGAACCAAGAAAAGTATGAACGGGATGAGTTCTGGGTATGTCACGATGAGAAAGGCTGACAGTTAAATGTATGGTCCACACACTTAAATTTGTTTTAGACCCCTTCCTGTGAGTCATCACACACCACCAGATCAATTCCAGGCCTTCTCCCCCGTGCAAGCAATCAAGTCAGTGAAGGCCTGGGAGATCAACGCCTGGACAACATATTGTCAGCTGGCACTGTAATATGAAGGTGCTGTCATGAATGGTCCAGATTGGAGCAGACTATCAAAACTGCCCCTGTGTTACACAAGGGCTTTCCAGACAGCATTAGTGTACACGTCATTTACACTGCCCAGAATCAATATTTAGGGTTTGGCTTCCTGTTTCAATTCATTCACCGTTTTACTACAGCTCTGCTGAGTATAATACAAGGTTGGTTCTTCTACCTGTTCATACGAGAAATGTTTGTTTCCTATTTGGGCTTTGCTGCATCTTGGACGAATACGTAAAGTGCATGCAAGTGCTTGCAAGTTGAAAAGACCGTGGTAAGTCTCGTGATCGAGGCAGCTGCAATTTTTTTATCAACGAAAAATACGGCTGGCTCGCGAGACTAGACTGCAATCTCTTTAACTCGCACCAGGGCTGCTTGCACATATGGCCAAGACACTGCGAAAATTAGAAGAGAAAACTTGGCTTTCCTTACAACTTCTAGACAGGAACACAGACATGTACACATAGAACTAGCTTATGTACAATGTGTCACTTACCCACAGCACTTAATTCAGCCACTTGACAGCACCAATGGCAAAGATCCTAGAAAAGATTCTTGCTAGACCATGGCAAGTGCTTGCAAGGGATTTTAGCAAGTTTGGTGAGTTTGACAAGATCTCTTGAAGGGATTCTTGCGAGACACGTAGCCATCCTTAAGTTCCACCCATACATGTCAGATCCAGGTGTTGCTGTTACTTCAACTTTGCATGGTGGCATGTCAGACGAATCTCATCAAATCTTGCTAAAATCACTTGCAAGAACTTGCGTGATCTAGCAAGAATCTTTTCAACACGCACTCTGTGAATCAACACGTGCTAGGAGCAATGCCGCAGGTTGATTCAACACAGGCATTTTTGCAGTGTTCATCACTGCCTCACAATTTGGAGAGGTCTGATATTTCTCGTTGTTGAAATTCAATGCTTCACTCCTTATGTTTCTAAGAAGATTTGTTTGAAAGACAGTGCTTTCAGCTACCTTCCAGAAAAAAAACGCTTTGCTGTAGCCCACACGGTTCTCAAGAAAACTCGAGTTGAAAATAGCGCTTATTTAGACGTTTAAGGTTACGATCAACCACGCCGAAGGCTGTTAGCATAGCAAATTTATTGCTATAATATTTTGGAAAACCGTAACTGATATTTATGTCGAACAAGTTACAGTCCAACAACACATGAACGAAATATATTATTCGGAGAGAAATTAGCTTCTGTTTAAAAACGCCCCAACGCATTTGAACCAGCAATTAGCCGCACCGCTCGAACGATTTTGCGCCAAATTACTCTGTGACTGTAAAGAGTTCAATCCTGAAATTTTTTCTTGCACTACTTCACGGTATTTACTAGGTCGGCACTTGAAGATATCTGGCGCTTTATGTATACTTTTTGTAGGAATTTAACTGCTTTAGGCATAATAAATGCGCTTCGGAGCGTAGAATCTTCAAGTCCAATTTTCAAGATTTCTTTAAGTGCCGCCTTGCTAAATACACTGCGCTACCCGTACAACACACCAGAACACTGAAGAAACGCTTTCCTTGCCTTATATTTGGCGCAAGGATAAGCTATCTGCTTTCGAAATACGGCAAGGCCTCGAGCATCGCCAGTGGGTTTGGGGATGCGCGTTCGTGCAGTGTCTACAATAAATAATTGTGTACTATGTCAACTATAATTGCTTACGTAAACAATTAGCCCTTGTATGCATTTCACAGGTTTTGAACCAGTTGATCATCACCTTAATCCATGCTGACTGGGTGCGACCCTTGTACTTTCTGTGTAAGTAAAATGTACATAGATTTGGTCGCTTGCAGAACTACTGTCTTGGCTAGCTGTGGAAAGGCTTTGGTCGACCCCTGCTTGACCATTTCTCTCCTTTTTTTAGTGCAAATAGGCATATAAACCACTCCTCTGCCTTTGTAGGGGCTCTATTTCTGGCACTGTAGGCAGTTTTCAGTCAGGAGGAATGTTTACTGGTCGGAGAGCCCTGACCGTTGTAAGCTTGCTAATAAGGAGGTGTGGTCAATGTCACGAACCCCAAACCCTTGGCTCATGTTTCCAGTGCTAGTTTGCAGCAGAAATGGAAATATGGATGATACAAGGTATCCATAGCTTCAGAAAAACTTCTAGAAAATGAAACTCAGTGTATAGTGGTTAATTAATCAATATCGTCATGTCCACAACATTATAGTATAGTGCATCTTGGAGATACTACAGTCAGTACAACTTCACAAACTGAGTGTGGAGCTCAATTATCATCACTTGCAGATGTGCTATGGTGTCTTCCAGAATCTCAGGAGCAAACAACAGATCCACGACCTGAAATGTTGTCAAAGTCATATAGTATAAGTAACTGCCTATTATTGGAGCTATGAGTGAGCTTCATGTTACACAATACAAATTAAGGTCAAGTTAATTGCAGTCAAGCATGCATCCGTTTTTACTCAATGCTAGGGCATGGATACACTTCAATTTGATTTACTGTCTCACAGGCCGCACATTATTTCAGGTATAGGGTCTGTAGGTCATTTTACCTTGTATTCTTAGTATACGTATGTGCACTGTAACAAACCTTCAACAGTAAGTAGTTTTGCCAGTGTTTGTCCTTTTTGGGGCTGTACCTTCCGATCTCATAGGGCAGCACCCTCCCAAGTAGCCACATCTTAAGCTCTGAGACACTGTTTTCACATATATACAGGAATATTCATTTTCATGCAGCCGTGGTACATAGAAATATGGGCATGCCCAGCATTATATCTATATTGAAGACTTACTGGTTTCACCTACATAGCTTCTTCATAAATGTTTATGATATTCAAAACTTGATAACCATTTACTGTTGACTTTAGCTTCTCTACCGTTTTGCTGTCTTGGTTGTTGACCACAGAACGTCACTTGTGATGTGAGAAGGATGATTTCCCACTTCCATGTACCCAAACTCCATGGACTCAAGGGTTTGTGACAGGGTAGCAAAGGAGAGGTAGTTCTTGGTGATACAATGCTGCGTGATGAGCTTGGCCTCACACACCAGAGCTCCTTCCAAAATATCATGCATGATGTCTGGGATCAGACCACCACCACAGATGTCGAAATACTTTAGTTCCAGAAAAATTGACCTCCTGTTGATTCCATAATGCACTGAGTGCTCATCCTGTCTACCTCCTTCCTCCATTTCCTCACATTGCTTTATGTGGTCATCAAGGCAACGGGTTACAAAATTTCTCATCGCAGAACTATTAAGAAATATCAAAATCAACAGAGTTCAATCACAAGTATTACAAGTTGTGTTGTATGTTAGCACACATGGGCTGAAATATATAACAAGCTGGGTTGTGCCTCCTGGAACTATTCTTCATCCTGGGATGTAACATCAGAACGTCAGCTGGGGTATGCAACTAGTGTAAATGGCTAGTCACTTGGTGTCCTACTAACCTCATTTTTACACTCCTCCGAAGTACCTATACAATGCTGGCAACGGTGGAAAACCATGAACCCCTCTTTGAACCGCCCAATGCATTACTAGCAGGGTTGTCTGCTGATGCTATTGCAATGGTGCCATAAATGGTTTTGGTGTACCATTCACCTGAAAGCTGCAGCCACTTTCCTAAGTCAGAAGACAAATATCAAGTGATAATTTCTTCTAAGTAGATTATACTACCCTCATTTTTACACATTACACTACTAACACTATCAAGTACTGCATACCAGTTTCTTGATATCATGTGTGGCTGAAGTACAGCATCTAGTGAATACTTTGCTATGTTTTCACTTTCGCAGATAGCAGCAAGTTGGATCATGTGGTGTTCAGTTGTCATGTAATGCACATTAATGCTATACATAGTGACAGTTGTTGTGTTTAGTTCATTTTATATCCCCAGGTTTGGGTTGTATTATCACACTTTGGCTAAACTATGTTATAATCATTACCCATTTTGTGCTTCTTCTTTTTTGATCTGAGTGGATTATAGACTTCCACTTCGTCATAGTAGAAAAGAATCTGCAATCCTTCAACATGGTCAGAGAAGAGTGGGTGTTGCTGATAGGCCTCTCCATCACAGTAGTCCCTCAGCACACCACACTTTTGGATGGAACGATCTCTTTCCACCTTTAACAAAATAACAGTATCAGTGTCAGTGTTAAAATCATTCTTTTATGTTGTTAACTAAGCTACCTGGTAATTATAGTGCTAATTAAGTACATTATAGCAGAACAGATAACCACTATTTTACCTCTGCAATCAGGGCATCATTGTTTAGCAGATGCTGGATGGTTTTTCGAATGGGGATATAAACCAATTGTGTCCTCAACTTCTGCCACTCTTCGTTTATGTCCACATTCAATGGGTCTACTTTCCTTTCCCAGGACAACTTGAACAGGTTCCTAAAGAAATAGGAGGCAACTTCTTTGGCTCGCCTGGACTGTAGACGAGGGTACTGGGCTCGACTCTGAGCTGTGATGGATTCCTTCTTTCTTCCTTCCCCAGTAAAGTAAGCCACTCACTTTGCCAGCTTAGTTTCAAGCATAATAGTTCTGTTAAGGGTAGGCTCACGCAGGCAGGCTTCACAGACACTCACGAGAGATATAATCTACACATCAAGTGTATATGAATGGACTTTGTTGTTATTGTTGGCATTTCCTAGCAGTGAGCCATATGCATTTTAAGCCATGGAGGGGAATAATCAAGGCATGCAGGGTATAATCAAGGCATGGAGGGGAATAATCAAGCCATTAACTGTTTAGTACATCATTGATCCTAAATTACAGTACTTACCACGAGCCCAAAGTGTCTTTGAAAGTATGCCAGCTGTTGATGCTGAGTTTGAAGCGCACAAAAGATGTTCATGAACATCTTCGGTCATATGCACCATTGCTGAGGTAATGATGTCCTCACTTATCCCCGCTTCTGTTAATGCTCTTTCCACTCTTTGGCGACAAGATGTCATTGCCACCTGGTGAAGTGACTGAAAGTCACCAATCATGGCATCCATTACAGACAAAGGGAGGCGATGTTGTTCTTGAGCCTTTAGTATTCATGCGGCTGCTGCTCTTTGTTAGGAGACTTCTGTGAAATCATCTCCCATCGTTTGAGTTTCTGTGCTGTTGGTACCTGCACAGTTGATACTCTCATCCATGCCACTGAATTCATCCTCATCAGCTCCAGGTTCCATCTCAACCTCCAAACTATGTCCTAAGTCATCCTCTGTGTTGGTTTCGAAAAGTTGTGAAGTTAGTGTAGGTTTTTCTGCACCCTTGTAACCCACAGCATATTTTGAAACCAGGTGCATCAGCATGGCTGAGCCTCGTGTGCAAGATAAGATTGTTGGGAGTGATGAGCAGTTGCACAGGGCAAGCCGGCATAGCATACAAAGTGGGATTTAACTTGAACCAGTGTAAGTCTTTTGTCCTTTGTCTGGGCTACCTGACGCAAGTATGGTGGTCATGAACTTGAGGCCAAGCTTGGGTATTCCTAGATGCCTCTTCTTCGTCACGCAACCATGTCTCCGGCATTAGCTCCCTCATCTCAACGTCCTCCAGGCGAGCGATTTTTTGAGCCAATTTTTCTGGAATGGGCAGCAGCCCTTCAAGCCATGAATGACCCCGCAGGAACAACAGAGAACTGTGACGTCACGTGCACTGTTTTGAACAAGGCCACAACTGGTGGAACAGGCATTGGATTTGAAGTGACAACTGGTGTTGGGTGTGTTGCGGGTGAAACCCTGATGTTGGTGCAACACTAGCCAGTAATGGCACCTCTGTGAGGTGGGAGAACACTCAATCCACCCACAACCCCCGATCCTGATACATTCCTAGCACCAGATACCGACACACCGCTGGGACTCAATGTGCCATCAGATGTCACTGTCGTACTTGACCCTGATGTACCACCACCTGTTGTACGTAACAAACTGCAATTTCATCTTTTCACCTTGTACATGACCCCCTTGTATTTCCGCCCTGGTCACTACTGGCCTGAGGTAACATCCTGTCTATGAGAGCATCAAGTCCCTCTGAGCCTGCTTGTAGCTGCAAACACTTAGTAGAATACCCTGTTCATACCGACACCTATCATCCTGCTTGCAGCCACAAGCATGCACTATTATCCTGCTTATACCAAGCACTTTTCACCCTGCTTGTAGCAACAAGCACTATTATCCTGCTTATACCAAGCACTTTTATCCTGCTTGTAGCAACAAGCACTATTATCCTGCTTATACCAAGCTTGTAGCAACAAGCACTACTTATACCAACCACCACTGACCCTGCTTGTGGCAACAAACACTAGCTTACAGAGCAAACTTCCTGCTTGCACCAGCGAGCACGCAATTGTGCGTGGGCCCAAATGCCAGTTTTATAACCATAGTATGTCACCTGCAAGCTGAGTTTACCCTGTTCGGCTAAGTGTAATGTATATACCGCTCTTCTCCAAGCGCACTTCCTGTTTTCCCACGCAAACACTGCTCCCTAACCACCACGCATGCAACTACTTAGCACCCACTTAAATACCTGTTTACAGCCAACGAGTTGAACTTATCAACCCAGAACTGTAGAATGTAACATCACGAAACCATGCTGCATTCCCTCAGCACAGCCACAACAGCAGGGGTGTAGAAAATGGTATGAACAACTACCAAAAGAACTACCCGCAAGAATCCTTACATTACATGGCTGTAATGAGTGTACTTGGGGTGATACTTGATGGAATGAAAGTAGCCAACACCGATGTTCCAGCAACCAACCTAGAGGTAGGACTGACCACTGGGTTACCGATGCTTGTGTTGATCAAGCTCCCTTGCGAGACCATCTTCAAAGCGGAAATGTATGTATTGATGACGAGCAACTGCAAGGACCAAAAACTTGGCACGCTGAAAGCTGTCAGTCTACTGCAAGCAGCTGAGGTATGCGCGACACCAAATGTAACTAGGTAATGCGTTATCCACGGGCTACAAGAGCAAGACTGCAAAGCTCCAATCAAGTTATTCATTGGTCGGCCCTGCGCCCCACCTCGGCCCAACCTCACAGTGCACGCCTCTCTCCCAGTTAACTTGGTTTAACTACATTAAACCTTATTAAATTTTAAGTTACCTACAACAGGCTGGATGAAATAGATGATAAATCACCCTACAGAACAAATGAACAATACATATGCATACAACACTTAGTATTAAGCCTACACATGTGTAGCCTTGTCCCAAGGCTCCCCACCCCGAAGAGAAGCCTTGTACTGAGTTTGCGCATGGGAAAAATATGCCTTTATATTCCCTGTAAAAAAACTTCATACATTTACCTCGTCCATACTAACCAAGAAAACGTAGTTTTCTTTGAAATAGACTCCAGCGGCAATTTAACTTGTAGAATCCTGCTAAAATACTACTTTTAAAAACAGGCAATCACATCTTTCCACAACTTGGCCCGCTATGGCATTGTATGATACGCATAGTGGTCTGAGGGGATTCCAAAGGAACCGCTTCACTTATTACAAAGGATTGTAGCGGGTGATCTAGAGCTCACCTGGCAGTATCCACTGAGCGAGTTTCGTTCCGAACAAGCGAGTGCGCCGTTGTGAAAATCAATTTCACATTTCACTATGGGCCTCTATGGCAACCCGTATGATTACGTCATTCACGTAGCACTAATTGCTGTCCCGCGCACACCACTAATTACTAGCTTCCAACCTCCTCTGGAACAATAATATATGTAAGTGGAAAAATGGAGACCTGGGGGTAATCCATAACATTGAGTGGATGCAATGTAGAGAGACTTATCAGCCCTTCCTTTTCTTCCAACTCTAATTCACTAGTTTCATTGTCATACCATGGATAAACCAAAATTCCTTCCTATGGAGGAAAAATGTGTATGAGCTTAATGTGTGAGTAAGGTTAAACCACCGGTGGACACTGGGAATGGCATGGGAACATGGTAGTCTTGGAACCAGACCCTCGAAAAATAAAAAAGGAGGGTCTGGTAATTGCGCTGGGGTAGAAATGTACACTGCACCTGGTATGCAGATGCACTTTTGATTGGCTTTTGATTAGCATTGTTATGTGTATTTATTGGAAATGCTAGCTAAGAACAAGAATAGGAACAAAGGCTACTTTTTAATCTGGACAGCAGTAATACATTTAGACAGATGACTCAAATACTGATGGCACTGCATGGGCCTGCATGGGCCTGCATGGGGACGACTAAGAGATCTTATCCCATGCAGTGATATACTGGAAGTAGAGAAGGCCTGGATCATAGCAAGCATGTTTGATGCAGTGCATAGGAACCGTAGTGGCTGCTGTATAGGCTTTGGCTGCTATATTTTAGCCCGTAAATTAAGATTCCTAAACAGGTTATAGCTCAGCAGTCTCCTCGTTGCAGCAGTCTCATATGCAGTTACATGCATATATTTATGCACTTTAAAACAATCAGAATCTTGCTGGTGGAATGGCCCTAATGCATGTGCATTGACCAGTACTACTGCGAGCGATGAAATGCTGGGCGGTCTCCTGGGAACGACAGCAAAGTTACGATTTTACTGTTTTCTACATAAATTACTGGATGGTTTGGAAGGTCTGAGAATGAGGCTAAAATATTATACCTACATGCTTGAAAAAAAATTTATTTTGTAGCCTAAGGTGAGCGTTTTTGAAAAATTTGCCTCTGCGCATAGCGCGGTGAATCACTGTGCTGTGCTTCGCCCAGCACCACATGACAGCATGGCCTCTTTACTTCCAATTTTGTTCCTATGACTAAGCAACTTAAATGAATGTACGTGAAAGCCTTACTAAAATGTCCAACTCCTCTAGTGGACTGTTTTCTGAATCTGTTTCCAACATGTCTGACGTGTCACTGCCATGCACTGGTTTACTTAATGGGGTCGGCCATTGTCGCTGTAGACAGAAACGCCAAGTTAAAAATAGAGCAGAATCATCAACACAGTAAACACAACGACTAGTTACAACTAGTCAGATGATTCATCATCGTGGGGCGAGCCTGAGCAAGCAGCACACGGCTGCCAAACTTGATAATGCATCATAGTTATCAATGATATGCCCCACCTCCCTCCCCTGGGGATAGGTGGAGCAAGGGTGGAGATTTTACTAACCAGGAAGTGGTTAATACCCCATCAATGGGGCAAGATATGTGCTCCACCTACCCCCCCAACACACACATGGGGATGCACATGGGGACCCACATGGGGATACACTCAATCACAATTCAACATCCAAAACACAAGAATTACAGAAATATTCAACAGTGCAGACATCCAATCTACACACAAGAATTACAATAATATTCAGGTTCGCTATCTGGTGTAACACTGATACAGTTTCCATGAAACCATGAATCGCAACTGTCACAGCCAATCCAATACTCTGCCTCCTCAGTCTGATCACAATACACAGCTCCACAGATTCTACAAGAATACAAACTGCCTGATGTGATTTTGAGCATCTCTTAAGCCTCCTGGTCTCCGCATTCTTGGCAGCTCCTCTCTTTCGATTGGAAATCAACTGTCTTGAGATGGTCCAACCACATCACCACTTCTCCTACTGGTAGCAGTGTCTGCTTTGCGATTTTCTCCAGCTGTTCATCTGCAGGATCTCGCCCTTTCAAGGAACTATAGAAGTACTCTCTTCTGGCTGGCCACAGAACACACTCAGTCAGATGAACACGTGGCACATGGAGTGCAATTTAATTTTGTTTACCATCGGCCGGGGCCGCCCCAGGGGTGGGGCAGGAATTGTGAGACAAATGCCCTATCTATCCCCGTAGTTGTCCCCAGGAGGGGAGGTGGGGGGATATCATTGATAGGTGCATAATAACTAAGTCCTCACCAAAGGAAGGTATCACAAATTGCATGCAGTGACCTTTCTCCAGCCAAGGCAGCTACTATGACTACACATGAATAGACTAAGCTTATGAGCTGAATCTCTGGTGCCTATGAGTGCCGTTTATGCATGGCTCTTACCTGAAGCGATCTCAACCCGGCGTGTATAATTTGTACGGTCTACAAGCAGCCTTCCGTTAATGGTCAGTCCATAGCTGCCGTAACAAACAGGAAGTAAGTTGCCGTGCGTGCTTCAACTTGAGCCGTCTTCGCTCCGGGTAGCTGACGCTGCACTCTGGCAGTAGCCCCTTCACCTACTGACCATGAGGCTACCTATACATTCAATTTTCGGGAAATATTTAAATGCGCATTTAAAATTTACGGTATATGGCCGCAAGCCAACCGACAGACATACACTTGTGTCTTGCAATGCAGTCCCGCTAGTGTGGGACTCGCCCCAATGAATGGACTTCTGCTCACCTCGGTCCAGATTTTCCAACGAATCCCCAGTGTAAACTATTACAGCGCTGTGCATGCGCAGTAAGGAACAATTGGGGAATGGCTAAGGCTGCTTGCAGCTGAATGCTATTCCCGATTGTATGCGGAGGATGAAGGCGAACATCAACATGTCCTTCGCATAGTCCCTTCACATGCTCGCCTCACAGCTGTTTGTATATCTCATTAATAACTGGCGCATGCGCCCTGAGTTCTGTATCCTGCCTTCTGTATCCCGCTCTTGATCGGGCTTATCAACAATCAGCTTTGAGTATATGTTATACATTACAGTTTCAAGTGTAAGTAGCATCAAAATTCCAAGTATACATCGCTCAAGGTTGCAGGAAAACCCGTCCAAACAGAAAGTCTTTGGCCTGCTTTTACTTTTTCGAAAACCATACGCCAACTCTCACATTTGCAACGGTAGAACTCGACAACTCAATCGCTGACTCGTTCTTTTATTCGCATACCTATAATAACACAAGCACCTTTTGGCACATAAATTAATTTTCAGTTCACAACTATGCACTTACGTAAACTATGAATGCTAGTTAAACAAAGTTAATCAACAAACGACTCTTGACACGCAATTGCAGGGGTGGGCTTTGCGCATGCTCAGTCCACGCTTGTCCTTGGCAACTGCCTTTGCACTCGCCTGTATCTACTAAAAAATTTTCCCACCCATGTACCCAACCCCCTTTTCAGACTACATTTCTCCATCTTAAATAGATGTGATCTGAGCTGGGCCGATATTTGGAGGTTCCGCCCCCAGTAATTTACCCCCAAGCTTCGGACAATGTGTACATCAAAGTTCCAAGTATGTGATGTTTAAGAATGATCATTTGCTGCATTTTCCCATCAACCTTCATTTTACGGCAGTGCAGAGGCCAAGGATCATACAGTCTTTTAACAGGCACAGTTTCAAATGATTCAGTAGCCTTGAGTATGTATGAGTGGTGGTGGTCATCAAATGCCAGTGTTTCAGCTACCCGTACATGTAGGGTAATGTTGTCATTAATGACATATATTCCCTTGAGGTGACCAAACGCTGGATAGTCATCCTCCACCCTCAGGACAATACTGCAGGAGCTCTTGTAGGTAATACCTTCCACCTTCACCCAGTTAGCCCTATGGTATGAAGATCAAGCAAAACTCATAAGTATAAATTGCTCACCAAGTCAGACCTAAGGGAGGTTTGGTGACTAGTTCTGGCCTTTAACTTTTGTGAGGTGCTAACAGTAAATATAAAGTGGAATGTAGCAGCTCATTACCTGTAATACTCCTGTCCACTGGTTTTTAGCGCTTCCGGCAGATCAAGCTGTCCAACTGTGTCACCTACAGAATTGAATGGCAATGAGTAGTCTGGTCCATTTGCCCATGCAAAGTTAAGAGCCCTACCTGGACCAACTTCTGGTTTGTCATGAGGAAGAGTGTCACTGTTCAACCACTGGTAGCACTGCCATAGCTGATGCCTCATTGCAAGCGTCCACGGAACGTTGATAAAGTTACCCACATTCTGAGCCATCTTTTAAAAGTAGCTGTGTTTGGCCTCGTACCTCATCATCCAGTGTCAGACTAAAGGTCCAAACCGTCTAGATTGTGTTTCATCAGCTGCATTCCACTGAAAGCAACACTTAACCCAGTGTATTACAGCAGAAAATCCCAACCCACCACATGCACTGCAAGCATACAATTACAGCCAACCAGTTTAGGGCTTCTTATTATCAATGAACAAGTATACTGATTAGTATACTGTGTAGGTATTGTCAGTATTGTAACTGTACACTATACGAGGGTAATGGTGCGTTGTGAAGTCGTAGATCATGAGCTTACCTGCCAAGTTCTAGCTACACAGGAACAGTTCTCGGTCCTTCCTGAGATGAAGAACTTGTTTTATGATGCTATTCACGCTTCGATGAAGGCTGTGTAGCATTTGGTCAAACTCGGCTTCTCTTTGGGTAACATGCAGTTCTTATCCAACCCATAAGCCCCCATACAGCTACTTTTACTTGCGCTTTCTCCCGCACACTAGCTACAACTCAACAGGATGTGGATGTTTGTGAAAAGGTATACGGTGTGTGATTTGTAACACCATACAATGTGTGTGTGTGCATGTTGGTGCTAGTGGTTGAGTGGGGGGATGTATGTGCATGTACATGCATATATGACAGTGCAGGTTTGATAATTTGCTTGACAATGAAAATGCTTTATTGACCTTTTGGGGTCTGCATGTATACTGTAAAATACAGTTTTTGATGTTTTCCTCACCTTTTCCACCACATAAATTCATCCAAATAGGTGGATATCTCTCTTACCATACATATTGCCTTTTATCCTCTTAAATTTTTCCTTTGGCCTATTTCAGCATGACTAAGTGTTCTGAGTGTTCATTGCAGTGGTTTGGCAGAGGAGGTTGGACACACTTACGCTGTTCTTTTCTGTCAAAATCTAGTCATATTTGTCATACTTAGTGGAGTCTGTGTCACACTGTCATAGCATGACCCAGGCCGATTTTACTTTACTGTGACATGTATATCCCTCTAAGCCGTCCACTGTTGTGAATACTGTGAAGATGAAGTGAAGTGCAGTAGAAGCACAGTAGCTCAATTCTGGAAGTAGACTAACACCACAATACAAGTTTTGAGAAAGTAAGCAACATAAGTAGTGGTAAATCTTCAGTTTATACATGTGAAGGCTTAATTCACTATGGTGACTGCAGCAGTGGTAGTGGTGGGCAGTGCTGGTGGTGTGACTGGTGGTGTGATATAAACAAAATTGAACCAGTGGTTGGATGCCAATACAGCATTACAAACAGGAAATGAATTTCAGCAATGAGCAATAAACATGTAAGGCTTCACTACAGTGACTGCAGTGGTGGTGATGTATGAGGAATTATTCTGAATGTTTACCTATTATTCTTCTTTTATTCCAACATTCATACCCTATTATTCCTCCAGATAAAAGACATATGATGACCTGATATTCTCATATTTGTCTTAATATTTACACAAGTCGAACAAATCGGTGTGCTGGCGGGATTGATTTTGGGGTGTAAGTAAAGAATGTTGCTGGCTTCTTTTAGCTCCAAAAGGAGACGGATTGTGCTTTTTCTTCAAGTTCGAGACTCACTGTGCCATCAAGCTCTGTTGGCTCCGTACCCATGCTTCCAAAAGTAGCCATTTTGTCGCACAAGTTTATTCCCAGGAAACCCACTGATTATTCTGGAAATATTTGTATTCCTTCCACTACCTAATATTAATCCCAGAATAATTTCCTCAAGCCTAATGGTGGTAGTAGTGTGGTGGCAGTGGCAGTGCTGGTGGTGTGAGTGGTGAGATATAAACAAAGTTGGACTGCTGGTTGGATACCAACACAAACAATACAAAACAGGAAGTGAGCAACAGGCAATAAACAAAGTTGAGCTATTGGTTGTTCACCACCACAGCAGGCACAGAACAGGACTATTACAAAGACAGGACAAATCAGTTGTCTTCTCTGACTCTTCATCTGATATTATGCCTTCTGCTTTCCCTTTGTACAAATATGTAATCTGGAGCACCCTAAAGGGAAGTTGGAAGTTTGCCACTTGGATTAAATGACAGTGACAAACTGGACACTTTTACCTTTACCGTCTTCTACCCAGGAACTGCATCCTACAGGGAAGTGAGAATCTGGCCCACAGCACAGAAACCTGCTGAGTATGTAGGTATCTCTTGTATCTCCATACTGTAAAAAAAAAAGTGTACCAATAAACAAAATGAGAAAAGTAAAAACAAAACCCGCCACTTCCTGCAAATATTGAATTCGAGTTTTTTGAGGTGACTTTATCCGGACAGGTTGTTTTCAGCTAAACTCAGATTATTACACCAACGTGTTATAGGGTACTTGCATTGTATCAAACTGAATTATGAAGCCCGGCTCTGCTACCATAAACACGATATAAGCTCGAACTCACAGGCAGGTCAGCAAAATACTTGAATGCGTTACTATCGACAGCTTGGTATGCGTTTTTCAAAAAGCGCGATTTCACCGGCTTCCAGTCTGTATACGGTTGTCTTTCTGTCTATAGACACAATGTAAGTCCTCGCTTTCATAACCGCTGTCTTTCCCAACTGTCTTTGCCAACTTTTAAGCCGCCTTTTTACAGGAACACATGTCAATTTTACAAGAGAGCAAGATTCTTCTCCTATCAGAACTGACCAGAAAAGCATCAATGTTCAGTGATACCAGCATTTTCCCAAGGTTTTGTGGCTGCAAATGGCATGTGCAGTGGACCTTTGAACTCGATTAAAGATGCTGGAAGTAGCGGGTTTTAGATGAATGAAGTGATCAGAAACTATGATTTTTGTTACTATGGCGTTACACTGGTTCACCCTCAGGGGAGGAACGAGACAATAGTTGACTTAACATGCATAGTAAGTGGCAAAGAACTCTCAAACTTTTTCGCTAACAGGAATGAGTACTGAATTTGTATGAGCATCTTGGGGTACAGGTCATACTTGATATACTGTATTCTACGTATTATCTGCCCATGGGCGGGCCACTCAAGTGTTAGCTGCTAGCTGAAAGAGGGGGGTGGGCGTATAATACATAGTTTTAGTAAACGCGATGTAGTATCCACCCACCCAGGAAGTTCAGCTACAATTATGTAATTAATTATGAGCTGGTTCATAGAGAGTAACCTCCACCCGTTCTGTTGCGAAATGAACAGAGCTTATCTTCAGAAATATGCTCACTGCCTTGAACTACATCTTGTGTACACCCACTTATTGCTGTTAACGAATAAATAATAAATGAATTATTAATCAAACCTATACAATTATATGTGAGATCTCTGATGCAGCTGCTGAACTTTCATAATGTGGTCCAGGTGCTCAACTGCCTGTGCTAAAAGCTGTCAGGTGGTTCATGTGTCCCCTTGATTACCAGCCATCATGCATGCAGCATGCAGTGGAGAAGACCGAGACCTGAGTGTTTAATATCGGACCACGTGGCCAAATAAAAACTGTACATGCTGGCCCATCAAACCATTGAGTGGACTGATCACTACAGCAAGAGCATCAGGACCAACTGCCAAAAGAGTATGAAAATGTTGAGAATAATGGCCCATCCAACTGCACTGGATGCTGCACATTGGCAGTCCGCAGTTCTGCTGAAGCCCTGGATTTTGTCTCTCAGTAGTTCAATGGTATTAGAAAGAGCCCATGAACGATACCTTAAAAAGTAGTGTAAAGATGGCAATGTCTGGGGTTAGCAGCTCACATCTATAGCTTACACAGTTGTATTTATGCAAGCTACGATGGCAACATTTGTACTTTTATACACCTAAGTACCTTAGCATATTGCCCATGTTGAAGTTGTAGCACATTAATGGAATAGTTCAAGGCTTTCTCATTCAACCTTCATGTTGTATGTGAATCGTCCATTGAACAGGTCAGTTAGCAACTCTGACTCCTTTTGCAGTCTTTGGATTGTCTAAAGCGTACAGCATTGTAAAACTAGCACAATGTTCTGTGCACAAACTGCCAGATGTGCTTTTGGTCTTGATGAGATGACCAACATTGTGTTGCCCACACACAGAAAGTGTGCATCTAGCTACTGTCCACTTTCCCGTCTCACTGTCACCATGAGCATTGGTATTGGGCAAGTATCGTAATTTAGTAGCAATTCATAGTATAGGCAATCACTGCTGCCCCAACTGAGAGCAACCCTATAGATGTTGTTGATTACATTGTTCATAAGCAACATTGGCTCGCACATCATGATGATGTGACTGTCCAACATTCTTCCCAGGGTCGTATCTACCATCAAGTTCAACTTTTCGCAGTGTCTTCATAAATTATTAGAATCTACCGAGGTGCTTTTTGATGCTCCCATTCGTTTTTGAGAAACAGCAAAAAATGTGTGTTATCAGAGGCCAAAAATCAAAGAATTGCGGCTAAAAATAGATAGGAATGGGCTTTCTAGAAGCACCTCAGTGAAAAGTTAGATGGTATTGACTAAATTATTTTTAACATACATTGACCTCCTTTAGCCATTGGGAAAAATGTTGGAATTTGCAAAACGTACCTTGGAGGGCGTGGTATTGGGTGGCCCATATCTAGGTCATGTGACATGTGCTAATTAAATTAACAACACTAAACGATGAAGGATTATTTCATTCCATGCACCAGTGACTAGTATAAATACACTACTGTCCAAGAAATCTGCATGGAAAATCAGTGATCTGTTTACTGAAAATTTACTGGATCCAGTCCTTAACTACACTGAGAGCTCAAGTGTATAGGTGTCATCTGCATCTGTCACCCCCCATATAGTACAGCTCTCTTGTCATCAGTTGTTTTGAAGGAGAAATTGACGAAGTTGGTGGAAGAAGATGGCTGTTCCTCAGTCATGGAGGAAGTCAATGTCCTGAAGCAGTGAAAAGGAATATGCACCTTAACGTCCTTAAGCATGTGGACATGAACGACTGGTGTTAACTGTATGCATCTCAGTACCAATGGGAAACTACTTAAGGTCCAGGATAAGCTTGTGGTAATGAAAATGTTCAGTTATTTATAGCAATGCACCCTTTCCAATGGTGACCATGATGGTATGAGAATACGCCGGCAGCCATCTTCTGGATAACAAGAGTGATTTACACTTCATCGTATGTGAGCTGCTGGTTTTTAACTCACATTTCAATTTTGGCAGCAGCAACCTTCAAACCAGCATAAGTTCCGTAAAAACCACATGATCTTCTGTCCACTGAATGAAGGAGTTGACAATGTACCTGATGATTACAGTTCTTGAAAACTTTACCCCCTCTGCAAGCTGGTGCTGCTTCAAATACATGGCACTCACTTTTCCCCTGAATCACAAATGGCTAAAGCTGTTCCAGGGCACAAAGTAGCTGAGGCTGTAAGAAATCGTTTTCATAGCTGTATTGCTATACATGCAGGCAGTGGGGAGGGTAGTGCTAGGTGTGTAGTGCATGTCGATGTGCATGGAGAGTGTTATGTTGTGGGTGGCTGCAATGTAGTTGCTAATGAGCATGGCAGGTAACCTCATTCCCAGGCCCCACCCAGCTTTCCATTGCTTATTAGTATGGTAAAGCAGGAGAGGGCCTGGTATCTTGTGAAATTTCTTTCTTTTTGCCAGGAGTGATGAGTAGTTGTGTGTACAGTACATACTTAGATTTGTACTTAGTCTCACTGAATGCCACTGCATGCTGGTAGCTTTATAATGTTAGCAGATGATGCCTTATAACTCTACAAGGTGGTTTGCAAACCAACCAACCTGTGGGACATGAAGAGAATACTTCTGATATATGGGGTCAATCACGAGTGATTGCGTGATTTTGGGCTAGTATAGTGTGCTGTTGGCCCCAGTTTATTGGGTAGTGGGAAGAGTACACTGAGATGACGGTCATGGAAGAGACCTCACAAGCTGTTTTGTGCTAAACATTAGATGCACTAACAGTAACTGCTTGGGACACTCGTTAGCAATCAGCGGTGCAATGCCATTCAGGAAGTTATTGAGTCCATGAGGGTGCATCGTTTTGGTGAAGGCACGTTCTGACCTGCACAGTTTTTGACTCAATTTTTTTCCACTATACAAGTTGTCAACACATCTTTCGCAGCCCAGAATACTCTTACAGTAGCATGTCAATATTACTAGAGAATGAATGGACCGACAGGCATATATTTTATTTGAATCTGTCATGAAGCCGTGTGTGTAGGCCAAATGAAAGCTTCATAGCCTTACTCAACGTTAAAACTGCACTGATATCTTTTCGGATTCCTTTGACCTGTAAAATGACTTCACCTAACTGCACGTGCTTCACCTTTTTGGAATGCGGTAATTCAGGTGCTGTAAGCTTACTTCCGCATTCAAAAGGTTAAAAATGCAAATTTGTTTTAGCTTGTGTCATTCTTCAACTAAAATGAATGGGATGATACCCAAGGTCAGGGTCGAACCAACTATTCAGAACAGAAAGCCTGGGTTTGAGGTTGTAACCAGACTAATGACACACACACACACACACACACACACACACACACACACACACACACACACTATGGATGGGCAATTAACCGGTGTGACAGTTATATCGCGATTTTACTCATTCCGGTTACCAAATCGAAGTGATTTCTACATTTAGCAATTATCGCGATGTTCTGCACCGCATTTTATTACAACCACGTGGCGTTGCTCGGATTTTGAAGATGACTACCATTGATCGTGTGTCTACACAACAGTTGGGAAGTAGCACACTAGGATCCCTGTTTGCCTTCATTTTTGTCTTGGTGAGCTCTCTACAGGGCCCGTGGCAAAGTGTTCTAGCAAAAGCAAGCAAAAAGTATCTTTGTAAATTTTTTTGGCACCAGCATGTCTTTACAGAGAATGTTTTTGCGCAGCTGGATGTATAACGGTAAGCCTTGTTATAGTTTACTCGCAAAGAATGTCAACATGCTTGTTTTTTAGCTAAGAATTTGGTGTGTGGGTTCAAGACACAAATCAACAAGTCATATATTTGTAAGAATACGTGGCGATAATCGCAATAATTTTATAGTTGACAATAATCGTTGTATGAATTCTGGATATCGCCCATCCCTAACACACACACATGCATACATTTTATGCATAACTAGGCGAATGTAGAACATTGTGGGGTGAGTGTGAGCAAGCACTACACAGCGGCACTGAAGGCTTTACCAGTAACGTATCAGATCATAGCACACAGGCCGTGGCATGTAGCTAAACAAGGTTTGTCACTCTACTGTCTGCAAAAGTGCTTAACAACTTAGAGGAAATGTTCTCATGATTGCAGAGGATAGCTACCGTACCTTCCCTCCACCCCAATCTCAAGCATTCAACTACGGTTATGATAACTATTAACTAACGATTATTTCAGTTACATACTGAGTAACTGTATAATGTTAATAACAGTACATACACTTAAGTATATGACATGTACATGCCGTTTACTGCTTGTGGAAATGTGACATGAAAGCTTTGTGTATACTTTGTCCACTGTCTGTTTGAGTTGCTGTTGGGGTGGGTGTGATAGTAGTGTTGTTGTCCTGTATACCGTCCATCCACTCTTCATTAAAGTGCTCCCCATGAATTTCGTGAAGGACACAACAATCAGCTACCAACTGTGGAACATCACTACCACTCTTGCATTGCTAAGTCGATAGTTAAAGTGCCGCTGTTGTCATGTTAGTTGGCCGTTATCTGGAAATGCCTTCATTAGCCATGGGAGAACAGGGTACGCAGGGTTAGGGTGTTCCATTGTGGGAGAAGAGCACCTATCCTCTTGTCCTTGCACATACAGGGCCGAGTTTGCAAAATCCCTGGCGTCATGTACCCAACCAGGCCATCCAACATACACATTGGTGAAATGACCCAAGTGGTTTACAACTCCTTGCATAAGCACTGAGTGCCAGCATTTACGATTATAGTATCAGCTGGACATTCCTCTGGGGACGCTATTGGAATGTGTGTCCCATCAACAGCATCAGCACACTGAGAGAACCCCCACTTGTGTTCAAATCCTTCAACATCCTTACGATTATCTCCAGATGGTGTTCTGATATACTTTGTTAACAAAATACTAACAATAGCTGCCCGTGCAAAATTTGGCATGTAATAGCGCGGGCCGCGATCACGCACATAGAGGCGCACGCTTTTATTGTGCAAAACCGCATGTTTCGTCGTATTTCGTAGAACCCAACGCAGTATAGTGTAAAAATGCGTAAAAATACGCTAGTCGAAAGTTGATGAGTTATAGTTTACAAGCGTACAGAATTCACTAGGGACAAGCTGCATGCATGCAGTATACGGAGTAACTAAAAGGCAAGACGTGTAGTAGAACGAGTGCGTAATGTTTATGAGCATCTTAAGGCAATCAGATGCCCTAGGTCCAAGATAGTTACAATACCAGACCCTCACAAGACTCCATGCTGAGTGTCTGGGTACCACGCTAAACCTTAAAGAGACTGTTAGTTCATGCAGTGGGAGGGACTGGTAATTTTTGGAGTAGCCAAGCCACACCCATGTATTAAGGTCACTTGAAAGAAGTCACTTCAAACAATGCAAAAGGTCACTTGAAAAATGTCAAATACAAAATAACAAAATCCACTAGTCAATGAAATTGCCGAGCTCTGACGTTTATTTTCTCTTGTCTAAGCTCCTTCCATCTCGCCGCCTCCTCCTTGCTGTAGAGTCCTTGAGACAGAGGAAAGCGGTGAAATACATGCACTGCAAGAAGAGAAAACAATGCAAAAAAAAGAAGTCAACGGATTTGTGTATTAAGCAGTAGATAATTTACCCACTGAATACACGTCAAAAGGGTTTGGGTAAGTAAATGAGTATAGGCTACAGTAGATCTTACCTCGATTCGCATGCAGCCTGATGGGATCCAGCTTAACAATCCCTGCCTTTCGAGGCTTTGTGGCCCAACTGTTTGCTAGTTAACCCTCGGCGCGCATGCGCACACGAGGGTTACAGTACTTCGTTTGTCTGTCTGTCTGTTACAACTAGCTTGGCTCACCTGGCGGCTAAATCTCTGAAGTTTGGACACAGATAGGCTTCAAACCGAACGAGGATGTGTTTAAATTGAGCCGATTTCGCAAAGAACGTTTCGTTCAAGAGTTATGCTGCAATTCGTTTGCCATGGCGAGTGCTAGTCGGCCATATTCTAGTCTGAGAACGAGTTCATGTGCCCTGGTCTGGGATCCCGGGAGTACTGAGAGTGCAGCGCAGCCGCAGGGTGCGCGCTGCTCCAGTTGTTAGTCTTGGGACGAGACAGCAATTGCGTTCACCGTTGCACGTGATCTTACACTATAAAAGGGTTTCTGCATCCATGTGGACCTGTTTTTGATACAAAGCCCACATTGAAGGCAGAGGAGGGAGGACATGACGTCATGCCGTACGGACAATTGATGTGCTCTGATGACATTCCAAGATAAGAATCGTGGATGCAAGCTGCAAGGATCACTCTATGGGCCAAGTCACGACGGGCGCATACAGTTTTTGACTAAGCTGGAGCTATCTGGCTAGTCAAAATTGGTTATTATGATTCACCTCGCAGGCTAAGCTTGTAAGTTGCCAGTTTGATGCAAGGTGAGTCACAAGAGGCCATTTTAACTGCCAAACATCTTCAAATATCATGCACGCCTGTTGCGGCCATTGTGACTTCGTCCATAGAGTTGTTCATTTAGCTTGCCTCCACACTTCTTCGCTGTGGAATGTCGGTTAATAGTCGCCATCACGTGATCGCGTCCTACCTCCTCTGCATTGAAGGCCTTGTGTGGCATTGTTCGCATGATCGACGACTAAAGGAGTTGAAATTCAAGGTGTTTGTACCAAAATGCTTTTATTTCGAGCGTGTCCTAACTGTGGTAGCCAGATCCATGTTAGGAAGCTAGCTTGCCTGTGTGGCCATGTGTTCCGTGGAAGCAAGCCACTTACCACTAGGAATGCATCTAGAAAAAGTGATGTTAGTGCAGCAAGAGCCCTAGAAACCGAAGAGCAAACTGCCAAGTGTAGGAAGTCTGATAGAGAGCATGGTCTGTGATGCATGCATGGTCAATACTGCAAACCCTTAATTGGGATCCACGAGATGCATGGTTGAATGGACCCCAATTAAGCGTTTGCAATTAACTTGGTAGTATGTTGCCGTCTCTTCCCATTGGCCTACCCGACTGACACCACCGTCAATACTGCTACAATATGTATGTACAGGCATGGTCAATACTGCTACAATATGTATGTACAAGCATGGTACATATCAGCGAATGTCCCACAGAATCCCTACTCACTACACATGCTCACTACATTAGGGAGTGGTTTGTTGTGGCACGGTAAAGGGATACTAGGACAACTTGGGACACTGTTATCCTGTACAACTTTGTGTAGTCTCAGCTAGCTATCTTGTGTACCATCATACCACATGAATTTCCTTCGCCTACTTAGCTATGTCCTGTGACTCTGCGGTAATACTACGTGCTGAGGGTTAAGCACTTCAGTGCTCTTCATTCTGTATTAGAGAAGAGCAACACAGTGAGTGCCTGAGAAAATTTGCCAGTATCATCTTTGACATCTGCTGCAGCCAATTGTGCCGCTGTTATGTTGGGCATAAAGACCCCCAACTGGTCACGATTCTTGACACCAAACCAGCACCCTATACAAAAGAGAACAGATTTATACTTTTATATTTCGTGCTGTTCACAAATACACATGCTGTCACAATATTTTGTGACAATTTACCAGTTGGTCACCCTCTTTCCTTTTGGCTCAGGTGTCACTGTTTTGACATCTTGGGATGCAGTTTAGATAGTGAAAAGCATCAAGTAGATTTTGATTTTCTCCTCTTCTGTCTTCAAAGTAGACAGTTTATTTCTGCACCGTTTAAATGCCACAACAAACTTTGTCTTGTCTATTATGACATCTGACACAACTATCCGTAACAAACAATTTTCAAGTGTGCTGTAAAGGTCAAACTTCCTTCCGAGTTTTGCCAAATTAGCTTGTTGTTCACTCTATTACACTATACGGTAAATTTCTAATAATTTGTGCATGATTAAATAATTGCTGTATGAATTAGAGTACGTAAATTACCCAAAAAACAGGGTGTACAAATAATTACCGTAGTGTCCCGTTAATACGCCCCCCCATTTTGTACACTACATCCCGCCTAAAGTGGGGGGGGGGGGGCTTATATTCGAGGATGCAATTAGTCTCGACTATAAGCCCCCCCCTATGAAATCAATGCCTTTCACTGTCAACTAACTATGGCGACGACTTTCAGGATCGAGAGTACTGTTCGTGGACATCACGTTTACAAAGCTGCGTGGTCTCCCTACATCGGAGAAGAGCTGCCAGTTCAACGCGAGGTCAATAACATTCACGACGACTTCGCTGTAGCTGTCCTCAAGAACGGCAACACTGTCGGTCATGTACCATGGGAAATTTCCAGAGTCTGCTGGTATTTCTTGCACAAGAGTGGCAGCGAGATGACTTACATCGTCAATGGTGACAGAAGACGTTCTGAAGTTGATGGGAAAGGACTCGTGGTTCCGTGCGTGTATATCTTCAGAGGGAAACAAAAACACCTTGACAGACTGATAAACCGTTTGCTAAACTAGCAGCTTAAAACTTGGAACATCTAACCGGCTTTTCTAAAAGGCACAAAACTTACAAAAGATTCACCGACTACTATAGTCTTACTGAACGCACTTGCAACGTATAGTAAGCACGTGTAGTTTTGATGTTCCAGAAGACGCTCACCGGGGGGGCGTTATAACGAGTCAAACTACCCTGTGCAGGAACTTTGGCGGAAAAGAGGGGGGGGCGGCGTATTTTCGAAGTGGGCGTATTAGCGGGACACTACGGTATATAGAGGATTTACGTACAAGTAAAATGTGCTCAAGTCAGAAGGCCAATCGACTACTTTGTACAGCTACCTACTCATGCAGTTAACTGCCATCATTCATAACTGCTAGTAGCAAGTAGCCTCAGCTTCTATCAACGTATGCATACCTGTATGGCGAGCCACAAGTTACTGCGCCGCCACAAGTTGCACAACTTACCCTTTATACAAGATATCAACCACACCATATATCTCACGGCAATATGAAAGAGTGAGTAACAAACTTTTGCTGACAATAGCCATTCACTTGACATAAGTTTCAGGTGTGAGGCTTGGCAATACCAGACCTACATAGTGGGTGAATATGGATGGATGCCATTGTATTTTGCTATTGTCACTGGCTGTATGGTTGACACCAAAAGCCAAAAGAACGTGTCAGAAATGCCGTCTCACTGTACTTACGCCATCTCATCATACTTGCGTTTTTGCTGTACAGACAATAGATTATTAATAATTTCATTCTTACTTGTATGACATAAAATTTTTCCCCAGAAAAAGAGGGTGTACAAATTAGTAGAGTGGAAATAGTATTAGAAATTTTATAGTAGAGTACGTAGTCAATTATCGGACACCACTGACCGGACGCTCTTCGTTCTCTGCAGTGCATATCGTTATGAGTACCAAATTTGCTGTGAACATTCGCGACGCCAGCACTAATCAGTGAGTTAAGATATGAAAAGCTAGCGACTTGTGATCAAGCCTTTAGAGACTAATTTCCGAGTGCCACCGGACCATCAACGTTCAACAACCGACCTCTAACCCCGGACATCCGTTCAACAGCTCACCTTTGATCCTGTACGTCCGTTCAACAGCTCACCTTTGACCCTGGTTGTCTGTTCAACAGCTCACCTTTGACCCCGTACGTCTGTTCAACAGCTCAGCTTTGACCCCGTACGTCCGTTCAACAGCTCACCTTTGACCCCGGATGTCCGTTCAACAGCTCACCTTTGACCCCGGACATTCCGTAATAAATGTCCCCCTTCCACCCCTCAACTAGCCTCATACCCGGGCTCATTTCCTCTTTCCAGCCTGGGTACGAGGAGGCTACCATTCAACAAGTTTTACGTAGATCAAATTAACATCTGTGAACTGTGCATCAACAACACTCAGGACAGGTAAACTCGAAGCTAGCTTCATTCCACTTAACACCAGCACACACACAATGCATCCATGAGCCATAGTCACTGCAGCAAACCCATGTTGATGTAATCTTGTGCCGACACTGGCCTCCCTTGCAATCTGTCAACAACAGAAATCAAACTGTTAACTGCAGTTGTTTGCCATGTAAGTCTACACACGTTAATTTTAATGTCACAGGAATTATCTGATTTACCTGGTTTCCCGCCTTGATCACCTGCACCTCTGCAATCATGAGTCAAATCATAACCCTCCTCAAAACAGTGTTGGAATAACTCCTTCTCTTCACAGGAAAACTCTGCTTTCCTGCATGTTGGTGAGTAGAAAGGCATGAAATTGATTCCCTGTTTCTCAGCCAGCACAACCATTCTTTTTCCAGGCTGATGCTGGAGAGGTATCCCAGACTCATCAAGGTTGAAAATGCGGTTTGGCTTGTCATTCAGATCATTCTTGAGCACAACACGTTCCCAAAGATCAAAGTATTTATCCAGAATTTGATGGTTTGTGCACACTGCACGAACATAGGCAAGGCACTCACCGGCTCGCAACCTTAAGTGTGAATGTCGTGCACGAAATCTGTCCCACCGGCCATGGCTAACGGTTACATGATCAAGATTATGTTTCTTTGCTACCATCGCTCCAACCACCGCCCTAACCTCCCTGATCGACTTAGCACAACCCACCTCCGCACATCCCTTGAGCCATCTAACTAATTCTTCCTCCTCTTCATTGTTCAGATATCGAGGAGGGCCTCCAACTGCACCTGGCAAAACCTTCCCGCTTACCCTATCATGTAGGGTTGACTTTGGAACATTGTCTAATGGTTGACTCCCAGAGATAGTTTTCTGAAAGACAAGAAAACCAAGTTAAAACGCAAAAATAGTAGATCTAGCTACCCGAAAGCAGTTAGGATGTACCTTCCCAGTTAAATCGCGCACTGTTTGGCCCACAATTCCAGCCATGACCAACAAATCTGAACCACGTGCATGAAATCAAGCACATGCGCATGCGCATAATTGGTTCCACACCACTCTTGGACTTTGACCGGGACTCTTAGCAATGCTGGTCTGCTCTAGCTGTTGCGGCTTACCATCTGGCACAAAGCAACCAGCGGGTCCGAACATTTGATGGTGGTGTCCGAAAATAGGTGGTGTCCTACATTGGTGACACACTCTATTATAACAAATAAAGATTTTTCAGCTCCTCATTTCAGCAGCGTCAAGACCTTATCATTTGGTTTTTCAACGTGATTGACTTTCAAGTTGATTGATCATTTCCTTCAACGGCTGCATGTAAATGTGACAAGACTTTAAAAACATTAAAAATGTAAAAAGATGTAGGGATGGCATGCCAAAAAGTATGCGAACAAGGTAGGGATAATGCATAAAAGCAAAGGTCAACATATTGGCAGAGCCCCATCCCTACATCTTTTTCACACTGCAGTTGGACAGCGTGTTTGAGAGCTACTTGGTAGCTATCTGATAGCTTACGTACAAGGCTATACAGGATCATGCTCCTCTTGGTAGCTATCTGATAGCTTACGTACGAGGCTATACAGGATCATGCTCCTCGTTCCCATGCCATGTGGGAGGAGCTAGGAAGTTGCCTGAGAATGGGGCTTACAGCAGTAAAGTTGGTCAACTTGTAGCCTCGTTCCCAGGCCATGTGGGAGGAGCTAGGAAGTGGCCTGAGAACGAGGCTACAGCAGTAAAGTTGGTGAACTTGTAGCCTCGTTCCCAGGCCATGTGGGAGGAGCTAGGAAGTGGCCTGAGAACGAGGCTACAGCAGTAAAGTTGGTGAACTTGTAGCCTCGTTTGTGGGAGGAGCTAGGAAGCGGCCTGAGAATGAGGCTACAGCTATGAACTGCCAGTAAAGGTTGGAGTGAACTTGTGGTACGTTTTAGGAAGACCCCCATGCACTGTCCAACTGCAGTGTGAAAAAGATGTAGGGATGGGGCTCTGCCAATATGTTGACCTTTGCTTTTATGCATTATCCCTACCTTGTTCGCATACTTTTTGGCATGCCATCCCTACATCTTTTTACATTTTTAATGTTTTTTAAGTCTTGTTTCTGTACTTTTTTGTCCAGTACAATGGAGCTTTCAGGAAACAGACACAGAACTGGAGTATGCAGAGTGGACATTGCAATGCAAAGAGGTTGTCAGCATATGTTGGGAAGAAGATTTTGGCTTATCTACCTTGTTTACATCTAATACCTTGGTCTCTAATCTTTGTACTTCTGGTACATAATACGTTTTGTTATTTTGTGAAAATTAAGATATATTACTGTTGAGTGAAAATTGATCAACAGTTGCATGCATTATCAGGCAGCATTTGATACATACATATAAATATGTTTCAACATTTGATTACATACATAAGCATAAAATACATTACATAAGAATAATGTGTTGAGCATTTGAATACATACATAAGCATAAGATACGTTTCAGCATTTGATACATAAATATAGGCATAAAGCATTTAAAATAAGATTACAGATAATGTGTCTTTTTTAATTGTTTTGATTGTTTTTACTTGGCTGTGAGTCCCAACCCTGGCCCTGGCCCCGGCCCCAGCCCTGGCCCCGGCCCCGGCCCCGGCCCCGGCCCCGGCCCTGGCCCCAGCCTCTTCCTCCCCTCCATCCTCCTTGGTAATAATAGTTGTTTACAATGGTGATCTGTCGGCTCGATATCTGCATTAAAGATCCAGAGTGTAAAATGAATGTGTTGTATATACCAAACTGGTTATTGTGACACTTACGTTTTCAATATGTCTCCCCATCCTCCACCTGGCTGCTCCCCTCCCCCTCTCTCTCCCTTCACCTCCCCTCCTAACTCATTTTTCATCTTTTGTCTTCTCCTATTTTTCATCATAGCCAATGTGTACGTGTGTGGCCCGCGCAGGCCACAGTGTTGCGATCCCAGTCCCCTCAACGGAAGAGGCGGAGTGGTCTGGGAACCAAATTGCAAACTAGTGGTCGTTCTCTTAGTACAGTGTTCAGTGTACAAGACTGAAAACTTGAATCAATCACAAACTAACAAAAGAAATTACAAACCAGTTGCCAAGGACCAAAACACTAAACAAAATATTTAGATCCCTGCTGGCCCTACAAGGATCAGGGAAAAACCTCTGTGGACAAAAACCCAGTGGGATAAAAAGACCACAGGGGGAAAAACCCAAATTAAAATCGGCAACATACGGCAATGCAAACATACAAGATGAAATGTCAGTTCAGATTATAAAGCTAAATGTTCTTCAGTGTACAGCTTAAACATCCGTAAGTTCTCCAACCGGCAAGAAATATCTCTGACCTTGTCCTACGGGACAATTGGTGTATGTGTGTGTTGCATGCAACAAATCTACATTACAGAAAGAGTAGAGAGGTAGTCAAATGTAGTTGTCAGACAGTACCTTCATACGTACTTGTATGGTGAAGCCCTGTGTGCAGGTAGCAGATGTTTCCTGTTGTGTGCTGCATGTTGACCTGTGGAAAGTACTGATCAAAATTTGATGTTGTGCTGAGGGTTTTAACTCGCTCCATCATTGTAAAGTGTGTGGTGACACCATTTGTTAGAGGATAGCTCCATCCCGGAGGATGGGCTTGACTGCAGCTGATAGCCAGACCTAAAAGCCCTGTGTGCAGGTAGCAGATGGTCAGTATGATAGATAATGCCTGCAGTCCGTAATGTTTTTATGTAAACTGTCTAATGAGCAGCTTACATGTAAACAGATGTTTCCTGTTGTGTGCTGCATGTTGACCTGTGGAAAGTACTGATCAAAATTTGATGTTGTGCTGAGGGTTTTAACTCGCTCCATCATTGTAAAGTGTGTGGTGACACCATTTGTTAGAGGATAGCTCCATCCCGGAGGATGGGCTTGACTGCAGCTGATAGCCAGACCTAAAAGCCCTGTGTGCAGGTAGCAGATGGTCAGTATGATAGATAATGCCTGCAGTCCGTAATGTTTTTATGTAAACTGTCTAATGAGCAGCTTACATGTAAACAGATGTTTCCTGTTGTGTGCTGCATGTTGACCTGTGGAAAGTACTGATCAAAATTTGACATTAGGTTTTAACTCACTCCATCATTGTAAAGTGTGTGGTGACACCATTTGTTAGAGGATAGCTCCATCTCGGAGGATGGGCTTGACTGCAGCTGATAGCCAGACCTAAAAGCCCTGTGTGCAGGTAGCAGATGGTCAGTATGATAGATAATGCCGTAATGTTTTTATGTAAACTGTCTAATGAGCAGCTTACATGTAAACAGATGTTTCCTGTTGTGTGCTGCATGTTGACCTGTGGAAAGTACTGATCAAAATTTGATGTTGTGCTGAGGGTTTTAACTCACTCCATTGTTGTAAAGTGTGTGGTGACACCATTTGTTAGAAGATAGCTCCATCCCGGAGGGTGGGCTTGACTGATAACTGCACCTTCCCCCCCAGAGTCCTGGAGCATCAGAACCCCAGAGCCCCAGAGGGTGTGCTAGGCTTAGAATCGCACCATCCCCCAAAAGGGTGATGTGCAAGGGTACTGTTGAAGTGGTGCACTCCATAATAAGTGGTGCATTCCAAGTGGTTGCCATCTCAGACACCACCTATAAAAGAGAACTGTAAATATATCAGTGATCTATTGTGGATCAAACTCCGTATGGTTAAAGTAATGGTTGTAAGACATGAATGTCACACCATATTTCAATGTCATATATGTACAGTATGACCAGAGATATATGGTTGAGTTTGTCTACTGTGGTGGACGTAGGACAGGGATGACCCTATCATAATGGAAGTTAGTAATGTTGTACACATAAATTCCATATGGACATGCCGACCTGTTTCTAGTAAACCCTGGTGCAAAACAGACCCATTCCCTGCTTTCGCCACAAGTTGAACGGCTAAAGATCTGAATTGTGAGGAGACTGGCAAGAAGCATTATCTCAAAGTCAGTGCCCCAGCCAAACCTGTCCATGTGATGGGTGCTAATGTACCTGGAGACAGCTGCTTCTTGAAGCTGAGCTCGCCTCATAGGATCAGTGGACGGGTCAATGTTGAAGGTGGGGGCACCATAGCTTATCAGGGAGGGATTTTCACGCAAATACCCCAATGCGGAAAGGCAGACGGCGGTGTGGTTTTCTTCTGTTCCAGTTATCTCTTTTGAGATTGCCCTAAAAAGACAGTTTCCATCCCCCAGGACCCTGTCACGAATATGTGGTGCAATCTCATCACAGCATACACGTCTCACCCGAGCTGGTGTGGAAAGGTTGTTGTGAACACTCATACCACTGTATGCAGCCAGAATCTGAATTGCACTAAGTTTCCACTCATCTGGAGGGAGTGGCAGATCAATATTCGCACCAAGCTCTTCATATGTGGTTCCTACATACTGAACATCTGGTGTCCCTGAAGGTGGGTTAGTTGAGAGTCTGGGTCTTTTTGGTGATGGTGGTGGAGACAGGGAGGTTGGTTTACTCTGTGGTGCTGTACACTTTGTGGGTTGTTTTCTGGTACTGCATTTCTTTGAGGGTGAGAGTGTGACATGTGGTTGGCTATCTGACTTTGGTGGTTTTGCACAATTAGTGCTGGTTTTAGGCTTGGAAATGATATGCTTTTTAGCTTTAGGCTGATCAGGCACAGTACTACCACTAAGCTTTCGCTTAGTGGCAGTACTAGGTGCTGGTGGCAATATGTACAGTGGAAGATCCTTCCTGTACAATTCCCTTAATCGGTTAATTTCTTTCAGACAGCTTTTACTCACCATAATGGACTTAGGATCAAATGCAGTCAGGTATAGCCCTGAGAGCGATCTGACCCTGGAGAGTGCTACATAGGCCATTCCATCACTAAATATTTGGTCAGAGAGGTCTACAATTGCACAATCTAATGACAAACCCTGGCATTTGTGAATTGTCACAGCATATGCCAGGATGAGTGGGAACTGCCTCCTGTATACAAAGAAATTTTTCATTACCATAAATCTACTCTTGACCATTCGTACATCGAAAGGCTGACTTACGTGATCAAACTGAACAGTCACATGATTTGGTGCAATGGAAATAACAGTTCCAATAGCACCATTGACTAAACCACGTTTTGTGTTAATGTTGCGATGCAGCATGACCCGTGCACCTACAGCCAGTGAAAGCTTGGCTTCCAACCCTGCCGTCCTATTACAGTCATTGTTTAGCTTTTCTAACTGATCAGCTGCTTTCTTGTTCCACTTACGTGTACCTGCAGTTTCATCCACTTCATCAGTACACACCAACTCGTGTACTTCAGAAGGGAGATAGCTTAGCATCTGCGTGTTAAAATCATTACAGGCTTTTCTTGTAGGGAATAGACACACTGGTGTGTGACCAGATTTCTGAAGCTCATCAAATTTGTCAGCTACAGACATGTCTATTACTCTCTGTTCCAGAGTACGCAGAGTTTCATCAGTTGGGCAGCCACGTCTTACACCATCCAACATTACTGAATATTCTTTGTCTTTTTTCTGTCACTCATTAATGGTGAGTTCCTCATAAACAACAGTATCTCTCCAAATGTTGACTGATGTTGCACACCCCAGTTTGAATGACAGGGATTTTTTGGTAATCTTCTCAAAGACATTATTTCCATTGACAGGTGGTAGTTGGAGAAGATCACCAACAAAGAGCATATTTTTAGAGCCAAACCACTCATTAGTACCACAAAGTTCTTCCAACCTCAGGTGCATGTACGCTAAGTTGAGGCTGGACACCATTGAAACCTCATCTACAATTATGAATTTTTACGTTACGAAGAGTGGTTCTCATAACCTTTTGAGAAGCTTTTGGTAGTGACCAATAGGTAGCGGATTTACCTTCATGCTCAATGGGCAATTGGAAGACTCTATGAATGGTATTACCACCTACATTGAAAGCAGCTAAACCTGTGGGTGCTGTAATAGCACACGTTAGATCATCTGACGCCCACATACTGCTGATTAAAGCTTTTATCGTTTCAATAAGAAACGATTTGCCAGTCCCTGCAACACCACTGAGAAACATATGAAGTGGTTTGAATTCACAACTACATTGATTGGCTTCGTGCTGCTGTTGGTGAAGGAGATGGTTATGTATTTTGTCAAACACGCGTCTTTGATCTGCGTTTAACATATTGATCCTATCTTCTAAGGACAGATCATCACCTGAATTGACATTCATGTCAAAGACCTCATTCATGGCATTTTTAGCTTCACCTATCAACTGTGGGTCATCATCCTCTTTGCTTGCCATTTCTTGTTCCCCATCAGCCTGTGTGGCTTCATTGATTTTCCTAATGCTGGACTACGCTTCCAACATCTTGTTTAGTTTGGCATGGTGAGCTAAGCTGTCCTCGTTCTGTAACCTTTGGAATGCTTCCTCAGCTGTTTCATTCTCGAGGAGAAGACCACTTTCCTCTCTAAATGGAGTAAAGAGAAGTAGTAGAGAGTAATAGTAGTCTTCCCTCTGTGCTTCATTTTCGGGATCAAACAGCTTATGATTGGGAAGCCGAGGCTTTGTGAGTTTTCTGTACTTCCTATTTCCATTATCATCTTTACCTTGCCAATCGTAGTAAGCCACAAAGTCATAGAGACATTTTCCAAATTTGCTGGCCTCTGAGGGTAGAATGTGTCTATTAGATTGTCCTCAAAGATCTCTTCACTATCTGGATTATGCTTGGCAATTTCTTGCAACACCTTGTGGTTTATGAGGCGCCTATTTCGTTTGTGAGGCATTGAAACATCTATCCACTTGACAGTGTCAGATTTTTCATTGAGGTGGTCACCGAGCAACAAATCGCTGGCCTCATACAGTTCACATTCTCGAAAGCGTAGACTTCTGATGCCAAAGCTCCAAAGACGGCCATAAATGCTCTTACTTTCGCTAACTTCTTCCCAGATCTCTTGCATGTTACTTCTTTCAGCTTTTGTAACATAACCACTAACATAGTGGGCAAGAGCAAGTGATGACTCTGCCACAAACTGAATGTCCATGTTAGCTTTCCAGAGCATTAGCAAGAGCGGGTTGTAGTCGTTTACTCTGACCTCTGAATCTGAGCGTGGTAGCTCATATATCCGCCTTCTAGACTTAAGACTCTCTTGTATGGAATTCAGTTTTGGGTTTTCACACACTTGGCGAGGAAATCCAAACCTGCACCTGGTAATAAACGTGTTGCCACTGCACTTGCGTCTTCGTTTACAATACGCACTACATTTGTGCATTTGGTACCTAGTAACCAGTCTATGTAAGTCAGGGTTGGACTCATTGTCAGGAATCTGACATGTAATCCTCTCCTGAATCCATGCTAGCACTTTTCCAGGCTCATCCTGATCAATAATTGGTGCGTCTCTGATCCAAAGGAGCACATGATAATGCGGTGCTCCCCTGTTTTGGTACTCTTTCTTCCAGTAAAAATGATCTACTTTACCAAGAACCTCACCTTTGACCAAAACTTTCTGGAAGAAAGCATGGAACTTCAAAGAAAACTGTCTCGAAACTGATATAGGATCCTCAGTACAAAGCCTCCCTATGTCATAGCTGGAAGGCACATTGTTTACCCTTCTTAGATAGTTTGTGATATCTTGTGCCTCGTACTCGGCACACGAAAACGTGAGAAAGAAGGTAGGTGAACCCCACTCACGAATCATGCACCGCAGTTCACTTTGCCTTATGAACCAGTACTGTTTGGTGCCGCGGACACTCTGAAGCATTGTGCATAAATTTGCTTCAAGAGCGTCATCAGATGTTTTTACCTGATTTAGTAGTGTACTGACAGTCATGGGCTGGCTTCTTGTGCACTTTAGAAGATTATATATGCCAGCTGAAAGCTCTTGCATTTCTTTCTGCCATAGCAGGTAGAAGACGTACTGCGGCTCCTTACGGAACATAGAGTCCTTATTAAGCAGCCGTGATTTTATGTGCTCACTGTGAGACAGCTTGACTGCACGTGGGTGATGTTCACCAAACTTTCCAGTGGGAAAGAGTGTTGGGAAGCACATGACATCAAGATATTGTTGACGATTGTCTATGGGGTCTTCCTTGACATTGAGCAATTTGTATTGCTCCGTGTCAGAATCCGTAGACAATTTGTTGTCTAAGTTTCGGATGGTGAAAGCTTGAAAGCCTTGGATATCGTCTACACTTGCCTTCTCCAGCATAGTGCTACTAGCATTCCTCACAACTTCTATAACCTTTGTAGCTGCCTCGTCAACAGATGCATCATCAACATCTACGTATAGCCAGTTTGTTTGTTTCAGTGTTTGTATCGCATTCTTTACAGCATTTACATCCACTAAGGTCCGCCAAACGGTGTTACTTTTTGTGGGCTTCCCATTTACGATGATAAACAACTCTGGATTGGGCAGAGCAGTCTTCACATTGCTAGTAGGCTGTACCTGGTCAAGGGTCTCAAGTGTTTTATTCAATGGCAGTGGAAGAAAAAACATGGTACCCTTACAGGCTTTAAGGGAATTATACACAGGTACTTTACCTGTGTATGTTCCCAGCCTAACAACTGTCTGATAACATTTTGCTCGCTGAATGAGCTGCTTACTCAAAGAGTCGAGCTTAGCTAGCTCTGGGGGTACTGGGTCTAACTGCAAACCATTTAGGACACAATGTGCTGGTAACTTATTGTTCCTAATGAGAGGTTTACAATACTTGCACATAAACATGTCACACACACTTGGGTTCTGTTGTAAAATAAAGCTCTTCAATCTTTCCCAAACCTCACTGCCAAGGTTGTCAGAAATGTTCACTCGTGTGACAGATTTCCTTTGGTGCAGTTGTTCACAGCTGCAGCAAACATGCTCTGGATAATCATTGATTTCTGTCTCTAGCTGAGTGATTAGCTTTGCATGAGTAACCACAAGCTGTGACTCTAGTTGTGGAAGCACTGCCTCAACAGTGGAACCAGTGCACTGCTCATACGTTGATTCCACATCATTTGTCAACATAGTTTCAAAGTCGGTCATCTCGGTGAGTTCCATCAGTGCACGGAAGTCACCAGCACACAGAGCTTGGTCAATGTCATGGACAAACACATGACTTCTGATTGCAGTGTGTACATCATGTAAGAATTTTCGCAACAAAGGATAGTGAGTAGCTGCTGCTCTCAAAATCCTAAGTTTACTTTTGCATCCAGTACCAATGGAACAAATCAATGGGTGACCTTTACGGTCTATAGCGAAACCCCCTGAGGTTTTAGTGTAATGTGTATGAGGACACTCATCACATTTATCTAGAGTACGACGCACCTCTTGTATGGAGCACTCAAATGACTGTTTTAAAGTTATAATGGAGAGCTCTTCGCTTGGGGTTATACCTTTGCATTCATGGGTACACTGCCATTGCTTCCATGCACTTTCTTAACTTGCTTGGCAATTATGCACTTCCCATTCTCATCAATTTGTATGGCATGGGGCCTTTTTACAAGCTGGTAAGCAGAATCGTAAAAGTAAGGCTCAGTAGAAGCTGTATGGCCACTTTCACCAAAATCATTCTTTCCTTTAATCTGCAGACTCTGGATTGATCTAGCCATCTTCAACAAACACCCAGCATGCTCCTTGCGCACTTGCAAACCTTTGTTGAGTAGCCGTTTAGTGGCTAACCGACAGGCAGTTTTACCCAAAACACCATGTGCTTGCTCTGCTAGTGTTTGGTGCTGTTTCTTTAATGCTTTTATCAATGCAAGCCTTGCTTTAGAATTTTCCAACAGATTGGCTTCTATTTCCTGCAGATACATCTCTATTTTAGAAAGCTTTGACTCACACAGTGAATATTTGTCCCTTTTTTTGGCACCAATGCTTTATTTGTTCTTTGCATAATATTTTTTTGAGTGCCCAATTTTCACTTTTGGGTTTTTAGCGTAATTAACTTTAGATGCTACACGTGCAGCATGTTTCTTGGGCTCTGGGTTCCTTGTGTAATTAACTTTAGACGCTACACGTGCAGCATGTTTCTTGGGCTCTGGGTTCCTTGTGTAATTAACTTTAGACGCTGCACGTGCAGCTTCAGGGTTTCTTGCGTAGTTAACTTTAGACGCTACACGGGAGGCAGCCTTTACTACCTCAGCATTTTCCTGGTACCGCTGCTTTCTTTTTGACAAAATTCTTGCTCTATGTCTTTCATAGTACTTTCTATTTTTAGCACTCCGCTTCTTAGCACGATCTTCACTGTGTGATCCTGAATGATGAGGACACACCAGGGTGCTTGGCATCAGTCTGGATTGTGTTAACCTCAACTATTTTGGGTTGCAATGACATCAACGAGTTGTTAATACCTGAAATGCTCAAGCTAGCAATTGTTTGTGTGCAGAGTGGACAGAACCATTCACAACTTTCCTGAGCAGTAAGCAGCAGGTATTCAGCCTCTTCCACTCCGCCACAATGAGCGTGTGTCCACTGACTACAGCCATCACACATAATGCCACGCTGGTTCGCCTTCACAGGTTTTTCGCATACAGTACACGGATACTGTACAGGGCCAGGGTTGGTTTCGATGTCCCCAGAGGCCAGCAACAGGGTGATGATAACTGCTGCTGGCCGATGAACCCTGTACAGCCTTCGTGGATGAACCCTGTATATACCTCGTGTTTTAAGTCTGAGCAAATTCATTCTTTTCCAGTCAACAACAACTACTCCATAGCTATCAAGCAATACACGGTATGCGAACCTGACTGTCTCGGGGGATTCGCCAGTGATAGTTGTCATCGACAGATCATGGTAGTGGGTTGGTGATAGGCGCAAGATTATGAGCCATACCCACAAACACGTGAGCAGAAAACGCATCACAGTAAGCAATAGTATTGGTTAGCTCTACGTAAAGACCACAATGAGTAGTATTTTCAGCAAAATAGTGTATGTAGAAGTTAAATGTACAGGCTGAATGTTGCAGAATACCCGGGTTATTAAATGTATGGGCTGACTACTTCAGTATAACGTGGTTTCAAATACTATTAAAACAATGCAGTATATGTATATTTTTAACGCACACTGGAAATGGCTAAATAATTCTGACTGAAGAATTGACTTATCTTCAATGGTGTTGGCAGTGAAAACAGCCTGTGTCATTGAAAGAACGACCTCCGCACGAAGTCAAAGTCGAAATCTCTAAGGCACAATGTTGCTAAGCAAATATGCGCATGCGCATAAAGTCATAAAAAATGGCGTCCCACGCAACAGGTACAATAGCTGTAGTGTGGTGTGAATAGCTGGTATCGGTTCGGGTCAACTTATGAAGTCGCTGAGGGGTTGTGAAGCTGCGCGCTCTGATGAACATCAATTTCGTGCTAAAATCAAGGTGAATACCTGAGCCGTTTTCGAGTTATTGTCGTTTGACAAGTGGTCTGAACAAAGAAGAAAGAAAGAAAGAAAGAAAGAATACGAAAAATGGCACTTTTGCTACCGCACACTTTTGCGTTTAGCTGTCTTCCGCGTGGGTTTTGGGCAACTATATGAGTCTTGCTGATCACAAAGGCACTCGAAGAGGAACCCTGGGTGCTTAAATAAGCTTTTAGCGCGTTTGTGGTGAAGTTATACGGCTTTTGCTTAAGTATTGCATATATTGCGCGTCGGCGCCATCCCTACATAGAGAGTCTACCGACTCTCTGATTAAATCGTTCAGGTCTTGTCTGAACAACGTACACAGATGCAGAATAGGAATTGCATGACAGTGCATTATCTTCATCATACCATAAAAAGTGTAGGTTTGTCACTTCATACCCTTGAAACAATGGCTCCACTTGCAGTTGCTTTGGGTTTCCATTAATATGGCTAAATGTTGTAGTACTATAATGTTAATGGTATAACTCACTGGATTTTTCCCTTTGGAGCTCGAGCTTGTGTTGTATGCAGACATCTCAGCTGCAATTGTTTATCATAGTAGTAGTATTCACACACACACACACACACACATACACACACAAAACTGCATGCATGCATATGTCATACCATTTTCTCTTCTGTGGCATGTGCTTGTTTGCATTCAATGCGTGCATGCGCGAAGGGGTTAAGCAATTGGTGTTGTCCGTCTGTCAGTTTGTCAGTCCAGTGTAAAATTTTGAAATCAGCACATTTACTGGGTTAAACAATTGCTGTACACGGCAATGACATGGCAATCTAAAAAAAATATGTATGTGTACATGATAGAGACCAAAGCAGTTCACTCCTCTGCATTTCCAGCTATTTTCTATTTAACATTGGTATTGTCCACCATTTTGATACGGTCAACCACTTGGATACGGTGGAGACCAGGCACAGTATGCGGACTCCAAGCATGTGTTCGCGTTCACCAGCCTCCTCGTTCCCAGGATTGCGAAAAGCTGTGCGAGGGGGCTGGGAACGAGGCTACGCATTCACCTAGTATCGATCTCGTGAACGACTGGGCACGAGACTATCATTTGACAGGTGAGTGAAATATGGCGTGTTATTAGTGCCGAACGCTCCTATGCGGGCTTGATGGTCGGTCAGTTACTCTATGAATTCGAAGTTGGTCAGAAAATATTTGCTAACAGCCATCAGGGGGCTGGGGGGTGTGGCAGGCTGGGCACAAGAGTAGACCTTCAGTTGGAAAGTATCATCCTTACAACCTTTAATATTATAGTGTAGATACCTTATGTAATATGATGTACACTGCATACCACAAACATTTAATCTGTGTAATATGCAACAGTTATGGGCACGCATGGGTAACAAACAGTTCAGTTTGAATTTTGCGCGGGGAATGTCTTCTCTGAAGACCTCTAGTTGTATAAGAAGCAAATGGTATAATTTAAGCACCAGTTTGCAGTATCTTTTTCATGTTAGTCATGATATAGTTGCAAGGCTACTGATGACATAATCAGTGGAGAGCTGGTACATGCACATATATAAGAATTAGTGGTGGGACGAATGGGGATTTCCCCACTTTGAACCTTTGACAGCTTCCACCAGAACAAACTTCGAATACATTCTTTACACAGCCTCTAGTATCTATGGTTAGAGTTTACACTCAAGATCAGAGGAGGTTGGAAGCTGGTAATTTGTGGTATGCGCGAGGTAGCAATTATTGCTATGTGATGACATAATCATACGTGCTGCCATAGAGGCCCATAGTGAAAGGTGAAATCAATTTACACAAACAGCTCTCGTTTGTTTGGGACGAAACTTGCTCAGTGGATACTGCCAGGTGAGCTCTAGATCGACAGCTATGGCATTTTATGGCACGCAAAATCTTCCACGGGGATTCCCAAGGAAACACTCAAATACTTTGCGTATCAGGAAGAGCTATAGCGGTCGATCTAGAGCTCACCTTGCAGCATCTACTGAGTGAGTTTCGTCCCAAACAAATGAGAGCTGTTTGTGTAAATTGATTTCACCTTTCACTATGGGCCTCTATGGCAGCCCGTATGATTACGTCATTCACATAGCAATAATTGCTACCTCGCGTGTACCACGAATTACCAGCTCCCAACCTCCTCTGACTCAAGATCTATTATCTTTGCAAGCACACTTAGCACAGCATAATCAAAATGTGGTAATGTGATAACCACAATGGTCCATCCCCAGTCACTACCAATACACAAATCAAAGACAAAATACTTGTTACAAATCAAAGACACAATACTTGTCAGCCAGCAGGCACTACCAATACACAAATCAAAGACACAAATATTTGTAGTTACTGTTCAAAAACAGAATGGCATCCACATTTTTAGGCTTGAGTAAGCTTCTCCTCTTGTTGATTATCTGACCTGCCTTTGAAAACAGTGGTGGATGTTGCTGGGATACACAGTTTAATTCATGCTAGCTTAGCTAGTCGTGGAAAGCGATAGCAGTTCATCTTCCACCAAACAAGCACTTTTGTCTCTCTAGCGACTGGCTTTTCTGCAAAGTAACGTGTTACCTCTTCTACTGCAGCTCCTTGCTCTTCCTCACACTGAGCTTCTTCTGGGCCTAACAGCAAGTCCAAAGCTGTCTTCTTTTTCTTGGTTGCTGGAGGAACACACTCATTCTTCTCCTCTTCTGTCTCATCCAAATCCAGTTCACTAGCCAGCTGCACCAAGTGGGCTTTCATTTATTAGGCCATGTATGATGGGATAGACACAAGAGCCTGATACATTAGTCTCTTTGCTGAGGAAGACAGTTGCTGTCTCCAGAAGTTGCAGTGGCTTCACCAGTTCTTGTAACAATTCCCACTGCTCATTGCGAAGGTCAAGTGCTCTATCCTGCCTCTTTGTTACTGAGTCATCTGACAGAACAGCAGATATTGGCCACCTGTTTGCAAGCAGACGCTCAGCCATACAGAAGGTGCTGTTCCATCGGGTAGGAGAGTCCTGCTTTAGTTTCTTTTGGGGAACATCCCTTCGCTCCTGTCGCACCTTTAACTCTGCTGTAGCAAGGGTACTGTGTTTGAAGTGACCCACTAACTTTCGTTCAGCTGCAATAGCACGAGCAATGGCGGGAATTTGGAGTCCCTCGTTGACTGCCAACTGCAGCTTGTGGGCTGCACACTCAGTGTTCTCCCAGTCAAGAGACAGAGACATGAGATCACCAGCAAGCTCTGTGTTCGCTGCTGTGTCATGCACTACAGCTTTGACCTTTGCCGTGTTGATGCCAAAACTTCTGACAACTTGCTCAATGCTATTGGCAATGTTTCGGTCAGTGTGGCACTCTGGAAAAGGCTTAGTCATCAATACACAGCTCTGCATTTCCCAAGCAGGTGTGATAAAATGAGCCGTGACGGACATGTAAAGCCTCCATCGTATTGCTGGTCCACATGTTGCTTTGTGAGTGAGACAGTGATGGCATCCTGGGTTAACTTGCCTTTCAAAATAGCTATTGCTTTCTCGTTTTTCTTCCTTAGAAGACTACTAATATGCTTGCGTGATGGAAGACAGTAGCCAGGTTCCAGGTACAGCAATAAACGGCGCATCCCTTCTCCATCGACGATGGCAAGTGGTCTTATGTCCATTGTCACTACATCAATGTTGATTAACTTCGCTCTAGCGTCAGAGCACTTCCGCACGAAGGTCTCCAGTGACGGTTGATCGTCTGTCCTCTTGGCAGGCTTATACTTGTCCATGTGGACACGAGTGAGGTGATCTCGAAGATTCATTGTACCTCTGTGGTATGCCAGTTGTTTGCCCCATAGCCTGCAAGTGACATTCTTGGTGCCAGTCTTGTCAAAATGCTTCCAAACATCGGATCTTTCTGTACTACTAGCGCTACTAGCGTTACTGGTGCCACTAGCGCTACTACCGCTGCTAGTCACGATTCTGACTACCTACACGTGGCGCCGTTGTGCAATTGCTCGCAACCGCCAATGAAATTGATGGGCGCGATGTAGGTGTGGTCACTGGTTCGAAACCATAACTGTACGTTCGAAGGTTCGATGAAGCGAGTGAACATCCGAATGTTGCAACATTCGTCCCACCACTAATAAGAATGTCAAAGTAGTACTTCACTCACCAGATTGTTTTCATAGGAATTTGCAAAAGTCTTCTTGTGCATGCTTATACCCTTTCTCCAGAGTTGCTTAGTGATATTAGCTACTGATGTGGTCACAGGATTCAGCCCAGGTATTTCTAAGATTTTCACCACGGCTCTGCATTAATAATGTCTAGCATATCACTGAGCCATGATCTACATTGTATGCAACTGCAGTATTTATAGTGGTTTAGACTGCTGGAGTTGAAGCCAACAATGAAAGATTCATATAATGGTTATACACCTCATTACATCCTTAACCTGTTATATTCAGTAATGGACCTAACTCGATCACATTCAACATTTACCTGGTGTGATAGTGGCAATGTCTTCTGTTGGCATTGTACTGTACTCAGCTGTGGCAAGATAATTGGATCTGGTCTTCAACAGTTGATATTTTACCTTGAATAATCACCTCCTCCAATTACTAAAGATGTCGTATGTTCTCACTACCAAACACAGGTAGCTAATTTAGAATGGTTCTAAGTTCTTTCTGATGAAAAGAACTTTAACGGTGCTACCTACCCCTCACAGTGGAAGAAGTCTGTGAAGGAGCTGCTTTTGGGGTAATGTGTGATCTTTGCTGACTGGTAATGTATGCCTCCAACTTGGCTATTTTGCAATTATTTTTTGCCTTCTACTCACATGCATGCCCCCCTCATACCACCTGACTAGAGTGCTATCAACAGTACACACAAGAGCTAGATTCTGATTTCAGCATGGCAAGAATGAAAAGTTACACACTCTCCCTTCTTCTTCCACATGATGCTGTAGCCTCTAGAAGATGGGCTATTGGAAACTGGGATTCCTCCAATATGCCTCAACTGTAAGTGTGAGTCTTGCTTGGTGTTTCTGCTCCAACTATTCCCATGTTTCATCGGCCTGCCATACATGTGTATGTAAACATAGAAATGAACCTGGCTCATTGCCCAAGCTCTTTTGCCAACTTCTTCATCATCCCGTCAACCTTGTGGATGCCAAGTGGTAGCTTCTTGTACCAGTATGACCCAGGTTTGTGCTTGTGATTGATAGAAAGGTAGAATGGCGAGTTGTCCTTGCAGATTTCTGGAGGCCATCTGTCAACATTGCCACCTCTGCCATGTCAACTGGCTCTGCAGCATTGGGCTTGTTGCTTTTGCCCTTGCCCTTGAGAAATTTCCATGACGCTTTAAACCTCTCTCTGGACGGGGCAAACTGGGTGTCATGAATAATGCTGTAGGGCTTGTGGAGGTCTTTCGTGAGGTGGCGGTCAATGCTGCGATGGAACGATGACAGTGTGTCAGGTTCATACAGTGAGCCATCCTTTTTACGAACATACTATTTCTAATGACACTTGTATTGTAATGTACATGCATAGATAATATATGTCTTACCACGTTGTGTTGAAAGGGTGTGGTCAAGGGGCATGACAGCGGGGAACCCCCCTCCAAAACTCCTCCTCCCGGAAGTCAACTCCTTGTCCATGAAATTGTGTATTCCGAGGTCGAATGGACCATACCGCTGCCAATTTTGTGAGTCTGCCATAAGTTTTGGAAGTCGCTGGAAATTGCATGTTGCTTGCAAACGAGTTGAATCCAGAACTAAAATTATTGTTGCCAAGTAAGCTATGGTAACAAGCATTCGCTACGTTTGTTGGTGGAAGAACGTGCAATGAAATCGAAGGTTCGTATGATAAAATCATTATCACCATAGTACCAAGCTATACCGCGAAAATATCACTCGTTTGTTGCTGTTGGCATTGTTACTTGTGCTGCGCACTCGTACAATACTGATGGCAACAAACTCGTGATATTTTCCGGTATAGCTTAGTACTATGGTGATAATTATATAACATTAGCCACAGTGTAATAACAGACACCCTTCATGAGCATCAGATGGCAGCACTCCCAAAATCGCTGACTGACATTTTGGTAACCAGGTCAGGAAGTTTTGACAGTGGTATCAAATACACTTGTGTATGCAGCATTAATTGGGGCGAGCCTGAGCGAGCCCCACACTAGCGTGACTGCGTTGAGCACGTGTGTGTGTATCTATGCTTGCTTGCTTGCTTGGACCAACCACTTACCGTAAATTCCAAATGAGCGCATTCAATATTTTAATATTTCACGATGTCCACGCCGACGTGTACTTCAGAGCCGTGAGAACGAGTGTGAAGGGCTACTGCCAGACTGCAGGGTCGGCGTGAAAGAGAGTGAAAGCGAAGATTCAAGTTGAATGCGTTGGCAGCATGTACGGCAACTTACTTTCTGAACTATGGTGAGTCTGACGATCGCGTGGCAAGGCATGCTACGAGTGACAGGCAGCAGGATGTACACTGGCCTCAGGTACGCGCATGACCGCTCATACATAGCAGGGATCCCCCTGCTAGCTTATGGTTTGACTGTGAAGCTTTGGCCATGCCAGTGTAGCTGTAGTAGTCCGGCTGGACGAATAGCCGCTGCATGTCTGTGTGGGCATTTCAAATGCAATTTGCTACTCGCTCAGGCTCGCCCCAGGATGATTCAGCATCTTTCTAGTAGTGCAGCCTGTGAAGTAATGGGAGTGAGATACCTTGCCACAACAGAATAAACTGCCAGGGCATGGACCTATACATAGTTGGTACCTTGGGATCAGATGTTGTATTCTGGATACGCTAGAACTTTTAGAACTTGAATGTGAAGGCTAACTTATGGATTCTATGGCCAGTCGGTATGTCCCTTTCAGGATTAATTCTAAAACACTTGTACTTTTTGTCAGACTATAAGGCCAAAATGTAATCACTATGGTTGAAGTAGAGTAAGTTAGCAATCATCGGACGACAGGTATATTTGGACACTCAAACGCGGAGGGAAAACTGCGTAAACATTCGGCGATACCACAAGACTGTAGCTGAGGTATGTGGTACCTGGTGTACCAAAAATGACACCCGCGCATTGTTTCCTGTTGGTGCTAGAAGCGATAAAATGTCCGTCCGAAAAATATCAATATTCGGAAAAGTGTATGTATTTTCAGACACTGTTGTTTGTGCCTTCTCTGAAGCTGCTTTTGGAGAGATTTTAGCATCAATACGATGCCCCAAGACCTCCCCAATTCGCAATATATTTTGGTAGTGGTAGCTGCTTTGAACACTCAGGGGCGCAGCTGAACATGGACCAGTCCGATTCGATCGATATCGGACGGTGAAATTTGTCATTTCTTGCTGTGTTGTCTCCAAACAAGTTGAAGTCTCCACCATATTAGCATCAGTAGAATCTACAGGCTCTTGGCTACATGCTGGTACTTGTCCGGAGTTTGTGCGTCAAAGGGGGGGGGTGGGCACTCTTTCAAGTGCTACCGCTTTTAAGCACGAAAGAGCACCCATATCATGTTTACAGTAAGTCAATGCCCACGAAACAAATAATTCCTCAGCAAGATTCCAGTGTATCAATTATAGTTTTTTTGCTCAAGGACTTGAAGTACAAAGTGAGTGACAAGCTTCCTTCCGCTACTAGTCCTACATCACAGATGTTCTATGCTTTGAAGTAAGGTTTCTATTGTTCTGAGTGTTCCAAAAGCTGTACTGCTCATATGCCAGTTGGTACTTTAATTGAGTCAGTCTTTCCTATGTCTGCCCCTGGACCTATGTGGCTGCATTATTGGCGGACAAAATTTCATCTTAACTCATGCAGTGTCACAGATATTCAACAATTGTTTCCACAACTAAAAAATGGAACTAGAAGCAAGCATCACCTCTGTCAAGGTATGCCTGAAAAGAATGTCCAGGGACATGCAGTCTGCACCTTTGATTGTTAGACGCTGTGACATGGTAAATGAGTATTTGGTTACCACTTCAGTGATCCATCACCTCACAGACCAACTGCCATCTATTCTGAGTAGGAAGCAGATCTACAGATGTTCATTTTTATACAACTTACATGTAGCTACATAGGTGGAATGGTCTTCAAGCAGCTATTGATGATGGAATGATCAAACTACAAATTAACCAACACACCCACTATTACAGAGGATTGGGCACTAATTATTCATTATCAGTGATTCCTTACTTTGTATGATGGCTAGACAGGACATTAATAGCTATTGCCTTGTCATGGTCATTGTATTTTTGATGAGTGTCAATCACCTTGGCTGATGTAATAGTGATGTAGGTGCAGTCTTACAGTTTCTCTTGGTAGAGTGCACCATACTTACACTGCGCAGTGCTCTTTGACCTTTAGGACTTGCTTCCTGGTTGCTGGGGTGATCAAGGAAGTAGTGAGTAGCCTCTGAGAATTTTAAACCAGTTGTATTTGGACTTGCTACATTGTGCACAAGGCCTTTTTGATCAAACTTCTAGCTAATACTTGGTTTGATTATGTAATTCAAGATTTTGCTCTTATTTTGGAGCACTGTACTTCAAGTGTGGATCAAGCAACAAGAATGCAAAATTTGACTAAGGGAAAAGGCAAAGGTAGTAAGAGATACTATGCATGTAAGCATTGAACTTTTGAATGAATTGCACCAACTGATAACATGCAGCCAGTCTTTAACCACCAACGACGCATTCTGGTGTTGTCTGAATTTGGCAGATACTGTGTGGCTACTAAGATAAGATAAAATGCTGTTGTATCAAGAAAGCATAGCAAACCTGTTGGAACTGCTGCAGTTGGACAGTAAGGCTACTAATTTACAAAAAGGGTCAGATTCCATTGCGATTGCAGGCATCTGGTGCCCACTTTCATGTTTGAAATGGTTGGCTTGGTGTTTTCTTTCATTCAAATCAAGTTCTATTTGCACTTTACATATTCTTGTTTGCCTCTCTTGGTTTACATGCAGCAGTCACTTTGTTCAAGAGGACATTTTGGGGACTTCCTGCAGGAGCACGCTGGCCTATCGGAATGCTTTTGCGTCTGCGTGATAATGCTGTTGGTTGCACATGTATTCATTCGCTTACAGCCCACAAAGTTCGAAGGTGAAGGGGATTGTTTCTTGATGTGTGCAAATGGATTGTAACACGAGGGGTTGCAGATGCTGTTGGTTCTGTCCTCTCATCTGTGTGAAGATAATGTTGTAAACCACATGACATTGTAGCTATCCATCTGTTCTACACAACTGTCAACATCTGTGACAAACTTGTTCAATAACTCTTTTACCTCTTTCTTATGTTGTTGAGTCCTATCTTATCCTCTGTAAGTTCCAACATATCATCTATAGATTGCGTGTTCCCTCATCCTAATTATTTCCATGTCACTATTAGCTTGTGTTTCCTTACCATTGTCACTTTTCTCATCACCCTTCTCATTCTCTGCACTTATGGTGTCAGTGAGTCTTTGATAGAATGACTTTTCCCCAGCTTTGCTGATCCCAACAGCTGTAACTACATGTGACTACCTCCCCTCATTGCTTAAGTAAGGCCCTAAATTAAGTGCAGACAGATTGTATATTTTTGCCGCAGCTGCTTGATGTTTACATTGCTCACCTGATGAATGACCTGACCACCCAACAGAGCAAGTACAATTCCATGCAGCTGTTCAACTTGATACTTTACACCTTTATATGTTCAATGTATGTGTTTGGTGATGACAGTGATGGAGTAATGTTACTCTCAGCTATGTGTACAGCACCCCATAAATCCGCCAACCTCCCCCTATCCCACCTTTTTTGCTAGTGCAAAACCTACCTTCAAAACAGATTGTGCCAACTGATAACATGCGGCCAAAGTCAGGCAACGCCAGATGGTGTCATTGGTGGTCGAAGGGTTAAAAGGTTTAGGGCTAGGTGCTTCCAGCATAGCAGCTGCTTTGGCTAGCTTAGAATGGTCTTGGTCGGCATTGGCTGGACCATTTCTCACCCTGTTAGCACAAGTAGGTGTAGAAACCACTCCTCTACCCTTGTAGGAGCACGATTGCCGGTACTGTAAGCAGTTTTCAGTCAAGAGCGCTGGCTAGTCAGAGAGCCCTGACCATTGAAAGCTCGCTAATGAGTGGGTGTGGTCAAGGTCGTGATCACCCCCACAGAATGCCTCAAAGAAGCTTTGGCTCAAGTTTCCAGTGTTAGCTCCAAGCAGAAGTAGATATACAAACCAAAGAAGGTATCCTTAGCCTAAAAAAGACTTGTGATGATAGGCCTACGGTGGTTAACAGATTAAAGCATAACGAAAGGTAACTATCCATGTTCTTGTTAGCTACAGCTAGGAAGTGATATTCACAGTTCAACTGAAAACGGTCATAAATTCGGTGTCTTTTTCAAGAGATTTGTATGTCTGTTAAGATTCTCTTTGTGTATATATCAGTCTAGTATACATTGTTGTCTATTATCCTTAGCAATTCCATTGTTACCACTGCAAAGCTAGTGCCTCATGCTTTGAAGAAATAAATGACGCATAGATATAGTTTAGCCAATGGCCAAGTGACTGGAATCATCAATAATAATGTTGGCTGGACATTCTTTACTGTGAAAGGCAAACTTGGAAAATAACTCTTTCAAGGTACTCATGGCTTGATGAATAGTAGATGTGTTCTCCCCTGAGGTGATAGTGGTAATCCACAGCTGCTGGAGATGCATGTTGACAGCACAAACATAGGATTGTTGAAGTCATCAAGGGATGAGGTTTAACCAAAATATACAAGTTCACCAGCCTGAACATGTTCATGTACCCTGGACATAAGAGGTGTGCAGATCGCTATAGGTGGCCACATAGCTACTTTTTCCCTTGCAAAACCTTTCCAGCAATGCCCTCCCACTGCACTCCTTGTGTTCTCAATTGTAAATATTCACTCTCCTTTCTAGTTTTTCAATCAGATCATTTCCAGTTCTTGTGCCTAAGTTATACTTTCTTTAGACATCACCAACTAGTTGTATGGTCATGGCTTAATTGTTTGCCAAGAGCGCATAATGACGTCATTTTTATTTGGGAGGGAGGAGGAAGAGCGTGTAACTGGCAAAATTTCGAAACAGGCAGAATCTCCCGCATGTACTAAAAATAGAACACGCCTTCGCACAAGTTCACAGTTCCACGATCTGCAACCTCACAACACAGTGCTACCCTCGTAGTCAACAAGATGAGAATGCTCAAAGCTTACCTGGCAAGTTCTACCTACGCAGGAACGGTTGTCGGCCCTTCCTGACGCGAGGAACTTTGTGTTACGATGCTATCCATGCCTGACAGTCGAAGAGGGCCGCGTAGCCTTTCAGTCAAACTCTTGAGCATCTCCTTGGGTAACGCGCAGTCCTTATCCAACGGATGAGCCTCTAACTCGATTGTTTGGCAGCTACTTTTACTCACGCTTCACCTGCACACTAGCTACAACTCGACCGGATGTGCTATTTATAGTACACGCGAAAGATTCTGCTTTCACCATGGCCAGAATAGGAAGTTACACGCTCTTCCTCCTCCCTCCCAAATAAAAATGACGTCATTATGCGCTCTTGGTTTGCGGATGTGCAGATGCTGTACTAGAAGGAGAATTACAGAGACTTTACAAAGAAAGGATACATTAGCATAAAACAGTAGATACATTATGCATCCAATGTATCTCCTTGTGAAGCACAGAGATAATTATTCAAAGTTTCAATATTAATGCATGCACAAGCATCCAAATCTTGTGTCTTTCATTTCTGATTTACTGCACGACGAATATGTTGTTGTGTATGCAGCAAGTTTACCTTTGTTGAGTCTCCCTACAACACTGAGTGTGCCCTTTGTCTTTCCTACTAATGCCATAAAAGAGAGAAATTGCTAGTGTAAGTCTACTGTTGTTTGTCTGCGGTACATTAAGTCAACTGTCTTCTAATTTTGCCCAACTTTGTTGAAAGGCGCATGTGGTGGTGGGGTACGTAAACTAAAATGTAGTATGTGAAACTCAAATACTTCACTGATGAACCATTTACAGATGAACATACATACTATATACGTTACTGTGATAAGCATTATGCAGTTAGGGTTGGCTTTGCAGAGTAGTCACTGAAGTGAATCAAGATAAAATGGTGTCAGTTTCAGATGTACTAGCAGAACATGCCTGCAGAGAATAAAAGTCATAATAATTGCAGTTTGTTTAGTGGGCAGGAGAGTAAACGAATCTTGGCCCACAATATCACTGCCCTTCAGCAACAAGAGTATCTACTTGTAGGTTGTTGTATCACACTTGCTCTGCTGTATGGTGGTGGTGCTCCTTATTTTTTTTCAGAGGCAGTTGTGTCATACCTTTTGGATGAACCATCAATGAGTCAGCAATTGATATTCTAGATCAAGATGTTAGGGAGAAAGTCAAGAAGGTTTGCTCTTTTATTTAATGACAGTGTACTTGTGGTAGGGATACGCTTCACATAATTTAAAAAATTGTTGTGATGTTAGGCTCGTGCAATCAACAATACAACATGCCAAACTGGCAAGAAGTGGGAGGTTGTAACCATTGACCAACTAACCAAACCACCAACTGAATTTCTCAGTTTTTGCTAACAAAGACCTACAGACAAAATATTGCTACAAATTTTAATTTGTGAGGGAGAAAATGACAGTGTATTGCTATCACGTTCACGCTTTATTTTAGATCTCCTCAGAAAGTACTTCATGAACTTGCAAGCATAGTGTTTTACATTACTTGCCAGTTGTGAATAACATTATAACATGTTCATACACACATTGTACATCTACTTCATTTTTTCCCAGATTCTAGCATCACAGACAACTGAACAACTACGTCATCTTGACTCACAAGAGTTTGCTTTTCGCTTTGATGCAGGTGTGAACATTCAATCCATTTCGATAACAATACATGAAAAGAAGCAAATAGCACTTGCTCTGGCTATGCACTACCTCATCTACTACAATCATCTCAAAGGCTGAACTAGATCAGCTCAAGGAAGGCCTACAATATTTAGGCATTCACATTCTGATGTGTTGTAACCGCTTGATCATGAAACCATTGCTCCTTGAGTCAGGAACACAAAAACTGACTGCTACCACTCTATTGGCTACCTTTGAGGTCAAGTGGTCCTTGCAGGGGTTGAATCAGAGAGAGAAAGACACCTTTGGGTGGACAGAAATATGTTCATGACACTGAAGGATTATACCAAAGTGGTTCTGTTCAAAGCATATTATGTACTAGCCTCGTCCCCGGGCCCCGCCCGAAAAATCGGGAAAGGGGCCTGGTAGCGTTTCCGTGTATTTTCTGTCCTCTCAAAATTTTGAGGAGCCAATCAGATTGCGGAATGAAACCACGCGGAACGTGATCCCGTCACATGCGCACGAGGCCAAAAGTGCCGACTATGCAAATTATGACGGTAGAGTAGCTCGTGATGGCGTCGTCTGTCTCCTACATACGTGCGGCAGTGGTGTCGCGTTTACGGGAAATCGGCGGACGATCAAAATCGGAGAGCGCTGTTTACCCATACGGGTTATCGAGACAAACTCCCCGATCGTCTGTAACTTGGCGCTGGCTTGGATCCCGATCAACTGAGACGATCTGTCGGAATTTGTATATGGACAGTGTGCATCTAAACTGGATAGATAAACACGGAAGATAGCATACTACAGCATCGCTTATTCAACTCGCTCTTGCTTCATCTTGCACTCATTTGCATGATAGTCAGCTGACATCAACGGTTGCAGTAAGGCGTGTCCTACCGTAGCACACGTTTGATGACGTTTATATTAGCGACAGAAAATATACGGAAGTGCTACCAGGCCCCTTTTCCGATTTTTCGGACGGGGCCTGGGAACGAGGCTAATTATGTACCTCATTGCCTACCCGAATATGTAGCTGGCAGGGTAATACCAAATGAAGATCCAGATGGAGAAGATATTTGGGTTGACCTAGGAAGCATTATGAGCTTTGCGACTGGATCAGATCATCCTCCACCCTTGGGGTTCCCTAATGCTCCAGATATCCAGTTTGAGACAGATTTAAGCAAAATTTTGCCTTTTGCTTCAACATGTGCCCCTAATCTTTACTTACCCTTGGTGCTAAATGAACCAGACCTGTTCAAAAAGAAGATGGGCTTTTCCATTTGCTGTGCAGATGGGTTTGGTATTCCATGATTGTAGATTAATAGAGAACAGCATTGCCACTGATTGGCAGTGTGCATGGGTGTGGTGCTTTTGTAAACTCTCATCAAATGTGTGTTGTGTCCACAGGTCACACAAACTGTAGAATCTCCTGGTATCAAGAGGTTTATGCATGGGACCTACATTATTGCATGAATGCCAGATGGTTTATTCTCACGAGCCTCTGAATACCAGCATGTGCACGTACCTGACAGGAATCATAATTACAACACCAAAGTAGGGGAATGATGCATGTTGCATGCACGATCCATGTGCATAGTAAGTACACCATGCTTTAACATTGATACATGCAAGCATGCATATACAGTGAACATTACTACTAAAACAGGGGCCATGTTGTTCTACTTTGGTTAGACTGTTTATGCACCAATACAGGGACCATATGTGACACGTTCCCGAACAGCTGTGCGTGTATCAAGGCCAATTAATACAGTCACTGAAAACCACTGTTGTGGAGTAACTGCATACACTTCGGGTTGGATACTCTAAATCAGCGCGCGTGGATCTGGCGCTATATGCAATTTAACTCGCGCTGGATAACTTCCGACAAGTTCCGTGTCGCCCACCCTTGACTTAGCCTCGTTCCCAGGCCTTCCCCGGCTCCAGTTTTTGATCGCAAAAACGGCAAGCGATCAAAAACTGGAGCCGGGGAAGGCCTGGGAACGAGGCTACCCTTGCACCCTATCATAGTCGGGCGGGGGCCTGGGAACGAGGCTAAGCCAGACCACCTCCGCAGTCCGTTTGGCTTGCGGATAAACACATATTTCGGTTGATCCGGCTGTTTCTGACTGACTGCAGCAAAACGAAACGAAGTGATAGTCAAGGTAAGTGCCAGGCGAGGGTGATTACGTAGACTAGTATATATATATATATATATATATTTGCCAAGTGCATGCGCATTTTGCTGTGTTAGCGTGTCGGTGGCTGCAAGATTCCAGCATTGCAGCCGTTCACTCTTGCAATATATCTTTCTCTGCATGAACACAGATTCATCTTCAGATATGGGAATCGATGTTTGTCAAAAGTGTGGCAAAAGAAAACAGGTGAAGGATTTTTTCAAGTGCCAGCACATCGTTTGCTACTCATGTGGTGCAACAAAGAGCACATGCCCCTTGTGTCGCAAAATTCGTAAATAACTGATAGCCAAACACTAGCTATGTGCAAATGGACATGAAATTGTTGTATGAAATGCAGTGTGCTATTGCAGTGAAATTTTGTTGTAACCACTTTTTCAATCAAATATTAGTCTACTAGCAATAGCTGTTATAAATATGCTGGGACAAGTAAAAATGAAGGCTTCTGTAAAACATGCAGTCATGGTCTCCTTGCTGGATTGCTTCAGCTCTCAAAATCAGTTATCAATGTGCTAGCATTGTAAAACAAGCACAAGCTGATCAGGTACATCCTTGTGCACTTTGCTGGAGAGCAGTCACAGTTGCAGGAGCTACTTGTTATAGCAGCCTATACTGTCACATGTGAGCAGTATATAGTCAGTGACTGGAGAGACTAGCATGTGTGGCTAAACATGTTTCCCAGGAAATTCCCACTTCTTCATCAGATAACCTTTGGACTGTATCACCTATTTTGTGTAAACTGTATTGTTATAGTATCAGAGTAATATAGTGTCTATTATAACATAATAGTATAGTAGGTAGTTCCCAAAAAGGAAGGTGTTATCAGTCACTGTGTATGTAGTTGCATACACAACTAGTAAGCACTTCAGTGGCAAAGAATCACTCAACAATCGCTGTCTTGCTTCCTTTAGTACTTACCGCTTTGCTACAGTCAAAATTCACCCACTGAAAAAGGTGGCTAAAGTTTTCAACATCTAAGACAGTGAAGCAAAGGGAGTATTGTATGTTACAATTATACTTGTTTATCTCGTGGTGCATTTGTAAAATAAAAAAATGTAAGGCCACTAACATAAATGACCAAATTGCTACATTTATTTTTAGTTAATTTGGTATAGTATAGTTACAGTTTGGTCTTGGTGCAGTTGCAACAAAAGACCCAACTAGCAACATTGCTAATATTAAGGACCCAATTGCCACACTTTCAGTTACTTCGGAGGTAGACTACTACTTCCATTTCTAGTTGTCAATTCTTTTTAAGGCTTTTTCAGTAAGACCTACATGGAATGTAGTTTGCACTGTGACATGAACTATTCTATTCCTTCCAACTACTGAGATTTTATTGCAAAGCTCAGATCATTTGTAGATTGGCTAATTGAACTTACTTGTAATTGAACCTTTTGTGCTTAGCTGTGCCTTCTTATTGGCCAATGCCCTAAACAAGGTTATTTCGTATACTTTAAATTAGCTACCTACAAACTGTGACGTAAAATGAGTGACATACATCAAATCACTAATGTTTATCTCATAAACTGGTACTACAAAATCTTAATTAGTTTAAATACTGTGTAAACATGTAACTGTTAAAAGATGACTAGCTGCCTATTGCACAACTTTTAAATACAGCAACTGGTATCCCAGAAATCACAAACTATCTAGGTATGCTGACAAAGTGATACTTGCAATAAATAATACAATGACTCTTTTGTTCACATGTCCAGAGAGTAGATAAATGTTTTCATTAGGTGATAAAATGCTTGCACTCTATCAGTCTGAACATTGGCGATAGAACTTCACAGGAGATGGGCTGTCTCTCTGTTGAGTGACAAAAGATAAATGTTCCGACATAAAGGTAACACCTCTTAGTGTTTGTCTCTTGCAGCTATGTAAATGAATAAAAGTATGCGACTTAGTTCCCAACTGCATGAAATTAGAATGCTAATAAGTTGGTGACTAAACATCTTCTTGCCATATAACCCCCCCCCCCCCCCCCCCCCCCATCTATTTTCAAGAGAGAGCAAGTTATTGGGCTACATTCACTTCAAATCCACCTGATATAATAAGAATCCCAAGCCTTCCCTATCTTATACTACTTCCTGCTTCCATGTATTACTGTCAACAAACACAGACTGAAGAATGATTAACAGCTAGGAGAACCTGGAAACAAGGCTGTCTCTAATCCTCAAACTATACCTAGAATTGGTAGTACTTGGTGGTAAGTGCATACTTCCTTCTTCCAGGATGTAGTTATTTCTGCAAATGGTTGACTGTGAGGATGTGGATTCTTATGGCTTTGTTCTGAAATGGTGGTAAAACTTGGCTCTTTACATGTCAGAATGCAGGCCCGTAGCCAGGATATACAGAAGGGGGGTTACATGGATGTCTAATGTGTATGTCATGAGCAATCAACGAGCTACATCTCCCTAAGCAAAACCTATAGATGCTATGCATAAAGTAACCCACTGCGCAGGATGCATTTTGGCCAACACCAGACCTCATCAGCTGTAATGGAGTGACTGGGAGATAGGGACTGCATGCATCAGCATGCAAGACTAGGGAGGTCTGGGGGCATGCTCCCCCAGGACATTTTTAGAAATTAGGTGCTCTGAGATTGCTTCTGAGACCATTTTCGAACAGAAGCAGAGCCATAATAGCTACATGACTCGCAGTGTATCGCATTCAATTTTTGGCTGTCCATATATGCATCTGCTAAGCCAGCTGACATTAAATTTCCACGAGAGAAGGTAGTACGGTCGGCAGAACAGGAGGTGGGGTGACAGATGGTGAAATAGTGTCCAGAGAATACTGAAAATATGCCGGTAGAGCATCAGCTTTCCATACATTTTCAGAAAGATAGTAAGAAGATAGTAAGACGCCAGGTTGTTAAGTTGCAACTCCATTGTTGGCGGTGAGGACAACTGGTGAACTTTCAAGCACCTGAAATAGCAATTTCTTTACGCACGTATTTACGCGTGTACTTTCATCGCATGCAGGGGCATAAACTGCTTTGGCACGCATTCCGCACACATCCACTGGTCCTCAACGAACAAACGGGGTGCACAGCTGCAACTGAACTTGTTTTGACAGCAGTGATTCTCAATGGCAGTGAGGCTAGTGGGCCACTTACAAACGGCAAAGTGTATATATAGCTAGGCTGTGTATAAAATCTTGTGGAGGCAAAAAGGGTTTGAGCGAACCCCTTCGAACCCCCTCCCCCCCTGCCTACGGGCCTGAGAATGCCATCTATACAAAAGATAAGGACACTCATTCGTAGCTGTCTGGACACATCCCACAATCCTTTCAAATTTAAAAGTAGAACTCTGTAGAGCACATACCCTACACGCCATGTAGCTATGCATGTGCTTCCATGCATGGGAGGGTGGGAACAAACAGTCATCTCACAAATGTAAGCTGTAGATATAGTGAAACCTAGGGGCACTGAAACCGCTGTCTCATGTTGTACAAGTGGCCAGGTATCTGGCTGTGGTTGATAGGTGTGCCCATGCTGCCAACTCAAAATGCAGGGTTTTAACCCTTTGAATGCGACAGCAATTTTACGCCACCGTTAATTAACTGCGCGCGACAGCTGTTGCATGCACAATCACCCCATAGCGTTACCACTTGGAGGTCAAAGTGTCAAGCGTTGCTTAGGTGGTCTGATTTGTGAAAATAGTGCGCAACTAGGCTGGACTAGTTTATCTACAGAATGAAGAGACAGAAAATGGCTTTCCAGGGTTATTTTGAAACTAGGTATGTTTTCTAAAGTTATATGTAGGGTAGATGCTGGTATTATGAGACAACACCAATTATGGGTTAATGACTTTATTAGATGTTGATACCTTGGCTAAACATTAGTGATATTGTCCTTTCTCAGATTCTAACATGGATGGTTTGTAACAACTATGTTAGTCATATTTTATTGTGGGTTAAATGTTGAGGCATTTTTTCAACACATTTTGATTAGCATGAAAAATATGTTCCGCTGAAACACCAGGGATATGATAGGTGAGGAAAACAGTTTCAGCACAACCTTCTAGGTTCAAAGTATGTGATTGCAAAGTAAAATGCTGTTCAAATTGCAAACTATAAAATTGTAGGTGTCTCATAATAGGTACCCTGTGTCATAATAGCTACACAAAGGTGTATAACAAAGTAATATAGCTAACTCTATATAGTGAGACAGAACATCAATATGTTTTTTTTTTACCACTGAATAGCATAGGCACATGACTTTTAAATTCATGCACTAAAGAAAGCCACTACTTTTCTCCAGTCAATTAAACATGTTTGTGTCTCATAACTGGGGTGTATACCCTAACCGATTTACGGTGGATACTTACCTGCTGCATGTTGTGTATACCATACCGTCTTTTGCTAAGGCACAGTTCGAGGTCTGTCTTGATATTAAAGAAGCCCAAGAGACGCTGTACCTCCGTAGTTAGCATTAGAAAACATGGCTAATGAGTCGTTATCTCAATCGAGGAGATTCATCTGCAACCACATGTGATATTATCTTTCGCTATGTCCGCCCCTTGAGGGCTTCTGGACCAACCCACTTGTAATAGTAAGGGTAGCCCCAAGTTTATCACAGACCAGATACAAAGCTTGTAGCTATTTGCCCTGGGCCATGATAACGTATCTGTGACGCCATTAGCATCCAGCGCATTTGAATCACCCAATCAATGCTTCGGGTGGTTCAATGCTTCTGAACTTGTTCTAACCATCCCTTCAGTACAGTTGCACTTAGACTAGTGTGAAAAGGATAGGGAAGGACGGGCAACTTACCAATTTCGCCTTCTTAGCAGCATGAGTATACTCCACAATTCTTTGCGCAGATGGTCTGTTTTATTTCTCCAGCTTGGGTGGAGTAGCTGTAAAGCTAGATTCTGCTTTCAGCATGGCAAGAATGAAAATTTATGCACCCTGCCTTCATGCTCCTTCCACATCAAAATAATGCTGTAGCTTCTAGGATGGGCTATTCTGCACACACAACATTAGAACATAACACCACTGCAATGTAAAACAGAACCCTTCATATTTCCAAAGTTGTTAAGCCTGTATGCTAGCCTCCAATATGCCTCAACTTTCAGAGTAAGTGTGAGTCTTTATTGCTGTTTCTGCTCCAACTATTGCCATGTTTTCATTGGCTTGCCATACATGTGTATGTAAACATAGAAATGAACCTGGCTCATTGCCCAAGCTTTCTTTTAACATGAATGCAGCACTGTTATTATTTTAAATAAGGTTTCTAATGCTCACGTTACTTTCAAATGTGTAGGTTTTAGTCCCAAAACCTTATAGGTACTAACACTTCAATATGCCTTATCGGCACTGAAAACCCGCCTATGTGATTTGTAATGTTTCATGGCCTTGTCCACACTCCAGCATGTGTGTCCTTCTCGATAAGCTCTAAGGTAATCCCTAGTTTTTCAAAAAAACTTCTTGTTCTGTTCTGGGGTGCGAGTGTCAAGAGCTTCAGGAACAATTTTGCATAATCTAGTTATGGTCCATTTGAATCTTTCCTCTTGGCATGGCACCAGTTCTGTTCACTTGCATTCAGTTCACAATGAAACTTAGGGAAAAACATGCACAAATAGCCCCTAGCCTCTATTTTCTCCTGCTCAATCGTTTTGATGTTAGCAAAGTCAGTGTACTTAGAAAGGGTTTCCCACATCTTTTCTGCATTCATTCCCTTTGTATCAACCCCTCTCTCCTGCAGGACCATCTTCATCCCCTTTGGTCTCCCATCAGGAAGAACCATCTGCTGCACCTCACCATTCAAAACTGTTCCTCTCATTATTGGCTGTTTTCAACCAGGTCTGACATTCATATGTTGTATGCTGAGTGCATCGTCACTACCCTTGCAGTGAATTGGTGCATTGTCAAACAAGAACAGTGTTTGTGCATGAGGAAACTTTTCCTCGAAGATATCAATTGCCTTGTCCACTTGTTTAAGAAATTTGTGACCGTCAAAATAACCATTTTGCTGTGTCTCAAGAAGCAATCATGCTTCTTTGCCATCATGGCGCAAATAGTCTGCTGTTGCCTCCTTGATAAAGTCCAGGACCATTATGGCTTAACCAAGTGACTTTTGCTTTGAAATGGCAACATGGTCATCAGCCCAGTATTGACTTTGATCTGTGTTGGCATAGGTTCATTGTGGTGAATCTGGATGAGTGGTTATCAAGTTCATGCAGCTGTTGAACCTACTACATCATGCCTTTCATGTCCATCGAAGTAGACACTCTTTTTGTTGTATTTCTGTGAAAAACTAAGGGAACGAAACCACAGTCAAGCTGTTTCAGTGCAGATCTCATAATGAAACCGTTCCTGCACCCACGTTTGGAACATGTCTGTTGTAAGATTGGGCTCACCCCTTTTGCAGCCGTTTGCTCGCACATACTTTCGTGCCTTAAGTCGGAAACGCTCATCACAAATCAGGCATAGTTGCTTTTTAACCCCTTTTCCTTGATCTGAGTAGAGCAAGATTTCCACTGCTGCGTCATCACTTCCTCTGCAGTAGTACCAATCATGCACACCAAGTACATTGCTGCCCACTTACGAATGCTACAAACAGACACTCCTGTCAAGTCAGCTGCTTTTTGTGCTGCCTCAAATATACCCATGCCCCATGAACTCACTGAACATAGCATTGCAGTGCCTGTAGTACTTGAATCGTTATCAGCTGGTCAGCGGTCATTACAATAACTAATGCATTCGAATAGGGGAAAGACCCGTCTAGCTACCTGTTGTTGTGTGCATCTTTGTGACATCACTAAAACATTGTGATGTAACAATGGTGCTCCTTAGGTATGGTAGGTATATGGACAAGCTGGAACTCTCAGCGTACAGTGTTCTCACATAAATAAAGCTATTTATACCATTAAATAAGATGACAGGATAGTTCTACGGTAAAATTTGAGTGATTTAAAAAGTTTTCCTCTTGTTTTGGAGCACTGTACATGAATCAGTCACTTAATACTAACAATTTCATCCCTCTAACGGACAATATTTCACCACACTAGACAAAATGGGTATCAAACAGTCCTGTGACAATCTGATGTTTGTTTTCATTTTGGGGTAAATACTCTTAAAATAGTCTGGGTACATTCGTGATTTGACTACTTACATGTTATCGGTCACTTGCTGCTAACAATTTCATCCCTGAGATATGCAATATTTGACTAAACTAGACAAAAGGGATTTGAAACAGTTGATTTAGTGTGTACATTCATAATCTGATGTTTGTTTTCATTTTGGGGTAAGTATACTCTTAGTTATGTTTGTGGTTTTACCATTTGCATGTATCAGTCACTTACTACTAATTTTATCTCTGAAACAGATCAAACTATACAAAAGGGGCATCAAACAGTTCCATGCAGTCTGACACAGACTTCGCTTCTGTCACAAAACAATTTCATGTTATCAATGTACATTGAGGTGATCCATCTGAGGCTATTTTTTACATGCTGCAAAATGTTAGCTACAGTCCAAAATAAATTTTTGGTATCTTACCTACCACGAAATGTCAGCTACTATCAATAAATGTCTGGTATCATACCTAGAAATATTAGGTACATATCCTGTAGCAGGTATACATGAAACTGTGAGGTATTGAAATGTCATATACATGATCTGTAGCAGGTATGGCTGGAATAACACAGGAAGCTTAGTGGCCCTTTGGTGAGTTACTCCAGTATGGTTCTGAGCCCTTCATTTGAAATTTCTAACACAATTACAGAACTTTGTGAGTGATCTATGTAATGAAATGGCATGATAATGTATCTTTCCCAAATTGGGATAAGTAAACACAAGGATGTGGGTGCTAAGGTTAACTTAATTAAGAGTTGGCTTCAGTGCTGGAATGAGTACTCTTCTAGGGTTTATTTGGCAGGTGGATCTGTGTGTAGTGTCTTACTACACAGTTTCCCTTTCCCAAAGCAGTTTGGGGGTTGTGTTAGATTGTACCATAGCTTCCCCCAGTGCTTATAAAAGCAATGTTAACCACTAGCCATCTCATTATGTACTATTATTGATCTAGCTGTTGATTGAAGCACACATCGTGAAATTTGCTGTGGTGTAGCTACCAACATCAAAGGTGATTGTGATTTATGTGAAGAACTTTTGATTACCGGTATATGCATATGATGGTAGCATTAGGCAATTGCTGTGCATACAGCTATGTACCTATGCGACTTTTGCATAATTTTTGACAGAATGATCACCTTGTTACTATTTTATTCTGTACATAAACACAGATTCATCATCAATATGGGAGTTGATGTTTGTCAAAAGTGTGGCAAAAGAAAACATGTGAAGGATTTTTTCAAGTGCCAGCACATCGTTTGTCACTCCTGTGGGGCAACAAAGAGCAAATGCCCCTTGTGTCACAAACTACATAAATAACTACATTTGACAGCCCAGAACTGTATTATTATGTATGAGTGCACCTGCTGTGTGTATGATGTTATCTATTGGCTACTAAAGAGCCTTGTTTTCGATTATGCCATATAAAATGTTGAAATAATGAGAAGGCTTGGACTATGTAGCTACAGTTAATAGCTACCTTTCATATTTTCTATGTTCTAGATTCCTCAATTATTGATCATAATAAACATGGAACTTCAAGTTAGTGGACAAAACCTTTATCTAACTCATGCATAAGGGTAGACAGATTGTGCTCACAAATCTACCTATTATGCTATGCTGCACTGCTCCAAAAATCTACCTAGTATGCTCTACAAATGCCCACCTGCACACTCCTTTAGCTCTCTGCACCGCACTCACCTCTTTCGGGTCGGTCAAACAACTTGGCCGCTCTTTCTAGCGCCAATGTGTAGCGGTGCATTAACTCTAACCTTCCGCTTCCGCATTAATTCCGACTGTATGGGGCTCAAAGTTTGTTTAGTAAGGGCACTGGAGAAGAAGCGGTGACTTGTGAGCTGGCCAGCCGCTTGGTCTCTCGTTAACGGGGCTAGTCGTCGCCATTACGAAAAATCACCATGCATGTGGCCAAGCTTTCGCAAAACCAGATTTTGAGCCCTTTGTGAAGCCGATTTCCTGATTTACGATCACATGACAACTGACCAGCACAGAAAACTGTACCAACAGAGCATAAAAACTGACCATCCAGGCGTTACCTAAAGCTGTATTTTATAGTGTAGCTATAAGTAAGCAACTGAATACAGCTCCTTACCTACATGGTGTCCATAAGCCTTTCCCACAACCACGGGAATAGACCGTGCCAGCCGTGCATACAGGTACATGGTCAACACGCGCGATTTCGTGTGAGCACTAGTCTCGTTCCCAGAGCAATGACCGTAGTCTTTGGTATGGGAACAAGACTGCATGTGCGCATGCGTACAAGATTAGAAAATGGCGTCCTACGCAACGGACAGCAGTCGGGCAGTGCTGTGAACAGCTTTTTTGACCCGGGTAGATTTGAAGCTATGAAGACGTTGAGTGGTTGGGAAGCTGCGCGCTGTGATGAGCATCAGTTTCGTGCTAAAATCAAGGCGAGTACTTGAGCCATTTTCGAGTTATCGTTGTTTGACAAGAATGAGAATAAGTTCAATAACGGCACTTTCGCTACCGCACACTTTCGCGTTTAGCTGTCTTCCGCGAGGATTTTGGGCAACTATATGAGTCTTGCTGTCAGATCATAAAGGCACTCAAAGAGGAAGAGTGGGCGCTTAAATAAGCCTTTAGCATAGTTGTGGTGAAGTTATACGGCTTTTGCTTTTAAGTATTGCATATATTGCACGTCGGCGCCATCCCTACATAGAGACTCTCTGATATAGTTGCCAAGTGCGCATTTTGCTGTGGTAGCGTGTCGGTGGCTGCAAGACCCCAGTATTGCAGCCGTTCACTCCTGCATTTTAAAGCATTTGGAAATATGTTTTCTTTCTCAGGCTGCATGAACACAGATTCATCCCTGTAACAAGTGCGGCAAAAGAACACAAGTGAAAGATTTTTTCAAGTGCCAGCACATCGTTTGCTACTCCTGTGGTGCAACAAAGAACACATGCCCCTTGTGTTGCAAAATTTGTAAATGTAACATGGCTATTGTTACCTTCTGAACTCTGTTAATTGCTGAACTCTAAACTATTATTAAGGCAGGCATGTTATGTAATATGTCAATTGCTATGACTCACGTGATGACTCTCTGATAAGTTCTGGCCAGCCAACCAGTTTACAGTGGAGGTCCTGCCGAGACCTGCCACAATCGGAGTTTCCAAGGTGCTCACCGAAGTTCTGATCGTACAAGACAGCGCTAAAATAATTCATTTTGTGTGTTGAAAGCAGATTATGGCCGATACTGCTGGATCTGGAGCGAATTGAGAGCTACAAGATGTGCCACGTGTTGTGGGCAAGTTGTTGCCATTAAGATCTAGACGGCTGACAGCGGTGCATCTGCGAAAACTGGCCAAAGCTCTTGAAGTACCCATGTCCGCGACGATAGAGGACCTTAGGCTGATGATCGACGGCAAGATGGACAAAGAGCCGCAGAACGTACAGGTCGTTATCGCTGACACGTAAGAGGGCGGAGTCGAATGACTGGTACTGCAGGACGAGACTGGTGTGTTTCTGAGGACCACAGGTGGAGATCCGACTGACGAGGATCGGACGCGCCGTGAAGATGAGAGCGAAAGCGGTGGAGCTGACAAAGGCGCCCCTGTCACTGTGGATACTCTGCAAGCAGAGTTGGAAGAGGCTAGACTGAAACAAACTGAGATGGCGGAGCAGCTAGATTCTCAGCAAGCGGAACTTGATTCGGCTGTGGAGGCGTTGGCGAGAGAGAGTTGAGACTTTGCGGCGGGTGAAGGAAGCAGAGGTGAGCAAGATAAGGGAAGAATTGATACAAGAACAGGGGAAGGTTAGGTATATATGGCGTATGAACTGTGAGCAGCTGGCTCAGTATATATGATACAGAGAGCAGTGAAAAGGATGCCGAGATAGTACGGTTAAAAGCCAGGTTGGCAGCCCTAGGGTCTCCCGAACGTGCCCCAGATGTCATTACTCCACCTGCTACTGCACCAGGTTCGGGTATTACCCCACCCACTAGTACCCCGGTTTCAGTTGTTACCCTCCCAACTACTGACACATTACCGAGCCATGTAACAACTACCCCTCCTCCTGGCTTACCAGTGTCTACTTCAGCTCCCCTGTGTGTTGATACCCATTGTGTTCCTGCCTCAAGTGGTGCTGTCACACCTGCAGTGACTTTTGTGTCTAGTTATACCACCCCTACGCCAACTGTAACTCCCATTGTTGCGTCAGGTACAGTCCCTGGAATGACAGTTTCACATGCTGGAGTGTCCCGTGGTGAGGAAGAGAAGGGCACGTATCAAACTGCTACACAAGCCCTGTGCACACGATTGGATCCAGGGAACAGGATTTTAGCAGCCCAGGACTTTTGACATGTGATGCAGTAGCTGACTGTGTGAGGAGACTTGAACGCTATTTCCAAATAGCCTATGGTCGGGACAAACTGAGTATGGAGACCAAGGAAACTATCCTTTTTGGACAGCTACAGGAAGGGTTGAGCTACGACATTATGAAGAGTCCATCAGTCGGGTAGTCAGTCATACAAGGAGCTTTGCATGGCAGCTAAGCATGAGGAAAAGCGAGTTGCTGGGTTACGACGATGCCAGCATTATCAGAGGACCGGGACCCACAGGGGAAGTACTGACAAGTCTGCACCACCACTTCCCAAGCACCAGCCGCCAGCTAACAGGCAGCGTGATCTTCCACCTATGAGCAGTCGTAACTTTACGCCTGCCACAGCAGTCGTTTACGGAAGTGTTATACATGTGGCAGTACTCAGGGGACTTAAGGCCTGGCTCCAGTACTTTAATCATGTTTTTTGGCCAGATTCTTGGCTGTTGTTGGACATAAAGATACAAGTAAAACCAGAGAGTTTACTTTGTATATCAGCCCCACCCATCTACTTGTTCCTTGACCACACCCAGACCACACACCCTGCTTCTGCATAGGAGGGGGCGTGTTCTTCCAAGCGTCCCTAAGCACCCTTGGTAGTTCTAGGCGGAGGTCTTAGCGATGGTCTTAAGCTACCTGAACAGTATGCAACTGGTGTACGTGATGTATGCTGACATTCCATCGGATGGCTTCTCAATACGACCTTCCTAACCATACAAACCGGCAAGTTCTGCAGGTGTGGAAGCCATGGTTAATCAACTTCAAGCGCTATAATTCGGCTTGTAGACATTATTTTCAAAAGCCACCCGACAGAATAGTGCATCTCTCCAACCTCTACAATGCTACAAGAATGGACCTTGCATACGGTGGCGTTTTGTGCTCCGCCTCTACACATCTCTCTGAAGTCCTCTTTCGTGCGGCCATTTACTGGTTCAGTCACGCCATTGTCACGCGCATGCGGCCATTAGATCACGTGCCTTATGCAGCTTGGGCTTCAAACTGGCTGATAAATGCAGCGTGGGTACCCAGCTGGTCTGCTTATCATTCTAGGAGCACTGAATAAACCATCTCTCGGTGTCAGCAAATCACTACGGAAAGACTTAGGCGGTTTCCAGAAGTCAGCAGCATCATTTGTCATTCGTTCGGTATTGGTCCGCCTTCTGTTTATACAACAGTCACCCAACATAGGTTTCGACAATTTCGCTCTCATTATCGCTTCACCAGTCGCTGCAAAGGAGCAACGAAGCAACGAAGCAGAACAACTGCTAAAACAAAACCACATGCGGCGTGCGCACGCAATCTCGGTGCGCGCGCGTGAAAAACGGACCCAGGCCTTAAGTCCCCTGAGTACAGGATGGGAGGATAAGAGTCCACCAGTCGAGAGTGAAAACCTGCCCTCCGAACTTTCCTGCCGGATTCTACTGGTACGGGGGTAGACGTCATGGCCCTGGCCGCCCCACTAAGTGGGTTACATCCATGATGAGTCAGCATCTACATGACAATGTGTCCTCACGAGCCCACATGGCTGTAGTGAACCCCACCAGTGACAGCTCTGGTGCACAAGATACCGAACCATGTGACAGCTCTACAGTAACTCACTGTGAGGAATTGCGTTCTGGGCGAGCAGTTGACGAAGTTCACTCCAAGAACAGAGAACACACATGCAAGTATCCCCTGAGATATCGTTCGAGACGAACTCTCTAGAGGCACCGGTGATGTAACATGGCTATTGTTACCTTCTGAACTCTGTTAATTGCTGAACTCTAAACTATTATTAAGTCAGACATGTTATGTAATATTATGTCAATTGCTGTGTCTCACGTGATGACTCTCTGATAATAAGTTCTGGCCAGCCAACCAGTTTACATAAACAACTGATAGCCAAACACTAGCTATATGTGCAAGTGGACATGAAATGGTTGTATGAAATGCAGTGTGCTATTGTAGTGAAATTTGTTGTAACCACTTTTTCAATCAGATATTAGTCTACTAACAATATCTCTTATAAATATGTAAAAATCAAGGCTTCTGTAAAACAGTCATGGTCTCCTAGCTGGATTGCTTCAGCTCTCAAAATTACTTAACAGTGTGCTAGCATTGTAAAACAAGCTCAAGCTGACCAGAGTACATTCTTGTGCACTTTGCTGGAGAGCAGTCACAGTTGCAGGGGCTACTTGTTATAGCAGCCTATACTGCCATGTGAGCAGTAGCAGGACTGGAGAGTCCAGCATGTGTGGCTAAACATGTTTCCCAGGAAATTCCCAGTGATCTTCATTCTTCTTCAGATGACCTTTGGACTGTATCACCTATTTTGTACATACTGTAGTTACAGTATCAGAGTAATATAGTGTCTATTATAACAGATAAGAGTATAGTACCCAAATGTTAGTTCCCAAAAAGGAAGGTGTTATCAGTCACTGTATATGTAGCTGCATACACAACTAGTAAGCACTTCAGTGGCAAAGAATCACTCAACAATCGCTGTCTTGCTTCCTTTAGTACTTACCGCTTTGCTACAACCAAAATTCACCCACTGAAATGTTTTGAACACCGAAGACAGTGAAGCGAAGGGAGTATCGTATGTTATTGGGGCGAGCCTGAGCGAGCCCCACACTAGCGGGACTGCATTGCGGAAGTGTGTTTACGTACGTACGTACGTACGTGCTTGCTTGCGGCCATATACCGTAAATTTTAAATGAGCGCATTTAAATATTTCACGAAGACTGAATGAACGTCGGATACTCGGTGAAGGACTACCGCCAGAACGCAGCGTCGACGTGAAAGAAACTCAGAGCGAAGACGACTCAAGTTAACGCACGCATGGCAACTGCGGACCGTGACAGACAAGGGCAGGCTACTCACAGACGGTACAAATTACGCCCAGTAGAGTTTAGGTCGCTTGAGGAAGGGCCATGCATAATCAACACTCATAAAGCTCCAGAGATTCAGTTCATGACTTCAGTGTGAAGTTTAGTCCAAGTTTGTGTGTAGCCGTAGTAGCTTCCTTGACCTGAGAAATGACTGCAACTTGGCAACATGTATGATCATCTATATTAGGGGTCCCAACAAAAAATCCAAGAACGAACAAACTTGACTCAAGTATGCTGAAATCCAAGAACCAAGTGACCTTGTTTGTAAACTACAGTTACAATAATTTCTATGACTTTCGTTCTTCCGAAAATAAATAAAGCAAACAGAAGGTTATGTGCCAAAATATGGCCATTATAGGATTTTGATTTTATATGGGGGATTATATATGAACATACCTTTAACAGATATCCACGCGAGTGGTCCAGCTATTTTAATACTCTACCAATGGTAAATAATCAATTGCACTGGTGCTTGCTAAATTTACTTGTCAAAAGTCACTTCAAACCATCAATTATTCTTCTATGGGAGAAATGTATTGCAACATTAAGTAACAGCTAATATAGTCTCTTGACAGCTATAAACTTGAGTGGTCCAGGCATTTTTGCACAAGATACATCAAGTGAAATCCATCAGTACTATTAGTTTCGTAGCGAAGTTTCAAAAGTCACTTGAACCGAATTGCGTCCAATTTTTGACACTTAACCCTTTCAAATCCGAGACGAATTGACTGAAAATAGCTTTGCATGCAGCACCAACTTTTGTACTCCGGTTTTTATATATCTCAGATAGATACTTAGTTCTAGTACAACAAATTTGAAATCGGAGCACCTTCGATTTTTTCGTTGGGAGCCCTATCTATATCTGGTGACAACTAAGTGCTTGGCTACATGAAGTTTTGCTTACCACGTGCGCTCATGGAACAGCAGACGTGACAAACCCTGCTGTTATGCATGGTTTGTGTGCCATGAAATCAGCAATGTATTGCTCGCTCAGGCTCGCCCCACGATGATGATATCATCTTACTAGTAGTTATACTTGTTTATCTCATGGTGCATTTTTAAAATTTTAAAAATGCCCAAAATTAGTAAGGGCACTAACATTAATGACCTAATAGCTACATTTTTAAAGTTAATTTAGTAGTAGTTACATTTTGGTCTTGGTGCAGCCAATTGCCACACTTTCAGTTACTTCGGAGGTAGACTACTACTTCCATTTCTAGTTGTTGATTCTTTTTAAGGCTTTTTTAGTAAGACCTATATACATGGAATGTAATTTGCACTGTGACAAACTATTCTACTCCTTCCAACTACTGAGATTTTATTGCGAAGCTCAGATCATTTGTAGATTGCCTAATTGAACTTACTTGTAATTGAACCTTTTGTGCTTAGCTGTGCCTTCTTACTGGCCAATGCCCTCAACAAGGTTATTTCGTACTTTAAATTACCTACAAACTGTGATGTAAAATGAGTAAGATACATCAAATCACTAATGTTTATGAAATGAAATTGTTTCTTTTGTTCACATGTCCAGAGAGTAAATAAATATTATTTAGGTGATAGAATGCTTGCACTCTATCAGTCTGAACATTCGTGATAGAACTTCACAGGAGATGGGCTATCTGTTGAGTGACAAAAGATAAATTTTCCAACATAAAGTTAACATCTCTTAGTGTTTGTCTCTTCCATGCATCTACATAAATGAATAAAAGTATGCAACTTAAATATTATTTCCTAGCTACAGGAAATTAGAATGCTAAGAAGTTGGTGACTGAATCTCCCTCATCTATTTTCAATTTAACTAGGGATACACATTGTGCAAACGACCTCGCTCCGCGGATGTCCGTGTTTGCCCTCATTTCCCAAATACGTTCCCAATCCATGTATCCTGGGAACCAGACCAGTCTTACAATGTAAAAATGGCTACTGTTGTAAGCTTGTAAGTTGATAGGAGCAAAGAGCGTGTTAGTCTTACGGTACAGTTGCAATTTGTCTGCCGTTGGTTGCTCACAGGTGGAACTGTCATACCAGTAAGTTTGATAGCTGTTGTGCCTACTGTTCTGGAGAAATCCGTGTTTTACGAATATCTCACTGTAGCATGTTTCCCTTGGGCTACCGACACAGTTTGTTCACTGTTGTTTAAAAACAACTAGGGCTTTCATGCCTGCAAGTCTGATAGTGATCTGTTAGACCATTGTGGAGATATCGTTTTTAGGTCAACTTCCGGTTTACCATTGACGACGACGACGAAAAATCTCAATTGAACGCGAGTATAGCCTCGCTTCGCTCGGAATAATACCCTGAAATCAGAAAAATGTGGAAGGCCTTGGATCTTATATTTATGTCTGGTGTACATTGTTTCGTGTTTTTCAAGCTACCATGATAGCCGTGGGCCGCACGTGGACTGTGCAATTTGAGTGCAACTTCTCTGGTGCTATATATATGAATTCGACTCACTAGTTTGGGGCTTGCTCACACTCACCCCACTTACCCACAGCATCAAGTATTGGAGACAGTACCAGTAAATTAATAGCTCAGCAATAGTACACTCTGGTGCATAATGTTATTAGCTCCTGGGATCCCTGAGGAATACACATTGACATTGTTAATCATTTGTTTATTGATTGTTTATTTATGTATGTATGTATGTATGTATGTATGTATGTATGCATGTATGTATGTATGTATACGTATTAAAGTGCTAACAGGATTCAATGAGAAGATAAGCTTCCAGTACTTCTCTTGGAATAAGAAGCTTCCTGGAATGTGTGAAAACACTTTTGTGCGGTAACAGTAACTTTCAGCCATTTTTAGTGACGTGTCATGGGTGCGTGTTCCATTTGTGATGCCGTTAACCACAGCGCATGTCCACATGGACAATAGGGCTGCTGCCTGTATCGAACTGCATTCACTAGCTGTAGGGGCAGAGTACAAAGTCTTACAAGTTCTCTTGGTATTGCGCAGGTTACTGACATTGCACAGTGCACATCTGTGACATCACAAATTATGATAGCCCAAATTTTATGTGATATTACATTAGCCCTTCATAAGTATGGCAGGTATATGGAGAAGCTAAAATGCACCGAGCTATTAAGCCGTATACATACAAATGACAAATTTTCCCACTGTTTGCATGTGTAAACAAGATGATGGGAGGGCTTTACCATATAATTTGAAGTAGTTTAGATGTTTTGTTCTTATGCTTTAGAGCACTGTACATTCATACAGGAAACAACCACCACAGCCCAAATGGCTTCTAAGGCCATGCTTTGTGACAGGTTGTGAGGGGAGAGTTTCAAAAAGCCTTTGGAACCACATGCACTAACATAACAAATCTTTGAAGCTTGAAGAGAAAAGCCACTATCTTAGTTGGCAAATGAATCTGTTCCAACCAAGAGCCTAGATTGAGTCTCCACATAAACAAGAACAGTAATGGATGGTAAGATTGCTAGGCAGACAAGCATTTGGCTCCACAGCATCATAGAATTGTTACAGCTTTGATCAACCTGACGTGGTACAGTGCACTATATATCTGCAAAGCATCAAAGAAAACTCATACCCCAGGTGGACCATGAGAGAAAGGCTAAGATAGTAAGCCTATGCAAGCACTCGTACGGCTTCTCTCGCATTACTACCATTTATCTTGTTTCAATCCCTTTTCCCTTATGCAATACTTTGTGATAGACTCTAAAACGAAGAATTCCAAAATTGATCGAGGCCCACTTGAGACATGCCCTCTAGCATTTAGAGCAAACTTCACACTTTTAGGCATTTTTGGCTGCCATGGTTGTCTTGGTCGTTTCCTTGAGGTTTGCATGGAGTCTGTTGTGGGTAATGTTTTCCCAAAAGGGTTGTTGCAAGTCTTGCATCTGCACAAGTTTGTGCTTTCCTTGCCACAAGTACAACGTGTAATTGTCGTATACTTTGATGGAACAGGATGACAGTGTGATGTGTCTGTTTTATCATTCTTTCCAGATGAACATGGACCCTTCCCAGCATCAGCACCATTTGAGGTTAATGGCAACACCAGTGGTTGTATTCGGTCATCATCACACAATACCACACCATTGTAGTGTCCTGCACCAGGTTGATTAAATGCCAGGTACACAGGTATGGGGACATTTAAAATGTCTGGTGATAACTGGTTGGTAGATTGAGGAAGTAAAAACAATGAAAGGCAGTCCAAGTAAATTAGACAGAGCCAAGACAATGGTGTCTGCAAGTTCGCCAAAAAAGTAACTACTTTGCATAAACTTCATTGCTTCTTGCTGAATGTTAACATCTGGTAGGAACCTTTCGTAATCTTGCTGATTACACTTACACTCAGCTACAGTTAGGTTCCTCAGCTTCATGCTAACAGATTTCAGATCATTGCTTGGGTCAATTCCAAGGTTTGAAAAGAATTGTGGACTGTGCTGAGAAATTAATGGTGAATGGGTTAGCAAGGAAAAAGCCACTGCAGAAAAGCTACAGTTTCCATCACCCTCAATGTAGTGTCGTTTCATTCTCCATGCCTTAAGTAAATTTTCAAGTCGTCTTTCACTTTTTGCATGTTCTCCAGCCTCAGATTGTGGATTGTGGTGAAAAAATAGGGAGGCCACAGATGACATTAGTGGGAGAAACTTCTAGTCGAATGATGGTTAATGTGATGAATGCGTTTGCATGGCTACTGCAACTTTTGTAAGATTAATAGCATTTTCTACAATTTTAAGATGTCGTCCACTGAAATCATATCAGAAACACCCTCACTGATACAATAACTCAGGCATGCCTGCTCAAGACATTTAGGGTTGAAGGATGAAATATGTGTAAGTGGTATGGCAATCCATGAAATTTCATGAGTATTCAAATCCTTTTCTGTATGCCAAATGTTGGTGAAGAGTTTGTGATACCATGTTGGCATCTCCATAATTGAATAGTAGGAGACTGTTCATTGAACCAGTGCTTTCTGGCTGATTTCTTTGAAAACAGAGATGCTTACAACCTTCACATGTCCTTGCTGCCTATTAAAGAATTTATTAGCCTGGATCACACCTAGTTGCTTCAAACATTGGATTTGTGCGATCTGATGGCAAATGGGATACACTGTATAATTCAGTATTTATTGCAATGAATGAGCATGGACAGGTTGTTACATGGCAGTTTACAAGTAGTACCTCATTGGATGAAGTTTGTGAAGCCACAGTTACACAGCTTACAAGAACGCATGACACTGTCTTGCTTGCCACCCTTGAATGTTTTTGTTGATACTTGTTGCTCTCAGAGGAATAAACTGCAAGAGGTTTTTGGAGAAGATGCCACTGTCAGACTTGATATTTTTCATGCTGTGCAGTGTATTAGATGAAAAATTCCTTTCTCTTCGGAATTCACGAATGATTTAAAAATGCTTCATCGTTCTCCAACAGACATCACCAAACAAAGAAAGCAGAGTACCCCTTGCCCTGCAATCATTATGGAAAAGCTTGAAGACTTCATTACAAACTGGTACAAATGTGAGTTACATGGTTTGAAAGTACTCAATGATGCTGCCTTGATTGAGATTTCATTCCTAAAGGTACACATCAGAAAAGGATGTCCATCAGATATTAGTCCTAGTGCTGGAACAAACATGAATGAAGCATTCAAATAGACTGTAATTCCAAAGATGCATGACTTCACTTTAGGCTGCCGACTGGTAGGTCACCTACAGGCTGTTCAACTAGCTAGTGTGCAACTTGTTCAGGCTCACTCCAATAACCATTTTGTATGTGGTTTAACGCAGTTAAACCGAGTTAACAGGAAGGGAGGCATGCCGGGATGTTAGACGGGGCGCGCGCATGTTGGCTCGGTGCGCGGCGTGCCGAAAAGAGTGGTGATTGGTGGTTGTTACGGTAAGGGCGCTTAGATACGAACTTCGCAGCTGGGAGACGCAGTTACGTTGCAAACCTTGTGCAGTTCAGCTCGGAAAGTGCTCTTCTCCTTCTTCGTGTGCAAGTGATGGCTTCTACTAGTGAACCAAGTGTCACCAATAGCGAGGCGACTGCAATTCCTTCTACCTTGGTGCCGGGCACGTCGGTTGTCGCTACGGTGCTGGGGACGTCGATGGCTGGAGCCCAATGGTGGCGATGGCGCCGCGACCACTAGTGCAGTCGCCGCTTCCACCAGCGCCGTCACGGTTGCAGATGGTACGTATTAATGTGCCACGCTTTGTTGGACAGGCAATTAATGTATTTATTCTGTATGTTCTTGGTTGGTGAGTTGGTTTTAAGTGGAACGGGCAGGGCTAGCTAGGTACGGCTATATATTTTGTAGCTGCTACGAGCTCACGAAAGGCAGCGGGTAAGTATTTTACCATGCAGGCAGGCTCTGTGCATGCACTTGTGAGGATGGGGATGGTGGCTGGTGGTGTCACTAGTCACCAGACACAGGTATGCATGCAGGTTGCTCAGTGGTTGATGGTCACATACAACAATTCTGTTGGTTAGTGCAACATCATGGAGCAAGCAGGTGGGGCTTGTAAGGGAGGTCGACGTCATGTATGCCGGGGACTGATGATGAAAGTCAGAGTATGTTTCAAAGTGGCAGGGTGAGTGAGGGTACTCACAGTTGTTGGTGAGAATCATGGTGCAAGTAAGTTAGGCTGGCAATGTCATGTGTATACACCAGTGTCAACGTCTGACCAAGTAGGTCAGTGTGTGTTTCAAAGTGGCAGGGTGAGCCGAGGGTACTCACAGTTGTTGGTGAGAATCATGGTGCAAGTAAGTTGGGCTTGCAATGTCATGTGTATACACCAATGTCAACGTCTGACCAAGTAGGTCAGTGGGTGTTTCAAAGTGGCAGGGTGAGTCAAGGGTACTCACAGTTGTTGGTGAGAATCATGGTGCAAGTAAGTTGGGCTTGCAATGTCATGTGTATACACCAGTATCAACGTTTGACCAAGTAGGTCAGTGGGTGTTTCAAAGTGGCAGGGTGAGTCGAGGGTACTCACAGTTGTTGGTGAGAATTTACAGTGCAAGCAAATTGGGCTTGCAATGATGTCGTATGCACTGGTTTTTGACCAAGGAGGTCAGGATGTGTAAGCAAGTAAGTCAGGATGATATGAGTGTGGCCATGGCCCAGTGGGATACACAATATTGGTGTGAATCTTCTTGGCAGGGAGCAGAATGTCAGTGTTGGTGTGGGCACAGCTGTATTAATCAATGTCATATTTCTGTGTCGGAATTGCAGGTACCATTTCCATGGGAGCTGTGCCCCCAGCAGGTGCCATTTCATGGTTGGCAACGTGTTCCAGGGCAGCGTCGCAGGATAATGCAAGAGGCACATCATCAGAGCAAGCACAAGTGATGGTGCCATCTACAGGGCTGGTATGGTCAGTAATGTCAACCCCATCGGTGGTTCCAGTGTCTTCGGGAGGGCTCCCAGGAATGCCCTCGATACCTGTTGTTCCAGCGGGAAGCTACATGGGGGAGGGCTTGTTGCCCATCCCAGAGCGTCTGATTAAAAAGATACTCCAGCTGGAGTTGGTCGAGATGCGTGAACTTATGCCAGAAACTTGGCTGAGGGATGAGGAGGAGAGTACGAGGAACACGCTGTCGCTTCCGCGGCGGAGGACCGCACCGGTTACGGATATCCTTCAATGGCTCCAGTGCTTTGCTGGCATGGTAGGCGTCTTGTCGCAGAAATGTCCTCGCATGGTGCCGGAACTGATGGCCTATCAGGCTATGATCGTCAAGTGTAGCCGCGACTTTGAAGGTCTGGCATGGGCCCAGTACGATCGGGCCTATAGGAGACAGGCGGCCCAGACTAAAGACCTTCGTTGGTCCCGTTTGAATCCGACGTTATTCAGTTTGTGTTTCGCCGGAAAAGCTAGGCGCAATATTGCTTGTGCTCATTGCCTAAGTGATAACCACACCTCGGATACTTGCCCAGAGAATCCATCTCGCCCTTTCTTTTTGTGGCAACATCCAGGTGCGACTTCTTCGGGCGTGGCTCCTCCAGTGGGTGCGGCTCCTCCGGTGGGTGGGCCTCATCCTGTCAGGCTGCGTATTTGCCACCTATTTAACGCCAGAGATGGCCCTCAATGCACTTACAGTCCGTGTAAGTTTGCCCATGTTTGCTCAGCCTGCAGAGCAAATCATCCACGATCTGCTTGTCTGAAAGCACAGGGAGCACAGGCAGGCACAAGGGGAAAGGGTGGAGTGCCTATCAACAAGTGGCTCCGATTGTCGGAGTAGTTCTGGACTCAAACACAGGGAACAAGACGTGTTGTGACATTTCATCAATATCAGTTATGCATACAGGTGTTGTAATATTCATACTGTGTGGTTACCCGTATTTGCTGTCTACTCAATGTACTTGTGTGGGATCAGGGTTAATTTCCATAGGCTAGTAATTTGTCCACCAGCATCATACTGGTGCGACCTGAGTTCAGGGCTTGCTCTGAACTCAACTATATCGTTATAGTGATTTTTCTGCATGCAGGTACATACAAATATACGGCAGATCTGATTAGCTTGGATCAATGTCAGCCACTGGGTGGGGGAGGGCTCAGTGCAAGAAAAGCTAGGGGGTGTACTCACACCGTTGAAGTTGGAGCACTGGGAATCATTACTAACCTCCCATCCAGACAAGGAATATGTGAATTACCTTCTGAGAGGAATCAGGGAGGGCTTTCGGATTGGATTCAAGGAGGCAGGTTCAGTCTCATCGGCCCGTAAGAACATGCATTCAGCATTGGAAAATTCAGAGGTGGTTTCTGCCTATTTGGCAGAGGAGAAGAGAAGAGGGGTTCTGCTGGGACCGTTCGAGCGGGGTGAAGTCCCAGAGGTCCATCTGAACAGGTTTGGGGTGATTCCCAAATCTAGTCAACCGGGTAAATGGAGATTAATTGTCGATCTGTCTCATCCGGAGGGTCGTAGTGTGAATGATTTCATCCAGCCTGAGCTCTGCACATTACAGTACGTTCGTGTGGAAGAGGTAGCTCAGGAGTTAGTGCGGTTGGGCCCAGGAGCAAAAATGGCGAAGGTGGACATCAGGAGCGCTTATCGGATGGTTCCAGTGCACCCGCAGGATAGACACTTGCTGGGAATGATGTGGGAGGAGCGGGTGTATGTGGACGCAGCATTACCATTCGGCTTAAGGTCAGCTCCAAAGATCTTTACGGCCCTGGCAGATGCCATTGAGTGGATAGCAAAGAGTCAGGGGGTTCAACATTTGTGGCATCATTTGGATGATTTCATCATCTGTGGGGAACCAGACTCAGAGCGATGTCATCTGGATTTGGAGTCTCTCATGGCAATCTGCAAGCATCTGGGTGTGCCATTGGCACTGGAGAAAGTGGAGGGTCCAACAGTTTGTCTGGTTTTCCTGGGGATACTGATTGACACTATTGCAGGAGAGTTGAGGCTTCCCAGAGAAAAATTAAATAGATTAGGCCACCTAACTAGCGAGTGGCTCCGGAAAAAGCGGTGTACAAAGCGAGAGCTCCTGTCAATTGCGGGTCAATTGCAACACGCAGCTACCATTGTGAAACCAGGAAGAACTTTCCTGAGGCGTTTGTTTGACCTGAGTTCAAGAGTTGCAAAGCTAGACCATCACATCAAGCTCAATGCGGGAGCCCGGTCGGATTTGGCATGGTAGCATGAGTTTCTGGAGGGTTGGAATGGGGTGTCTCTACTGGCAGCTCTGGGTGAGCTTGAGCCCACGGTGGTTCTCACGTCGGATGCGTCAGGAAGTTGGGGCTGTGGAGCTTTTTGGAATACCAGGTGGCTGCAGTTGGCATGGTCAGACACAGCATGTCCGCCAAAGACCAACATCGCAACAAGAGAGTTGATTCCTATTGTCATGGCAGCAGCAATGTGGGGGAGATTCTGGGAGGGACAAGTGGTGTGTTGCAGGTGTGATAATGAGGCAGTGGTGGCAGTGCTGACCAGTCGTACCAGCAGAGATCCAGACCTGATGCATTTGCTGCGATGCCTGGCGTTATTTGAGGCACAACTGTCTTTCAGGGTGGTGGCATCGCATATTCCGGGGGCGGAGAATGTAGTAGCCGATCTCCTTTCAAGAGGTCATTCTCCCCCTTTCATCCAGGTAGCGGATTCGATGGTACCAATAGAGAAGTTCAGACCACCGCAGCCGTTGATCGATATGTTGGTCAACAAGAGACCTGACTGGACCTTGCAGACCTGGAGAAGGATGTTCAGAAATATTTTGAGCACGGTCTAGCGGGAACAACAAGGCGGACGTATCAATCTGGTATTAATAAGTTTGTTCACTTCTGTAATATCTATCATGTGACCAACCCTTTACCTGTATCCCAGTCACTGTTATGTTCTTATATATCTCATTTAGCCAACTCGGGCTTAGCGTACAGCACAATCAAGACATACCTGGCTGCTGTGAGGTATTTGCAGATTTCTAATGATCTCCCGGAGCCGTGAACTGTGCCCATGCCTAAGTTGAGTTTGGTTGAGAGAGCGATTTGCCGGAAGAGGTCGGAGGAACCCAGCCGTAGGCCACGCCTTCCAATTACGCCTACAATCTTGCACCAGTTACGATCGCTGTGGTCGCGAGAAGCTTCGGACTACGACATTATTTTGATGTGGGCCGCTTTTGTTGCACTGCCTTTTTCGGGTTTTTCAGGATGGGGGAAATCACCGAGCAGTCCGTGGCCGGTGGTCGTGGGGTCACAGTGAAGGACGTAGCTGTTGACGATCATGAGTCTCCTTCGGTTATTAGAATTCACCTGCGGCGCTCGAAGACAGACCAGTTTGGCAGGGGAGTGGACATCTATTGGGAGCCACTGGGAATGAGCTGTGTCCTGTGGCTGCTTTACTAGCATACTTAGCGGTACGAGGGGGTGAGGATGGTCCGCTCTTCCGTTTCAGGGATTGTAGAGCTCTTACAAGAGAGGTTTCTGTTGACAAGGTGAGATCGGCATTGTCGATTCTGGGCTATGAGGCCAGCACATACGCGGGCCATAGTTTTCGGATTGGCGCAGCTACGACAGCAGCTGAAAAAGGTATTGAAGACTCGGTGATTAAGATGCTAGGTAGGTGGGAGAGTTCGGCGTATCAGCTATATGTTTGCTCATCTCGGGAGATCTCTCGTCAATATCGAGGAGGTTGGTACAAGTTAGCTAATGATTCAATTAGCCAAGGTTATTGGTGTATCACTATCATCGCTTATTCAAGCCTTGTAACATTGTGTTATTGATAATAGATGTCTCTGGTCATGTTGGGGAGGGTTTCGGGGATTTTGTTTGGAGGGAAGGCGAGGTCTCGCTTAGGTATATCGTAATGCCCAGAGCGTTACAGGCCACGCCTTAAGGAACCCCCCACTCTGACTCCCTCCAAGCAAAACTGCCGTTCACCAAAGATGGTGCGAAGTTTGCGGCAAGGAAAGTGGGCGTGACGTCAATGCTTAGGTATATCGTAATGTCCAGAGTGTTACAGGCCACGCCTAGTTTACTGACATACTCGGCACGTCCTCCACTCGGTTCAATTGTTGAGGGTGCGGCCATACAGCCAGACGAACCTGTTAAATGTGGTTTAACGCAGTTAAACCGAGTTAACAGGAAGGGAGGCGTGCCGGGATGTTAGACGGGGCGCGCGCATGTTGGCTTGGCGCGCGGCGCGCCGAAAAGAGTGGTGATTGGTGGTTGTTACGGTAAGGGCGCTTAGATATGAACTTCGCAGCTGGGAGACGCAGTTACGTTGCAACCTTGTGCAGTTCAGCTCGGAAAGTGCTCCCACCCACCTTTCTATTTTACATGTCCGCCAGGAGCCTACGAATTTGGTGATTTGGCTTTTGGTGTGACCAGTGCTGAGGATGTCAATAGGTGGAGGGATGGGGGGTTAAGGAACCCCCCACTCTGACTCCCTCCAAGCAAAACCGCCGTTCACCAAAGATGGCGCAAAGTTCGCGGCAAGGAAAGTGGGCGTGACGTCAATGCTTAGGTATATCGTAATGCCCAGAACGTTACAGGCCACGCCTAGTTTACTGACATACTCGGCACGTCCTCCACTCGGTTCGATTGTTGAGGATGCGGCCATACAGCCGGATGAACCTGTTAAGGTGGTGATTAGTCCATGTATAATTATGTGTGTGAGAATTTGTCTTGTGAACCCAGCAATAGCACAAAGCTGTACAGTACAACCACAATTGGTTGAGTTGATCCTCTCCCACCAGTCAGTTTGTATGAGACATTGTATGTGTAACATGCTGCTCAGAATGACCATGCAGAGTGCACCCAGCATGCATGTAATCTGTATCTGCAGTTACTTTACGCTATGTATGTGTCCGCTTGTGTTGGCATCCAACCAGCAGCTTGACTGTGTTTATCTGAGACTACATGACTGTTTATGCAGTTGTACATCTGAGGAAGATATTGTTGAACCATAGAGATCAGTGAACATGGTAGTCAATGATCCTAACTGAAGACAAGCTAGCTAGCCATAGATAGCAAAAACAGTGTAGTATGTACATAATTTGGATTTGACAGTCAAGCAGAATGTATAGGGGTCAGCATGTTTTGCTCCTTTTCACATTGCTACGTACATGTATGCTGCATGGCTTATGCTATTATGCTTTTCAGCTTTATCATTTCTTTTGCATGCACACTGGCTTCTGGTCTGGCCCACTGGGATGACGACGGTACATTTCACATTGCTAAGTGATTTCATTCTGTTCTGTATAAGTGCACAAAATGATACAAATGGTATGAACCATGCACATGCATGCATAACATCTAGGCCTGCCTTTTTCAGGGAGATGTTCATTGATTGAAATTGATAATGATGCTGGCATATGCTGACCCCTACATACATAGTCTACATCAAATCGATCAGGTTGAAAATCACTGGTTAACAGACAAGTGACCATTCTTGAGGCAAAAGCTAATAACAATGATCTTCCATATAAGTTGCAATCTGATTTGGATAAAGCAGTACAACAACAATCATAGTCTTATGAATGAAGTCTTTGGGGTCAGCTATATATATATATATATATATATATATTATGTATAAATGGAAGAAAAGCTAGGTGCTGATACACAATCACTCTACACTTGATATAGTATTTGGTCTACTAAACTAGGTTGCTATATATCCAACCCAAGTTATGATGAGACTTGGTTGGCTATCCAACACAAGCACAATGAAGTTACAGCTATCCAGACGAGCATCAGTGACAGTTGTCACTACCCTGTTGCATCTCCATGCAGCTGTATTATGCGAGGAAGAACTTTTTGCAGGTGACAAATGTATCTTCTACACTTCAATATGTCAACTGTTGCCTAGAAATCACGAATACCTCTGATTAGGTCTGCTTTGGTCCTTGGTTTAACTTCTCTTCGAATATATTCCTGTAACAATTGAAATGTAGCCAAATTTTAATCCTAGCAAATAATTGACCGCACTATGTAAATACGTGATCAATTGCAAATACTCTTTGTTGCCAAGAGGTAGTTCCTACAATTTAATACTGACCTTCAGCTCATGCCACAAGTTTTCAATGGGGTTAGCATCAGGACTTTCTGGTGGTGTTCTCCACCAGTTGATACCATTGTATTCGAAAAATGTCCGTGCAGTAGATGGTGTATGTTTCGGGTCGTTGTCTTGCATGAACCTGTGACCAGTACTGACCACCAGGATGATCTCGCTGCAAACTTGGGAGCAGTGTATTCTGGAGGATCTGGACGTAAAGACTCGCATTCATCCTCCCTTCAAAAATGCAGATGTCTGTTGGGCCATTCCAGCTGATTCCACCCCAAACGTGGGTGTTTGGCTCGGGGCTTTAGATGGGGTGGCTCACTTGTTTTACGGCAACAGAATCGCTTGTGTGATTGCAGCTGAACAGTTGTTTCATCAGTCCAAACAACATCATGAAAATTGTCGTGAAGGTGCAGCTGAGCCCATTCCAAACGTTTGTTTGTTTACCTCTTGAATAAGCTGACAATAGGCTGATCCTCGAAAAGTCCACCCGAGTGTGCGCCGGCCGCGCAGAATAGCGGTCAACGATACATCTACACCGTTGTGCACAAGAAATGAGTATATTTGTGTAGCAGTTGTCTCGTCATCTTGCTGCATGAGCTGCTCGACCATGGCTAAGGAATCCTCCGCCAGTTGTAATGGTCTCCCTGAACCTGAGCACCGATTTCCTTGACTGCTGGGCCAATGTCTCTATGCACGAAGGGCAAACTGCGTAATAAGTACGTACATACGTAAGTACGTATGCATGCACGCGCAAATTTATACCCTACGCATGATGCAAGCCAGACGGCAAAGTCGAAATGCATGAAGCCATACGGTAACTGCGATGAAGCCGTACGGAATTTCGACGCACAATTGCCGCTAAAGAAGGTACGGATTACCTTCGGGAATTAGCAGATCATTTTTTTGATGTCTACCGTACATACAAACGCGAACTGAGTACATTGCACGATTAGTAGCCTCGCGCTAAGGCACTCAGCGAATATACAAGCATTGCATTTAACACTTCCGAAAGTGATTGCGAGGTGAGAAATGATCGTTTTTGGCACAAACTTCTTGATATGGCTAGTAAATTTTGCAAGTAGTTTTTACACTAAAACATGCTTGATTGTAAGATGCTTGCTCAATTTGGCAGGCATTTTCTACATCTAAAAACTAATCTGAACCTGACTTATGCAATTAGCTAGCACTGTAGGTTGTAATGTTGGTGACTCAAAGTTGAGGTGCGACAAATTCAACACTTGTTATCAGTTGGTCACAGCCTTTGTTTGTCTTGGGTGTGCTTACAATGCATAAAATGTTCTATTGGAAAGTTTCTCACTGGTACATTGTGATCGTGTTGAATCTTTAGCAGTAGGCCCACACTGTTTCTCTCGCTACCGTTCTCGTTGTACTAGCTGTGAAGATGAATGACTGAAAGCGGAAGATCGGGAAAGTCATTCACACAGGCGTAAAGCGGCTTTAGACCACAGAGAAAGAGTTAGAAAAGACAAGAAAAACAATTTAGCTACTTTTCAAGAACTAAAGGCTAAGAAGGCAAAAGGTGATCGAATCATTTTGGTATACTAGCAGACAATTGCTGAGTATGGCAAAGGCCCTGTTATGCCAAACTCCCAACCAATGACTTGGACTATGGTGAAGACTGTGACGAAGCAACGGGATCGTAGATGTAACACAAGAACAGAGTAAGAAATTATGCCACATCCCCTTCCTCTCATGAGCCCTTTGAGCATGCCCATCGGCTTACATCCTTTGGTCCAAAGCTTTTAAACCCTCTTTACTTTCATACCACTCCAGCTTTCTGCCCTCCCTCACTGGGACTACAAGGTAGTATTACATGAGTTAGGGGTGGTTCGACACTTCCGAACCTGTGTAAACCACAGTTTGACTGATGAAACCAGGAGTATGAGGTAGTTTCACATCAGTTCATCAGTTCATGAACTTGCTCAAACCACTTAATGATTGAGGAACCAAGAAATATAAGCTAGTTTCACAGGAGTTCATGGTGGTTCAATGCTTCTGAACCTCCAAAAACCACTGTACTTTACAGGAAGAACCAAGCCTGTTTTTGATCACTTACAGTGATGTTTAACCCTCCATAATTGCATACTGTAAGCAATCTAAAACAGGATGGCGAGAAGGCCTGGAAATCAAGGCTATGGCAAGGGCACGCATTGTGCTGTTCACACATTCAGTTTTGGTGTAGAGAGACAGTTATTATGAAATACACCCTAACGATTTCTTGGAAACAAGGTCACCACAGTGCAACTAAACTAACGATTTATGTTGGAGGTTTGTGCTAATGGCTATTGGTACACTTCGTCAAGGTAGCTACTCACACAACAAGCTACAACGGTAATTTGACCCTTAACATCATGAGAGGTCATGTGTTTTTTCGACAGGAGAACCCTTCAGCCTTTCCCACGTAGTGTTCTTTTCTTGAAATATTCTCGCGAAAAGTATTTGTGGGAGGTCTGCTCCAGGTATTGATGAAGATAAAATCAAGAAGTATTGTGTTGAATTTGGACAAGCGATTGTCATATGGCCACACAAAGACCGGCTGTCTGCAAAGCACCCAAAGGGTATGCATTTTAGCTGTTTTGTGAAGAGCAGCTTTACACAGCTCTCCAGCTCTAAAGGCTCCCTACTAAGGTTTAGTTTCAAACCATCGTTCCATACACTCCTGGTAAACAACAGCAGCTCTCTGTATCTTTGTCCAAGGAGTCTTTTGGTCATGAATAATCTAAAAAGCAACATGGCCACTTTAGTCCAACACAAAGATATCACAGCGCAAGAAAGCTGCAAAGCTGCCATTTGAGTGAACATTTGGAGTGGAAAGTTGGCCTTTTTGGTGCAAAAGTCCAAATCCAGTTTGGCCACTGTGGTCCACTGTTCCTCCAATGAAGTTTCACATACTTACAAGTGCACCTGCTCTTTACCAAGAGAAGTTTGGTGCAACTCACTTGGTGACTATTGAAACGCATATGATCTGCTTGACAGAATTGACTGGGACTACTTACTTGATGGACTTGATATTCCTCTATGCTTGACATGAATTAAAACCTTCCACTCTGCATGTGTACATTACAGGATGGTCTGTTTTCTAAAACCTTTCACCCTACATATCACTGCAGGTCACGATAGTAAAATAGTTCACTCATGTTATCAGTGCGTGTGTTGCCAAGAGGATTGTCCCCTCTAGAAAACATTTAGCATGGATCACCCCAAGTATCTAGAGACTCGTCAAAGTTTGTGCATAGTACCCAGTGTGATGTAACCAGGTGCAGTTGTAGAGTTGAAGAACGCGGCGTGGTGTCCACTTTTTCTCGGGCAGGTAGAGGAACTCAGAAATTCTGACCACTGTTTCAACAAGGAGGAGTATAGCTGGATCAACATTAGCCTGCATCAGTGATAGTAGTAGCTCTATTGCAGTCACTCTGTACTCAGCTCCAGTCATCTTTTCTTTAGTGTTGGCCTCAATTATCTCCTGGGTGTTCTCTCTCACTTTGTGGGGTAGTATGTATGGCAGCTCTTTGAGGAGGTTACCTAGGTGACCCTTGATGTCGTGCAGTGGTTCACTGTCTAAGATAGTATATGTACCCAGGTGAAGCTCGTCCAATTTTTGTGTAGGGTTGAAGAGTAGTAAGGTTGGAACTCGCTGTACCCCTTTGAGAATACTCGTTAGCTTCTGTTGTAGTTCCCTTTTAGGATCATCATTGTCAAATACTCCTCGTGTGCATAGTTTGTCACGGAGCTGAGCAACTCGGAGGTTTGCAAATGGTTTGATAACACCTGGCTGTTTTCCTATCTTCCCGGCAAGAGCAATGCACTGTAAATCTTTGAGGGATCTCCATTCACAATGTAGTACATGAGCAAGGTCTTCCATCATAGTGTCTTTGCAGCCACATCCCCCGCACTTGTAGGTTCCTCCCTGTTGTGTACCTCGTTCAAACTGCTGGGCTGGGTGGTCTCCAATCATAAAGCCTAGCTTGTCATGGATTAGAATACCAGTGGAGGCTGCAATAGGTGAGGATAAGTTGGGTAAGCAGTTAATCCTGTCCTGAAGAAGAGCGGCTTGGTCTTCAGCTGATGAAGATCCTGCTGCAAACATATAAATCTCAGGACGTTCTACCATGGACTGCACATTCTCTGAGCTGGAAAACTTCTGTGCATACTCAGCTTGAGTATTAAGGTAGCTGTGTCATACACAACGTGGATGGTCATCAGGATACTGCCTAGACCCAGGATTGTGCCATGATCATCCCAGAAAACCAGGGTTCTTGTTCGCTGGTAGGTCTTGATTATGGAGCGAAGCCCTTCAATGACCATGTTTGGTGTGATGCTGCAAGTGAATGTAGTTCGGAAAGTGTCATCTTTTCAATTTCCTCATCAGTGTTTAATCGCATGTACCTTTTGTTCTTTTGTAGCAATTTTTTTTGCGAATCTCACTCAGTGGAAACTTGCGCCCTTCAACCTGAATCTCTTGCCTGATCAGCTTTCCATTTTTGGTAGAGAACTTGACTAGCCTGAAAGGTATACATGGAACACCTAGGGATAGCTCACCAGATGCAACCATCTTAGCGTAAGTTGCCAATTATCGGCACACAAACGGTGCACTCTTCTAACCTTGCTCTCGTTAGTCACAAGAAATTCGCTCTTGCGCTGGAAGTGAGGTCATCAAATGAACTAGCCAGCACCCTGCCTTCTAGGTTATAACTATAATTGAACAGGATGCGACGGTGCAACAACCAAGCACACTCATTTACCGATTATCGGCACCTGGTACGTAATATCGGAACCTGTACAATTTCCTATGCTCAATTATTGGCACCCTAGAACTTCACTCCACTACCGCTCATCTACAATTCCAGTTACCCCACTGGGCACTAAATAGCAATGTTGTCTAGCATTTAGTATTTTGTGCACGTTTGAGACGGGAAAATGTTAAGGACAGCAAGTAGTAAATCAGAGAAGCCAGAAAGTCACAATACAGCATGCATGCATTTGAGTGGATTCAGGCAAAAATGACTGAATAACACAAAAAGAAACAAAACTTTTCTTTTCCCTCTCCATCTATAGGACTACTTTGTCAATACATGCTGATTTGCATTAATGGCAATTATTTAAGATTAAGATGGTAGCTGCATTGCATATGTCTTGTGGCAACAATAATATGCCAGAACTCTAGACATTTTTAGTCAGGATAGAAGTTTGTTACTGTCTACCATGATGGATAGAGAAATCTTTCAACAGAAAAATTGCAATCTCATGCCCAACTGCTCCACAAAAAGAGAAAGGTTTTTCATTTACAATAGCACAATAAATAAATACTCTAAATGTGTCGCGCGTACCCGACAATTTTTGGCCGCCTGGAGTCTGTCAAAAAAGTCTGATGCTACATAGGCTTAGCAGGGATAATTTATTACGTGTAGGGATAATTATATTATGTGCACATATACGTAAGGTGAAATACTCGTCAGGTCAGGAGAAATTCAGTGTGCAGCGATTCATTATCTGTCAGCAATCTTTCTTGTGACATTTCAGAGGGTCGCTAAGTGCATACTCCTTGACGTCAACAAGTCGGCCAAGTGACGTGAGTGTTTTGCATGTTCTCTGTTCTAGCATGTGCATGTTTTTAGCATGGTCTAGTCTCGCGTAGCCCTGTTTCTGCATGGCTGCACTAGCGTGAATATTAGAAAGGCATGTGCATAGCCTGTTATTACACCACCTGAAAACTAGTTGCCCACTCTCTTTGTATCAGTGGAAATTCACAGAAGGGAAGTTCACAACCACTACTTTTCTTTCCTTCACCCATGACTCTCACAATGCGCTGGACACTGGCAAAGAAATCTGCTCCGTATTCTTTGATCTTAGCAGAGTGTTTGACACCGTCCCTCACCCACCATTGCTTCACAAACTCCCTTGTTGTCAAGTACACCCTTCCTTATTAAGATGGATACATAACTAATTATTGAACAGGACTCAAGCTGTGGTTTTGGGTGACACTAAATCAAACATCTTTCTGTTGTAGAGTTCGATGCTCATTCTACTTTGAAGGAGGCACATTGGAGTAGAACGTGGGAACGAGTTTGAGCCTTCTACTCATGTGATGACACTAAGCCACGTGTAACTACAACGCGTAACCAACAACATGCAACTCATGCTACTGGTCAGCCATGGAAGGGTAAAAGGGTGAGTTTGGCTATATACAGTTGTTCCTGTTTATGAGTTACCACAGTTACAGATACCAAGCACCAGCTGAACATCCATAGTTAAAGTAGCCTTACAAATTGAAGAGGAAGAGCGAATGACTTACTATCATCACCCGACTCTCTGTATTCCATACTGTGAAAAGCTTGCCTGGAAACAAGGCTACTACACATCATAGTGGCCTCAGGATTACATAGAGATATCCTCTTATTTTACCATAATTATATGGTTGAGTTGATAAAAAGATTTGTTTGTTCTTTCATAAACACCACTCACATATCGCCTTTTCTCTTATTTCTCTCTCAGGCTGGAGTGAAGTTCACCGAGATCTAACTGCCCGGAATGTTCTCCTAAATTCATCTCAAGTTGCCAAGATCAGTGGCTTTGGTAGCTGCTGCATCATGAAACTGCAGCAAATGACTAAGCTCACTCGAATGTCTGGTTCTATAACGTACATGCCCCTGAAGCATTTGCAGCAGATACTATCTTTCATTTTCTTTTTCTGCTCCTTCCTCAGTATCATAGAGTGGCTTCAAAGATGAAAGCAGAAATATCACAGAAGTCAGTCAGGGTGCACAAGTTTGGCACCAGTCAGTCTAAATGCACATCTATTGCTAAAAATGACAAATTCCATGATCCAGAAGATGGGACTAGCTGCAATTTTAACGTTTGCCTTTTTGCCCACCTTGTTTTTTGGGAGCACTGGAGCCTAGCATACTTGTGGTGAAAAAGCATTTTGATTGCCAAGCCAAGCCACCTAACTTCACATGAACTTTTACCATACAAAGGTTGGTAAGAATCCTTGTATTTCACCAAGATATCAATCAACTGTGACTTTTGTGACACCAACGGTTGGGTTCTGCAATCCAGCTATGACACAGAGTAGAAAAAAAATCCATCTCAGACGTTCCGTTTCAGTTGGACATTGCTGCTGCCATTGCAAGGAGGCGGGGGCTTCTCATTTGTGTACAGCTAAACTTCTAAATAGAGCCTACGTCATCATGCTGCTGAAGTGGAGGATGTTTCCACCCTTTAACTCAACATCAAAGTTAAAATATCTGCTGACTCCAGCTCCACCAGACATGTTTTGAAATGATGCAATGCAGACAAAAATTGTGCTCTTGTGACTGGTGAGCACCAGGCTTGGGAAGGAAGTCTCCAAAAGTTGGAGAACTACTGAAAGAATTCTGGACTTGTATCATGATGATGAGCTGAGAAGTTTATGATGGAACAAAGATCCATCTGGCCATACCCTGTTGTTGATATTAAGAAATGCACACTTAAGGAAATGTACCACTTCCAACATTCTCAGTAATCAATCACTGTCACATCTGTATTATTAATGCCACTGCAGAAATCGATCAGCTAGTAAAAAATGGCGATTTGGTGGAGTGTTGATTCATTGCGTTTTGTAAAATACAGATGGAACGACACCTCGAGCCAGCCTTGCCAGCGTCATGTCGATATGTGTATCCCAGCAGCTTTCACTACCCCATTTCTCCTCTACCATTTAGCACTTCATCTGGTGCTCCGCAGCCAACACGGCTGACTCATATAGATCTACCTTATGTGCTCCAAAGAGAGCAAAACTTTCAATTTTTGACACACACACACATCAAATGTGTTTACAAAGTACATAAAAGGAATGACCCAACACTTATGTTTTCGCACGTGGCCAGCTACAAAGCGGCTGACAGAGACAACTCGCGACAGTTCCAAGCACATCTCGAAGGTGACCGAGTGAAGAATCAAGCGAAAATACCGAAGCAGCGAAGTACTGAAGTACCGAATCAAGCAAAAACACCGAAGCAGCCAAGTACCGAGTGAAGATGACGCTACGAACCGCTATGCGCAGCAGTGGTGAGTACATCCATGCATGACATACATTTGTATGTGCTTGTACGTGTACGTGTAGCTCAGTCTCCATTGCTAGAACACCGGTGATGTAGGGGCATGTATAAGCCTTTATCCAGTTATTTACAAATTATCTGTCTTACTCAACATCCATCTACCATGTTATCTGGTCCACTGTTTACAGAGAGCTATGTTTTAGTCTACTGGGCCGATGAAGAAAGCACATCAGTAGTTCGTCAGACATCTGTGATTGCACCTCCTCCTGCTAAGCAAGCCGTTGGTAGTGTCTGCACAGTGAAAGTTGGGGGAATGAAGTGTGATGGTCGTATCACAGGAATAGGTAAGTTTATGGTACATCTATACATTACTCCATTTGCTTACTATGATACATAGTTGTAGTTCTATGGGGGTGGTTGTTTGGCCACAAATCGATTTGTGATGTAAAAATTACACTACACGCAGGCACAAAGTCGGATGTGGAGGTGTTGGATTCGCAATTCCTTGATGGAACATACAATCCATTTGGGGCCAACCCTCTCAGGGAGGTCCAGAATCAGGAACAGTCTTCCCCACTTCCTGTGGCAAAGAAGCGACGTGCAGGTAAACAGTGTATAGTGCATGGCAATTTACGTGTAGTGATCATTTGTTGGCATTTGATTAGGCAAAGAAAATCAAAAGACTAATCTGAAGAAGAGTAGGACAATCAGGAAGACGAAAACTCAAAAGAAAAACAAGGGTAATTAATTACTCATACTAGTTTTCCGATTTTCAAGTTTTTAATAACAATTTTCTTATCTTTCTTCAGATGAACCAACAGGAACTATTCTTCAGGTCTCTAACCGATCACTGTTGTCCAGACTCCTTCTGTCCAGACTTCCTCTAGCGGTACGGTTCAGCCTCCCTCAGTCCAGACTCCATGTAGCGCTATGGTTCAGCCTCCGTCAGTCCAGACTCCATCTAGCGCTATGGTTCAGCCTCCCTCTCCAGACTCCATGTAGCGCTATGGTTTAGCCTCCCTCAGTCCAGACTCCATGTAGCGCTATAGTCCAGACTCCATCTAGCACTATGGTTCAGCCTCCTTCAGTCCAGACTCCATGTAGCGCTATGGTTCAGCCTCCCTCAGTCCAGACTCCATCTGGCGCTATGGTTCAGCCTCCGTCAGTTCAGTCCCACTCGGTCCAGACTCCCAGTACTGCATGTAGGCCAATGCAGTCTCTCCCAGGTACATGTACGTTTATACCACTATCTTCATACAGTGTGTATGTGTGTGTGTGTCCCTTTTTGGTAGAGTTGTACCGTCCAAGCGACAACAGCCTGGTGAAAGTGAACCCTGTATGATAAATTTTCGCCCATACCTTTGCAGGCACCGAGTACACATTTGACAGCCCTCAGGCATCCCATTTACAGTGTACTGTGACGTTGTCTACATGTAGGTAAATTGCATTAACCTGAGGCCATGGAATTTATGCTTTCTAATTGTTCTCTTTAATGTAGACCCTGTACTCCTTGAGATGACAGTACAAGAGTTACTGTCACGAATGACTGCTGCTGAGAACAGGATAGCATACCTCGAAAGCCAGCTACAGCACACAGCGTATCAGCCATACGGATTTGGACAGGGACTGACGCACCAGCAACAGCATGACATGTGGCATCCTGGACCGTTGCAGACACCATCACAACAGCATGACATGTGGCATCCTGGACCGTTCCAGACACCTTCCCGTGATGCAGAGTTGAGGCCCCAGACGTTTTACTCACCACTGGGAGGACCTGAGCTGCCGTCTACATTCGCTGCTCTTGGCAACCATGAGACATCAGCCTTACCACGAGCAGTGCCAATAAAGCCGAGGGCGACTGCTAACCACCTACCATCATGTAGCATTGATAAGTCTCTTATGCCACCAGAAGATGTAATTCGGAAGTACCCTAAGCTCAAGGGGGAGTCCAAAGCAGGGAAACTAGCTGTCAAACTGGCAAAAGAGGCTTTTTTCGGTGATAAAATTCTCATTCAGTGCACTGTGAGTGGCTGCCGAGATCTCCCTGCTCGATACCATCAATCAATTCTTCTTTTGTCTGTGGCTTCACGACCCTTCTGATGAACTCCTTCAGCTCATGTCACATGTTTTCAATAGGATTCAGATCAGGAGACCCTGGGGGAGTTCGCCACCAGTTGATTCCTTCGTCCTCCATGAAATGTCGGGCATAAACAGAAGTATGCTTCGGGTCATTGTCCTGCATGAAGTTATGTCCCGAGGCAAATTCCTTTCTCAAAAATGGCAATAATGTTCTATCGAGAATTGCGGTAAAAAGTAAGTGCATTCATCTTCCCCTCAAATATACAGATCTCTGTTGGACCTTTCTGGCTGATGCCAGCCCAGACATGAACTTTTGCCGGATGTTTTGCTCTGGAAGGAATAAAAAAAACACTGGCTGTAAGTAGTGCAAAATTTTGGGCTACAGAAGTTAATAACTATCTACGCCCCACCCCCAACATTCGGTCTGCACTCTTACCTGGGCTTGTGCTTGACCGGTTGTCCCTTCTTCCTGCAGCAAAAACGGCGGTGTGATTGCAGTTGTACGGTGCATTCATCCGTCCATATGACGTCTTCGAAGGCCAGATCAGTGTTCGCTTGTGCCCAATCTAGGCGCTTCTGCTTGTTGACATGCCGTATTAGTTGGCAGTACGAAGTACCGCGGAAGGTCCAGCCCAACGACGATCGGCAACGAAGGATGGTGTGAATAGATATGTTGTAGCCGCACAAGACTAACAGACGATGCAGCTGGTAGGCAGTTGTCTCGTCGTCCTTGTTCATCTGCTCGTCAACGATGGCCTTGACCTCTTCCGTAATCTTGGACGGTCTTCTTGAACCGGGCGCCTTGCTATCGATCCAGTCTGGAGATACTTTGTGAGAAACTTGTGTATTCCCCTCTGGCTCGCAGATAGCCCTTCTGCACGAAGTAAGTGCGAAATAGTAGGGGCCTTGTGGCCTTGGTTAAAATAATACACAATCCTTTGGCGTTTGTACATGCTGTACATCTCGTTCGATGATACCGCTCCCCAGTGCAACATCGTCGATTTTTGTTTGCCAGCATTCAATAACACGTGTTAGACTGTAAAACGCTTCGTAGTGAGTTCCGTACTACGCTTCGTTCTACGAATACGGCACTTATACGGAGTTACGGTACAAAAAGTACGGGCTGATTACGCACTTATCTAAACCGTACTACTATCGTATTACGTTTACGATACGGGAACGTTTTTTTTGCTACCTACTGTAGCTCAACATCATCACAACTTAGCAAAACCTCATGCAAATTAGATTTAGTGCCACGTGGTTAGATTGCGCAATATATTGCCACGTGGTTAGATTGTGCAATATCTGCTCGTGCTGGGTGATTTTGGAGCAGCTACCTAAACTTTATTCACAAGTTTTAGTTGGACCTTTTCCTCCTGCACAGACAACTGAAGAGTCACCAGCAGTCTAGAGGTGAGTCAGTCAACTTCTAAGTTTAGCTAGACATTTTTATATCTTGGAAGTAACGTTGAAATTGGCAAACCTGTAAGTTATTTACTCAAAAGCTGTGTTTATGTGTACATGTTGGGAGTGCATCATGTGAATATTATGGACAGAAGGAATGGCAGAGAGGGATTGATTGTACATCAGGGTTCTCGCTAAAGGCCTAGTGGATGGTTTTGCACCATTCGGTTAATTGCAGCACCATTTGGATGTGGTGAATTTAAGTAGGAGCACCATTTGGACCACTTCCTAAATCCTACCCACAGGAGTTACTAACCTGGCTTCCCACTTAACATTTCAATAGCAGAGTGTAGAGAGGGCATTTCATACCTGCCTATTGTATTAGGCACCATTTGGAAGTAGATTTCTAGCGAGAACCCTGCTGTACATGTAGGTGTCCCAGAGCTTAGAACAGCAAGAATTCACCACACCTATTACATAAAGCGAATGTGTAGTTGCTCAAGCAACCAATAAACTAGCATTTCGTTTTGCTCAGGTGAAGTTATGCATGGTTCTCCCTGATTTCCATTTTGCAAAGCTAAGCAGGGGCCTGGGAAAGCGTACTTATATAAAGGAGAACACCATCCTGTGCACACGTGTAATGTTGCTATATCTATCACCTATTTAGGAGATGGAACTAGACGAGCCATCCATCACCCATGATGTAAGTTTGCGTAATGCTACTTGTAGTTGACGTCATGCTAACAATAGGTACCTCTTTTTTAGTGTACTGCAAGAGCAACAGATGATCCTCGAGCACAGATTGTGTATACCAGCACCGTTCAAGGACCTGTAAGTACTAGTTGCCAATATAATACGGGATAAACAGTGCCAGTGGGAGGTTACAGGGGACGAAGTAACAGTGATAGTGCAAATTTGTAAAATTCCTATCATTATACCTTAGGCCCCAATTTGTTGATTATTAGTTTCTCATCCAGTCGTGTAGCCATCCGTTCAACTTCCAGCGTTTCTATTGTAGTGCGGAAGTGACGTCACGACATAAAATGGCGCTGAAAGTGTCGAAGAACCCGGCTAGCTGAGATCGTGTGCAGCTAGCATCGCACCACCGATCCGAAGAACATCGCCGTTTCAAACGAAAGTGGGATGATTGTAGTAAGCTATTTTGATGGCGTATATATGTAAAATTACGCTGAATGGAAATCCCGCTTTGATGTTCTGCCGACCTGATGGGGATGATGGAAGTGTGTGTCAACTCTTTGGCTGTCTGGCTCCCAGAAGGAAAGGTTTGCAGTTACATTTACAGATACGTCTAGTAGTATAGAGTAGATCTATTTGACACAATAGACTGCATGTTGTGGCGGAATGAAATGTGCCAAATTGTTTGTGCTTCCTGTTAGCTTGAACTGTGTAACTGCGTCCACTTGTGGAACCTCCTCTTCAGTGGGCGTTGGAATCTGAACAGCATGTGGGTTTAGAAGTGACTAGGAGTAGATGTATGTAGTTTGTGAAGGGTTATGACACTTTTCACAAACCAAATCCGAGAGGGTTGGTCACCCTGGTACGAATGCATGGACTTGGTGACGCCAAAATAAGGCATGACCATACAACATCTGTGGTTGGCTTACTATGTTGCTAAAAAGCCACCGCATCACTTCCTCTAGAACATATACTATGTATTTCCCTCAGGTATACACTGGCCAGTGTATAATATCATTTCAGAATTCCGAAGAATCGTGCAAGGTGAGCAATTTGTACACAGTCGCATTCCCAGACTCTTCCCACTTCAACAAAAACTAGACAGCGGTGAAGGCTGGGAATGAGGCTAATAAAATGTAGCAAGCTCCCCCTACTTAAACTGAAGGGGAAGGTCAGGGAGATCTCGTCACATGCACAGTGATGTGACGTATGAGTCTGGGAATGAGGCTAGCCTAGTCAGACATGGCACCTAATGGGTGGAATCCCAGTTCTACACAGAAAAGAATATAACACTAGCTACAAACTGTGACTGAGATATCAATACCATCTGTGTAGTACAATTGTACGTATAGAGAATTGAGGGCTAGTGGTAAAACACTGACTGTTTAAGCCAGAGGCCTTTGACCAAGGATTTGATTTCCAGCAACTGCCACTTTTTTCATACTAACATCAAACAAAGCGTGCTCACCATTTATGCATAACTATGACAGTTCTTATCCGGTGTTTCTAACTGTAAAATGTCTCCTTTTTTTCACAGGCTATAGACATTCACAACTCCACTTTTCCGTTTAAGAACAATTATAAATAGGTTGACAATAACAGCAGAGCCCACAGCATTGGCCAGGATGCTTGGCACAACACAGGCCCCAAAATGTGGCCGATATTCACTTTCACACAACAATTACCTGTATTCTGCATGCATTGTTGTTTGTTGATAATGTCATCACTTTGATTATCAATTATGTGCACATAAATTATTTTGCAGTTACCAAACTTGCAGGTATAAAACTTCTATCCATGTACTACAGTGACTACTGATGTCATAGCCTACAGTCGTGGCGGAATGAAATGTGCCAAATTGTTCCAGAGTACATGCAAACGTCAAATTTCTCCTCTTTCTGCGTCCTCATGGCTGCGATCCGGGTATTTACCACTCCCACACACGGTCAACCGTCTGTACCATGGAACTGTGGTCGCTTTGCGCGCTCGAGTTGCTTCTTGTGGCTGCGCGAACGGTTTTTGCGGACCCACTCCAGCTCTCGTATTCAACTTTCATGACGTCATCGCTGAAATAGGAAATGTATTGCGTAAATAGGACTTCCGGTCTGATGGCTACACGACTGCATCAGCCGCCTGCATGGATTTTCTGCGATAGAATTATCTTCATTTTCGTATACTATCAACATAGTAACCAACCGGGTAAGCATAGAGATGAACGTAACGCCAACAAATGTGTCTCTCTACTGCACAGCATCCAAAAGAACCCTTATACAATGGCGTATGATGAGCGCTGATCCTCCTGGCATCATGTTTGTTGCGTAATTTTGATAAATAAATATCTGCCGGTTATGGATAAATATACAATGGTAATACTTGCCCGCCCGCATTATGTGCAGGTAAAGCACCTGATGAGAAACTAAAAATCACTGAATTGGGGCCTTATGCTGTAGTTACCATTTTCTTACTGCAGGTTGAAATGCTGAGGGTTTACATGATGTATCGTCTATTAGACAAAACATACTGCGTTGGGATCTTGGCAAATGGCAAAGTGGAAGCGATTGAAGCAGAGCGTATCATCAACCAGGATGTTGTTCAGAAGTACAGAGATACTATCCCACTTATCCCAGCATTCATCCTGAAGTTCACTATCAAGTTTGAAAAGCCGTGAACAACCATTGGCATTGCTATCAGCAAACATGTTGCAGTTGGTTTTTGTATTTGAAGCGTTATGATGATTCATACTAGCCTCGTTCCCAGGCTCTCCGGAACGCGAAATGTACACGCACGGAGAGCCTGGTATTTTTTCTCACGTGATCATACATCAAAATAGGACCAGAGTTTTTAGAACAGAAAGGCAACGTTTTGCATGTTATTCAACCAGATTTGTGTTCAACACTCGGTGTATATGATATTCGCTCCCCAATAGCTAGATACGTGTAGTACATGTAGTTGGGACAAGTTCAACCTGGCAACACATATCAACTGTCTGCCGATTGCTAAAGTATTCATGGCATCATTGTATGGCTGGGTATGGGGACTTTCCCACCTTAGCCAGCGCGCACCGATGTAACTCTATTTATAAGCATGTGGTTAAAAATTGTAGCCTACCACGTTGCAGAACGAAGTGTGAGGATTCCAACAGTGTGTATTTAAAGTTTGTAGGTGTAACCGTCTCTCTGCCAATTGCGTTCAAATCTGTGAGTGTATTGGAGACCACTTTGATGAAGACTTGGGGCGTAGTTTTTTAAACGCTAGCTATTTTAATAGCTCTACTTCCTTGAGTCACTGCTGCTGGCGGTGCGGAGGAAGCTGACAATGGAGCGGAATCAGCCTACTTCACATACTTGCTTACCAAATAAGTCAGTGTGTACAAGTTGTCTGTAGAAATGAAAAGCTCAGAGTAGGTTGGTGTCATGTAGTTAGAAACAACATTCTATGACTTAGACATTCAGGCTAGACGAGATACCAGTGTATGATGAAGATGAAAACTTACTGGGTATAGCCTTAGGCAGTTACAATGGTAGGTCAGTGTATTCATAATTTGTTTATCTTTCCTTTTTTTGCTTACACAGCCAGTTCATCTACAGTATGCGCCAAAAAAAAGGTAACGTGATATTCGTGACTTTCGTGAGTACAGTCGCGATACTGGAACCTTTTTCGCGATGGTCGTGAGTAGCACTCGCACGTATATGACGGCATGCAGAAGCAGAGATATGATGCGTGAGACATTGTCGCGACCACGGATTGCTGCGACCGTGGAACTGATCACGAGCAGTCGCGAACCTTCGCACTAAGGAGGGGCCGCGGTTTAGTATTGCACAATCTGCACATGTGGTGTCTCAGTTCGTGTATATAGACCTACTGTATGTACGGAGAAGACAAGTACACGTAGCGCGACATGGATATGGTACCAATAAAGTGGGACCGGCCGGGTAGCCGGTACCACGGGGTTGTCCATTTTGTTGTGGCGAGTATGGTAAAGGAAGGGGATGGACCTGGGCGAGTAGTGGTGATGTGGCCCCGAAAGGGAAAGGAGCCGGAGAAGTGGATTGGTACAAGAGTGGACGACCCCGACGCTACCAGCACGAGTGAGCAACCGGGTGAGCCTAAATAATAGTTAGACGCTGAGTCCGAGGGATCTACGCGATTTAGAAACCCGAGGGCCCGAGGCTGTAGCGACCCAAGCGTAGTGAGGGTGCTACTAAAGAGCGTAGATCCCGTTGGACGAAGCATCTAAATTATTTAGAGTATAGCAACAATAACTGTTGGCAACGACGCATATGAGTTGGTTTATCGGTGACTTTCTGACCAAGCTCACTCGAATATCTGGTTCATAACGTACATGCACCTGAAGCATTTGCAGATACTATCTTTTATTTTCTTTTTCTGCCCCTTCCTCAGTGTCATAGAGTGGCTTCAAAGATGAAAGCAGAAATATCACAGAAGTCAGTTGGGGTGCACGAGTTTGGCACCAGTCAATCTAAATGCACATATATTGCTAAAAATGACACAATTCCATGATCCAGAAGATGGGACTAGCTGCAATTTTAACATTTGTCTTTTTGTTTGTTGGGAGCACTGGAGCCTAGCATACTTGTAGCCTTACAATTCACTCCAACTCACAGTGTTACCAATTCTAAAAGCCCCCGCTCACCCAATGATCTCTTTCACCACAGAATCTCACACACACACATGAATTAAGTCAAATAAAGCTTATAAGTTTCTTGGAGATCCCTTGCTCGCCTTGATCCACTCGAACGTCTGATTCTGACTGCTTTACCATTATTAGACTTTCCAAGTTTTGCAACACAAAGCGTAAACTCTAAAGCGATGACTTTGATCGTCTCTGATTTTGATTGCCAAGCGGTTCCCATTTCACATGAACTTTTACAGTTAATCCATACCAAGGTTGGTAAGAATCCATGTTTTTCACCAAGCAACTGTAACTCTTGTGACACCAATGGTTGGGTTCTGCAATCCAGCTATGACACGGAGGAGAAAAGAATCCATGCTGAACACCTAAGACGTTGGAACTGAAAAATTACTACCTTCAGCAAATCTCAGACGTTCCGCTTCAGTTGGACATTGCAAGGAGGTGGGGGCTTCTCATTTGTGTACAGCTCAACTTCTAAATAGAGCCTACTTCATCATGCTGCTTTAGTGGCGGATGTTTCCATCCTTTAACTCTTTACCGACCAAAGACGCGTATACGCGTTATAAATCAACTTTCCGCTAAACGACAAATGACGCGTATATGCGTCATGGGTACTATTGGAGTTTTGTTTGAGCGTAGCGATTTATTAGGGACTATCTGCACTATTAACCAGTACACGCCAACAAAAAGCTTTCATTCTATGGTGCGAACTGTTCCGTTCCGTTTTTACGGAATCCCCCGTTTTTGTTTAAGTATGATTGCTGACTCAGCAATTATTGGCTTCCACAAGGAATGGATAATTTTCGACACAACATATCTTCGATTAGAAGCAAGCTATCGACATGGAATAAAGTAGAACATATAGCTAAGGCTTATAGATATAACCAAGAGCGGATAAGAACGGGTGGCTAGAGTAAGAGCGTGTAACTCCAATAGAAGCCCGTAGTCCGGGCAAAATTATTGAACCGTACTAAAAATAGAACACACGGTCACGTGCGTGCTTAGCAACAATGCATAATGGCTTATATCAACGCAGCGTGCACAGGGCGTGTTACAATTTTTAGTACTGGCGGTAAATTCTGCCTGGTTTCGAAATTTACGTAGTTACACGCTCTTACTCTAGCCGGCCGTTCTTTATGCACTCTTGTATAACATATCCAAGAATCAAGAAAAACTTCTCTGGACGATGTTGGTTCCAAGTGCTATAAGTTGGTGGGGCGGGGTTTGGCAACGATCGATCGCTTGCCGACTGTATCTCTGGTTCTTGAACAGCTACAAACATGGGACAAGGATTATCATATAGAGAGATTCTAGGCCTAAAACGTATCATAGGTTAAACAGCATTGGACATAGGGCACAGCTGGTATAAACATTCAAGTACTTCGACCGTCAGGAAATCGTATATTACACTTCCATAGTAAAAATTTCATACCGTTTTTTGAAGAACGGTCACACTGTAGAACGACCGTTGAATGTAAATGGAATGTAAACTTTTCATTGACGCCTACTGTACCATAATACACAGACTCACACAGAAACTGTGGTGTAGCAGGAAGGCGTGGTAGTGTTGCAGTGGTTAGTATGAACTTGGGGAAGTGGGGGGGGGGGGGGGGGGGGGGGTAGTTCTGAGTTGACGTGGTTGATTTCTGGGACTCAGGAGTCACGGCTTATCTGTTGTGGTCAGAGAAGAATAGGGTATAGCATTAAGACTAGTAAAGTATTGAGGAATGAGCCTGAGTGACCCCCACTCTAGCATGACTGCATTGCATATGTATGTGTGTATGCTTGTTTACTCGCAGTTACTTCCCGTAAATGTTGACTCTTTACTGACCAAAGACGCGTATACGCGTCATAAATCAACTTTCCGCTAAACGACCAATGACACCTATACGCGTCATGGGTACTTTTGAAGTTTCCTTTGAGCGTAGCGATTTATTAGGGACTATCTATGCTATTAACCATATTCATTTCACCCACCGGAAGCTAAACGTGCAATAATGGATTGCAAATAGACAACGTACAAGCCGGAAGTTGAACGTTATGTGGCATAAGCCTCTATTGACAGGGCCGAGTTTATCGCGACCGATCTCGAGAAGTACACAAGCTATGAAGATGAAATAAAAAGCAGCGTAGAGCTAAAAGAAAGGTCTAACTTCCATGCAGATTTCAAACCGGACATAAATTGTACTGCCGAGTTATAAGTACCGGAACAGATCGAAAGTCGTGAATTCCGGTGTGACAACTTCCGGTCTATTTCACAGGTTCTGCTTTAGTGACAAGCTTCAAAACTACAGTGAAGCTGGGCAAAGCATAAGGTACTCTATTGCTTTTTACCAGAAGTTTGTAGCTATTTTATAATTGGAGATATAATACGGAATACGCAACACGTTCTCTGAACCATTCCGCTCATAATTATTACGGCTTTCTACGTAACATTGCAATCATGCGTTACGGTCGGTAAAGGGTTAACTCAACATCAAAGTCAAAATATCTGCTGACTCCAGCTCCACCAGACATGTTTCAAAATTAAAATGACGCAATGCAAAAAAACTTTATTCAGATGTTGCTATTGTGACTGGTGAGCACTAGGCTTAGAAAAGCAGTCCCCAAAAGTTTGCAAATTTTCAGGAATTGTATCATGATGATGAGCTGAGAAGTTTATGATGAAGCCAAGATCCATCTGGCCACACCCTTGTATTTGTATTGGGAATTCAAAGCTGCATCCCCAAATTCCATTGTTTCAATGTAATTAATGTTTCCTTTTCTCTGCACTCAGTGTATTTGGAAGATGCTGAGTCTTCCACACACCATCACACATCAATCTCTCAACGTCTTTCCCAAACAGCAAATATCAACAACAGGGTGTTTTCAATAGCAATAGGGATAGCATGTCCTGAAAATGCTTGACCTTTCAGCTAATTGTTCTGATTTTGTCATAACAGGCTATCTGCTTCATACAAGTTGTTAATGAAATGTGACAGGGTCTCAGTCAATGTGGGGTCAAAAGGTGTACCATTTCAAAGAAATGTACACTTAACCCTTTGCCCCCGACGCACATGCGCAGAAATCAATCTCGTAGCCACAAGACAAGATATTGAAAAAATGGCGATTTTGTATCACGATGATTCATAGCAGCGTTATATCTTGTAAACTAGTTAAGCTCACAAGTTGGTAGTTAAGCTTAGCTTAATCGAAAACAAACCTGCTTCACTCAGGAAGTAGTCATAGGAGTTGACAGTGAAGTTCGAGTAAGCTACAACGGATGAAGAGCGGGTACTTGCTATCCAATGAAAATGACTGGAAATCTGTGGCCAAACTTCCAGCGAAGGCACGTTTTCATTGTTGTTTAGACGATTACTTCAATTCTGTACAACCAGTTGTGCGTAGGATACAAGCTGTTCTGTGATAATGTTAAGTTCAACACGATCGGCAGGCAAACTTCGAACACGCTTTCCGGGGAAAGTCCCTATGGGACACCCCCCGGCTAATTATGCTTCGATCGACTTCCTGTGGCTTATAATAACTATGTATTTACTCAAAAACGTGCAGCTGTGGCGATAAATAGCTGGAAGCTAACTCAGGCGCATACGGGCGCTATCGGGCTTAAAGGTTGTAAAAATTCCGGGCGCATACGGGCGCTATCGGGCTTAAAGGTTGTAAAAATTCCGGGCGCATACGGGCGCTATCGGGGTTAAAGGGTTAAGGAAATGCACCACTTCCAACATTCTCAGTAATCAATCACTGTCACATCTGTATATTACATCCACCACAGCTGCATTGGCACCATAAAACCTATCGAGGATTTCTGTCTCTCCGAAATCTAGCCTCTCAAAAGGAATCCTATCCACCGTGATGGACTTTAACTCTGTAGGGGCTGCCTCCAGCACGTTGAACGGCTTGTTTCCATCTTTGGCTTCCGGAAAGATGGCAGCCACCGTCTGCTTCTGCTGCATTCTCTCTGCGTGCTGATTACATTCCGTACATACATACGCACATCCCGAGAATAGATCCCTCATTCAGAGCCTCACGTTAATGTGCTCGACAATAACACATATTTTGGCACATAACCTTCAGTTTGCTATATATATTTTCAGTTAGAACATAGAAACTATTTCACATTGTAGTTTACAAATAATGTCACTTGGTTCTTGGATTTCTCTCTCTCTCTTGTTATTTAACCCTCTTAATGTACAGACTTTGTGGAAATGTTGGGTAGACTGGTCCAATGTAGCAATGCCACTATATATACCGAGAAGCAGGCGCGTGCTGCCACGTATATTTTTAACCTGCAACACACTCTCACTGGAGTATATACTCAATGGTTCTCCTAAAAAAATTAGCTTCTCTCGTAACCATACAGTCGCATATGCATATTTTGTAACACTGTGGCACTTTGCCAACTATATACATAGCCAGCCTTCTCCCACACAACGTAAATATCAAGCTAGCTTCTTTGCAATTTGGCAGGTAGCACCTCTTCTAGAGTAACAAGCTGGCCCACTCAACTTATAATTTAGGAAAATGAACATCAGATGCTTGTCAAGGCAGCTCTAATCTGCAAGGGATTCCTCACACTAACTGCAAAACCAGGATCCTTTACAGCAGAACGATTCCATGAAAACTCACCTAGGACGTGATGTTCATGCTTCGTCAGCGGGGCAGTGAGCATACTACACAGTCTCGTACTTTTGCGCAATTCTGGCACATGTCAATCCCAGTAGCAGCGAACAGAAACTGTCAAGTGCATTCAAACTGCAAAAAATGACAAATGGCACTGAAGATATGGTTAAACACGAATACAAAACACTGGTGTGTACGATGCCGACAGATACTTACCAAACGACGTCCACCAAGATAACTCCCACATGAAATAAGTACATGTGCATAGTTTTGCGCATGCGCACCAGTTCTCGTACCCGGAAAGGACACGGGATCCCCCGTATACAGACATCCCCCTGAGACTGCACTGGCGTTCACCGTGGCATGCTCCGCTAATTGACTGCAGAGATGTGGGCATACCAGCAACACCAGCGTTGTATGACCGAGCTATGGAGAAGCATATATTTGCTATACATATATTTGCTATACAAATATATTTCTCATCTGAGCAGAGATGTGGGTATCCAAAGCTAGCTGCACATAGAATTGATAGCTTGGGAATGAGGTTACCACCCAGACACAATGTGTAAGTCACAAGTGCAAGAGCTTAATTAACATCATATGAAACATACCAGGTTTGACACAGTAACGTATTACAGTGATGTAAGGCAAGAACAGTATCTTCTGTGGCAGTTGGAGTGCACAACAATCCACATACTATTATAATTAGAAGTGGTCAACAAACCCAAGGCAGAAAAAGGTTACCAGAGCTAGCTTTCCAAGAAAGCCACTAGCTCCTTGGTTTCTGCATAGAGTGCAACATATTTCTAGTTGTGAAGGCGCCAAATGCCGCCGGAGGCGGAGGGCCTAGGGAGGGGGATAATCCGCGTGATTTTTCATAATGCGCGCATGCGCAAATCTGTCACATGCGGCACCGCGAGGTTTACTCAGGTGGTTAGTCGTGAGGTGTCTTCCTGTCAGCCCTGGTAAGTATCTGCAGCAATCGCACACACCACAGCGTCTCGTAGTTCTCTTAACGGTGTTTTAATTGCCATTTATGATCTTTTCGCAGTTCCTGATCTCATTTTTCACGTTTTCATTGTTCGTGAAATGAGGAGATTTGAGCTGGTTACGAGAACAGCGGGGTTACGAGAACAGCGGGGTTACGAGAACAGCGGAGTTTCGAGAAGCGCTACCAATATGCGAAGTAAGAAACTTGTTTGTTATTGTACTTTCCTTTGTCAAATATGGACCTTGTGCTAAGCCTATGAGGCCACTATTTGTTGGTTGAATATTAGTTTCTCACCAGGGGCTTTCTGTATGCAATCGGTACTGCTGAGTTGTATGTCGATGATCGAATGTTCACGCCGACATGTACTTCAGCTAAGCCGTGAGAACAAGCGCGAAGGGCTACTGCTGGGCTACTGCCACACTGCAGTGTCAGCGTGAAAGAGAGTGAGAGCAAAGACTATTCAAGTTGAATGTGTTGGCGGCTCGCATGGCAACTTACATGTACTTTCTGACAAATTTGTGCTTTGAGTGTAACGATCACGTGACAACTCAGGCTGTGAGTGACAGACAAAAAATGTACGGTGGCGAGGATTGCTTCAGGTAAACTCCTGGCATGGCCACTCATACACAGCAGGGATTCCACTGCTAGCTCCATAGTTTGAGTGTGAAATTTTGCCCATGCCTGTGAAGCCGTAGTAGTCCCAACTGGCTGAATAGCTGCGTTGTCAGCATGTGTGGTCACCTACATGTGGCCGCAATTTTAAGTGAAGTTTGGTACTCGCTCAGGCTTTCCCCAGTATGATGCAGCATCTTTCTAGTATTTCTGTCATCAGTGAACAGCCTGCTTTGTCTGTCATGGTCTGTAGATTCATAAACCAGAACAAAGTTGCCATGCATGTTTCAACTTGAGTCATCTTTGCTCTGGGTCTCTTTCACGCTGATGTCTGGCAGTAGTAGCCCTTTGCTGTTGGTTTTTGAATGCATGTGGACATTCAATTTTTGTAGAATATTTAAATACATTCTTTTAACATTTACTGGAAGTAGCTGCGAGTGAACAAGCATATATACATACATATGCAATGCAGGCATGCTAGAGTGGGAGTCACTAGTCCTAATGCACAAATACTATACCCTATTCTTCTCTGACCACAACAGATAAGCAGTGACTCCTGAGTCCCAGAACTCCCGTCAACTCAGAAGATCATACTAACCACTGCAACACTACCACGCCTTCCTGCTACACAGTTTCTGTGTGAGTCTGTGTACTATGGTACAGTAGGCGCCAAAAAAATGGTTTACATTCCGTTTACGTTCAACGGTCATTCTACAGTGCGACCGTTCTTCAAAAAACGGTATGAAATTTTTACTACGGAAGTGTAATACGCACCCTATATACGGTTTCCGGACGGTCGAAGTACTTGAACGTTTATAACAGCTGTGCCCTATGTCCAATGCTGTTCAACCCATGATACGTTTTTTGGCCTGGAGTCTCTCTATATGACAATCCTTGTCCCATGTTTGTAGCTGTTCAAGAACCAGAGATACAGTCGGCAAGCGATCGATCGTTGCCAAACCCCGCCCCACCAACTTATAGCGCTTGGAACCAACATGGTCCGGATAAGTTTTTCTTGATTCTTGGATATGTTTTATCTACAAGCCTTAGCTATACGTTCGACTTTATTCCATGTCAATAGCTTGCTTCTAATTGAAGATATGTTGTGTGGAAAATTATCCGTTCCTTGCGGAAGCCAATAATTACTGAGTTAGCAATCGTACTTAAGCAAAAACGGGGGATTCCGTAAAAACGGAACGGAACAGTTCACACCTTAGAACAAAAGCTTTTTATTGGCGTGTACTGTACAGTAGCCTTGTTCCAAGGCTCTCCCTGCTAAGGAGAAGAGAGCCTGGTGTATTTTATCACCTATGTGACATCGAGGGTAGACAGACATGACTTAATTGCGTGTGGGCATGCACGAAAGGTCGCCCATGTAGTTTGGAGTTCATGATCGAGGCAAGCACGAGCGTAGTTATGACGGTATGAAAAACGCTGGCTACAGCAGTCGTAAATTGCAAGGTAGACCGGTATAGTACATGTAGATTCTCCGTGTGCCAGACACATCACCTGACGGATTGGAATGGCAAGAAGTTTTGTGATTTGTAGTGTGTTGTAAGCTAGCGTCGTTGACCGAGTTGTCGACACTGACTTAAGAAGTCAACTAGTTGTATGCAAGAAGTTATATATCGCCGACTGCAAAGATGAAGGTACCGCACTGAAGCCTTATCTATACCCAAATAGAAGACTGTGGTAGTCTCAAAACGCTTGTGCTTGAACGTGTGTGGGCGCCTGGCTTAGTCCACCTTTGTGTGATCAAGACATGTCCACCCTTGATGTCACATACATGTAAAATGTACCAAGCTCTCCCCCTCCTTAGCGGGGAGAGCCTGGTAACGAAGCTAAGTGTACAATGAAATTTCATATGTTGTCTGCCTATAATAGGTGCCAATATAGGTTTATGTGCTTGTTTCGCATGTAATTTTAACAGTGTGTTTATAATTAAAACCCTTTGAACCCTATAGTGCACTTTTGTTTACAGCATACTGTGCATTGCGCAGAAAAAATAGTCTCTGCGTGCTTGCGCGCAGGTTTTGCGTCAGCAGAAAGGGTGGGACAGGGGGAGGCGGGTGCAGGGTGACATGCACATGGTGGCTGCTAGGCTTAGCTGTCAAAGCGCCATGGTTGGGACTGGGTGGGCCAATTCTTGGCCTGGCTGCATGGGCAGGCTTAGAAAACGCTACTCTCACCTTGTAGGGGGTTCATTTCTGGCAGGGAAGGCTGCTTGGGCTCTGAGTGGGTGTTTGACAACCGAGAGTGACGATTGCATGCTTAATGAGTGGGCATGGTTATGGTCATGAGTCTGCTTGCTAAGGCTGGAAGTGGACTTGGGTTCAGTTTTGGAGTCAGAGCTTGGACAGAAATGGAGATGCGGTGCGTTAAGTGCATGTATAGGCTGAAACTAGTCTCAATTGAAAAAAATCAGGTTTATTCTTCATACTTTATGTGACTAGGGAGGTGCTTGATTGTCATGGGACGAGCCTGAGCAAACAGCACCCCGCTGGCTTCATACTTTGTCATGGCATGCGGACCATGCATGTAACATTGGCAATAGGGTTTATCAGCCAGGGCAGCTACATAGACAGGGGATAAGCTTCACATTTAGATATCATGAGCTGAATCAACTGGAAAGACTGTCTTAACCCTTTAACCGCTGATGATGAGTGTACTCGTCATGCAACTTTGGCTCCAATTTAACACAAACGTGCGTAGAAAAGGCTCCTCTGCCATTGTAGGGGCTCCATTTCTGGGACTGTAGACAGTTTTCAGTCAGGAGAAGCGTTCACTGGTCGGAGAGCCCTGACCATTGTAAGCTCACTAATGAATGGGTGTGGCAGAGGTAATGGACCCTGAGAGGCTTGATGGAAGAACCCTTAGCTCCAGTTTCCAGTTCTAGCTCGAAACAGAAGTGGAAATACGGATCATACAAGGTATCAATAGCCTCAGAAAGACTTCTAGAAATGAATTTCAGTGTAGAATGGGTTAATTAATTAAAGAGCTACTAAAAGACACTCTTCATGGTCATCTCTTGTGACCATCTCCTCTGCGTGTCTGCAGGAGACACCTCACCACACTGTCGGTGGGCGTGTCTGCAGGAGACACCTCACCACACTGTCGGTGGCAGCTGATAGCACCTACATAGCAAGTGGTCCTTGCATAGCTCTACCTGGACTGTCCAAAATTAGCTGTGCACTGTAGTCATAGCAGGCTGTGTCAGCTTTCCTGTATGGAGACAAAGTGAAGAAAATCACTAAAAGCCAGCAAGTTAACTTTTGAAACGTTCATGCTATATATAGTACACACTTGTGGTCAAATTTCACAGTACCATGGTAATAAATTATGATAATGCATCCATAGAAGCAAGAAATGTAAAGTAAACCTTTATTGGCACCTACTGTAAATACAAACAGTCATGTTCTAATAGAACAGTAGGAAATTAAAATCTGAATCGAGTTTCTTCGGCAGTTAGATCTACCAAGTTTTCCAAGAAAGTCCTAGCCACGCTGGAATCCTACCTTGTACCACTGATTTCAAGCCGCTGCCAATCCCAGGACAGTATGAACTGTTCCAGCATTTCCAAGTATTATAAGAGTCCCAGGGTCTAGAAGTGCCTCCATGTGCTCTTTGTCAAACTTTGTAGGCTTCATGTGAAATGACACCATCCTCACCTCAGTGGTTGTTGCTTGCATTACTTGGTAAATCATCTTAGGCTTTCCCTAGAGTGAAGTTGCATACTTGATAATTCAACACTCGAAAGTGTTGATAGTAACTCCAGAGGGCCAGTAAACGGACCAATGTCTCCTGGTTATGCTTGTTGCAAAGAAACGTGCAGCAGAGAACTCTTGAAACAATTACTGCAAATTTTGGAACATGAAGTGCCTCTTTTGTCGTGTTTGGTGGCTCATGCGTCTGTTGTGTAGAGTTTGGAGGTTCTGATGCCTGTTGTGTCTCCTGATAGCAACATGCAGATTGTGTAAAAGCATGTTCTTATGTTCTTAAGTTTACACAGTGCAGGCAAACACTTATGCATGATCGAGAGAAATCTTATTCCAGAGTCAAATATCTACATGCCATCTATTAACAACACTGGGGGTACTTCCCTGCTATGTTTTACCGTGCAGAGTTCCAATCTGAGCCCCCCTATAGTGCATGCATGCATATGACATATCGGCAGAACTTTGACAGTCAGATCATCTCTCCATTTGCCAGTGACTTGCCTGTACTAGAACGCATGTTGATCTGGATGCACTACAAGGTGGTCTGCAGTGCTGTCACAAGCATTGCTTTGACTCTCAGCCAATGACTTAGCTGTTTTGTTTTGATTTACTTCGAATGTAACTAACCACACCCCAAGATCCTCATAAGAGGTTAATGCTGCTGGTTTACCTTGGCTCGAACACTTAGAGTTCAGTGCTATACGTAGGTAAAATGTTTGTTAGTAGGCTTTAGGAAACACAGTTCACTCCTACTTAGCTACAAGGCCTGAAGTAGAAGGCTCTAGATCAGGATTTTTTTGTGCTGCAAATTTACCTGAAGTAGAAAGCCTTAGTGTTCAGAGTTTTGTGGCTTCTTAAGAAAGCTTTACCCTCAAGGGAGGAGCCAGACATCAGTTTATCAATAGTGAATAGCAAGGCAGGGCTTTATGCTCTATGCTCTATGCTCCTGGATAGCTGCAACATGGTCGCTCAATACACATCTTATACGTAGTATATTGAACGCGTGATGTCACGTAAGCGGGAAAATCGCTTCGGAAGTTGCTGTGAGAGGTGACGGTGGTGTAGCTGGTGAAGGGAGAATTGTTGGTGTATCAAAGTTTCATTCCTGGGGTAAGTGCACCATGCCATTAACGAATATCAACTCAGATTGGATGTCCTATGCTTCCTCTGGCCTGTGTATTATATTATATTATCATACGTCTAACTCACGCTAATGTATGGGAGTCAATGGGGAAGCCTTGCAGCTGCACGCAGTTTATAAAAAGCCGTATTTTTACTACAAGTCACGCGACAATCCGTATCAGTACTACAAGTCACGCGAGAATCCGTATCAGGTACTACAAGTCACGCGAGAATCCGTATCAGGCACTACAAGTCACGTGCGCTGCGTCTGAACGTGCAATGAAATCGAAGGTTCGTATGATAAAATCATTATCACCATAGTACCAAGCTATACCGGAAAAACATCACTCGTTTGTTGCCGTTGGCATTGTTACTCGTGCTGCGCACTCGTAACAATACAGACGGCAACAAACTCGTGATATTTTCCGGTATAGCTTCGTACTATGGTGATAATTATATATTACGCGGAACCTTTAATTCGCATCTTGGGGTGTAACATAGCACCTATTATACCGCTGAATTTGATTCACTCATGAATAGTTAGTGGAGCAGCCTTCACATTAACAAATAATCTTCTACTAATTGGATCTACTGTTCTTTTAGAATAATGATGGTACGTCATGCACATGCTTGTCTGTTGCACTTGTTTCCCCTATACTCAATCATTTATACCTTAAAAAAAACCCCATCTAACAAAGTGAGAATTTTGGAAAATTGTTGCAAGATTTTTAACCTCTAACCTTACAGGAAAATGAGAGATGGACTCATCCTAAAGGACAGACCAATTTCTTATTTTACCTGTCCTAAGAAAGTAAGAATCTTGCAAGATCGTTGCGAAATTCTCAATTTTTAATGTTGTGGGAAACCGAAGTATTGGACTCGTCCAAAAGGAGAGACCAATTTCTTGTTTTCCTGTTCTTATTGGGGCGAGCCTGAGCGAGCCCCAAACGAGCGAGTTGAACGATGCAATTTTCATATATATATATGTATATATTATCTGTCGTACGTCGTTCCGTAAATGCAAGTTGACTCTTTTAACCCGAAACATTGCGCACGCCGAGTTCAAGTGCGGATGGAATATCGAAAAGAACACTTGGTCAAAGTAAGTACTCTTTGGTACTCTAGTCTAGAGCCCTACTTCTGAGTTTTGATCCACCTTCATCATTTTAGGCTACAATTTTTGTTGATCATGGATACCCAGAGCAGTTCTAGAAGAGCTCTCAAGCCAGCGCAGGAGCAAGAAGTCGCCGAAGATCGGAGACGGCCCAGAAACAAGAGAGACAGAGCTCGACGTGCTGCAGAGGCAGCGGAACAATGGAGCGAGAAAGCGAAGGGAGAGAGGTCGTGCTAGGCACACAGCTCAAACTGCTAGTGAAAGACAAGCTACTTTACAGCGAAAGGTACCCATGAACACGAAACAATGCCAGCTGAAACCCCTGAAGAGAGATTTAAAAATACTGGAGCGCTTACCCCCTGAAGAGAGATTTAAAAATACTGGAGCGCTTACCCCCAGACTTTACTTCTTTTACAGCCTCGTGAGCACCGGAGTCAAACTTTTTTGCGGTTGCGAGTAATGGTATAATGGTAACGGCCGCCCGCCCGCCCGCACGAACTTTAGAGAAAGTTCCTGATGAGAAACTAATATGCAACAAATAGTGGCCTTACAGCAGACGAGCACCAATCAACGCGAAAGGTCGACAGTTGAAACCCCTGAGGAGAGAAACGAGGTTACAGTGGGTGAGAGACAGACTGTACACATCCCCACTTATTAACTGCACGAGGTGTATTGCCCCAGTGGTTTAACGAAGTGGTTCATTTTTAACGACACAGCCCAACCATAAATAAGTCATCCAAACTTGCAAAAACAATAGCATCACACAACAATACTGTGCTATGCATCTACACTAGTAATTAGTACATGTAAGAAAACAAGAATCTTGAAGAATCTTGTGATTTAATGTCCATGTACTATTACCCACCCATGTGATATACTACCACTCGCTCAGGCTCGCCCCATGATGCTATGCATCTACACTAGTAATTAGTACATGTAAGAAAACAAGAATCTTGCAAGATTGTTGCAAGATTCTCAATTTGTGACCTAGTAGTAATCGAGTATTGGACTTGTCCAAAAGGACAGACCAATTTCTTGTTTTACCTGTTCTTATTGCAATCTGCCTGACTCAAGAGCTATGTGCTCTTGCCCTGACTGCATTTGTGTTTACCTCTGCTGAGATCTTACATTTTATGCAAGATCATCACAGGCCATTCTACAGGATCATGTGAAAATCTTATAAGCCTTTGCAAGTTCCTGTAACCCACACAATAATATTTAAGATTTTGCATACAATCAGAAACAAGAAACCCAAAAGCTTAGAACCGCAACTGTGCGAGGGATAAAGGCCATGAATATTTTGTAAGGTCTATTCAAGCTCTTTGTATAGCATGCCATAATGGTAGAATACTGCGATTAGATGCCAGACTCCATTTATTTTGTTATTTACTTCTTTTGTGGCTACTATTCAAGGGCAGTGTCTAATTTGAGGGCAGCATCAAGCCAGCTGGTATCAATGAGCTGGTGATGTAGCTACCTGTTGAGTGAAGCACTTGAGAAAGTTGACACCCATACTCGCCCATTGCAGGTGGCTGTGTGCAAAGTGAAAGCTACTGAATTGCAAAACATTAATTCTGCATGCATAGGGTGGTTGGGGCAAACCTGAGTGAGCCCCACACTAGCAAGACTGCATTATGCATGCGTGTGTATGCTTGCTTGCTTGCTTGTTTGTGGCCACTCATCATAACTTTAAATGAGCGTGTTTAAATATTTTATGAAGATAAAACTGTCCACGTGCACTGCGGTCTAGACTTCAACAGCCACAGTGAGTTGATGAGAGCAATAGTGAAGGGCTACTGCTAGATTCACTGAAGGTACTGCCAGATTCCAGCGTCAGCATAATGCTCACAGACAGCAGAAATTATGCATGGTGGTTGAGGTTGCTTCAGGTATGGATGGGCCATGGATAAATATATGGCAGACATCATTTCAGTGTGAAGCTTAGTCCACGCCTGTGTAGCCACAGTAGCTGCCCTGCCTGGAAACAAAAGCAGCAGCACAAATGTTAAGGGTGGTCAGAACTAACAACAGTGTGGATCCAAAAGTCTACAACAAGCTGTTGTCATAAAACAACCTGGGCAGTTATTTTGAAGACCCCACACCACTTACTGGAAGCCTCAGGTGTGCCTGTGATTACATTGCAGCAAGGAGGCTGGATTACTGTACACAAGAGGCGGTTCTTTCTCAAAGAGCGGCTAAGTGTGGTTTACATAACTCTGTAAAACTCTGCAAAACTCTGCAAAACTCTGGCCTGTGTTCACTGGAATTGGACTTTAGTTTGTTTTGCAACATCCTGAGGGAGTGGACTTGACTGTAACAGAACGTTTTTCGTGAAATACACGCTGAAAAACCAGGCTTATATGCTGCAAGCTGGTGTCTTACGGTAAAAAGTGTTCTGTTATTGAATTCCTCTCGTAATAACAGCTCTGTAGACGATGTTCCAAGTCAGTAAGTTACTCCGTTCAAAAGTTTTATCAACAAATAAGTCTGGACTTGGCCACTCTGCTGTTCAGCTTGTGGACAAGGCAGAGTCGTAAACCTGTGCGTGTGTTTAGTAGTCCATACGGCTGCTAAGTTGCAGCAGGCTGTGTGTTTATAAGCCCTTTTATTGCCGAGATACACCCCCCTAGCAACCGGCTGCGTGCGCGCCCCCAATTAGTTCTGACCACCCTTAAACGTAACAAGAAACCAGTTGTCAAGAGTAGGGGAAATCAACATCGTACCAAAAGAAGGATGGCTGCACGAAGAGACAATGCATTTGAAGAGCTTCTACCGACCTTTTGGATAAGGCTGACTACATTTTGTGCACGTAGGAGGGGCGGTGCCCACCTACAAACCCGTGTGGAATAAACCATAGAGTAAGTTTCTTACCGGTGAAATTGAGTACTGTCGATCTCGTGAACGTCTGGTGTCTTGGCTATTTTGTTGGAGTACTCGGTGATGAAGTCTAGTACGTCACTTGAACGTGGGCCCTTCCCCTAGCCTCGTTCCCAGGCCTTCACCGGCTCCAGTTTTTGATCGCTTGCAGTATGCAAAAACGGAGGGAGAAGGCCTGGTGAATCTTACCACGTGATCCGCCGCACACATGACGTCACAGGTTCTAGACACGAAGACATATTCACATTTATATCTCCAGCTACAGAGAAGCTAGAGAAACAAGACAAGTTCCAGCCGAAAGACAAGTCCCACCTCTAGAACATACCCGAGTCTGAAGCAGAACCGCTGAAGGATGGTTCCGCTGCAAGCATTGCAAATCCAAAAGCGGCTGCTTTTTTGCTACGTAAGCTAAATTTTGTCACTGCAGATATTTCACACATTTCGTTCGGCAACCCTTCGGAGCTATTCCTTCTAGCTTGGATATGTTTTGTATGCTTGATGTTGTTCTCCGTCAGCACTTGTCTCGTCTTCGTAGCTACAACAGAACGCAAGATCAGTCTTCTCCCTAGTATGGCTATACATATAAGCGTGACAACATGTGACGCCTGTGCCGCGGATCACATAAGATTCACCAGGCCTTCTCCCTCCGTTTTTGCATACTGCAAGCGATCAAAAACTGGAGCCGGGGAAGGCCTGGGAATGAGGCTACCCATCCCCCCCCCCCCCCCCCCATGTCCACTTGGCGTCCACCAGACACCATTCATGTGATAGGTGTTCCCAGGCCTTCTCTGTATTTCGCCGCTCTTTAGCTTCCATGTATTATGCTGAATGCAAACCGAAGAACAGAGAACGGGGGGCGGGGGGCTGGGAACGAGGCTATGGTCACCACACCACCCTCATATATCTCCTGAAGAGCAGGTAAGAAAGCAGTAAATGTCTTTGTGACTCCCTCTGTCTGTACAACTAGCTTGGCTGATGTCTGTTTGTTGCATCTGTCAAGTTGCTGCACATTTGTTGCATTGCCCAAGTGTGACAGAAGTCACTTGGAGTTTGCTCTTGCAGATCCAGCAGCTACTGTATGTGTCCAGGAGCAAATACACTGATAAGAACAGCATCTTTCATGTAACGCATACCAGCCACTGCAGACTCTTCTTCCATGACAACCCTGATATCTGGAATGTTTACTATTTACCAGTCCTGTTTAGGCATGGAGAGACCTCCAGTGGCTCAGTTGGTAAGAGCATCTGACTGGAATTCGAAAGACCCCGTCCTGGCTGGATCTAATATCCTATTATATAACTGCTACCTACGCAACACCACTGTAGAAGAGATATAAGCAACATTCTTATATGTTGCCTAGGTAACAGGTCGTATAAGCAGTTTATAATGCCATTTCAGGATTTCTGTTTCACGTAAGGGAAGTATGTGAATGAGGCTAGTCAAATTATGCTTGAGCATAGAGGGGTGCAACCGTAAGCACATATGCTAGCACATACAGTAGGAAGCCACTTATCCAAACTTCAATTATCCGAACACATCAGCTATCTGAATGCATTCAGCAAAGCCACACCCACCATTTCCAGCTACTCTTGACGACGTGAAGTTGGCTGTGTGCTATATTATCCATGCTTTAGCTATTATTCAATGAATGTTTCAGGGCTCGCTCTACCTGTTGTCTGCCAGCTTAAAACATGGAGTAACTCATATGGGCAAGATGGGCTTCACAACGAAGGTAAATGTTGCTGTCAAAGTGAGCCGCTGGGTACTACATGCGCAGGAAACTGAATGACGGCGTACGGTTGTGTGCATTCTAGTGTTTGCTACATATGCAGTGTCCAGAAGTTCAATTTCAGACCTGATAGCTAGGGTATGCATTGCTCATTGGTGACAGCAGTAAGTCAGCCGCTGAGCGCTAGCACTGCAGCTTGCTCGCGCATACAGTTTTTGTCACATGGACAGTATTATAATGGTGCCCTCTGCCATACTTTAGTTATCCGTTTGTCCGAACACCCTCTGGTCCCAAGGTGTTCGGATCAGTGGCTTCCTACTGTAGCTGCAGCTGCATACTTTGTAGAGATATTATTGCTTTAGATCATGTCCTTCATGAATAACATCAAAGCTCTGTTATGGCAATGAGCTTACGTTGTGTATATATACATAATTTCATTCAAACATTTACCGTAGTCTCGCGAAAGAGCACCCATGGGCGGAGCACCTTGCAAGTTCGTCAAAGAGGGGGGTGGGCGCTCTTGAGTGTTGCCGCATTTCCACGAAAGAGCGCCTGTGTCATGTTTACAGCTACTCAATGCTCTCAAAGTGAATAATTGGACAAACAATAAAATACAACGGAGCCACCAGCGGCGGTGCTCGCCGCATTAGTAGTTATGTCCATCTACACAAAGCTGCCTTGTAATAATGTTCAATGAAGTTAGTTCTTACCTCAAATATGCATGGTACTTGTGGCTGTGCTCTCCACGAGTACACTCCATTAGCCATGCGAAGCTTGCTCCAGGGTGGACGCTCATTCAAGTAAACTTTGACCCTACATTGGAAATGGACATGTACTGGATAAATACATTAGCTTGTAGTGATGGGAAGGACTTTCAAGGAAGGGCAACTGGCTTTCAAAGGAGGGAGGGGGTTGGGGAAATGCCCCCCCCCAAATTAAACCCTGAGGTACATTCAGAAACTCACCTGTCCAAAACTGGAGGTCAGTAGGATCTCTGGGATATTAAAGATGGAGCGTCTTCAAAACCTCTCGTTTGCACACACAACAAAAAATGAACACAGATGACATTGTGCTGATGTGCAGAACTTGGAATGACAGAATGCCAAAAACCATGCAGCCTCAAAATAGGATGCGGGTGTCGAACCAGAAACCAGACTACCACTTGGAATGGCCTTAAGAAACACTTTCACTTCTACAATTGTAGGCCTATATGTATAGTATATGTCCCTTCCAAACAGGATACAAGACCTGTTACATCCCGCAGGAAAGGCCAGTTCCTGAGTGAAGCCAAGGAAGTACCGAGGGTAAAACTCGAGGCACTTCTGAGGCTGAACAAAAGCACTAACCTTTCCTAAAGGATTAATGGGTCTTATCTCCCACTTGGCAGTGATAAATCTATTCTGTTCTGAGACAAGATGATGCTAACATGGCAAGAAGCAATTTCGAAAAAGCAAGAAACACTACTTAGCAAAAAAAGATAGCAGCCATGTTGCCAACAGAAAAATCACACAAATTTTTGCACCGTGATGTCATTGTTTCCGCCTAAGTGGCTGTCTTCGGTGTGAAGATGCACAATAGAGAGAAGTAGTTGCATAGCCACATTATGTTGAAGAAATCAAGCCACCTATGGCTCCAAGACGTAGCTAGATCTCTATTTTATAGAATGACGTACTATTTAAAGGGCGCATTTAACCCTTTATACGCGAATGATGGATAAATCCGTCAAAAATCTACATGCGTTAATGACGAATGACGTCTAAAGACGTCAAGGTACGGCTAAGTGTTATCACAGCCCAGTGCAAATAACTACAAGCTTTGTATCCGGTCTGTGGTTAGGTTGGGGCTTTCCCTACTAATAGATGTGGGTTGGTCCAGAAGCTGTCAAGGGGCGGAGCGCAGTGAATGCTAGAAGCCAGGGTGGTCAGCGATCACCTCGATCATAAAATGACTTATTGACCACGTTTTCTTCTCAACGCCTATAAGCAGAAGCACAACACTAACTACGAAGGTACAGTGGCCCTTGGGCTTCATTAATATCAAGACAGTTTTGGAGCTACACCTTGTTATCAGCGAGAAAAGCCAAAGACGCTACCCGCAAAACGCGGTAGGTAAGTGTCCTTTATAAACGGTTACATATTGCTTCTGGAAAGCTTAACTAGCTTTACAATAACTTTGTAAAGCCTTTCTCTGCTCCTTCTTTTGCTCTGCAGCACTTTGTTTGGATTTCCTGACGCTTTAGTTGTTTGAAATAAGCATTAACAATTGCCGTCACGCAAAGTTAATTTATTTCCGGGTTTCAGGTTGATTGCATTCCATTAAATTTTACATGTATTGGGTTAACTTCTGTTGGCAGCGAAGACAGCTAACCCGAACGGGATCGAAATGTATGCTGCAATTGAGTGCCATAAAAACAGCTATTACTTTACGATGGTATACTATAACAAGCTGAAACTACATACGTGCATGTTAGGGGAGTGTATGAAGAAGTAGCATTCAAAAAACCGAAAGTGCAATTTCCACACTTAGGAAAACGAAACTCAGTCTATAATGGGTTAAGAGCTGTGATATCTAATGCCTGGAGTTGACAGGGCTTATTTGTTGAATAACTTGTTTGCTAGCTAGGCTCTCTAGGGCCATTCTAATATGATACACATCTGTATGTGGGGATGGTAAGAGAATTTTCCTATATTTCACATGCAGCCATATTCTTGTGTCTGTTTCTTCTGCATTGCAGTAATACGCTGGGTGTGGTTGACATTAGTTATTTGCTTGTATAAATAAAGCATGCTGTTCGCTGTTCTGTCAATATCCCGTCAAATCCACCAGCTACGTACGTGCCTCATTTATTTGTAGGTGAATGAGAATATTGTCAAGGAAGTAGTTAGTTAGAAACTTGACAAGGCTGCGCTTATATTACACTGTCTGCAAATAAGCAAGCCCTCCCTCCACTTTCTTGGAACTTTAGTAGTTTTTGTAAAAGCATCACAACAGTGTTTATCAACTTACTACCGGCCTTTTTTCCAAGGATTCTTTAAGCTTCTCTATATTGGGCTTGACTGCACAAGATCTTTCAACTTCTTAGCTGCCTGACAACCCTGGGAGGAGGGGGGGGGGGGGGAGGGATCACCTAAGTATTTTAAACACATGAGAAGGGATGCTTCAGCCAAGTTAGACAAAGGTTACGAAGTTGCTTGCAATGCTTCGACTATTCAGTTCCTTCATCAGGCACTCGTAATGGACGATTTCAGCACTTCTGGAGTATATCTCAAAACAAAACAGCACATGTACTTGTTAAGCCAATTATAGCACTCTGGGCGCTTCGTGCCCTCGTGCAATAATGACATCCCAGTGCATACATATCCAGTAAATGCTCTCTCTGGAGGGATAACTTAAGCCCCAATTTGTGTCTGTTACTGGCTTCACATACTTGAACTTGGACTTTCACATTTGCACTCATTTGGCTTGGCAGAAAAAGGGGAGTTTATTGCTTTGTATTTGTCTGTGTAGGAAACAGTTGTAGCTGTAGGTTTTCAACTGCTTTAGATCTGTAAGGGATATAATAGACTATTCTGTTTATGTGGTCGGGTAGTGGTCTCACGATGGAGGTTTGCAATCTTTATTGATTAACTTCTCATGCGACTCGTCTATCACTACTGAGTGCTAAGGAGCTAGGACTTTGCTGACTTGAGAAGCTTCTTAGGTCCCAGTTCCGTGAAGGAGGTGGTTCACCATTATACATTCCACTTTGAATCAAATGTTAATAAAGCAATAATTATGCTCTTAAAACAGTTTATACCTAAACACCATCTGAAAACACTCCAAAGTGCTAATGGGAAGCTATTGGAAAACGATTTCAAAACAAACTGAGCTATTAATAATGGGAACAAGATCTAATACCGTCTGGAGTTTGAATAGCAGCATATTTTCTAACATGGGGCTGAATTAAGACGATCTAGATTCCAAATAAAGCACACTCTATGTAAATTACCTCTGTAGCTGCCAATCCCCACTCCGAATTGCTAGCATAGCGTTTTTCAAAGTTTTCATGCTCCTCTTTGGAAAATTTTGGGCTCGCAGAAGCAATGGCTGAAATTCGGCGTTTTGATAGAGTGTACAATGGAATATAAGCAATACCATGCAGTCTTTTGTATTGTCTCGATTCAAATTTTATCAAGTGGGAAACAAAATTTGGATTTAAGTATTTCAGTTTATAAGTGAGAAACACAGTTTGGATTCAAGTTTTCAGTTTGAGTTCATCATCTGGTCGTATGGAAACGGTAGTCTGCGTGGGACATCTACAGTTGGCACTCTACCGGGTTTGATCCGTGTCACCAGTTTCTTGTCAAAAATCCTGGGGTTCAGGTGACCAAGGTCTACTTCTCTAGTGAAGCATGGGTACAAGCTCTGACACCCAGGAATATCATATCAGGCTTCCGCACAACAGGAGTGTACCCACCTGACCGTACTGCTATCAAGTTACGATGCGAGCAGATGCCAGACCTTGCACAAACTTGCATCCATGAAACCTTCAGTGGCCCAAAGATTCCCTTGTCCCATGGTTGGGACAAATGGATGGTGTTGAGAGGAATTAAGTGACAAAAGGATGACCCTCTCTTCAGCGGCGTGCCTTATGGTTGCAGGGCAATAGTGAGAAGGCTGTCCATCCATTAAGAGCAACAATGGAAGAGCTGGAGGAGCATACAACAGAAAGTACTTGGTAAACCACAAGTGAAACAGCTCTTGATCTATCCAGCCTTTGCTCAATAGCCCATATACTGCCCCTAGAACCTCCTCCACAGCCAACTCATGAGGAAGATTCTTGCGATCCCACATAACCATGGGTGGCAAGCACTGGCCACCGGCACTGACATAGCCTACAACAGTGATCTGTGATTTGACTCAACTAGAAACTTGAGAGGGGTTCTTGTGACCTTTCCATGTGACAATCTTCAAAGGTTTCGGGTACAGGGGCATGCCTGTTCTCGTCCATGTTAAATATCTGGCAAGGCTTGTCCAAAAGTTCATTCACTTCCAAGGTGGACTCTAGCTCATGAAAGTAGTTACCAAGAATGTCACGATCAGAAACAGTTGCTCTAGCTAGTGACAGTGTAGCAGCTGTGCGTGAAGTTAGGTTGGGATGTCTTCTAGTAAAAGAAGTACACCAACCAGGGGTGACAGTTCTTGTGTTACCACGAGAGGAAAGGATTCTCTCCACAATGGCAATCACCTCTCTACGTGTACGCCCATGCCCTATCTGAGCTACACAGGACAGAAAAGTCACCAGCTCTTCCTCTTCTGCACTTGTTAGGTACTCGCTGACCAATTCTGGCCCCAGGCAGAACTCTCCCACTTACTCTATCTCCAAGTATGCTCTTAGGCACCTGGTGTAGCTCAGCTGCTTGCCGCACACTCATGCCACCCTCAGTGACCGACTGCCTTTGTTGCAGGTAGCAGGTCTGCATCTAGCCTCGTTCCCAGGCCCAAAGAGGAGGAGGAGAAAGGGCCTGGTTTCAGCCGTTCGTGCATGTGCTTAATTATTTCCGATTTAAGCATGTGTTGATCAGTGGGAGGGTGCTAATGACACCTTCAAAGTCACATGGTCGATTGTATGACGTCGCTATTCACCATATCCAACCATTGTAGGCTTTAGCTAGCTAGCCTGAGTAGCTTTTATCTCAGTGCCTTTGCCTACAGCCTTGCCGCTGTTTGTCAGTGAAGATCTCTAGCAGAAAGAGCAGATGGAAGCGCAATAGAACCCCAAGTTACCTCTTGTGATAGTTTTGCCAGTAGGAAGCGTCTTCTTCTCATCAACCGACTCCACTGGAGCTCACACTGTCTGTTTATAGCTTCAAATCGGCCACTGAATGAGTAAAATCGAGTGAGTTTCTTGCATGCCATACGTTGCTATCATAAATCTACGGACAGTGTTACGTTTAGTATCAATATTGGCGTCATGAGCATACGGAAGTATGGCGGTGGAATTCCACCGCGAATAAGTGCATGCGCGAACGGCTGAAACCAGGCCTTTTCTCCTCCTCCTCTTTGGGCATGGGAACGAGGCTAGTCTGCATCACACCAGTCTTTATATTGGACCGGTCGAAGTGGAATTGTAGGGTACGGTATAGGGGGAAAGTCTTGCAACAGAACTCTGGCAGCACCTGAAAGCTGGGCGGATAGCAACGGGTCGCAGGCGACGCACAGCAGAAACCTATGCACATACGCGGTAGATGAAAAGTCATGCAACAACGCTTTGCACGCTGGTCACTGCGGTATATGTTACGGTGAGACACGGCGCGCAGTGCTTACGTTACGGCGATACGCGGCGCGCAGCGGTTGCATTCACGTACGTTATGTGGCGCGGGTCGCGGACGGTGCGCACGTGCAGTGGCTACGGTACATGATACAGTGGGATCGACGACCTGTCTGTTGAAACAACTAACCCAGGAATATCTTTGTACTTCAAACTGTGTGAAAGGAGAAATAGTGAGTGTACGCGTGTTTTCAAGGTTCCTGTGTTTGCAAAAGTCATGCCTGGGCTCCCACTTTCGCTATACGCTTGAGAAAGGCTCCGTGCTTTGATGTCAGAAGATTCTACTGTGAAGCACGCAATGACAGAACTTGGGAAGGAGGGTATACGGCCATGCAGGCAAACTGTGTGGAGGTTTTGGGTCCATTACCGTAGGAGCAAAACTACTAGGCCTCTACCGAGGAGCGGTCGACCTACGAAACTTACGGAGAGAGTACAATAACTAAACAAAATGCGGAGTGACGATGAAACTACAGTGAAAGAGCTTGCTTTGTTGATTCGATCCGAATTTGGATATTGGATATCTCTCCGCACTGTGTTGAAAGGAAAAAAGTTACTTGGCTGGACATCTCGTGGGGCGGCCTACTGCCAGCTGATTCGACAGCAAAACAAAGAGAAGCGCCTCCGGTGGACTCAAGAAAATCTTCATGACAATTTTGCTGACGTGTGGTCGGACGAAACTACAGTGCAAGTCGAAACACACAGAAGGTTCTGCTGCAGGAAAAAGGGCAAGGATCAGAAGCCCCGCTATAAACCACGCCCAAAATACCCCATCAAACTCCATGTTTGGGGTGGCATCAGCTACCGTGGTACAACAAAGCTATGCATATTCGACGGTATCATGAATGCCGAGTTGTACATACAAATCCTGGAAGAGTGTCTTGTTCCATTTCTAAACCAAGTATATCCCAATGGACATCGCTTTATGCAGGACAATGATCCGAAGCACACATCTCGCAGAGCACAGGCATTTTTCTCTGAGCAAAACATCAATTGGTGGAGGACTCCCCCAGAAAGCCCAGATGCAAACCCAATTGAGAACCTGTGGTACGAGTTAAATGCCCATTGTTATGAAAGCTACTTGGACTGCACATCAATAGGCTAGAAGTTGCATCTTTGACTACGTAGTGTACTGTGTGTTGATTGAGGGTCATGTGGTTTTTTATTTGTCTCCATAGGAATACATCCGAAACGAGGTGAAACCAACCACAAAGCAGCTAATTATAGGAATTCAGCAGTTTTGGTCCACTGTTGATGTTGAGAAATGCCGCTGATACATTCGTCATCTTAGCCCTCTTGGCGCGGTAGCAATATTACGTCACCATTAATTAACCGCAACAGCTGTTGCATAATCAGCGTTATTACCCTGAGGTCAAAGTGTGGAGCGTTGCTTAGCAAACCCTGGGCGTAGCCTGCAGCCTGATTTGTGTAGATAGTGTGTAACTAAGCTGGAGTAGTTTATCTAAGTAGCTGATCGCTGCTAGGTAAGCTATTTGTACTTGTTTGGAGCCATTCATGCATGGCTATACTCGTAACTTACCAGCACTTCAAAACTGTGCCGATTTTCCCGCTTGTTACCTACAGCCTTGTCAGTTTCAGCTGATTTCCAAGTTGTTTGAAGGTGGTACTTCTGCCTTAAGTGAAAACTGGAGGCCGTTTGCTCCTTTCGTTCGAGAAAAAGCTTCGCTTTTGGCAGCCCTTGTCAAAATTCATGATCACTCACACATTAGTACCGCCCCTTCCTGTCTTTTCCGCATAGTGATGTAAGTGGAAAGGTGTGGCCTAAACTTATTGCTACTCATTAAGCAGGGATTTACCCCGCAGTCTTATTTGGTTTTGCAACTCGCCGCAGTAGGCGCTTCTTTGTATTGCGTGCATATATATATGCTCATTGCGGTGAGCGGTAGGCACGCACGTACACATATATAAGCTCATTGCGTCCAGAGGAACATGCTCCCTAAAATAATCGAGCTGAACGGTGATGCAACAGGCTATTGAACTTGGACAGTACAATGTCAGTAGTGGAGAGGCCCTCTGAGTTAATCATACATTCATTCCTTTTTGTAACACATTTCATAATCCAGGCTCTCATTAGTACGTAGTGGAGTTAGCCCTCGTATTCTATCACCTTTTGCAAGCATCATATATCAAGTTTAGTCATGTATTTCATTAGGACATTTTTTGCCATAAAGTGATGCCATTTTCGCTGGATCAAGTGCAGGTTTGTCCTTTCCCATGACTGTAGAAGACATAAGAACTGAGTCACCAAAAACGACTGTCTTGCAAGACGTATTGCAAGCTTTCCAACACTAGACAGCGTCCACGAACTCCTGTTCTCTTCCATTACTGTATCTGCAGACTTAAGCACGTCAGGTAGTTCATACGATGAGGATGTTCTTAAATGTGGTTTAGAACAAGAAAGATCACTTCTTTCAGACACTGTTGAGCTGGCAGTGGGGTCCATTTCCTTATCCAGCTCAGTTGCCATAAATGTGTCTAAATCCATGGGCCCCCACAACCTGCCAGAAAAGAACTGGTTATGTATGCAGAGGGGGCTAGTCCACCACTTTGCATTGGAACTGGAAACAGGATTGCTAATTTTACAGCAGGTCTAGGTTGTTCTGCAGCAGGAAATGAGCTGGCGAAGGGGGCTATTCCACCACTTTGCACTGGAGCTGGGAATGTGCTTGCCAATTTTACTGCAGGTCTAGGTTGTTTGGGGTACGAAAATAGCTGGCTGAGGGGACTTGTCCACCACTTGAAAGTGGCTGGTGATGTTGACAGGAAGTTCACAGGCTTCATTTGCTGCAGGAACTGAGCTGGTCAAGTCAGCAGAGGAGGCTGGTCCACCAATCTGTGGCTGGCTAGTCAAACTTACAGAAATTCTAGGTTCACAGTCTTGTTCTGTTGCCTGCAACGAGCTGATCAAGTCTGCAAAATGTGCTGGCCCTTGCTGCTTTTCTGCCAGCCAAGGATGTGGAAGGGGCTGATCCACCATTCCGATCCACAGCCACCAGTGATGATTAGTGAGGCAATTCAGAGCACTGTGATCGAGATTGTTCCACTGTTCCACTTTCACCACTAAGGTAGCTGATAATCTCATCGATTTCCCTATCTTCTTCGGTGAGAATCTCTCGCACAGCTGATGGCGATCTGAAAATGTCTTGATGAGACGAGTGTGAAGGTCGAACCGATGGTGGTGAACTCATTATGGGGGGAGGTAGAGGGCACTGATCATGGACAATTGTGGTACGCAATAAGTCCTGCTTAGCTGCCAGCTGATCCTGCTTCCTTTGTAAATGAAAAAGGCACTGAAGTGCCAAACCCTCGGCACAGCAGTGCATGTGATTGTACTTGCTAGAATCGATCACTGTCTCGTGAACAATAGTATCATGACGTTTGCTCTCGAGTTGATATGGCATGCCTTTTGATATCAATTCATTCGTAACTGTCTGTCCTCGAATCTGTTCTGACAGCTAGGCACTTGGGCCTTGTGCAACTTATCTTGAGCTTTCCTAGCTGATTTCACACTATCTGATTCTACTGCTCTCATACGTTTCATAGCTTTCTCTCGCAAATTACACTCTGCTTTTCGTTTGGATTGAAAGACATGATCACAGCGTTCACATGTCTTCCGTCTTACAGGTACAGCAGCTTTACATTGCGGACATACCTTTGTTGGAGGCATACTTACTGCCAATGGCCAATAATCGAACTCACAAAGAATGTCTCTCCTAAGAACAAAATGGCCACTAGCCATGTGGTCCAGATTCATACGCATGCGGGTTTTCCGTGGAGTAAAAAATGACCGACTTATCATGTAGCCGTACCAACAGGAAACGCTCTAGCTTCACAACGAAGCATTTAGGGACTTTCCCCAGAAATCGTGTTCAAAGTTGAACTTAGTATTGTCACAGAACAGCTTGTATCCCATGGGCAACTGGTTCTACAGAATTGTTTCTAGCTTATTATCTAAACAACAATGAAAACGTACCTTCGCTGGAAGTTTGGCCACGGATTTCCAGTCATTTCCATTGGATAGCAGGTACCCGCACTTCATCCGTTGTAGCTTACTCGAACTTAACTGTCAACTCCTTCCTGAGTAAAGCAGGTTTGTTTTTGAGTAAGCTAAGCCTAACTACCAACTTCTGAACTCAACTAGTTTACAAGATATAACGCTATGAATTATCATGATACAAAATTGCCATTTTTTCACTATCTTGTCTCATGGCTACGAGATTGATTTCTGCGCATGCGCGTCGGGGGTAAAGGGTTAATAGCAATGACTCTTACAGATAAAAAGTTTTAGACATACAACTGACCATGGAATGGCTCTCTGTCTCCACCTCCATGTGATATCCAACTGTAAAAGGTGAGACGATCTGTACACATTCCAATGTACCTTTGTTGTGATTGATGGACTCTGAACTGATCATTATTTCCTTTTTGTTATGTAATATCATGATGTCGTTGTGGATATATAAGTGTATGCATCTTTCAGATTTTTGGTGTGTGTATGTATGAGATCTTGACTTAACTTGAACGATTGTGTGCACTGCTACCACAACCTACTCCACAATAATCCAAGCAGCTTCCTTGCCTCAACAGTCACACTTCTTCCACCATGGGACCACTGTGCTGGCTGGGTTGAAGTGTAGCTTGCATTCACAACCCTGGTCCTAGAGGTGTTACACATATTAGAAACAATAATATCTGTAATATCTGCTAGACCACATGTCAAGTGAGAGAAAAGAACTCTGCAGACAAAAAATGCTAAAATCAACTTTAGATTATTCATAAACATCTATCTCCACTGGGTCAACTCAGTTATGTTTGCACAATACTTAACACAATCTGATTGTACTTTTAGCAACGTACTTCTGTGGTGGAATGTTGAGATGGTGGATCTGTCGTAGACTAAATGCTCATCTTGTCTCGTCTTTGGGTGTCCAAGTCCTGCTCCGAAGATGGGTTGGGTTCACCGCCGTCACCACTGCTACTGCCAGGCTGTTCCTAAATACATATGTTAAGGACATGTTTTTGTAAGTGACAAATCTGTCTACCAGACCGTATATATATGTAGATGTGTTACACATATTAGTAACAATGGTATCTGCTAGACAACATGTCAAGTGAGAGAAAAGAACTCTGCAGTCAAAAAGTGCTAATATCAACTTTAAATTATTCATAAGCATCTATCTCCGCTGGGTCAACTTTAGTTACGTTTGCACAAAACTTAACACAATCTGATTGTACTTTAGCAACGTACTTCTGTGGCGGAATGTCGAGATGGTGAATCTGTCGTATACTGAATGCTCATCTTCTCTCGTCTGTGGGTGTCCGAGTCCTGCTTCGAAGATGGGATGGGGTCATCGCCAGGCTGTCCTAGGTATGTATGTCAAGGACATGAGGAGCCAGTCAGAGCAAGAAAAACCTTGCAACATTGCAACCACATGGCAGCATCACAGCGATATTGAAGTCTGATTGGTTGGTATTCGGTTAGACCGCTCTGGCTTCATAATGAATGATGTTTTCTATTAGAGTGTAAATGCATGCACTTAGTGTCGGCTTCAAAGTTAAATAAAAAGTTACATAACAGCACCATTAGTATCTGCAACACGAATGCTGGTCAGATCTAGGCCCACGATGCAAGAAGTATCCAGAACTTGCAGTCTCCCTCTTGATGATACTGATAACATTTGCTGTGGTTCATCCCTCATCTTCCTAGTCACAACAAAGTACAAAATTCATTGTTGTCCAGGAGGGATGACATGTCGTAGGTCTTGGTAAATTAAATCTTCACTGAAGTCCTATTGTGAAAGAAGCGATATTATATCTGTCTGGAGAAGGCCAGGGCATTCACGTAGCAGTATCAATACTGCCTAGTTAGCAATTCGCTTGCGTACTACGTTTGAAAGTACTGGCAAATTTGGCTAGATCAAGGTCTGAAAGCCTCCAGCTAATGCACTGCTGTAGTATTTGCCTGAATCCACTAATGGAGGATTCTTCTAAAAGCGTATGTAACTGATGGTAAACTGCTATTTGCTTGTTATCACTGATCATACTCCTTATATTAACTCTCCATGCTCTGTCAACATTGCTTTAGCAACTGTGCTAACGCAGATATATCCCTCTAGATTAATCAACTCCTTTGTACATGACAAACTTACGATAATTGACAACAGAAGTGCATATGTTGGGACGATTGAGTTGCTGCCTCACTACTATATGGTTGTTTAGTGCCCAAAAAGTGACAATCTCCCTCAGATACTGTTAGGGTCATGATGGGAGCCCTGGTAATGGCTCTTAATCCACCAAGTGTCTGAAATGCTGTTCAAAGCTTTGGACCCCTACAAAACAATGCATGATAATGAGTTTGGAATACTGTTAACTAACCATTGACTTATGCAATGTGGTTTGTCAATTACACAAGTAAAGCAAGATTTTTCTATCACTTGTTTTGCTCTGTCTACATTTTCAGGTGCTCCCGTCATGTGTTTGTATCTGTTCTTGATAGTTTTGACTTTGTTCTGATTTCTGTTTCCCTCCTAGCAGTTAGTGTAATGAGGTGGTGGTTGTTTTTCAAGCACTTTCCAACTTCACAAGCACAGCACCATATGACACTGACACTTCATGAAACATTACGAGACACCATGAGACATCACAAGATACTTTGAGCCATTACAAGACACTATGAGACATAATGAAACATTGTGGGACAGCATGAGACATCGCGAAACAATGGAAGAAGAGCCTGGTCGTGGTGAACTCCTGAAGCACACAAATTTTGCAGGAAGCTTTTTGTGTTCCACCTCTTCACCTCCTCTACCATGTCAGCCACAGACTGCCTGTGGTCATCCGTGGTGCTACTGTAGCAGGCTGTTTTCACAGACTGAAGGATGTGGAAAATGTTATCTTCATTTTTCACTGCAAAAGCAAATGATGGGCAACTTAAGTCCTAGGTTGGCAAACAGTGAAGATGCACATACTCTTAACACTTAGAACGCGAAGCGCCAATATATTGGCGCACAGGCTATACATGCGTGTGGTCTACACTTATTACTACTCAACAGGAAGGGATTTACCCCAAAAGCATGTTTGGCTTCGCTACTTACATGCGTAAACTCTCCCGCGCCAATATATTGGCGCATCGTGCTACCTTTCCACTTACATCACCCACAAGGAGGCGGAAGGGGCGGTGCTAGTTCATGATCGTTCGAGAAGGGCCGTCAAAGCGAAGCTTTTTCTTCAACATGGGGAGCAAGTGGCTTCCAGATTTCATATAAGGCTGGAGTACTAGCTTCAAATAACTTGGAAATAGGCTTAGTCCGTCACTTGCCAGCGGCCTGATTTGCATAGGTAGCATGTAACAAGGCTGGATTACTTTATCTAAACAGCTAATCACCGCTAGGTAAGCGATTTGTACCTATTTGAAGCCATTATCTGTAGGTGTATATTGTAGCTTACCAGCAATTTGAAACGGCACCGATTTTCCTATTTGTTACGTACAGCTGAGGCCTAAGCAGCACTTGTTACTTTGATCTCAGACAGATAATTTTAATTTCCGCGTTAATAAACGGTGACGTGTATATAATTTCCGTGTGGAAAGTGTTAATAACTAAGGAAGTGCTGGGTTACTCATGTGCTTTAACGCCTGTCTCCAAGTGGTTCTACGGATTTTTGTTACACAAGCACCTTGTGTTTGAGTGCAAGTGGCTTTATTGGTTTCCAATTTACACAGCACACCAGTGGTTAGTGGTAGTCTCGTTTCCACATTATTCTTTTTGCACGCAGAGGGAAAAAAATTGTCTGGTCAATGGCCTAATCAGCTTGTCTGTCGAATTCTCTATCTTCTTGGCGTTGAATGCTGTATAAGCTGTACAAAACGGCAAAAAAAAAAATCAAAATATCACTATTACATGCGTTGTAAAGCAGCCTGAATACTTACCAGACACAAGAAAGCAAAGATTGCAGCAAACAAACATCTAGCCACAAGTCGATGAGCTTCTCGTGGTCGTGAAGCACAACGCACTCCACTGCGCATGCTCGAAGATGATGTATGGCTGCACATGTGCAATATCATATGCTGCAAAATACGAATCCCAAGACCGTCACACTTAACCATATGGCACGCAATCTGTAATAAGGTAGGGCCGGAATAAGGCTTATTTAGGACCAGAATAAAAACTTAGATAAAAAAATAATAAAAGCTAAGTGGTTTGTGGTAAGGAAGCCCATTCAAGAGTATGACCCTGTCATCTCACACCATCAGAGGGCGGATCTTCCCCTGAAATGGCAGGCAGACTGGCCTCCGGAGCCTTTACCCACCTCTGCTGGTGCTTACGGGCACACCACCGAGATGTGTGTGTCAGATAAGCAAAAAGGTATTGTATGATAGTTTGGGCTCTGCCAGTGAAGGCCTCATTGTCGAGTACCGTATCAACAAACCCCTAGTCCAGGGGGCCCCGGTTGGCCACCTTCCTGCGGAAGGCCATGTCATAAGATGCCCAAGCCGAGCTGCAGAAATTGCAGCTTACCTGGGTAATGGTCCTGAGATATCCAAGCAGTTGAGGAAGGGGCTTTGTCTGGGTGTGTTGCACTGCCAGGATTGCCGCCATCGTGGCATAGCACTTAGTCCAGATGTAAAAATGCCCCTCCTTGGATGTTTACTCTGACCCACCACAGGCTGTCAGCTGAGATATGCAGGCGTATGCACCAACATGACGACAGCTAAAGAAAATGCGGGACACTGGCGTGTGCACGCCGGACCATCAGGCTTTGCTATCACTTTCTGGTAGGTATTAACCCAGACTACACCCCCGCTCAGTGACACCTGGATTTGATGCAGCAGTGAGTAGAGGTAGCACCTCATTGTTCCCACAGTGCATAGTTAGTGGCTGGCATCTTTCAGGTGGACTAACTCTCAAAGGTTGGTGCAGCATTTTATGGAAGTTTCTAGAAAACTGAGCATGCACAAACTGTGTGTGCCAGGCCCCTTTCTTCCTACTGCCCACTCGCACTGCCTGGGAATGATGCTAACAATAACCACACATCTGCTGTGTTTCCACAGTGCGTACAAGTTAGGAATGGTTGGCATAGAGGAATGCTAGAAAGGCTTTCCAACACATTGAGCTTGATACCATGTTTGTATGATTAATTTTGTACTCAATACACCAAAATCTGAATATGAATATTACATGGCACGCCTTCGGAACGAGGAAATTCAACCAACTCAGCTTGGGCCAACCGTCAAGGAATCTCCCGGAAACCGACTGTTCGCCACATGGCGCGCCTTCGGAATGAAATGGGGGAAGTGTGGAACCAGGAAATGGGAACGAGAAAATTCATTGATTACGTCATAGTCTAGCTAGGTACGGTCCGGGTACGGTACGGATACGATTAGCTGCTTACATGGTGGCAGCTACACGACTGTTCAAGATTTGCTGTCCGACACTTTGATGGTGTCCGGAATTAAGTGGTGTCCGGTGATTGATGAGCTACTCTACAGTTGTGGTACGCTACATACCAAGTTGCTTTCACAATCATAGCACTGGTTTACTGGTATACCAAGTTCCATCACTTCCTTAGACCCTAACACCTGCAAGAATTTCGAAGTATTAGAAGTAAACAAACAATCTCATTAAAGGACCACTGATATCAGACATGATATTGCTAATTGTTCAGGATCGAAAGTGCTGTTCATGATTACCAAGCTGTTAGGTCTCCCTGCATTAGAGAAGGCAAAGCACAAGAACATTCTAAAACAGCAAATCTTATTACTATAATAAATGTTGATCTACAGAGGTTCATGTACCTCAGTATAGCAATGCACTGAAATTAACTCTGATGTCCCTGTAGACTGCCTCAGGTTTCGTTGCACTATGTTTGCACCAGATCGCACTTCTGATCCGCGATCAGCTTGTTGAAGCTGAAACTGTTCAGCATATTTTAGCATCAGCAGAAACATAGATTTGCTGCTACCAAGAGTTTATTACAGTATGAGTATGCAACTCCCATATGGTTTCTATACCTGCCATTTGGAAAATACCGTATAGCGGGAAATTTTCGCTGGTGCAAATTTTCGCGGAAAAGCGTCCAGACTCTTCAGAAGAAATTTTCATGTTTTTTTTTTTTATTTTCGTGGAACGCTACCAGTTGATGCGACATCTTCAGAGTGTCTCTTACAGTTTCGTTGGTATTTTGTACAGTAGGAGGCTGATTCTTCTTTACAGCAACCATTTTAGAGGGCACACAGACTGTAGAGAACCATCACGCTCACAAGGGCACTTGACATCACACGTAATGATGTCGTCAATTTCCATCTTAGTTCATTTTTTGTAGTTTTTGTTTTTGCAGAAGCTGGTCTGTCCGTGAAAATCGCGAAAGTTTGCACCCAGCAAAAATTTCCCACTATACGGTATGCTAGTCTGTCAGCAGTGCTAAGCTTTGAAACAGCAGCAAAGAAGCAGGCTTTTGCTAGACTGTTCACTCAGCTATAAACATTAATTTTAAGGAATGATTGGGCATAGTGCAGGCTCACCTCAGGGACCCGCTGCAACGGTGCTGGGACGCACGTGACTACAGCGTCCCCTTCTAATGCGTTTAAGTGGGGGGTGACTGAGGCCCCCTTAATTTAGGGTCACAAAGCCAACCAAAAGAGAAGACTGGGTACGTTTGTGTTAGCTAACAATGACCCTCCCAAAACTGTGTATTGAAGTTATGAGATGTGAATACATGTAGATGAACTAGAGCACACTTGTATGGCACCAGTACATGCTCCAACAACTACACAGAGACGATACTAGGACAGAACACAGTTACTTGTATCATGATGTGTGGGTGTATCAAAGAAGCCACCACAGAGTACAATATTCATGTACCCTAGTTGTTGCCTTTGAAGCAAGGGTACATCTGTGTACCCTAGGGTACAGCGAGGCTTCCATGGCAACTGTGAGTACTGACAAAACTAATTTTCACAAGAAAAACAGTTTCGCAAGGAAAACATTTTCCTGCAAGGAGTATACAAAGAACTGCATGTTGTACCACTGTACAAAAATACATGTATTACATGCACCTAAAACTTCTCAAGATCATCAGGAGTAAGTCCAAAATTAAACAGGTTTGAACGGTGGAACTTTCAGATGTCATAACCGTGCCAGTGTAGACATTAACGGAACTCCCACTGAAGTTTATTGATGAAAGAGCAAATGATGGAGCAAACGAAGGAGCGAATGCAGAGCGCACGTCTCTAAACCCTACAGAGGAAGGGTGTGTAACTATCGGTTGAGAGTTGTGGTACTGTGAGGGACTATTGCTGTCGAAATACTGATGTCAGCTGATACATTGCAGGCATCCCTATCCTCTCTTTCACCTGGCCGCTCATATATTCATAGTGTTTCGATGCTCTTATGCCCTGTACGATAGTCCTCTGCACAACTCCACTCCTGTATAGCCAAGTAGCTCCTGTCACTTTTAGGCTGTGGTTGCTTTTTCTCTCTATACCCACTTCTTCACGCATGTCTCGTACAAACCGATCCAATTTGTTCCATCCAATTGGGACATCAGTGAACCAAGGCTTCTTTGGATCAGCAGGAGTCTTTCTTAAAGGAGTGAAATAGAATCCACCTTTCCCCTTTGCACCCTCTGACACCCTCGCTGGTGCAAATTTTCGCGGAAAAGCGTCCAGACCCTTCAGAAGAAATTTTCGCGGTTTTTATTTTCGCGGAACGGGGACGCTCTGACCACACCCCTACCGGTTGATGCGACATCTTCGGAGCGTCTCTTACGGTTTCGTTGGTATTTTGTACAGTAGGAGGCTGATTCTTCTTTACAGCAACCATTTAGAGGGCAGACAGACTGTAGAGAACCATCTTGTTCACATGGGTCATGTGGATACTCGACGTATGCACGTAATGACGTCATCATTTTCCATTTTTTCGCGGTTTTTATTTTCGCAGAAGCAGGTCCGTCTGCGAAAATCACGAAAATTTGCACCCAGCGAAAATTTCCCGCTATACGGTATGAGGTATGCTTTCCTACTATTAACTATAATAGCAAAACATGCATCTTACATGCTATGTGACCTTGCAAGACAAATTCTCTGTGTAGTATGCACAGTGGAGTTTTATAGTTGCATATTACTCTGTTGATAGTATGTAAAAATCTTGTTAATCTAGCTACCATGTAGTGTAGGTAATTTGATAACACTCTTCAAGTACAGGCAGATGCACATGTAGATCCTTTCAATATTATACCTAAATGCACACACTTGTGGATGAAAAGGTCATTCATACTTATATACCAGTATTCTATAGCTATTGAATCTGTCTTTGTAACTCACACATTCTCAAATATTTGACACGCAAGAAAGTTTCGTGCACGCCAGAAGTCAACATTTACATTGACAAGCAGTTTTTTTTTAACTGCACATATACACATATAAGTTTCAGTCAAACAATAAAACAGCTAAGGGATCATCAGGCGACGTAGACTTGCTCCGTGAAAGAGCCTTGCCCTCAGTAGCCCTTGTCATATACCGCTTTTGAGAGGACTTCGTCTACTTGAGAAGGTTTACAAGGTTGTCTGCACAAATACACATACACAGCATGACATTGATATAATTATACAACATATCTACTTACACACCTAGTAGCTCATTATCATTCTTGAACTCTTTTTGATAAGTCTTCAGTGTCTGATGGGTTGAGTATGTCTAGCAGTGTCTGCACCTCCTCAGGGGACAGTTGTATACAGCTACAGTCAAGCCCCCTTTACACTGCCACTTCAACTGCCACTTCACCTGTAGTGCGAACTTAACATGCAGCCATAAAGAATCATAATTACCGTATAATTTCTAATAATTCGTACGAAAATAAACAATTTCACTTCAACTGTACAATTTCATTAGAGAACAAAAATTACCGAATTTTCTGAGAAACAGGGGGTGTACAAATGACGAGTATTTGTACAAAGAATTTATTCACACAATTTGGACTACGCTCACGTGACATGGGACATATTAGATGCATCCAGAGGCTACCAAACCAACGAAGACAAAGCTGTTAACCACATTTTGTACGAAAAAAAAAGTAGTGCATTCCCTGGCCCCAGCCCTAACCTTAACCCTAACCCTTTCCCTTAATGCAGGATGGTGTTGCCACGTTTGACAGCTTCAATGAATCGGTAATGAAAGTGCCAATGTATGGTGTAGTTGTGTATGTGAGAGTGGGTTGGACTTCACTTGTGGGAGAAAGTAGGAGACAAGACATATCCTACAACTGGCCCCCTGAGTCCTGACAGTCTCCCTACCGTTCATTATTCGTCAGTAGTGATTTGAAGGGGGGCACAGGCCCTCCCCCCATGTTGCTAACAAGATTACATAACTTACGGGTATGTCAGAATGGTTTTAACTCGAGCAAGAAGCCAGGAGAACTCTGGAAAACCAAAGTTTTGTACCACTGGGTTGAACCGTTGCTCTACCTTCAAGGTCCACACAATCACTTTTCAAGGTATGACATACAGTGTGATGTTGGTGAACGTTGCTCGCAAGCAAAACCCATGTACTGCAGGGAAATCAGACTCGTGTCCAGAGGAGCTTTGGTAAGTATAAACTATAAAGTGCAAGCAGACTGCAGCTGTAGCGATTAAATGATTGATGATTCCAAATAATGCCTTCTGATTCAGGACCCTGGCAAACTCAAGCTCCAAGTGGATAGAATACACTTCAAGTCCTCCAAGACTAACAAAGTGATTGACATTGAAGAGGCCGACATTGAAAGTGGGGAGTGGTTGCACGCTGCACGAGGATATGAGATGAAAGTGTTAACCATTTGGCCAACAAGCAACTTCGGTCGACCAACGCACTGTACAGCCTAATCAACGGTAGTGCGATGGATTACGAACAACTCTTGTTGATATCGAAATTCTGACGTAATTTTGTTGCGACACGTGACTTCCGTACTCAGACTTGTGTAAACAAATTCTCTACCTATATAAAAACACGTGCAAGTTTTCGACAGTAAGCATATCAAGAAGTTTGACTACAAAACGATCGTTTCACACCTTGCTGTCACTCATTCTCACGTAGCCTCGTACCCAGGTGACGTGGGAGGAGGGAAAAGTGGCCTGGTATCCACTGTTTGCGCATGCGCGAACGATTCCGGAAATCTTCCGCAACAAGTCCGATTATGGACAAGTTACACGTGGTTGTTATGCGGAGAAATAACCAAACTAGATATACGGCTTGCAGTGTGGCAGCTGTGTTTACGTGGCGATGGCTTTCATTATCAGAGACACAAGGGGATGACACGACAAGGACTACCCCTTAACCACTGCCGGTTCCACCGTCGCTGTGCTTGTAGTTGAAAACAAAAAAATGGCAGAACCTCGTAGCAGATGTACTTACCAAATCCCGTGGGTTGCCACAGGAATACGTCTTTACCATCGTAGATACATTTGATCGCATCCAGCTGCTCTGCTTTCAACGTGAAATCTCCCTTCCAATACAACGAAGAGTGAACTTGAGCGCTTTATCAAAGTCCTTGCCATGTTCGCGAGACGGACGTGCTTCGGAGCTATACGGTAAAGATTAACGGTTCGTAAACGATGGTATACAATACCCCATGAAATCATGGTTTTTTTTTTTGTGCATGCGCAAACAGTGGATACCAGGCCACTTTTCTCTCCTCCCACATGGCCTGAGTACAAGGCTAATTCTCATGTTGAAATGTGTTAATAAAATATCTGTATACTCCCGTGTACATTGGGTTCTACTTCCTGTTAGCTATCAATAACTGCCTATTACAGTTCGCTAGCTGGGACAGGTCGTTTGTATGAAGTTGCTTCAAGAATGAGATTGCACATCAGAAGAAAACTTGGAGAAAGTCATGGCAGCATATGAACTGCGCACGAAGGAGAAGAAAAAATATCGCGAGTTGGCTGATGTCCGACTACCTAGACCCATTTTATCCAATTGAAGTTTTGGAGAGGACATCTGACAGGGTAAAGATCCACTGGATTGGTTACGACAGCAAGTATGATGAGTGGCATAACGAAGAAGATATAGAAGGCATTGCTGAGTCAAAGCCAGGTGTGGAACAATATCATGTGCTTGGCTTCTACAAAGAACTGGCATATGCTATCAAAGCAGCACTTAGAAGTTCACTGCCAAGACGAGATCCAGAAGTAAGATTGGAGGTACCATTGACTTACTAATCTACAATGGTGGTCTAAAAGCAGCTGGAAGTTTTGTTAGAGAATTTCATGGACACCAGATTTATGGCATCAAGTCATACAATGACCTAATTCCTTTGCTTGGGGAGAGATGAGTTTTGAACAAACGACTTCTGTGCCATAAAGCTGGAAACAGTTTTGTTCTATATTCATAGAAGAGCTGCCCTAATAGAGTTCTCTGCAGAAGATGGAGCACTAATTCCTATGGAAGGTGGCTATGTTGTTGCATTTAAATTTGTTTGAGTAGATGGTGTGAGGCGCCATCTCCAAGAATACCTTAATATAGACTGATATTTTTCTGTCTTAGTGTACTTCACTGCTGCTGCTTTGTTAATGTAGAATTACATGTAGAGTAAGTCAGCATTCATCGGACGACATGTATAATCAGACACGCCAACGTGGAGAGAAAATTGAGTAAACTGTAGCGGAGGTACGCTGTACCTGGTGTACCAAAAATGATGCCTGCACATCATTTCCTGTTGATGCTAGAAGCGTTAAAATGACCATCCGAAAAATCATTAATCAGATTAGTGTAATTATTATGAACTCACAGAGCCAGTGATAGTTGTGCTTGATTGAGTTTGCCGGTGGTGAACTCCACTTCGTCCTCTAAATCTATTTTGACGTGTTTCAGATCTTCCAAATGTCTCCAACTGCTTGCAGTGGGCCCCTAAAAACATTGGCAATGTACCAGACTATGTGTAATGATGCACACCAGCTAGTATAACTGCTGTAACTGTGTGATGTTCATGATTATAATGCACCACTGCTAATACATAGCTACCTAGCTCTTGACACCGGGTATCTGGTGGTAGCTTCTTTGAAAGATTCTTCAGCGAGTTGCCTTTCCTGATTGAGGGTTTGTTTAAGAACTTACACACTGTGCTTGAGTTGTGCCACCTCTTCAGTTAGGTAATGGTGATGGACAATTGATGTAAAAGAGTACAAGAAAGAATACTGGTGATGTGTAATAGTTATAAGTACTTAATGAACGGATGGCTCCACTTCTAGGAAACTGGTTGATGCTTGCTTATTTATTGCCTTTTATTTTTTGTAATTGTACATTCGTGCACCCAATCCCTTTGACCCCACATTCACAATATTGGCCTTCGAACGGGCTAGCCGGGTGCCTCCCATGATTGCATCGGCTCTGATCGCTTAAGAGCGCTGGCCCCTAGGATTGGCCTTTTAGGATATCCCACAGAGGTAACGCCCTGGCGCTGAATTGTAATTGGAAACAACTGAATTGCAAATGTACATAAATGAAGATAGGAAACTAACGAGTGGCTTGTTCGCCATGTGTGAACTCCACTTCGTCCTCTAAATCTATTTTGACGTGTTTCAGATCTTCCACACGTCTCCAACTGCTTGCAGTGGGCCCCTAAAAACATTGGCAATGTACCAGACTATGTGTAATGATACACACCAGATATTATAACTGCTGTAACTGTGTGATGTTCATGATTATAATGCACCACTGCTAATACATAGCTACCTAGTCCAGGTGAACTGCATTTCTATTTCCAAGCCATGTGCTGCAAATAACCCCGCTATTGCACATGCGGTAAGTGCTAATTTGCCCTGGACTACCCCCTGGTTGGTCAATCTTGCTCCGCCATCCACATTAATCCCAATTTCCAACTAAATAGTCTTTAATACATTGAAGATGTATTGACGACATGCCAAAGTATAGATTTAATAATAGATTTAGTACCATGTCTTCATACTCTTCCTTCTATGAGGAAGTGTTGTAGTACTAAATGACAAGCTATGTAGGACTTCAACTGTTTCAGCTCTTTGTTTTCATGTTGGAGTGACACAAAGTGTCTATGATAACTTTCTCCTCTTTGGGTTGATCTTGCATCGAGCAATAGTGTTATGGACCCTGGGAACTTGTAGTGCCTTCATTATAGCCAACTGTAGTGTGCGAAGGGAAATGTTTGATCCCCAACAGCCCGATAGCGTTTACTACCATGTCTGTTGTCCCACGAAAGACTTTGAGATCTGCCAATCTTGTAACATGGAGCAAAGGACACCACGAAGCGGCCCAGTATCATGGCCCTGTGAAACTTCAAGTGTCTTCAAGCATACAGAATGTAGCTTGAAGTCAGCATCATTAAAATGAACTGTAAGTGAATTTAGGAATGTTGCTGGTGGCTTGAAATCCACAAATCAGTTGTTATAGTGCACTTACCTGTTCCTCCACTTTTCCGCGTATAGCAATGTGACAGTCAGCACATGTACATGTTTTACTAAATCTTGTAAAAAAACACCTTGTATGAGACGAACCATGCAGTGTCATGGTGTGAGCACTAATGTCACCAGACCACCCTCATAGCTTTATTACAAGACAGCACAAACAAGTAGCCACCCTGGCTGTCACCGTGGATACATTGTAAGTACACAAAACGTGAAAATTTAATTATTGTACAAGGTGCTTCTAAATTCAAGATTTTGTAAAACCACATGTGGTACAATGTGTTGTCCAATCTTGTCTTGGAGCTTTCAGTTACACTTATCGGTACAGCGGGTGAAGACAGCTTCAGTTGCTTGATGAAAGTGTACCGCTTTTGACTGTCTGTAGGAGCAAAATGATCAAGTTCTACCATTTTGTATTTACTGGTTGCTGTTATAAGCTTGTCCAGTTCTTTGTATTGTTCTGAGTCCTGCTCTGAAGATAGGATGGGGTCACCGCTGTCACTGCCAGGCTGTTCCTAATACATATGTTAAGGACATGTTTTGTAAGTAACTAATCTTTCTACCAGACCGTATATATATGTAGATGTGTTCGCATATTAGTAACAATGGTATCTGCTAGACCACATGTCAAGTGAGAGAAAAGAACTCTACAGAAAAAAGTGCTAAAATCAACTTTAGATATTCATAAGCATCTTTTTCCACTGATTCAACTTCAGTTATGTTTGCTCAAAACTTAACGCAATCTGATTGTACTGTACTTCTGTGGTGGAATGGTAAGATAGTGGATCTGTCATAGACTGAATGCTCATCTTCTCTCGTCTTTGGGTGTCCGAGTCCTGCTCTGAAGATGGGATGGGGTCATCGCCAGGCTCTCCTAAATAAGTATGTCAAGGACATGTTTCGTAAGAACAAAACGATATGCAATGTAGATCACTAAGTTTTACTGACCTTCGGCTTGTGCCCGAGGTTCTACATTGGGTTGGCATCAGGACTCTCTAGTGGGGTGCGGCACCAGTTCACTCCATTCTCAGCAAAAACTCTTGCTACTCTTGAGGTGTGCTTTGGATCATTGTCCTGTATAAACGATGACCTTCCTCATACTCTGAGCATTGAAGTTTAAGCAGAAGAGCTAGCTACCTGTAAAATCTTTACATTGATGCATCCATTATGCCATTATAAATGCAGATTTCAGTAGTTTCATGCCAAACAAAGAGAAGCTCCTTGAATAGGCTCGTGTTCACCTTCAGGACGATGTTTTGTGGACAGATGAATCGTCTGCACAACACAAGTGCCACAAAAGATTCTGCTGCAAGGCGAGCAACCACGCCCAAAGCCCCATTCCAAGCATCCCGTCAAGGTGCATGCATGGGCTGAAATCGAATGCCTTGCATATACGTTGGTAGTATGCTGACCCTCGGTATCTCCAGCCAATTCGGTGTCGGGCACGCAGAATTGTGCTGAGTGATACGTATATAGCAGCCTCTGGCCTCGCTGCAGCAAGTAGGAGCATATTTGAACTGCAATTGTCATCAGTGTGCATTGTCTACAATTGTCTTAAGGAAGGTCAGCAGTTCTCAGAGTCAGTCTTCTGTATCCTTGTTGTCTTGGAATGCTGCCAGTCTCGACATGACGTGACGTCATGCAATCTGCATTGTCAAGTGGACCACAGCTCCCTCACGCTTTAGTAGTTAGTGAGGCCCCTTTCCTTCAAAGAAACACTACAGAGCTGCCAGATGTCACAACTAGCCATAGCTGCATCTCACAAATTACGCATGAACTAATGCACCTGCCGTATGTCCGTAGCCGCAGTGATACATGTTTTACAGAAGCTACCACTTCTTCCAAAGATGCGGAAGCCTTCTCCAGAAACCTTCTGCATCTTCAGAAGAAGCTGTCCACTTTACAGCGAAGTTGCTCTGCGAACACAAGTTTGGATAACATTCCGGAGGGCGGTATCATTTTTAAAAGATGTCTATATACTGTAGACGAAATAAGAACCTAATGCCAAAATACAAATGGTTGAAATAAGGTTATGTATACCCGGAGCAGAGGGGAAGGAGGACCCAACACAACGAAGAAAATACCAGACACTCAAAACAAAGAGAGAAGACATTATTTGGAATCATCAACCACCATGGCATGCCTGGTATGTATACTTTTGCTACAGTGAAACTGGAGCAGCTGAAGGAGGTTTTCTTGGGCTTGACTGGTGATGTGATGGTGACACATGTAGCTGCTTATCAACCAGTGGCTTGTAGTTGTTGAAAGCTAGCATAAAGCTTGTATGTTTTCCAGATAAAGTCTATAGCTCTCGCATGTTTTCTGAGAAAACGTCCTGAATTTGTTTTGAATATTTCCTAGTAAATTGACAGATATTTCATGGTAGTGGTGTTTTCTTTTTTTTTGGAAATCCCAAGAAAACTTAACGTTTCATGGTAATTTGCATCTATGACTTACCCATGAAAACATGTCTATGGAAACGTAAGCCATTGAAACACCAGTGACAAAATCTCGTCATCTTCCATCCCTAGGTCATCATCACTTCCATCAAAACAAATCTCAGAAAGGCTTCCCTCCTCCCCACTGATTCAGAAGTATTTGATTACACTTCTTGGTGAAATCCAAGCCATCTTGAGTTGCGTGGGTAGTGACAGTAGGGTAGTGTAAACTCGCTAATGCAGGATGCAATGCCCATGCAAGCAGGTGCCGTGTTGATTATGTCTTCCGTGGGTTTTTTTTTTTGGGGGGGGGGGGGGGGGGGGAGTTTCTGGTTATATTTATACCGCATTAGATCAATCAGTCTAAATTTACCGCTCATTGGAAAGTAAAATTGTAGTAAAGATCGGTGACTGCAGTCTTGCAGGAGTAAGTAGGTATTACTGGAAAAAGAGAAGGTAAGCTCTTAGGGCTGCAAATGTGCGACTATTGTCGCTATTGTCCTGTAATGAACTAATATTTCGCTCAACATTTGGCGCTATGGGCCCTAAAGAGTTAAAACAAACCAATTGTGTGGATGCAATATATAGTCAACAAGATTACTGATACACAACAAAATTTAGAGGGTTTCCCCTTGATCATCTTCATGTTCTTTCTTTTCGCCAGTATCTCAAACACTTGCCAACATCACTAGCAGAAATCAGGTCTCCATCAACTGCTCCATCTTGTTCCATTCTTTGGAAGGCATGAGCTTGTAACACTTAGAAATGCAGCGAAGCCACTTTGAAGATGTTGGTGTTTTAGGTATGGTATCTTATTCAGTTCACCTCTTGGGATCATCAAGATCCTACTGTTTCACAACCTTCCAGTTGGAGTACCTGTTTATATATAGCAAATAAACTGTTAGGTCTGGAGTATACTGACCCTGTTAAGGGTTTTTGCTGTCTAGCACCACTTTCCTATGCTTGTTAGTAAACAAGACTTTCATTTACTCAGAGAATGTTGTATGTCGAGTGGGGGAGCACCAACACCGCTGGCACATCGATGTTCAAAATTTCACACATACATAAAGTGTGAAGTTAAAACATAAAGGGAGATGGGGATGGGGCATTTATGGCTTAGATGGATGGGGCATTTTATGGCTTAAATGGGTGGGTGGGGCATTTATGGCTTAAATGGGTGGGGCATTTTATGGCTTAAATGGGTGTGGTATTTATGACTTAAATGGGTGGGGCATTTATGGCTCAAATGGATGGGGCGGTTAGTTACTGTTTTTGGGAGATATGCTCAAAAAATACTGGTCTTCAGGGGAGTACCCTTTCCGGTCCTCGCATGACCACGGGTTTCGGTCCCTTTGAACTCCCGACCCGTGGCCTACTACAGAAAGGGCGGGACCACTCCCCGCCTAAGGTTTGCTTTGAGGAGCCCAGCTTTTGGTTGGCACATAGTGCTATGGGCATTCACAGTGCTATAAATATTCAAATTACTAAACAAATTGGGGGTGGGGCTCAATGGGTGGAGTTATCATATTAGCTTATAATAACTAGGGGGATTGGCGAACGGTTAACGTACGGGATTCTGGCTCGCTATCGTGTCGTCTTCGTGGAACGTCTGGGAGGCTTGTTCTCTGCTGGTAGGCGCTCCTGTACCGAAGATAATTCGGGTCTGTACTGCGGCGACCATCTCACGGTGAGTATTATTAGTTGTTTGTGTGTGATACTCGGTCGACGGGCTTTAAATGGGAGCGTGCTTCTCTTAGTAACGGCGTACCTATCCTAGTAACGGCATTGTTACGCTAGTTATGGCGTGTGCTTTACTATAGTTACGGTACGCCTAGGGCTGTAGTCGGTTCCATAAGGCTGAGCTAGGGGTTGGGGCTGCTCTGTGTTATCTGCGAGGCTCACTCACAGTGTGAAGCTCATTCACATTAAAAATTACGAGTGTGAGGCTTACTCACACTTGAGTTACTACTGTGAGGCTCACTCACAGTTACGCTACGGGTGTAAAGCTCATTCACACTTGAGTTACCACTGTGAGGCTCATTCACCGTTATGTTACGAGTTGTCTGCCAGCTTAAAACATGGAATAACTCATATGGGCAAGATGGGCTTCACAACGAAGGCAAATGTTGCTGTCAAAGTGAGCCGCTGGGTACTACATGCGCAGGAAACTGAACGACGGCGTATGGTTGTGTGCATTCTAGTGTTTACTACATATGCAGTGTCCAGAAATTCAATTTCAGACCTGATAGCCAGGGTATCCATCGCACATTGGTGACAGCAGTAAGTCAGCCACTGAGCGCTAGCACTGCAGCTTGCTCGCGCATACAGTTTTTGTCACATGGACAGCATTATAATGGTGCCCTCTGCCATACTTTAGTTATCCATTTGTCCGAACACCCTCTGGTCCCAACGTGTTCAGATCAGTGGCTTCCTACTGTAGCTACAGCTGCATACTTTGTAGAGATATTATTGCTTTAGATCATGTCCTTCATGAATAACATCAAAGCTCTGTTATGGCAATGAGCTTACGTTGTGTATATATACATAATTTCATTCAAACATTTACCGTAGTCTCGCGAAAGAGCACCCATGGGCGGAGCACCTTGCAAGTTCGTCAAAGAGGGGGGTGGGCGCTCTTGAGTGTTGCCGCATTTCCACGAAAGAGCGCCTGTGTCATGTTTACAGCTACTCAATGCTCTCAAAGTGAATAATTGGACAAACAATAAAATACAACGGAGCCACCAGCGGCGGTGCTCGCCGCATTAGTAGTTATGTCCATCTACACAAAGCTGCCTTGTAATAATGTTCAATGAAGTTAGTTCTTACCTCAAATATGCATGGTACTTGTGGCTGTGCTCTCCACGAGTACACTCCATTAGCCATGCGAAGCTTGCTCCAGGGTGGGCGCTCATTCAAGTAAACTTTGACCCTACATTGGAAATGGACATGTACTGGATAAATACATTAGCTTGTAGTGATGGGAAGGACTTTCAAGGAAGGGCAACTGGCTTTCAAAGGAGGGAGGGGGTTGGGGAAATGCCCCCCCCAAATTAAACCCTGAGGTACATTCAGAAACTCACCTGTCCAAAACTGGAGGTCAGTAGGATCTCTGGGATATTAAACATGGAGCGTCTTCAAAACCTCTCGTTTGCACACACAACAAAAAATGAACACAGATGACATTGTGCTGATGTGCAGAACTTGGAATGACAGAATGCCAAAAACCATGCAGCCTCAAAATAGGATGCGGGTGTCGAACCAGAAACCAGACTACCACTTGGAATGGCCTTAAGAAACACTTTCACTTCTACAATTGTAGGCCTATATGTATAGTATATGTCCCTTCCAAACAGGACACAAGACCTGTTACATCCCGCAGGAAAGGCCAGTTCCTGAGTGAAGCCAAGGAAGTACCGAGGGTAAAACCGGAGGCACTTCTGAGGCTGAACGAAAGCACTAACCTTTCCTAAAGGATTAATGGGTCTTATCTCCCACTTGGCAGTGATAAATCTATTCTGTTCTGAGACAAGATGATGCTAACATGGCAAGAAGCAATTTCAATAAACTACTCGGCAAAAAAAAGATAGCAGCCATGTTGCCAACAGAAAAATCACACAAATTTTTGCACCGTGATGTCATTGTTTCCGCCTAAATGTCTGTCTTCGGTGTGAAGATGCACAATAGAGAGAAGTAGTTCCATAGCCACATTATGTTGAAGAAATCAAGCCACCTATGGCTCCAAGACGTAGCTAGATCTCTATTTTATAGAATGACGTACTATTTAAAGGGCGCATTTAACCCTTTATACGCGAATGATGGATAAATCCGTCAAAAATTTACATGCGTTAATGACGAATGATGTCTTTAGACGTCAAGGTACGGCTAAGTGTTATCACAGCCCAGTGCAAATAACTACAAGCTTTGTATCCGGTCTGTGGTTAGGTTGGGGCTTTCCCTACTAATAGAAGTGGGTTGGTCCAGAAGCCGTCAAGGGGCGGAGCACAGTGAATGCTAGAAGCCAGGGTGGTCAGCGATCACCTCGATCATAAAATGACTTATTGACCACGTTTTCTTCTTAATGCCTATAAACAGAAGCGCAACACTAACTGCGAAGGTACAGCGATCACCTCGATCGTAAAACGACTGATTGACCATGTTTTCTTCTCAACGCCTATAAGCAGAAGCACAACACTAACTACAAAGGTACAGCGGCCCTTGGGCTTCATAAATATCAAGACAGTTTTGGAGCTACACCTTGTTATCAGCGAGAAAAGCCAAAGACGCTACCCGCAAAACGCGGTAGGTAAGCGTCCTTTATAAACAGTTACATATTGCTTCTGGAAAGCTTACCTAGATTTACAATAACTTTATAAAGCCTTTCTCTGCTCCTTCTTTTGCTCTGCAGCACTTCGTTTGGCTTTCCTGACGCTTTAGTTGTTTGAAAAAAGCATTAACAATTGCCGTCACGCAAAGTTAATTTATTTCCGGGTTTGAGGTTGATTGCATTCCATTAAATTTTACATGTATTGGGTTAACTTCTGTTGGCAGCGAAGACAGCTAACCTGACCGGGATCGAAATGTAAGCTGCAATTGAGTGCCATTAAAACAGCCATTACTTTACGATGGTATACTATAACAAGCTGAAACTACATACGTGCATGTTAGGGGAGTGAGTGTATGAAGAAGTAGCATTCAAAAAACCGAGAATGCAATTTCCACACTTACGAAAATGAAACTCTGTCTATAATGGGTTAAGAGCTGTGATATCTAATGCCTGGAGTTGACAGGGCTTATAACTTGTTTGCTAGCTAGACTCTCTAGGGCCATTCAATATGATACACATCTGTATGTGGGGATGGTAAGAGAATTTTCCTATATTTCACATGCAGCCATATTCTTGTGTCTGTTTCTTCTGCATTGCAGGAATACGCTGGGTGTGGTTGACATTAGTTATTTGCTTGTATAAATAAAGCATGCTGTTCTGTCAATATCCCGTCAAATCCACCAGCTACGTACGTGCCTCATTTATTTGTAGGTGAATGAGAATATTGTCAAGGAAGTAGTTAGTTAGAAACTTGACAAGGCTGCGCTTATATTACACTGTCTGCAAATAAGCAAGCCCTCCCTCCACTTTCTTGGAACTTTAGTAGTTTTTGTAAAAGCATCACAACAGTGTTTATCAACTTACTACCGGCCTTTTTTCCAAGGATTCTTTAAGCTTCTCTATATTGGGCTTGACTGCACAAGATCTTTCAACTTCATAGCTGCCTGACAACCCTGGGGGAGGGGGGGAGGGTTAAAAAATACACCTAAGTATTTTAAACACATGAGAAGGGATGCTTCAGCCAAGTTAGACAAAGGTTACGAAGTTGCTCGCAATGCTTCGACTATTCAGCTCCTTCATCAGGCACTCGTAATGGACGATTTCAGCACTTCTGGAGTATATCTCAAAACAAAACAGCACATGTACTTGTTAAGCCAATTATAGCACTCTGGGCGCTTCGTGCCCTCGTGCAATAATGACATCCCAGTGCATACATATCCAGTAAATGCTCTCTCTGGAGGGATAACTTAAGCCCCAATTTGTGTCTGTTACTGGCTTCACATACTTGAACTTGGACTTTCACATTTTCACTCATTTGGCTTGGCAGAAAAAGGGGAGTTTATTGCTTTGTATTTGTCTGTGTAGGAAATAGTTGTAGCTGTAGGTTTTCAACTGCTTTAGATCTGTAAGGGATATAATGGACTATTCTGTTTATGTGGTCGGGTAGTGGTCTCACGATGGAGGTTTGCAATCTTTATTGATTAACTTCTCATGCGACTCGTCTATCACTACTGAGTGCTAAGGAACTAGGACTTTGCTGACTTGAGAAGCTTCTTAGGTCCCAGTTCCGTGAAGGAGGTGGTTCGCCATTATACATTCCACTTTGAATCAAATGTTAATAAAACAATAATTATGCCCTTAAAACAGTTTATACCTAAACACCATCTGAAAACACTCCAAAGTGCTAATGGGAAGCTATTGGAAAACGATTTCAAAACAAACTGAGCTATTAATAATGGGAACAAGATCTAATACCGTCTGGAGTTTGAATAGCAGCATATTTTCTAACATGGGGCTGAATTAAGACAATCTAGATTCCAAATAAAGCACACTCTATGTAAATTACCTCTGTAGCTGCCAATCCCCACTCCGAATTGCTAGAAAAAGACCTATGTAGGCCATCGCAACCTGGAATACAAACTGTGTCCATGTGTCATCGGTTCGAGCAAGCATCTGAATAAGTCTCTCTTAATTACTAACAGATCAATGAAAATAGAAAAAACACTAAGTGTCAAAGCTAAGATATGTAACTCTCTCCAATTATATGTACTTGTAGTTGGAAGGTACATGTGTACATGCATGTACAACTTACAGAGAACTGAAGTCTTGCTCTTTCTTCCTTCTCACAAGCTTTTCTTTGCTTTTCCTTCTCTTTCTCTTCAATCCTTTTGTACATCTTCAGCCACATCTGATATCGAGAATTGTCAGAATTGGCACCAGCTTCATAGCGTTTTTCAAAGTTTTCATGCTCCTCTTTGGAAAATTTTGGGCTCGCAGAAGCAATGGCTGAAATTCGGCGTTTTGATAGAGTGTACAATGGAATATAAGCAATACCATGCAGTCTTTTGTATTGTCTCGATTCAAATTTTATCAAGTGGGAAACAAAATTTGGATTTAAGTATTTCAGTTTATAAGTGAGAAACACAGTTTGGATTCAAGTTTTCAGTTTGAGTTCATCATCTGGTCGTATGGAAACGGTAGTCTGTGTGGGACATCTACAGTTGGCACTCTACCGGGTTTGATCCGTGTCACCAGTTTCTTGTCAAAAATCCTGGGGTTCAGGTGACCAAGGTCTACTTCTCTAGTGAAGCATGGGTACAAGCTCTGACACCCAGGAATATCATATCAGGCTTCCGCACAACAGGAGTGTACCCACCTGACCGTACTGCTATCAAGTTACGATGCGAGCAGATGCCAAACCTTGCACAAACTTGCATCCAAGAAACCTTCAGTGGCCCAAAGATTCCCTTGTCCCATGGTTGGGACAAATGGATGGTGTTGAGAGGAATTAAGTGACAAAAGGATGACCCTCTCTTCAGCGGCGTGCCTTATGGTTGCAGGGCAATAGTGAGAAGGCTGTCCATCCATTAAGAGCAACAATGGAAGAGCTGGAGGAGCATACAACAGAAAGTACTTGGTAAACCACAAGTGAAACAGCTCTTGATCTATCCAGCCTTTGCTCGATAGCCCATATACTGCCCCTGGAACCTCCTCCACAGCCAACTCATGAGGAAGATTCTTGCGATCCCACATAACCATGGGTGGCAAGCACTGGCCACCGGCACTGACATAGCCTACAACAGTGATCTGTGATTTGACTCAACTAGAAACTTGAGAGGGGTTCTTGTGACCTTTCCATGTGATAATCTTAACTAGAAACTTGAGAGGGGTTCTTGTGACCTTTCCATGTGACAATCTTCAAAGGTTTCGGGTACAGGGGCATGCCTGTTCTCGTCCATGTTAAATATCTGGCAAGGCTTGTCCAAAAGTTCATTCACTTCCAAGGTGGACTCTAGCTCATGAAAGTAGTTACCAAGAATGTCACGATCAGAAACAGTTGCTCTAGCTAGTGACAGTGTAACAGCTGTGCATAAAGTTAGGTTGGGATGTCTTCTAGTAAAAGAAGTACACCAACCAGGGGTGACAGTTCTTGTGCTACCACGAGAGGAAAGGATTTTCTCCACAATGGCAATCACCTCTCTATGTGTACGCCCATGCCCTATCTGAACTACACGGGACAGAAAAGTCACCAGCTCTTCCTCTTCTGCACTTGTTAGGTACTCGCTGACCAATTCTGGCCCCAGGCAGAACTCTCCCACTTACTCTATCCCCAAGTATGCTCTTAGGCACCTGGTGTAGCTCAGCTGCTTGCCGCACACTCATGCCACCCTCAGTGACCGACTGCCTTTGTTGCAGGTAGCAGGTCTGCATCTAGCCTCGTTCCCAGGCCCAAAGAGGAGGAGGAGAAAGGGCCTGGTTTCAGCCGTTCGCGCATGTGCTTAATTATTTCCGATTTAAGCATGTGTTGATCAGTGGGAGGGTGCTAATGACGCCTTCAAAGTCACATGGTCGATTGTATGACGTTGCTATTCACCATATCCAACCAGTGTAGGCTTTAGCTAGCTAGCCTGAGTAGCTTTTATCTCAGTGCCTTTGCCAACAGCCTTGCCGCTGTTTGTCAGTGAAGATCTCTAGCAGAAAGAGCAGATGGAAGCGCAATAGAACCCCAAGTTACCTCTTGCGATAGTTTTGCCAGTAGGAAGCCTCTTCTTCTCATCAACCGACTCCACTGGAGCTCACACTGTCTGTTTATAGCTTCAAATCGGCCACTGAATGAGTAAAATCGAGTGAGTTTCTTGCATGCCATACGTTGCTATCATAAATCTACGGACAGTGTTACGTTTAGTATCAATATTGGCGTCATGAGCATACAGAAGTATGGCGGTGGAATTCCACCGCGATTAAGCGCATGCGCGAACGGCTGAAACCAGGCCCTTTCTCCTCCTCCTCTTTGGGCCTGGGAACGAGGCTAGTCTGCATCACACCAGTGTTTATGTTGGACCGGTCGAAGTGGGCCAACTCTTGTACCTGAATTGTAGGTACGGTATAGGGGAAAGTCTTGCAACAGAACTCAGGCAGGACCTGAAAGCTGGGTGGATAGCAACGGGTCGCAGGCGGCGCACAGCAGAAACCTATGCACATACGCGGTAGATGAAAAGTCATGCAACAACGCTTTGCACGCTGGTCACCACGGTATATGTTACGGTAAGACACTGCGCGCAGTGATTACGTTACGGCGATACGCGGCGCGCAGCAGTTACATTCACGTACGTTATGTGGCGCGGGTCGCGGACGGTGCGCACGTGCAGTGGCTACGGTACATGATACAGTGGGATCGACGACCTGTCTGTTGAAACAACTAACCCTGGAATATCTTTGTACTTCAAACTGTGTGAAAGGAGAAATAGTGAGTGCAAGCGTGTTTTCAAGGTTCCTGCAAAAGTCATGCCTGGGCTCCCACTTTCGCTATACGCTTGAGAAAGGCTCCGTGCTTTGATGTCAGAAGATTCTACTGTGAAGCACGCAATGACAGAACTTGGGAAGGAGGGTATACGGCCATGCAGGCAAACTGTGTGGAGGTTTTGGGTCCATTACCGTAGGAACAAAACTACTAAGCCTCTACCGAGGAGCGGTCGACCTACGAAACTTACGGAGAGAGTACAAGAACTAAACAAAATGCGGAGTGACGATGAAACTACAGTGAAAGAGCTTGCTTTGTTGATTCGATCCGAATTTGGATATTGGATATCTCTCTGCACTGTGTTGAAAGGAAGAAAGTTACTTGGCTGGACATCTTGTGGGGCGGCCTACTGCCAGCTGATTCGACAGCAAAACGAAGAGAAGCGCTTCCGGTGGAATCAAGAAAATCTTCATGACAATTTTGCTGACGTGTGGTCGGACGAAACTACAGTGCAAGTCGAAACACACAGAAGGTTATGCTGCAGGAAAAAGAGCAAGGATCAGAAGCCCCGCTATAAACCACACCCAAAATACCCCATCAAACTCCATGTTTGGGGTGGCATCAGCTACCGTGGTACAACAAAGCTATGCATATTCGACGGTATCATGAATGCCGAGTTGTACATACAAATCCTGGAAGAGTGTCTTGTTCCATTTCTAAACCAAGTATATCCCAATGGACATCGCTTTATGCAGGACAATGATCCGAAGCACACATCTCGCAGAGCACAGGCATTTTTCTCTGAGCAAAACATCAATTGGTGGAGGACTCCCCCAGAAAGCCCAGATGCAAACCCAATTGAGAACCTGTGGTACGAGTTAAATGCCCATTGTTGTGAAAGCTACTTGGACTGCACATGTCAATAGGCTAGAAGTTGCATCTTTGACTACGTAGTGTACTGTGTGTTGATTGAGGGTCATGTGTTTTTTTATTTGTCTCCATAGGAATACATCCGAAAGGAGGTGAAACCAACCACAAAGCAGCTAATTATAGGAATTCAGCAGTTTTGGTCCACTGTTGATGTTGAGAAATGCTGCTGATACATTCGTCATCTTAACCCTCTTGTCGCGGTAGCAATATTACGTCACCATTAATTAACCGCAACAGCTGTTGCATAATCAGCGTTATTACCCTGAGGTCAAAGTGTGGAGCGTTGCTTAGCAAACCCTGGGCGTAGCCTGCAGCCTGATTTGTGTAGATAGTGTGTAACTAAGCTGGAGTAGTTTATCTAAGTAGCTGATCGCTACTAGGTAAGCTATTTGTACTTGTTTGGAGCCATTCATGCATGGCTATACTCGTAACTTACCAGCACTTCAAAACTGTGCCGATTTTCCCGCTAGTTACCTACAGCCTTGTCAGTTTCAGCTGATTTCCAAGTTGTTTGAAGGTGGTACTTCTGCCTTAAGTGAAAACTGGAGGCCGTTTGCTCCTTTCGTTCGAGAAAAAGCTTCGCTTTTGGCAGCCCTTGTCAAAATTCATGATCACTCACACATTAGTACCGCCCCTTCCTGTCTTTTCCGCATAGTGATGTAAGTGGAAAGGTGTGGCCTAAACTTATTGCTACTCATTAAGCAGGGATTTACCCCGCAGTCTTATTTGGTTTTGCAACTCGCCGCAGTAGGCGCTTCTTTGTATTGCGTGCATATATATATGCTCATTGCGGTGAGCGGTAGGCACGCACGTACACATATATATGCTCATTGCGTCCAGAGGAACATGCTCCCTAAAATAATCGAGCTGAACGGTGATGCAACAGGCTATTGAACTTGGACAGTACAATGTCAGTAGTGGAGAGGCCCTCTGAGTTAATCATGCATTCATTCCTTTTTGTAACACATTTCATAATCCAGGCTCTCATTAGTACGTAGTGGAGTTAGCCCTCGTATTCTATCACCTTTTGCAAGCATCATATATCAAGTTTAGTCATGTATTTCATTAGGACATTTTTTGCCATAAAGTGATGCCATTTTCGCTGGATCAAGTGCAGGTTTGTCCTTTCCCATGACTGTAGAAGACATAAGAACTGAGTCACCAAAAACGACTGTCTTGCAAGACGTATTGCAAGCTTTCCAACACTAGACAGCGTCCACGAACTCCTGTTCTCTTCCATTACTGTATCTGCAGACTTAAGCACATCAGGTAGTTCATACGATGAGGATGTTCTTAAATGTGGTTTAGAACAAGAAAGATCACTTCTTTCAGACACTGTTGAGCTGGCAGTGGGGTCCATTTCCTTATCCAGCTCAGTTGCCATAAATGTGTCTAAATCCATGGGCCCCCACAACCTGCCAGAAAAGAACTGGTTATGTATGCAGAGGGGGCTAGTCCACCACTTTGCATTGGAACTGGAAACAGGATTGCTAATTTTACAGCAGGTCTAGGTTGTTCTGCAGCAGGAAATGAGCTGGCGAAGGGGGCTATTCCACCACTTTGCACTGGAGCTGGGAATGTGCTTGCCAATTTTACTGCAGGTCTAGGTTGTTTGGGGTACGAAAATAGCTGGCTGAGGGGACTTGTCCACCACTTGAAAGTGGCTGGTGATGTTGACAGGAAGTTCACAGGCTTCATTTGCTGCAGGAACTGAGCTGGTCAAGTCAGCAGAGGAGGCTGGTCCACCAATCTGTGGCTGGCTAGTCAAACTTACAGAAATTCTAGGTTCACAGTCTTGTTCTGTTGCCTGCAACGAGCTGATCAAGTCTGCAAAATGTGCTGGCCCTTGCTGCTTTTCTGCCAGCCAAGGATGTGGAAGGGGCTGATCCACCATTCCGATCCACAGCCACCAGTGAAGATTAGTGAGGCAATTCAGAGCACTGTGATCGAGATTGTTCCACTGTTCCACTTTCACCACTAAGGTAGCTGATAATCTCATCGATTTCACTATCTTCTTCGGTGAGAATCTCTCGCACAGCTGATGGCGATCTGAAAATGTCTTGATGAGACGAGTGTGAAGGTCGAACCGATGGTGGTGAACTCATTATGGGGGGAGGTAGAGGGCACTGATCATGGACAATTGTGGTACGCAATAAGTCCTGCTTAGTTGCCAGCTGATCCTGCTTCCTTTGTAAATGAAAAAGGCACTGAAGTGCCAAACCCTCGGCACAGCAGTGCATGTGATTGTACTTGCTAGAATCGATCACTGTCTCGTGAACAATAGTATCATGATGTTTGCTCTCGAGTTGATATGGCATTCCTTTTGATATCAATTCATTCGTAACTGTCTGTCCTCGAATCTGTTCTGACAGCTAGGCACTTGGGCCTTGTGCAACTTATCTTGAGCTTTCCTAGCTGATTTCACACTATCTGATTCTACTGCTCTCATACGTTTCATAGCTTTCTCTCGCAAATTACACTCTGCTTTTCGTTTGGATTGAAAGACATGATCACAGCGTTCACATGTCTTCCGTCTTACAGGTACAGCAGCTTTACATTGCGGACATACCTTTGTTGGAGGCATACTTACTGCCAATGGCCAATAATCGAACTCACAAAGAATGTCTCTCCTAAGAACAAAATGGCCACTAGCCATGTGGTCCAGATTCATACGCATGCGGGTTTTCCGTGGAGTAAAAAATGACCGACTTATCATGTAGCCGTACCAACAGGAAACGCTCTAGCTTCACAACGAAGCATTTAGGGACTTTCCCCAGAAATCGTGTTCAAAGTTGAACTTAGTATTGTCACAGAACAGCTTGTATCCCATGGGCAACTGGTTCTACAGAATTGTTTCTAGCTTATTATCTAAACAACAATGAAAACGTACCTTCGCTGGAAGTTTGGCCACGGATTTCCAGTCATTTCCATTGGATAGCAGGTACCCGCACTTCATCCGTTGTAGCTTACTCGAACTTAACTGTCAACTCCTTCCTGAGTAAAGCAGGTTTGTTTTTGATTAAGCTAAGCCTAACTACCAACTTCTGAACTCAACTAGTTTACAAGATATAACGCTATGAATTATCATGATACAAAATTGCCATTTTTTCACTATCTTGTCTCATGGCTACGAGATTGATTTCTGCGCATGCGCGTCGGGGGTAAAGGGTTAATAGCAATGACTCTTACAGATAAAAAGTTTTAGACATACAACTGACCATGGAATGGCTCTCTGTCTCCACCTCCATGTGATATCCAACTGTAAAAGGTGAGACGATCTGTACACATTCCAATGTACCTTTGTTGTGATTGATGGACTCTGAACTGATCGTTATTTCCTTTTTGTTATGTAATATCATGATGTCGTTGTGGATATATAAGTGTATGCATCTTTCAGATTTTTGGTGTGTGTATGTATGAGATCTTGACTTAACTTGAACGATTGTGTGCACTGCTACCACAACCTACTCCACAATAATCCAAGCAGCTTCCTTGCCTCAACAGTCACACTTCTTCCGCCATGGGACCACTGTGCTGGCTGGGTTGAAGTGTAGCTTGCATTCACAACCCTGGTCCTAGAGGTGTTACACATATTAGAAACAATAATATCTGTAATATCTGCTAGACCACATGTCAAGTGAGAGAAAAGAACTCTGCAGACAAAAAATGCTAAAATCAACTTTAGATTATTCATAAACATCTATCTCCACTGGGTCAACTCAGTTATGTTTGCACAATACTTAACACAATCTGATTGTACTTTTAGCAACGTACTTCTGTGGTGGAATGTTGAGATGGTGGATCTGTCGTAGACTAAATGCTCATCTTGTCTCGTCTTTGGGTGTCCAAGTCCTGCTCCGAAGATGGGTTGGGTTCACCGCCGTCACCACTGCTACTGCCAGGCTGTTCCTAAATACATATGTTAAGGACATGTTTTTGTAAGTGACAAATCTGTCTACCAGACCGTATATATATGTAGATGTGTTACACATATTAGTAACAATGGTATCTGCTAGACAACATGTCAAGTGAGAGAAAAGAACTCTGCAGTCAAAAAGTGCTAATATCAACTTTAAATTATTCATAAGCATCTATCTCCGCTGGGTCAACTTTAGTTACGTTTGCACAAAACTTAACACAATCTGATTGTACTTTAGCAACGTACTTCTGTGGCGGAATGTTGAGATGGTGAATCTGTCGTATACTGAATGCTCATCTTCTCTCGTCTGTGGGTGTCCGAGTCCTGCTTCGAAGATGGGATGGGGTCATCGCCAGGCTGTCCTAGGTATGTATGTCAAGGACATGAGGAGCCAGTCAGAGCAAGAAAAACCTTGCAACATTGCAACCACATGGCAGCATCACAGCGATATTGAAGTCTGATTGGTTGGTATTCGGTTAGACCGCTCTGGCTTCATAATGAATGATGTTTTCTATTAGAGTGTAAATGCATGCACTTAGTGTCGGCTTCAAAGTTAAATAAAAAGTTACATAACAGCACCATTAGTATCTGCAACACGAATGCTGGTCAGATCTAGGCCCACGATGCAAGAAGTATCCAGAACTTGCAGTCTCCCTCTTGATGATACTGATAACATTTGCTGTGGTTCATCCCTCATCTTCCTAGTCACAACAAAGTACAAAATTCATTGTTGTCCAGGAGGGATGACATGTCGTAGGTCTTGGTAAATTAAATCTTCACTGAAGTCCTATTGTGAAAGAAGCGATATTATATCTGTCTGGAGAAGGCCAGGGCATTCACGTAGCAGTATCAATACTGCCTAGTTAGCAATTCGCTTGCGTACTACGTTTGAAAGTACTGGCAAATTTGGCTAGATCAAGGTCTGAAAGCCTCCAGCTAATGCACTGCTGTAGTATTTGCCTGAATCCACTAATGGAGGATTCTTCTAAAAGCGTATGTAACTGATGGTAAACTGCTATTTGCTTGTTATCACTGATCATACTCCTTATATTAACTCTCCATGCTCTGTCAACATTGCTTTAGCAACTGTGCTAACGCAGATATATCCCTCTAGATTAATCAACTCCTTTGTACATGACAAACTTACGATAATTGACAACAGAAGTGCATATGTTGGGACGATTGAGTTGCTGCCTCACTACTATATGGTTGTTTAGTGCCCAAAAAGTGACAATCTCCCTCAGATACTGTTAGGGTCATGATGGGAGCCCTGGTAATGGCTCTTAATCCACCAAGTGTCTGAAATGCTGTTCGAAGCTTTGGACCCCTACAAAACAATGCATGATAATGAGACTTATGCAATGTGGTTTGTCAATTACACAAGTAAAGCAAGATTTTTCTATCACTTGTTTTGCTCTGTCTACATTTTCAGGTGCTCCCGTCATGTGTTTGTATCTGTTCTTGATAGTTTTGACTTTGTTCTGATTTCTGTTTCCCTCCTAGCAGTTAGTGTAATGAGGTGGTGGTTGTTTTTCAAGCACTTTCCAACTTCACAAGCACAGCACCATATGACACTGACACTTCATGAAACAATATGAGGCACCATGAGACATCACAAGATACTTTGAGCCATTACAAGACACTATGAGACATAATGAAACATTGTGGGACAGCATGAGACATCGTGAAACAATGGAAGAAGAGCCAGGTCGTGGTGAACTCCTGAAGCACACAAGTTTTGCGTGAAGCTTTTTGTGTTCCACCTCTTCACCTCCTCTACCATGTCAGCCACAGACTGCCTGTGGTCATCCGTGGTGCTACTGTAGCAGGCTGTTTTCACAGACTGAAGGATGTGGAAAATGTTATCTTCATTTTTCACTGCAAAAGCAAATGATGGGCAACTTAAGTCCTAGGTTGGCAAACAGTGAAGATGCACATACTCTTAACACTTAGAACGCGAAGCGCCAATATATTGGCGCACAGGCTATACATGCGTGTGGTCTACACTTATTACTACTCAACAGGAAGGGATTTACCCCAAAAGCATGCTTGGCTTCGCTACTTACATGCGTAAACTCTCCCGCGCCAATATATTGGCGCATCGTGCTACCTTTCCACTTACATCACCCGCAAGGAGGCGGAAGGGGCGGTGCTAGTTCATGATCGTTCGAGAAGGGCCGTCAAAGCGAAGCTTTTTCTTCAACATGGGGAGCAAGCGGCTTCCAGATTTCATATAAGGCTGGAGTACTAGCTTCAAATAACTTGGAAATAGGCTTAGTCCGTCACTTGCCAGCGGCCTGATTTGCATAGGTAGCATGTAACAAGGCTGGCTTACTTTATCTAAACAGCTAATCACCGCTAGGTAAGCGATTTGTACCTATTTGAAGCCATTATCTGTAGGTGTATATTGTAGCTTACCAGCAATTTGAAACGGCACCGATTTTCCTATTTGTTACGTACAGCTGAGGCCTAAGCAGCACTTGTTACTTTGATCTCAGACAGATAATTTTAATTTCCACGTTAATAAACGGTGACGTGTATATAATTTCCGCATGGAAAGTGTTAATAACTAAGGAAGTGCTGGGTTACTCATGTGCTTTAACGCCTGTCTCCAAGTGGTTCTACGGATTTTTGTTACACAAGCACCTTGTGTTTGAGTGCAAGTGGCTTTATTGGTTTCCAATTTACACAGCACACCAGTGGTTAGTGGTAGTCTCGTTCCCACATTATTTTTTTTTGCACGCAGAGGGAAAAAATAGTCTGGTCAATGGCCTATTCCATTTTTGTTCTGTGTGGTTTAAAAATTGGTGACACAACGTCTTTAAAAATGTATTATGTGACGTCACACAAATATTGAAACTACGAAAGAGCTCTAAAGAGACAGCTCGTTTCAAGGATCATCCTTCTCGGAGCTTCCGAACACCAAGAAACGAAGATTCAGAAAACTTAAAGCCTCTGTCAACCCCAGAAACCCCTAAGACAATCTTATCGACATTTGAAGCTCAGGAACTTCACACTGCCAGTTGTCAAGCTCAGAAACACACACTGCCCGTTCACAGAAGTCCTAGCACTCCTTCGCTGGTCCATTCTTTGGTTCTGCCTGGCTTAATCTCCTGCAAAGCACTTCAACTGCCTAGCCTTCTTTGGTCACCGTTTATTGCAGCAACATTCGCCTGAAGCAATCTGATTGGAGCGCCACCAATGTGGTGCTTGGAACAAATACGGAATAGGGCGTTGACCAGACTATGTTTCCGTCCGTGTGCGCGAAAGTAGTCTGGGCATAAGACTAGTTAGCATCGTTCTGGGCTCTCGCGCGTGGGCGGAGAAAAAGAAGCCTGGTACACACTGTTTGTGCATGCTCAGTTCCCCCGGATTTCTGGGAATTTGGAATTTCCGTAAAATCTGCTCCGTTACACTAACCTCTGCGAGGCACGCCGACTTCTCCCGTATAAAAGACACCTGCCACTGACCGCGCTCTGTGTGGACGATGATGAGGAAGTGACGAAGGTACTCAGCTCTTCGCTTGCAGGAATTGTCCACACATTCGTCCATTCCAGCTAAACACTGCGACACGTGACTGATGCAATCTTTCCCTTTGAAGTTTTCCGATTTCCTCGAACGAAGCAATGCAGACCGTTACCGTCAAAGCGATGTTTTTGACTTTAAAACCGCCTGTATGTGTCCCATAGGAAGTATAACCATGCAGTGCAGCCTTTCAGGAGGTAAACAGAAATTGACCGTAATTGGGGCGAGCCTGAGCGAGCCCCACAGTAGTGAAGTGGATGGTGATTTCGTGTAAGCGTTCATGTGTGCGTGCGTGTCTGCAGGGGATCACGCGCATGCGCCAACCAAGAGGGCGTGGTATTTGGGAGGAAGCGTGCAGATTTAGAGTCTGAGGTGGTTACGTTTTGTATGACACCAACACAGCAAATTATAACGATGCAGAGGTTGCCAAAACGAAGAGAAGAAGATAGAGAACGCCGAGCAAGAGTCAGAGCCGAAGAAACGCCCGAGCAAAGAGAAGAGAGATTGGCAAGGCGAAGAGAAGAAGATAGAGAATGCCGAGCAAGAGTCAGAGCCGAAGAAACGCCCGAGCAAAGAGAACAGAGGTTGGCAAGGCGAAGAGAAGAAGCTAGAGAACGCCGAGCAAGAGTCAGAGCCGAAGAAACGCCCGAGCAAAGAGAACAGAAGTTGGCAAGGCAAAGAGAAGAATATAGAGAACGCCGAGCAAGAGTCAGAGCCGAAGAAACGCCCGAGCAAAGACAGCAGACGTTGGGAAGGCGAAGAGAACAAGATAGAGAATGCCGAGGAAGAGCTAGAGCCGAAGAAACGCCCGAGCAGAGAGAACTGAGGCTTGCAAGGCAGAGGGAACAAGCCAGACTATCTCGATCCAATAGTAAGAAGTATATACTTTTTACCAATATAAATTATAGGAACTACTGTAAATCGTGGGTAGCAATTTTTGCAGATACGGACGAAACAGGAATCCAAGATCCTCTGTTTGAACAACATGCTGTTCGGTGCAAAATGTCATCCTTTCACTCTAAGTTGATGTCTTTGGAGTTCCACCATTGCACTACATGCCTCGAGTGTTTTCCTGATCTGACAATGGCAGCTGGCAGTACAGAGTGCAGGCGTTGCACTCAAGACAAGCACATTCCCAAGCTGTACTCAACAGCAAACAATATGAACCCTGGAGTAGTACCACATCAGTTGCAGGTACACAAGCAAGTTACACATATTCAAATTTTTTGATTCTTTCCCTGAGTGTTCATTTTATACTTCATTTCTTTTCCTGAGTGTGCATTTTATACTTTATTGTACCCACTGTAGGGGCTATCACAAGTGGAGGAGATGCTTGTCTCGGCTATCATGCCGATAATGTCGATTTACCGACTACCTCTTGGCCAGTATGGCTACACTGGGCACATCATCAATCTTCCTCAAGATGTAATTTCATTCGCTCACAGTCTTCCTAGGCTGCCTTCTGACCTAGATGTTCTCGTTGTGAGGAAAGAGAATGATCAATCTCATCGTGACTTTCGAGTCCGACGTGCTGTTGTACAACAAGCTCTCGAGTGGTTGCTGGAAAACAACAGGTACTACCAAGCTAACCAGGTGCACCTCAATGAAGATGCACTTTGGCAGCTACCAGAGGATGGTGATATCACTGAGCTGACATCACTACAGTTGGAAGAATCAACACCAGACGACCTCTCGCAGCAACCCCAAGAAGATGTATATGGAGCCCATCTTCCAAGCTCATTCGTGCCTAATGCTGTGCAGCAGCAGACAGAGCAAGAGACTGTTCGTCAGTCAATCCAAGAACGACAGGGTAGATCAACTAGCACTCTCATGTGGCCCACTATTGGAGGAACTCCTATCAATGAATTCACCACCGAGGGATATTTCAGCATGGCCTTCCCCACCTTATTTCCAACCGGAGCTGCAGACTTCCTTGGACAACGCTGCAACCAAATCACCATTGGAAACTATTTCAAGCATCTGCTGATGTATGAAGATGGTCGATTTGCCAGGCACCCCCGCTTCAGGTTCTTTGCTCTCAACACAGAGATGAGGTGGCGGGCGCTCCAAGCTGGCAGGATCTACATCCGTCAACACCCAGGGGATGCACAGCTCACTGTGGACGAGCTCCGTGATATGGTAGGAAGAGAAGGAGAGGCTTTCTCCAACAGAGTGCTCCACTATGCTGCAAGTCTTCGTGGCACCAGGCAGTACTGGTTCAGACAGCGAAGTCGACTCATCTCCATGGTTGACACCCTCGGACTACCAACAATCTTTTTTACCCATAGTGCAGCTGATCTGCAATGGCCTGAGTTGGCCCGCCTGATTTGCCCAGAAGACCCGGGCAACCCAGCTGCTCGAGTGAAGGCAGTCAATGAGAATCCAGCAATTGCAGACTGGTTCTTTTGTCACAGAGTACAGAAGTTTGTGGACGCATTCTATGTCGGAGTGCTGAAGGCCACAGACTACTGGATGCGATTCGAGTGGCAACATCGTGGCAGCCCGCATGTACATGGTGTAGCATGGCTACCTAATGCCCCGGACGTGGAACAGCTACTGGCATCAGCTGAGTTGCCAGATACACTCAGAAATGAAGTCATTCAGCATGCTGACAGAACTGTGACCACTCTCAACCCTGCTCTCTCCAGTTCTGCTGACAGTGAAAGCCAGTGGCCAGCTCCTGTGACAAACCCCCATGTCTGCAGCAAGTCCTACTTGGATGTTCAAGACCACCACGAAGACCTCTGTGAACTTGTCGCAACGTGTCAGAGGCACACTCGCTGCTCTGAAGCCTACTGCCTTCGTACACGACATGGTCGCCAGGAGTGTCGATTTGGCTACCCCAAGCCACTACAGCCAGAGACCACCATTGTGACAGAGCCTGAACCCACTCTGCTGACAGAAAGAAATGATGGGATGATCAACAGCTTCAACCCTGTTCAGCTATCAGCGTGGCGTGCCAATGTGGACATGCAGTACATAGTCTCTCGTCGGTGAGTGATTGACTACTGCACCAAGTACGTCACAAAGAGTGAGCCCAGGTCTGAGACTCTCAAGGACACCTTCACCAGGATCGTGAGGGGCCTTAAAGATGGTAACCAGTCACTGAAGGCAGTACAGAAGCTCCTAACCCACAGTGTTGGAGACAGGGACTACAGCGCACAAGAAACCTGCCACATCCTCCTACAACTGCCCATGTTCAAGGCCTCTCGTGACTTTGTCGTCCTCAGCCTGGATGGTTCTAGAGCAGTGGAAGATCACTTCCAACAAGATGGCAGAGCCAAAGCCCCTTCCATTTTGGACCACTACATTGCCCGGCCAGCAGCATCTCACCTAACCTCCATCACTCTCTTGGAGTTTGCCCAGCAGTTCACCATGCCTAAAGAGCTGGGTGCTGAGCCCAACAGGAGGAGCAAGAAAGTTGTAGTCATTGCACGTCCCTACTGTTCTCCTGATCCTGCTGGTCCCAAGTACGAGCAGTACTGTCGCCAGTCACTGATGCAGCACAAGGCTTTTCGTCACTTCAGTGAACTCTTGGCAGGGCATAACACATATGCAGAGGCATATGCAGAGTTCTTGCAAACTGGAAACATTCCCCCTACACTTGAAGAAGACATTTTCCGTCTCCAACAACTTGAAGCCTCTCAGGAAACCACACAGATTGAGGTAAACTTGTATTTCATTACAGTGCATATTTGACATTTTCCACCTCCTCATCAACACTATACATGTACAATTAATAACATTTAACACTACATTAACACTTTTGTGGGTTCATTTACAGGAGGAAGAAGAGAATGAACAGCTCACACAGCATCAATCACTACGAGCACAGGAAGAGTGGATGCTCATCTGCCAACACAGTGGTGATCTTCAGCCAGACAGCAGCTCACAGGAGGATTTTGACTGGACGTCAGCTGCTCAGTCCTACCCCAACCTGGAGGAGACTCCTACATTTGTCACCAGACATCGTCAGCAGACAGCACCACGTGTGTTTACCACAAGTGCCAGTCCAGACAACCTGCAGGGAACACAACTGGAGGTGTACACCACTGTGAAGGATCACTTCACTAGCAACAGTCCCACTCCGCTGCGGCTTATTATCACAGGCACTGCAGGCACCGGCAAGTCCTACCTGATTCAGTGCTTGAGACTTCTGTTTGCTGACACTGTCAAGGTTTGTGCTCCCACTGGTGTGGCATCTTTCATCATTGATGGAACAACACTGCACTCTCTCTTCCACCTCCCTACAAGAGGAGAGTTCAAGGAACTAGAAGGGAACCAACTCCTTCAACTACAGGAAACGATGTCTCCCATCAAATACATCATCATTGATGAGATGTCAATGGCTGGTCGGAAACTGTTTGGCCAAATTGACCGACGTCTGCGACAATCCTTCCCCCACAGTGCTCAAGAAGTATTTGGTGGGTGCTCCATTCTGTTATTTGGGGACTTTGGCCAACTACCACCCATCATGGACCTCCCTCTCTACACCACTGACACCCACTCAGATCTCTCTGATCAGGGAAGGGGCTGCCTACCTGCAGTTTGACAAGGCTTTCACTCTCACTCGGATCATGCGGCAAGCTGGACAAGACCCTCATCAAGAATGTTTCAGAGACATTCTACTTCGTCTAAGAAATGCTTGAGTCACCATGGAAGACTGGAATTGCCTCATGACACAGACTCCAACAAGTGTTGCTGACCTCACTCCATTCACCAATGCACTCCACTTGTATGCCACTGTTGAAGCTGTCATGGAACACAATGTAGCCAAGCTCCAGACATCGGGACAGCCTATTGCTACCATAAAAGCAATTCACACTGGACCTAATGCAGCCAAAGCGTCACCTGATGATGCAAGTGGTTTAGAAGCTGTAGTATGTCTGGCCAAGTCTGCTCGTGTCATGCTCACTAGCAATCTCTGGGTTGAAGTTGGCCTCGTCAACGGAGCAATGGGTACCATTGAGACAATCTGCTACCGAAGTGGAGGCCCACCAGATTTGCCACTGGCTGTGATGGTCAGGTTTGACCACTATACTGGTCCTACACTCCATGACAACACAGTGCCCATTACTCCCCTCAGACACACCTGGTTAAACTCAGGTGTGCAGTGCTCTCGCCTTCAGCTCCCTCTCAAGTTAGCCTGGGCGGTCACCATCCACAAGTCTCAGGGACTCACTCTTGATAAAGTTGTGATCGATGTTGGAAAAAAAGAATTTTCTTGTGGATTAACATATGTGGCTTGCTCAAGAGTCCGACAGCTAACAGACCTTTTGTTTAGTCCTCCATTCCCATTCCAGCGACTCAGTTGTCTTGCTAACAGCCAACGTTTACATGACCGGCAACTGGAGGATCAGAGGCTACTGACAATGCAGCCACCACCTCAGCATACTGCTCCTTCCACAGGTCATGAACCCACACCTACACAACCCATGTCTCGCTCACCCACACCACCCCCCCTGTCTCCTATGGACTCTCTACCACCCACACCTACACCACCCTCTTCTCGCTCACCCACAACGCCCCCCCTGTCTCCTATGGACTCTCTACCACCCACACCTACACTACCCACTTCTCGCTCACCCACACCACCCCCCCTGTCTCCTATGGACTCTCTACCACCCACTTCTCACTCACCCACACCGCCCCCCCTGTCTCCTATGGACTCTCTACCACCCACTTCTCACTCACCCACACCGCCCCCCGTCTCCTATTGACCCTCTACCACCCACACCTACACCACCCTGGCCTTTCTCCTACTGCCCACATCTACACCACCCCCCCCCCCCCCCTGTCTCTTATGAACCCTCTACTGCCCACACCTACACCACTGACTCCTCGTGTGTCCACACACTCAGTCACTACTCTCTTGCACTTGTGCTTTAATGCCAATGTATGTGAATATTGTCTTTACAACTCCACTACACTCATCATGTTGCAAATATAATGTAATCAAAGATTGAATCATGTGAAAACATATGTTTGTAAACTTAAGCAATCAGGAATAGAAATGATATTAAGATGCAATGCAAATTAACACAATGAACAAACATTTTATGGTATATCAGCAGCTCTAACATAGCAGTTCTAATGTCCACAGTCACTTCATGGATCGCTATTGGCATCGTGCACAGAGAAAACAACAGAACTTTCATTGAACCGGAATGACTTCTGAGGAGCCATCAGTAGCTTAACCGACAGACTAGGTCCACTAACACCATCCACAATTGGGAAAGTATTGGCTCGAATGCCGACAATGTAGTGTCTCGGCCACTAGCAGCATCAGTGACAATAAACTTCGCTGATTTGGACTGCCTGCAGGATGATAACGTCATTACTGCACAACATTTTGTACACTCAGCAACGACATCGTCTTCAGAGACTACTTTACTCTTGCACACTTTGCAGCATGCATACTCTGGTGGAGATCACAGTAGATATTTCACCTATCACACCACGGCCAGCTTCTTCGCTGTCTTCACCAGAAATATTCTCATCGTTCACATCTGCAATATTGTCTCCCAACTTCTTCGAACTTCGAACAGAATACGATAGATACTTTGTCATTCCATATTTTCGCACAGTTACATCGACCAAGTCATATGTCTTCCCCACTTCCAAACTTCCTACATCGTCCTCCCATAACACCATCCTACACGAACCAGTCTCATCCCCTAGGACAACATTCTGTTTCTTCAGTTCTTTCCCATCACCCCTCTTTACAACTTCCACATCAGTCACCTTCACGACCTTTCCCACTACTCTAATTCCCTGGTTGACAGTCAGATCCACAATTTGAGCAATCTTGACAGCTCTGCTGGAGGGTGACAACACAGCCACTCCCTCTCCCAGAAACAGTTTGCGTGGTGACACAGTCACCTTCGACCTCTTGTTCATATGGACCTCGAGCTCCGAGCTGAAGCAGCTCTTCTTCACTGTGGTATTCCCAAGAGCTACGACCGACTGCTCGGCTTCAGCTTTTTTCAGTGCTTCCAACTGAGTAACGTCAAACGACACTACACGAGCTGAACGCTTTCCATCGCTGAGCTTCCCCTCGAAATAGTATACTCCCTTTGTTCTCCTACTCTCCTTAGCAGGAGACACGTTAATAGGGATGCCATGGACACAGACACCTTTCCCTTCCTCCATCTCAGACACTTCCCACTCTCTCTTGCTCCCAATGCTCGCCATAACGCCGACTCGAGAATAATCGCACCTTGTTTTTCACGTGCAAGGCATCACGCGCATGCGCCAATCACATAATAATTAGCCTCACCCCCCGGGCTTACCTCCTAAGCTCGCATGTACATTTCAAACCTCTCTCCTATTACCGAGTCCTGACACCGTGCAAATGACCGCGTTCTTCGAAAATTGATCAAAGAAACAGCACCGTTTTCAACAGTTGAAGAAAGCCTACAACAGACTTCAGTCGCTCAGTCAGGCTTGCCCCACAATGCGGTGCATTCTCTAGTTTTAGTGTAGCGGAGTAGTATGCAGGTTACCAAGGGAACATGGTGCATCCGCAAACAGTGTGTACCAGACTCTGTTTTCTCCTCCCCCGACTCAAAAGTAGTGGTGGCTCTCTCAGAGCTCGTTTAGGTATTCCAACCTCCACCTTTTCCAGAAGGGGTTCATATAACGCTGGCAAGATGCTTCCCCCGCTTCATCAGTTGGCTGGCGTTCACCTCAAAGTTTTCATCTCCGGGATCGCAGACATGTCCCAAGTAATCAGGAAAGGTCAGGAGTCTTTGGCCAACTCACGTGAGAAAATGTACCAGGCCCTCTCCCGCTTAACCATACTGCAAGCGACGGGAAGCTGGGCGCGGGCCTGGGAACGAGGCTATAGCTGGGCTGCTGACACAGCATATTTTGGAATTTTTGCATGTGTGACCAGGCCCTTTTCCCAATTTTTTTGGCAGGGGCTGGAGACGAGGCTACATCAAGCTACGTGGTCCCACATTTTAAGATGGAGTCAATGTAGATCACTTATTTTTTGCACCCTCCAGTGGCTAGGCATGCCAGCTTGGTATCCGTTTCGGCTGGATCCCTGGCAGCTCAGCCTTAAGTACTCGAATTTCAGCCACTGAGTTGCCGGGTGACTCGGTAGCTCAGTTGGTTAGAGCATTGCCCTTCCTGGGTCTGTCTGTCCAGTAAGCTTTTTATACAATTCACGGGATGTAGCCAACACTTTCCGTGTGGACTTCCAAAATCCCTCTCAGCCAGATGCAACCATAAGAACGGATGTGTTGACAACTTACGTCTGCTGGGTGAATGTCCGGATATGTTGCATTTTTGGGCTGGGACCTTTCCTGTAAGGCACGTGCCTTTCGCGGCAGGATGCACATCCACCATATCTAAAATAAAAGGTTCATGCCATAGTCAGATGACTCAGTCTGCTATCAAGACCTGCTTTGTTCTGCTTTATTCTAGGATATTTTGTACCCCCGTATGAAATATCCTTAGGATATACAATATCCCTGAATGCACCCTATAGAAAATTTTGTATCCCAGTGTGGTAAGAAATAGATTGAAGAAGCTACCCAATGCAAGTGAGCCTGCTGTACGATTTATGAGTCTTGCCACCTTCTGTAGAAATTTCTGGAAAGATGCTATCTGCTTTTAACCGATTATACGTGAGATTAAATGGAATACAATTAACCTCAAACATGGAAATAGATTAGCTTCACGTGATGTAAATTTTTACAAAGCTTTTTTCCGAGGATTAAACCGTCGGGAAGCCCAAATAAGCTCTCCAGGGTTATTCTGAACCTAGGTATGTTTTCTGAAGTCATATGTAACACGCTTACCTGCCACGTGTTGTGTGTACCGTCTTTAGCTTTGCTCGTTGATTAAGGTTACGATATACAGTTTGCTCATTAATATTCATGAAAATATTACCTTTTCTCTGAGGAAGGTAATAATATTAATGAGCAAACTGTATCCTGTAACCATAACAAGGCAGAGCTCGTAATTACATTTCTGCCCACGAAGGCACGTCTTCGTGTAATAACAACATGGCGAATTTGATTGATGGACCAGCGGTTGATACAAGAATCGAAGCGACCATCGTTCACTAAGCTTAGATACTCTCCAGCGAATCTCGAGCAGCTGGAAGCTGTTATGAAAGGAATTGAAGTCTTCGGTTTCACTACCCGGGCAATGAAAGCCCCTCTGCTACAGTAGTCTGTGTTCAACGAATTTTGGCGCATGGAAGTCGTGGAGGCAGTGTAAGTCCATCGTAGTTGTTTTTAAACCGTCTGGAGGCCCTCATGCTTGATGTAGCTGAGGCATTTACGACAATGGATATAAAGTTGTGCTTATTTTGGTAGTCAACACCACAGTTCTGGACTGCCCTGCTACCTCGCTGTTTAAATTGTCTGCCACAAGTAGCAGTAGCACTCTCCAAGGTACTATCAAACAGTCACTTCGTTACTAGTATCTTCACTTGCCGTGACAAGGTTTACAAGGTCTACAATAGCTAATTGAGCGCGTGCATATTTTCACCTAATCAATGCACGTCTGCAGAGTGTACAAACTCCACCCTGAAGTCCCAATACCCACAGTCCAAGGCCAACATGTCGCGTTAATTTGTCGTTAATTTTCACATGGTATATAGTTTACTAAGAACGTGCACAATGTTATGCCCTAAATATCCAGATTACAAAATTTCGTCCCGCATGGACCCGATTAGGCTTCTACGTAATACGTATTATCTATGCGAAAAAATTAGCCTCACAAGAATTAACTTGTTGCAGAAAGTGATTGTATTCTGCCTGTTTGTGTATCACAGTCCTCCATGCTCCCAGTGTACGCAGACAGGACTCCTCCGGGTCCACTGCAGACAAGGTAGCCCAGGCCTTGGCAGCAAGGAAGCAACAGAGCGATACAGAAAGCTTTAGCTTTTTTTAAACCTAGGAGACCAACATCAACACAGACAGGGCAAATTTAGTATCATTGGACTCAATTCAACCTAGTCATACACAATTTGATGGTAAATTGTGTGCACATGCTTTATGTTTTTCTTTACAGGAGCTCACTCCTATAAGAGTGAACAATTCTTAAGTTGTCATCTAGATTTAAAGAACTCAAGCTCAGTTCAGCACTCATAAATGATGGGAATAACTAAGAATGAAGGTCAACATCTGGTAAAGCTACCAATAAAATTTAAGTGACTACTGTAGTCCAGACGAATCGTGACAGCTGTGATACTGCAGTTGTTCTTTGGTCTTTTTGCTAGTGGAGTTGCTTCATCTCTGCTGGCTTCATCCCTGGTTTCATCTTCCATCAAGCAGCGTACCAAACTTGGAAAGCAATCCTTACAGGTAGCATTCCACACACTACGTACGCATGTGAAAAAATGGTACCTACATCATCCAGTGAGGACAAATCCAGATGAGGATGAATCATAGGTGTGAGGAGATTGTTGCCATCAAAAACCTTGAGGTAAAGTTGCTGAGGGAATGCAGTGCTCTCATTTCTGCTCTCATCAGTCTCATCGCTGCTCTCACTTCTGGGTGTATCTATTACTGCCTCGCTATCAGACATTGTTGCTATTGAGAAAAAATGACTGCACTAGCTAAAAATCACACCTTAAATCTTGTATAGCAATGCAATGAGTTAACCCCACCTCCTCGATAAGCCAACTGTTAATTCTGTTTTTTTTAGACTGGAAATTCCCGTTTACTCTTTATGTCAATCTAAGTCTCAACGTATTAATTGTTGAGACGAAAGTTACATAGGTTACTGTTAATTGTCCAGATATTCACATGTGTACTTCACTCCCTTGTGGGACTGGTCACTTGTACACACGCAAGCAAGAAAAGAGTTCCAGACGTAGATATAATACATAGTTAGCACGCTTCTTTAATTTGCTTCAATTCATGCTTATTGAAACATCCTAGAGTATGCAATGTTGACTATTTTGTTATCTAAATATATTACTTAGGGCAACAATACAAACAGCAGCAGAAAATGAAGAAATCTTGTATGTATGGAGGGGTATGTATGAACAAATTGGTTAACGCTTTGCACGCGAAAATTAGTACCGTTTATTAACGTGGAAATTAAATTTATCAGTCTGTTCAAGAAAAACCTGAAGATCCATCTCAAATTTCACGATTGATCACGAACTAGCACCACCCTTTCCTGCCCTTCCCAAGAATAATGTAAGTGGAAAAGTGTGGTCTACACTTCTCAACAGGCAAGGATTTACCGCTAAGGCGCACATCTTTATGGTTACATGTGTAACGCCCGTGTGCCAATATATTGGTGCTTCGGTTTGCGGCGCTCATAAGCTCCTGTTAACACTGAGCAATCATTTAGTAGCGTACATTGTTAGGCATACATCTTAACACTTAGGACCCGAAGCACCAATATATTGGCACACGGGCATTAACCGATTATACGCTAAGTTTATTGGAATTTAATTATCCCCAAACGCGGAATTTTTAATGTCACGTGAGGTCAACAATTATAAAAGCTTTTATCTGAAAATATAAGCATCAGAGAAGTTAAATATAGCTCTACAGAGTTGAAAAAGGGATTTGAAAAGCTTCCTATCGCTTAATTTGTACCTAGGTTAGTGTTTTTGAAGCACACGGCAGCTGTTTTCGTGGAGCGCTTGTTTTGTTGCTTGCCGTGTGTACCGTTTTTGGCTTTTCTCGTTGACAGCGAGATGTAGCCTCGAAACTGTCTTGATAGGTATGAAGCCTGAGGTCCACTGTACCTCTGTAGCTAGCGTTGTGTCTCTCTTCATAGGCGTTGAGAAGAAAACGTGGCCAATAAGTCACTTTCGCGATCGAGTCGATCGACGACCTACATGGCTTCTCACGCTTACTACGCTCCGCCCCTCGAAGGCTTCTGAACGAAACCTCACATATTACTAGGGGAGGCCCCACTCTAACCACAGACCGGATATAAAGCTTGTTGCTAAGAGCCCACAGCTGTTAGCAAGCTCAAGCGTATCCGTGACGCCTATAGGCGTCTATCGCGCTTTGACGTAGTGACGCCTATAGGCGTCTATCGCGTATAATCGGTTAAGCTCCTGGTGTTAATAATTTGTACATACTAGGAATACGCATAGCGCATGCGTATGATGCCTCGCGCCCCACATCGCTCATGTGGGTGGGGTGTGCGGAGCAATTGTCAAAAATTTTACACTGCTGGTTTAGTGGGAGTCAAAAGAACAATACCTGGCTTGTGGAGACTCTCCAGTACGTGCTTTCTACTTTTCAACTCTTTGTTGTTCTCTACTTGCTCTCTTGGCTTCTACGATGGACTGATCTCTTTGCTTTTTCTTTGTCAGAGTCGCTAGCCGTCGGCTGCGTTCAGCACTCGTTTCTGCACTTGACTCCGCCAAATATGTACGTTGCGAAGGGCCAGCCGCGCTGACCTCCCCGTCCTCCATCACCAAGAAACGTCCCCCAACTCCGTCCTCCATCTACGTTCTCATGTAATGCACGTTTCAGTGACACCCGATTCCTGAGCGTGAGCGCAAATTGACATTCCGAGCGTGACCTCAAATTGACATTCCTAAGCGATACCGCAAATTGACATTCCTAAGCGTGACCGACACGTACGTATGTACGTACATACGCACATCCTGAGAATATATCCCTGATTCAGAGCCTCGCGCTAAGGCGCACATCTTTATGGTCTATGACAAACAGGTCTTGTATTTTTCCAAATGTTGGTTCTTCAAAGGTGGTAGCAGGTGAGACCACCATTACCAGCAGACTTATAAGGGACACCATGGATGGTCACCCATTTTGGACTATGGGTCAGAGCAACAAATGTATACTCAGACAAGGTTGGACAAGGTTGACCTTGGATAAGTTGAGATGCACAAATCAGTAAGCACTCGTATTTATGTACCGCACAATCTGAGAATTTGCGCAATCTCGAGATTGCGTTGCGCATTCTCAGAATCCCGAGATTGCGCAATCTCTTTACCCCGACACGCATGTGCAGAAACCATCTCATGGTTATGAGAGAAGCTACTAAAAATGGCGACTTTGTGTAGTGTTGATTCATTGCATTAGCGGAGTTCAGGCAGTGATAGTTTAGCTTAGCTTGGTTGAAAATAAACCTGCCTTACTCAGGACATAGTCAGGAGACTTGCTAGTAAAGTCTGGATAAGCTCTGCCAGCCTACAGTGTAATCTTTGAAACTGTGGTAGCTCTTAAAAGAACTGGTTATGGTGGCTCTTAGAAGAGCCGGTTAGGGACTCTTCTCACATGCCTTCACAGAGCTCTGAATCATGCACCCCTTGTAAATGTTCATGTCATCATCTCCAAACTGTATAACAGCGGTACTTAGTGATAATTACTATACTGGATTGTATTGTGAACTCCATATGTACCTGTAGGGACCCAAGAACAGATGCACCCCCCTCCAATGCTTCAGCCACTGCATCCTGGTACTTCCACGAACCGTTGATGATGATGTGGATGTCCAGCACCTGATATTTCCAACAGCGATTCCCACCAGGGTCCATAGAATATGGAGAGGACATAATATACCTGCAAATGCATACAAACGCTATAATAATCACTATAATGTGGAAAATATATTAAGTCATTTACTCACCCAGTGATGCGGAAGGGTCCCAAAAGCATTGGAGAGTGCCACTCTGCCGCCTCCTTAGCCATGTGTCCCAGCATTGCACCCCCACGCAAAAGCACGGCAACACAGTTGGAATCCCGAGGATTATGGGGCTCCCTGACTAAAATAACACCATCTCCCTGCCGTCCGATAGGTCGTAGAACAACCAATATTATTAAAGGTGCTACATACTCCAGACTTCACTGCTGGTATGAACCCAAGGGGCCCCCTACAGGTAACGTAGCCGGGTACGTCTTTGTCGGCCATCATGATCATTCACTATGGCGATTTTGTCACATCACTATGGTAGTCACTAATAAGAACCGTTTCTGGTTACGTCACCTTATGAAATATTCATAACCTACTAGTAGCATGCCTTATTAAATCAGAGAGTCGGTAGACTCTCTATGTAGGGATGGCGCCGACGCGCAATATATGCAATACTAAAAGCCACGCGGAAGACAGCTAAACGCAAAAGTGATAGGGTTGAACCACTCCGAACTTATGTCAAGCTCCACAACATGTCTGGTTTCTTGTCCTGTGCTATGGTTCGAGCTGGTTCGATAGGGTTGAACCACTCCGAACTTATCACAAGCTCCACCACAGGTCTGGTTTCATGCGCTGTGCTATGGTTCGAGAATGTTCGAAGAGGTTCAATAGGGTTGAACCACCCCGAACTCATGTCAAATTCCACCACATGTCTGGTTCCGTGCCCTGTGCTATGGTTCGAAAAGGTTCGGTAGAGTTGAACCACGCCGAACTCATGCTAAGCTCCACCACAGGTCTGGATTCTTGCCATTTGCTATGGTGTGAGCAGGTTCAAGGAGGTTCAGTAGAGTTGAACCACCCTGAACTCATGTCAAGCTTTACCACAGGTCTTGATTTTTGCTCTTTGCTGTGGTTCGAGCAGGTTCATAAAGGTTAGGCAGTGTTGAACTACCCCGAACTTATGTCAAGCTCTACCACAGGTAAGGATTCATTCTTTGTACTATAGTTTGAGGAGATTCGAGAAGGTTCGAGAAGGTTGAACCACGTCAAACTCATGTGAAACTCCACCTCAGATCTGGTTCCTTGACCTGTGGTATGATTCGAGCTGGCTCGATTGTATTGAACCACCACGAACTCATGTGAAGCTCAACCACAGGTCTGGTTCCTTGCCCTGTGCTGCTTGGAGCAGGTTCGAGGAGTTTTGGCAGGGTTGAACCACCGCAAACTTATGTCAAGCTCCACCACAGGTCTGATTCCTTGCCCTGTGCAATGGTGTGAGCAGGTGGGAGGAGGTTCGGTAGGGTTGAACCACATCAAACTGATGTCAAGCTCCACTACAGGTGTGGTTACTTGTCCTGTGCCATGGTTCGAGCAGGTTCGAGGAGGTTCGGTAGAGTTGAACCACCCCAAACTCATGTCAAGCTTCACCACAGGTCTGGTTCCTTGCCCTGTTCTATGGTTCGAGCAAGTTCGGAAGGTTGAACCTCCCCAAACTCATGTCAAGCTCCACCACAAGTGTGGTTAGTTGTCCTGTGCCATGGTTCGAGCACGTTCGAGGAGGTTCGGTAGAGTTGAACCACCACGAACTCATGTCAATCTCCACCACAGGTCTGGTTCCTTGCTCTGTGCTATGGTTCGAGCAGGTTCGGTACGGTTGAGCCACCCCGAACTCATGTCAAGCTCCACCACAGGTCTGGTTCCTTTCCCTGTTCTATGGTTCGAGCAGGTTCGGTATGGGTGAACCACCCCAAACTCATGTCAATCTCCACCATAGTTGTCCTGTGCCATGGTTCGAGCACGTTCGAGGAGGTTCGGTAGAGTTGAACCACCACAAACTCATGTCAATCTCCACCACAGGTCTGGTTTCCTTGCCCTGTGCTATGGTTCAAGCAGGTTCGGAAGGGTTGAGCCACCCCGAACTCATGTCAAGCTCCACCACAGGTCTGGTTCCTTTCCCTGTGTTATGGTGCGAGGAGGTTTGAGGAGGTTCGGATGTGTTGAACCTCTCCAAACTCATGTCAAGCTCCACCACAGGTCTGGTTCCTTGTCCTGTGCTATGGTTCTAGTAGGTTCGAGGAGGTTCGGTACAGTTGAACCACCCGAGCTCATGTCAAGCTCCACCACAGATCTGGTTCCTTTCCCTGTGTTATGGTGCGAGGAGGTTTGAGGAGGTTCGGATGTGTTGAACCTCCCCAAACTCATGTCAAGCTCCACCACAGGTCTGGTTCGTTGTCCTGTGCTATGGTTCTAGTAGGTTTGAGGAGGTTCAGTACAGTTGAACCACCCCGAGCTCATGTCAAGCTCAACCACAGGTCTTGTTGAACTATCCCGAACTTATGTCAAGCTCTACCACAGGTCAGGTTCCTTTCTTTGTACTATAGTTCGAGCAGGTTCGAGAAGGTTCGGTAGGGTTGAACCACCCTAAACTCATGTCTAACTCCACCTCAGGTCTGGTTCCTTACCCTGTGGTATCCTTCGAGCAGGGTCGGTAGGATTGAAGCACAACGAACTCGTGAAGCTCCACCACAGGTCTGGTTCCTTACCCTCAGCTATGGTTTGAGCAGATTCAAGGAAGCTTGGCATGGTTGAACCACCCAGAACTCATGTCAAGCTCCACCACAGGTGTGGTTCCTTGCCCTGTGCTTTGGTACGAGCAGGTGCGAGGAGGTTCGGTAGGGTTGAACCACATCGAACTGATGTCAAGCTCCACTACAGGTGTGGTTACTAGACCTGTGCAATGGTTCAAGCAGGTTCGAGGAGGTTCGGTAGAGTTAAACCACAACAAACTCATAACTAGCTCCACCACAGGTCTGGTTCCTTGCCCTGTTCTATGGTTCGAGCAGGTTCGGTAGGGTTGAACCTCACCAAACTCATGTTAAGCTCCACCACAAGTGTGGTTAGTTGTCCTGTGCCATGGTTCGAGCACGTTCGAGGAGGTTCGGTAGAGTTGAACCACCACGAACTCATGTCAAGCTCCACCACAGATCTGGTTCCTTGCCCTGTGCTATGGTTCGAGCAGGTTCGGAAGGGTTGAGCCACCACGAACTCATGTCAAGCTCCACCACAAGTCTGGTTCCTTGCCCTGTGCTATGGTTCGAGCAGGTTCGGAAGGGTTGAACCTCTCCGAACTCATGTCAAGCTCCACCACAGGTCTGGTTCCTTGTCCTGTGCTATGGTTCTAGTAGGTTCGAGGAGGTTCACTACAGTTGAACCACCCCGAACTCATGTCAAGCTCAACCACAGGTCTTGTTCCTTGCCCTGTGCTATGGTTCTAGCTGGGTCAGTAAGGTTGAACCACCACGAATATGTGAAGCTCCACCACAGGTGTGGTTCCTTTCCCTGTGCTATGGTTTGAGAAGGTTTGAGGAGGTTCGGTAGAGTTGAACCATCCCGAACTCATGTCAAGATCCACCACAGGTCTGTTTCCTTGCCCTGTATATTACTATGGTGCGAACAGGTTCGAGGATGTTCAGTAGGGTTGAACCACACCGAACTCATGTCAAGCCTTACCACCTGTCTGGTTTATAGCCCTGTGCTGTAGTTCGATCAGGTTCGAGAAGGTTCGATTGGCTGCCATTCTCAGAGTTGGTAAGGCATCGCACGTGCACTAAAGTAAACGTATCTGGTATTGCTCACCTGGCCATAAACGTCACAGAACAGCAAGATGGCCGTCAAGAAGTCGCGCTCCGGCTCCTGAGGCCCATTTCCCCGGAATTGGCGCTAGATCCGCGTTTCTCGCCACCGCAGCTGGAAAGTTCACCTACTTTGCATTTTATTCCTGGAAGTTCAGACCTTAACTCGCATGTTTGCGCGCATACCATCGTGGAGGACTCAGAAATGGCTACTTTGGCCCCCCTCTCTGAAAGTGCTGAGAGTTAAGGAGACATCTTGCAGTTCAAAGGAAGTTACCTTGGTGAGAATCCATTGGCAGTGGTTTGGGACCTTAACTATAATGCTTGTGGCAATGGCATGCTAAAAGTCCCTTTCTGACCCAGGGTTGTTTACCCCCACCTCTGGTCACGTGACTATAACCTGATGTTGTTTGCATCTATCGGTCTTATGCAGAATTAGCTGGAGATCATGAAAATGTATTTATATTTCTTGTATCACCTATAGTTTTATAGATATGAGCTTGTAAAGTGAAAAAAACCCCAGTTTTTGCTCTCTTTGTGAGTTCCACTGTAGCTGTCTCTGGGAATTTCACAACATGGTATACTTGGTTGTCGGCAATAGTCGCCATCATTAACCATGTGCTCAGTACTTGTGGTTTACTGTTTACATAAACTAGAAAAGAGTATAGCTACCACCAGGCGATGCTTTCAGCGAAAATCTGACAGGACCCTGATGGTTGTGTTTTAAAGCTACATAGAAGACTCAGTATACTATCACACTAAGAATACAACAGAAAGGAACAACCATGTAAGAAGAGAAAATTACATTGATTCTGGAATAGCGTGCTAAAACTCATAGAATCCTACATTTTATTTGAAAAGTGTATAAGTGTACCGAACTTTGTGAACTGCCAGAGGGTATACCAGCCCCACCCACTACCAAACAAGACTCCACCCACTACTAAAACCTGACCCCACCCTCTACATATTTCATTTGTAAGGTAATATTCATAAAATACTGGGAAAGGTCATTTGGGTTGCAAGCATACATACGAAACAGGAAGCATGTATACAAATACGAAGGGAAAGTTCACTTTGGTTGCCAGCATGCATGCATGTGTACATATATAATATATACACATGTACAGGAAGTGTCACATGGGTTGCTATAATGTCTAAAAGTAACTGGTTGGTAGCATGTATACAGGGATAGGTACATGAGTTACTATGCATACACAATAAGGATACATGGGTTGGTGGCCAATAAGATGGGAAAAGGTCACATTGGTTGGTGGGCAGGAAGAAGGAGAAAGGGTCACCTGGGTTCCCTGCCAATAAGGGGAAAGAAAGTCATACAGGTTGCTTGTACTTTGTCTGAGTGTGATAAAGCTCAAAGCACTTTCCCAGACAAATGTACCTTGCACTTTGGACAGTAATTCTGTGTCTTTTGGTCCTTTCTTTTATAGCTACAGACAATACACCTTTGTCATTTTGGACTCTTATAGGAAAGATGTTTTCCAGTTAGACGGGTTTCAGAAGATACAGTCTTTCTTCCCTTTTTTGTTTGCAAATAAACTGGGCATGAAGGACTAGCTTTCAGTTCTAAAAGTGGTTGAACAAGTTCAGTGATTAGCTGAAGGCGGAAAGTTTTATGTGAACTGATTGGAGAATCTGGAAAATTGGTTCTAAAAATAATCCAAGAGTTGAATATAGAGATATCAACAAGTCGCCAAAATATATTTTTCCACCATTTCAATGTTTTGCGAGTAGTCATAGAGTAATAACTCAGTTGTTGATCTGTAAGATCAACGCCACTCATATTTATATTATATTCTGCTATCATAGTGGGGCAAGGTATCGGCTGCTTTTCATGGATCCTTTAGGCCTTTTCATCACATACTCAACAGACTTTTTGTGGACGTTACTCATCATAAAAACGTCTCTCCTATCCCTTCACCAGACAGCAGTCAACTTGTTCCCACATGCAGTTGCAAACCGGTAAGTGCCAGGGTTCATATACTGGCATTCTAACACTGCCATCTTGGATTCACGACTCCATGTGCTGCATTGTGGTAATGCGCATGCGTGATATTCATTTTAGTGCGCACTAAAGTTATTCCGTTATTCCGTTTTGCTATTCCGTTATTCAGTGTTCTGTGTTTTACTGACTCCCGATTTAGGCTATACTTTTTGACTTGAAATTCAGATGAAAACGAGATTACATTCAGATCATAACAAGTAGATATTCAGAGGGATTTGGGCTATACCTTTTGACTTGAATTTCAGATGAAAATGAGATACCCTTTCAGTATTCACACTATTTTCATAACAATTTAACCCTTTACCGACCGTAGCCCGTGATTGTAATGTTATGTAATAAATAGTAATAATTATGAGCAGAACAGTTCAGAGAACGTGATGCGTATTCCGTATTATATCAAAACACCTACGAACTTCTGGTAAAAAGCAATGGAGTACCGGAGTACCTTAGGCTTTGCCCAGCTTCACTGTAGTTTTGAAGTTTGTCACTAAAGCAGAACCTGTGAAATAAACCGGAAGTTGTCACACCGGAAGTCGCGACTTTCGATCTGTTGTGGTAATTATAACTTGGCTGTACAATATATGTCCAGTTTGAAATCTGCATGGAAGTTAGAGCATTCTTTTAGCTCTACGCTACTTTTTATTTCATCTTCATAGCTTTTGTACTTCTCGAGATCGGTGGCGATAAACTCGGCCCTGTCGATTGCGATGGAGTCTTACGCCCCATAACGTTCAACTTCCGGCTCATACATTGTCTATTTGCAATCCCATTGTGCACGTTTAGCTTCCGGTGGGTGAAATGAATATGGTTAATAGCGTAATAATCCGGACACTACTCTATAACCTTCGTAAAATTGTACGCCACATTCGGTGGATTCAAAGGCCGGGCATTGTATTAACATTATCGCTCATCGTGCTAACCTTTCTCAACCTCGTATGGCAACGGAAAGGTCCGAAAATGCGGCCTTGTCGTACTCATCAGCTTCAAAGCTAGTCCCTAATAAGAATTCAGAGTTTGTCAATTTTGAAAGCAGGGAATCTGCCATTGTTTCTCAAGTTATGTTTTTTGTTTCAAGGTAAGTTATACCATCTAAATATGAGTGCAGAGCAAATAGTTATGATTGTAATCTCTGTTACAGATATTCAACACTGTTGCCGTATTCATCCCCTGTCGAAAGATGAATTTTTGCAATATCAGCTTATGGAACAGACTGACATTCCAGAACATGTTTGGGATTCTGCACAAGGCACAGCAGTTTCCAAGAGCTGTACGCATAAAGATAGTTATGTGGCAGTGGTCAGCCCTTTTCTTTTACTAACCATATAATTATATTCATGTGCACAGCTACATTTTTGTGAGGTCAACACAAAACTGACCTAAAATTTGATACAGCAGTAATTATTACTCTCCACAGTGTGTCTGAACTCAAAGGAAAAATTGGCTTGTAATTCCAACTCCTGGACACAAAGGAAGTACTAGCAGAAATGTGGTGCACAAGTGAAGGCAGTGGCACATTGACTAAAAGCAAGGCAGTAGTACATCAAGTACTCGGAACTCCATACAAAATGCAATCCAATTCATCACATCGCAGTATTTAAAAATGTCCACTTTACATTATGTGGTGGCATTCCAACTCGTGACTTAGCGTTAGATCTTAATTAAGGCCTTGCAAGCACTAGCTATGGCAAATTTACAGTCCTTCCACAACTTTGAAAATTCACCATCAACAATGGGAAGATGCCCCAAATGCTTGCTCTTAGCTGTTCCATCTTCCTAGCCTCTAGTACTTTGGTGCCTCCACGTCCTGTTATTGCTGACCCAGTCATTGTTCTTGGTCCAAAGTATGTGTACTGTCCAAAAATGATTACAAGCTGTCCAATATCTTTTCTGTTCTTGTAACTGGAGAACCAGTTTATTACCATGGACTCTGGTTAATAAGCGCATGTGTGGGACACATACACGAAGCTGCTGTGACATCGCATTACAGTCTGTACCTCGGGAGTTCTGCCTGCAGGTATTAATTATTTGTGCAACAAATTCTTGTCCACTCTTCACGTTTTTCACTTTCATCATGACACTGAAAGCCCCTCTAATAAAAATACAAGAAGGAGGGGGCAAGGAGGAAGCAATCCAGCTTCTGCATGTGCGCCTGTCTGTGTGTCTGAATTCGACATCGTCATTCTTATCAGACTTTCACTCAGAATCTTGACAGCTTTCCAGTGACTGCAGTGATGATTTCATTTCCTGTAGCTGCAGGGACTGTTGCAACTTGAGTTCAAGCTGTGTTAGCTTCATCTCCTTCAGTTCACTGGCAATCAAGGGTGGCATTCCAACTCCTTCCTCTAAAGAGGGCAATTCTGTGTGTGTGTGTGTGTGTGTGTGTGTGTGTGTGTGTGTGTAAAAAGTATTCATGAACGTAAATACAATAATTATACTCCAGGAGATGGCGACCAAACACCTTGGATTTGTGGTTCTCACGAGGTACAATAATTGGACCTATCGAATTATGATGTTGCCTGGGATAGGAACCCCCAGAGCACCTTCATTGACCACACCGTACAGCCTGTCTCCTACTACTAACAAGCATATGGCAAGGTTATTCAGGACACAGCAGCCCCTACTGATCCATCGACCCAAGAGGTGGAGGATGGAGGTGAAAGATCAAGAGGCCCCTGAGGAGGTGATTTGCCTCTCATACCTGAACTTTGCTGCATGACGGGCCTGACTGACATGGCATGAGCTGACTTTAAAATCAGGAAGGATATAGCCACACATACTCACATTAGTCCAAACCACAGACAACTAGTCTTTAAGAAGTTTCAGGAACGTGTCAACCAGTCTCCCAAGGCACGGGAGGAGTTGGAATCTTGGGGCTTACAACTGGACATGCAGATGGTTGATATCGAGAGGAAGAAGCTACCATTGGAGAAAATCTTCTTCCGCAACAAGACCATCATTGCCAATGAGGAGGCAGACTGAGGGAGGGACACAGTGAAGGAAAACGTCATCTCACCCGTCCCACTCCAAAACTGGATCCTGGTAGTGACTTGATGAGTGCAAAATTTCTTGTGGAAAATAGTAAGTCTGAGTGAGTGTAACTATTTTGGTAGCTATTGTTTAGTTTCCCTTTTTATATTGTGACGCGGGTACACTTGACACTTATTAGTCAGTGGATACAGGCCTACAAGTACATCAGATAAATTTCGTGCACATGCAGTACATGTAGTTTTGCAAAAGTGTGCTTGTGCACATTACTACTTTCAGATTCAGATTCAGAAATGTTCTTTAGAATGTTACATCAGCTACATATAAACTGGTCTTCAGTAACGTCCTGCATACATACAAAACAACAAAGTTACAATCAACAACAACGACCAAAAGAACAACAGTTAACAACAATGTAGAGATAACAGAAGAGGTAGTTCATGTGAACTAGTTAAGGAAAATAAAGGCTAGAATATCTAGACTTAAAGGTAGCTAAAGTAGTAGATGAGTACAAAGACTGATCTAATGAGTTCCATAAAACAGCACCTTGGTAGTAAAAACTATTTTTGACTATAGTAGTTCTTACAAAAGGAATGTAAATGCGGTAGCTATTATGCAGGCAACGTTTAGTCTTATGTACAGATAATTCAAACTTATTCTGTAAGTAAGTGACTTCAAACTCTGCCCCCCAGACTGCCCTGAGGTACCTGTACTCGTTTTCACGACTTTCTAAAAATAACGAACAATAGTGCTGCCTTGGTCAACATCATGTTCATTCCCTACTGCATCATCACTGTGATCACCTGCATCAAATAGTAAAAGAAATTAGGCTATGTTGTTTTCATTACCCGTTAGGTGCTTACCATCATCATTCCACTCATTGTCGCTTGGCACGTCCAGGTCAGACTCATCTGAATCCAGATGGATCCCAAAGTGAGCTCCAGGGCTGCTCTGTCACTGACGATGGCGTCAAGGACGCTGCCACTACTTGTAGATGTCATTCTCTAAGTACTTGAAACTTTCTTGCACACGCTCTCACACACCACAGTCACTGTTGTTACAATCCTTGAATAATTCTAAATATATTGTGCGGCTGCTTGCTATTGAGTAATGGTGCCTTTGGCAGCATAATTGTAGCTGGAAGCTCGGACCGACGCTACAGTAACTTACAACTGCTTGAGCCAATTAACATTGTGTGTAGTAGTAAAACCGATGACTTCTATCCCTTTCACAACAGCTTTCCAGCTGCTCGAGATTGACTGGGGAATATCTAAGCTTGGTGAACGATGGTCGCTCCGATTCTTGTGTCAATCGCTGGTCTGTCAATCTAGTTCGCCATTTTCTTATTACAAGAACACGTGTCATCGTGGGCAGAAATGTAATTGCACAGTCATCAACCAATCAGATTCATCCCGCTGAAATTCCGCAGACTTCAAATATTTATGTATGCAAGTTTACCAGACCCTCCTCCTCCTCCACATGCGAGGGTCTGGTTCCGAGACTACAGTCTACTATGTCCTAACAAGTACTCTTGGTTCTAAGTATGCGTATTGCGACATTCAATGGTGAAGTCATGGATCATCTATTTTGAACTGCACACCATAAGGGATACTATTTGCTCATGACTAATCCTCCATCTTTGAAACTAAACTGTTCAGCATGTTTTAGCATCAGCAAAAATAGTTTGCTGCTGTGTTTTCACAGTTTAGCATATTCACTGCTTACTGCCTATGTCATGCTGTCCAGATGGCAGGTATAGAAACCATACGGGAGTTGCATACTCTTACTGTAATAAACTCTTGGTAGCAGTAAATCTGAGGCAGGCTTTTGCTAGAGTGTTCACTCAGCTGATATACATTAACTTTAGGGAATGGGCAAAGTGCAGCCCCACCTCAGGGACTTAACCAAATTCCCAACCCTACTTGACTGGCGGGAGCCAGACTGGCACCTGGATTGTCCCATGACCCACTGCAACAGTGCTGGGAGTCATGTGACTACAGCGTCCCCTTCTAATGCAGTTTTCTATTGAGGGGGAAAGAAGAGGGAAAAGGAGGGTGAGAGGTGAGGGGAAGAAAGCAGTGACTGACAGTTCTTGTCAAATACTGTCATGTCTCTCACTTGCTAATTTGTGGGTGTCTAGTATCTTCCCTCTCCTCTCTTTAATCTTGGACCTAGCACTACCAAAGGAGAAGCTTGGCATTTGCTGTTGCATTTGATAGTAAAGTGAATTAGTCATCACCTGCAATGAAGGATGCTGGTTTTGCAATGGAGCTGGTGGATTGCTCTTGGCACAGCCAGCTAGCATAACCTCACCACTTGGTGGTAGGTTCTCTTGACCATTGAAACTAGAAACATGTACTGGATCGTCTTTACTCATAGTCTTGTTTGCAGCTGATAGAATTATCTTATCAGTTGTCAATGCCTTACATGCTTCCTGTCTCTGTTGGTCAGAAATGCGCTCGTACTTGCGTAACCCTTCAAGTGTGCAGTGACCAGAACGATCCTGGATGACTTTTTCAGGAATCCCAGCCTGAAACAACTCAGTTGCTGCATATGCTCTTAATGAGTGATTAGTCTTACGACCTGATATCCCTGCTCTGTACACATGGTTGCCAACATCTTGCTCAAGGTATTCTTCCCAATAGCAGTGCACATGAACCAAGGTGCGGATGGATCAGATGGGACTTTAGCAAGTGGACGCAAGTAGAATGTGTCATCTTGGATAGCCTTCTCTGGAACCTTGCTGATATACAAGTGAGAACTTTTACTACGTTGAGCATCCTAATTTAAAGTTCTCTCAGGTTAAGGTGGCGGGTAAATAATTTCACGATAAATTATCTGCCATATATAAAATGTCTCATCTTACTAGTTGTGCAATCACTTACAGCCAAACTTGATATTGAAGTACTGTATGGCAAGTACTATCTGTGTAACGAATCTTGATAGCATGCTACAGAAAATAATGCGGAGAGCAGTGGTTGAGTTTTATAATTTTTCATCACGTTTCATTCGCACAGTACGAGTGGCACATACTCCATTCTTGGCAAGGAGAAAGTTCAACAGTCGCTAGAGGGGGCTACGTAGAGTTTTGGTCATAAGCTGTAAAGCTTAACGGATGGCGAGTTGAAACTGTTGTTGGAAAGTCACTTTTTGTGGCGTTTCGCGGTACGAACTCTCCCCGGCATTTGTTGGTCACAAATACTTTGTTACCCCCTCAACTAACCACTGGAGAAGCTGTTTATGGTAAAGAGAGTTGCTAAAGTCGTTTACCTGATTCACGAAGCGTCACGAAAAAATGTATCCATGGCCTTCTTGGTGGGCGTGGCCATTGATGTACGGCGATCGACGACATAGAAACTTCTCAGGCCTTCCTTCATGCTTTTGTCGCTTGTAGTACGGCTGTATGGCTACATAGCTCTTCGATAAGCTACTGAAGCAGCTGCTACAGTGATTTGCTTCATTCAAGAAGAAAAACCAGCTGTACAATGGTGAGCGTAAACCGGAAACAATTATTGTGGGCATCACGTTATCAAGAACATTTAGACTCCAACCATGGGTGAGCAGTTATCTTGCAAGAGAGAAATTGGCAAGATGGATCGGTGCGCGGTAGCAGTATTCGAGACCGCACCACGGTTGGACATGTGCCTAGGAAGATATCCGCTGCTTGCACCCTATTTCTCCACGGAGAAGGCTCTATTCATTGCATAGTCAGAGGGGAACGTTGCTATTCTCGTGATGGTACTCGCGTTGGCATGCCAGCTTTCGCGAAGAATCGATACAGTGACAGGTCATCCACTTTCTGCACAAGCACAAATCGCCGAGAACAGCTGCCACAACCCAGAGACCACACCCACTAATATCCAATATGACTTTATATTGGCGGATTTTAATTTGGCGGTAGGCCGGTCAATCTGCCAAACCACCAAATTTAATTCCCCGCCAAATTTTCCGGCTATACGGTAAGTACCTTCGCTATCATGGTACGGATGGACCGCTTTAGGCTTGTACTCTTCCTTGACAGTCTTGTCCTTACCTCGTTCAACTAAATGTGATGCGATACACACGTCTGTAACACTAAAAGTCATTCTGCAAAGCGCTTCAAGCAATTTTCGAAGCGTCTGTAGTGGAGTCACGTGCACCATGTACGGTAGCACGTGCCAGCTACTCTTGAATAAGCCGCATAATGGCTGCTTGGCAGCTCTTTTTCCGAAGTAACTCATGCGGAATTCTTCAGAAGAGAGCTGGAGTGTACTATTGGGTTTGATGGAGAAGAAATCTAATTGTCTTTTGATTTCACCGTGGGAAATGTTCATAGTTACCGCTAAAGGTATGAAGTGGAACTTTAAATGCCCGGTAGGCGTGGCATATTTGCTAGTTCCAGCACTTTGGAAAGCGACTCGACTATTCCCACGGATAAAAAGTTGGGCCAGTTGAAATAGAATGTATTGGTGCAAAAAGAATCGTGAAATTTTACTAGCACAAATTCCGCATATCACGTTTATTGCACTGATATACCCTGAGGGAGGGGCTTGGTACAGCTAAGTTGTTTGTGGGCATGGCCTAAAATTATGTCACAGTAAACAATAAGGGTGGAGCTACATGTAACAACACTGAACAATTACTTTAAGCTTCTTCATTTGTCATAAAATTGATTCAAATTTTGCCATAATATAGCCTCAGAAGCCCTGGACCCACCCGTGCAAAATTTAGTGCGTAATAGCGCAGATTTCTGCGAATTTTCGTGGGATCACGTACTTGGAGGCGCGCGCTTCTATTGTGCAAAAGCGCGTTGTTTCATTTTATTTCGTAGAGTACACGCAGTATTGTGTAGAAATGCGTAAAATACCCTAGTCGAAAGTTGAATTACAAGTTTTCAAGCGTACAGATTTTACTAGGAACAAGCTGCATAAATGCAGTATACGGAGTAACTAAAAGGCAAGACATGAGAATAAGCGCGTAATGTTTATGAGGCTTCTTAAGGCAATCGCCCTATGTCCAAGATCCACGTTACCAGACCCAAGATTCCATGCCGAGTGTCTGGGTACCACGCTAAACCTTGAATACACTGTTAGTTTATGCAGACCCTCACAAGCTCATGCAGACCCTCCACGCTGATTGCCTGGGTGCACCGCTAAACCTTGAATAGTTCATGCAGTGGGTGGGACTGGCAACGTTCAGAGTGGCCAAGCCACACCCATGTATTAAGGTCACTTGGTTCAAACAGGTCACTTTGCTTCAAACAGGTCACTTGAAAAATGCAAAACAACAAAATCCACTGTCAACGGAATTGCCGAGCTTTTGACGTTGATCTTGTCTTGCCTAATCTCCTTCCATCTTGCTGCCTCCTCCTTGCTGTACAGTCCCTGGGACAGAGGGAAGCGGTGAAATACATGCACTGCAAGAGAAAAATACAAAAAAAAGTCAGATTTGTGCAGTAAGCAGTAGATGATTATACTTAGAGAGCAGCAAGCTAAATACACGTCAAAAGGGGTTTGGTGAGTATAGGCTATAGTAGATCTTACCTTGAATTGCATGCAGCCTGATGGGATCAAGCCTAATAATCCCTGCCTTTCGAGGCTTTGTAGCACAACCATTCGCTAGTTCCGTATTAGAAAACAGCAACACAGTCAGTGCCTGAGCAAGCTTGCCAGCACTGTCTTCGATATCTGCGGCAGCCAACTGTGCCTGAGTTATATTGGGCAAAAAGACCCCCAACTTGTCATGGTTTTTCACACCAAACCAGCACCCTACACAAGAGAACATATTTATACTTGTAAATTTCGTGCTGTTCACTAACTACATGCTCCTAAACCAGAGTAGCCCTGTTCCCTGCCTTCCCCTTCTCCCAATGTTAAGTCACTTTCAGCATGCAAATTGTAGGTGATTAACTATTGTATTTTTCAACAACAATAAATTGTTGAACAGTAAAGGACTGCATGTGAAGCTATTAAAGACCTATTAGGAAAGTCATTAACCAGTAACCGCCTAGCAAGGTCTTCAGCTTTTACGCAGTGGGTTGAGGTGCTGATCCGGTCTATTGCAAGGTACATATTCGTTCAGCAGAGGACGAAAATCCACGTAAGTTCGCACGTTGAATATCTGCTAGCCAAGACTCGTGACCTAACGCTGAATTTGTGCAGTTCTACCCTGAATTTCGTACTTTTTTGCAGATTTTCTCGACAATACGTACACACGAAGCTTCGGGATTGTCTACGTTGAAAATAAAAACTGCGAAAGAACGAACTAAGCTGGATGGAAATTGATGACGTTATTGTGTGCGATATGTCGATACGAACTAGTGCCCGGGTGAACGAGATGGTTCTCTACGGTCTGTCTGCCCTTTAAATGGTCGCTGTAGAGAAGAATCAACATGCTAGTATACAAAATACCAACGAAACCGTAAGAGACATTCCAAAGTTGTCGAAGTCGAGATCAGCGGTGCTGAATCCTTCTGTTCAACAAGGCGTTGTTCAGTGTCGTTTCTTTGGTTCGCTTGTCAGGCGAGGCCATCAACTGGTAGGGGTGTGGTCAGAGCGTCACGCATTCGTTCCGCGAAAATAAAAACCGCGAAAATTTCTTCTGAAGAGTCTGGAGGCATTTTCGCAAAATTTTGCACCAGCGAAAATTTCCCGCTATACGGTATGCCATTCAGGTGCAACAGTAATATCTGCAATACTACTAGCATAATAGTGCTTTTTAGTACTACCTGCTTGATGGGAAGGGTTCTGTGCGGGTGGCGAGAGACTGAATCTCTCAAATGATGGAGGTTAAGCTAAAGGGTGTGCGCAAAATATGCGTATAATTACAATGATTGGGGCGAGCCTGAGTGAGCCCCACACTAGCGTGACTGCATTGCACACACGTGTGTGTATGCTTGCTTGTTGGTTTGTTGGATGATTCAGCATCTTTCTAGTTATATTAAAACGCATAAAGCCCTACCTAGAGCGTTCTATTTATTACAACGTAATTATTCAACACTAAATAATAATTGTGACCGAATTTGCAAAAAGGGACCTTTCTGACATTATCCCAAAAATTTAGCTAGGTGGCTATACAAGTACCCCAACAAAGGCTCTTCACTATGCACTAATTTATAGCAATTATTGACAGAGAGTCAGCTCTTTCAATGAATCACTAACGAACTGCAATACCACACGATACATATAGTGAAACAATAAAACAGTTTAACACCAAAAAGATACCCCATCATGCGCTACCATTAGAAACAACATGACATGTACATGTATTGACTAATCATGCTGAAAATCATGTACTTCCACTACCTGGTCATCTTCCTTCTCATCGGGATTTCCAGGTTATGCTACTTCCAACAAAATCGAAGGTTTACAATGAATACAAGAAAGCTTGTGATATGGAGCCGCTACAATGCTCTGTTTCTTCAACTGAAGTGCAGACAACAGAGGCAGAAACTAACAAGAAACAGCAGTGGTTATGTTCAGTGTGTCATCGTCCAGGACACAAGAAGCGTTCATGTTCAGAGAGAAGGCTGTAATTGCTTTGTTAATTCCTTGTATTCTACTGTGAGGTTGAAATGCTTCAAGGTGATAGCATGCAGGAACAAAAATGAATTTTTGCAAACTGTCATGTCTCCAAATCGAAAAGCTGTGTATGGCCTTAGAGTTATTCTACGCTTTTTATCTCGGCCTTGATCACTTACAGTAGCAATTGTAGGCTCCCTCCTACGTAGAGCAGTAAGTTGTCCCAGAATGGCTATATCCAGTTCGCCTTTAGATAGTTCAAGGCATTGCTGACGGAATTCAACAGCATGCCTCCTAGGAAGTGCCAGAGAACAGGGATCATTGTTCACTCCAAGTTTACAGTGGCACGTTTCAGCGAAGAATGCTTCTGTGATGCTGTCTTCCATCAAATCCTGAGTTCTCACTGACATGTGAAACGGTTCATCATCCGAATCGGCTTCACTTTCACCACCCTGGGTGTCATTGCGAACGCTGCATTCTAAAAAACTAGACTCCATAGAAAGTGTTCTCCGCCTCCTCAAGGCAGCGCACTAACGCTGGATTGGCAAGAGTTAGAAAGTCTTCACACTCAGCAACATCAGCTGCCAGTTTATCGCTTGCATGGAGTTTGACATCGTGCGCATGTGTGGGAGTAGTCTCGTTCCCAGACAACCACTATACGTAGTTTGGGAATGAGATGCTGTACTTCCCTAAAATAAATTACATTGAAGCCCTAGTAGCTAAGTAGGTGAAGCAGTATAGCATGTGCAGAAGTGGATTAAGGTCCCTTATTGCAAATCCAGTCACAATTATGCATTTAAAATTTGGTGCATGAAGATGATGACTAAGCACTAATTAAATGCCATGAAGCCCTACCAGAGTGCTCTAAACTTAGTGCTGTCACATGACTCAGCCAATCAGGTGGCACTCAGTGCAGTTGAGGCTGGCTCAGTTTTATTTGGTGAATCTGTACAAGTTTGCGCACGCCTCTACGCACGCCTCTGCGTTTATCTGATTACCCAACCGCATAATTCACTTATACCGTAGTGTCCCGCTAATACGCCCCCTTCGAAAATACGCCCCCCCCCCTCTTTTCCGCCAAAGTTCCTGCACAGGGTAGTTTGACTCGTTATAACGCCCCCCGGTGAGCGTCTTCTGGAACATCAAAACTACACGTGCTTACTATACGTTGCAAGTGCGTTCAGTAAGACTATAGTAGTCGGTGAATCTTTTGTAAGTTTTATGGCTTTTAGAAAAGCCGGTTAGATGTTCCAAGTTTTAAGCTGCTAGTTTAGCAAACAGGTTTATCAGTCTGTCAAGGTGTTTTTGTTTCCCTCTGAAGATGTACACGCATGGAACCACGAGTCCTTTCCCATCAACTTCAGAACGTCTTCTGTCACCATTGACGATGCAAGTCATCTCGCTGCCACTCTTGTGCAAGAAATACCAGCAGACTCTGGAAATTTCCCGTGGTACATGACCGACAGTGTGCCGTTCTTGAGGACAGCTACAGCGAAGTCGTCGTGAATGTTATTGACCTCGCGTTAAACTGGCAGCTCTTCTCCGATGTAGGGAGACCACACAGCTTTGTAAACGTGATGTCCACGAACAGTACTCTCGATCTTGAAAGTCGTCGCCATAGTTAGTTGGAAGTGTCCTAATTGCGTACATAGCACTTGCGTAAAATCTTTTTTTGGCTTATAGTCGAGACTAATTGCATCCTCGAATATAAGCCCCCCCCCCACTTTAGGCGGGATGTAGTGTACAAAATGGGGGGGCGTATTAACGGGACACTACGGTATTTGCAATTAGTGTAGAAGCCTTAGGTGTGGTTCTGTGTTTGCCACGTAGATCGTGCGAAGTAGGCTGTGTAACTTACCAGTGTAAGCTGTGGCGTCGCCATAGCTAGCCTCAGCGAGTGTCTCGTGTGTAAATCTAAATGCCTGGAGTACAGTGGAAAGGATGACATACACGTGGCGGTAGCTATTTTATTTTGGTGCTACTATCTATGTGCTAGCGATGGTACAGAGTCCAATTACTATCCTGTAACAGGTCTGACAGCCTGACGATCGACGAGCTGACGTTGTACCCTCTCTCTTGGTTTGATCCAGCACTGAATTTCCTGAAGTGGACCTGAGGGCTCGCTAATAGTTCACTATTGGCGTACTCAGGCAGCTTTAGGCATAATTAGATTCATATGCAAGCCGCACAGAGCCGGCTGGTAGTGAACAGTGTAACTTTGAGCCATTTTGCGGAAGGTAGAATAAAGCTATTTTGAGCTGAAATTTTCAACAATTTCTCTGCAGTAGTTGTTGTACTAGAATCCGGTTGGAAACAGCGCATAGATAAATCGTACAAGCCAAGGTAAGTGGTAATGCGCAAGTGTTTGCTCATTTTAGCCTAAAAATCGGCACTTTTCGGCTTTTATTTAGTTTATGAAGAGTGCTATACCCAGTTTCCGGGCACATTCAGTTTCTTCAGATGGTAAGCTTTCCAACGGTACCAAAATTGCTGCAATTTACTTGGTATTTACAATCCGCATTTTGAGAAATAGTTGCAAACGGTGTGCAATCATTATTGTTTGGTTTACAGTGGGCGGGGTCGTTGCCATGGAAACGGAGCGTTTGTGGTTACTCTTTGGGGTATGTAGGACACAAATATTACCTTTGATAGACCCAGGGGTGTAGTTGTTACCGATCAGAATGGCTTCAAAACACCATGCATGCACACTTTTTGAACTAGAAAAAAAAGTTGAGCCAGCCTTAACTGCACTGAGCAGGTTTATTGTTGCTGAGTCATTCAAACATTCAAGCAGTCGAGGGAGCTGTTGCTGTGTGCATGAAAATGCAGTTGTACATCATGAGAACGTAGACATGACATTAGGAACTGTTTTAGCGACAACGCTGTCGCCTAATGACTGGTGGATTTATGTCTGGAGTGCATGGGCTGCCACTCAAATGATGTTCTTCACTATAATGTTGTCGACGCTAGTAGACTTGTTTACTGGTTGAGGAAGCTGGCAGACACATCACAAAGTCTGAAAAGAAGGCACTAGACACATCACAAAGTCTGAAAAGAAGGCACTAAGTGTTCGTATTTTTGTGTATATACTTGATTCTGTGCTATTTTATGCATTTCTGTGAAGTCAATTGTAGACTTTGCATCCATCCATTTAAGCACAAACAGCACCGCTTTAGCACTTTCAAATTTCTACCACATAGAATTCTATGCACATTATTAAACCTGTACTACAGGTCTTTAATTTGTGGAAATCCAAAAAGTTTAAGCAATTTAATGCACAGTCGCCTGACCAATTCTAAACACCTGATTGGCTGAAAGTCACATGACCAGCACTAAGTAAATTTTGAACCACTGATCACAATTACCTGGGCTGGCAACTGGAGCGGAATTTGACCTTTCAAGCACAGTTGGTGTTGGACTCGGAGACAGCACTTTCCTATTCTTGGTCTTGATAGTTCTGTCAAACTTCCCCTCTAATCGGTCCAATTGCTGCTGCATTCTGGTGAGCACCTAGGTTATCAAATAACATCTCAGTCAGTACAAATGGTCAAACAGATTGGTTTTAGCTTACAGTTTCTAGGTCCCGGTGAGTCATTGAGTCAGTCATTGACACACTGCGATGAGCCTATAGTGAGAAATTGAAGATGGTGACTGAGTATGCAGCTATGCTGTAATTCGTAACCCTACCTCTGACTCAGTAGAAAACAATGATACACTGTCATCATCCTTAACCCCTTCCTAGATAAAGAGCAGACACAAACAGTTAGTAGCAGCATAGGTTATGCATGCTGCCTATCTTACCAGTGCAAATGGTTGGTAGTATTTGTAGTTTGACTTGGGAACATGACCAGATGTAGAGGGTACAGGTGAATATGCGCCTTCCTGGCTATATTCTAGGGAATACAAGGACAGAAATGCAGTTGAAGCAACATTGGCTGACGCCTGCTCCAATGACATCAATGAAGGGGTAGATATAGATTGTAGATATGAAGGGTCAGGTGTCTGAGATTGATTGGCTACAGGTATGTGATATGGTGGTACAATCCTGGCAGTTGTCTGAGGTGGATACGGCTGTGCACTTATAGCAGGTGACACACTAGTTAACATACTTGCTGCAGGCGACATAAGTGTCTGCTGTGGATACGCATGCACACTTTTGGCGGACAACACGTGCCTGTGGTGGATACAACTGCACATTTCCATCAGGTAACACAGGCGTCTGCGGTGGATACGACTGCACAGTTGTGGGAGGCAACACAGGTGTCTGCGGTGGATACGACTGCAAACTCCCAGCAGGCGGCACAGGTGTCTGCGATGGATACGACTGCAAACTCCCAGCAGGCGGCACAGGCGTCTGCGATGGATACGACTGCAAACTCCCAGCAGGCGGCACAGGTGTCTGCGATGGATACGACTGCAAACTCCCAGCAGGCGGCACAGGTGACTGCGATGGATACGACTGCAAACTCCCAGCAGGCGAATCTGCAGTGGATACGACTACAAACTCCCAGCAGGCGAAACGGGCGTCTGCGATGGATAAGACTGTACACTTGTGGCAGGCGAAACGGGTGTCTGCAGTGGATACGACTGCACACTTGTGGCAGGCAAAACAGGTGTCTGCAGTGGATACGACTGCACACTTGTGGCAGGTGACACAGGTGTCTGTGGTGGTGCAGTTGTAGTTGTAGTGGGTGTCAGAGGAGGGCATGCCTGGACAGTGTTGGGTGTCTGAGGACTCGCAATCCCCAATGTTTGCAGCAGCTTCTGGCTCAAGACCACATTAGTATGTTGTTGCAACCTCATTCCCAGACTGTTAACAAACAAACAAACAAAAAAGGGCCTAGTAACTTGAACTGGTTTAACCCAAAATGTTTACTTCTGCTGCCTAGAGTTGGCAGTACCAGTCATGCTACAGTTGTAGTGCATCACTAGCCTTGTTCTCAGTCCTCACTTGCAATACAGAAATGTGGGAGGAGGCCTGACGAATTTATCACATGAATGATGTAGCGGGTAGAGAGGAGGAATAGAGAACTTACCTGAATCTAGCCACATTATCTGTGTGTTCATGCACGCAGTTGTGCAATCGACAGTACACACAGCCATGTTCTGGCATTTTTTCTTGAATGAGAAGGCTTGAACGAAACCTGGCAAAAGGCTATCCTGGCATTTAGTATCACTTTGGAAGCCATTTTCCAGGGTGTACAGCAGTTGTCCAGGTAAGCAAGCAAGCATGATTTTCAAATGTACAGGTTTGTGCACACCTACAGTGGATGAGATTACAGTCGGACATTTACCAAGCATTTGTGGCACTTGTCCGACCAAAAATCGATATGTTCTGCAAAACTGTCCAAACGACCAATGCGCACGTGTAATAGCAACGTGAAGCCTGGGTGCGAGGTTAGCATGTGGCTATACTGCTAGCAAATGTAAATGTCTGTTGCGACATCCTATCATAAAGAGAAGTCTCACAGTGTCCGCCAGTGAACAGTCAGCCAAGCGAAGGAAAGTGAAGCACGAAACATACCAGAAATGGGTGAAGCACTACGATCGTGAGTGCCAGACGGTAACGTGGCTTGACTGCGAGACGGGATTCGAGGGAGGTGTGAAACTTGTGACGAAGCTGAAGTGTCGAGTGTGCACCAAGTACAGGGACAGGATTATAGGATGGAAGAATTTCCGCGACAAGTGGATAAGTGGAGTGGACTCAGTACGAACTACCAACGTTCTCGACCACACTAAGTCTGACCAGCATGTGTACGCTATGAACCTCCTCAGGAAAGAGCAAGCCCAAGCACAAGGTGCGAGTGTTGTTCCGATTGCGCAGTCACTCAGTTCTCTATCCGAAGATGAACGGAGAAGGCTGAGAATTTTTGATGGTAGATCAAAAGTGGAGAATGCCAGAACAAAATTGATTGTGCTTGGACAAGTTGTTACTTGTGATGTTTTAAAAACTGTAATGAACACAGATCTTGTCACCATGAATGCTAGTTAGTTACAAAACATTCTTGCCTCACCACTTTTGACTTGGGGTTCTTCTTGGGAGTCTTCTTAGCGGGGGGTCTTTTTAGCAGGAATCTTCTTGGGCACCTTTTTTGGAGCTTTGCTAGTTTGCTTAGGAGAGGATATTTTCCCTGCAAAAGGAAAAGATGACCACACTTACAAAAGTAACTGCACTGTAGTCTCGTGAAGAGCACCCACCCTCAAAAGCAATTAATTAAGAAACTTCGTGTTATACTTCACCGAAGGTTATTACAAGGCAGTGTTGTGTAGACGGACGCATCTAATGTGACATGCACCGTGAGCTACACTATGCTCACAGTGACTTGGTTCTGTTCAGAGTGTTGTTGTGCTGTCAGGCCTTGACTTTGAAACCACTGGTGGGTCCGTTGTACGGTATTGTTCATCTAATTATTTGCTTCGAGGGCATAAAGTCGCTGTAAACATGACATGACGTTAAATGCGGAAACATGCGAAAGAGCACGCTTACCGTGTGGCTATCGCAATGATTGCCCCACCCCTTACATCCCACCTCTTCCTGCTAGGATAACAATCATTACAAATAACTACTGGGACATACCCCTGAGGTTTGGGCAAGCTCTAACTATTGCCATAGGGCATGATAGAGATTGCTACGTGCAGTTTGAGTACAGTTGCAAGCAGCTATATCACGTTGAGAAATTTTTCAAAATAAATATAGGCCCTAAAGAGTTAATTAATAGCAAGGAGCGCCTAATAACCAGAGTTTACGGTATCACATGGCAGCTTATTAAACACATGACATTCATGGTAGCAGCATTCTAACTTAATCACATGAAGATGACATGCTAAGTCAACAATTTTCCACACAAATGTTACCAGGCTCTCTCCTCACTGCCTTTTTTTACTTAGGAAAGAGCCTCGAATGAGACTAGTAATTAACCACAAGGCAGGAGAGCAGTTAAACTGAAGAAAAGTTTTATAAATGACCTATAGAATATCTATAATTTTACCTTGCTGCTTCTTGGTAACACTTCCAGGTAAGACCTTCACAACTGCATACTTTATAGTATTATCAGCATCATAATATGGAGCTAACAATTCCGTGCCAGGATCAGCTCCATCTATACTTGCCAATGGTGTTTCATCCAAGTGCAGCAGTTCACTCCACTCGATGGAGTAGCTTTTCCTCCTCGAAGCGGACTTTTATGGTTTCTTCTTCAACTACAAACAGATGAAGCCAGCAAAAACGCAATTAATAACCAAGCAAGTCTGAACACGCAAAGAATATGCATATGCATAAATTACTGAGCACGGCTTTTTGCAACATATACGCACATTCCTCTTACCACCAAGTATTGGAGTAGGTAGCTAGGTGGTGTGGAAGTACGGTCACGGTTTTTACTAAACTTAGGGCAAGTCTCTTCGCCACTGGGGCAGCTGATTTCGCAGACCGGCGGCGTTCTCACCTGGGAGTGGTTTCTGTCTGAGGTATGGTTTCTTCAGAACTCGGCACGACCTCATCTTCACTGCATGTGACACTGCTGCTAACGTCTAGATCTGTGTGGAGAGTAGTAGACCTGATCATATAGCACACAGCCCAGAAACGCGCCCGCCGCAAAATTGCAATGTACCACGTGATAATCACATGATGATTAATTATCTTGTAGATCTAGAGCTACATGAGCTAGAAGTCATGGATTCAGATAGAGGATCAGAATCGCTAGAGCTAACGTCTGACATCAGTCCTGATCTAGACTCAGATGATAGCATGTGTTGGTCAGATGAATGTATCGACTTGACTGCTGAATCCGATCTAGAAACCACTGCTGCGTCTGATCTAGATATCGCCGCACAGAGCACAAATGGAGCAGACAGTGGCCAACTTCCGTGTGAATCTCAACCTGATTGGGCATTTGAGAGCGAAGAGTGGAAGCAGGCGCTCTACAGTTCGACAGTTTCTTGCTTTTGGTGCAGTTTATGTTAAGGTACTGAGTGAATTTACACTAGTGTAGTAAACAAAGTAAACTCGTATTTAGAAAACTGAAGTATGAGAAGGCAACCATGTATATATACCATATAATTTTAAGACCTTGCTCTCTTAATCACTTGCCGAAGTTGGAATTAGCTTTAGCTACGAATCTGAGACTGAACCATATTGAGCTGTAAAGTTGGTAAGCTGAGGATATATATGTTAGTCCTAGTGTCATGGTTTAAAGGCATCTGCTAATACACATTACATTGCCAGGTCTAACGTGTGCATAAATCAGATCTGTCTCATAATTTGGTGTAAATAAATTTATGTTACAGTGCACATGGCAGAGTTCAGTTGGATCACATTGAGAAAGTGTTATGTATAATCTGCGACAAGATTGATGTCATTTGGCAAAGTTCTGCCGGATGTGTACATAAAGTTTTGCATATCAGACCAAATCTGTCCCCACTACAGTGAGCAGTTGTTCATACAATAACACACATAGCTGTTTTGATTTCAGCTCCACAGCAGTGCAGTTAGTTACGAGATGATTTTTCCGAACTAGATTTGGTTATGATAATAGGAGTGTGGATTTGACGTCATCAGTAGGCTCTTTCTGCATATTTCTGAATGATTCTATGTATGTACCACCATCTTGCGGGGCAATGAATAGGAAAAGTATGTGGTGAGGGGTATTCCATGCACAAGCTTTAGCCTCCTTCCCAGGCCTCCCCCGTTTTACCTTCCATTTGCGTTCACTGGTCTTCCTCTCCCGTGTATTATTGTGAACGCAAACGGAAGGTAAAACAGGGGAGGCCTGGGACCGAGGTTACACAAGCTTGCTTGTTTACAGAGGTGGTCAGTCTAGGTTTCCTGGAGATATAAATGCTGGTCCTTCCACTGCCGGCCAAACCAGACAGGTAACTCAGTATTTCTCTCTTCTCAGATCAGAGGAGGTTGGATGGTTCGGTCAGGAATAGAATTGCATTCCTACCTCGCAGCCTCTTGTAGTCTCTCTCAATGAGGCTTCCAGCGCTCCTGCTTCTTGGTCCGCTCACCAATCTTTCTGCAAGAGGCTGTTGACTTAATCAAGTGGCGGTATCCAACTTGGCAAAGACTTTTCAACTTGTGGGGGATACGATTTTCTTGATTAGCTCATCTGGAACTGTCGCCATACCAGATGATAACGGGGCCTTTCCTGACCTTGACCCCCTCCTTCAGTGGACTGTTGAAGGTGATCAAGTTACCCACAACTTTAGGAGTCTCAGCTGAAGAGGACCTCGGCCCTGGCACGTAACTTCTACATACTCAACCTCGTCCATTTTGAGCACGCAGCACGTAGAAAAATTGGCTGAGAAAATTCGCAACAAACAACTTTTTGGCGGCTTTTGCAATCAGTGACCTGTAACCCCGCTTTGGCAGGGTAATTAGTGACCTAGGAGGATAAGATTCCAGTTAGAGTGCACTGTGACTGGCTATCGGTTTGAATTTGGAATTCTCAAAAACTACCTTCAAAGCCCACGGAAGACTATTACTTGTGAAAAATGGAACAAGTGTCTGAGGATACCGTACGAAGTCTGCTTGTGTTAGGAAAAACTTACCAAGAGATACCAGATGAGTTGCAGCAAATTTATCCCAGCATACACCGGGGACTTTCTGTCAGAAGTGTTAGACGTTACATACACGAACACAACCTTAAGGAGATTATAGAAGGAGACAAGAGGCTTGCGTTAGAAGAATCTGTTGAAGAGGTTAGCTGGAAAATAGAGGTATGTGGTTTAAATAATTAAACTTCAAAACATTGCGCAGGGTGGGGTTAGTTCCATGAATGCGGTAAATTTGTTTCAGGGTGTAAGTTGGAGCAGACTGGGAAGCAGGAGGACCACATTTCTCAACTTATGCTTCCTTCTCCACCAACGACACTCATACATATCCTGTGTCAACACGATTATTCTTCCACAGAGCATTTATCTACTCCATACAGTATGTGCGAGTAAAAGTCAAAAACAGTTACACTGTCTCTTATAAAGTTGCTGGCACCGTATGCTGTGGACAAATAATGTACTTCGTCATTATAAAACAAGAAGAAACTTCACTTTTGAGAAGATTTTTAACACTAAGCATTCCTGCTGAATTCCAGCCAGTGTTTTCAATTATTGTACCTGTACAGTGTTCTGGTACAATAGATTATCATGGCGTACGGTAGTACACCATATGTACACCAATTTGCGATTGTACAATGTGCGTGCCGCATTCTGTACGTAAATATTGAGCAACATTTGTATGTAACTTGTATAGAAGTCAGTAAAAAAACAAAAACTTTTCTCTGCTTGGAAAATAGCAATACTTTAGGTCACATGCAATCCATTACACTCCAGTGACTGGTTCCAGCTGCCAACTGCTTCATCACTTATATCATTGGTCAGTTTGGGTTGATTATAGCTACCATGGCATTAGCTACACAACTAATAGAACACCTTTCTGGTCAGCTCTGAGCAGCTAACCTTCCTGGGATTTTAGAGCTATGGCAATAAGTTAAGCTTGGCATGCCATCGTCATCATCATGCACTTGGGTCACCATGACCAGTGTTGTCATTACATCCTAGCAATGGAACGATGGCCCTAAGAAACTCATCCATACCTTTGATTGGTGTTGTATCAGCATATGCTCTTTCCGACCGGCACAATGGACAGCTGCGTGCCATCCCTTCTTCCCCCTGGTACCAACTGTCGACACATGTCTGGCACCCCAACAGCCATTTACAACACCTCACAAATATGATTGGGGGGGGGGGGGGGGGGGGGGGTTATGGGTGATGAACGGCAGATATGGCATTGAAATGTGTTGTAGAGATGCCTATGTAAGCCAGGTGGAATCTTCATGTGGCTGGAGATTTGTAAGAGGCTTTCGAGATCTTTACGGATGTGCTTTACCTCCGATAATATCTTACCCTATGAGATATTAGGTGAAATACATGGCCAGTAAGTACTTCACACTACATTAAAATAGCTCAGATATGGGAAATGATCACTTCACCTACCTTGAGTTCCTGAACTGTCTTCAATTTCAAGTCCGTCTGCAGTAACTAATGTATACTCTTCTCCCCACCTTTTCTGCACGGCGTTCCTTATGTAGTTCACATTGGAAGTTGACTCCGTAACATCAACAAATGTTTGGCCGTGGTTAGCAAACTCACACTTTCCATTCGCACTTGCATACTGAATATCATGTAACACAACACACTGTTAGTATTGTCTTTGTCCTTATCCTTACTTTTAGTTTATCATCGTGGTGGCCACAATCAGCTGCACAGGGGAAGGGGAGATGATACTCACCCTCCGGCAATCCCCAATGCATCCCCTCGAAGTGGCATTGCGGTTGCTTCTTCATATAAGAACCCCGGAATAAAATGAGGTTCAGTAGCATGCAGGAAGTAGTATGGCAATATATGGTTATGTAGGTATTGCTGGTAATGCTGGTAATGCTGGTAATGCTGGTAACGTAGGTAATGCTGGTAATTCTAGTAATATAGGTAATGTAGGTAATGCTGGTAATGTAGGTAATGCTGGTAATGCAGGTAATGCTGGTAATTCTAGTAATATTGTAATGTAGGTAATGCTGGTAATGTAGGTAATGCTGATAATGTAGGTAATGCTGGTAATGTAGGTAATGCTGGTAATGTAGGTAACGTAGGTATATATTGCTGGTAATGTAGGTAACGTAGGTATATATTGCTGGTAATGTAGGTAACATAGGTAATGCTGGTAATTCTAGTAATGTAGGTAATGTAGGTAATGCTGGTTATGTAGGTAATGTAGGTAATGTAGGTAATGTAGGTAATGCTGGTAATGAAGGTAATGCTGGTAATTCTAGTAATGTAGGGGTAAGGTAGGTAATGCTGGTAATATAGGTAGTGTAGGTATTGCTGTTAGGAACTAAATTGTACATCTACATCATAGGATTTCGTGACGATGAGCAAGAGGAAAGGAGTGTACTATCCGGGATCTGATTTCTTTTCAACTTGGTTGCTGAGGTGATCTGTGACGAGCCCTCAAGTTCAGGGTACCTCATTGACTTGACTCCCTCTAACAGCAATAATACCAGGTACAGAAGATTTTTATAATAAAGATGTTGAGTAACATAAACTTTCTTAGAGTGAGTCTAACTGTGCCATGGGTGTCTCTATTCACTAGACTGGACTAGTGAATTGACCTTTAAAATTAAGAGCTCCTTTGACCTCCGTAATCAATAATTAATTGTGTGTTATATTCCTTGTCGTTGCTTTGGTAAAACAGGCTATACTAATCATCTCCATGGAAACTCTTGTTACATCACAGCTTCCATGGCAACCCCTGAAACACCGTAGGGTGTTATTCTAGAGTCAGTTTTTTAATGCATGCACACAGAACAATCTACCACCCTGTTAGCTATATAAGTAAACATGTTCCATGAATAATCAACTACCTATGAAGAATGCAAATTGTTGTGCGAAAATTCAATGCTCATAATTATATGGTAGAATGGAGAAACAGTTGCATACATGGCTTATTGCTGTAAGAGTCACATACAACAAACCACAAAGCAGCTGTATCTGCTTTAGTTTACAGCCTCACCATATCTTATCTAACATTAACTTGGAGCCAAGAGACTCCCGGCAAAAGCTAACTGATGTATTTTCTGCTTGGCTAATTGGTTCCACTTGGAATCTGTATCATCTGTTGAGTGTTCCCATGGTTACTAATAAATAAAAAAAAACCCACATGAATGTAAATTACATAGTTCACTGCAATACAACATTACCTTGGAGCCAAGAGACTCACTAACTGATGTATTATCTGCTTGGCTAATTGGTTCCACTTGGAATCTGTATCATCTGTTGAGAGTTCCCATGGTTTCTAATAAGAGGCTCTCAAATGAGAACATGAATGTAAATCACATAGTTCACAGTTCTATCCTGATTAGGTATTTCTTAAATTCCCCTTTCCCCCTTTTGCCAATGAGATCATCATTCAAGTGTATCGATCTAAAGTGCTCCCTGTAATACATTAGAGCTGTGTGTTTGAGTTGTTACTGCAAAGAGATTGCAATTCTTCGCCACATTCATGGTAAGTCCTATGGTTATGAGTAGAGTGATACACAAAGAAACTCAAAGGACAAAAGATATCATTTATGAATTTATATCACTGCAGTAGCTTAAAATGGGTCCTATGGCTTGAGAGAGAGCTCAGGTTGAACTGCACGTTAAGTGGTCCTGAGTCAGATTTGCAGGTTTTTGCAGCCATCCTATTCAACCATTTGCTTATAAAAAATAGGTGGCTGCAAGTAGCTAATTACAGAAGTTTGACATTCAAGCTTGCTCATTAGTTAAATTGTCTTTCTATCTATAGGCTGTTTCTTCACAGCAGAAAGTACCAACAAAAAGGCTGAGTTCATGAAGTGTCTGAATTCATCATACAAGCTGGCCTGTCTCCAATGCAGCTTCTCAGACAAAGAGCTCGGGGAATACCTCCAATTTAAAAAGCGTAACTCGTCCAATGTCGACAAAAAGTACGCCATAAAAAAAATGGGGCAACAAGCAGACGGCACTTGGGTTTTGTCCAGCAATGTTCACCTCTCTTCCTCGGGAGCACAGATATCGATGGAAGACAGCAAATACATCTTAGGCCATGTCTTCAGTGGGCAAGGCATGGCATGTGATGGTGATCAGTGCACCATTGAGTTGCAGCTGACAACTGACCTGTGCAAGGGGCGGCACATTGCGTAGTGCACAGCTATATGTTTCTTGGGCTAAAGACTAAAGCATCGACCGAGTAATAAATTTTCAGTCTTCTTATGTAGTGTGTATCTCTAGTGGCAAAATGAAGTTGCTATAGTATACATATACGGTTTGTAGAAATGTTTGGCGATTTATATTTACTAACCAGTTTATTGCAGCTACATACACCATGAGCTGCTTCAAATTTGTTTATGTGTGTGTGCGTTGGTCACGAAAGTTGAGGCTTTTGGGGTAGGGATCTTGTCTGCCACCCTTATGAGCCCAACAGGAAGTTAAGTTTCATATAGGGGCTGTTTAAATTATGCTGATACAAATGTATGTTAATAGTACAAACACCACATAACAACATGTGTATGTTGTGTTTGCCAACAGTAGTTACGATTAGTAATTATAATTAGCAATTACAGTACTGATTACTTCTACATAGAGTTGCATTGACTTGCTAAAACTGCTGGTCATTAGGGGAGTTAGCTTTGTGATCACAATAGCTAGGATTGCGGGTTTAGGGGAGTTACCTTTGTGATCACAGTAGCTAGGAATACGGGTTTAGGGGAGTTACCTTTGTGATCACAGTAGCTAGGAATACGGGTTTAGGGGAGTTACCTTTGTGATCACAGTAGCTAGGAATACGGGTTTAGGGGAGTTACCTTTGTGATCACAGTAGCTAGGAATACGGGATTAGGGGAGTTACCTTTGTGATCACAGTAGCTAGGGATATGGGTTTAGGGGAGTTACCTTTGTGATCACAGTAGCTAGGAATACGGACCAATTCCGACCTGTAGTCCACTACAGAAAGGGCAGGATCACTCTCCACCTAAGGCTTGCCTTCAGGAGTCCATCTATTTTTTTCCACTGTTTTCACATAGCTATGTGTGTTACTAGTAGTGCAATACAGTAGTATTTATGTGCCTGCTAGTTTCTGTGTTGCTTAGGTTTTTCCTGTGTCATTCTTTGTCTTCGTTTTGCATACAATGTGTCTTTTTTTAAAATCAATGACTGCTTTACCCAGTGGTTTTCTAGGTTTTATTTGCAGTTTAACAGTGGTTATTAATAGTACATTCTCTCATTCTTATTGGATAATTGTTTCTTTACAACCAGGCAGTGGTCTCCGGTATAGGACCAAAACATCAAGATTACAATACTAGCGTGGTGTACCCACAACTACAGAAACCTTGTAGTCATGGCTTATCTGGGCAACATGGGACCAGGGGAGGGGGTGCCCATAACTTAGAAAATGCCCGTAACTGAGAAACTTGTATATTGTGTACAGTCATGTACCCAACATTTGTCATTAAAATAAGGCCTCTTAAATTTAATTTCCTGTTTGTGGTCCTACAAGTGATTGAAAATGACCAGGTAACCAATATTTATAATGTCCCAAACCCAGTTGTACTGGCAAAAAGTAGGCACTAAAGCAGAGAAGCCAGAAGGGGGTGAAAGCACTGGGTGCAGACTATGTAAACATTGTGGTTGCATGCTGAGTGCAGAGTTTACACAAGTCAGCAGCACTGACCATCACGTACAGCTGATTAGGATCAAGAATTAAATTAATTTTGTGCGGCCAAGTAGCTATAGGTTAGACACCCAGTACAGATTTTTACGAGGTTTTGACAACGGCAGCAGTTAACATAATTACCGATGCAAAGCCAAGGCAATTATGCTAACTGCTAAGGTTGTCAAAACCGAGGGAAACCTGTACTTGGTATCTAACTTAGACCACCAAGAGAGGTGTTGAAGTTGCTCTGGGTATTTTAGTGAATATATGGCAACACATAAGAATGTTGCTCATATCACTCTTATATAGTGGTGTTGCCTAGGTAACAGGTTATATATCCCTCCCTGGGGTGTGGTCTTGCACTTTGTGTCGGCTACACCTGACACCAATGTGTAAAACGACCATCCCCTAGGGAGGGATAACTATTTTCAGACGAGGACAGTGACTCCATGAGCGAATGTGGATCAGTTGGCAGCGCTCCTAAGGACGACAGTGATGGTCGGGAGGAAGAGTAAGTTGAATATCTGTTATTATGGTTATGTTTGGGTTCTAGGAGTGTACGTTTATAATGGATAGGCTTAATCAGTGACTCATTAGGCTGTGGAGTGTGCGTCTTTTATGTCTTTTAGATCTTAGCACTTCTAGCACGTAATTACATGTAAAACGGGTAGTGGACGGGCATTCGGATACTACGCCACCATTTTGGGTGGCAATGGAGTGGTATTAGCCTCATTCCTAGGCCTACCCCGTTTTTTGTTCTTCGGTTTGCGTTCAATATAATCACGGAGGCAGAAGAGCGCGAAAAACGGGGAAGGCCTGGGAACACTTATCACGTGAATGACATCAGGTGGACCGAGGTGGACGTAGGGGGGGAGGGGCACAACCACAAATATGTTTGCGCCCACACACTCGTTCTCGAGACTGACGGGAAACTCAGTGTAGTAAGCGACGATCGGTCAGTGAGTCGAGCGGAGAGTTCTCGTGTATTCTTGAACGCGCGAACGTCTGGGATACTTTTTGAACCTGCCGAAGCATAAAGCTGGCCGGATCTTTGCATGCCCTCCACGTAGCCTCTTTATTAGGCCCTTCCCACCGTTTGGTAAAGCCCGCGAACGAGCCTTTGCATGTTTACCTTCCATAAATACACCAATACTGGATACCTAAGTGTCAAAGATACTAAAAATAAAGTCAGCAAACATTCTGAATTACATAAGTGTCAAATGATTTATAAATGGCACAAGTGAGTCAGCAAACATTGTCAGCATTGAGGGGATATAAAAGAAAGCACATTTACATAAGAATCAGTGAGAAAGGTAACTGGAAAAGGCATGGAATCACTAAGTCATAGCTGGACACAATGGCTGAAACACTCCTACTTGGAAACACCAGTTCAAGGGCCAGATGCCAAGCGAGTTAAATTTTCAGATGTTCATGAGAGTTTGATGGCACAGTTTCCATCTGAGTTGATTACCAAGCAGACGGCCTCACATGCAATCCAGGAGGCTTTTCCATTTACACAGCAGCAGCGGTTAGGACGGGAGAAGAACACATACATTGTAGGAATACAGTCACCGGTGCAAGTACATCCTAGCGACCCTGTAGATGTTTTGCAGGCTCAAAACCAACAGCTCACTGAGAGAGTTCACCAACTGGAAGCAAGAATTCGCGAGCTTGAAGAGCAGACATCACAATCAACGTCACTGGTCTGTCAGGAAACCCTTCTACCATCCATGACTCAAATGCATCCAGACCCAACTTCAAATATTATGCAGCAGATGGACAGTCTGTTGCAGAATGGCTGTCAGATTATTCATGGTCCCGAGTTTACATTGGATGCTGTCATTGGTGAGGTGCAATTGCACTCGATGTCTATCAGTTGTTTTTCCAGCTTGGGAACACAGATAGAAACAAATCAGATGATGAAACTTCCGTTGAAGAAAGGAAAGCCATCATGTCACTGTGTACAGTCCTGAATGCAAGATCCCAGAATGCAAAGGGTTTGCAGCTCCTCTTGAGCATCATGCTGATAGCCCGAGCTACAAGCAAACAGGTAAGAAATGCATGTAAACAAAGAACACATAAGCATGCCAACATGTCAGCCTCATCCCCCCCCCCCCCCAACCTTTTTGCTCGTCAGTTTACGTCCAATATCATACACAGAAACAGGGTAGCTACTAGCTACTATACAAACTGTAGAAAACGAAAAATGTGGGAATGATGCTCCAAACACATCTAAGTATTCATGATTACTACAAACAGTACACTGCTGCTTTATTCCACTGTAGGCATTTGCTGTACTAAACCATGCTGGTGTGTGCATGTCTTATAACAGAGCATGGCAATACCTGCGGCAACTGACAACCGAGGCTCGGTATTTGGAAGTTGTTAGGGGAGGGCATTGGATATGGGTGTATGATAATGTCAACATCCATCGGAAAGTTAGGCATGAACGTGAAGGTGAGCCCTAATGTGTGTTTTTGTTTTACATAACCTCTTTGAGAGTAAACTAAATACATAGAAAATTTTCAGAATGCTTTGCCTAAGTATCTAGTGTCTGCTATAGTTATTAATAAATTTAGTTTTTTCAATTCAACAGATAAACATTCTACAATGCTCAACCTGACAGCTCGCCTAGCAGTAAACATCAGGCATTTACCAGAGTGGGAGATTGACTGGGAAGACACCACTCCCCAGCGCGATCCGGCTACATTGACCATCACAGATATTCTACCAACAGAAAGTGATGGCCAGGAGCTGAAGAGGTGAGCGGTGCAGTATGTGATGGATTTTTTGGTGAGGGAGTTTAGCTGTTTGGGGCATCTAAAGTCACTCCTACCAGATGAAGACATTCCACACATTGTCAGCAAATCCACTGTTGTGCCAATGAAAATGTTATTTAAAGACGAAAAGTACAAAGCAGAAACAACTGACATCTTGGCCAGACTGGTTGTGGATGCACAGCTTTCAGGAAAACCAGAGGTAAAGTATGCTAATGTAAACAACAAATACTTGGCATTGAATTCTGTGTTGCCACATGTAGATGCTTGTAGGAGATCAGCTGACTTGCAAAGTCATTCGGGGTGCCAAGCAATGGAGAGAGTCAGATATATCACGTAAAGAACGCCTAGCATGGGCACTTGAAGTTCCAGGTATAATTTAATATAATAATCTCACAGTAACTGTAGTAATCGCAACAGCTCTGCAACCTTTGACAGGTGACTTTCATTTCCTATGGGAATGTTTGAAGGTGTTACTAATGATGTTTTGGGGCTCACCTATTCACATTGGTTCACTCTGCATCCTCCGAGAGTTTGTCTGTAGGGTGCAAGTGGACAAGACTGGAAAAGTGTTTAATGTCTGTGATGAGTTCGTAGTTCACGCCTTCAAAAGCCACCTCCTTGCAGCAATCTGTACACAGCTGAAACTCCAGTCTCTCGACAGCCCCATTGTTCACGATTGAAACCTGCAGTGGTTGGAAACAACAGCAGAAGCAATTGTCACCCAAAATCTGTACCCAACTACATCCACTGATACTGTGTATGGTCTGCACCGATCGTTCCTACATATAGCATATCTATATGTGGACTTAAGAAATGCTATTCGTTATGAATATGGAGAACACATCATTCGTCACTGGAAATGGTGGCTGCCAAGATTTATAGCTACTGGTTGCAGGAACTATGCAATTGAGGCAGCCAATCTCATTGCAAACGTTACAGCAAAGTTCCCAAAACATGTGGCCTACCTCACAATCCACAATCGCACTGTTAACATGGATGGAAGGCGTGGTCATGGCAAGCCAATAGATCAGCTCATGGAGCACTACAACCTGTACGTACGACCTTAGAGCAATGCATAGTATATAGCATAATAATTACATGTATCCCCTTCTTATTCTTTCAGAGTCCTGAAGCAAGCTCTACGCTCCAGTGGAGCCAATGCCACTGAGAAGCATATTGAAGATGTGTCGCTTTGCAGCATGTTTCTTATGGAAGCATCTAAAAAGGCAGATACAGAGTTTGGTGTCACTTCGCGCTCAACCAAGCATACCATTCGTGATGCTTCTGCTGATGTTAGGAAGATGGCAATGCATTTGATAGAGCACAAGGTCATTGTACAAGCAACAGGATGTACCTCCCCAGCATTCAAAGATGTCACAGAAGATGGTTTCAAGAAGATGTCCCAACCACGTTGGCTCAAACAGGTTCTCACAGAGGCTGCAGCTCTTGCTGATGATGAAACAGAACACCCGCTGCAGGGTGAAATTGAACTGGGCTATGAAGTTCATGATGTCGTTTAAGATACATGTACAGCTCTTTCCTTTGTAACTTTGTGATAGTATCTTACCTGTTTTCTTTATAATTATGCACACCTGGCCACCTAAAGGTTACTGTTTTTGTATGTGGAACTGAATATATGACATTGTATATCAGTATACAGTCAGCACACTATTATAATACAATCACTTTTTCCGATGTTTCTTAGGAGGAGGAGGTGCTGATGACACAACATGCCATATCACCTTAAACACCCTCTCATGGTGTTCAGGTCGTAGTAACAAAACACCGTTCAAGTCACTCTTGGATTCAATGAAAGGAGCCTTCAAACACAGCTCTTCAATTACAGCATCAGAGAGAATAAAGTTACCACCAAGAATTCTAAATCCAGGGCACTCTTCAAGAATTTTATCCTTATCTTTAAGTAATCCTTCTCTAACCATTTGTTCCATATTCTTGTTAACATCACGAACTGGTTTGGACTTTCTGGCCCGCTTCAATGAAGGTGGCACTAACACATCCAACCTGGCAGAGAGTACCTTGCCCCCAGTGCAGTCATCACAGCAAGCTGCATTTCCTTGAATTGACTCTTTACTACCTAAACTAATCAACAGTTGTTGACGACGGCAATTCTCCTTACATGCATCACCACAAAATTGACTAAGTGAGGGATCTTTGATTTGTTTTATCTGTCTGCTGGTATACAGCAGATGGGCACGTGCAGGAGCACCATTTCTCCCAGCACGACCAAACATCTGCCTAAGCAAAAAAAATCTAACCATAACAGCGTATGTAAAATATGGTACATTTAGTAATTTATTAACCTGATACAACTGGGACAAGGTTGCAGGAGGGCCATTTACGACAACCAGCTCAATGTCAGGAATGTCCATCCCCTACATTAAAAGGGGGCACATGAACATGGCATTGTCTCTACAAAGCATACAAGTGTACCTACCATCCCAAAGGCAAGTGTAGCACTAAGGCACCTCAGTTCAGAGGATGGTGATCTGAAGGTGGACTGGGTGAACAATTTTGTTTCCTCTGATTGTGAAGCATGGTACATGCTGACTGAATGTTTGTGTCTTGCCAATGTGCTTAGTGATCTGAATACTTTGTATACTTCATCTTTGGTCTGGGAGAATATGACCGTTTTGGGAATCATTGCACTGTAAAAAGGTTTAGGTTACTTCAACCATATTTTGGTCACCTCAGTTGCATTCCTTTTGTGTGTGTGATAAAGTAAAGTTCAAGAAATGTTTACAATTTGAACATAGTGTAGTTGAGAAGCTTCCCTCTTTTGCTAAATTAGTATCCCCTTTCAGAAAGTCTATAATTCAGCATTTCTGGTGAGGTTTCTTTCATCTTACACATCTGCCCCTGGTTGTGGTAAAAATGCCAGGAGTGTAGCCAACTAGGTCTTCTGAAAAAAGACACTAGCTAACGTAACCAATGAAAAAGCTCCTCAATGGACTTTCAAGAAAACCTACTTGGTAGCATTCCTTGGTCACAGTGATGCAACTAAGACAACCTAAAAATGTGCTTGAAATAACCCAAGTGTTTTTGCAGTGTGTGAGCTCATCTGTACTAGCCATTAGATGTGCTATTTGCCCCAGATCTCTCTGTAGGAACAGGCGCAAACACCATTATACATGTAAATGACACAGCTACCCGCTTGCATATAAACTTGCCTTCATTCCCACACGCTTGTGGACAAGTAAATATTTGGTCTATCCAGTTGCCTTTTAACAACAACTGGCTCCTTGAAATGGAGGGAACTAACTATTGCTCCTTCAATCTCAGGTGGAGCAGATGCTGTTAAAGCCATAAAGGGGCAGGAGTCAAGGCCAGCAATCCCCCTAGTCTGGAAAATGATCTCCGAAAATCACTCCCCCTATATGAAATCAGTTGCAGGAATACATGTTATGATAACAGTTCTGCTAACACAGATGTTAACTGAATCCTACCACTCAGGGATGCAGTGGGCCTCATCAATGGCTACCACTGCAAGTTCCTTTCCAAAGCCCGAACTTTTGAAGAGCTCTCTCCATGGTAGGGAAACAGCAGATTCCGGTGACATTAGAACTAAAAATTCATATTACATACATGTTGTCCGTGCAATTAATGTATAGTCCATCCTCTTACATACCAAATTGAAACTGCCCCATAACAGCCTCATCAAACCTTTTGCTACCTTTAACTCGTATTGCAGGTATCCCAGCATCATTCAATTGCTTAACCTAAAGTCCAAATAGAAGCTGTTGTCAACTCGAGTAAGCATTTAGCTGGCAAACAACTGCATGGGGCTGGGTTGAGACCAGCTGGTTACCTACATGCACGAAACGTACCTGCTGATCCATCAAGCCATTAAGTGGACTAATCAGCACACCACCTGCACTCAGTGCCATTGCCAGCGGAACAAGATAAATACACAAAGATTTCCCTGCCCCTGTAGCCATCCTTACTAGTACATCCCTGCCATGGAGTACCGGCATCAGGGCAGCAAGCTGCCCTGGGTGAAAGTCAGCAAACTTGAAGTGCTTGGTTAGTACATCTCTTGCCTTCCAGTAAGCTACACAACTCACACCCTCTACATCACACAGGTCATCCGTAAACTCTGCAAATGGCAATCTGCTCTAGAGCACAGCCGAGTACTCATGTTCACTCACAACGTGCACTCAAATGGATTCAAACTGACCAGTGAATTTACGTGCACAGTTTTGAAACAGCCAGTAAGAATCAAGAACATTTATTTTGAGACATAAAATTTGAGACATAAAATTTGAGACATAAAATTTGAGACATCGAGTAGGCCTATGTGTGGCCAGGTCTACATTTTCCACTCACGCACACACACGCATACACACAATAAGATTACTTGGGCCCTCAACCAGTGTTACCATAAAACTGATAATTTGGAAATCACTGTCCAAGGGGTGTTAGCTAGCAAGTTATCTAGACTTTTTGCATTTGTCTACACATGAAGTGAAACTAGACAGACTACTGCCATTTGCAAAATCGCGCTCCAAATGGACCTTTGAGTACAATGGGGTGGTTTGCAAGTTTATTTGTTTCAGTAAGCTGTAGGCCTTTTGAGACATTGTACATTCAAGGTTAAAATGTAAACTAGTTCTTGTGCTTACGTGAAAGGAGATACCACTCTAGCCTCGTTCCCAGGCCTACCCCGTTTTTTGTTCTTCGGTTTGCGTTCAGTATAATACACGGAGGCTGAAGAGCGCAAAAAACGGGGAAGGCCTGGGAACACTTACCACGTGAATGACGTCAGGTGGACGCGAGGTAGACGTAGGGGGGGAGGGGCACATGTGTGTGTGTTCATGTATGTGTGTGCATGTGTGTGTGTGCTGGGAGAGAGGGAAGGTTTAAAATTACCACCAATATTTTGGCCTATGCAGTATGTTGTAATAAATGATGTTTCCTTTTAGGGCGACGTATTATGATGATGACCATGCACTGCCTGTGTTTCAGTCGTAGATGATTCATTGATTGTCCAACATGGTACTGTTTCAGCAGTAATCATTGAGTCAAGCAAGGTGACAGAAATTAGTGGACAGAGAATCAGGAAGTCCGACCTAAGTTTTCGGGGTGCTAATCTTATTTTGGCCACTGTAGTGGAGGATGTAAGTGTCTTGGTAGAGTAGTGCTAGAAAGTTGATCTGTTTGTGATAGTGACAATGGTATCTATTTGTATAATGATTATAATAGCACACCTGAGAGTACAGTTTTAGCATATCTGGTAATTTAAATTATGTAATCCTTAGACTAATAAGTTTCAATACTTTCACTCACATATAATATTATGAGAGTGCAATTATTTCCGAATTGCACTCATTGACAAATCCATGTGATTACCTATACTAATTGTACAAGCAATAGTGAGTACAATTTGGCCCTGTAAGTACCAGGGCAAGGACTACTTCATGTTACAAGTTACCAGTTAGCGGATCATGTAGGAAGAACGGCATCTCGACACAAATGACTCACTGACTGACCCTAGAAACCCCAGATGAACCTATAAACCCTAGTAAAGTCACAAATGACAGCAAGAGAGTGACTCTCTAGATCAGCCTTTGGCCTCTTCCTAGTGAACGGCACCCAGCCTGCTAGAACAGAGGTGCAAAGCTGCAGCGATCGTTTCTCATTAGGAAGAGGCCGAAGGCCAATCTAGAGTTTCTCCATTGCTATGTTTTGTAACTTGTAACAGGAATAGCCCTTGCCAAGTACTAGCTAGGTAGGCCAATTATTTCAATGTTTTGTAAACACATGCTACCATTTTCTCATTCTTTTATGAAAATTCCCCAATGATTTGCTATTTTTGGCCAAAAATATACATGGGAATATGACAATTTAAACAATAATGTGTTTATAGGCTATTGTATCCTAAGTCCTTCTCCATGTTTATGTAAACAGTAAACCACAAGTACTGAGCACATGGTTAAAGATGGCGACTATTGCCGACAATCGAGTATACCATGTTGTGAAATTCCCAGAGACAGCTAAGGCTTAGATGTGAGCTTTTAATATGCATGTCACTAGCACAATGCCATGAGTGTGTGTACCTTGTACATACCCAGGACTGAAAAGGTTGCTCATGGAATGCAGTGCACACAAGGGAGAGAGATTCCACCCAGCAGGCAAAGTTATCCTGATATGTTCCACATTGATATGAAAAAGCTGGTAAATATATGACGTTAGCTACAAGCATCACAAGTTTTCTCTTCTACAGAACATTCTTTGATAGGAAGCAAGTACTAAAAGGACAAAAATGCAGAAAAAATATTGAAATCTAACTTTCAATACTGTAATTCGCTCATTCTATTGTTGTTACTAACAGTTGTCCTAAAAAGCAAGCATAATACTTGTAAATCAAGTGAAAGGAAGATTATTTCCGGTTCCCAAGAGGACTGGTAGTCTGAGTACCCCTCACATAAGGTGAGATATTCCTTACTCTATAATGTATATATATGTTCCACGCAATCTGAGAATTTGCGTAATCTTCAGAGTGTGTTGCGCATTCTCAGAATCCCGAGATTGAGCAGGCAATCTGGAGATTGCGTAACACATATGCGCAATCTGGAGATTGCATTACACATGTGCACAATCTCAAGATCGCATGATTTGCATGTGTAATCTACGAACTTTGCCTGTACGCCCGACAGTAAGTGATCTACTATCTACTGTGTAGCTCGCAGGATGGAAGACATCCTGATAAATGGCGTCTGCCTCCATAGGAGGCATATCGCGATCTGGAAGAGTGAGTAATGCTGTGTATTGATGAGCATCGGCAGAGGAGTAGGTCGCGTTCAAAGTTTGCCTGTCAGCTTATATGCCACATGCTACTGGTTCAATCGAGTGTATACTATCTAATCGTGTCGGCGACACTGTCAGCCAACTTTTGCGTGTATTATTGGTCATTTTCAGGAACACAGCAGGTACCCGTGTTTCCACCGTTGTAGCTTATCCAGACTTTACTAGCAGGTCTCCTGATTATGTCCTGACCAAGCTAAGTCAAACTATCACTGCCTGAACTCTGCTATTTTATAAGATATAACGCAGTGAATCAACACTGCACAAAGTTGCCATTTTTTAGTAGCTTCTCTCATAACCACAAGATGGTTTCTGCACATGCGTGTCGGGGTAAAAGAGATTGCACGAAATGTATTGCGCAATCTCGGGATTCTGAGAATGCGCAATGCAATCTCGAGATTGCGTAAATTCTCAGATTGCGCGGTACATAGATACGAGTGCTTACAGATTTGTGCATCTCAACTTATCCAAGGTCAAGACCCATGCCGAGGTCTCACCGACGCAGTCACAGCTCACTTGTTTCAGTAGTATATCGGTTATTTAATGGTTAGTGCAAAGTCATCATGCTGCGTTATCACGTGCAAATCGGTCCCTGGCTCTCCCCCTCCGTTTTTATTTTTTGTCGGGGCGAGGGGAGAGCCTGGGAACGAGGCTAGTTTACTTATATGTACAAATTATTAACACTGACGAATGTAGCAATCATTTAGCAGCGTACATTGTTAGGCATACATCTTAACACTTAGGACCTGAAGCACCAATATATTGGCACACGGGCGGTACACGTGTAGCGTGATGTATTAATTGGTGTGGGAGAGCATATGCAGTAAGTAGCGAAGCCAAGTGAGCTTGTAGGGTAAATCCCTGCATGTTGAGAAGTGTAGACCACACCTTTCCACTTACATCATTCTTGGGAAGGGCAGGAAAGGGCGGTGCTAGTTCGTGATCAATCGTGAAATTTGAGATGGATCTTCAAATGCAAAGGTTTTTCTTGAACAGACTGATAAATTTAATTTCCACATTAATAAACGGTAATAATTTTCACGTGCAAAGTGTTAACCAATTTGTTCATACCTACCCCTCCATACATACAAGATTTCTTCTTTTTCTGCTGGTGTTTGTATTGTTGCCCTAAGTAATATATTTAGATAACAAATAGTCGACATTGCATACTCTAGGATGTTACAATAAGCATGAATTGTAGCAAATGAAAGAAGTGTGCTAACTATGTATTATATCTGCGTCTGGAACTCTTCTTGCATGCGTGTGTACAAGTGACCAGTCCCACAAGGGAGTGAAGTACACATGTGAATATCTGGACAATTAACAGTAACCTATGCAACTTTCGTCTCAACAATTAATACGTTGAGACTTAGATTGACATAAAGAGGAAATGGGAATTTCCAGTCTAAGAAAACCAGAATTAACAGTTGGCTTATCGAGGAGGTGGGGTTAACTCACTGCATCGCTATACAAGATTTAAGGTGTGATTTTTAGCTAGTGCAGTCATTTTCTCAATAGCAACAATGTCTGATAGCGAGGCAGTAATGGATACAGCCAGAAGTGAGAGCAGCAATGAGACTTGATGAGAGCAGAAATGAGAGCAGAAATGAGAGCACTGCATTCTATGAACAACCTTATCTCAAGGTTTTTGATGGCAACAATCTCCTCACGCCTATGATTCATCCTCATCTGGATTTGTCCTCACTGGATGATGTAGGTACCATTTTTGCACATGCGTACGTAGTGTGTGGAATGCTACCTGTAAGGATTGCTTTTCCAAGTTTGGTATGCTGCTTGATGGAGGATTAAACCAGGGATGAAGCCAGCAGAGATGAAGCAAAAAGACCAAAGAACTCTACACCCGATAGCGGCCAAATGTGCCCGCACTTCGCTTCCGCTATTTATCGTGATCGCTGTGCCTTTTTGGACTTGGAGTTAGTTATTACGTGTAACAGGAAGTCAATCGAAGCATAATTAGCTGCGGTGTCCTATAGGGACTTCCCCTCAAAATCCCATTCGAAGTTTGCCTGCTGATCGTAGTTAGCCACAGTACAGCTTATATCCACACGCTACTTGTTCTATCGTCTATATACTATCTAATCGTGTCAGAGACAGTTGAAACGTACCTTCGCTGAAACTGTCTGCTAACTTTTGCCGTGTATTATCGGTCATTTTCAGGTACACAGCGGGTACCTACGTTTCAACCGTTGTAGCTTCTTCGGACTTTACTAGCAGATCTTCTGACTACGTTCTGAGTAAAGCAGGTTTGTTTTCAACTAAGCTAAGCCTAACTATCATTGCCTGAACTCAGCTATTTCACAAGATATAACGCAATGAATCAACAGTTCACAAAATCGCCATTTTTTATTAGCTTCTCTCGTAACCACGCGATCGATTTCTGCGCATGCGCGTAGGGGTTAAAGGGTTAAATGCAGGCAATTACGTGGAAAATAAATTTTAGTAGGATATTATAGCCTGTTGTGTTATGCTATTTCACCTGTTGTGTTATGCTATTTCACCTGTTGTGTTATACTATTCTCACCTGTTGAAATCTGTGTGTGAGTGTAGCATTCTTGATCGAGGAATTGCAAATTCATACTGTGTGTGCACGTGTGTATATATGCGCTGCGGGCTGCTTACGTGTATTGTGCGTGACCGCACCTTACATTTTTTGTGTGCGTTATGCCGTAATTATGAGCGCCGATTGAACGTACGCGTGCACGTAGTGGCGTAACCTCGCATAAATTTACTATGCACTACGACTACCATTTACGAGAACCTACGTGCTCATTTCTACATGGGATGCTGCTTTCCATGTAACACGTTATTCCAGAATCAACGTTTTCAGTAGTCAATCACCAGAAAAGAGTATAGTTACCACCAGGCGATGCTTTCAGCGAAAATCTGACAGGACCCTGATGGTTGTGTTTTAAAGCTAGATAGAAGACTCAGTTCACTATCACACTGAGAACATACAAGGGGGACAAATACAACAGAAAGGAACAACCATCTAAGAAGAGAAAATTACATCATATTACTAATCAATACTTACAAAATGATTCCTACACTGCCCTCTTGTTCATAATCATTGATACTTTAGGTTCATAGTGTTGTCTGATGATTCAAAGTAGTCAGTACTATTTTTAAAAAATTTTTTTTTTTATAAATTTCTGCATACAGCAGGGGTCCATGAGATAGCTGAGCTAATTTGGTACATGAACCTATACCAATACATAGGATTCTATAAGTCTCTTAAATGCTAAATTACTAGGTACTTCAACTACGTAAGGTGGGAGACTATTCCAGAAACGAGACATGTGTGGAAAAAAGGAGTGGTAGTAGGCATTTGTTCTAGCAAAGGGAGACTATTCCAGAAACGAGACATGTGGAAAAAAGGAGTGGTAGTAGGCATTTGTTCTAGCAAAGGGTACAGAAAAATAAAAACAGGTTTGAGTGTCATACCTTGCGGGGGGATGAGGATGAAGTGTACCATCTGGGACGTAGCTAGTTCCATGCACAAACTGATGCATCATATTGGCCTTTAGTTGCAGCCTCCTCTGTTGTAATGATGGGATGTTCAAGTGTGTCAACATGCTCTCATAGCCCATGTGCTAGTTTTTACAGCAGACTTTGCAGGCAAACTTTTGCACATCCTCCAGCAGAGATCTTTCTTTTGTAAGGTAGGGATCCCAAACGGAACATGCGTACTCAAGATGTGGCCGAATACAGGACAGGTAGAATTGACGGAGTGTGTCAGAGTCTGCATTGAGGTAGAATTGACGATAAAGTAAGCCCACAAGTCTCCTGCTTTTGTTACAGATCAACTGGATATGGTCTGACCAGGATAGAGTAGAGGTGATTGTGACCCCAAGGTATTTATAACTCTGCACACATTCTAGGGGTTGGTCAGCTAGGTACAATTGGGGGTGCTGATATATCCTGCTTCGTGACACTAACATGTACTTGCATTTGGATGCATTCAGAGTAAGAAAATTATAAGACATCCAGTTTCTGATGGCAGTTATGTCCTCCTGTATTCTAGCATAATCAGTGGTGCTTTCAATAGATTTGTAAAGAAGTAGATCGTCCGCATAAGCAACCACTTTGGACCCCTCAGTCAGCTGCAGGTCAGCCAGTTCATTAATGTACAAAGTAAACAAGATTGGCCCTAAGACTGACCCCTGGGGTACTCCAGATAATGCATGTTGGGGTCTGGAGGTAGTTCCATTGAGCAAAACACGTTGCTCTCTTCCACTGAGATAGTCGCAAATCCATCTTAACAGATATGTATTTAGACCATACATTTGCAGTTTTTCAATTAATGAGGAATGTGGGACAGAGTCAAATGCTTTTCAAACATCAAAGAGGACAGAGCAAACTGGTTTACCATGTTCCATGCTTTTCAGCCAGTCATCAATTACGGTGGTAAAGGCAGAACTTGTTGAGTGACCAAAATTGACTGATCACACCTCACCATCTAACTACCGGCCAATTTCCCTGCTTGCCATCCTGAGTAAGGTGCTTGAGAAAAATCAATTCTTCCGCCATTGAAATTTCAAGGATAATTCCTTGTGATTTCATTGCGTACCTGCCTGGTAGTGATAAAATTGTAGCAAAAATTCAAGCAGTAAATTGGTGACTATATATCAAGTATAAATATGAACATACACAACAAGTGGTGGCAAGAGTGAAAGTGAAGGCCGTGGTTGGTTTGCTTGCCTCTGTGCTTATAGTAACCATTTGACATCACTTGCTGTGATGAGGTAAGTTTGGATTGTGAGAAACATGAAAATAAAGTCCTCACAAAAACAAACACAACTGATACGTCAGAATCACACTATGTGCAGAGAAGATACCACACTCACTCAGGCAATGCATAAGAGGAGAGGGTCTGGTGACATTAAGCTGGTTCTGTGCATTCCATTGATGTTATGTGAGTCAGAGACTCAACAGGAAATTACACACAGGTGGAAACTGAGCCTGGAAGGTTGTAAGAGCAGTGGACTCTTGATGATCCCAAGAAGTGAACCTGCAGAGATACCTTACTTGAATGCTCTAACGTCTTCATGGTGGCTTCCTTCACTTGCGTCCCAAAAGTCTTGTAAACTAATGCCTTGTAAGAAGTGGAACAACGATCTGACGTTATTGACGGAATTACTGTTCTTCCTTAAAGCCAGGAAGGACCGCTATTGCCTCCCACGTGACTGGAGAAGAACATTTAGTCTCATTAGACTGGCTGGCATCGATGGCTTTTTGGAAGCAGTTGTTCGAGAAACCTTGATGAACTGTTGGACAATTCTAACAGCGTCAGGGATGTCCGATCTCGATTACGGACAGCATATAGGTTATCTGAACACCTATCGAATGAAGTTCACATTGGCACATGTGGTGTTTGTTCCCAGGCACTCAGAGAGATACCACCACAAAGAGCTGAATTGTACAACATGCCGTGCTGCAAACAAACAGTGCATGCAAGGTGCTGGGATGACAAAAGGGTTTGTGCTTCATGCTCCACGAGACTTCTCCCACTTCCCTGCATAGTCTGCAATCGCCCACTTGAATGCTGGTCGAGATGCAAACATATTCAGCAATGAGACCAGATTTCTGTGTTGTGGGGCTGATTCATACCACCTCTGTAGCAGTCTGCTGATGAGAAAAGGAAAGAGACACAATGCAGTTGAAACTACTCTTATAATCTTCAGAAGCATGTAGTGCACCGTCATTCTGAGATGGGATCAAACAATGCTTGTCAGTGATGGCAAAACTTACCAGCGCCTCATGAACTAGCAACAGTATGGCACAGCGGTAAACAAACTACTAATTTTTCCATCAGGCTGACACACCCTAATAAACTTTCAACCAGTGTTGATGACATTGCTGGTCTAAGGGAGCTATATAGCTAAATCATGTGGGCATCGAGCAGCAACTCTCAAATCTCTTGAATCTTGCACCCACTTCAAGAGAACCCACTGCTTTCGATTGCAAGCTTGGGGGGCTCTCTATCAACAGCCTGTTTCATGCACAACAGTGACCAAAATTGACTTGAAAGTGCAAATCCATCCATCTTATCATCAGAAATTACTGCCCCCCTGATTGCTAAGCACAAGCCTATATAGCTGTAACGATCACTGAATACAAATTGGTGGATGTTTGGAGGTGTGGTACTTTCGGGAAACCACAGTCATAGGTCTAGTCTAAGCTAAAGCAGGCGTAGGTAGGGATGATATAATACGTAAATTTACGAAGCCCTATCCCTACATCTTTTTACATTACAGTTGCAAACTAGTGTGAAAACAATGCAGGGATGAGGCTTTGTATATTTACCTTCACTATTATATCATCCCTACCTTGTTTGCGCATGTCATCCCTACATCTTTTAACATTTTTAATGTTTTTTTAAGTCTTGTACTTTAGTGTTGTAAAAGTCAGTTAGACACCACTTCCTCTGTTATACCTTAGTGTTGAGTCTACTGATGTCATTTCCTGTCACTTTTTGTGTCATACCTTAGTGTTTTAAAAGTCTATTGGATGCTACTTTGTGTTATACCATACTGGAATTATGAATAGTGTCTCTCTACAAATTGACTGCATGTACTGACACAAGAGCGCATGATGACATCATCATGCGCTCTTGACAACATTCGTGAGAAACCAACCACACTAAATTACCTATCAAACTGAAGTACTGACTTGCTGATAGTCCAACCACTGGTTTTGAGAGTGATTGTAGTAAAGGTGGTACATTAAAATATTTTAGTGTGATATACAGTGGTATGAACGAAATAAAGTTCAAGTAAAGAGATATATTGTTAACTCTTTGAACGCGGCAGCAATTTTACGTCACCGTTAATTACCCACGACAGCTGTTGCACAATCAGCATTGCCAATCTGAGGTCAAAGTGTCAAGAGTTGCTAAGCAAGCCCTAGGCGTAGCCAGTGGCCTGATTTGCGTAAATAGTGTGTAACTAGGCTGGACTAGTTTACCTAAGTACCTGAACACTGCTAGGTATATAAGCTCTTTCTACTTGTTTGAAGCCATTTTATGTGTGGCTATACTCGTAAGTTACCAGCATTTCGAAACGGTGCCGATTTTCCCACTTCTAACTACAACCCCGACAGATTCAGCCGATTTCTAGTTATTTGAAGGTAGTATTTCTGTCTTAGTTGAAAACTGAAATTAGTATTATCGAAATAGTGTAAACTTATATCATATCAGCAGCAGCCTGATTTGCACAGAGAGCATGTAATCACTCCTGGGTAAGCTATTTGTTCAACTATTGTCACCAGCAATTTGGATTTGACTTGGTAATTACTGTAACATAAAGACTTTTCACATACTTCTTCAGGATATCCTACCTTGACACCAAGTAGACTACCAAGGCTTAAGTTACAAGAGATTCCATACCTCACAGTGCTACTAGTTCAAGATGGAGGAGCAAGTCCTTGATCTTTTGCCTGTGAAGGAGTGGAATGTGGATCTTAACTTGTTGATAGACTTGTTGGCCTTTCTCAGGGAAAAAGATACCTATTGCCTTCCCAGTGAATGGCGGAAAACGTTTATTTTACTTAGACTGGCAGACATACTAGGAGTTTGACGCATTCTTAGCAGTAGGTGGCAATATCAAGTTCGAAGGGGCCGAACTCACTCTGGTGGAGAGTTTGGTAGAGTTCAACTACACTAAACTCCTCTATAAAACTAAGTTTGAAGTGGACAAACACACTCGGATGGAGAGTTTGGTACAGTTCAACTACACCGAACTCACTCTATAAGGGGTAAAACCAAGTTCGAAGTGGGCGAACACACTCAGATGGAGAGTTTGGTACAGTTCAACTATACCGGACTCACTCTATGAGGGGTAAAACAGGGGGTTCGTTCGAGTTCAACTCTGCTGAACTCTGTCTATGTACCAAACTCCGTCTAAATGGATTCAAACGCTGCTGTTGAATTCAATAGGCAGACAGACTTACTGTGCTAGTTATGTGGTATATTCTGAGAATGGTTCCAAAAATTGTTCTGGTTCTACAAAGATAAAACACCAAATAAAATAGTCAAGCATTATGCCGATCCTGCACTAAAAGAACGTTGTTATGTTTTCCTGCTAAGGCTGTATTTCAGCAAGTTGCCACCAAAAGCATTTGAAAAAGACGTGTTCTATTTGAAGCCAAAGTCCAGTGTGTCAGGTGATGGTTTAATTTGGTTTGATTTGGTCTCTGTTGGGAGAAATACACTGGCTAAATTTGTGAAAACCATGTGTAGTCAGGTAGGAATATCGGGACACAAGACTAATCATAGTCTTCGTGCAACTGGGACAACGCGCATGTTTGAAGCAGGAGTTCCTGACAAGATTATTCAACAACGAACAGGTCATCGTAGTGCTGAAGCACTTCATCTATATGAGAGAGTATCTGTTGAGCAGCAAAAGGCTGTTTCGTCTATTCTTGCTGGTGGGAAGGGTAAGACATTGAAAGAAGAGGAGAACCAGATGGGAACCCATCCAGTTTGTGACGATCGAAAACGTGATAAGCAGCAACCTATTTTTGAGAGTCTGAACAATTGTACAATTAATCTGTACATGTGATGTTACAGTAGTTTGTACATTATATGTGACTACTTTTCATGGCTTGTTGCTCATTGTTACTAAAAATATTTTACACCAGTGCAATTATTAGTCAATTTGTGGTCAGTGCCAATATATCATATTGGCAGTGCCATATATCAAATATTGGCACAGTGGTGCCTTTGAACTTGTAGGGTATCATGCAACAATAGTCAGTTATTTCATGGATGTTTCATGGGTTTTTCATGGTCACTTTTGCATGCATTTTGTGGTTGAAATTTTCACAAGTTTTATATGCTACACTTTCAAAGCATTTTCATGGTTGTTACTTTCATAGGCATTTCATGGTGCTAGTTCAAATCTTTCCATTGTTCAATAGCAAATTCACAGCATCGATATCCTTCACCATGTGAAAAGTGAGTATTTTCAAGGTATGAAATGAAATGGCTGTGCAAATATCCTAGTATACATCACCTTCTACTACACCCCCTCCATTTACAACTCATCACAACAACATACCAACTAATACTAATCCAATCATCATCAAGCCATTTACTTCCTGATCCTCATGGCCAACTCTGGAGCTAACTTGGACGCATCAACTCCACGAGTTTTGGGGGGATGGAACCCTCAAAAACCATCCATTTACCATCAGTTGATGACTATGAGAGGTATGATCCAGTCATGCACTATACTCCAATTGCCGACAGAATTTCCCTTGATCACTTCTGTCTCCACTAGGTTGAAAACAACACTCTTGCCTTGGGATTCAGCAGAGTACGATCAGCTCGGAACAGTGTGGCTCCTGATCAATCACTTGTCTTGAAATTCAAAAGTCTCCATGAAGTCCACTGAGAAGCTGCTGTTCATGATGCTATGACAAAATTCCATGGGACATCTTCGTTGAAACAGTATATGCCTCTCAATCAGAGCATAAAGGTATGGGTATTTGCAGATTGCCATTAATTGCTACTTCTCTCAGTTTGAAGTATACACTGGAAAGAAGGGTAACACAGCAAAGACTTTGGAGAAAAGTTTTATACAAGATACTGACTGCTGAGGTAGGTGAACAGTCTATTTTTCGAAAACTTCTATACCAATGAGCACCTTCTTCAGAATATTTCGGCTGATGACATCTACTCTTGTTGTGCAGCAAGGAAGCATCAGAAAGATTTCCACCTGAGCTGAAGCAGGTCAACAGCAGCTATGGGATCATGTAGCTCTTGCAACACCAAGTATGAACCAGGATCTCAGACTTGACACAATTACAAGTAGATATTCACTGCTTGGCCAACTTATTCCAAACACATGTACACATTCAGGGGTAATTCACTTGGTTAATTCCGATTAATGTGTCTGACGTGGTGTCTGCGCATGCTTTACATGTCCGACCCCACAATGTGCCGTCTCCAGCTAGGCAGTGTAATACCAATTGTCGCACAGTGTACCAGAGGGTTCAGAAATTAAAAAGCTGAAGCCGGAAGTGTCATACCTCAAAAGGCTACGAAGATTGCCTCTAATGAAACTGATGCTGTATGTATTATGAGGCTGCATGGTTTATGCTGTTCTGTCATTGCAAGTTCTGCACATGAGCACAATGTCATCTTGTGGTCATTTTTTGTTGTGTGTGCGAACAAGACGTCCTGAAGACGTTCCATGTTTAATATCCCAGAGATCCTACTGACCTCCAGTTTTGGACAGGTGAGTTTCTGAATGTACCTCAGGGTTTAATTTGGGGGGTTGGGGGGATTTTTTGAAAGCCAGTTGCCCTTCCTTGAAAGTCCTTCCCATCACTACAAGCTAATGTATTTATCCAGTCCCATCACTACAAGCTAATGTATTTATCCAGTCCTGTATAGAGCCAAAGTTTACTAGAATGAGGGCCCACCCTGGAGCAAGCTTCGCATGGGTAATGGACTGTACTCGTGGAGAGCACAAGCGCCATGCATATCTGAGGTAAGAAGTAACTTCATTCAAGGTTATTATTACAAGGCAGCTTTGCATAGATGGACATAACTACTAATGCGGCGCGCACCGCCGGCACCTCACGGTGACAAGTGCCGTTCAGAGTGTATTGTGCCATTAGGCCTTGATTCAAAGCCACTGGTGGCTCCGTTGCACATTATTGTTTGTTGCTTCAAGGGCATCAAGTCACTGTAAACATGACACAGGCGCTCTTTCTTGGAAATGCGGCAACACTCAAACGAGTAAATGTTTATATGTATACATACACCACGTAAGCTCATTGCCATAACAGAGCTTTGACGTTTTTCATGAAGGACATGATCTAAAGCAATAAAAAATCTCCAACGTATGCAGCTGCAGCTACAGTAGGAAGCCACTGATCCGAACACATTGGGACCAGAGGGTGTTTGGACAAATGAAATGTTCGGATAACTAAAGCATGGCAGAGGGCACCATTATAATGCTGTCCATGTGACACAAACTGTATGCGCGAGCATGCTGCAGTGTTAGCGCTCAGTGGCTGATTTACTGCTATCACCAATGTGTGATGCATACCCTGGCTATCAGGTCTGAAATTGAACTTCTGGACACTGCGTATGTAGCAAGCGCTAGAATGTACACAACCGTACGCCGTTGTTCAGTTTCCTGCGCATGTAGTACCCAGCAGCTCACTTTGACAGTTACTTTTACCTTCGTTGTGAAGCCTATCTTGTACATATAGTTATTCCATGTTTTCAGCTTCCAGATAACGGGCAGAGCGAGCCCTGAAACACTCGATATCATCCATTTGAATAGCTAAAGCATGGATAATATAGTACACATAGCCAACTTCACGTAGTCAAAAGTAGCCGGGAATGGTGGGTGTGGCTTTGCTAAACATGTTCAGATAGCCGATGTGTTTGGATAATTGAAGTTCGGATAAGTGGCTTCCTACTGTACACTGCATATGTGCTTATGGTTGGACCCCTCTATGCTCAAGCATAATTTGACTAGCCTCACTCACATACTTCCCTTATGTGATACAGAACTCCTGAAATGGCATTATAAACTGCTTATATAACCTGTTACCTAGGCAACATATAAGAATGTTGCTTAATATTTCTTCTACAGGTAGCAGTTATATAATAGGATATGAGATCCAGCTACTGGAGGTCTCTCCGTGCCAAACAGGACTGCTGAATAGTAAACATTCCAGATAGCGGGGTTGTCACGGAAGAAGAGTCTGCAGTGGCTGGTAGGTGTTACATGAAAGATGCTGTTTTTATCGGTGTATTGCTCCTGGACACACACAGTAGCTGCTGGATCTGCAAGAGCAACCTCCAAGTGACTTCTGCCACACTTGGGCAATGCTACAAATGTGCAGTGACTTGACAGATGCAACAAACAGACATCAGCCAAGCTAGTTGTACAGAGAGAGGAAGTCATAAGGACATCGACTGCTATCTCACCTGCTCTTCAGGAGATATCTGAGGGTGGTGTGGTGACAACAACCTCGTTCCCAGGACTCCCCTGTTCCTTGTTCTTCGGTTTGCATTCAGTATAATACACGGAAGCTGAAGAGTGGCGAAAAACAGAGAAGGCCTGGGAACACCTATCACGTGAATGACGTCTGGTGGACACAAGGTGGACAGAAGGTGGACATGGGGGGGACTCTTCTCATGTGCAAGTTGGGTCTGAAGTTCCTGCTCCAGTTGCTTTTGCTTTTTCTTCTGCTTATGTTGCATCTCCAGTACCTCCAGTTCCTGCTTCAGTTCTTCCTTTAGTTTCAGTTGGGTCATCAGTTTCTGTTCTAGCTCTTCCTTCAGCTGATGTTGGCTCTTCAGTTTCTGCTTCAGTTTTAGCACTCGTTTCCTTCTGAACCAGTCTTACTTCCTTCTGAAGCACCTCTAGTGTTTGCTTGTAGTCTTCAGTTACAGCGACTATAAGAAGCTTAATAACTGATCTTGGTGTGCTTTCAGCAGGATACAGTGTCGTAGTATGCTAGTACGGAATGAAAAGTATGCAAGATGTACGCATTCACCACGTTCCGCGTGGAGCCTAGTATGGTGCATAGTAGCATAATACGAAAATTTACACTTATAATTTCGGTATCTGAACAGCCACGTGTCAATCAAAGCCTGCCATGGCTGACATGGAGACAAAGCGTCAATGCAGTTTTACCTTTCTTGAAGCGAATCAGCGTGAGTATCGTGAAGAGCAGCCACCATTGAACTCTCAAAGGATCGATAATGACATGCACAATGATCCTAAGAAAGATGACGGGTCAAGAAACCAGTAGCGGATTTTTATGCTATGGTGCAAATACGCTACAGTTAGCACCATACTATGCGCGTAGTATGAATACGGTACGGGAACGTTTTATTGACGCCTACTGTATCTTCTCTTTTCACCATAGTTTCAACAGCAAAATCATATCTCGCTTCATTGGAAGGATTTGATTTTGAAGAGTTTCCACAGATTACATCACCAACTAACCTGTTAACGTCTCCAGAAGCATCGTCAGTTTGTGCGTCAAAACTCACAATTGGTGAGGATGAGAGATCACATTTTGTTGTGTCTGCTATGTCCAAACCAAAGTGGGAGACGCTGCTGAAAAACTTAAAGTCCTACCAAAGCATGGTTCTGAGAAGGAAAATAGGTAGGGAATCTGATTTGTACTTTTGGAGCCGCTTTTTGAAGTGTAAGACGCAAATCCTGGAGAAGCTGTCCCTACTACGATACAAGTGGCCACAAAGAGAGATGGAATTGAGATATGCAATTGTGGACCCAATAATGGAAATTATGTAAGAGTTCTGGGATCTGAAGGTAAGATGTACGTCCAATAATCCTGCATTTTACTCTTGTAGTTTTTTCTAAAAATAGACATGACTGGCATTATTTCTTTCATAGGTCACATTAAAACATAGGGAACAAGCGGCTTCCAGATTTTACACAAGGCTGGAGTACTAGCTTCAAATAACTTGGAAAAGGGCTTAGTCCGTCAGAGCTGTACGTAAACAAATGAGAAAATTGGCGCCGCTTCAAATTGATGGTAAGCTACAATATACACCTACAGATAATGGCTTCAAACAGGTACAAATCGCTTACCTAGTGGTGATCAGCAATTTAGATAAACTAGTCCAGCCTTGTTGCATGCTACCTATGCAAATCAGGCCGGTGGCAAGGCCTAAGCAACGCTTGTCACTTTGACCTCAGACAGATATTTTTAATTTCCACGTTATATCGCCTGCACCGCAATATTTGGTGGTGCACTCACCTCCAGGCTAACCCAAGCTGACCCAGGCCTTAGTAGACCTAATGGTTCAGTTATAGTTTCCTGCTTGACCTGGTGGTTTGATTAACTTGAACTTTCAGAGACCATACTGAAGGGGAATTTAATGTTATGTAGAACACTAGCCTTTTCTTTTCTTTTATTACATAGCCTATGATATGCACACACATGCATGCACACACATGCATGCACACACACACTCACACAACTGATAATATGCATCAAACCAGGAAAGATCCCTATGCTTTATGTGCTGCGCAGACTTCCGTTCAACGAGCTGCTGATCTGGAAAACTTTCTTAGCACACCACCAGTGAGGGACGTGCTGTACAGTCTACACGCAGACCTCGAAATTTATTCCACCCGCGTAACCGTGTGACGTCACCAAATTCTGGATGAATACGTAATGAGCTCTACACATGGTCAACGTTCAAGCTTTATATTTCGTAGTAGCAAACCTGGATTGAGATGATACTTGTTGTGAGGGCTGCCAAGTGTAAGTTCGTAGTGTCACTGTACCTGCTGGGTGCCGCATATGGTGGTAGAGACTATGTCCGCTCACAAGACACAAGTATAATTCTGAGCTATAATTGATTTACCGCACAACTAGGGGCAAAGTGGAGCTAGAACATGATCTTCACAGCGTATATACAGTACATTCAGCACTATAACATAGTCAAGTTAGAAGCCAAAAGCTCAAGGCACACGGTAGATCCTAAGTGTACAATATCGGCAAAAAAATTGTTTCATAGGCTCGAACGTAGACATGGTACAGAACATGCTACGAAAGTGCAACCAGCGCTACATAGCCTTTCTGGCTCTTTGCTATAACTTACAAAATGTCCAATCTCCATAGCTATCGTACTCTCCGAGATACAAGCACTTATGCAAGTGCCCTAGTGACTGCTTTCAGCTGTGATCGATTTTCGATTTGGCGCACAAATAGGGGCCAAACGGCCAAGAGCTCCATAAATTTCTGGACACGTTTATTCCCACTCGGACAACACAACATTCGTATAACTTAGTCAAACTCCAAGTACTTTTCCAGTTATGATTGAGCAAAGTCATGATATTGTTCAGTAACCTGCTAGGAAATTCCCGGGAAGTTCGTGGGACTGCTACGGCAACTGAATAACAGCCGTATTGTGAGCTGTTGCGTAACAATAGTTTACACAAGCTGAACTTTAGTTGACTACTTGTAATTGCTAATCTGATTTTGTGAGTGGAATAAAAATGTATGGGAAGCCTGAGGCCTGTGTGTAGACTGGTAGTACCACCACTCACATCCAGCTCCTTCAGTTAGGCCTTGATGGTAAATAAAGTTCCGGTTTCTCAGACCCACCCCCATCTAGTTTTCGCTCTCAGTTAATTTTTTACTATTTTATTCAGAGGTAATGTTTGCAGTACATCTCTCCAGTTATGATCGACATGAAATAAGACGCCAAAGCCTGTAAACATACTGTCTGCAGCGAAAAATAGGCACTATACGCTCGCTATAGCTTGTGGGTGGGGTTTCAATTGCCGACTATTCGAGCTACAAGTCTTGGACAAGGATTAAGCAAGATTATGCCAGGAAACCACACTTACGGCAAGTACTATGTTTGTATGGCAAATAACTAGCACCGTTTATTGAAGAACAGCCAAACAATAGTAATCGCCGCTCACGGCATTTAATGATATTCATGTGCCACTGCGTATATTTTAACCGGAATGTCCTTATTTAGTACTCACCACAGTCGAGCGTGAACTCATCGTAAGTTCAAAAACAAGGCTAAGTACAAGCATGTGTACGTTGGAGAATTGGCTGTCTCTTGAATCTGACAATGGGGAGGTTGAAGTAGCCACAGCTGACAAACGCTGTGTTGAATTGTAGCAAAAATTCAAGCAGTAAATTGGTGACTATATATCAAGTGAACATACACAACAAGTGGTGGCAAGAGTGAAAGTGAAGGCCGGGGTTGGTTTGCTTGCCTCTGTGCTTATAGTAACCATTTGACATCACTTGCTGTGATAAGGTAAAATTTTGCAGTTTGGATTGTGAGAAATTTGAAAATAAAGTCCTCACAAAAACAAACACAACTGATACGTCAGAATCACACAATGTGCAGAGAAGATACCACACTCACTCAGGCAATGCATAAGAGGAGAGAGTCTGGTGACATTAAGCTGGTTCTGTGCATTCCATTGATGTTATGTGAGTCAGAGACTCAACAGGAAATTATGCACAGGTGGAAACTGAGCCTGGAAGGTTGTAAGAGCAGTGGACTCTTGATGATCCCAAGAAGTGAACTTGCAGAGATACCTTACTTGAATGCTCTAACGTCTTCACGGTGGCTTCCTTCACCTGTGTCCCAAAAGTCTTATAAACTAAGCCTTGTAAGGAGTGGAACAACAATCGACGTTATTGACGGAATTACTGTTCTTCCTTAAAGCCAAGAAGGACCGCTATCGCCTCCTACGTGAGTGGAGAAGAACATTTAGCCTCATTAGACTGGCTGACATGCTTGGCATTGATGGCTTTTTGGAAGCAGTCGTTCGAGAAACCTTGATCCCCATTCAACTGTTGGACAATTCTAACAGCGTCAGGGATGTCCGATCTCGATTACGGACAGCATATTGGCTGTCTGAACACCTATCAAATGAGTTGCACATTGGCACAAGTGGTGTTTGCTCCCAGGCACTCAGAGAAATACCACCACAAAGAGCTGAATTGTACAACATGCCGTGCTGCAAACAAACAGTGCATGCGAGGTGCTGGGATGACAAAAGGGTTTGTGCTTCATGCTCCACAGGACTTCTCCCACTTCCCTGCATAGTCTGCAATCGCCCACTTGAATGCTGGGGAGGAGATACTCGAGATGCATACATATTCATTAACGAGACCAGGTTTCTGTGTTGTGGGGCTGATTCACACCACCTCTGTAGAATGCAGTTCCTGGCTAAGAAATGGCCCAATTGTCCTGCTTGTCAGTGTTACCTCGAGCCAAGTGGCAAACTTCATATCGACTTTTGTGGTGCTGGAGATTGCATATTTGCACGAAGGGAAGGCAGAAGGTATGATATCAGACGAAGAGTGGGAAAAGACTACTCAAATATGTAGTCACCATTACTACATCAAATAATTGGCTGCGATCACAGTGTCACTTTGCTATAAAATATGTACATAGCCATGACCTCTTTTATGTCATATCCATGTGCTCTTCTTTACTTCTGTAGGTGTGTGAGCAGTAGCTGTGAGTCAAGTCACGAGGACGTCTTGCCAAAGAAGGCCAAGTATGCACATTAACCCCATAGACGTCTACACACGTAAATTTTAGTATAGTTACATTACGTCATAGCCACAGGCTAGTGTTATGTGCTCTGTTGACCTATTGAGCTATTATTATCAGACCGCTTGGCTATACATGACGAGTCAGCAATAATTTGGTATTTCCAAATGACGCCCGCCGTTGGGGTTTAAAGGGTTAATTAAAATGTTGAATAGATCAGCATGGGACGCTCGGAGTTTCATTTGTGCAGGCCTTGTGTCATATGTACAGTAAACTAATAAGGACTCGAGGTTCCATAAGGAACCACAGTATGTCTTCTACCTGCTATGGTAGAAAGAAATGCGAGAGCTTTCAGCTGGCATACATAATCTTCTAAAAGTGGCATTCTGTGTGGCCAGTTGGAATCAATCTACACAACCACCAACACCCCTGGCAATGGGAGATCAAAAGATTGATATTGTGTTGAAGGCAATAGCTGGACTAGAAACGAAAATGACAAGTATGGAAACTAGCTTGACTGCAAAGAGTTGAGGAAGAAGCCAGCCCATGACTGTCAGTACACTATTAAATCGGGTAAAAACATCTGACCCCACTCTTGAAGCAAATGTAGGCACAATGCCTCAAGAGAGTCTGCGGCACCAAACAGTACTGGTTCACAAGGCAAAGTGAACGGCAGTGCATGATTCGTGAGTGGTGCTCACCTACCTTCTTTCTCACATTTTCGTGTGCCGAGTATGAGGCATAAGATATAAATAATTTTGTTTTTCACTCATTTTGTGTCGAGTCGCTGTTACGAGATAGTGTAACCTTGTAGTTGCACTTAGTAGGTGTTGTCCAGCATTATCTGTAAATAGGTTTTTAAGTGGGTGTTAAGTAGTGGCACACGTGATAACTGTTGCGGTACATGTATCCAGTGCTTGCGTGGGTGAACAAGTGGTTCACTTGCTGGTGCAAGCAGGGTACTTAATTCAGAGTGCGTTATACCTAGTGGGGTCAATAGGGCCTGACACAGCCAGGAAATTAAGCCTAAAAAGTGCTTTGTTGGTACAAGCAGGAATATCAAGTGTATGTTTGGTACAAGCAGTTTTTAGAAGTGCTTGGAAAAGCAGGACATCCAACACTGAAGTGCTTGTTGATGCAAGCAGCTTTATAAGTGCTTGGTAAAGCACGATACTTAACACCGGAGTGTGTGGGGGTATCTGCAGGATTACATCTGCTCAGGATATTCAACACCAAAGTGCTTGTCGGTACAAGCAGGTTCAGAAGTGCTTGGTACAAGCAGGACATTCAACACCAAAGTGCTTGTTGGTTCAAGCAGGGGTTCATGGTGGTACAGGTGAAAAGGGGGGCCGTGGGTCTGAGTCACAAAAGTAAAAACACGAAATTATGACACATGTATTGTGATTTGTTGTGTGTATTAGGTGCGGCGCCAGGGCCCAGTACTCTGTCAGGATCTGATGGCACATTAGTGTATGGAACAATTAAGACTTACTTAGCTGCCATCAGATATTTGCAGATTTCATGGGATTTGCCAGAGGCAAGAGCAGAGCCTATGCCAAAGCTGGCACTGGTTCAGAGGGGAATTCAACGTTCGAGGCCATGGTCAGCTAGCAAACCTCGCCTCCCAATCACCCCTGACATATTGAGACAGCTGAAAGCCTTGTGGACAGGACAAGCCACTGACTTCAACATCATTATGTTGTGGGCCGCCTGCTGCACAGCCTTCTTCGGCTCTTTCAGAATGGGAGAACTTGCGTCACCCACAGTTACCAACCAAGGGCCTGTTGATTGTGTGTCAGTTGGGGACGTGGCTGTGGATGACCATAACAACCCGTCTCTGGTAAGGATCCACTTGTGCAAGTCAAAAACAGATCAGCTGGGGAAGGGAGTGGATATTTACCTGGACAGGACTGATGAAGACTTGTGTCCAGTGGCAGCCTTGTTGGCCAATTTGGCAGTTTGAGGGAAAGAGCCTGGCCCCTTGTTCGGACTGAGTGATGGGCGCCTATTGACAAAGCAGATCTTCATTCATAAAGTGAGATCAGCGCTGTCCGTCCTGGGCTGTGACTACACTTCATACGCAGGCCACAGCTTTAGGATTGGGGCAGCCACAACAGCAGCAGTGTGGTATTGAAGACTCGCTTATACAAATTCTCGGACGATGGGAGAGTTCAGCCTATCAGCTGTACGTACGTTCATCACGGCAGACACTGAAGTCGGTGTCCAAGAGACTGGTGGCTCAGGCCCCTAAGTAGAGTTCAGTCACACTTATCAGTTTTAGCTATCATATCAGCTAGTGTATAGTTGTAACCCACTTTATTGACTCATAATGTGTTCCGTAAGGTCGATCGTTCAGAGGGAAAGCTTCGCTTTTGGGTGGATGGGATGGGTGGATGGGATGGGGTAAAAAGAACCCCAATTGGGCCCTCCAAGCGAAGTAGGAGAGATATAAAGGGGCATGGCCAAACGGGGGCGTGGCAAAATGTTATGATGGGCACATGATCAGTTATTGGACACATGCTGGGATATCGGACAGCCCGCATCCGTTTGGTCACGCCTACATGCCAAAACTCTGCACGACCTCCAAACCCACACTTGTGATAATTGGATTCTACATCGAACCAGTTAATTTGTGCAAAGGTTTGAGGCATAAAAATGCAATCTTGTTAAGCAAGATTTGAACACTTTATAAAAATAGGTTTCCTTGAGCTGAAAATGTTATTCATTTTTAAGTGTAGGATAGACTTTCGGGTATAATACATGACATTTCAAGATGTAGCTTCCTATAGGCCTTGATTTCAAACTGTTAGTGTCCATGTCCTTAGAAATGAAGTTCAGTAGAGTGATTTTGAGTCTTGAGTATATAATTAAGCCACATACCACTAAAGTTGATGTGGAGTACCGCATGGTGGTTACCTATACAAACTGCCATTCATACTGGAACCAAAAGTAACCAGTGTATATTGCTATCATTCTGTGGCGTGCAAAAAATGGCTTGTCGGCTCCTCCCCATTCAAGAAGAACCAAACGATGCCCAAAATCTTGAAGCCCAGAAGTAAGTAAACAAACAGTTGGCTACTTAGTGTCATACTGCTAATGTAGCAGCTTCACAGAAGAAATAAGAGTATATACATACCAGTGAGCAAAGATACTGTCAACCTAAGATGTCTTTGAACTTTCAGATTTGTGTGAAAGAGTGGGGGGGGTGCTGCAGCGGAGCCGGGTACATAAAGCATTGGAGGAAAACGCACACAAACCAGGACTTGCAGCCACCATCCACGAGTGAAACCCAACCATCCACGAGTGAAACCCAACCATCCACGAGTGAAACCCAACCATCCACGAGTGAAACCCAACCATCCACGAGTGGAACCCAACCATCCACGAGAGTATTCTGATGTTGTCACAACTAGCTAGCAATGAAGATTGAGGTGACCCAGTTTCAGTGAAGCCATCATAAGTCCCAAAACACTGTGTAGCTATGACTAAGTAGAGAAATTAGTTTGCAATACCACCACTGATGTTTCATTTTTTATTTATATCTACAGTACCGGATCTCCCACAGGAAGGTGGTTCTTCACCTCCAGGAAGAATAACTCATGAACAGCTTGCGTAAGTACATGTGATTCTCCTTGTATGACTACATGTTTGTGGTTACAGGCCGAATTCATGCCTTTTTTCTGCAGGGTTTATTTGTGCAATTCTCACTCCCACAAACAAAAAGAACAATGTTGTACATTTAGAGTATTTGGTATTGTAATACTTTTGGAAACTGTAATAATAGTAGTGTTAGTTTATTCAATTTTCAGTTTAGTTACAAGAGCAGCAAGTGTAATGTCATCTACAGAGATGAACATGAAAGATATATTTGTTGCTTGAACTTATAGTCCTGAATACATGTACATAGAACAACTGGAAGATATTAAGTATTGACTACATTTATGGTTTTTGCATTGGTTGCAAGCAGTTTGTTTTGTATAAATCTGAAGATTCCCTTCTACAGCTAATGTGTTGGTGTAGAGGATATGGTTAGCTCATTACAATTTTCTGGAACATCCTAGATCACTGGATATAAATGTCTTCAATTGTCTGAAGAAGGGCAGCAGTGCGCAGGGTCGGCCTTCCTGATCCTTGACGCCTCGCAATGCTAGGAAAGGCACAGCATTTTACAGTCGTCAAGCCGTCCATAGGGTGTGGCTTTCATTGCGTCCCATATTTAGCGCATATCCTCTATTAGGCACATGTTTGCTTACCACTTACACTTATAAGCACATGCGCCTATTAACCAGAGTCTGCGGTTCTCCAGTTACAAGAACAGAAAAGATATTGGACAGCTTGTAATCATTTTTGCACAGTACACATACTTTGTATCAAGAACAATGGCTGGATCAACAATCACAGGACATGGAGGCACCAAAGCACTAGAGGCTAGGAAGATGGAACAGCTAAGAGCAAGCGTTTGGGGCATCTTCCCATTGCTGATGGTGAATTTTCAAAGTTGTGGAAGGACTGCAAATTTGTCACATTTGCTGATCCTCACATTTCTTTGAGGGTGGTGGTTTGCAGTCTTCTTCAAAATCTGAGTCTTCACACAATACTTTAATCTTAATCTTGCATGTGGACTTGTGCTTAAAAACTTCGCAGAAATCTTATTATTATTAACAATAAGGTACTGTAGAAAAGCAACTCGGCAACTTACCACTTCAGCTCATTCCTCCAATGCCACACCTTGCCATTTTCTGCAACAGCAATGAGTGGTCCAACATGTCAAAAGCCTTCCTGGGATCATTTGGATCCTTCTTCTGTTTTTTTTTAAGGTCTCCCTCCCTTTCCTGCCTAAATACAAGTAAGTAAAAATCCTGAGAAACTTCTCTGAGTAAATGAAAGTCTTGTTTATTAACAAGCATAGGAAAGTGGTGCTAGACAGCAAAAACCCTTAACAGGGTCAGTATACCTCAGCATACTCCAGACCTAACAGTATATATAAACAGGTACTCCAACTGGAAGGTTGTGAAACAGTAGGATCTTGATGATCCCAAGAGGTGAACTGAATAAGATACCATACCTAAATGCACCAACATCGTCAAAGTGGCTTCGCTGCATTTCTAAAGTGTTACAAGCTCATGCCTTCCAAAGAATGGAACAAGATGGAGCAGTTGATGGAGACCTGATTTCTGCTAGTGATGTTGGTAAGTGTTTGAGATACTGGCGAAAAGAAAGAACATGAAGATGATCAAGGGGAAACCCTCTAAATTTTGTTGTGTATCAGTAATCTTGTTGACTATATATTGCATCCACACAATTGGTTTGTTTTAACTCTTTAGGGCCCATAGCGCCAAATGTTGCGCGAAATATTAGTTCATTACAAGACAATAGCGACAATAGTCGTGCATTTGCAGCCCTAAGAGCTTACCTTCTCTTTTTCCAGTAGTACCTACTTACTCCCGCAAGACTGTAGTCACCGATCTTTACTACAATTTTACTTTCCAATGAGCGGTAAGTTTAGACTGATTGATCTAATGCGGTATAAATATAACCAGGAACTCCCCCCACAAAAAACCACGGAAGACATAATCAACACGGCACCTGCTTGCATGGGCATTGCATCCTGCATTAGCGAGTTTACACTACCCTACTGTCACTACCCACGCAACTCAAGATGGCTTGGATTTCACCAAGAAGTGTAATCAAATACTTCTGAATCAGTGGGGAGGAGGGAAGCCTTTCTGAGATTTGTTTTGATGGAAGTGATGATGACCTGGGGATGGAAGATGACGAGATTTTGTCACTGGTGTTTCAATGGCTTACGTTTCCATAGACATGTTTTCATGGGTAAGTCATAGATGCAAATTACCATGAAACGTTAAGTTTTCTTGGGATTTTCAAAAAAAAAGAAAACACCACTACCATGAAATATCTGTCAATTTACTAGGAAATATTCAAAACAAATTCAGGACATTTTCACAGTATGTTCTCAGAAAACATGTGAGAGCTATAGACTTTATCTGGAAAACATACAAGCTTTATGCTAGCTTTCAACAACTACAAGCCACTGGTTGATAAGCAGCTACATGTGTCACCATCACATCACCAGTCAAGCCCAAGAAAAAACCTCCTTCAGCTGCTCCAGTTTCACTGTAGCAAAAGTATACATACCAGGCATGCCATGGTGGTTGATGATTCCAAATAATGCCTTCTCTCTTTGTTTTGAGTGTCTGGTATTTTCTTCGTTGTGTTGGGTCCTCCTTCCCCTCTGCTCCGGGTATACATAACCTTATTTCAACCATTTGTATTTTGGCATTAGGTTCTTATTTTGTCTACAGTATATAGACATCTTTTAAAAATGATACCGCCCTTCGGAATGTTATCCAAACTTGTGTTTGCAGAGCAGCTTCGCTGTAAAGTGGACAGCTTCTTCTGAAGATGCAGAAGGTTTCTGGAGAAGGCTTCCGCATCTTTGGAAGAAGTGGTAGTTTCTGTAAAACGTGTATCACTGCGGCTACGGATGTACGGCAAGTGCATTAGTTCATGCGTAATTTGTGAGATGCAGCTATGGCTAGTTGTGACATCTGGCAGCTCTGTAGTGTTTCTTTGAAGGAAAGGGGCCTCACTAACTGCATAGCAATACTAAAGCGTGAGGGAGTTGTGGTCCACTTGACAATGCAGATTGCATTACGTCACAAACGTCATGTCGAGACTGGCAGCATTCCAAGACAACAAGGATACAGAAGACTGACTCTGAGAACTGCTGACCTTCCTTAAGACAATTGTAGACAATGCACACTGATGACAGTTGCAGTTCAAATATGCTCCTACTTACTGCAGCGAGGCCAGAGGCTGCTATATACGTATCACTCAGCGCAATTCTGCGTGCCCGACACCGAATTGGCTGGAGATACCGAGGGTCAGCATACTACCAACGTATATGCAAGGCATCCGATTTCAGCCCATGCATGCACCTTGACGGGATGCTTGGAATGGGGCTTTGGGCGTGGTTGCTCGCCTTGCAGCAGAATCTTTTGTGGCACTTGTGTTGTGCAGACGATTCATCTGTCCACAAAACATCGTCCTGAAGGTGAACACGAGCCTATTCAAGGAGCTTCTCTTTTTTTGGCATGAAACTACTGAAATCTGCATTTATAATGGCATAGTGGATGCATCAATGTAAAGATTTTACAGGTAGCTAGCTCTTCTGCTTAAACTTCAATGCTCAGAGTATGAGGAAGGTCATCGTTTATACAGGACAATGATCCAAAGCACACCTCAAGAGTAGCAAGAGTTTTTGCTGAGAATGGAGTGAACTGGTGCTGCACCCCACTAGAGAGTCCTGATGCCAACCCAATGTAGAACCTCGGGCACAAGCCGAAGGTCAGTAAAACTTAGTGATCTACATTGCATATCGTTTTGTTCTTACAAAACATGTCCTTGACATACTTAGGAGAGCCTGGCGATGACCCCATCCCATCTTCAGAGCAGGACTCGGACACCCAAAGACGAGAGAAGATGAGCATTCAGTCTATGACAGATCCACTATCTTACCATTCCACCACAGAAGTACAGTACAATCAGATTGCATTAAGTTTTGAGCAAACATAACTGAAGTTGAATCAGTGGAAAAAGATGCTTATGAATATCTAAAGTTGATTTTAGCACTTTTTTCTGTAGAGTTCTTTTCTCTCACTTGACATGTGGTCTAGCAGATACCATTGTTACTAATATGCGAACACATCTACATATATATACGGTCTGGTAGAAAGATTAGTTACTTACAAAACATGTCCTTAACATATGTATTTAGGAACAGCCTGGCAGTGACAGCGGTGACCCCATCCTATCTTCAGAGCAGGACTCAGAACAATACAAAGAACTGGACAAGCTTATAACAGCAACCAGTGAATACAAAATGGTAGAACTTGATCATTTTACTCCTACAGACAGTCAAAAGCGGTACACTTTCATCAAGTAACTGAAGCTGTCTTCACCCGCTGTACCGATAAGTGTAACTGAAAGCTGCAAGACAAGATTGGACAACACATTGTACCATGTGGTTTTACAAAATCTTGAATTTAGAAGCACCTTGTACAATAATTAAATTTTCACGTTTTGTGCACTTACAATGTATCCACGGTGACAGGCAGGGTGGCTTACTTGTTTGTGCTGTCTTGTAATAAAGCTATGAGGGTGGTCTGGTGACATTAGTGCTCACATCATGACACTGCATGGTTCGTCTCATACAAGGTGTTTTTTTACAAGATTTAGTAAAACATGTACATGTGCTGACTGTCACATTGCTATACGCGGAAAAGTGGAGGAACAGGTAAGTGCACTATAACAACTGATTTGTGGATTTCAAGCCACCAGCAACATTCCTAAATTCACTTACAGTTCATTTTATTGATGCTGACTTCAAGCTACATTCTGTATGCTTGAAGACACTTGAAGTTTCACAGGACCATGATACTGGGCCGGTTCGTGGTGTCCTTTGCTCCATGTTACAAGATTGGAAGATCTCAAAGTCTTTCGTGGGACAACAGACATGGTCAGAACATAGTAAACGCTATCGGGCTCTTGGGGATCAAACATTTCCCTTCGCACACTACAGTTGGCTATAATGAAGGCACTACAAGTTCCCAGGGTCCATAACACTATTGCTCGATGCAAGATCAACCAAAAGAGGAGAAAGTTATCATAGACACTTTGTGTCACTCCAACATGAAAACAAAGAGCTGAAACAGTTGAAGTCGTACATAGCTTGTCATTTAGTACTACAAGACTTCCTCATTATGAAGACATGGTACTAAATCTATTATTAAATCTATACTTTGGCATGTCATCAATACATCTTTTACATTTTCAATGTATTAAAGACTATTTAGTTGGAAATTGGGATTAATGTGGATGGCGGAGCAAGATTGACCAACCAGGGGGTAGCCCAGGGCAAATTAGCACTTACCGCATGTGCAATAGCGGGTTATTTGCAGCACATGGCTTGGAAATAGAAATGCAGTTCACCTGGACTAGGTAGCTACGTATTAGCAGTGGTGCATTATAATCATGAACATCACACAGTTACAGCAGTTATATTATCTGGTGTGCATCATTACACATAGTCTGGTACATTGCCAATGTTTTTAGGGGCCCACTGCAAGCAGTTGGAGACGTGTGGAAGATCTGAAACACGTCAAAATAGATTTAGAGGACGAAGTGGAGTTCACACATGGCGAACAAGCCACTCGTTAGTTTCTTATCTTCATTTATGTACATTTGCAATTCAGTTGTTTCCAATTACAATTGAGCGGCAGGGCGTTACACCTCTGTGGGATATCCTAAAAGGCCAATCCTAGGGGCCAGCCCTCTTAAGCGATCAGACCCGATGCAATCATGGGAGGCACCCTGCTAGCCCGTTCGAAGGCCAATATTGTGAATGTGGGGTCAAAGGGATTGGGTGCACAAATGTACAATTACAAAAAATAAAAGGCAATAAATAAGCAAGCATCAACCAGTTTCCTAGAAGTGGAGCCATCCGTACATTAAGTACTTATAACTATTACACATCACCAGCATTCTTTCTTGTACTCTTTTACATTAATCGTCCATCACCATTACCTAACTGAAGAGGTGGCACAACTCCAGCACAGTGTGTAAGTTCTTAAACAAACCCTCAATCAGGAAAGGCAACTCGCTGAAGAATCTTTCGAAGAAGCTACCACCAAAGATACCCGGTGTCAAGAGCTAGGTAGCTACGTATAAGCAGTGGTGCATTATAATCATGAACATCACACAGTTACAGCAGTTATAATATCTGGTGTGTATCATTACACATAGTCTGGTACATTGCCAATGTTTTTAGGGGCCCACTGCAAGCAGTTGGAGACATGTGTGGAAGATCTGAAACACGTCAAAATAGATTTAGAGGACGAAGTGGAGTTCACCACCGGCAAACTCAATCAAGCACAACTATCACTGGCTCGGTGAGTTCATAATAATTACACTAATCCGATTAATGATCTTTTTCGGATGGTCATTTTTAACGCTTCTAGCATCAACAGGAAACGATGTGCGGGCATCATTTTTGGTACACCAGGTACAGCGTACCTCCGCTACAGTTTACTCAATTTTCTCTCCATGTTGGCGTGTCTGATTATACATGTCGTCTGATGAATGCTGACTTACTCTACATGTAATTCTACATTAACAAAGCAGCAGCAGTGAAGTACACTAAGACAGAAAAATATCAGTCCATATTAAGGTATTCTTGGAGATGGCGCCTCACACCATCTACTCAAACAAATTTAAATGCAACAACATAGCCACCTTCCATAGGAATTAGTGCTCCATCTTCTGCAGAGAACTCTATTAGGGCAGCTCTTCTATGAATATAGAACAAAACTGTTTCCAGCTTTATGGCACAGAAGTTGTTTGTTCAAAACTCAAAAATACCATCTCTCCCCAAGCAAAGGAATTAGGTCATTGTATGACTTGATGCCATAAATCTGGTGTCCATGAAATTCTCTAACAAAACTTCCAGCTGCTTTTAGGCCACCATTGTAAATTAGTAAGTCAAATGGTACCTCCAATCTTACTTCTGGATCTCGTCTTGGCAGTGAACTTCTAAGTGCTGCTTTGATAGCATATGCCAGTTCTTTGTAGAAGCCAAGCACATGATATTGTTCCACACCTGGCCTTGACTCAGCAATGCCTTCTATATCTTCTTCGTTATGCCACTCATCATACTTGCTGTCGTAACCAATCCAGTAGATCTTTACCCTGTCAGATGTCCTCTCCAAAACTTCAATTGGATAAAATGGGTCTAGGTAGTCGGACATCAGCCAACTCGCGACATTTTTTCTTCTCCTTCGTGCGCAGTTCATATGCTGCCATGACGTTCTCCAAGTTTTCTTCTGATGTGCAATCTCATTCTTGAAGCAACTTCATACAAACGACCTGTCACAGCTAGCGAACTGCAATAGGCAGTTATTAATAGCTAACAGGAAGTAGAACCCAATGTACCAGGGAGTATATGGAAATTTTATTAACACATTTCAACTTGAGAATTAGCCTTGTACCCAGGCCATGTGGGAGGAGAGAAAAGTGGCCTGGTATCCACTGTTTGCGCATGCACAAAAAAAACATGATTTCATGGGGTATTGTATACCATCGTTTACGAACTGTTAATCTTTACCGTATAGCTCCGAAGCACGTCCGTCTCGCGAACATGGCAAGGACTTTGATAAAGCGCTCAAGTTCACTCTTCGTTGTATTGGAAAGGGAGATTTCACGTTGAAAGCAGAGCAGCTGGATGCGATCAAATGTATCTACGATGGTAAAGACGTATTCCTGTGGCAACCCACGGGATTTGGTAATACATCTGCTACGAGGTTCTGCCATTTTTTTGATTTCAACTACAAGCACAGTGACGGTGGAACCGGCAGTGGTTAAGGGGTAGTCCTTGTCGTGTCACCCCCTTGTGTCTCTGATAATGAAAGCCATCGCCACGTAAACACAGCTGCCACACTGCAAGCCGTATATCTAGTTTGGTTATTTCTCTGCATAACAACCACTTGTAACTTGTCCATAATCGGACTTGTTTGCGGAAGATTTCCGGAATCGTTCGCGCATGCGCAAACAGTGGATACCAGGCCATTTTTCCCTCCTCCCACGTCAGCTGGGTACGAGGCTACGTGAGAATGAGTGACAGCAAGGTGTGAAATGATCGTTTTGTAGTCAAACTTCTTGATATGCTTACTGTCGAAAACTTGCACGTGTTTTTCTTATAGGTAGAGAATTTGTTTACACAAGTCGGAGTACGGAAGTCACGTGTTGCAACAAAATTACATCAGAATTTCGATATCAACAAGAGTTGTTCGTAATCCATCGCACTACCGTTGATTAGGCTGTACAGTGCGTTAGTCGACCAAAGTTGATTGTTGGCCAAATGGTTAACACTTTCATCTCATATCCTCGTGCAGCGTGCAACCACTCCCCACTTTCAATGTCGGCCTCTTCAATGTCAATCACTTTGTTAGTCTTGGAGGACTTGAAGTGTATTCTATCCACTTGGAGCTTGAGTTTGCCAGGGTCCTGAATCAGAAGGCATTATTTGGAATCATCAATCATTTAATCGCTACAGCTGCAGTCTGCTTGCACTTTATAGTTTATACTTATCAAAGCTCCTCTGGACACGAGTCTGATTTCTCTGTAGTCCATGGGTTTTGCTTGCGAGCAACGTTCACCAACATCACACTGTATGTCATACCTTGAAAAGTGATTGTGTGGACCTTGAAGGTAGAGCAACGGTTCAACCCAGTGGTACAAAACTTTGGTTTTCCAGAGTTCTCCTGGCTTCTTGCTTGAGTTAAAACCATTCTGACATACCCGTAAGTTATGTAATCTTGTTAGCAACATGGGGGGAGGGCCTGTGCCCCCCTTCAAATCACTACTGACGAATAATGAACGGTAGGGAGACTGTCAGGACTCAGGGGGCCAGTTGTAGGATATGTCTTGTCTCCTACTTTCTCCCACAAGTGAAGTCCAACCCACCATACAATGTACCCTGTCACTCTCACATACACAACTACACCATACATTGGCACTTTCATTACCGATTCATTGAAGCTGTCAAACATGGCGACACCATCCTGCATTAAGGGAAAGGGTTAGGGTTAAGGTTAGGGCTGGGGCCAGGGAATGCACTACATTTTTTTTTCGTACAAAATGTGGTGAACAGCTTTGTCTTCGTTGGTTTGGTAGCCTCTGGATGCATCTAATATGTCCCACGTCACGTGAGCGTAGTCCAAATTGTGTGAATAAATTCTTTGTACAAATACTCGTCATTTGTACACCCCCTGTTTCTCAGAAAATTCGGTAATTTTTGTTCTCTAATGAAATTGTACAGTTGAAGTGAAATTGTTTATTTTCAGACGAATTATTAGAAATTATACGGTAATTATGATTCTTTATGGCTGCATGTTAAGTTCGCACTACAGGTGAAGTGGCAGTTGAAGTGGCAGTGGAAAGGGGGCTTGACTGTAGCTGTATACAACTGTCCCCTGAGGAGGTGCAGACACTGCTAGACATACTCAACCCATCAGACACTGAAGACTTATCAAAAAGAGTTCAAGAATGATAATGAGCTACTTGGTGTGTAAGTAGATATGTTGTATAATTATATCAATGTCATGCTGTGTATGTGTATTTGTGCAGACAACCTTGTAAACCTTCTCAAGTAGACGAAGTCCTCTCAAAAGCGGTATATGACAAGGGCTACTGAGGGCAAGGCTCTTTCATGGAGCAAGTCTACGTCGCCTGATGATCCCTTAGCTGTTTTATTGTTTGACTGAAACTTATATGTGTATATGTGCAGTTAAAAAAAAACTCCTTGTCAATGTAAATGTTGACTTCTGGCGTGCAGGAAACTTTCTTGCATGTCAAATATTTGAGAATGTGTGAGTTACAAAGACAGATTCAATAGCTATAGAATACTGGTATATAAGCATGAATGACCTTTTCATCCACAAGTGTGTGCAGTTAGGTATAATATTGAAAGGATCTACATGTGCATCTGCCTGTACTTGAAGAGTGTTATCAAATTACCTACACACAAAATCAAAAAACTGTACATGTGTACATGGTAGCTAGATTAATAAGATTTTTACATACTATCAACAGAGTAATATGCAACTATAAAACTCCACTGTGCATACTACATAGAGAATTTGTCTTGCAAGGTCACATAGCGTGTAAGATGCATGTTTTGCTATTATAGTTAATAGTAGGAAAGCATACCTCATAGTGTTGGACACTTTCCTACATGGCTCACAATGCAAAAGTTTCCTATACACATACCTCACTGTGGGAAAGTTTCCTACCAACAGAACTAACAGTGTGGAAAAGTGTGGGATACTTTCACAGCTGACAGTGTGGGAAAGTTTCCAACACATAACTATAATGGAGAACTTTTGCCTGGGGGGGGGGGGGGGAGGTAAAGAGCATGGGGGGAATTGAAATTTTCATAGTTTGTCAGAAACAAAAACCACTGGAGATACATTGAGAATGGGTCAAAGGCATTTCAAGGGGGTGTTGGCGATCTATGTAGAGAAAACAAAGCTGTCAGAGAGTACCCCTGTCCAGATGCTGGCCGGGCTTGTCACATATATTTGCTTGATTTGTAAAATGTCAGAGGGTGCAAAGGGGAAAGGTGCATTTTATTTCACTCCTTTAAGAAAGACTCCTGCTGATCCAAAGAAGCCTTGGTTCACTGATGTCCCAATTGGATGGAACAAATTGGATCGGTTTGTACGAGACATGCGTGAAGAAGTGGGTATAGAGAGAAAAAGCAACCACAGCCTAAAAGTGACAGGAGCTACTTGGCTATACAGGAGTGGGGTTGTGCAGAGGACTATCGTACAGGGCATAAGAGCATCGAAACACTATGAATATATGAGCGGCCAGGTGAAAGAGAGGATAGGGATGCCTGCAATGTATCAGCTGACATCAGTATTTCAACAGCAATAGTCCCTCACAGTACGACAACTAACTCTCAACTGATAGTCACACACCCTTCCTCTGTAGGGTTTAGAGACATGCGCTCTGCATTTGCTCTATCGTTTGCTCCATCATTTGCTCTTCTATCATTAACCCATTACCGTAGTGTCCCGTTAATACGCCCCCCCATTTTGTACACTACATCCCGCCTAAAGTGGGGGGGGCTTATATTCGAGGATGCAATTAGTCTCAACTATAAGCCCCCCCCCCCCCCCCCCCCCAAAAGATTTTACGCAAGTGCTATGTACGCAATTAGGACACTTCCAACTAACTATAGCGATGACTTTCAGGATTGAGAGTACTGTTCGCGGACATCACGTTTACAAAGCTGCGTGGTCTCCCTACATCGGAGAAGAGCTGCCAGTTCAACGCGAGGTCAATAACATTCACGACGACTTCGCTGTAGCTGTCCTCAAGAACGGCAACACTGTCGGTCATGTACCACGGGAAATTTCCAGAGTCTGCTGGTATTTCTTGCACAAGAGTGGCAGCGAGATGACTTGCATCGTCAATGGTGACAGAAGACGTTCTGAAGTTGATGGGAAAGGACTCGTGGTTCCGTGCGTGTACATCTTCAGAGGGAAACAAAAACACCTTGACAGACTGACAAACCTGTTTGCTAAACTAGCAGCTTAAAACTTGGAACATCTAACCGGCTTTTCTAAAAGCCACAAAACTTACAAAAGATTCACCGACTACTATAGTCTTACTGAACGCACTTGCAACGTATAGTAAGCACGTGTAGTTTTGATGTTCCAGAAGACGCTCACCGGGGGGCGTTATAACGAGTCAAACTACCCTGTGCAGGAACTTTGGCGGAAAAGAGGGGGGGGTCGTATTTTCGAAGGGGGCGTATTAGCGGGACACTACGGTACACCCGATAGCGGCCAAATGCGCCCGTAAAATTTCTTGTCCGTTACACCCGATAGCAGCCAAATGCGCCCGCACTTCGCTTCCACTATTTAGCGTGATTGCAGCGCCTTTTTGGACTTGGAGTTAGTTATTACGTGTAACAGGAAGTCAATCAAAGCATAATTAGCTGTGGTGTCCTATAGGGACTTCCCCTCAAAATCGCGTTTGAAGTTTGCCTGCCGATAGTAGTTAGCCACAGTACAGCTTATATCCACACGCTACTTGTTTATTCGTGTCAGAGACAGTTGAAACGTACCTTCGCTGAAACTGTCTGCCAACTTTTGCCGTGTATTATCGGTCATTTTCAGGTTCACAGCGGGTACCTACGTTTCCACCGTTGTAGCTTCTTTGGACTTTACTAGTAGGTCTTCTGACTACATTCGGAGTAAAGCTAAGCCTAACTATCATTGCCTGAACTCAGCTATTTTACAAGATATAACGCAATGAATCAACACTTCACAAAATCGCCATTGTTTATTAGCTTCTCTCGTAACCACGCGATCGATTTCTGCACATGCGCGTCGGGGTTAAAGGTTAAACTTCAAGTGGGAGTTCCGTCAATGTCTACACTGGCACGGTTATGACATCTGAAAGTTCCACCGTTCAAACTTGTTTAATTTTGGACTTACTCCGGATGATCTTAAGAAGTTTTAGGTGCATGTAATACATGTATTTTTGTACAGTGGTACAACATGCAGTTCTTTGTATACTACTTGCAGGAAAATGTTTTCCTTGCGAAACTGTTTTTCTTGTGAAAATTAGTTTTGTCTCGCTGTACCCTAGGGTACATGGATGTACCCTTGCTTCAAAGGCAACAACTAGGGTACATGAATATTGTACTCTGTGGTGGCTTCTTTGATACACCCACAATCATGATACAAGTAACCGTGTTCTGTCCTAGTGTCGTCTCTGTGTAGTTGTTGGGCATGTACTGGTGCCATACAAGTGTGCTCTAGTTCATCTACATGTATTCACATCTCATAACTTCAATACACAGTTTTGGGAGGGTCATTGTAAGCTAACGTACCCAGTCTTCCCTTTTGGTTGGCTTTGTGACCCTAAATTAAGGGGGTCTCAGTCACCCCCCAACTTAAATGCATTAGAAGGGGACGCTGTAGTCACGTGCGTCCCAGCACCGTTGCAGCGGGTCCCTGAGGTGAGCCTGCACTATGCCCAATCATTCCTTAAAATTAATGTTTATAGCTGAGTGAACACTCCAGCAAAAGCCTGCTTCTTTGCTGCTGTTTCAAAGCTTAGCACTGCTGACAGACTAGCATACCGTATAGCGGGAAATTTTCGCTGGGTGCAAACTTTCGCAATTTTCACGGACAGACCAGTTTCTGCAAAAATAAAAACTGCAAAAAAATGAACTAAGATGGAAATTGACGACGTCATTACGTGCAATGTCGAGTGCCCTTGTGAGCGTGATGGTTCTCTACAGTCTGTCTGCCCTCTAAATGGTTGCTGTAAAGAAGAATCAGCCTCATACTGCAAAAAATACTGTAAGAGACGCTCCAAAGATGTTGCATCAACCGGTAGCAGTGTGGTCAGAGCATCCAGCGTTCCGCGAAAACAAAAACCGCGAAAATTTGCACCAGCAAAAATTTCCTGCTATACGGTATTCTCCAGATGGCAGGTATAGAAACCATATGGGAGTTGCATACTCATATATACTGTAATAAACTCTTGGTAGCAGCAAATCTACGTTTCTGCTGATGCTAAAAAATATGCTGAACAGTTTCAGCTTCAACAAGCTATAATAAAACTAACAGTCACATGATCAGATCGCAGATCAGAAGTGCGATCTGGTGCAAACATAGTGCAACGAAACCTGAGGCAGTCTACAGGGACATCAGAGTTAATTTCAGTGCATTGCTATACTGAGGTACATGAACCTCTGTAGATCAACATTTATTATAGTACTGTAGTGTCCCGCAAATACGCCCCCCCTTTTGCAACCTTAGCCTTAGTACAAAGCGCAGGGGGGGCTTATACGCGGGATGCGACATTTTCTCTCGTGATTACGCCCTCCCTCGATCGAGAAATATGAGCAGTTCTGTGGATGCTGGCTTCGTTCTTCATGCGCTGCTATTCCACCACAGAGACCTTGAACCTGACTGTATAGGAGTTTCAACGAGGGGGGGGGGGGGGGGACGAGCCCGAAGCGCGAGGCGTCGCCGAGCGTAGAACGCGCGAGGCGGAGAGATGCTCCCGACGTTAGCGGTAAGATGGCGAGCTTTAGCGTTGATGGACGAGGAAGCAGGGCGCTTCCGCGAAGTAGCTGGTGTGTCCATCGTTGCTGCAGGCGATCCACGTTCGCGGTAGACAATTTAACAGTAGAAAGCCGAGTGGCTTGAATAAACTTGCAATGGAGTTGAGCGGTTCTGTGGATGCTGGCTTTGTTCTTGCGCTGCCATTCCACCACGGATACCTTGAACCTGACTGTGTAGGAGTTTCGACGAGGGGGGGCTTATGCGCGGGATAAAAATACCTCTGCAAGACTTTGCGCTAAAAATGCAGGGGGGGCTTATGCGCGAGGGGGGGCCTATTTGCGGGACACTACGGTAATAAGATTTGCTGTTTTAGAATGTTCTTGTGCTTTGCCTTCTCTAATGCAGGGAGACCTAACAGCTTGGTAATCATGAACAGCACTTTCGATTCTGAACAATTAGCAATATCATGTCTGATATCAGTGGTCCTTTAACGAGATCGTTTGTTTACTTCTAATACTTCGAAATTCTTGCAGGTGTTAGGGTCTAAGGAAGTGATGGAACTTGGTATACCAGTAAACCAGTGCTATGATTGTGAAAGCAACTTGGTATGTAGCGTACCACAAGTGTACTACCAAGTAATAGACATGTAAAGGTGTCACAGTTATGGATCAACTCCATCATGTTTGGAAACAAGGAGAGGCTGGGATTTTGCCATTATCCTTTGATGTGTACCACATTGTTAGTAGCTCTTAGTCAACGTACTATTGCCTTCACATTTGGATTTCCTTTTGTGTCCAGGAGTTGGCCAATCTTTCCTTGAGTTCAGACACACTATGGAGTGTAATAATTACGTTGATGTTTGCACAACGTAGAAAATTAAAATAGTTAACAAGCCAGGTGAACACGTTTCTAGTTGACTGTTTTTCTTATCTTGCCATTACTATTTCTGCCTGTGATTGCGTCCTAAGTTTTGTCTGGATAATGTCTGTACACCAGATGTAAACTGGTGAGTACCAACTCCTGGACAATGTGATGTTACCAACTTCATAAAGTTTGCACAAGAAAAGATAGTGCATGTGCTAGCTGTGTGCCTAGGTTTGCAACAAGCAACCTTTGCACCTATCAGATTGCTGACTGGCGTGACCAGCTCCTATCCCGGCCTCCGCCTTTATGCCAGCTCTGCTTGTCTGGTGAGTATAAAAGGCTACGAACCCGACAGCCCACTATTCGCCAGGACGACACAGTCTATAAGTATCAAGTTTCATCACATTACGTTTCCAAGGTAACAGGCATCCAATAACTCCACAGGGACCTATCAAGTTTCATCATATGTAAACTCTGGTTAATAAGCAACTTCCCAGCAGATTGCAGCTACTGGAAACATGTCAGAGGCATTTCTCTTGTGAAAACCCTTTGTCAAGAAATGCCTCTGGCTTTCTACTGCTACCGTGTGGCCTTTTGATTGATTTGCTGTACCATGCGTTCCTACTTTCATATCAACCCACAGATCAGTAGTACTTAGCACTTGACCTTCACTATGATGTAATAGCATGAAAACCAGATGCCCAGAAAGGCGTCTCCACAGTATTTGGCCTTGGTTACTTTACCTGAATGGCTTCCAAGGACGGACGCAGTGCCTTGCTGAACTGTAGGAAGCTATTGGGCGTCTTCTTCACACCTCCTTTCACACTTGACTTGCGAGCGAGGGGCAGGGGGACTTGGGAAGGTCCTCCTCGATACCTCTTTGTGTTTTAAATGAGTCGCAAACAGAACTCCAGTGTGTACTTCTGAAACAGAAAAGAAGTAGCGTGCTACTCATCACACATTGTAATAAAATGCAAGCAAAATATTAATTTGGCATGTGTTAGTTAAAGTTAGGTCCACCCATAACTTCCTGGAATATTGAAGTTCTAGATTAGCAATCTCAAAAGTAGAAATTACTTGTCTTCAGGGAGGATGTTGTTTGACACTACAGCAGTTGCCGCAATCCCTAAAGTATGGAGGTACTGGATCACGAAGATATAAGTACAGTAATTCAACTTTTTTATGTTAAAGTGTGATAGTTGCCCCTACCACCAGGAGAATTACTTACCTCTGTTCAGCGTTTCTTTGCCTCTTCCGAAATCAGGGGCGAAGTCATTACTAACTTTTTGATGACTTTGAGAGCTGCATTCTTCCTCTGAATTCACACTCTCTCCCTCTCATTTTTTACAGCCACCTTACCACAGAAGATTCCGATTTGGTGACTCAAACTGTAGTCTCATTTTTTGCAGTTGACTGCTTCTTACATAAAGTATATCAAGAGAGAGGTGTTAATGATGTACTGAAATTCCCAAACCACTTGATTAGAATGAAGACCATGTGGTGAAAAAGGGAAAGGTAAATGCTCAACCAAATAGTGAAATTTTCTGGTACCACGAATGCCACGGCACAAAACCATACACCCTTCTTAAGTTGAAGTCGTGCAAAAAAGCAATGTTGCTCCACTTTGTTGTGGTGACAGCTCTCCACCTGGCCGAGTGACTAAACTGTATTTAATATAAGTAGTGCTGTCTTGAACATGGAGACTACATACTATAGGTTGTCAATGTCATTCATGTATTTGGATGCATTTAAAGATGCAGTGAATATGCAGGACACTGGCACCGGGAGAAAACAGGAAGACAAAACTCTCAAAGCAGCCAACTCCCAAGCACAATCTTCTAGCTGATGTAGGTAGAGGTACGTGGGGGGTCATGTCAGCTGCTACAAATCTTGAACAAACTACAGTGCCGGTCTAAGGGAGCTAGCTAAATCATGTGGGTATCAAGGAGCAACTCTCAAATCTCTTGAATCTTGCACCCACTTCAAGAGAACCCACTGCTTTCCATTGCAAGTTTGGGAGGCTCTCTATCGACAAATGTTACAAGCCTACTTCATGCACAACAGTGACCAAAATTTACTTGAAAGCGTAACTTATCTTCAGGAATCTGTGAAAATCATTAGTCATGAAGCGGATTGAAGCACAGTTGGAAGACGCTGAAACACATCCCAATTATATATTCAGCAAATAGCTCAAGCAGATGACACTTGTGAGTACAATTTGTATTCAGTGATTGTTCCAGCTATATCGGCTTGTACTTAGCAAACAGGGGCAGTAATTGGAAATTATGTCCATCTAGTTTAGAGCAGCCTTTGATAGACATACATATGAAAGAATAGCTTCAAACTCTCTTGCTGACCTTCAGCAATACCTCTAACAAATTTTAACCTCTTTTGAATCAGGTGGGTTTACTGTGAGTTTGGGTGGTGAAAGGTGGCATTCAGTAGCCTTCGACGAAGCACATGAAATGTGCATAAATAAAGATCTTGAAGCCGCCTGTAGTGCTCCTACAAAAACTTACTTTCAGAAAACCACCTTTTTTTTCAACTACTGCATCAAAGCTACAAGAACATAATCAGACAATTGTCTCCAGAAAGACATATCACATACTACAACAACCCAGCTTTGCACACGCCAGGTCAAGTCGTAAGAGAAGTAAACAAAAAAGAGAAAGAAGCCAGGCAAGTAATACAGTGCTTGAGAAGACGATTAGCCATACCAAGTTGACTCATGATTCTTCTGAGGAGCAGTATTCTGTTCTGCCCTGCGCCCTTGCAGATTAGAATGGTAATCCCCACAAAGCAAGCAAAAGCAACTGGAGTGACAAACTAGAGAGTTGCTATCAATCTGGTGTCTTCATTAAATTTCCACCATGGGTTCCATAGGTGGCCATTGTGGATGCCATATTCATGGTCAACACTAGGCCACCAAGGAGATCAAAAACAATCATGGAATACACCCTCGTGTTCTTTGATTCAAACATGCAATATAGTGAAGCCATACTCTACGCAGTAAGTTTACTTAATTGCGGTTCAGTAGAGTTGTGCACTGTTGCAAAGGTGCAGAAATTTGTTGTAACAAAGCAACCCACACAATGCCACATTGTGTGAAGAGACAGAGATCGAAGAGCATTGCTCATGTACACTTTCAGTTGTGTGGCAGCCATTTTGACTTCTCTGTGGAAGTAAAAGTTCGTTAAAAACAAACTCACTTAAAAAATCTTGGATACGGGGTCGGAACCTTAGTTACAATATATATAGGGAATATATCTGATTTTATTGCCATTTCCCATATTTTAATTAAAAGGATTTAATTATAATTTCAAGTAAAAGACATGAATGCAAGGTTACCCTATATATAAAACATTATTTTATTTTATTTGTATATGTACTAGGGTTATTTGAATTAAAATATTCTCTTTATAAAATACAACTTGCAACAAAAACCTTGGATACGGAGTTGAAACCTTAGTTACAGTATATATAGAAAATATATCTGATTTTATTTTGAATTTGCATTTTTAAGAAGGATTGACCTCTGAATACTCCCGCTATAAATTATAAATCAAAGCAGAATACTTGGATACGGGGTGCTAATCTTAGTTACCATATATATATGGTATATATATATGACAGGGTTAGTTGATGATTAAGCACACACATTTTTCTATTGAGTTGTATGATTTTATAGACTCCTGTATGCCATACTGTATCAGCAGTACAGCAGAGTGGTGGGTTGATGCTGTAAATAATGTAGTTGGTTTCCCATGATAATCTTCGCCACTGGCATTGATTATGTGCAGTTATAACCACATTGAACCTGTGATACCTGTTTCACATTCAGGTGTTGAGAAGAACAATGATGATGGGAAGCGGCACTACTTTTCTAGCAACAGGCGTGTGATGCTGCAGCAGAGATTGTGCGAGCAGATGAGAGGTTGGATGGAAATTTTAAGAACTGACTGGCAGAGAGAGGAGACCTTATAGGAAAAGGCAGACTGAAGATCATCAGCTGCAAGCAAAACGGCACCACACTGACTGAATATTGACCATAATCATCTTGAATGTGTACTTTCATCCTTGTCACACACACATGCGTGCATGCACACACACACACACACACACATACACATGCACACAGTGCATGTTAGATACAAATACCCCACGTCTCCAGATGAAGAGGCGAAGAGGTGGACCAACCTATTGCAAAGCCAAATGAACGGCAAATGCAGAACACAGAGAGATGCTGCATTGAAAGCAAAAGCAAAGAACAAGTAGTCTGATCCCATTCACTTGCAACAGGATGTACTTTGAACTTTGTTGTGATACACATTTTAAGCAGTCCCCCAGGAATGATGCTTATTATAATGCAATGTGTTTTTGGCATACCTTAGTCTTTGACTTTGGTTGCCAGTTTGACTCTTGGTATTGACTATCTTGAATGAATTTTGGTTCCCTGTCCCCCCCCCCCCCCCCCCCAACACTTCTAGCTATGGTGATGCTTTCCACAAATACAACCAAACCACTCTCCTTAAACTAGATCAGTAGCTTGACTGCACCTGAGGGCTATTAACCCATTACACCCAATAGCGGCCAAATGCGCCCGCGAAATTTCTTGACCATTACACCCGATAGCGGCCAAATGCGCCCGCACTTCGCTTCCGCTATTTATCGTGATCGCTGCGCCTTTTTGGACTTAGAGTTAGTTATTACGTGTAACAGGAAGTCAATCGAAGCATAATTAGCTGCTGTGTCCTATAGGGACTTCCCCTGAAAATCGCGTTCGAAGTTTGCCTGCCGATCGTAGTTGGCCACAGTACAGCTTATATCCACACGCTACATGTTCTATCGTCTAGATACTATCTAATCGTGTCAACGACAGTTGAAACGTACCTTCGCTGGAAATCTCTGCCAACTTTTGCCGTGTATTATCGGTCATTTTCAAGTACACAGCGGGTACCTACGTTTCCACCGTTGTAGCTTCTTCGGACTTCACTAGCAGGTCTTCTGACTACATTCTGAGTAAAGCAGGTTTGTTTTCAACTAAGCTAAGCCTAACTATCATTGCCTGAACTCAGCTATTTTAAAAGATATAACGTAATGAATCAACACTACACAAAATCGCCATTTTTTATTAGCTTCTCTCGTAACCACGAGATCGATTTCTGCGCATGCGCGTCGGGCTAAAAGGGTTAATAGCATGGTTCTACTCATCCTTCCTGTCATCTGCTGTTTATGTACGCTGTATGTAGCTTCGCAGAGAACCACCGCAGAGAGACGTGCACATTCTCAGCTCTGCGGAGAACCACCGCGGAGAGTTGTGCGTTTCTATTCGCGAAGGCCGTTGTGAATTCTCGCGCACTTTTTGTGTTACAATCGCGGACTTCGTGGCCATAATTCGCGCGTAAGCTCACGTTTCTGCAGGAATCTGTGAATTTTTGTGCGTGATCTCTCCCGGAGTACACGCGCACTTTCGCATAATTGCGCGACAAGTTTTACACGGGTAATAGCTTCAAATAATTTGTAAATTGGCTGATTTTGTCAGGGCTGTGGGTATCAGGTGAGAAAATCGGCACCGTCTCCAACCGCTCGAAGCTACGGTGCATAGTCAGCACAAAATGGCTTCAAACAAGTAGAAATAGCTTACTAGGCACTTATCAGCTATTTAGTCCTCTTACCTGAAGTAAAATATGGAGAACGCTTTATCTGTGTGGGCGAGAAAAAGCTTCGTGTTTGGCAGTCCTCAGCTCATTGACGATAACCCGTGAATAAGTACTGCCTCTTCCTGCCTTTCCAGATGATGATGTCAGCCCAAAGGTGTGGCCTAGTCTCATTAGCACTTATCATGAAGGGGCCTACCCTCAAATCTCGTTAGGCTTCTTATTTTTGTGTGGAAAGCACAAAAACTTGTTGTGAGCATATATATGTATGGTCGCTGTGACGACGGGAAGTATATATATGGCCACCGCGTTCAGAGGGTTAACCCTTTTTGTGTCACCTTGCGTGGGTGGATCAAAGAAGCCGTACACACTTTAAGGAAGCAAGATCCCGCCTTGCCGTGAGAACCGTGCTTTAACCAGGTGTGAAGGTGCTTTAACCTGGTGTGAAGGTGCTTTAACCAGGTGTGAAGCGTGCTTTAACTGGGTGTGAAAAGTACAATTAACCCAGCATTGCTCGTACATGGACAGTACAGTATATATGAAACATAGCTATATGACACGGAATGCATGCACGAAGCAGCAAGACAAAAGAAAAAAGCAGCTTGCGTACTCCTAGAACAGCGCTCAATCGAGGCATATTCAAATTTGTTCGTAGCGCTACACAGCGGACTTTCGAACACTTTTTCGTTTCAACTACTCTTTTCTAAGCCTCGCAGAGAGAGCAGCAACGCATTAAATACGCTAGAACTGCACACATTATTATGCCCGACCTAGCTACTCACGATTACGTGCGGTGAGCTGCGTAAAAAAAGTGATTTTACCTCGTATGGGCCATAAAACTTAGTTCTTTATTCCTGCTTGTGTTCTTCGATTTACGATGGCAGAATTTGTCATCGCTGAAAGCTGAACGGCCTAGCAGTGAGTAAATAACGCTACAGATTCAGCCATGGCAGCAACGCTCGATTTGAATTGAGAAGCCAGCTAAACACATTTGCATGACGTCACGCTTGGCAACAACCGTGTTTGACGTCATTTGCTTAGCAACCGGTGACACAAAACAATTTCCCAGGGGATGTATCCGGTTTAAATCGCTCCGCCCTCGGGTGTCGCGATTTAAACCAGATACATCCCTCGTAGACATGATATAAGTATTACTTATACCCCGCTACTTTGTGTTATACCATACTGGAATTATGAATAGTAGTGTCTTCTCTACAAATTGACTGCATGCTCAGTTCCCCCAGGATTTCTGGGAAATTGGAAACTCTCCATAAAATCTGCTCCATTACACTAACCTCCGCGAGTCATGTCGACTTCTCCCAAAGGTGCATGCGCAAAATGTGTGTACCAGGCTCTTTTTTCTCCACCCACGCACGAGAACCTGGGAACGAGGCTAGTGTTCAAGCTGAGATCACTGTATTTGGAAGTTATCTTATCAGGTTATCAACTCAATTGAATTCATGGGTGTGCTCTCAAGTCCCCAGGTGGCTTGATTGAGTTGCATAGCTAGGACTGTTATGAACTCTTGCTGGAGTGTAAATAGGTCACTTTCACCTGTTTGAAGCCACTTTTTCTGCATTCTTTAGTTTAGTACAATACACTCTAACCTAACGGTGCAATCACTTGAGTTTAGCAAAGAAACTACCAATACAGATTAAATCACCTCAACTTCAAATCTAGTATTTATGGGATATATGCTGGATTTATGCTCAGTAAGTCACATGTCAGAGGTTGAAGTGTTGCCACCACCCATGTTCTCGTTTTTACAGAAGCATTCTTGGCAAGGCATGGAAGGTATGGAAGCCATGGAAGGCAAATCAAAAAAGTTGAAAGTAAGTGCAGTTGATGAATAGATCAGTGCTAGCAATTCCACTTCATTCCCATCATTCTTGTATATATGTTATAGATATACTACAAGCTAGTGAGGTTACAGTTTTTATCCCGTTATTTCACTTATCTTTCCCATTTTAGCCAGATAAGTGAAATAACGGGCTAGTACCCTCAGCAGTTATTGAATTAGAAGCCTCCGCCGCCTCGGCTACTGCTTCTAATTCAACAAGACTTAAAAGAAAAAACATTAAAAATGTAAAAAGATGTAGGGATGGCATGCCAAAAAGTATGCAAACAAGGTAGGGAGATATAATGCATGCACACTGTGAGTGTTAACACTTTGCACGCGGAAATCATATACACGTCACCATTTATTAATGTGGAAATTAAAATTATCTGTCTGAGGTCAAAGTGACAAGCGTTGCTTAGCAAGCCCTAGGTCTTGCCAGCGGCCTGATTTACATAGGTAGCGTGTAACAAGGCTGGACTAGTTTATCTAAATTGCTGATCACCGCTAGGTAAGCAATTTGTACCTGTTTGAAGCCATTATCTGTAGTGTGTATATTGTAGCTTACCAGCAATTTGAAACGGTGCTGATTTTCTCATTTGTTACGTACAGCTCCGACGGACTAAGCCCTTTTCCAAGTTATTTGAAGCTAGTACTCCAGCCTTATGTGAAATCTGGAAGCCGCTTGATCCCTATGTTGAAGAAAAAGCTTCGCTTTGATGGGCCTTCTCAAAATTCACGAACGATCACGAACTAGCACCGCCCCTTCCGCCTTCCCTGCGGGGGTGATGTAAGTGGAAAGGTGTGGTCTACACTCGCTATCTGGGGTAAAGGGTTTTAACACTTAGAACGCGAAGTGCCAATATATTGGCGCACGGGCTGTACACACGTAGCGTGATGCGCCAATATATTGGCGCGGGAGAGTTTATGCGGTAAGTAGTGAAGCCAAGCGAGCTTTTGGGGTAAATCCCTTCCTGTTAAGTGCGCCCAAGTTAGCTTCCGGCTATTTATCGCCACAGCTGCGCGCTTTTGAGTTAGTACATAGTTATTATAAACCACAGGAAGTCGATCGAAGCATAATTAGCCGGGGTGTCCCATAGGGACTTTCCCTGGAAATGGCATTCGAAGTTTGGCTGCCGACCGTGTTAAACCTAGCATTGTCACAGAACAGCTTGTATCCTACGCACAACTGGTTCTACAGAATTGTTTCTAGCTAATCATCTAAATAACAATGAAAACGTACCTTTGCTGGAAGTTTGGCCACGGATTTCCCGTCATTTTCAATGGATAGCGAGTACCCGCCCTTCATCCGTTCTGGCTTAGTCGAACTTCACTAATCAACACGTGTGACTACTTCCTGAGTAAAGCAGGTTTGTTTTTGAATAAACTAAGCCTAACTATCAACCCGTGAACTCAGCTAGTTTACAAGATATAACGCTATGAATCATCATGATACAAAATCGTCATTTTTTCAATATCTTGTCTTGTGGCTACGAGATTGATTTCTGCGCATGCGCATTGGGGTAAAGAGTTAAATAGAATGCACATCGAGGCAGGATAATCCAAGCAGCTGGATATTTGGATAAGCAAGGTTCCACAGTACCTAGCTTGTACTACACATGGCTTCACTGCCTTCTAACTGCCTTAAGGGTGGTCAGACATAATAGTCTTGTCCCCTGACCAAATTTTTCCCGTGTGCATCCTGCAGACTCATCGAAAAATAGGGTCTTTCACTACAAAAATGGGGCATGTTTACATATGGCGGTCAGTAAATTGGGTAATTGTAGGTGTTAATTACATTATCAGCTACCAGTAGCAGTTAAAAATTTGCAAGCTGACTTTGTGATGACGCATAGCGCAATTTACTTTACCTGAGCAATCTGATTGGTGCGACAACATGCCAATACACTCGTATGATTACGCCACCAGTGAACGTGTCCGGACCCTATTTTTCAACAAGGCAAGCAGGGCGCACGCAAATAATTTGGTGTCTGGGGATGAGACTAACATAACGGAAGTGATACAAAAGTATGCAATTAAACGCATAGTCTCATTCCCAGACCCAACCCGGAAACGGTCTGGTGTCACAAGCCTGAATCCTTGGGCTTGCTGGAGTGTTGAAGCTTTGTAATTGTTAGTGTATAGCACGTCTGGACGCAGAGATCCTTTAGCGTCTAGACGCGTCCGGATGTTTAATTTTCTGTGCGCAGACGCACGCACGCAAACGCATGCGGACGCACGCAGACGCATGCAGACGTACGTGGACGCACGTAGATGCAGACGCACGCACGCGGACGAACGCAGACACATGCAAAATTCTTCAGCTACATTCCATGTCTAAGCTGTTATATGTTTAGGCCCTGAGTCTCTCTCCCTGCCAATCATCGTCCCATGTTGGTAGCTTTTCAAGATCCAGAAATACCGTTGGCACTCGATCGATCGTTTCCGAAACCCTGCCCACCGAACTACAGCGCTCAGAACTAGCGTATCCCTGGGAAGCCTTCCTTGATTCTTGGATATGTTTTATTGAGAGGTATTGGCTGTACAATGGTCTTTATCTAGTGTCGATAGCTTGCATTTGACCTAAGATAAATACTGTCGAAAGTTAGACTTTACGGTGGAAGGCTCGCAGACGCACACGGACGTACGCAGATGCACGCAGACGAACGCAGACGAACGCAAGGCAAACTGCGTCCAGTGTGTGGGCGGACGCAACCTCAAGACGCGTCCAGACGTTAGACGTTTGTTCAAGGACTTTCGGGATGTACTATAGAATTACAAATTGCTCAGTGTGCATTATTCCAACAAACGTCACTCTGTGAATTTGATTGGCTGCTCCACGCTTCTGGAGCTAACCCCATGGATTTGGACTTGTGATCACAGACCCCTTCTTCTCTCGTGAGCTGGGTGGGGTCTGGGCATGAGACTATTCAACGCACTTGCAAGTCTGGGTGGGGCTGCTAGTTGCTCAGCTGCTCAATTGCACATGCGATGGCGATAGCAAATGAACCAGTTCGTAGTGGACATCCAGTCAAGCTTCTATCAGTCGGTTAATGGTATTGAGTGAGCTCCGCGTAGCAATCTAGCTCAACTTCCAGCGATCAGCAGTTTCTGGACTCTATTTGTGGGGATTTACGCTACCGAAAGAAAGTCATGCACTGGTGTTCCATGAAGGCCATTCAACTGCTGCTGTTCAAAGACTCTCGGGTATTGCAGTCTGTCACTTAGTGTCTACCCCACTACATACACGCAAAGCAAAGGATAGAGTCAATATCTGTAGTCGCCAGGCTCTGCTTTGTGCGAGGCTTGCTGCATGTCATGTACCCCTAGTATTATTATCTTACACACATCAGTATTATACTGTCAAACAATCCAACAAGAAGACCACTCGTGAGTTCAGGCCAGCTTCACTCGAGTTCACCTCAGAATCAGATTCTACCTCACTTGTGTAGGCATTGAAATTTGTACTGTGACTGCTACCACTAAAATTACTGCTAGTGCTAGTCTCAGCACTGCTAGACTCTGCCGCCAGCCATCCTGTTACATGTAGTGGGCGTTATTTAGAAATGCCATGCAACGTGGCATTATTCTCCCATTTTCCATTGTTCATTCCCGCATAATGCCTTCCAGAGACTTTCTATTCCGGAAATTACGCTGTGTCATCTGATAAATTACCATGATGTTGTTTATTGCAGTTGAAGGAGATGACAGGTGGAGGAGACTGAGGAGACAAAGACGGAGACTGATGAGGGTGATCCAGGGGTCGTCATCATATTTGCTGACCCTGATGCCATTCATGCAGCACTAGCTCTAGGAAGCGTGGCTAATATCGTTCTTCCAATAGATATAGCCCCCCCACGTACCAGTTTTGCAGCAAGGTAAGCTTAAAAGCCTATTTGTTACTTTATTAACTCTTTACTGTAATGAGTGATTCCAATGTAAACTGTGGAGAGGGCCTGGTACATTTTCTCACGTGAGTGACGTCACCTGGGGGAGCCACGCATGCGCCACACTGTTTGCACGATGACATGACGCCTATGCCATGGATCACGTAAGAAACCCAGGTCTTTTCCCTCCTTTTTTGCATCCTACAAGCAATCAAAACTGGACGGGAAGGTCTGGGAACAAGGCTAGATGCTTACCTGCTTTCTCTGTACATCTTATCTCATGCCAGGTCACAACGCAGGAGAAAGTCTTAGGAACCTCCAGAACTGGCTAGATGCTGTTGCCTGCAGCAGTGCAGACAGTTCGTCACTCGTTAAAAGGATTGACGGTAGTCGCCTCCATGGTGTGTACCATAACATGTTACAGAGAAAACACTCAATATTCATGAGGACGATCCAATCCATGTCCGAGTGGCACACCGAGTGCCAAACAAGTGGCTGCTCGTGTGGCACCTTAGTCTTGAACCAGGTATAACAGTCGTCCACATACAAGCTGGCCCTTTTACAAGTTGACCTGTATACCTGAAACTGCGTTTTTCTCTTTTCTCTTTTTTTTTTTTGAGTTGACTGGATCAGTATACCTGAAACTGCGTTTTTCTCTTTTTTTTTTTATACAGTGTTCATTTAGTGGGTGCATGTGGAGAGGGCAAGTACAGGGAGGGTTTTGTGGTGTGCATAGTTCGTAAAATGGCACAAGGTGTAGTAGGGATGATTGTAGTGTCATTCCCATCTAGTTTGGTTGGTGTTTGAGGGTTCCATCCCTACAGGCGCTTGTTTTCATTAGAAACCTTTTTAGTGACTTGTTCCTGCTGTTTTTTTAGGAATGGTTAGAGAGAAGAGACGTGGGAGGGTAGGTTGAGGGGAAGATGGTGGGGTCCGCTATCAATAGGCTGCTACTTGCTGTGTTGGAGGAAAATGAAGACTCGACACAACACAAAAGGAGGATGTTGAGGGTGGTCAGACATAACGGAAGTAAGGCCTCATCAAATTGATTTCATGGTTCACTGACAGATCAGTCTTAAATTCTGACCATTGTGGCAGGTATAAAGATGAATCTAAGTACCTGCTATCACTGCAGATTGCCCATCCAGATGGTGGGGGTATAGAAACCACATGGGAGCTGCACACTTACTGTTATGAACTATTGGGTAGACTCATTTCCATTTTCAAATGGTCTTAACTACTTTCACATGGTCAAGGATTTAGTAATGGATGAACATGATTTGTCTACCCCAAACAGACTGCTGACTCGGTGTGTGTGTGTAAGAAATTTTCCACCCTTTTCCTGATGTTTCAGGTGGGGCCTGGGAATGAGGCTAACATAATGGTACATTTGTGAGAAAGGGGCTTACCCTAGAGAAGTTGTGTGTCCAGACCCACCCAACCCTCTCACATGAGCTGGGCGCAAGACTCGGTGGTGAGCCTGAGCAATTCCCCCTACACTAGCAGCCCATTGGCATGCATGCATAGTATATGCTTCCTTGCTTGGACCTAAATTTCGTCAAGATTGAATATCCACCTGCACTTTGTAATAGCCTCATCCCCAGGCCCCTGGAGGGGCCCTAGGGGTGAGGCCAACTTAATAATAGGTCAGCCAAGAGCGAGGGTGAAGTGCTTGTTGGTGTGTTCCTCTATGCCAACCATTCCTGACTTGTACACATTGTGGAAACACAGCAGATGTGTGGTTATTGTTAGCATCATTCCCAGGCAGTGTGAGTGGGCAGTAGGAAGAAAGGGGCCTGGCACACACAGTTTGTGCATGCTCAGTTTTCTAGAAACTTCCATAAAATGCTGCACCAACCTTTGAGAGTTAGTCCACCTGAAAGATGCCAGCCACTAACTATGCACTGTGGGAACAATGAGGCGCTACCTCTACTCGCTGCTGCATCAAATCCAGGTGTCACTGAGCGGGGGTGTAGTCTGGGTTAATACCTACCAGAAAGTGATAGCAAAGCCTGATGGTCCGGCGTGCACACGCCAGTGTCCCGCATTTTCATTAGCTGTCGTCGTGTTGGTGCATACGCCTGCATATCTCAGCTGACAGCCTGTGGTGGGTCAGAGTAAACATCCAAGGAGGGGCATTTTTACATCTGGACTAAGTGCTATGCCACGATGGCGGCAATCCTGGCAGTGCAACACACCCAGACAAAGCCCCTTCCTCAACTGCTTGGATATCTCAGGACCATTACCCAGGTAAGCTGCAATTTCTGCAGCTCGGCTTGGGTATCTTATGACATGGCCTTCCGCAGGAAGGTGGCCAACCGGGGCCCCCTGGACTAGGGGTTTGTTGATACGGTACTCGACAATGAGGCCTTCACTGGCAGAGCCCAAACTATCATACAATACCTTTTTGCTTATCTGACACACACATCTCGGTGGTGTGCCCGTATGCACCAGCAGAGGTGGGTAAAGGCTCCGGAAGCCAGTCTGCCTGCCATTTCAGGGGAAGATCCGCCATCTGATGGTGTGAGATGACAGGGTCATACTCTTGAATGAGCTTCCTTACCACAAACCACTTAGCTTTTATTATTTTTTTATCTAAGTTTTTATTCTGGTCCTAAATAAGCCTTATTCCGGCCCTACCTTATTACAGATTGCGTGCCATATGGTTAAGTGTGACGGTCTTGGGATTCGTATTTTGCAGCATATGATATTGCACATGTGCAGCCATACATCATCTTCGAGCATGCGCAGTGGAGTGCGTTGTGCTTCACGACCACGAGAATTTCATCGACTTGTGGCTAGATGTTTGTTTGCTGCAATTTTTGTCTAGTAAGTATTCAGGCTGCTTTACCACGCATGTAATAGTGATATTTTGATTTTTTTTGGGCGTTTTGTACAGCTTATACAGCATTCAACGCCAAGAAGATAGAGAATTCGACAGACAAGCTGATTCTTACATACTGTGAAAAAATGGTGATTTTGTATCGTGATGATTCATAGCGTTATATTTTGTAAACTACCTCAGTAGATGATTAGTTAGAAACAATTCTGCAGAACCAGTTGCCCGTAGGATACAAGCTGTTCTGTGACAATGCTAGGTTCAACACGGTCGGCAGCCAAACTTCGAACACAATTTCCGGGGAAAGTCTCTATGGGACACCCCGGTTAATTATGCTTCAATTGACTTCCTGTGGCTTATAATAACTATGTACTAACTCAAAAACGCGCAGCTGTGGCGATAAATAGCCAGAAGCTAACTCTGGCACATACAGGTGCTATCGGGTTTAAAGGTTGTCAAAATTCTGGGCACATACGGGCGCTATCGGGGGTAAAGGGCTATTAAGCTGGTTCCATGCATTCCATTGCTGTTATGTGAGTCAGAGACTCAACAGAAAATTACGCACAGGTGGAACTGAGCCTGGAAGGTTGTAAAAACAGTGGATTCTTGATGATCCCAAGAAGTGAACTAGCAGAGATACCTACCTTACTTGAATGCTCTAACGTCTTCATGGTGGCTTCCTTCACCTGTGTCCCAAAAGTCTTATAAACTAAGCCTTATAAGGAGTGGAACAACGATCTGACGTTATTGACGGAATTACTGTTCTTCCTTAAAGCCAAGAAGGACCGCTATCGACTCCTACGTGAGTGGAGAAGAACATTTAGTCTCATTAGACTGGCTGACATGCTTGGCATCGATAGCTTTTTGGAAGCAGTTGTTCGAGAAACCTTGATTCTCGTTCAACTGTTGGACAATTCTAACAGCGTCAGGGATGTCCGATATCGATTACGGACAGCATATAGGTTGTCTGAACACCTATCAAATGAAGTTCACATTGGCACATGTGGTGTTTGTTCCCAGGCACTCAGAGAAATACCACCACAAAGAGCTGAATTGTACAACATGCCGTGCTGCAAACAAACAGTGCATGCAAGGTGCTGGGATGACAAAAGGGTTTGTGCTCCACAAGACTTCTCCCACTTCCCTGCATAGTCTGCAATCACCCACTTGAATGCTGGGGAGGAGATACTCGAGATGCATACATATTAATCAACGAGACCAGGTTTCTGTGTTGTGGGGCTGATTCACACCACCTCTGTAGAATGCAGTTCCTGGCTAAGAAATGGCCCAATTGTCCTGCTTGTCAGTGTTACCTCGAGCCAAATGGCAAACTTCATATTGACTTTTGTGGTGCTGGAGATTGCATATTTGCACAAAGGGAAAGCAGAAGGCATGATATCAGACGAAGAGTGGGAAAAGACTACTCTTATTTCCCACCTTCGTAGTTGTTTCCTCTATGTATTGCTGTGTTGGCAGGCAACATACCACATGCATCTAGCTAGTGAGGGGCAACTGTCATACACATGCACCAAGGATTGAACATGACTATAGTTTGTTGAATAACATATGAAATGCTATCCTTTACATTACGAAAACGTTCTCCACTTGCTAATTGTGTCATGAGCTAAAATACCAGGCTCTTTCTTCTTGCTCTTCTATACTGCAAGCAGTTGGGGGGATTGATGTCCAGCTAAATAAGTGTAGGGTTGTTTCCAGATCAGCAAAGCACTATGCATCCCTCCAATCCGCATATTTGCGACGCACACGGGCATGCACTAAGTGCAGCTGTCGTATTTATGAGACAAAGTAGCCAGGTCGCGCTTACCGCACAAAGCTAAGAAGCTTATCCAACCAGTAGTTCAACTTTGTTGCTCACATTTGTTTCTTTGTATTGCTGTGTTGGCATCCAACCAGTGGTTCAACTTTGTTGCTCACATTTGTATTGCTGTGTTGGCATCCAACCAGTGGTTCAACTTTGTTGTTTGACTTATTTATATTGCTGTCAATCAGCTCATTCTGACTGCTTTTTTGGCAAATTAAACTTTTGCCCAACTTACTTTCTACATTAGGCAATTGCATGCATTATGCTGTACGTGCCGAAAGCTGGGGAGAAGCCTGGATATTAGGCTAGGAAAAACCTAGATGGAAAACTCCTTGTCTTGGTATAAGACTGCAAGTGAAGCGGATATGTACACTTGTATAGCTACTAATTGAATGCAGTCTAAATTAACAATCTTGCAAGTATTGAATTTCTGATTATATCGTATTAGGTGTATTCGTCTTATCTTATTGATGCCATCATCATCAAAAGAGGTTACCATAGGCACTCTAATTATGTGTCGCTCAAGTAATAATATTATTATTTTTGTGTTATGACACAACAATCGAAATATATTTGTCCTAAACTATGGCCCAAGATTAGAAATAGGATGCACAATCACTTTAGGTGCATTGTGACTTGTATCTGGTGAGTTGATAAGCTTCTTCTATTAGCAGTTTGCATCACCAAGGCATGACAACAGTAAAAAATTATTTCACCGAGCTGCTGATGGGGTTATTCTTCATGTACCGTTCCTTACAATACATCATCTTTACGTCATGTAATTTACGTCCTTTACGTCGTGTGATATTATATTGTAATGTTGGTTGGTGCGCTAAAGGCAGTGCAGTGCACCACAGTCATCAGCAGTGCCTCACAGCTGAACCGTTAGGGCTTAATGTTACAGTTAGGGTTAGGGTTAGGGCTAGGGCCAGGGAATGGGATTTTTCCCTTCTTTTTTTGGGGGGGGAGGGGGGGGCTGTGTTAAAAGTGACAAACACCTTTGCCTTGCACGTTAACAGTAGCTGCGACGTTCATGGCTTAAGAACAACAACAGTACGTGAAGTAGCAATGATGTATTGTAAGGAACGGTACATGGAGAATGTGGCAAAGGATGCTTCGCTGCAAAGCCTGCATGCAACTGGCAAAACGTTTAGTTGGTTTTGCTATATTCTGAGCATCACTGAGGTCTCGCAAATATGCATCTGCATGTATATCAATGGTGATGACACATGTATGACACAACAATAGAAACGTGTGTCCACAGTGTGACATAAAAATATTGGAAATTGTCAGTTTGAGATTTTGTATTTTGATGCAGCATTTAAAAAGGACACATTGAGTGCCTACAGTACACTTTCTTCTCCATTTCCATCATTTCCACTTTCATATGTGTTAACCCGTCTTTCCAGAGTTGAGCTAGTTGCCTGCTCCATTCACTTTTCGTTTTGCTTGTATAGTCACTGTTTAGCCCTGCTTGCTAGAAAAGCTCACTGTCGTTTCTTTTGTGATGATACATAAATGAGCAAGTTGTTGACTTGATAGCTGCTGTCTTAGCAACAAAGTAGTTGTAGCTACTTAAGAAACTATAACATCCCTGCTACTCTTATTAAGTTTACAGCCACCTTACCACAGAAGATTCAGATTTGGTGACTCAAACTGTAGTCTCATTTTTTGCAGTTGACTGCTTCTTACATAAAGTATATCAAGAGAGAGGTGTTAATGATGTACTGTATCAACAGTGGGAAATTCCCAAACCACTTGATTAGAATGAAGACCATGTGGTGAAAAAGGGAAAGGTAAATGCTCAACCAAATAGTGAAATTTTCTGGTACCACGAATGCCATGGCATAAAACCATACACCCTTCTTGAGTTGAAGTAGTGCAAAAAAGCAATGTTGCTCCACTTTGTTGTGGTGACAGCTCTCCACCTGGCCGAGTGACTAAACTGTATTTAATATAAGTAGTGCTGTCTTGAACATGGAGACTACATACTATAGGTTGTCAATGTCATTCATGTATTTGGATGCATTTAAAGATGCAGTGAATATGCAGGACACTGGCACCGGGAGAAAACAGGAAGACAAAACTCTCAAAGCAGCCAACTCCCAAGCACAATCTTCTAGCTGATGTAGGTAGAGGTATGGGGGGGGGGGGTCATGTCAGCTGCTACAAATCTTGAACAAACTACAGTGCCGGTCTAAGTGAGCTAGCTAAATCATGTGGGTATCAAGGAGCAACTCTCAAATCTCTTGAATCTTGCACCCACTTCAAGAGAACCCACTGCTTTCCATTGCAAGTTTGGGAGGCTCTCTATCGACAAATGTTACAAGCCTACTTCATGCACAACAGTGACCAAAATTTACTTGAAAGCGTAACTTATCTTCAGGAATCTGTGAAAATCATTAGTCATGAAGCGGATTGAAGCACAGTTGGAAGACGCTGAAACACATCCCAATTATATATTCAGCAAATAGCTCAAGCAGATGACACCTGTGAGTACAATTTGCATTCAGTGATTGCTCCAGCTATATCGGCTTGTACTTAGCAAACAGGGGCAGTAATTGGAAATTATAGTTTAGAGCAGCCTTTGATAGACATACACGTGAAAGAATAGCTTCAAACCATCTTGCTGACCTTCAGCAATACCCCTAACAAATTTTAACCTCTTTTGAATCAGGTGGGTTTACTGTGGGTTTACTGTGAGTTTGGGTGGTGAAAGGTGGCATTCAGTAGCCTTCGACGAAGCACATGAAATGTGCATAAATAAAGATCTTGAAGCCGCCTGTAGTGCTCCTACAAAAACTTACTTTCAGAAAACCACCTTTTTTTTCAACTACTGCATCAAAGCTACAAGAACGTAATCAGACAATTGTCTCCAGAAAGACATATCACATACTACAACAACCCAGCTTCGCACATGCCCCAGTTAGGCAGGTCAAGTCGTAAGAGAAGTAAACAAAAAAGAGAAAGAAGCCAGGCAAGTAATACAGTGCTTGAGAAGACGATTAGCCATACCAAGTTGACTTATGATTCTTCTGAGGAGCAGTATTCTGTTCTGCCCTGCGCCCTTGCAGATTAGAATGGTAATCCCCACAAAGCAAGCAAAAGCAACTGGAGTGACAAACTAGAGAGTTGCTATCAATCTGGTGTCTTCATTAAATTTCCACCATGGGTTCCACAGGTGGCCATGTGGATGCCATATTCATGGTCAACACTAGGCCACCACGGAGATCAAAAACAATCATGGAATACACCCGCGTGTTCTTTGATTCAAACATGCAATATAGTGAAGCCATACTCTACGCAGTAAGTTTACTTAATTGCGGTTCAGTAGAGTTGTGCACTGTTGCAAAGGTGCAGAAATTTGCTGTAACAAAGCAACCCACACAATGCCACATTGTGTGAAGAGACAGAGATCGAAGAGCATTGCTCATGTACACTTTCAGTTGTGTGGCAGCCATTTTGACTTCTCTGTGGAAGTAAAAGTTCGTTAAAAATAAAAAATCTTGGATACGGGGTCGGAACCTTAGTTACAATATATATGGGGAATATATCTGATTTTATTTCCATTTCCCATATTTTAATTAAAAGGATTTAATTATAATTTCAAGTAAAAGACATGAATGCAAGGTGCTAACCTTAGTTACCCTATATATAAAACATTATTGCCTATTTTATTTTATTTTTACACGTATTAGGGTTATTTGAATTAAAATATTCTCTTTATAAAATACAACTTGCAACAAAAACCTTGAATACGGAGTTGAAACCTTAGTTACAGTATATATAGAAAATATATCTGATTTTATTTTGAATTTGCATTTTTAAGAATGATTGACCTCTGAATACTCCCGCTATAAATTATAAATCAAAGCAGAATACTTAGATACGGGGTGCTAATCTTAGTTACCATATATATAAAGAATTTCATTTCTATTTGTTCTAGGATATTTGACTTTTCATTGCAAGTTTAAAGATCAATTTTACTCCAACATACCACCTCAGAATGGCAAACCAAATATCACTACACGACCTGGCATCGTCCCCCCACCCTTTACTGATGGAAGAGGAATTCTCCATTTTCAATGACCCTAACGTCACTGGAACAGATGATGTGTCATAAACAACAGATGTCGATGGAATTTGCCTCCTATCCAGGTAATTAATGTGTTTTGAGGAAGCTTATATTATCAAGTTTTCACTAATTTAGGTGCTTTCAAGACATGCACATTTGGAGAGGAGAGAATTTATACCACTCACAAAGTCACCAATCACCGATCATACCTCTCTAAATGTGACTTCTTTAACACCACTTACCACCCAACACTACGTCCACTTGCTAACTTCAACCCTGGATTCAAATTCATGGAGTTACCAGGGGCAAGTCTCAACATCGTAGGTGTGCTAAACGACAATAATGCCACACCTGAAGAAGCAGAACAAATCAAGTCCAGTGATACACTCTTCGCTTCTGAGTTCTACAAAAACATTCTTATTCCAACAATCGAAGGTTTGTCACTCCTATCCCGGACTAGATCCAACAACTTGGTTACAACTGCCAGACATTCCAATACCCTTCCACTTCTGCATTTACGAAGCAGATATCACAGCTATTTCCAACAACATTGAATCTCAGTTTGTGGCACATGACCGCCACATAACATACAGATACTACTTCCTGTACTTTAAGTACGGACAAATGAAAACCATCCATAGTCCCATTTCTTTACAATCACTGAACTTGGACATGGTGGTAGCAAATACAGCACTGCTTCTTGGTCCAAGTATCCACATTGCACTCAACTTCTGCCACAATGATCAGAGATACTCACTTTTCTGGAACACTGACAGCACTGCAACATACCTTAGAGGTATGATTACATGAAGTGTTGAACATTACATCGATATTCCCGACAGGCACACACCTCTACCAAGCCATCCCCAGGGGAGATCGTGCTGTCACAAGGTACACATATGCCCAGGCTTACACACCAATGGCTAAAGTCCTGGACACCTCTGCATTTCATGACAGACCCCTCCTTCTAACTCTTCTGCTCAGGAAGGACTATGTGAGAGAGCACCTGGAATTCAAGAACATCCACAACAGTACGGCCAAGTTGCTGGAATACTACCAGATCCGAGAGGCAATCATTTTGAAACTCAGCAGAAGCAACCACTGGGTATCTGTTTATTATTTTTTCTACGGTCCGTTTGTCTTAGCAGCGGCTTCACTCGTCAAAAAGGCAGATAACCCTTCCCTGATTTTTCAGTGAAGCCACAAACTTTGACAAAAAGTGCACTATAAGGCCAATGAATCATGATGACGTAACGCATAGCCGTCTTGCTTAGATGTCCCTGAAGTGTCGTGTTCACGCCTGTACTACAACTGGCTATGAGCCCAGCGGCCTTGTTTCGTCTGTCTCAGCGGAAGAGACAAGCAGGTAAGTCGAAGGTAAGTTGTTTTAAGTTAGAGAGGGCTGGAGTGCCATACACTGCTTGCCTGAATAAGAGTGTTTGCCAACAAGCTCTTCAGGTTAGCAGGAGGGTAGAAGACAACTTGGCCAAGCGTGGCGGTTCTCTCCAGTCAAAGTACTCTGCTACTTCAGGAGAGAATCGGAGCAAAATCAGGAGAGGGCATTATACAACTGCAATCTGTGCAGGGGAGTTAGAGAGCTGTGGTGATCTCATGAGTGACATTAAGTCACTTGAGATGCAGGTGACTGACATTGAGGAGGTGATGAGGTCAAAGGAGCAGGAAGTGGCAGTCCTACAACAGGCCATAGAACATCTGGTGCAGGAAAGAGAGGCAGAGAATCGGGAGGTGATGGCAAACAGCGGCAAGCCAATCAACAAAGTGTCTGATCGCCAAAAGTGGAGGAAGCTCTCCAAGTTCAATCAATCAGCAACCAAGGCATTGTGGTTTGCCGAGACTTTTGGACTTGAGGTGGACTCAATCACTGCAAGAACGAGCAATGATGGAAACGAGTTGGTGATTCCATTGAGCTCTCAGCAAGGCAACCATCCCTCCGTAGTGCCAGCCATGTCAACAGCTCCAACCGACAGGAACTCCCACTCCAATGTGATGCAAACTTTGTATCTGCTGGAGCAGTTTGGAGTCAGTGACGAGTTCAACCATGAGCTGACACAAGTAAGATTAAAAATGTTTTTGGGTGCTGAGCTATGTATTTATTATTATTTTCACTTGTGTGTACAGGTATACCCTGAGCTGGCGCGGAGCTACCAAGTCAAGCAAGCCCAGCAGGAAACAGGAAAAGACATCGAGCTTGAACGGGTACCTGCTCCATTTCATGGCGTTTATCACCATTTCAAGCCAGCTGTGGTGGCTGCACTGCAATGTGAGGTATTTCTTGTATTATCAGAATTATACTAGGCGCAAGCAGACACTGATATGTAACTTGTGACTCACTAATGCTTAGGCTACACAGCTGTACAAGAGAAGTAGATTTTGTGTTGCCGCTAGCGGGTTGTGTTTTATCTTACAACATCACAGATTCAGAAAAACCCTGATATCCACCAAGAGAAAAGGGTTCAGGTGAAGATAGGTGGAGATGGGGCCAAGTTCTCACACACCTCAGGCTTCATTCTCTTCAGTTTCTCCTTCCCGGGGACAGCCAAGAATGTCCTTTCTGGATATGGTGAGTATTTTACTCAAGATTCCCTGATTGTGTTCGTACATACATGTAACCGTGTGCCCAGGCTCCTCCCTAGGTTTTAACTTATGTGGTTGTACATTATGTGACTGAAAAACATACATATAACAGCCGGGTTTTTTTTTCATTTCATGCTACAACTCTCTACTAACTCCTGCTAGCTGTGCTCACTACAAATGGTTCCGCTCCTCTTTTAAGGAAACCACACCTTTACAGCAGTGAGGGGGCATGAAAGCTATGAGCTGTTAAGTGCAGCCTTTTTCCCCGTATTTGAGGAACTCAGTGAAGCTCTTGCGGACCCATACACAGTGGAATCGCCACCGTACCGGAAGTCCATACGTGGCCATACAAATTTATTTTCGGCACACGATCAAACGCGCGCGTTGAATATAACCTTTGACCCCAGTCCTCGCAGACCTAAAAATCGGAATATCTTAGGAAATGCACGGGCTATTCCCATGCAATTAATAAGCGGGCTGTGCGGGAAGTAGAAGTACACCTAGAAGGACACTTCCCGATAAAAGGTTCTACAGGGCGTTGCTGGTACTGCTGGAATGTCAAGGGAAGGCGACATGATTCTTGTGTGAGGTGTAGGTGGTGTGCGAAGGCGCTCTGCATTGCTAACTGGGATTCACCCACGGAAGGCCCCTCCTGCTTCGACGCTACCACATCGAGTGGCTGTAGCTACCGCTCGTAGTCTATACTGTCATTTCAAACACATTATTGTTACTCAGAAGTTTTATTCTATCTTCTAACTCCCATTTCAGACCTATATAATCTCCCTATCTCCCATATTTCTGGCTTATGTTGACTAGTTACAGTTACCTTTCGTGTCCTCCATGTGACCTTTACGCAAAGTCCATCCGTTGGCCTTTTCCCCGCAGCCAGCACTCCCAAAATGGCCATCCAGGAGTAGTTCTGTGTTCCCTCTTCCTGATTTTGAAGACTTGTCAATACTAAAGAAGTGCTGTTAAAGCGCTACAACGCGTAGTACTCCAAGACTTCAAAACTGCACGGAATCTTCTTGACCTTATGGGCACATGGTTACATTTCAAATTAACATATGGACAGGAAAGGGTTAAAAGGGATTGTCTCTTCGTGCAGCCATCCTTCTTTTAACATTTAGGACGTGAAGCGTCAATATATTGGCGCATGGGCTGTACACGCGTAGCACAATGCTATATTGGCGCGGGAGAGTTTACGTGGTAAGTAGCAAAGCCAAGCGAGCTTTTGGGGTAAATCCCTTCCTGTTGAGTAGTAATAAGTGTAGACCACACCTTTCCACTTACATCACCCGCAGGGAAGGCGGAAGGGGCAGTGCTAGTTCATCATCATTCGTGAATTATGAGAAGGGCCGCAAAAGCAAAGCTTTTCCTTCAACATAGGGAATAAGTGGCTTCCAGATTTTACACAAGGCTGGAGTACTAGCTTCAAATAACTTAGAAAAGGGGTTAGTCCGTCAGAGCTGTACATAACAAATGAGAAAATTGGCGACGTTTCAAATTGTTGGTAAGCTACAATATACACCTACAGATAATGGCTTCCAACAGGTACAAATCGCTTACCTAGCGGTGATCAGCAATTTAGATAAACTAGTCCAGCTTCGTTGCATGCTACCATGCAAATCAGGCCGCTGGCAAGGCCTAGGGCTTGCTAAGCAACGCTTGTCACTTTGACCTCAGACAGATAATTTTAATTTCCGGGTTAATAAACAGTGACGTGCATACTATTTCCGCGTGCAAAGTGTTTAATATGATGTTGATTTCCCCTACTCTTGACAACTGGTTTCTTGTTAGGTTTAATTAACCCTTTACTTCAAACCCTGTAGTACACTTTGATAATGTCATACTGCACACTGTGCAGAAAAGATTCTGTATCAGCAGAAAGGGTGGGACAGGGGGAGGTGGGTGGGGGGTCACCTGAGGGTGCTGTGCACATGGCAGCCGCTAGGTTTGGCTGTAAAAAGGACTATGGTTGACACCGGGTGGGCCAATTCTCACCCTGGCTGCATGAGCAGGCTTAGAAAACGCTACTCTCACTTTTTAGGGGGTTCATTTCTGGCAGGGAAGACTTCACGGGTGTTTGCCAACCGAGAGTGCTGACTATTGCATGCTTGTTAATGAGTGGGTGTGGTTAAGGTCACGAGTCTGCTTTTTAAGCCTGAAAGTGCACTTGGGCTCGTTTTTGGAGTCACAGCTCAGACAGAAATGAAGATATGGTGCATTACAGGCATGTGTATGCTAAAAGTAGTCTCAAGTGAAACAAATTTAGGTATTAAGGGTTTTAACATAAACTTTAATATCTAAGACGTTCAATGTTGACATTTGTGCTGCTGCTTTTGTTTCCAGGCAGGGCAACAACTGTGGCTACACAGGCGTGGACTAAGCTTCACACTGAAATGATGTCTGCCATATGCATGGCCCACACCTGAAGCAACCTCAACCACCGTGCGCAATTTCTGTTGTTTGTGAGCATTACGCTGATGCTGAAATTTGGCAGTAACCCTTCACTGAATCTAGCAGTAGCCCTTCACTATTGCTCTCACCGACTCACTGTGACTGTTGAAGTCTAGACTGCAGTGCACGTGGACAGTTTTATCTTCAGAAAATATTTAAACACTGAAAGTTACAATGAGTGGCCACAAACAAGCAAGCAAGCCTACACACGCATGCATAATGCAGTCTTGCTAGTGTGGGGCTCACTCAGGGTTGTCCCAACCATTCTATGCATGTAGAATTAATGTTTTGCAATTCAGTATTTTCACTTTGCACACAGCCACCTGCAATGGGTGAGTATGGGTGTCAACTTTCTCAAGTGCTTCACTCAACAGGTAGCTACGTAGCCCGCTCATTGATACACGCAGGCTTGATGCTGTCCTCAAATTAGACACCGCCCTTGAATAGTAGCCGCACAAAAGTAAATAACAAAATAAATGGAGTCTGGCATCTAATCGCAGTATTCTACCATTCTGGCATGCTTTACAAAGAACTTGAATAGACCTTACAAAACATTAATGGTCTTTTTCTATCATTGTGGGGGTTACAGGAACTTGCAAAAGTTTACAAGATTTTCACAAGATCCTGCAGAATGGCCTGTGATGATCTTGCATAAAATGTAAGATCTTCGCAGAGGCAAACACAAATACAGTCAGGGCAAGAGCACATAATACTGAGTCAGGGAGATTGCAATAAGAACATGAAATAGAAGAAATCCGTCTGTCCTTTTGGACAAGTCTAATACTTGATTTTTTACAAGCTACTAGGTTAGAAATTGAGAATCTTGCAATGATTCTTACAAGATTCTTTTTTCTTAGATGAACTAAGAACACGTAAAACATGAAATTGGTCTCATTCTCTTAGATGAACTACGACCACGTAAAACAAGAAATTGGTCTGTCCTTATGGACGAGTCCAATACTTGGTTTCCCACAAGGTAAATACTGAGAATTTCACAACAATCTTGCAAGATTCTTACTTTCTTAGGACAGGTAAAACAAGAAATTGGTCTATCCTTTAGGATGAGTCCATCTCTCATCTTCCTGTAAGGTTAGAGGTTAAGAATCTTGCAACAATTTCCAAAATTCTCACTTTGTTAGATGGTTTTTTTTTTACGGTATAAAATGATTGAGTAAACAAAAACAAGATCAATAGACAAGTATATGCATGACATAACAAAACTACCATCATTATTCTAAAAGAACAGTAGATCCAAACTTAGACTAATAGAAGAAAATTAATTCTTGGAAATTTATTTGCTAATTCAGTTATGTGAAGGCTGCTGCACTAACTAATCATGAGTGAATCAAATTCAGCGGTATAGTAGGTGCTATGAGTCGAGGTAAATCAAAACAAAACAGCTAAGTCATTGGCTGAGAGTCAAAGCAATGCTTGTGAAAGCACTGCAGACCACCTCGTAGTGCATCCAGATCAACATGCACTCTAGTACGGGCAAGTCACTGGCAAATGGAGAGATGATCTGACTGTCAAAGTTCTCAACACCTGCACACTCCAGGGAAAGCCTAAGATGATTTACTAAGTAATGCAAGCAACAAACACTGAGGTGAGGAGGCCTTGAAGATGGTGTCACTTCACATGAAGCTTACAAAGTTTGACAAAGCACAAGGAGGCACTTCTGGACCATGGGGCTCTTATAATACTTGGAAATACTTGGAAATGCTGGAACAGTTCATATCGTCCTGGGATTGGCAGCGGCTTGAAATGTTAACCCATCAGTGGTACAAGGTAGGACTCCAGCGTGGCTAGGAGTTTCTTGGATAACTTGGTAGATCTAACTGCCGAAGAAACTCAGTTCCTAAAGCCAGATTTTAATTTCCTACTGTTCTATTAGAACATGACTGTTTGTATTTACAGTAGGTGCCAATAAAGGTTTACTTTACATTTCTTGCTTCTATGGATGCATTATCATAATTTATTACCATGGTACTGTGAAATTTGACCACAAGTGTGTACTATATATAGCATGAACGTTTCAAAAGTTAACTTTCTGGTTTTTAATGATTTCCTTCAGTAAATTGTATACAGGAAAGCTGACACAGCCTGCTATGACTACGTACAGCTAATTTTGGACAGTCCAGGTAGAGCTATGCAAGGACAACTTGCTACATTTATGTAGGTGCTATCAGCTGCCACCGACAGTGTGGTGAGGTGCCTCCTGCAGACACGCAGAGGAGATGGTCACAAGAGTTGACCACGAAGAGTGGCTTTCGGTATCATGACTGCAGTAGCTCTTTAACCCATTCTACACTTCTAGAAGTCTTTCTGAGGCTATTGATACCTTGTATGATCCGTATTTCCACTTCTGTTTCGAGCTAGAACTGGAAACTAGAGCTAAGGGTTCTTCCATCAAGCCTTTCGGGTTCATTACCTCTGCCACACCCATTCATTAGCGAGCTTACAATGGTCAGGGCTCTCCGACCAGTGAATGCTTCTCCTGACTGAAAGCTGTCTACAGTCCCAGAAATGGAGCCCCTACAAAGACAGAGAAGCCTTTTCTATGACCATTTGTGTTAGAAATGGTCCAGCCAGTGCCGACCAAGGCTTTTCTACAGCCAGCCAAGACAACTGCCATGTGCATGGCATGTTATGACTATGCCCGCCCAAAACGGATTGCGCCAACTGATAACACGCGGCCAAAGTTGCATAACGAGTACACTCGCCATCAATGGTTAAAGGGTTAAGACAGACTTTCCAGTTCATTCAGCTCATGATCTAAACGTGAAGTTTATCCCCTGTCTATGTAGCTGCCCTGGCTGATAAACCCTATTGCTAATGCTACATGCATGGACTGCATGCCATGACAAAGTATGAAGCCAGCGGGGTGCTGTTTGCTCAGGCTCGTCCCATGACAATCAAGCACCTCCCTAGTCACATAAAGTATGAAGAATTTCATAAAACTAAATAGAAACACACTGCAAAACTACATGCGAAACAAGCACATAAACCTATATTGGCACCTATTATAGGCAGACAACATAATGTAATTTCATTGTACATTTAGCTTTGCTCTCAGGCTCTCCCCGCTAAGGAGGGGGAGAGCTTGGTACATTTTACATGTATGTGACACAAGGGTGGACACGTCTTGATCACACAAGTCAAGCACCCACACACATTCGAGCACAACCGTTTTCAAGACTACCACAGACTTCTATTTGGGCATAGATATGGCTTCAGTACGGTACCTTCATCTTTACAGTCGGCGATATATAACTTCCTGCACACAACTAGCTGATTTCTTGACTCTGTCGACAACTTGGTCAACAACGACGCTAGCTTACAACACACTATAAATCACAAAACTTTTGCCATTCAATCTGTCAGGTGGGGTGGGGTGTCTGGCAGACGGAGAATCAACTATACGAGTGTCATAGTATACAGTGTCCCCCTCCCAAAAATGTCTCCCCGGACATTATTCACTGGTGAATAATGTAATGCACCCCCGGACATTATTCACTAGTGAATATTGTCTCCCCTTAGAACAAGGTTGAGAACGGTTATCTGCGGGGATTCAGGCACTAGTAGGTGGGAAGGTGAGTTGATTTTGAAACAAACAAGTAATTTGGAGTGGCCACACGGGCATGGAGCCATGCATATGGCATTCTTGAAACACACTCGATTTATGCATAGATAGTCGAGTGGGATGACTACATTGACTTACACAGAGTGTCTCCTAGACTCTTACCCTGGATGTTCTTACCCTGGCATTGGTCGCTTGCAAAGAAGCCTGAAGTGTAAGCACCGTGAATGACAAACACAAGTCCGGAAGGCCTGGGTACAAGGCTAAGCGTGTCTAGTCTTGCAGTTGGGTCTCGCCACGCGAGATTTAAAGCGTACCCTTGCGAGCTATATTTCACCTTGGATCGTGGGTCACGCTGCTGTTGTAAGCATGTTCCCGGCTGCCAGTTGTAATGCTCTGAACTTAGCAAATGAAAATGCCAGACCACCTTGCTCGCAGACAACTTTGGAAACGCACGCACGAGGGGGGACATTACTCAGTAGAGGGGACATTATTCACTCACACACCGGTGTACCTTGCAATTTATGACTGCTGTAGCCAGTGCTTTTAGTACCATCATAAACGTGTGTGGTTGCCTCAATCATGAGCTCCAAACTACATGGGAAGCTTTCGTGCATGCCCACACGCAATTAAGTCGTGTCTACCTTGTGTCTACCCTCGACGTCACGCACGTGATAAAATGTACCAGGCTCTCCTCCTCCTTAGCGGGGAGAGCCTAGGAACGAGGCTACTGCACAATAATATACAGACTCACAGAAACTGTGTAGCAGGAAGGCGTGGTAGTGTTGCAGTGGTAGCATGATCTTGGGGAAGGGGGGAGGGTTTTTTTCTGAGTTGACGTGGTTGATTTCTGGGACTCAGGAGTCATTGTTTTATCTGTTGTGGTCAGAGAAGAATAGGGTATAGGATTTGTGCATTAAGACTAGTAAAGTATTGAGGGATGAGCCTGAGTGACCCCCACTCTAGCATGACTGCATTGCATATGTATGTATTATATGCTTGTTTACTTGCAGCTACTTCCAGTAAATGTTAAATGAATGTATTGTAGCGTCAGTGCAAAAGAGACCCAGAGCAAAGACGACTCAAGTTGAAACATACATGGCAACTTTGTTCTGGTTTATGAATCTACAGACCACGACAGACAGGGCAGGCTGTTCACTGAACCATTCCGCTCATAATTATTACGGCTTTCTACGTAACATTGCAATCATGCGTTACGGTCGGTAAAGGGTTAACTCAACATCAAAGCCAAAATATCTGCTGACTCCAGCTCCACCAGACATGTTTCAAAATTAAAATGATGCAATGCAAAAAAAACTTCATTCAGATGTTGCTATTGTGACTGGTGAGCACTAGGCTTGGAAAAGCTGTGAACCACATCTCCCTTTAAAAAGGCAAACCTAGATGTTTAGCCCATTGTGCAGGACGCGTTTCGGCCAACACCAGGCCTGTTCTGCAGTTACCAGGAGATGGGGAGTGCTAGAAAATGTGGTCAGATAGCTGCATGGCTTTATCCATACAGCAGTTAGCCCAGCAGTAGCCCTTCATGCTTGTTCTCACGGCTTAGCCGAAGTAATATGTCGGCGTGGACATTCAATCATCGACGTATAACTCAGCAGTACCGACAGCACACAGAAAGCCCCTGATGAGAAACTAACATTCAACCAACAAATAGCGGCCTCAGGCATAGGCCTAGCACAAGGTCCATATTTGACAAAGAAAAGTACAATAACAAACAGGCTTCTTACTTCGGATATTGGTAGCGCTTCCCGAAACTCGTTCAACGAACAATCAAAACGGAATACCTCGAGTATCCAAACAAGGATCCGTGTAAAATGAAATCAGGAACTGCGAAAAGATCACAAATGGCAATTAAAACACCGTAATGAGAACTACGAGACGTTGTGGTGTGTGCGATTGCTGCAGATACTTACCAGGGCTACCAGGAAGACACTTCACGACTAACCATCTCAGCATCTGGCTGGAGATGTTGCACGTGACAGATTTGCGCATGCGCGCATTATGAAAAATCACGCGGATTATCCCCATCCGAGCTCCTCCCTCCGGCATTGGTGCCTTCACGTTCTTCGTCTAAGACTAAGTCTACGTCGAAATATGTTGCACTCTATGCTGAAACCAAGGAGCTAGTGGCTATCTTAGAAAGCTAGCTCTGGTTGCCTTTTTCTGCCTTGGGTTTGTTCTGATAATAGTATGTGGATTCTTGTGCGTGCTTCTAATAATAGTATGTGGATTGTGGTGCGTGCTGCTGGCGCACAAAGTAGATGACATGTAAAAAATCATGAGCTCTGCATGTAAAGTAAGTGGTCCTAATTCGGGACACTTACAGCTTTTCGCTGTTTTTCCAGGCCGCGCTTAGCTGTAGTCATACAGTTTTTAGCACACGCACAGAGCACCTTTGACGGCAGCTTTCACATCAATTTTCGGTATGCCAGCTACGCCCATTTTGTAGATATTACGTCATCATTAAGCCTCTTATGTAACCTGGAGGGATTTTCGCGCGAAAATCAAATTACTGTTCGGTGCAATGGCAGCTAAGCCTACAGAAGACAGACAACAGAGGGTAGCAGCAGCCCAGGAAGCAGTCAAAACAAACCATTTGTGTCTGAGGGTGACAGGAGAGCGATATGGCCTACACCGTGCATAGGCATGTCTTAAACGAAGACATGAAGGTAGGAGCAGGTAGACCTACAGTGCTAAGTGAAGAGGAAGAACGAGGTATTGTGCATTCTTGCCAATTGCTGGCTCAATCTGGGTTTGGGGTTGACCAAATCATAGTGGGTAGGGTAGTTAGGGACTACCTCAAATCACAAGGGAGAGAGAGCCCTTTCAAAGATGGAGTCCCTGGGAAGAAGTGGTGGCGGGGGTTCCTCAACCGGTGGCCATCACTGTCCGAAAGGAAACCACAGCATTTCCCAACAAGCAGGGGTGAGGCATCTACTCCTCAAGTGATGGACATTTACTTTCACAACCTGCAGGTACATTATACATACACAATAACCAATGCAAACACATACATACGCAACAAACTGTGATACATAGTGTGAATTGCAGAATGTACAAGACATACAATGCATGAGCAAAACAAAACAAAATGCAAGATAATCAAACATTGACTAATTCCCATATATAGGAGCTATTTGAGAAGCTGAGGCTGAACAAAATGTCTTACAGTGAAAGAGGGAGACGCCTATGGAACTGTGATGAGACTGGGATATGCACAGCGGTTGCATCCCGGAAGATTTTAACAAGAAGAGGAGAGAAAAATGTGCATGAGACAGGGGGAGAGAGAATATAACAATCCTGGCATGTGGGTCAGCAATTGGTGAGAAGCTACCCCCATACATTGTGTACAAAGGAAACAACTTGATGACTGCTCACACTGAAGGTGGCCCCCAGGATACTCGGTACTCAATGTCAGACTCAGGGTGGATGGAGGGTGCCAACTTCTTTGAATGGTTCCGCAAAGTTTTCCTCCCCGCTGTGGAGGGCATGCGACGTACTGGGCCTGTTGTGCTATTTCTTGACAGCCACCAATCACACACTACTCTTGGTCTGGTGGAGGAAGCACGAGACCAAGGAATTGTCCTCTACACTTTCCCTCCACATACAACCCACCTGTTGCAGCCTCTCGATGTTGGTGTCTTTGGCCCTCTAAAGCTGGTGTGGTCTCAGATTCTGAAGGAGTTCAAGCTGGAGACCATGGCAGCAAAAGTTGATAAACATATTTTTCCGTCACTTGTTGCAAAAATGTGGCCCCGTGTGCTACTTCCAGAGCACCTGATAGGTGGTTTTAGAGGTGCTGTACTTCACCCTCTCTCTCGAGATGCCATTCCAGCATCAAAACTCAAGGTATCCATTCCATTTCAAACTCCTTCACAGACGCAATCAACTCAGTCCCAGCAATCACAGTCTCCTCCTCAGTCTGCAATGCACTTACAGCAACAACCACCAACTCCTGTCACAATCCACATTGCTCAGTTCTTTGGGAACTTGTTCATTTCGCAAGGTACTGTTACAGTATCTTCAGGAGCAAAGGGTCGGACAAAGCCATCACACTATGGAGAGGCATTGACCGAAGAGGAGGTCATTGAACGGGTCCGAAAGCAAGAGGAGGAGAAAAAGGAGCGGGCAGTCAAGAAAGGTTCAACTCGCAGGAAAGCAAGAGGCAAAGGTCAGGGAAGAGGAAGGCAGGCAAGAGGAAGGCAGACAAGAGGAAGGCAGACAGGAAGAAAATGTGGAGAAGATGAGGATGAGAACATATGTCAGGTATGTAGAGGTAACTACGATGATGATGACGAAGAGGCACAGGAAGGGTGGATTGGATGTGATGAAAGGGGTTGTTGGCGATGGTACCACTACTGGTGTGTAGGTCACCTTGATATGCCTGATCCAAAATTGAGGTGGATCTGTCCAGCCTGCAAAGATGAAGATGAAGATCAGTAAACTTTCATGCACTATCATAACCTTTCCAACAGCCTGAGCATAATTGTCGTCTATCACTGGCTCTTACATACTTTCATGACTGGATCTCTCATCTTTCTAGCATCTATCCAATAATCTTTCATATACTTACCCCTAAAAAACTCCAAACTTAAAACTCCAGCAAGCATACACTTTTGTACCATTCTTTCTTCCATCTTTTATACTCAAGTGTGTGTCTCCAAACTGTTAATGAGTCCTAGAAATTGTTTTCAACCTTTCAGACTTCAGAACACGCTGTATGGTGCGGAATTTTCAAGTTTATGGAAGTGTCCCGAATTAGGCACCACCCCCTGAAATTGGAATACCTGAATCACGTGAACAATGTCGTCACATTCTTTGGAAATAGAACTTCAAACTTGGAATGCAAAAAGTACGATGCCCAAGGTATACGTACATATCTATTGTACTCCCTAGGTAGCGAAGTGCTATTTGTTAGTAAGCTAAAATTCTAAAGGTGTCCCGAATTAGGGCCCCTTGCCTTATAAGTCAGGTGCAAAAACCAACAACATGTACATAAACCATAATATACAGTGCAACAATCCAAAGTTCAATGAGATGCATATGTGTGATCAGCAACGTGAGGTGCTGTACCTGGAGGTGGAGGCAATACCACTGGCAAGTTATGAAATTACATCCTTATAGACCTTGAACCAGGAACAGGTAGGGTTGCATGACCACTAGCCATGCCTGAAAGTAGTTCAATTGGCGGGGATGTTGTTTTCTTGGGTTTCTTGTTGACTTACCAGGATTGTCAAAGCTGGGTTGTTCACCCTCATAAAAGTGATCATGAGATGAGATATGATAGAAATATGGGAGTGCAGGTCAAAACACTTTGTCATTTCCACACACACTTTCCTCCACGCCTGCTGCACTTGCTTGAGGGTAAAATCAGAGCGAATCATCTAAGAATGCTGAAAAGCACTCAACATCGTCAGTTGTATATACTACTTTGAGGATGCTCTCATGGGATGCCATTGTCAGTGTATGCTTATACCAAGGTATTAAATCATTGAGAATGTACTCCAGCAAATCTGTGTTGAAATGTTTCCGTCCCTCATTACTGAGACCCCGTTCATCACAAACTCGTCTCTAATTGTTGATGACACAAATGTATCTAGCCTCTTCCAAACAGCCCTTCTGCTCCATAAAGTATTCAATCTCCTTGCTGAAAAGTGTCTCCACATCTTGGATGGACTGTTTTCGGGCACCAGTTAGAGCAGGATAAGTGAGATTCGTACTTGGATCATAAAGTGCTTCCACGAGGTGCTCCAGGTTAATGGAAGCTGGTCCACCATGCCTTGTAGACTGACTGATTCTCTGCATGTAGCAGATCAATAGAATAATCTAAAAGAATGTAAGCATTGAAAAACAAAGTCAGTATATACCTTGCACACATCTCCACCATCTTCTCGCTCACAAAACCTTTGTCCAGCGTCAGGTTGAGTTTCAGGTACATACAAATGGGTCAGAAAAGGGACTCCTTTCTCATCATGAAAGTAGCAAACACGATATGAATATTCCATTTGAGCGAGAATGGATCTTAACATAGCCGATTTTGTCTCATCTTGCCTACATGAATATAGAAAAGTTTCAAATATGCTAATCATATGCATGTGCAACAATGCATGGCTACTTTATTATTATCACCTGGAGTCCATTTGTGTACAGTGTAACCAGGAGGCACTGTTTCTCACCGAAGATTTTGCAGAATGGTATTGTCTGATGCACCTGACATCTTCCGAGATAGCTCTTTCTTAAATGTCTCTTCTGTCACTGCTGGGTTTGGAAGTTTTGCAGTCACTGTTTGCTGAAATAAACCAAAAGCAGTTGTATTTACCATTACATATACCTACCGGTATATGTGTATGTATATACTTGCTACTTAGCCTCGTTCCCAGGCCCGTTCAAAAAATCTGAGAAAAGGGCCTGGTATCTACTGTTTGCACATGCGCTTAATTTCCTGATATTCTGGGAATTCCGGATAATACCGTGTCACCTCCGTGTGCCATGATGTCAGGTACGTGTATTTAGCCGTACATTTAATCGTACACTGCTGACAATGGCTATTTGTGTGCAAGGCCTGGATTCTGCCGTGTTGTAATCTTTCCTGCGACTTCGAGGTGAAGCAACAGTGCTAAAACACGAAAGAAAGCATCTATGAAGCACTTTTGCTGGCTGCTTATGGGTTTTGGCAAGTTATGTTACAAAGTTATAGCTTACATTTTGTAGTGTGAAGATGGTCCTGCGTCGACAGTGCAGTTCAAGTGACAAACGCTGGGGTCAGAAAGCCTAGGCAAAGGGCTAGGAGAGCAGCGCTTACATCTTTGGCGATAAGCTGATATATATAAATGTCATAGCTCATAACCACATGATATTGGCCGTCATTTGACACACTCTTGCACAATTTCATGTGAGCTTTACGCACTAATTAAGCGTATGCGTGAACAGTGGATACCAGGCCCTTTTCTCAGATTTTTCGAAAGCGTCTGGGAACGAGGCTAACTTGCTACTATGCCCCCCCCCCCCCAGTGTTCTACAATACTTGGGGTTAAAAAAAGTGATTACCATTCTCTGTTGTTAAAATACCTCAATCATTATTATTGGTCATTTTGATGAAAAAATTTCACCTCCAGGTCATTATAATTTGCTACTCCAACAAGAAGTATCATGTTACCAGTTACTAGTACAAGCTGATACCTACATGTAATGGTGCTCCTTTAAAACATGCAAGTGCCTCATTCCCAGGCACTTGAATAAAGCTAGTGAGGATACCGTTTTACAGTGACATACAAATAAACAAGATCAATGAACAGAGTAAACAACATACACATGAATGTTAAGATAGTTGTCATGGCATCACTTACTGAAAGGTGTTAGCATTGCCATCATAGTAGATTCTGGCATCTTTGTGTACTTTGATCAGGTCTGATTTGGAGAATAGATAAAGGGCGGGTGTTGCCACAGCACCACGAAGTGTTCCATTCTCCATTATTGCATAAATTCCCCTGCAACCTTCATTCTAAGATCCCATTGCACGGGGAGGGCATAAGGTTTCTTGTTACAAGTCTCTGTGCTGATCATAATAACCATAACATGTGTAGCAGCAGTACGCCAATAGCAGTAGACACCCTTGATGGCTCCAACTAAATTGTTCTTCCAATCAGCAGTTTTGGCGTGGAACATTCACTCGAACAAGGTCCTTGTTCTGCTGAAGATATTCAATGAGGGTTTGGATTTGGACGTGTACTTTTCTACCCAGTCTTCCTATCTCATCCATGTTCCATACCAGTGAATGCAAGGTCTTGGTAGTCCTTGTCCTAGCATCACGTTTGGCAGAGTACTCTTGTGACATTTTCTCAAGAGTTACATGTGTAAATGAAGTATAAATAATGGTAGCATATTGGTGCTTGTGTCCCATGGGACTTACCAGAAGATAAGGCCAGATCAGCTTTCAAATCTTCCTGAAGATGATAGAGGTCAGCAGTCATTACATTGTGTCCCTTTTGTGGATGCATACCTACTCCTGAAGAAATTTCAGGTGTGACTTATATTTGCCATGGAGTGTAGCAATCTTCCCATTGTTGAGATCCAGTTTCACTGACTCCTTTAGATCACTAACAATATCACAGCCATCTGCCTTCACCCACCACCATGCTTCAGGATGGATTCTTGCAGCTTCCTCTAGCACTTTCATCTAAGTAAGTATGTAATTATCACTATCATGAATGCCCTATGTATATATTAGATCCTTTATCCGCATATACTATAAAGCAGCAAAGCCGCAAGTAGTATGTGCTAATAAAATCTAACATACTTAGTAGCCATCGTCCGTCCTCGTTAACTGACTAATGAGCTCCCAGACCCTCCATGAGTCTCAATAATGAGGGCAAAAACCTCATTACCATGGTGATGGCTACTAAATAATCATGATGATCATGCACCATAATGATAGGATATCAAAATGCATATTACATATGCTGATGCAGATGGACAAACCTGCAGTCCAGCGCCTATAGTGATAGAAGTTGATGCATATTTTGCATTGTAGTGATATCGGTGAAGGAGCAGGAACATTCACTCTGGACTATTGAAACGGAAACTATTCACTGAGTGAATGTGCTCCTTGATTTTGTGATGCTGTCCCACCTTGCGCCAATTCCGCCACACTCCACATAGGTCCCACATGTATCGTGCTCCACTTCGATCCAAACAGTGCAAACATTGTTTCACACCATAGCATATAATCTGTTGGACATGACACAACCTGAAATGTTAATAAACAGGATGCAGTTGATTAAATATCACACGTAAATAATGGTAATACTACTATCATAAACACAAGCAAACATGCCATCACTTTAGACTTTCAACCTTGTAACAACCTCTTTCTCAGATCCCTGCCCAGCTTTTTGTCATTTGCAGTATGAGCAATGAGAAGCTGGGCTGGAGCCTGGGAATGAGGCTAACCTGCTACACAGCAGCATATAACCTGATTGATACTGTGAGCACTATAGAAGCTGACCATATACTCCATCAAACCCATTGGCATTCTTAGTGTAGGAAATCAAGAATCACTTCCAACATGTTTTAGACGTTCCATGGACCTCAAACAGAGCTGAACAAAGTTATCAGGAATCACCACAGTGGGATAACTCCTAGCTGCCATAAACTGAACAGCATGTTGATGGCATGAAGTTGCTCGTCCTCTGGGAACATCAGCAACAATGCCACCATCTCATCTTCGAAGGAAGATGAAGAGTAGCATAGGCTTAAAACACTGGCGCTATTGCTAGAACGGTCACTCTCAACGCTCTCCATGGCTGTTTACTCGTAAGCTTCTACTATCGCTTCACAACGCTCTCCCCTCTCTGATGTCAATACATGACCACGCCCGTAGCGGAAGAATTTTCTTGAATTTTAAGTAGGGCAAAATTCGACCGAAATAGAAACGTGTTTTTAGGAGTGAAAACGTGTAGTAAAAAGAATTTAAAAATCATCTTAATCATCTACACACCTATGAGTTGCAATATATCCAAGAACATTTTTTCAATTTTGAGCATGTCAGCCCCCCTTCAATATACTGTGACTGTCCTGGCTAGATATGTGCAAGGTAGTGTTTCATTGCTTATTATTTCTTTTGCTGAGGTGTTGCTGATAACCCAGGAGCCAATCTTCCACCATTCCTTTGTAAGAGAGTTCAGGTCACACATGGTGACCAGCTCCACAAGAGTACAGGATTGCATGTGAGCAGAGAGGTCAAAGGTGAAGCAAGGCGGCGTGCATGCATTATCGGAGGCATGCATACACTGTTAGGCACTGCATGCATTCATATTGGGAGAGCGCGCTAGGTCGGCGAATTTAGGAGTGAGTCACAGCTGAGAGTGTAGAAAGGATTTCAACTACATTCTATGAGGTTAGCTGCTAGTGTGATGCTGTGCTTTGTGGTCCCCTTTATTTTCTCTTCTTTGTTTCTCACCTTTCTCTCTGACTTTGACTTAGGTTTAAGGTGTGACTGTCAGGTCTGGAGCATGTTAAAAATCTGAGCCTCTGCGCCTTGCGCTTCACGCTCGCCGCACCTCCCCATCGAACATGCCAGCTTGGTATCCGCTTCGGCTGGATCCCTGGCAGCTCAGCCTTAAGTATTCAAATCCGGCCACTGAGTTGCCGAGTGACTTCGGTAGCTCAGTTGGTTAGAGCATGGCAGGCCATTTGCCAGGTCACGGGTTCGAGTCCCTCCCTGAGTCACTGTCTTTTTTCCCCCTCTTTACTTTTTTCTTCTTTATTTCTCACCTTTCTCTCTGACTGACTTAGGTTTAAGGTCTGACTGTCAGGTCTGGAACATGTTAAAAATCTGAGCCTCTGCGCCTCGCGCTCGCCGTACCCCCTTTTGGGGGGGGGGCTCTAGAAATGCTGCCATTGCTTGGCAACCTCATCCTGGCAGTGGCAATAGGGATGCTGCCATTGTCTGGTAACCATTTCCCCAGTTAAGTGACGGGAGATAGTCATCTTACTTAGGGCTACATAGCACATAGCAGTCAGCTCTTTTGCTGCCAATGCCTGGCAAGTACCCGCCCATGCAGCCATGCGGTGGTCCATTTTCCTTTCTCTGCAGACTGGATATATGCATTGCTGGTCCTACCCCTTTGCAGGGTCCACAGTCACGCCGTCAACTGTCACCTGCCCGGGCATTTATGCCCACCTTCTCAGATGCCGCAAGCTACCTTGACACCCTGCCATCGGCAGCAGCCATGGCGCAGGCACACCCACCACATCAGGGTGCACCCTCTGCTGTGTCTCCCACCCTGCCTGTTATCCCACCACCCGTAGTGCAGCCATCACCAATACCAAGCATTCCTGGGTTCTCGGGTATCTCGGCTGTGCCAGTGAAGCTGGTCCGAAAAAAAATGGGCATTAGATTACATTGACATGTGGGAATTGCTCCCTGAGACTTGGCGCCTCGATACGACCTCAATAAGTTGCTGCCATGATCGGCGCCCCAGACGTGGCTTGGTTACAGACATTTCACTCTGGATAGAGTGCTTTGCCACATTAGCAGCAGTCCTTTCGGTCCGCTACCCAGACAAAGTGCCACAGTTTATGGCTTATATGCACACCATTGTCTGTGCCAGTTGGAATTTTGAAGGCCCAGCTTGGGCCACCTACGGCATGGCCTTTAGGAGGCAGGCGGCAAACTGGCAATCCCTAGATTGGGGAAGCCAGTGCCGATACAAATACTGCCGCTATGCCCACCTGTGTGCTAGATGCAGTCGCCCCCACCCAGCAGCTGACTGTGAACAGAGGCAATCCGCTCAGGGGCCAAGGTCCCTCCAACCACCGAGACACTTCCTGCTTATTTGAACTACCATAGTTAGGGCCACTAGTTATATCTAGGCTGTAGTGACCAACCGCGCTAATCCTCTCATAGCTTTTCAGTAATTACAGTCATTGACCAGCCTATACTATCATTACATTGATAATGTTTTTGCCAGTATCAGGTTCTTACATCTATATTATATCCTGTACAGTACATGTTCTAGTGCAGATCCATACTCTCCGCCTGGCAAGCGAGCTTATCATCCCATCCTGACAAGGATTTTGCAACTGTTGTGATGGACGGCTTACAGCACGGATTCCAGGTTGGATTTGACCACTCTGGATGGCTACAACCGGCCCGCCGGAACATGCCATCAGTGGAACAGCACCCGGAAGTTATTGACCGGTATTTGGAAGCAGAACTGACAGCTGGCCGCATCCTAGGCCCCTTCTCTCCAGGATCAATCCTTATAGGGCAGATTAACCGGCTGGGCGTGGTCCCTAAGGGCCACACCCCCAGGAAGTGGCATCTGATAACCGACCTCTCGTTTCCGGAAGGGGCCAGCATCAACGACGGCATTGACTCACGTTTCTGCTCCATCCAGTATATGTCAGTGGATAAAATAGCAAAGGCAGCTCAAAGCCTGGGGGCCGGAACCTTAATGGCAAAGCTTGATATTCAAGCAGCCTACAGACTGGTTCCGGTTCACCCAGACGACCGCAGTTTAATGGGTTTTAAATGGCGGGGAGCGCTCTACATCGATGGCATGCTGCCGTTCGGCCTCCGCTTGCCCCCCATAATCTTTACCGCCATTGCCGATGCCCTAGAGTGGATTTTCCTGCAGTGGGGCATAGAAGAGATTGACCATTATTTGGACGATTTATTACCATGGGACCTTCGGGTTTACAAGTGTGTGGGCGTAACCTGGACATTATTTTCCAGGCCTGCGAGGAGCTGGGCGTACCTCTAGCAATGGAGAAATTGGAGGGCCCGACTATGCGTCTTATATTTCTAGGCATAGAGATCGACACCACTTCTGGATCGATGCGCTTACCAGAAGAGAAGCTAGCTCGCCTCCACCAAGCACTGCAGTCATGGGCCGGACGGAAGGCATGTACAAGGCATGAACTCGAGTCTCTGGTGGGTCTTCTTCACCATGTATGTCGTGTCATTCATCCTGGGCGATCGTTCCTGCGGCAAGTGATCGACCTGCTCCACATTCCCAGGCGTCAACATCATCGGCTCCGACTGAACCGACAGTTTCGCACTGACCTCAGGTGGTGGCTCACCTTCGCGTCTCATTGGAATGGAGTGGCGCTGTTTCCACCAACAACACCAGCCAAATTTCAATTGTAGTGATGTCTGACGGCTCCGGCTGGTGGGGGTGCGGTGCGTGGTTTCAGTCGAGCTGGTTTCAGTTTCAGTGGCCTACAGCTGGCGAACACCACCACATTGACTTCAAGGAGCTCCTGGCAGTGGTTATGGCGTGCACCATTTGGGGTGGAGACTGGTATGGGTCACAAGTCAGTTGCTGATACGATAACCAGGCAGCCGTCCAAGCCACCGCCTCTTGATCTTGCCAGGACCCAAGCATGATGCACCTGCTACGATGCCTGTTCTTCCTCGAAGCCCATTTCCAGTTGGAGGTTGTAGGAGCATATCTTCCTGGCATTCACAATTCTCTGGCTGACGATTTGTTGCGTAATCGGCTTCTCTCTTTCCGTTCTGTGCCATCAGCGGATCCACTACCCAGCTCCGATGCCCCTCCACGTACCAGATCTTCTGCTGGACACCAGCCAGGAGTGGACATCTCCAGCCTGGACCCAATTGTTCTGCGATACTGTGAGAAAGCATTAGCGAACTCTACACAAAAAAGTTGCAGAGCTGCAGTCAAGCGTTTCATGTCATTTTGACAGTCATTTAATGTGTCAACACCGTTTCCAGTTACCAAATCTCTATTGTTGTCTCCCTGAGCCCCGCCATGATTCATCCCTGCCACACCTCTGCCTGCTTCAAATGGGGGTGTGCCGCGTGAGAGCGGAGTGTAACCTTTCCCCTAGTCGTCCACGATTGCCGATAACTCCCAACATTCTTCACCAAATTGGATCCCAGTGGGCTTTGTCAGCATCAAATTTTGACACTATTATGCTGTGGGCGGCAGCTGTCACTTGCTTCTTCGCTTATTTTCGGGCAGGAGAGATTACCGTACCTTCGGCAGCTGCCTTTGACCCGTCTGTCCACCTGGCATGGGGCAACGTGGCCTGTGACTCCTTACAGCACCCCTCATCCATCTGGGTATACCTGAAGCAGTCGAAATGTGACCAGTTTGGCAGAGGTGTCGCCGTATTCTTGGGTAGGACGGCAGACACTTTGTGTCCAGTAACGGCGGTTATTGCATATGTGACAAGGAGAGGCGACACCTCTGGGTCTTTCTTCCGCTTTAAAAATGGAACACCACTGACAAAGGCCCAGTTTGTGCCCCGGATAAGGAGCGTTCCTTTGGGAGGTTGGAATCCCTTACCAGAATTATTTGGGAGCATAGCTTCTGAATAGGCGCCGCGACGGCGGCGGTTCGTGCCGGCATCCAGGATTCTACAATCCAGGCCCTAGGTAGATGGAGCGGTGATGCCTTTTTGACATATATCAGGACGCCGAGGAACCAGCTAGCTCGTTTTTCTCGTGATATTGCACTGATTGATTGTTGAACATGTCATACATGTAATGATGGGAACTATCACATCCATTAACTAACTATTATTCATTGTCAATTAACTGTTATAATATTATTCATGGTTGTGCACGTGTGCAGGATTATTATGACATTTATATATATGAAACGAGCCACGTTTTCTCTGGGTGACCATTACATGGTGTTAGAGGTGGGATGGAACAACTTCAACAACCAGAGGCACTTGTACTACACGGAAACCTTGCCGAGAACTGGCGGAGATGGAAACAACGCTTCACGATATACATGACGGCCACGGGCAAGACAGCCGCCAGTGATGAGGTCAAGTCCGCCATTTTCCTTCACCTCGCGGGGCCCGACGCCCTTGACGTATTCAACACGCTAACCTTTGAGGACAAAGGTGACGCCCAGAAGCTAGACAAGCTACTAGAGAAGTTTGAAGCTTACTGCATTCCACGAAAGAACATCACATGGGAACGACACGTATTCAATACACGGAACCAAAAACCAGGTGAAACCATTGACGAATATGTAACAGACCTATGTAGCAAAGCCAAGACATGTGAGTTCGGGGACCTCATCGAAAGCCTAATAAGAGACCGCCTCGTGTGCGGTATCATCAACGACAAGACAAGGTCTCGTTTACTCAAGAAAGCAGACCTGACACTGGCAGGAGCCCTAGATATATGCCATGCTGACGAGGCCACGACCACACAGATGAAACTAATGTCAGCAACATTTCAACACACAACAACCGATACTGATGACAAAGAAGTGGAGCTCGTAAAGAGGACGCTACACCGAACCGCCAACACATCACACCCACAAGCACAACCAACCAAATCAACACAATGTGGCTACTGCGGTGGACGGCACCACTCTCAACAAGGATGTCCCTCCTATGGAGTCAACTGTCGCAAATGCGGCCGTCGAAATCATTTTGCCAAAGTATGCCGATCGAAAACACAAGCCAGGCCCCCACAAGTACAAGAGCTCAACCAAGATGAGTCAAGTGAAGATGACATGCTAATTGCCGCCGTCGAAGGAAAGAACAAAAAGGACTAGAATGTCACCGTCAAAATAAACTCCCACAATGCCAGGTTCAAGATCGACACTGGTGCTCAGTGCAATGTAATCCCGTGTAGAATTGTGCGTGATAAATTGCTCATCGTCGCACAAGGTCACGCAATTCGCGAAATTACGTAATATTGCGCAAAAAAAACTAGCGGAACGTAGACAATCCCGAAGCTTCGTGTGTACGTATTGTCAAGAAAATCTGCAAAAAAGTACGAAATTCAGGGTAGAACTGCACAAATTCAGCATTAGGTCACAAGTCTTGGCTAGCAGATATTCAACGTGCGAACTTACAACGTGGATTTTCGTCCTCTGCTGAACGAATATGTACCTTGCAATAGACCGGATCAGCGCCTCAACCCACTGCGTAAAAGCTGAAGACCTTGCTAGGCGGTTACTGGTTAATGACTTTCCTAACACGTCTTTGATAGCTTCACATGCAGTCCTTTACTGTTCAACAATTTATTGTTGTTGAAAAATACAATGGTTAATCACCTACAATTTTTAAGGAAACAAGGCAACGTATTTAGTGCCTCCTAAATCTATATTAACGCATTTGTTCAGGATGTTACTTACAAAAATAACAGCAAAAGTATCAGGTTCAACTGGGATGATGGGAATCTTTAATCCAAAGGTGGTAGGGTCTACAAATGACCCAACACAAGGTTTTAATACTTTGACTACTGCAACTAATTTAAACACATATAAAAAGTACTGGATTTGTCCACACTCTAAACCACCATCCTCATTACTATACAGCACAGTAAAACTATTTCTCTTTTTCACACGCTGATATTCCTCAGAGAAATACAGTTCTGATCCAATTTGCAGCCGAAAGAATTTTTGAAATTGGGCTTCATTAACATCAATAATGTGTCCACAAGATCTAGCCAAAGAGCTCAATGACTCCACAGTGTCGGAAGAGAGGGTTGACAGTCTCACTGTTCCCACTACAATGGTGCCACTTGAATGTAATTGCTGCTGCTTGATTCTGAAAATGAATGAAAATTTCCACTCATTGAAAGATTGACATCTATAGGTGAGGTTTCTATTTCAAGGTTATGCATGTGAAATGTATAATAGACAATGTTTACCTTTTTTTTCCATTCATGAGGTTTGCAAAAGCTTGAACACGAGGAGAAAGTGAAGGCTCAACCACCATGTGTAGTGCTTGATTGACAACGTAAGAGAAAGCCATCTATACATAGCAGAAAAAATGACGAGCTGTATTAGCTTAGTTTAATCTCTGCTGCTGCTGGAATCTGGGTAGTCAAGTGTCTTAGAACTATGGCATACCTGTTTAGACATGTTGGAAGTACCATGGAAGAGATGTTAAGTTCATGGTTCATACTCTCAAAAGGGAAGCAGCTATATGCCCATAAGGGGCCCCAGTCCATCACACATGTTGTCAAGTGGCTGAGAAGATGCATGTTCATTGTACAGCAACTTACACCTAAATTAGACAAAACACAAAAAAATGTTCAGTAAACAAATACATAAAGTCAGGACATACAGGGACACATATAATAAACACTGGACCAGCATGGGGATCCAAGGACCAGGGACCCAATGACCAGGGATCCAAGGACCCAGAGTTTGATGGCTGTGTTGCACTTAGTTGTTGTGACAGAAATTCAACTACAAGCAACTTGCATCAATGTTCCTAGCCCAATTATAAATTCATAGCTATGTCACTGTAACTATAAAATGCGCATTGACACACAAAATGCTATTCACAGCACATTGTTCTATTTCACACTGTTCGTTAGTTTTTTCATCACTTTACTTCCCTTTGTAAAACCTCAATGTTGATGATCAATCCTTTATTGCATGTAAGGCTACTATAGCTATACACAGAAGTCATGGAGTCAAAGGTCATGCACATATTGATGTGCAGACTGCTTGTCCCATAAAGTCAGACTCTCACATTAAGTTTGGCTTTGTAAAACTGATATGAGAGTACTCTGAAGATCAAAGAAGTTAGACGATAGTGTGAAACACAGCCTTCAAGATTCTAGTCCTGGCCCTTGGGTTCTTGGTCTGCAGGTCCCTCGGTCCAGTGTTCATATAGCATATAGCACATAAAATTACCACATGCAATGAGACTTATATACCTAGTATATGCGCCAATAGTATTTCCCATAGACCCAGATGACTAATATTTTCCCATATTCAATAGTTTGTATTCAATAGTTTGCCTGCAGTGCATATGCTGCGGAGCAACCACGCTGTGTGCTCCGATTGGTATGCGCTCGTACCCATTGCCGAAACAGTGAGTAAGCTTTCATTGCGGAGGAAAACGGCATTATTTAAAAAGTTACAGTACTTTCTTCCACTGGTACAATAGGTATGTGTGCTTCCGCTTTCCAAGACTAGAAACATGGCAGTAGCCTGTAGCTTATTAAAAATGCTCATAGTAACCACCTTTGTACTGCACATGCACAGTAACTGTCAATCTTTTAGGTACTATTAAATCAGAGCGGCCCTACATAATATTCAATGAATGAGAGGGCACTATTGGCTGGATATTGCATTCTGACCCATCAAATAATATTTGTATGTGTGTGTGTGTGTGTGTGTGTGTGTGTGTGTGTGTGTGTGTGTGTGTGTGTGTGTGCGTGCGTGCACGTGTGTGTGTGTGTGTGCGTGTGTGTGTGTGTGCGTGTGTGTGCGTGTGTGTGTGTGTGTGTGTGCGTGTGTGTGTGTACACAACTTACCATACAAGTCAGGACACCTTTTGTAAAAGTGGTCAAGGTATGAGTTTGCTCTTGTCAAGTCAGCTTCTGTTATTCGATCTGACCATAGGACATGTAGCGCAGCAACCAGGAAAGTCAAGTGGCTATAGTAGGGTTCTCCAAGAACACCATACAGAACAGGTAGTGCAAAAAACAAAATCCATGACCTGTGCTCAGAAGCTATACAGAAAAATAGAATACAGATCAAGGCTTAGCCATAGTCACTTGAGCAACCATTAGAAAGGAATCTATTAACTGATTTCATTAGTCTATCTGGCACTGCACCACATAACTATGAACATGACAAAACAAACCTTTCCAGTGTGCCAGATCACTCAGGCTCTTAGGAACACGGGATATAATGTCAGGCACTTTGATCCTAGATATTCTCCTATTGCAGAGGTCAATCTAAGACAGAGAGTTTAATACAAGCAGAAGTTAAAGTGCATGGCTGGCAAGTAATTTCACCATGTGTTATCTATGTCATGAAAAGTCCCATCTCACTAAGTCCTGCAATCACTGGTAGCCAAACTTGTTATTTAATAAACAGAACAAACACAAATGTTCTATTACAGAAAATAACGTGGAGATAAATTTTCTCAGTACCCCAGCATAGAGCTACACCCTCTATTCTTTTTGCAGGCATGTGCTGGAGGAGACTACATAAAGTTTTAGTAAATGACAAGGTCAAAGTTTTTATACTTTGTTCAGTGTTCATAGCACTAGCTTCTCTTCATGCTTGTTAGTCATGATCAGTCTATGCAGTGCTCTCAACTAGCCACTGGGGGAGCTACTACCGATAAAAGTTAAAGCACACAAGTAATTTGATAAAAAGCATTCATGCATGGTTTCTGCATGATAAGTGTTGCCATGGCTGTACAGCAATCCACTTATCCTTGTTCCTAGGTGTCCATGCACTTTATTGCTTACAGTATGACTGCAAGCAACTTGCTACAAAACACTTAACAATACCTTCAAACAAGTTCTGCTATAACATTATATTTAGTGATGATAACATATACCTTATTTCCAATGAAGTAGTCCTTGTGACGATTAGCTTTATTTAGCCACAATTTCAGAAGCTGATGTACAACTCCAATAAAGATGGCATGGAGGGAATCAATTACAACTCCTTTAACCAAGTTGAAAGGTGGGTGAATGCAAAGAATGGATGCTCCTTTCACACCTTTTTCCTATTGTCAAATAACGAACATATCTGTAAGTGATGTAGCCTCAGAAGTGGTTACCACATACAATACTTCCTTGCATGGGTGTAGGGCATGGTATTGTCATTCTTAGGCTGTTGTGCAGGAGAGAAAAAGAGCCTGGTATACACTGCGTGTATCCAGATGCCCCAAGATATTTGGGAATATGAAAACTTTTGTTAGATCTACTAACCTCCACTGAATGCCACTGACCACATTATATACAAGATTTAAAAAACATTAAAAATGTAAAACGATGTAGGGATGGCATGCCAAAAAGTATGCAAACAAGGTAGGGATAATGCAGGAAAGCAAAGGTCAACATATTGGCAAAGCCCCATCCCTACATCTTTTTCACACTACAGTTAGACAGTGCATGGGGGTCTTCTTAAAATGTTCACAACCTTTACTGGCAGTTCATGGCTGTAGCCTTGTTCTCCGGCCACTTCCTTCTCCCACGTGGCCTGGGAACAAGGCTAGTATGACCCTATTGGTAGCATTATGTAATACGGAACCTCTTCAACAACTTAAGCAGTGAGTTAGAGTAGACTGCAGGTTTATGATATGTGTCGTTAAAGTACATGGCATGGTTTTAGCCTCGTCCCCAGGCCACTTTCCTTCTCCCACATGCTGGCTCAGGAACGAGGCTATAAATATGATCTAGCAGCATTGCATCAGCTGTAGTGTGAAAAAGATGTAGGGATGGGGCTTTGCCAATATGTTGACCTTTGCTTTCCTGCATTATCCCTACCTTGTTTGCATACTTTTTGGCATGCCATCCCTACATCTTTTTACATTTTTAATGTTTTTTAAGTCTTGTTTCTGTACTTTTTTGATGTTAATCTCAGTTACAGTTAGACCTAAGGCAAAGAAGAATATTTCAAGTGTAACCACAACACCACAACTTGAAACGGCGTTGACAGTTTTAATAGTAGTGGTTACAGGCATGTAATAATATAGCCAGCTAGAACCTGATGAAGGGCCAACCACTCTCCGTACCAAACTTTGTGAAACCAATTTCATGATTCAGTTGTCAATCACATGACGACTGACCAGCTGCAGCACAGAAAACTATCATACTGACAACTGACCATCCTAGCTTTACAGTTCACTAAAGCTGTGAGTAGGCTATTTTTAGTGTAGCTGCAAGTAGGCAGCTGAATGCAGCGCCTTACCTACGTGGTGTTCATAAGCCTTGCCCAATGCCGCGGGGGGAAAAGACCGTGCCAGTCATGCCCGCTCGCTTGTGTACTCTCGCTTCCAGACCAATGACCGTGGTCTTTGGTCTGGGAACGAGACCTCGTGTGCGCATGCGTACAAAATTAGAAAATGGCGTCCTAAGCAACGGACAGCAGCCTCAGAGTGTTGTGAATGGCTTATATTGACCAGGGTGAATTTGAAGCTATGAAGACGCTGAGTGGTCGTAGAGCTCCGCGTTGTGATAAGCATCAGTTTCGTGCTAAAATGACGGTGAGTACTTAAACAGTTTGCGAGATATCGTTGTTTGAACAAAAGTCGTAACAAGAAAGAAAGAAAGAAAGAATACGAAAAATGGCACTTTTGCTATCGCACACTTTTGAGTTTAGCTGTCTTCCGCGTGGTTTTTGGCTACTTATATGAGTCTTGCTGATCACAAAGGCACTCAAAGAGGAGGCCTGGGCTCTTAAATAAGCTTTTAGCGTGTTTGTGGTGAAGTTGTATGGCTTTTGCTTAAGTATTGCATATATTGTGCGTCGGCGCCATCCCTACATAGAGAGTCTACCGACTCTCTGATAATAATGATGAGGAAACGATGAAGGCACCTTGCTTGCAAGAATTTGTCACTATTTGCTAGTTCCATCTAAACGCTGTGACACAGTCTTTTTCCTACAGTATGACCAATATTTATTTCAGAATAGTAAACAAGATATTAATGGATAATGAAAATGTGTATACAAGGCTCCCTTTTCTCCTCCTTGCACTATAGCTTGGAAACAAGGTTATACAAACTCAACTAGGAGCTCAGTGGTTTCTCTATATTGGACAGGCTCCTTTGATAGACAAGAGGGCATTATGAACTGGTGACATACCACTGTTCCATTTGTCGTAGTAACTCTAGCATTTTCCAATAATGACCAATGAGTCCGGAGTGTTGGGCTAGTAGGGGGCCAGTAGCGAACAAGTGGGCTACCCTCTTGAGTTAGTCCAGAGTACTCACAGTAACAGCAACCATATTCACCATTAAATTGTTTCATATTAAGGATGAGTGCTCGTGCAGGCAAATCGACTGTAAACATCAAAAGCATTGCATGGGCTGTCATTATCCCCACTGGTGTCTGAACTTGGTGTTGGTGTTCGGTCCTGCAGACTACGGTTCATGCAAACGTTCCACTTGTTGTTATTTGTGTAACCATGTGCCACTGCCCCATTTTTTTGTGATTTGCGCATGCTCAGTTGCTCTATGATAATGAAGTTTTGAGATGTACTGTGGCATGTTTGACTTAGCACTAGAATCCATCGCAATTGAGAGGAAACATGAATACATGATGGTCCTTCGAGCCGGATAGTGTGAACTAACGTTGCATATCAGTTTTCTCTTGGTTCTTTCGTTGTTTGTCGTATCAAATCCGTTGTTTGCCGAACACGTGTTCCACGATTCTCACCCGACCTGTCTTCATCGTTTCTCGTTGTCGCTCCCACCATGTCTACCGCTTCGGGTGTCAGAAAGAGAAGGGGCACCGTTCGCAGCTCCATAACTAGACTACTCAACCGCCTAGCTGCCTTAGAAGGCAAAGCAGCTGAACCCTCGACCTTTGACCTTGCGCAGGACATGGCCAAAAGACTTGGTGAACTTGACCAAGCATTCAGGAATCATCATGACCAGCTCCTTGACCTCATCGATGAGACAGATGAGAGTGGCCTGGAGAGTGCACAGAATGAACTGGACGCCCATGATGACATAATTGACGATGCCAACATGCGTATCCGGCAACTCCTGTCAATCAGTTCATCTTCTGCTAATTCACCCAAACGCAAGGTTCTCTCTCGTCAACAGTCACAGTTGGAGAAGGCTGTGAATGCTATTCGTGAAGCTGTCATACATCTGACCAGCACTTCAGACATTTGCATCATTCGCCATTACGAGGAGTGGCTTCAAGCCCACAAAACTGATCTGAAGGAACTGTCTGCTATCCTTCTGACCATGAATCTGGAGGACTCTGATGACCTCTATACTGTACAAAGTACACTTGAGTCACTGATTTTTGAGTGTGACCTGATGATCAAGAGGTTGGTTGTGCCTGATCTCCCAACGTCCGCTACTCCCCCTACAGCCTCAGACAGCAAGGGTGTCAAATTGCCCAAGCTGGAGACACCCACTTTTGATAGGAAACTAACCAACTGGATATCATTTTGGCAGCAGTTCGATGTTGTCATACACAGTCGGAGTGCCCTGTCTGATGTGGAGAAGCTTGCGTACTTGCGCAACTCTCTCAAGGATGGGTCTGCCAAGGGGGTCATTGAAGGACTGTCAATATCTGGCGAATTCTACGCTGAGGCCATCGAGACCCTAAAGGCACGATACGATCGACCGCGGCTCATCCACCAGTCACATGTACGAATGATTCTTGAGACTCCAAGCCTCAAGGAAGGTACTGGTCGTGAAATTCATCGACTTCATGACACAGTTCAACAACACTTGCGGGCCCTCAAGGCCATGGATTGTGAGCCCTCCGGCCCCTTCATCACCTCCATATTAGAGTTGAAGTTGGATGCCAGTACCAATTTCGAATGGCAAAAGTTCAGCCAAGACCTCCCTGGCTACCCTCACTATGGGAAGCTGCTTGAGTTTTTGAACCTTCGAGCGCAAGCATCTGAGGCTTCCACCAATGATGTGAAGAAGAACCTGCCTCATTGTGATGACCGTTTGAAGAAAGGAGTGAACAGGCAGATCACTTCATTTACGGCTAACACCTCTGATCCCTCATTCCCCAGTTGTAGTCTGTGCAAGACAGAGAAGCACTCTCTCTTCGCTTGTCCACAGTTCAAGACTCTCACACATGAAAAGAGGATGTCTGCCGTGAAGTCCAACGACCTTTGTGTCAACTGTCTACGTCCTGGACATTTTGTGAAGCAGTGTCGATCTAGCAACCATTGTCGCAAGTGTCAAAAATCACATCACACCCTTCTGCACGTCGACCAGAGTAATGACACTCCCCCTTCCCCTGCTCCGAGTGTGAATTTGACGTCCAACGCCAGTCCTGAGACCACTCCTGGTTCTCTACTCATGACCTGTCGTGTAGTGTCGCGAGGGCCCGATGGTTCCTCCATTGAGTCACGAGCTCTCCTGGACTCTGCATCCTCCATCTCATTTGTTTCGGAGTGTCTGGCTCAGGCTCTACGTCTCCCACGATTTCATCAAGATGCCAAGATACATGGTGTTGCTGGTCTCTCACATGACTCTCATAGTCAGTCTTTCACTAACCTTGTTGTTTCTCCCGTGCAGGAATCCACCAAGGAGATCAATGTGAATGCAGTCATCGTTCCCCGAGTGACGTGTGATCTACCCAGTCAACCTGTTCCGTTCAAAACTGAGTGGAGCCACCTGGCAGATCTCGCACTTGCAGATCCAGATTTTGGTCAACCAGGCAAGATTGATCTACTCCTGGGCGTGGAAGTATTCTCTGAGGTTGTGCATCAGGGCCGGCGGTCTGGGATGCCTGGCTCACCATCAGCGTTTGAGACTGACTTCGGCTGGGTTCTTGCTGGTGAGACTAGCATGCATTTCTCTCACTTGTCACTCCTCACACACCACACTACCATTAACGTTGGTGATGATCTGTTGCGCAAGTTTTGGGAGATTGAGGAACAACCCTCTGAATACTCCAGTCTATCCCCTGAGGAACGGTCCGTTGTAGAACAATTCCAGAAGCACCATTCCCGTGCTAGCGATGGTCGTTTCATTGTCCCCTGCCTAAGAAACCTCAGATGAAGCCTCTTGGTGAATCTCGCTTGCAGGCAGTGAGAAGACACAAGTCTCTGGAAAGAGCTTTGCGTTCCAGAGGAGCATATGATGACTTCCACTTGGTGATGGAGGAATACTTCGAGAAGGACCATGCGGAATTGGTACCTGCAGACGAGCTCGAGAAGCCAACATCGGAAGTATTCTATTTACCCATGCATGCTGTTTACAAGGAATCAAGCAACACAACCAAAGTACGTGCAGTATTCGATGCATCGGCACCCTCCTCATCTGGCATCTCTCTCAACGACAAGTTACTGGTTGGTCCTACTGTCCACTCTTCCCTTGTGGATGTATTGATCCGTTTTCGTCTGAACCGCATCGCCCTCACCACGGATGTCAGTCGCATGTACCGGATGGTTCTCTTGGAGGAGTCTGACAAGGATCTTCACAGATTTGTGTGGAGAAGAGATGCATCTGAACCACTCCGTGATTATCGTATGACACGAGTCACATTTGGTGTTGCTGCCTCCTCGTTTGCGGCTAACATGGCTATCAAACAGAATGCGGCTGACTTCTCCCTTGAATTCCCCGCTGCTGCAAAAGCCGTCAATGAGTCCTTTTATGTGGATGATGGTCTGGTTGGCACAGACTCCATTGAGGGAGCAATCTCCCTACAGCGTCAGCTCCAGGAACTATTTGCTCGTGGTGGCTTCACTTTGCGAAAGTGGAATTGCAGCAGCCCTGCTGTATTGGAGCTCATACCAGAGGAGCTCAAGGGCACTCAATCCCTCTGTACGCTGCCTGACGATGATGGATACACCAAGACCCTTGGAGTAGAGTGGAACACAGTGATGGATCACTTCCGTCTCAAAGTCGCAGAACTCCCTCCTATTGATATTGTCACGAAACGTTTCCTGATCTCAGATGTCGCGAAAATGGCAGTACACAATTTGCACATGTCTCGTCAAAGACTAAGGTCGCGCCTATCAAAAGGCTCACCATCCCGCGTCTGGAGCTATGTGGAGCTCAGCTTCTTGCTCAGCTTCTACATCATGTACGACTCGTTCTTGACATACCCCTGAACCGGTCCTACGCATGGACTGACAGCACTATTGTGCTATGTTGGCTTGTGGGAAGTCCAAAGCGCTTCAAGACATACGTTGGCAATAGGGTCTCCAACATTGTGGAACTCCTTGGACCTGAACACTGGCGTCATGTGAATGGTGTGGACAACCCGGCAGATTGTGCTTCCAGGGGTTTATTTCCATCTGAGCTCATTGACCACAACCTCTGGTGGGAGGGCCCTGATTGGCTCAAGCTCCCTTCCTCGCACTGGCTTGCTCAATCTCAAGTTCCTGAAGCAGTATTAGTTCCAGAGGAGGAGAGGGAAGTCTCTCTTGTAGCGCTAGTACAATCAGTGGAGCCACTCATTCCATTTGATCGATTCTCCACTTTTTCTCACTTGAAGAGAGTTACTGCTTGGATCATGCGATTCATCAAGAATTGTCGTACAAAGGCAAGCTCTGAGTCACACTTGAGTGTTCTGGAGTTACAGAAAGCAGAGATCTACTGGTTGGTGCTCGCCCAAAGACAACATTTCATGAAAGAGATAGCATACATCAAGAAAGGCCGTCAACTCCACAAATCAAGTCCCCTGATCCCTCTTCACCTCTTCCTAGATGCAGAGGATCTCATCCGTGTTGGTGGACGAGAACAGAATTCCAACAGAGCGTATTCCATTCAACACCCCATCATTTTGTATGGTGGGCACCCCATCACTCGTCTCATTATCTTCTCTGAGCATCTCAGACTGCTTCACGCAGGTCCTACTCTCCTCTCATGCTCATTGAACCGTCGCTTCCACATCATAGGTGGGCGCAAGATCATCCGGTCTGTTACCTGTGCCTGTGTGACGTGTCGTCGCCATGCTGCCAAGCCACAAAGTCAGATGATGGGACAAGTCCCCACTGAACGTGTCACGCCAGATCTCGTCTTTGACAGAGTTGGTGTGGACTATGCCGGACCACTGCAGCTGAAGCTAGGGTCCACGCATAAGCCAGTCATTGTCAAGTCATATGTGTGCGTGTTTGTTTCATTGTCTGTTCGAGCAGTGCATTTGGAACTTGTATCTGATCTGAGCACAGACGCATTTATCGCATGCCTGCGACGATTCATTTCCCGGCGAGGAAAGCCTACCCTTATTTGGAGCGATCATGGCACAAACTTTGTTGGTGCTACTAGTGAGATCAAGGAACTGGTGAAGTTTCTTGAATCTCAGAAAGCACAAGGAGAAATCTCCTCATTTTGTTCTGTCCAAAATATACAATGGCGATTCATCCCAGAGCATGCACCACATTTTGGTGGGTTATGGGAGGCCGCTGTGAAAAGCTTCAAGTCACATCTACGACGAGTTGTCGGCAATGTAAAGCTGACGTTCGAAGAACTGACAACGGTGCTATCACAAATTGAGGCTTGCCTCAACAGCCGGCCTCTTGTCGCTCTCCCTCTTGCTGACGATGGAGTAGAGGCCCTGACACCTGGTCACTTCCTTGTAGGAAGACCGCTGGAAGCACTGCCAGATCCAGCACTTGCATATCGGTCCATCTCGATCCTCTCCCGTTGGCACTTGTGTCAAGCACTCGTTCGTCACCTCTGGCAACGCTGGTCAGCTGACTATTTGGACACCTTCAAGCGTGCTTCTAAGTGGCATCGAGGAACTTGAGTGTTGGTGACATTGTCATTCTCCGAGAAGACAACGTGATTCCAGCAAAGTGGCCTCTGGCTAGAGTGGTGACAGCTCACACCGGAAATGATGGACTGGTACGTGTTGTTTCCATCAAAACCTCCACAGGCACGTATCGAAGACCTGTGACGAAGGTTGTGTTACTGCCTACTGAACCCTCATCTGCGTAACTGTATGGACAATCGATGTTATTTGTATATTACCCACTTGATCACCCATTACACCTCATCATGTTAGTCATTTGTGTGTGAAAGACCCTGTCTTTGGCCGGCGGTATGTTGGTGTTCGGTCCTGCAGACTACGGTTCATGCAACCGTTCCACTTGTTGTTATTTGTGTAACCATGTGCCATTGCCCCATTTTTTGTGATTTGCGCATGCTCAGTTGCTCTATGATAATGAAGTTTTGAGATGTACTGTGGCATGTTTGACTTAGCACTAGAATCCGTCGCAATCGAGAGGAAACATGAATACACTTGGATACCTGGAATTTCAATTACAATAAATAATTAACATGACAGCTTTGTAGCATGACTAATCTAAGCCATCCTCACTTAATTACCATTGGTATAAATGTCATTGAGAGCATCCACAAATGGCCTGAGGAAGAGAGACATAGGAGGCTTTTCTTTAGAGAACCACATAGCCGCCAGAAGCATATTCTTCTTTAGGAATCTGTAGGTTTAACAAAAGTAATTGTTCATTTCCTGTAGGTTATGCAAGAAATCAATCTGCCTACAATTACCATTAATTTTACGCACAAAGAACATTGTGAGTCATCGCACCAATGTGCACCCAAGTTCAACTCATGCAGCTGAATCAGCTTAGTGTAGCACCCAGCTTGGCAGCAGTATATTTGCATATGCTTTGGCTAAAACCAACCTGATGTTTCTTGGTAGCTCATTCACAGCTAACCAAACTGGCCAGAGGGATGTAGTAGATGATTTAAATAGTGCAACACCATCAGTGTTAGCTGTCAATGAAATGTTAGCCGGCTGTGACAAGAATTGCTCATGTTTCTGGTATTCTTTACCATCATAAATATCCCGGAGTGCTCTAGGATCACCATCTCGCTGAAATCTCTGTTACGATTGATTCAAATTGACTCAATGACCTGACTGACTGAAAATGACTCAGCACAAAGCTGTGACTTAACCGAGTGTAATAAGGTGAGCACACATTAGTTGAGAGTGCTGTCAATACTTCCACAGTTACTTCATCTTGAATTACTGTTACTCTGTTGCCTATCGCTAGCCGTTGCGTCGCCTAACTCGCGCCAACAGGTTATGGGCCCAGGATGGCAACAGAAATGAAGACTGTTGCTATCGTTCCGCTAAACGGATCGAATGATCCCACGTGGAAGGTCCAGTGCCAGATGGCTCTGGTACGTGAAGGACTTTGGGGAATAGTTGCAGGAACAGAGACAATACCAGTAGCAGAAGATGAGGCTGGAAGTCGTGCGAAGTTCATCACTCGTCATCGTGCACTAGCGACAATAGTGTTGGCAGTCGACACGAAGCTCCTTTATCTACTAGGAGAACCGACAGACCCCGTTGATGTGTGGACAAAGCTTCAGGCTCAATTTCAAAAGAAGACTTGGGCAAACAAACTAGCCCTACGTAGAAGGCTTCACTCGCTACAGCTGAAAGACGGTGACTCTGTCCAGGAACATATCAAGACGCTAACTGAACTGTTCAATGAACTAGCTGTTGTTGGAGACGTGATCAAGGAGGAGGATTGTGTTGTGTACTTGCTAGCAAGTCTACCTGACTCCTTCAACACTCTAGTCACTGCCTTAGAGGCTAACGAGGACGTCCCCAAGATGGAGGTCGTTACTGAGCGGTTACTCCATGCTGAAAGGAAAACGAGGGAGAAAGACCTGACTGCAGAACGGGCCATGATAGCAACCAAAGCTCGTGGTCTAAAGTGCTTCAACTGCAAAAAGTTTGGGCACATTCAGAGACATTGTCCCGAACGCAGCAAGTCCATGAAGAAGTCGAACAGCAAGACGAGGTCGAAGGACGACAAGGGTGATTCTGTAGGACTGTTGGCTCATCATGTGTTGGGTGCTAGTGAACTTGCACATCCGTGGATAGTAGACTCAGGAGCTACCAGCCACATCAGCAACTCCAGGGAGCTGTACGAGGTGTTCCAACCCCTGGAGAAGACGCAGCAGATCATCCTAGGCGATGGCCGCAGACTGGAAGCTGTTGGAATCGGTGTTGTTGCACTGAGGTTGAAGCTGTCTGGTGCAAAGTCTAAGGTGGGTAGACTAAAAGATGTCCTGTATGTGCCTGACCTAGCTTACAATTTGCTGAGTGTGCCTAAGGTCACTGAGGCTGGGAAAGAGGTCACCTTTGATGAGGACCAAGGTGTGATCACAGATGATCAGGGAGATACTGTGGCTATGGCTTCCAAGATAGGGAGTCTGTACTATCTGAACTGTGAACCAATTGATAGCACTTGTGTAAACAGTACAGCCACAAACAAGGTCAACGAGACTCTCTGGCATAGACGTTTTGGACATCCGGGCGAACGAGGACTACGAAAACTGGCGAAGGACAATCTGGTGAATGGTTTTGACTATGATCCTGCCAAAGGTGTTGATTTTTGTGAGTTGTGTGTGAAGGGTAAGATACATCGATGCCCTTTTCCGGATACTGGCCGTGAGCGTGCAACAAAGCCGCTAGGTCTCGTCCATAGTGATGTCTGTGGGAAGCTCAACTCACCCTCCCTTGGCGGTGCTGAGTACTTTGTCACCTTTATTGATGACAAAACCCACTATGTCTGGATCTACGTGCTAAAGAATAAGCATGAGGTGTTTCGGACATTCAAGGAGTGGAAGTCACTGGTCGAGAACTCATCTGGCCACAAGGTGAAGGTTCTCCGTACCGACAACGGAGGAGAGTACATGTCCACTGAGTTTGAGGCCTTCCTCAAGGCTGAGGGCATCAAACACGAGTACTCCATTCCCAAAACACCTGAGCAAAATGGTGTATCGGAAAGAATGAACCGTACCCTGGTGGAGGCTGTGAGATCTATGCTCGACAACTCTAAGCTTCCACATCGATTCTGGGCTGAAGCTTTGGCTACAGCGGCTTATCTGGTCAACAGGAGTCCCACCAAGACTCTAGGTGACAGGACCCCTTTCGAAGCATGGTTTGGGAAGAAGCCGTGTGTCAAGCACATTCGAGTGTTTGGATGTGTCGCATACTCTCACATCTCAAAAGATGAACGGAAGAAGCTTGACTCCAAAGCCACAAAGTGTATCTTCCTGGGATATGCTACTCAGAGGAAAGGCTACTGTCTCTACAATACGGAGACTGCTACCATCATCCACAGTCGTGATGTTGTTTTCAATGAATCCTCAAGGGGAATCGAGTCTGAACACGAAGAGATCAGACCCATACACTTCCCAATAGGAAACGAGGAGCCAGAGATGGAAGCAGGCTCTGAACCTGTGGAGCAGCCTGACTGTGAGTCCAATAGATCCTCTGACGTTTCTGAACCTCCTGTGCCTCAAAGGACATCATCTCGAGTCAGTAAACCACCCAACTACTATGGTATGAGAATCTATACAGCTACTGAGCTAGGGAAGGAGCCTGAGACTGTAACGGAAGCCCTGAGTTCCACTGAGAAGGAGCAGTGGAGAACTGCAATGCAGAAGGAGATGGATTCGATCCACTCCAATGATGTCTGGGATCTGGTTGAGTTGCCCAAAGGGCATAAACCAGTTGGGAGCAAGTGGGTGTTCAAGCGGAAAACTGGTGCCGATGGATCAATTGAAAGGTACAAAGCTCGTCTAGTTGCTCAAGGTTTTTCCCAGAAACAAGGTCTCGACTACGACGAGACGTTAGAGGGTATTGAGAATAACAGGTAAATATTTGACACTTTCATACGTATTAAGGTGCTTTGCTTACCTTCTAGCATTCTTTTGAACTGAGGCTGTAATGGGATGGTGACAAATCGCTCTGTCCTACTTTCGGGCATAAGCTGCACACTGCCAAAGGTGATGGCAGAAGACGGTGGCAAAAGGAACAGTAGGCGTTGATGTTGGCCTGCATATCAGGAAACAAATCTGAAAGAAAGTTCTTCAGCTTGTGTACAGTCGTAGGCAGCTTTGCTTCTTTAGGCAAAAGAGCACGCACAAGTTGGATAAGTTCTGAAAAAGCCTTCGTTGAGAGACCATGACGGATAGCATATTGGAAGAGAAGAAGGTATGTCATCAAAGTGCTTATCTCTGCACCGCTGTACAAAGGTTCTGCTTGACGGTCCAAATTTGACGTGTTCCCCATGTCTAACAAAGTCGATACGCTCTCCATATCTGGCGAGGAAGTCGAACTTGGCAGACTCATGTCTGACGAGGAAAACGGAGTCGAATTTGACATATAATCAGATTCTGGTGAATTAGTCGCTCCACTGTCTGTATGCTGTGTGGAAAACTCATCCTGTTCACTGGCATCAGAAGACACGCTTTCGCTGCTGGATTCCATCGCTCGAATTCTGCAACATATACGAATACGTTCAGCGCGGCTCTTTCCGCAAGAAAAAATTTGGTCTGAGGAGTACGCGGCCTGGACTCCCAGCAGTACCGAAGTGCGTTTCAATCCTTTAATCTGATTGGTTGGGTTAGGGTTTATTAGGGTTGGGTTAAGGTTAGTTTAGGGTGTTGTTAGGGCAACGGCACATATGCGCATATAAATGTGTATAATATATCTATTGACCAATAGGGTTTGAGCTTTGAAAAGCACTTCGGGTAAGCGTATCACGTGATGGCGGAAGCGTGCCATTCGCCAGTACAGTAAAGCGATTTGCAATCTGATTGGAGCCATATCACGTGAGGCTGAAACATGCTAGTGCTTGCATTGCATATTGCATTGCATATTGCATTGCTGTCTTAAAACCAGCGCGAAGAGCTGTGCTGCTAGTATAAGTGCTGAAAGTCTCTGTCGATTGCGCCCAAACATCTGTGCTAAAGGATTCCCTGTGCTAAAGTAGCTTGTCGAGCTGTTTCGCTATGTTTAGCCGAGTGACCACAACTAGACAAAAAGCAACAAACAAAAAGCATGTGTTGTCAGGTGAGTATACTAGATCTTTGTAGCTAGCTGACTATCAAAAAGGTGGGGTGCGTTTATGAATGTCCATTGTGGGATTGGAGAGATGACGGTCATTGATCCGCTTGTGACACATTGTATCTCTTTACAGAGCTGCATTTCCTGGTGGAATGGGGAGACGAGGAAGGACATTCCGTCGTTTGTGCCAAAATGGTTGACGAGACACAAACTGGAATGGTGGTGTCTGAGTTGGACTGTGGTGACAAGATCGTTGTCAATCTACCAAAGGGCACTTACGGTGGTCTGGTCTTAGCAGTCGGTAAGATAGTATTTACTTAGAATGATGGTATCCCATTGTCACAGCATGCATATCCGAATTTCGTTCCCAGACCCTTCTAGTGCGCGGAGGAGAAGAAGGGTCTGGTGAATAACTCGGTACTGGCACGGTTTCATGTCATTTCAATCTTGCATGCTCGAGATTGAACACAATTGGTCAGCCGTTGATTGCTTCAGTGTTTCTCTTGTGTATTGAAATATGACAAAGCAATCACAGCAAACAACATTGACATCATGGCAAAGTGCATTCGAACTCTGGTTGACAGACAGGAATGCAGGGTTGAGTTCATCATCGGACTATTTTCTTACTTGTGTTCACTCCACGTTTTCTGCTGAAGAGGATGATACCTCTGGTGCAGCTTCTTCTGTGAAACTGTGACTTGCTAGAATCACTGTGGAAGCATCCGATCAGCTTTCTGCAGTGTTGTAGCAGTCTCTAGTAACTAGGAAACACAATGTCCAATCTCTGCATAGCTACATACTGTATGTACAAGTTCTGTACCAATAATTATCGGGTATATGTAGTATAGTAAGGAGTATTCCAATCCATGATGTTATTTGAAGAGTACGGACACAGGAATGTTCACCAGTATCGTTGTCGTTTCTGGACGTATTCCTCACCTGAGTCAGACTCTGACTTTACCACAGCAGTGTGAGCTCCAGTGAAACAGTGTCCCACATCAACGTGATCAAATCCTTCATGAAGCTGATATATATCCCCTTTCTCATCACATTCCTCTCTTGCATTACTTCTAATGTAGCTATTCACTTTTCCTGTTCTCTATGTTTCAAGTTTGACATACTTAGCTGTTGCAGCACCTTTTTTGGTATTTGTGCTATTACATTTCAACCTAGATTATTAGAGCTGAACTGCCAAATATGATGCCTGTTGTTACCTAGGCAACATCAGAATAACGTTCTTAGGTAGCTACTTCGTTCTTTTACTTTAGGTACAAAAGCTGAGGTACTGGCTGCACAAGATGAGCTGGAGGATAGTGAAGAATTTGCTGCCGATACTGTTGATGGGAAATGTAAGTAGTGATAGTCCAGTGGGCATGTGATCATTTTACATGGGAAAGGGGAAGGAAGAATCTTGTGGGAGTTTTCACAAATTTGGTAGCTGGAATTTAACTGTGTCCTTCAACTTTGTTGCATATTGGTATAGCGGCTAACTGGTGAGGAAACCTATGCTAATTACGTTTGGCTCCTTTGGGGGGCCTGGTTGTGTAGTTGACCCACATGAGATGTAATCATGACTGACCAGAGCACTTATGGCAGGCTGTTCCCCAAGCTCAAGGTCATTCTCACCAACAGTAGCATCCAGTGCTCCCTCAAAACTAGCCTGAAGGTCAAAGTTGACAAGCGTGCTAGGCTGCTAGCAAGCCCTGGGCGGTGCCAGTGGCTTGAATTGTCTATGCAAGGCTGGACTAGTTTATCTAAGTAGCTTATCACTGCCAAGTAAGCTATTTCTACTTGTTTGAAACCTTTCTCTGCTCACTATACGTAGCAGCCAACCAACAATTTGAAACGGCATGATTCTACCACTGGATACTTACAGCTCCGACTTATAAGCCAGTTTCTAAGTTATATGAACGTAGAACTCATATATACCTCAAGTGAAAACTGGAGAATGTTTGCTCACTGTGTTTGAGTAAAAGCTTCGTGTCTGATAGTCACGGCTAAACTCGTGATCACCCCGACCTAGCACTGCCTCTTCCTGTCTATCCAGTGTGATGATGTCAGCCAAAAGGTGTGGTCTAGCCTCATTACTACTAAAAATAAAGGGGCCTACCCCCAAGTTTTGCTCAGCTTCCAAGCTTTGTGGTAAGGGTGAGTTCTACTTTATGAGCCACTTTCTGGGCGTGCTAACTGAAAATTATTTGAGCCACTAAAGTGGCTTCCTTATGCAATGAGTAAGGATGAAAAGTAAAGGTGCCCAATAAAGATTCCTGATAAGTTGCTGGGAAGTGCATGAATTAGAGCATAGACTGATATGTGGACACAACTGCTTGCTTAGTATAGTCTTGTCATAATTTTCCATGCCTGTGCCCTTTTGCTAGTCTCGTGCCCAGACCCCACCCAGCTCACACAAGGAGAAGAGGTCTGGTGTCACAAGTCCAAATCCTTGGGCTAGCTCCAGAAGCATGGAGCTGCCAATCAAATTGGCAGAGCAGCATTTATTGGAATAATCCAGAAGTGAGAACAAGCACTTCAATAGCACAGCTCAAAGCGTGTTATGGGATTCATTATCCAACACGGAGCAATTTGCAATTCTACACTGCAATTACAAGGTTTCAACACTTCCACAAGCCCAAGGATTCAGGCTTGTGACACCAGACCCTTTGCTCGTGAGATCGTTTGGTCTGGGCACGAGACTACCCTTTTGCTGTCAAAAGCTGGGATGTGTACACTTTCATTAGGAAAACTGGTGCTTGTCAATCTCCCCTTGATCAGTAATTGTAGGTGTTAATTGCAGACTTATCTCTTAGCAGCACAAGCTGTGGTACCAACAAAGTTATGAGATACAGCTAGAACAGCAGTCTGATTGGTGCAACAAAATACCTTTTTTTTATTAGGCCCCAGTTTGTCCCGACACTGTCGTGTATGCCAAAAATTTGATCTGGGGACAGAATCAGTATCTACGATGGGAGGCATGGCATCTAAAAGCCTCATATAGCTAGTGAGAATAATGTAGTGAGCGCAGACCATGTACTCAATCTACACGCAGACCTCAGCCTTCTCTTATAGTTTATTCTGCCTCCAAAATAAGATAAATGGGCCATTTGATAGGAAATAGGTCTTTGGGGTGATTTCTGGAAATTTGCACGTTTATGCACCAAATTATACTTTAGTAATTAACACTTCCTTGGCAAAGAATGCTTGTTGAAATAACTTATCATTGCCATGTTATATTTCTTAAAACCGACTCATGTACAAAAGACAACTTTGGGAAATAACAGTTTAAAGTTTGACAAATGTTTGATGCTGGATGTGGACATGTGTGCATACCATGTTCTGGTTCTCCTAGCTCAGCCATTTGTAATTGAATTGAGTACATTTAATCCTCAGGAAATTGACTGTAACAACTGTTTGAGCAAACATATTCACTTTCAAGCTCTTTTTGCGCTAGTTTCCTTGCATTGTCAAAATTAGGCATAAGAACATTTGGCTGGTCACCTTCATTTACAAACAACTCTAGCAATTACAGTGCCAAGATCCAATTAATCTTCACTCCCAATGTCCACATCAGAACCTCTGCCATGACGGTAAGTGTTCCTGGGACCTCCAAAGCAAACCCATAGAATATTCCTCATCCTGTTCAGTGAATGCAGCTAAGTGTGCTTCATCTTCACATGCTGGAATGCTTATGTCATCACTAGTAGTAGCTATAGCTCATAGCAGCTGTATAAAACATGTTAAGTGGTGACACTACTAAATGTTCTATATCATAGCTAGGCAACTTACCAGAAATACAGCTGCATTCCACATGCCATGTGGATATTTCCTACTTAGTGAGTGCTTTCTGACATGGGAGTATGCGTATGTTTAACCTCAGGATTGTGGCAACTCAAAATTGCAATAATCCCAGTTTTGTCAAAAATTTCGTATTTCACATATTTAGAGCTACTGAATATTCATAAAATTCACCCTAAGGGCCCTTTTCCCATAAAACGGCCCAAATAATTACAAGCAGACAACTAAAAGTACAGTTTGTTTAAACTATGATATGCAACAGGATACAATACAGCTATATTTTTGCGGCAACAAGTTCGCGAAATTCCTGGGAAAATCCTGGCACATTACTGAATGGTTTTACGATTTTGCTAAGCCATAACTTGCTTTGTACTGCTTAGTAGCACTTAGTTATATGAATAGTGTGCAGTCAAAGTGATAAAGAACGTGTACAGAAATTTACGGAGTTTTTCGACGTTCCACCCATATTTGTACCAACAATTGAAAATCACTTACCACTGAAAACGGCCTCGAGGGCACTCGCAAAAGCGCTCGTATCTCGGAGAGTATAATAGGTATGAAAATCGGACCTTTTGTAAGCTATAATAAATGGCTAGGCAGCGTTGGCTGCGTGTTCTCTACCGCTTGTATGTTTGATCCCGTGATGCCATTTTTTCCAAACTTGTACGCTTCCTACTTCTGTGGAATTTGAGCTTTTGTCTTCTAGCCAGAGTATGTTATACTGCTGATTGTAATGTATTCATGCTGCAAAATTGTCTTGTAGCTCCATTTTTCCCCTATTTTGTACCGCAAACCAAAGATAGCGCATATTAGAACCTGAATCTTGTGAGCAAGCACAATGCCTATCATCACATGAAGCAGCCAACGGAAATAGCAGCACTATAAACTTACAATAGACAGATCCCCCAACACGCCGAGTAAGTATTGTTTCGATTCAAACTGCTAACTGTGAGATACAGCACTTGAAAGTTAACCTTGCGTTGAGCTTATTACTTATTCACACAAGATTTGATGATGTCACACGGTCACGTGGGTGGAATAAATTTCGAGGTGTGCGTGTAGACTGTACTCAGCCAACTAACTATATTTTGTGAGCCTGGTGAGGGTTTATGCATGAGTGAGTGTTCGTGAGAAAATAGACGCTTTTCTTTTCATATAGTTGTGAACCGATCAACTTAATGTGCAGTTCCAACATGACACAGAGTTTGTGCCTGTGCCCACCAGAGGTTGTTCTTGCACCTACAAAAGTACATTTTTGTCTATCTCCATGCAGTGCAGTGTAAGGCAGACAACAGCAAGCCTCAGAGGGCAAGCAAGAATAAGGCAGGTGTGTTCTCCAAGCAGTAATCACACAACTAAATTCCAAGCTCATGTTGGTACCAGACAATTTTCTCTTCATTTACAACTAATATGTATACAACCTAGTCTGGTCCCCAACCCCTCAGTAGCCTTGTCCCCAGCCTGTGCGCAGCCTGCTTGCGCCTCCTGGTGAGAAAATGGTTTGGTGAACAAAGTCAAATTTCTTGGGCCTATTCGTAAGGACCAATGAGAATGCAAGGTCATTAACAATTACATAGCACTTCCCCAACGGCAGTAAAATTTTGCCTCTCTACCAGCATCCAAACATTTTTTGAGTGCGTGTGGTGCAAAATGTTTTGAGCATTGCTTCATTATGCTAGTTGCAAAAACCTTACCTAGCCCAAGAAAATTTGACCTTATTCACCGTTTCTCCTCATGAGAGGGTTGGGTCTGTGTACAAGACTAGCCCCTTAGTACGGGGAAGGTATAAACCCCAATACAGAGCGGAATGGAACTGGAAGTAGTTGGCACAATACAGACGTGGGTGCTTGACACGTGGCCAGAAATTGGCATTAATTTGAACAGTTTGTTTTCATGAACAGATTCTGGTCTAGCACTCTGTAACAGGTAATAAATCTCATGGCTGAGCCAACAGATGTCCTAGCTTGTTGCCATGCCAGCAGACACTCTCTTGGTGATGCTTGTTTCATATTTGCGGAGAGTACAGAACACGATCGATACCTTTCCCTTCCTTCCTATTCGTGGTGAGCCATAGATAACGAAGGGTCAGCGACACCAGAGAAAGATACCAAGTAGATGGCTAGAATGTTTCAAACGCTTGGTGTGGCCCTAGACTGTCTGCTTAGTGCTTGTCCCGTCTTCGTAACAGGTGCAGGATTCAAGATTTGCAAGGTCTGTGACTTTAGTCCAAATTTTTTGAGCACAAGGAATTTGGTTCATTGATGTATGTACTGGGCTTCCTGACCACAAGTACTTAACTTCACTCATCACACCTTTTACAGATCTACTTATCACACATATTTGCAATTTCCTGAAGCTTGGTGAGCACTTTTTCAAAGGCTTAGCTTGACTGCTGCTGAAAATGCTAGCCTATGGTGTGATGATGTACTATATTCACCAGACCCTCCTTCCCCTCTTACTCTCGGGGTCATGCTGAGGGTCTGTGAAAGAGTGTATATGTAAGCTAGCCAACACCACTGTACATAAACAAGTCTTAAATTCAATGTGTTGCCTAAGTAACCAGCTACTAGCAGTTTACATATATGGCTACAGATAATCAAACTATGTGAATATTGGCTTTATTTCTTATTAGTAGTGAAACTTGCCAGAGAGCAAGGGTGTAATTTATGTGAAAGGCCACACTGTATGTTATGTGATCACTTTTTGGTATGCAGATGCAAGCAAAAATAGAAAAAGGAAGTGTGATGCAGGTAATGCTAAGTTGCTTCATGCACAGTGCCAAGCAATAACATGACTTAGCTACACATTTCTCATGGCAACTACATGTGTGTAGTTTGTACTAATTGAAGTTGTGTTCTATTGTCAAGATGGACATTAGATTTCTTGTACATTATATTGTTTTGCAAACTTGTGAGTGCTAATCTAAACGAAGTCTGTGATATTTACATGATTTGTCTTTGTACATGCTCCTTCACTTAGATAAAAAGGTTTCCAAGGCTAGCCTAGCTAAAAAGAAGAAGACAACAACTGAAGCTCAGGTGTGCAGTTATTTGAATGATTGCACTTCGTTAATGGAAGTGTGCAATCATACAGTGTGCTATATGCTGATTTTCACTACTAAGCTATTAGATGATGTGCAGTAGCGGTCAATAAAAAAATTACTTTCCATTTTTGTTCAGTGATTGTTCTAGGGTACGGAATATCCCAATTATGCAAAACTGGCCACTCTAGGAAGTACCTACTCCATCAAGCTAGACCATCTCTCACTCTCCAGAAATGTGAGAGATGTTCTAGCAGATGTTATTAGATTTCATAGTTCACAGCTTGTTTAATCTGCAACCTTAAAACTGTACCAGTATTGGTCTCACATACTGAAGCCAAGGTGTTGCTACTGTCTCAAAATGGAACAGTAGGATCCGATTGGTTAGCATCTCATGCATGCTAATAACATCTGCTAGACCCTCTCTTTTCTGGGTGAGAGAGGGTCTAGCTTGATAGACTAGGAAGTAGCCTGCTCTGCAGGTATCACTGTACTACCATATAGCGCTAAACTTCGCGGGTCTTTAATTTTGCGAATTTTACGAATTTTCAACCGTTTGCGAAATTATTGAAAATTTTTGACACGTGAACCAGAGTTTTCATGCTCTGACTGCAAGAGATTCAATGGACAACATGCCCGGGACTATTCTGCCAAATCCGCAAGGAGCACTCTCCAAAGAGATAGCTTCGAAGTAGGCACTGCCTTGTTGACAGCTTCGAACTCAAGCGGACGACGGCGTGACAGTGCGTATTAGATAGAACTCAGGACATAAAAAATCAAATCTTGGAGCTGGTCAACCAAAGCTTGCTGGTAGTTTTAGTATAACATACAGAAGCTGATCCTAGCCTGATCCCCAAACAAAATTCAACAGCATAGCAGAAAACACTGGCTTAATTGGCTCAGGAATGTAAACTTAATTACATTCCTGAGCCAATTAGCACACTAAACTGGTATTTCTGCTATTCTGTTGAGTTTTGCTCAGGGATCAGGCTGGGATCAGCTTCTGTATGTTATAACACAGCTACCAGCAAGCTTTCGTTAACCAGCTCCAAGATTTGATCCCTTATGTATGGGAGCATGCAATGTTCGACCTCCTCTGGATAGAACTAGGCTTGTGTATGCCACACCCATAGTACATTATGTTTGCAGCATGAGCGTGGTTTAGACAGCGAATTCGTGAGATTATTCCAACAAAATGTTCAAAAACTGCTATTCGCAAAAAATTTCGACCCTTGAAAATTTAGCACTGTACGTAGCGTAGCCTGGTACCCGGCGCGGAGAGAGCGCCTGGTACACACTGATGCGCTTCCGGTTAATTAAAATGGCGTTGCTCACGTTTATGACGTTTACACTGTTCAGGGGCGTTTGCTCTGACGAAATTTAAGTACCAACGTGGCCCAGTTAGCGAAAATAGCATCAGTTTGCCGCCTTTGTGGATCCTCTGTGGCTTATAGCCACCATAGAGTAGCATTGTTTGGTAAAAAAAGCTAGCCAGGAAAGACTAGTATCAAGGACAAGCGCTCTGTTGGATATAACGTTGAACGATGACAACGGCTTACTGAATCTCATGTGTGCGAAGTGCAAGCGGAGAGTTGAAAGTCCATACTTAGGGTCGGAAGTCGCTCCAGAAGTGCATGAGAAATCGTTTGCTGAAAATCCAAACTTTCATCACACGCCATTTATATTATTCTGACAAGTTTACTATATCGAGTCCAAACTCTGACGTCACATGACACGGAAGAATCAGAAAATTTCCCGGAGTTCCCACATCTTGGGGAGATTTAAACGCATGCGCAAACAGTGTGTACCAGGCGCTTCTCCGTTTTTTGCGCATGCCGGGGACGAGGCTACACTGTATGGTATGTAAATATAGCAGAAGCTACTTGGTACAACTATTTTATTCATGTTTACATTTAGGATGCCCATAAGGAGGTATTGTGTGCAAAGAAGGACAAAGAAAAGGCAAGACAAGCAACAAATGTGGAAATCAGCCAGAACCTCTTAGATATAGCAGATCATAACTACTCAGCAGATCACACCTCAAAAAGCCCAGTTTCCGACCCATCTTCAACCTCGACCAGGTCACTTTCCTGCTCTCCTTCACCAATTTCCACCACACTGACTACAGATAACAAGAAACAGCCACTGTCTAGTGCAGAGTACATGAACTTCGAATCACTTCACACACCACTAGTTTGTCGTTCCTATTCAGATCCACAACAATTTAATTCCGGTGGATTCAGCAAGCAGCTTGAGTCTGATGAGATGTTTTCATGCAGCAGCTCCTTCAGCTGCAGCCCTTCACCTCCCTTTTCTTGGCCTCGTACTTATGGCAACAGCTATGTTTATGAGAAAAGCCCAACTCCTTCATCGGTTTCAACATTGTGCTCAGGCACAGAGGTACATTGCCTTGCTTGATGTATAGCTTTGACCCAATTTCATTTTATTCCAGCTATAGTTAGGCATCTATAGCTGCAAGTCTACTAACAGACTACAATTACCCTTTCTTTGTACAGGATGGAGGATACCTTGCTCGACTTCTACAAACCTCTCTTCGCAATCTGAAAACGGACATGCTAGCTTTTCAAGCAGAAATCCGAGAGGAGGTGTCCTTGATAAAGGAGCAAGTGTTGAAGAAGCCTCCCAGGAAGGTATAGTCTATATTTGCTTGGCTGCAATATATGTAGTTATAGCCCTCTTTGGTGGGTAGTCATTTACACATAGGTGTTGGCTAAAGTGCAAGACCACCTCCAGGGAGGGATATAATCTGTTACCTCAGCAAGACCACCCCCACAAGGCAGGGAGATATAACTATTACCTCTGTACTCACTCGACATTATGTCCCCTTCAATTATAAGCCTCCCTTACTATTTGCATAAATTTGCTGCGGAGGTATATTTATCTCCAATTTACGCCCCCCTTGGTCATGCATGGAAAATTTAATAAGAACGGAACAACTCCGCAACTCCGACGAACGAGAGGAAAGTTACAACTCACCGTACCACCCTGTATAGGGTCTAGCTACCTACTGGCCAGCTACCTACTGGCCAGCGATACACCAACTAAGCGATTTGCTACGTGGCGGCAGGCTCGTGGTGGTGCAAAAACTGCATCGCATTTTCTGACTGCACACACTCTGCACCTTCATTGATAATTTCATGATCCTTTGCCCTGCAGAACCGAGCCACTACGAGCTTCATCGCAAGCTGCATGAGACGGTGATGGACAATTCTGCCATTGCTGTTTTCCTTGCGCGCTCCACGGCGAGAAAGGGGGCGTATAAATGAGACTAATTACCATATTCAATTATAAGCCCCCCCCCCATACGTGTAGCTAAATCTAATCAGCAAAAACGGGGGGCCGTAGTGTCGAGTGAGTACGGTATATAACCTATTACATAGGAAAGACCACTGAGATAGGAGCAACATTCTTAAGAAGGTAGAAACGGGACAGGCCTGGGAACAAAACTATAGTAATAGCATATACGTTCTCTACTCAGACACACCTACATAGTTCGGTGCACAATGTGCAGGTTGTGCAGAATGAGCAGAAGAGTGAGGAAAAGAGTGAGGAGAAAGCAGGTACATAAGCTATAATATCGTTTGAATTTTGTTTTATCTTGTGTTTGCTGGACTAGCTTCATTCCCAAACCTTCCCTGTCTCCAGTTTGGATCGCTTGCACTATGCAAAAGCAGAAGGAGAAGGCCTAGTGACTCTTGCGCGTGTGATCTGTGGCACAATTTGATATCAGGGTTGCTGTGATACAAGCATTACAATTCCCAATGAACTTGGATAACACACATTGCATTGCTTGGCAACGCTTCAGAGCTCTACCATCTAGTTTTTAATATATTTGACACAGCTCTTAGTTGGCACTTGTCCCATCTTGGTGCCTAGTATGGAGCACAAGAATTGGCCTCCTGCATACCTTGGCTATGCCTAGAAGGAGGGATCATGTGCAAAGACTCTTCCGGTTCTTCACCAGGCCTGGGTGGGGGTAGGACATGCAAGATCATGTGCGCAAAATATCAAGCTTGAAAGTTGCGATATGCGTATAATTGGTTCAGGAATGCAATCAATGTCCTAACAGTAATGTGATACTCTGAGGTTGTCCTCCTCCACCAATTTTTCCCCCTCTGTTTTGCATGCTGAAAGTGACTAACATTGGGAGAAGGGGAAGGCAGGGAACAGGGTTTAGGGAGCATGTAGTTAGTGAACAGCACGAAATTTACAAGTATAAATATGTTCTCTTGTGTAGGGTGCTGGTTTGGTGTGAAAAACCATGACAAGTTGGGAGTCTTTTTGCCCAATATAACTCAGGCACAGTTGGCTGCCGCAGATATTGAAGACAGTGCTGGCAAGCTTGCTCAGGCACTGACTGTGTTGCTGTTTTCTAATACGGAACTAGCAAATGGTTGTGCTACAAAGCCTCGAAAGGCAGGGATTATTAGGCTTGATCCCATCAGGCTGCATGCGATTCGAGGTAAGATCTACTGTAGCCTATACTCACCAAACCCCTTTTGACGTGTATTTAGCTTGCTGCTCTCTAAGTATAATCATCTACTGCTTACTGCACAAATCTGACCTTTTTTGTATTTTCTCTTGCAGTGCATGTATTTCACCGCTTCCCTCTGTCCCAGGGACTGTACAGCAAGGAGGAGGCAGCAAGATGGAAGGAGATTAGGCAAGACAAGATCAACGTCAAAGCTCGGCAATTCCGTTGACAGTGGATTTTGTTGTTTTGCATTTTTCAAGTGACCTGTTTGAAGCAAAGTGACCTGTTTGAACCAAGTGACCTTAATACATGGGTGTGGCTTAGCCACTCTGAATGTTGCCAGTCCCACCCACTGCATGAACTATTCAAGGTTTAGCGGTGCACCCAGGCAATCAGCGTGGAGGGTCTGCATGAGCTTGTGAGGGTCTGCATAAACTAACAGTGTATTCAAGGTTTAGCGTGGTACCCAGACACTCGGCATGGAATCTTGGGTCTGGTAATGACAATCTTGGACATAGGGCGATTGCCTTAAGAAGCCTCATAAACATTACGCGCTTATTCTCACGTCTTGCCTTTTAATTACTCTGTATACTGCATGTATGCAGCTTGTTCCTAGTAAAATCTGTATGCTTGAAAACTTATAATTCAACTTTCGACTAGGGTATTTTACGCATTTCTACACAATACTACGTGTACTCTACGAAATAAAACGAAACAACGCGCTTTTGCACAATAGAAGCGTGCGCCTCCAAGTACGTGATCCCACGAAAATTCGCGGAAATCTGCGCTATTACGCACAAAATTTTGCACAGGATGTCATCAAAAACCTACCACCAACTGAGCCAACAACCACTACACAGCTCCAAATCCAGACTCGTCGCATTCGGAGGACACAGACTCAACTCCATTGGCAGGACCACCCTGCTGTGCGAATACAAGGCAAGTACTGGCCAGTTGAATTCGAGGTCATTAACGTGTCTGACATACTCGGCCTCAACACCTGCGTAGAGATGCAGCTGATAAAACGCATAGAAGTGCTAACAAATGACACACTGAACCAACACGCCGACACCTTCCACGGCCTTGGTTGCATCACCGAAGTTACACACGACATTGAACTGGACCTGAACTGCAAACCTGTAATCCACCCACCGCGAAAAGTCCCAGTAACAATACAGTCAAAAGTGAAGAAGGAGCTAGAACGCATGGAATGCTTGGATGTGATTGAACGAGTGTATGAACCCACTGACTGGGTCAACTCCATGGTGACCATAATAAAGAAGAATGGGCAACTCCGCATCTGCATCAACCCCCGTGACCTAAACAGAGCCATCAAACGTGAGTACTACCCCATGAGAACAGTTGAAGAGATAGTGGCTTGAATGCCCAACGCCAAATACTTCTCAGTTCTCGATGCCAGTTCCGGATTCTGGCAGGTCAAACTAGACCATGAAAGCTGCAAACTATGCACATTCAACACACCATTTGGTTGATATATGTTCAAAAGACTACCCTTCGGCATCTGCTCAGCACAAGACATCTTCCAAAACATTATGTCTGAGATATTCGAGGACATCGAAGGAGTCGAAGTTGTCGTAGACGACATACTCGTATGGGGAGCCAGTGAGGAAGAACATGACACCAGACTAGAGAAAGTCCTCCAACATGCCCAATCACGAAACCTCAAACTGAACAAGGATAAAAGCCAGCTCAAACGGAAGGAAATCAGTTATATTGGCCACACCCTCAGTGAGCAAGGAATCAAACCTGACCCAAAAAAGGTCCAAGCCATCAGAGACATGAGAAGCCCCACAAACAAGGAGGAGCTCCAAAGATTCCTAGGTATGGCAACTTACCTCTCAAAGTTTATCCCCAACTATTCCGAAATCTCAGCTCCCCTCAGGGTCCTTCTTGAGAAGAACACTGAATGGCATTGGGACACACAGCAAATGCAAGCCCTCAACCAACTGAAGGACATGGCGACAAACCACCCAACTCTCAAGTACTTTGACCCATTGAAACCAACCAAAATCTCTGTTGATGCCAGCTCAAAGGGCATGGGCGCAGTCCTACTCCAACCCCATAGCATACGCCTCCAAGTCTCTCACACCAGCACAGCAGAATTATGCACAAATAGAAAAAGAAATGCTTGCCATCGTATTCGTATGCCACAAATTTCACGACTACATTACCTCACGTTTCCGTCGAGACAGACCACAAACCTCTCGAGTCTATCCTATGCAAACCCATACATGCTGCACCCGCCCGTCTCCAACGAATGATCATGTCTGTTCAAAGATACGCCATACAGGTCTCATATAAACCCGGCAAGGAGTTACTTGTCGCTGACACTCTCTCCAGATCACCACTCCCGGACCTGGCAGATGAATTAGAGTACCAAGAGTATGACTTCAACATCCTCCATACCCTACCCATCACCGAAGCCAAACTGGAAGAATTCAAACAGAGCACAAAGGCAGATCCGGCACTCACCGATCTCGTGCACACTGTCCAGAATGGATGGCCAGCAAAGAAATCGAATGTTCCAATTGGAGCTCATCCCTTTTGGAACTACCGTGATGAGGTCACTTACCACCACAGTAGTGCAATTATTGATGAGGTCTTCGATCTCTGCATTGATTCCGGGCCAGAAGATAATATCTCGTGCTCGTCGTTTGCATCTGTCAACTCCGAGGTGTGAAGCGTGTACGAGTTTCAGCATGGTTGTGTGCATGGAGGCAGGTATGATGACTCTACTTCCTTTGAAAAGGATGCCGTTGCTCCACCTACAAGCGGAACAATCCTAGGGAGCCCCTTCTACCTCATTCCGAACCGGAAAGGCCATGGGAGAAAGTTGGAATAGACCTGTGTGAGTTCGAGGGGCAGCACTATCTCATCATGGTGGATTACTACTCCAACTTCATCGAAGCAGACAGACTAAAGCAAACCACTTGCGAACACGTGATCGAAATTTGCAAGTCCCAATTCGCAAGACATGGAATACCAAATATACTCGTATCAGACAATGGCCCTCAGTTCTCCAGCCACCAATTCGACCAGTTCTCGATACAGTACCAGTTTGATCACCAGCCTAGCAGCCCACACTACCCCCAATCAAACAGGAAAGTTAAAAAAGCTGTTCAAACTGTCAAGAACCTCCTCCGCAAATTCCAAGCTGGAAAATGTGACTTCCAACTCGCCTTGCTTGAGTTTCGCAACACACCAACAAACAGCCTGCTAGGATCCCCTGCACAAAGGTTAATGGGAAGACGCACCCGAACCCTGCTACCTACCGCACACAAACTTCTCCTTCCAAAAAATATTCCTCTGTCGCAAGTACAGTCAGAGCTTACCAAACAATGGGCCGACCAAAAGTATCACTACGACCAGCACTCTCAGCCACTCATGCCACTAAAAAAAGGAGACACAGTGAGCTTTCAAAAAGGTCGCTTGTGGCTGCCAGCCACGATCTTGGCCAATACCAAATTTCCCAGATCATACCTGATCACCACTCCAGATGGCCAGACTTACCGTAGAAACCGTTGACACCTCCGACCCACACGTACACATAGCGAACATCAGACTGAACCAGGCTTAGATGATGGTGGATCAAGTGACGAGGAAGAGGAAAGACACGAAGAGCAAGAGCAGACCCAAGAGGAAAGCACAAACCAAGAACATGGACCAGCATCCCCAGTTACACTGAGTCGATCACAACGGAAAACTGCACGTCCACACAGCTATGCCAGTATGTACACCCACATCTCTGACATTACTTCCATGGAAAGGGAGATGTAATGATGGGAACTATCACATCCATTAACTAACTATTATTAATTGTCAATTAACTGTTATAATATTATTCATGGTTGTGCACGTGAACAGGATTATTATGACATCCATGCTCCTGTACCAAAACTGTTTAAGTCTTTGTGCGCTTATCTGAGAGGGTCAACCTTCTGGTTTGGGAGCCTTCCCCACCCAACCCATCCCTATCAATTTCATATAGATCCCTCCGTCCTGAAAAGGACGTGACAGTACAGGGTCTGTGTTGCATCTCATTTTGAGGAGCCCCCTGGCCTCACAATAACCCCTAATTACAGAAATTAAATGTGCATATTGCAGGTATAACTATATTGTGCTGTGTATTTTGTTCATACTACCAGGGCTCAAGATTACTGGTCCCGTTGATTGTGTGTGCATTAATATAAACTTACAAGATAAGTAGTAATTAACAGGCTTTACTTAATTAAGAGATTTGGGACCCTGTACACCCACCAAAACCAAAACCACTTTCTTTCGAGTCAGTGGTGTGCTAATTACTGTCAACATGAACAACATTAATTGAAAAATGTGATAAGTTTTTTGGAAAAAGTGTGAAAAATGTGTAATACTTATCTGATCTGGGTGGATCCCAAACCTGCAAGTTCAAAACTTACCGCGATGGCACTAAGTCAGCCACATGCAATGTTTTTGTATACCTCTCCGTAACATGTACGTAACGGTAACGTGTGATCACATGGCTTGGAGCATACGGTATTGTGGTATTTCCGTCGAACTTAGACGTTTGTGAGTGTCTTTTACGAGAGGTTCAGAAAGCTATGCCCTAGATTAGGTCTATGCGTCTGAGAAAGGTATCCCCACAGTGTAATACCATAGTGCACGTGAAGAGGTCAGTTTGTGACTGTGGCCATGCCTTCGTATCGACTTGAAGAAAAGGAAAGCACGGTGTACTGCTGTTGGGGAACCTGAGAATGCAATGAAACGTAGAAAAGCCTTACTGTCTGAGAAAGAGTTATTAGTGACGAAAGAGAGAGACAAAGTCCACAGAGCGAATAAGAGAGCTTCCGAAACACGTGAGCAGACTTTGCACAGGCAAGAACAGAACCGAACACATCTAGTTTGCGCCGAGGGTTCTGCACTTCAGTGCTGTTCATTTAATTGCTGATTTAATCATTATTGCTGGCTGTTGTTTTTGCTTATCAGCTGACTCACTTATTACCTTTGATGCAAATTTATAGCTGTGTATTGTTACAGTTGGAGAAAAAAAGCAGGATTCTATGAGTTAGCAGAAGTAAGGCAGGAAGTAATTTCACGAGGCGCAGCTAAGTGCAATTTACTGCCTTCCGAGTGCTATTAATCCAAAATGCCACAGTAAACCATGCTATCAATTATTAATACCAAAGCTTTATTATTCATATTCAGCTCTCATCATGTTGAGACATTGGCTTGAGGACCGAAGCTGTTGATACCTAAAGGACATGCTGACCACACCATGCAGCTAGCACCTGTACTTTCGAGGACACGGAGCACCTTCGTTCAATATTTTTACTGTTCTGCCAGCAGGTGGCAATAGGACTTAGAGCACACTTGCTGCTCATGGTCTAGTTTGAAAAAGTGAGCTCCAGCTGCTTTTTACCCCGCTCAAAATCTTCACCAGCTACACCACCCTCACCACACACAGTTGCACCAGAAGGGATTTTCACGCTTATGTGACGTCACGCGTTCAATATACTATGCTTACAGTATGAAATTTGTGAATTGTGAATCGTTATTCCTTACTCGTAAATTCGGTTACAAATAACGATTGAGTGTTTATTTAGCTCCTGAATAATTATGTTATAATCATACATTTCTTTACATTATACATTTGTTATATAAGTTAGTATTGCTCTTACCATTTTGCAATCAATAACTATAATAATACGTTTCAAAGATTTAAGTGGTATTTTTTGGCTTTAAGGACTTTGAAATAGGTTGTAGGCACAACTAGTGTACATTGGTATTGTACCCTGCGTTGTTTTCTTTGATACACCCACATATGATGCAGGTTTTCATTTATTACTACCACTTGGGGTGTAATTCTTTTATGGCTGTTCTGTTTAGGGTCTAAACAGGAACACTGAATTCTTGTTGTACACACTGATCAGTAAATTATTAATCTTGGTGTTCACAGTGCAATGAGCTAAATGCACAAAAATCGGCTACATACAACACGGCATTACAAAATTTACAGTGAAAATTTGACACATCATCACATATAGCCAGCCTACAAATTTGTGACAATGTGAACACATCCGAGTGGTAATATTGATATTTATAACACCCTTGAATTAACCCCACAGCACGCAGTCACTTGAGCTGGGGAAAACTAACCTCGTCCTTGAATAGTTCTCGCACGGTACACAGGCATGCTCGTTGCTGGCAATGAGGACAACTTGGACGACTCAGATTGCTTGTCTAGCCGGTCTGTACTCACGCACTGTACTGCACTGCACATACAGGGTTTTTCAGAGTTCTTGACTTTCTGCACAAGTGCAAACCGTAGACCGGAAATGCGTTTCTGAAGCCACAAAATATCGATATGAAAGCACGGGAAAGTCGCTTTCAAGAACAGTCTGACAGCGCGCAAGCTATGGCTCCTAGTCAAGATAGTGCTTACTGGGACTATTACTACTCACAGCCACCTTATGGTTCGCCTTATTGGTCAGTGAACGTAATGGCACCCACAGATCGTTCGAGTTGGTCTCAGGGGCCTGGCGATGACAATTCCTCAGGGCTGCCTCACCCTGGGCCTGGTGACCTGCCAGAGTCTGAGCCTGAGGTTGGTAGTAGCCTCGTACTTCCCAACTCAGGGTTTGTCGCTTGTAGCACTGCAAACGACAAACGCTAGGATAGGTACATACGGGCTAATTATACCATTGATGTGCATCAATAAGAATGGATGTCCAGCTATACCATAATTACAAGAAATATGTATAGGCATGTTCTCATTTGGTTAAGCAGACTGTGCAGCCTACACTTATCAAGGGTTACTTCTTTCATGCACACTGCAATCAAAGCAATGACTGTGGTAGTCGGGGCTCCAGACCCTTCTGACTCGGGGCGAGGGTCTGAAGGAAAACCTTGCCGGCACGAAAGTATCTTAGTGGTGGAATCATGATGAGGGAATTCGTGGCATTTCAGTAAACCACTTTTGTTCAAGGTTTTATCCTTTGCCTGGTCAGAATGGTCTGGTGTCCAGACTGTGACTGGGGTTGGGAACCTGCACCACCGACAACAGCTTCAGCATTATGTAGCTACTATATAGGCTACCTACCAGGTATTGCTGAATTGGTTATTCTTCTGTCTAACTTGTTGGATAAAGCCTTGTGGCCCTCACATATCAAGATCTAGTTGTAGCTGTGTGTACTTAGCTTGCTCACCGACTTGTCATCAAGGGATTTCCAGAGTTCTCCCGCCTTTTTGGTAAACTCGGTGATCAACAGACCGGGTTATTTTGACTTCAGTGCAGGTCTGGTTTCTCCTAACCACACCATATAAGCCGTCAGTGGCTTCTTTGGTACATTAGGATCTTTCTTCTGCTTTTTCGAACCTTTTCCTCTCTTTCCTGTATTTCTTTCCTGAAAGTGGGGTTACAAGGTTACAACTGGGGTTAGTTAGTTAAATTGATTTTGTCCAGACAATACACAGGAGGTCATGGACCTATCTAGTGTGCTTCCCTAAAACAAAAAAAAAAGAAAAAGAAAAACAATAACAACAACAACAACAAAAGGCTTACTTGCACAAAATAACAAAGAGATTAGCTAGAAGAACATATGATTGACGAAAACAAATTCACAATATAAAGACTATGGTGATACAAAAGGAGGAAGACACTGCTTCAACTTATATTTAAATAAATTATAACTATGTAGGCAACAAACATCAGCAGGAAGTGAGTTCCATAGAAATGGTGCAGATACAAAAAACGATAAGTGTTAACTCTTGATGATACAGTCTGTAGTGTACATGCATGCCAAAATCTCGTCTGTTGAGCACCCGAGTAAGACCAGTATTTTGCGAACTCAATACAGTCCATGTCATTTAACACTTTGCAAGTTTGACACTGGTTTAGGTAGGTCCTTCGTTGCTGGAGGGATTGCCAATTAAGCTCAGAAAGGGACTGGAAGTTCGACTTATCCCACTGTTTGCTATTATTATCCCACTTGGCTGTTAGCCATCTAGCTGCCCGTTTCTGGACTTTCTCCAGCATTTCAATGTTTTTAACTGTATGTGGATCAAATACTGGAGTGCAGTATTCCAGGTGTGGACGAACCAAAGCCTGGTAGGCAGTGGCCTTCGCATGCTGGTTACAACCGCTCATAGATCTCTTCAGGAGATTCAGAATTCTAGTGGCCTTGGCTGCAATGCTTTGGCAATGGTTATTCCACTTTAACTTTGTATCTATTAGAGATGCAGAAGAACTGCAGAGGGACTTGGAGAAGATCTTAAATTGGACAAAGACCTGGCAGTTGGCACTGAATGTAGAGAAATGCAAAGTGATGGAAATAACAAACAGAAGGACAATCAGATTTGAATATTGTTTAAATCGCACAAATCTGGAGTGGGTGGACTCATTCAGATACTTGGGAGTGCTCCTATGAGACACGTCTCTATAAATGACACAGTCATCTGCAAAGAGTCCTCCAGTTGAGCTGACTTCATCCATAAACAGCAGAGGTCCCAGTACAGATCCCTGTGGCACACCTGATGTCACTGGAGTCCACGAGGAAAAGCAACCATTCACTACAACTCGTTGCATTCTTCCGGTTAGGAATGCTTCAATCCATTTTAAAACCTGGCCTCTAACTCCAATGTGATTCAGTTTGATCAGCAACCTCTGGTATGGGATACTGTCAAATGCCTTAGCAAAATCCAAGACACTAAAGTACTTTCGCTACAGCTGCAGTCTGCTTGCACTTTATACTTACCAGTCCAATTTCCCTGTAGTCCATGGGTTTTCGACGTCACCAACATCACACTGTATGTCATACCTTGAAAAGTGACCCCTTGTGCGCACCTTGAAGGTAGAGCAACCGGTTCAACCCAGTGGTACAAAACTTTGGTTTTCCAGAGTTCTCCTGCCTTCTTGCTCAGCTCAGTCGACATACCCGCAAATTATGTAATCTTGTTGGCAACATGGGGGGAGGGGCTGTGCCCCCCCCCCCCCTTCAAATTCCTACTGACGAATGATGAACGGTTGAGAGACTGTCAGGACTCAGAGGACCAGTTGCAGTAGCTGAAGTGTCTAGAGACTAGAAATGTTAGTGTTAGGATCACTCTTGGGCAGGAGATTAGACCTACATAGCTAGTGAATTGCTTCTACACCAAAGAAGGCATAAGGTTGTAGTACTAGTGATTTGATTCCCTTCACCAGCTACACCACACTCACCACTCACAGTTGCACCAGAAGGGATTTTCACGCTTACGTGATGTCACGTGTTCAATATAGTATGAAATTTGTAAGTATGGTCTAAATTTAATAGTACCCCCAAGAAGCAATCAAGGAAATATGGTATATCAACACGACCCAGTTAAACGGTACATGTCCTAGTTTTTTCATTAGAGCAGGGCACCCTGAAAAGTTCAGTGTGGGGATGGGAGACTTATACCCCCTGCAGGTGGTACCAGTTGTGGAGATGAGCTGGGCTTCCAAGAAGGCAGGAGACATTGATGTTGAACCACCCAAGCCTACTTCCAGGCCTTACCATCAACAACAACAACAACAACAACAAAAAAAGGTATGGTTTGTCTTTTCATTGTATTAACTGTCTGTAGTATGTATACTGGACTGTCACCATTGATTGAAATAGATGTTGAAGAACATAGTGCAATATATAGGCATGAGTATTGGCCATGTAGTGTACCCAGTACATGTGTACTGAGTATTTACATGCAAACTCAAGGGCTTCCATTCCATGAATTATTGTAAACATAGCTCTAAGAATTAAATGGGAAGATTAAGCCTGGAAAAGAGGCTAAATACATTCCAGGCTTAATACATTATTATTAGTGCATCCTCTTTTCCAGGTTTCCCCATTTAATTCTTAGAGCTATTTCCACAATAATTTGAGTGTAATGACAAACTTTTTTTGCTTTTGTTACTACAAGTGCTCGTTTGTCTCAATGTGATGATCTTGGAAACAGTGTTGTCACCTATATGTATACTCGTATATACTAAGCTTGAAAATGTTGGTGCTAATTGGTTTGAATTTGAACACCATACAATGGTGTTCATAATCCTTTGTTACTCAACAGGAAGTTGACAGCTGGTGCACTAAACTGCACACTTTTCCCTTGACGTCATTGATTGAGCCATTCAAGCTAATAGCAAAATGGCACTGTGAAAACGATGACAAACACATGTACAGTTACAGTGAAGAGGGATGCAAGTGTACAGAAGTTTCGCAAACGAGATGGCACAAATTATGAATGAGCAGTGGGAGACTGGGGTGATGAACAAGGGCAATGTGTCCAAGGACAAACGCACCATGATAAGGTAAGTCATGCAACATGCTTGCATTATTAATAAATTATGTTGAATTGATATCAGCATGTGTACATAAACCATTACCTAGGCAACAGATAAGAATGTTGTTTACAACTCTTATCGGTATTGTGGGGTGTGGTCTTGCATATTGGCATTGGGCTATGCTCAACACCAATGTGTACAGGGTTTTGCAGAATCTTTGCAACGCTGCTTAGAATGCGTAAAGTGAAAACCGTATTGCGTTCCTTATATGGAAGTCAAAGTTTGCACCACTGAGACTATGGTTATGTAATATGACTCGCCCTTTATCTAATTATGTGACTACGTAGGAGGTAACATTTTGTTCACAGCCACTTAATTATCAACCAAACACAGCTGGGTACTTCAACGCCTTGCGCTTGCGTGTTGCAAAGATTCTGCAAAACCCTGTAACATGACCACAGCACCCTAGCTGTAAGGAATTGATATAACTATTAGTGACAACCTCATCAATTTCCTGACTACACAGGTTGAGTGGCATACTTCATGTGCTATACAAAGCCATGCATATATGCCTCACTACACACACTCCTACCAATGATAGTGGGGGTGAAGCTGGGGTTGGCGAAAGTCCATTCGGTGGACACTCAAACTCACCTCTAGGACCTTCACTTCAATCTCCTGGGGATACCATCAGTGAAGAAGAAGCTCGGATGGTTGTTGCATTAACTGAGTACTTCCAGGAGCAGCGGCGATTGTATGAGCAGGTATGTTACCTCTGTGCTGTGTGTGTTGTGTTTTGTATATGTTTGTGTATGTGTTTTTTTTGTGTGTGTTTATGTGTTTGTATTTACGTGTGTACACACTTGCATGTGTGTATGCACATGTATGTGTGTAATTATGTGTGTACGTACATGTACATTAACCACATTTGTGTGTTTGTGGATTCATGTACAAATGTATGCAAAACTCACAAACATATTGGATCTTGCAAATTTAGGTTCATGTGCATAAGGGAGGATCTCATCAGCAACAAGATGAAGGACACACTCAGACCTTGGCAGCCCATGTCTTAATGACAAAAGGTGCTTTCTGCACACCTTGCAGTGTGGTCAGGGGTCTTACAACTAGGTCAAAGCCCACAACGCTGCAAGTAAGTATACGAGTGTTTCAATGGCTGAAATTTTCCTGTCCATTCTTCATTGGTGTTTCATTGCCTTAAATTTTCATAGATATTTTCATTGCTTATTCATTGGCTGTAATTTTCAGAGAGATTTTTCATTGGTGTTTCAATGGCTTACATTTTCATAGACATATGTTTTCATGGGTAAGTCATAGATGCAAATTACCATGAAACGTTAAGTTTTCTTAAGATTTTCATAAAATCAAAATCACCACTACCATGAAATGTCTGTGAATTTTCTAGGAAATATTCAAGACAATTTCAGGGCGTTTTCACAGTACTCACTCTAGTAGTGAGCTAGTTATTGTGTTATGTGGTCTATCGATCTTATATACATATGTATGTTTCTTACATCTCTTGTGGCAGTATTTCTCCTGGACCTGCCTCACAGCTACAACCTCTTGACAGTACTCTCACGTCTGCCTTGCAGCCACAGCTGCCTGACAGTACTCCCACACCTCCTACCAACCCTACATCCAGCAACCAACTTAGCTCACCTGCGATCCACTTCAATATCAACCAATTCGAAAGGATCACACTCACTCAGGCATTGCATGAGAGGAGAGGGTCTAGTGACATTAAGCTGGTTCTATGCATTCCATTGATGTTATGTGAGTCAGAGACTCAACAGGAAATTACACACAGGTGAAACTGAGCCTGGAAGGTTGTAAGAGCAGTGGACTCTTGATGATCCCAAGAAGTGAACTTGCAGAGAGGGATGTCCGCTCTCGATTACGGACAGCATATAGGCTGTCTGAATACCTATCAAACACTCGAGATGCATACATATTCAGCAACGAGACCAGGTTTCTGTGTTGTGGGGCTGATTCATACCACCTCTGTAGCAGTTGCAAATGAAATTTCACTTCCAAAGTCCATTCTACAGCAGCAAAGACAAAGTAGACATTCACCAGCAAGTTCCCCCCACAAATTAGGTAAGGTAGGACCCAAATGGAAGCGAACTGTCACCTTCCGAAAACTATCCTCATTGTTTCAGGAAGCCACCAACACCGTACGGACAGCTGAACTCTCACTAAATCGTGAAGGCTTTCAGTAAGCTGATGATGAGAAAAGGAACGAGACACAATGCAGTTGAAATGAACAGCACTGGAGTGCAGAACCCTCAGCGCAAGCTAGATGAGCAGGCCAAAATAAAAGCAGCTCACCCATATTTATGAAATTGCGCCCATAATAGCATGTGCCCAATTCAGGGTTTAATACTGAGGGGAGGGGAACCCCAGGATATCCCCCCTGACTTATTCCCTCCCCCTCCTAAAATTTGGTAGCTATGTAAGAAGGCAAACTGCATGAAATTAAAATATAGTGACACTATTTAAAGAGGTATACACCTGTTTATCTCTTTGTAATTGTACAGTTGTACATGTACTTATGCCCCCATCACGCTCTGAGCTGTCTCATCCAATCTGATTCCCCCCCCCCCCCCCCCCCCTGGCAAAAAATACTGTATAAAACCCTGCAATGTATAGTGAGGTGATCATTCCATGGATGTTGGCGCTCGATACTGGCTTGTCCACTGCATCGAGACTCTCCACTTCGAAACTAAATTTCTTCAACCGGTCGTTTGCGAGCCATAGCTTGGAAAGTACAATTCAGAAACTTGACTGTCAGTGAGTTAGTGTGTTCAGCTTTATATACCCGAGCATTGCAAACTTGCAAACTTAGTTATTTTAGCACTTTTTGTATGACATAATCGTTAAAGGATTGCAACTTGCTGACTAAACATGCAAGCTTGCTAGCTTTACTATGTTTTGCTTGTACTATAATGAACAGGAGTGCAGTTGCAGGTGCATTGTACAAACATGTAAAATCATTGTAGACCTTGGCCCCAAGATAACACCTGATTCTTTCGCCTGTAAAAAAAGGACGAATGCGCAACTACTTTGACTGAACTGTCAGTGATGGTACTTCAAAACTGCGCATTGTGGGATTTAATGTGAAACAGAAGATGCACAAAGTCGGAGTGTGCAATGTTGCAACAGTACATTTGTACAGATCAACTATCTGCAAAGATGCTCTTCAGTTTCGCAATAAAGGGATCCCCAAGAAGACCCTTGAAGACACCCACTACTGTATAAAGGTTTGGGAACAACGGGGCAATTATGTCAGACAAACAGGCAGAGATATTCCTCCAATCCAGACAATGCAGCAAACCAAACTGCAGCAATGCCTGACTTCTTTCGTCCTTGAGGTTCGCAAAAAGAATGGAGAAGAGTACTCCCCTGACACCCTTCACGATCTCTGCTGTGGAATCATGTGTTTACTGTGTTCCAGTGGCTGGCCATCCATTGATCTATTCACTGACACAGAATTTACTGACTTTCGTGCTGTACTGGATAGTGAAATGAAGCGCCTTCAAGCACAGGGTATAGGGACCAAGAAAAAACAGGCTGAGCCTCTCACTGAGAAACAAGAGGAGATTCTGTGGGAGAAAGGGCTACTCGGAGACACAACTCCTCAGACCCTCCTTGACACAATTGTCTTCATGAACGGGTTGTACTTTGCCTTGCGAAGTGGTAGCGAGCATCCATATCTTCAGTACACAGAAGATACCTCCAAATTGAAGTTTGACTGTTAAGGTTAGTTGTAAACTGAACTTGGGCTGTCACTACGGAGGTGACTTCCAGTCAACTGGATTATTTCAACAAGGGATAGTCTGAGTATCCATCAAGCCTGGCCAAACGTGATAGGATGCAGGCTTTACACTTATAATCCAGCTGGGTATGGTCTTCAGTGATTCATTAACGCTGGAAATGGCTGTAAGGTCGCGCTACTCTGCGTGCAACTAGCAGTGCGTGACAAGTGTTGGTGCGTGTCCATGCGTTTACGTTTGTGCTATTGCAATATCATGAACACGCCGACACGTGTAGGGGCCTACGCTGCTCGCACATAGTAGCACATGCAAACGCAAAATAACGTACGCTTATGGGCGCAATTTCACACAGACGCGCAGTCGGTACGTATGCAATAGAGGACGCATGCATGAGAAATTGCACGCAGTAATTTTTACACAGGATACTCCCTGACTGGATATGTGGAGTGTAAAAAATTCGTTAACATAGCCAGTCATTTCCGTTGTTCATCTTCATTTTCTAGACACCACAGGCTCTGAGGTCCTGCTTCAACTGTTTCTGAGGTACCACCTCCTACTGCTCGATATATGTACTTATGTTAGCATTGTGAATACAAAGGTAGAAACTCTTTTTTTTTTCCAGCTGTGACAAGCTCAAGGGTGATATTCAGAGGATGGTAGCAGAGCTGAGGGAGGCTGTGAGTAACTTCTCAGGCGCATTAAGGACTGAGTCCAGCTGTTTTGTGCATGAGTGACCCGAGCGGTTTTGAGAGTGAGAAAGAGAAGGATTGCGATTTTCAACCTACAAAGAAGCGGCGCACAAAGCCGTCTGCTTCTAAAGGAAAGCAGAGCACTTCGCTGAAGCGCTATTGTTGGAAGACTATTTCGAAGGGGTATGCTCCGAAAATACTGAGAACACAAAAATGGGAAGTTTCAACTTTTAAACAATGGATTGTGTCATGCAAACAGCATAGTGCTGTCGATGGTCTGAAGCCAGTGGACAAGGAGTGTACTAAACTTTGCTGCCGGGCTCTGTGTTTGTTTCTGGTGAAAGCCTGGAAAACCAACAGTGAGTCTTTTTAACCACCAAAGACGCTAGTTATGTTTGTTCCATGCAGCCAGCATGTCCACATTCAGTGCAGTGTCCTTGTCGGGAGACACGCCACCTTTTGTAGTACTGCATGAAGCCAACTCAACCCTCAGCAGGACCATTGGAGCCCATCGCAAGCATCCAGTTCATTTCATGCTACTTCTGTGGTGCTGTCTGCTGTCTTTGTTTCTCCTAAAACTACAAGTGTTCAACCAGCCATTGATCCAGAACTTTCATTGATGTGTTCATGGACTCAGGTTTAGCTTTTTAGTAATATATGGTTATAAGCATTACCTTTTATGTTTCGCATTTCTGTGTTCTAACTGCTGTGATAACTGTGTTCTTACTACTTCAATTGGTGCGTTCTATATAACTTCCTAATTGCTGTGTTCTAACTTCCTAATCACGCTATGTTCTAACTGACACACGTTAGCATCTACACTATATAAACCACAGGGGGTGCCTTTGATTTGTATGGCTGCCATGCTACAAATCTATGTAAACAATGTGGAACAGTGGTACCACCTCCTCCCACTCCAACCATCCTATGGTACCACATCTCCCCACTCCAACCAATCTTATGGTAACACCTCCCCATGCTCCGACGGTTCCTGTGGTACCACCTCCCCCTGTTCTCCCCGCACAGCTACCCCCACCCACAGCAAGGGGAGAAGGGGATGTTACAGGGGGAGGAGGACCAGGAGAGGCAGAGTGTGCCACGGTTGTGGTGCTCATCAGTTTTACAATACTGTGACATTCACTATCACATACATTTTATGCAGATTAGCATAGCCACCGAAGACTTCGCTTGTTTCAACGTCCTTCCTGAACCTGGGTATAAGTCTCTGTTGCCAAAGTGGATCAGATGGTAATCTTTGAAGAGCAGCAGACTGTTTCGGATATTGAAAAGGAGGGGGTTGTGCTAGACAGTGGATGGACCATCACTCCACATACCCATCCTGTGGGACTTTTTGCAACCACACACGGCTAAGCCAAAGAAATGTCAGTTTGCAATGCAGCAATGCAGCTACCTTGAGCACATTGTTGGAAATGGAGTTGTGCAGCCAGACCTTGCCAATCTGCAGGCAGTGGAGGCATTTCCAACACCTACAACAAAGAAGCAGGTACACGTATTTCTTGCATTGACAGGATATTACCGGAAATGTAAACCGAAGTATGCGGCTGTCGCCTGCCCCCTGATTGATCTCACAAAAAGTCAGCATCAACTGCCTTGTCTGAACAAAGCAGTGTGAAGCAGCATTCCAAACTCTGAAGAGGCTTCTATGCTCAGCCCCAGTGGTGAAGAGGCCTGACTTCAAGAAGGCCTTCATTTTGCAAACAGATGCTTCTGAGCGGGGGGTTGGGGCTGTGTTGAGCTTGTTTGGTGAGAACCATGAGGAGCATCCCATTGCATTTTTCAGCAAAGAAGCTTCTTCCTCGCAAAAAGAAAATCTCCACAGTTCAGAAGGAATGCCTGGCTATTAAACTGGCCTGCCGGTCATTTCGGGTGTACCTGCTAGGCAGACCTTTCCTTATTTAGAGAGACCACCGTGCACTGGAATGTTTAGACACATTTGAAGAAAATAACGCTCGCCTGACATGCTGGGAAGATAGGTTTTGCGCTAGCAAAAAAGGTGGGATAGAGGGAGGTGGGTGGGCATATTCAAGACATGCCGTGCACATGGCGGCTGCCTTGCTAGGCTGTAGAAACGGCACTGGCTGGGCCATTTCTCTCCTTTCTAGCACAAACGGGTGTATAAAAATCACTCCTAATTTCTGGCACTGTAGATAGTTCTCAGTCAGGGGAAGCATTTGCTGGTCAGAGAGTCCTGACCATTGTAAGCTTGCTAGTGAGTGGGTCATTAGTCCTAGCCTTTGCAAGCGTCTCAATACAATGGGTTTCGGCTGCTGTAGTACTGTTCGGCTGGACAGCTGAAACATCCCAGACACCTTTCAAAAGTGCCATTCCAAAGAAGGGTGAGATTGTCACATATCGTGATGATAAGCTCTTTGGACTGAAATGGAAGGATAAGCGGGTCGTGTCAATGCTCTCAACCATTCATTATGACACCATGATTTCCAAGGAATGTCGCAATCAACAAACACCTGGAGGGGTGGAGACAATACGGAAGCCACTGATAATTAAAGATTACAATCAGTACATGGGAGGGGTGGACAAAAGCGATCAGTTGGTTGTATACTACGGTCTTAGGCGGAGCTCAAAGAAATGGTGGAAACGAGTATTCCTCCATCTCATGGAACTGACCATGGTGAACACCTACATCCTCTACTGCTACAATACACCAAAAAAGGAGCGTATAACGCACTTGAAGTTCAGATTGGATGTAGCTAAGGCACTTCTGGAGGCAGTTCATCCAGTACCTGCTCTACGTTACCAACCTCCTCCAGATGCTGCCAATGTTGTACTCCGACTCACTGGCTGTCACTTCCCAGAACCAGCTGGGGGGCGTCCTGACTGCAAAGTCTGCAGTGACAGAGCAGCAGGGAAAAGGAAACACTCAGCGGCAGTGTAAGACGTGTCAAGTCGCTATGTGCATATACCCATGCTTTGAACACTACCATACCGTCAAGAATTACAAGTAGTTTTCTTTTACACACACCAAGTAGGCTTTTAGTTTTTCCTTTATATATAATAAATTAAATTAAATTTGGGTCGTTTTATAGGAAAAGAGCCCTTAGGGTGAAAATGCACCTATTATGTAACTGTGGGAAATGTTAAAATAGGTCAAAAATTGCGATTTTGAGACATCACGTGATTTCGTTTGTTTGAACCATGTACTCCTTGCTACAGCAGTTATAATGGACCGTGGAGGCAATCACATATCACAGAAATTATGCGCAGTGGTTGAATGTCATAAATGAACAATGCTCACATTTAGCTCCTGATTTGATTGTGAACAATGCCTGTTTAGCTGACCTGGCTAGGGACAGGGAAGAGGAGGAATCTGCAGCCGCCTCCCGACCACCATCTCCCGAAAACACTCTTAGTGTTGAGTTGGCACACGTGAGGACTGACAAGTGGGTACAATAACCACCTATGAAAGAGCTGAACCCAACAGCTTCACATTCGTCTACTGTTGATGTTTTGGTTATCTGTTGTGGCGAGAAATGCCAGGAGTGCAGTGGGGAGGGCTTCCTTGCATGCTTCACATGCAAAGTAGCAGAGGTAAAGGGTGAGGATACCTTCTGGCTATTCTGATTTCAGACTTGAAGTCCGCTCTGATAGCTAAAATCATCCCTTTGTACTTCTGATTTCAGCCTGGAATGCCGTTCTGAAAACTGAAATCATCCTTGGTCATTCCGATTTCAGACTTATGTGCTAATATTGTTCTGAATGTTCAAACTGGCCAGGCTGGTATGATTGTACCTTCTAGCCATTCTGATAGCAGACCTGAATGCTGTTCTGAAAGCCAAAATTATCCCTGGTTGTTCTCATTTCAGACTTGAATGCCATTCCGAAAGTTGAAATCACCCCTTGGTCATTCTGATTTCAGAGTTGAATGTTAATTTGAAAGCTCAGTAAAAACACCCTTTGGCTATAGGCTATGCTGCTCTACTGCTGACAACTTGTGCATCAGTCAACTAAAATCCGATTTGGTACACACAGTCGGATTTCAGAAACATTGTGAGATTTAATCATGCATAGTTGGTTTAATCAGTGGGTAAAAAATGCCAGTTGCTTCTTCATACTGCAGAGTCCATGCAGTTCCTGATTACGAAGGCAAGGGTCAATACGTAATTATGAATTCACTGTTATCAAGAATGCAATCATAAGAACTGCATGCACTGTTATCAACAATGCAATCATAAGAAATGAACAGTGTCAAGGATGCTACACAAGCTGACCAAAAGACTCTGTCAACTGTACAAAGTATTTAATTGCTTGTCTAAAGATAGTGCCATTTCTGTGCAGTATGTCATTAAATATGGTTTGCATGTTTGGATACTTGAGGTAGAAGTCTCATTCTCGTAATTTTTGCAAATGTGGATGGCCTTGCAGAGGGTCTTTGCCAAAGGTGTGCTCTTCGGACAGGCGGCCATGATGCAATGTAATTGCTTGGTTTGTTGATGGTATAACTGTCGGATTTAGCCGAGAAGGGTGACCATCTTGGGATGCGAACACATTGGGTATGCCTCCTCTCCTTCCAGGAATAGTACCGTAGTGTCCCGTTAATACGCCCCCCCATTTTGTACACTACATCCCGCCTAAAGTGGGGGGGGGGCTTATATTCGAGGATGCAATTAGTCTCGACTATAAGCCCCCCCCCCCCCCCCACCCCCCCACCCCAAAGATTTTACGCAAGTGCTATGTACGCAACTAGGACACTTCCAACTAACTATGGCGACGACTTTCAGGATCGAGAGTACTGTTCGCGGACATCACGTTTACAAAGCTGCGTGGTCTCCCTACATCGGAGAAGAGCTGCCAGTTCAACGCGAGGTCAATAACATTCACGACGACTTCGCTGTACCTGTCCTCAAGAACGGCAACACTGTCGGTCATGTACCACGGGAAATTTCCAGAGTCTGCTGGTATTTCTTGCACAAGAGTGGCAGCGAGATGACTTGCATCGTCAATGGTGACAGAAGACGTTCTGAAGTTGATGGGAAAGGACTCGTGGTTCCGTGCGTGTACATCTTCAGAGGGAAACAAAAACACCTTGACAGACTGATAAACCTGTTTGCTAAACTAGCAGCTTAAAACTTGGAACATCTAACCGGCTTTTCTAAAAGCCACAAAACTTACAAAAGATTCACCGACTACTATAGTCTTACTGAACGCACTTGCAACGTATAGTAAGCACGTGTAGTTTTGATGTTCCAGAAGACGCTCACCGGGGGGCGTTATAACGAGTCAAACTACCCTGTGCAGGAACTTTGGCGGAAAAGAGGGGGGGGGCGTATTTTCGAAGGGGGCGTATTAGCGGGACACTACGGTATGTTCATTCCATGATGCAATAAAGTTTACCATACTTGGTTGTATTACATTGATTGTAGTCCATGAAACCCAAAACTTTTCAGTATCGGTGTGCATGGTGATTTCTTGGTTAGCTTCCATATTGACTAAAACCCTTTTCACAGGATAATTAATACATGAGTTGACTTCGGGCCACAGACGCTCAACCCTGTGATTCATCCTAGAGGTACTTTGAATTACTGGCATCCGTGCCTGTCTTGGCCTTAGATGGGCAAGATGATGCTGAACTGTTGCAGACAGGACAAATTCTCCTCCATGATCAGTCCGGAGTTGCTCCCAAAGACCTTTCCTTTCCAGTATTGCCTTCACAAGTGTGTTATAAACACTGATTGGATTCTTCACTGTGGAATCGTTATCGTTCCAATGATCTTCCGACTGTACCCATCCACTGCTACTAAATGGGTCACTGGGTTGATCCTCCGATGAGTTAGTTGCCTCCTGCTGTGGTGAGGCCCTGGGGCAACTCTGCTTAATGAATGACCTACTCTGCGCTGACTGGCACGTATTCCTGACACTCTTAAGAGGCCCTGCATGGTTTTCCTCCCATATGAATGTCCTACAGTCTGGACTCGCAAGGCAACATGTACGTCCAGCTCTTGATCTTTCATTCTACTGCGGTAGTGAATACCCCTTGAGACACAAAAACGTCGGACACTGCGAGCTGATAGTCCTCGAATAGAAGGGTTCCTTTGTCTAAGATTTTGACTTATTTGTTGGAAAGTTTCTCTGGCAGTCACTCTTGCAGCAATCTCTCGCTCAAAACAATCAAGTGCCATAATTTTACACTATAAACTGACTATGAGACTATATTTAGAAACTAAATTTAGCCGACATGGCCTTTTCCGGGTAAAACGCATTGACGCCATACTAAGTCTAGTGCTTTTACTTAATATTGAGGGGCTACCCTTCACACGTGGATCCAGTTGTGTGTGCTGCTGCGAACTTGTGCTGCAAACTCGTGCTGCGTGGTTGTGTTCCTTGACGGAACAACCATGCAGCAAACTAGATCTGAAGTGGTATATTTGGTACGTCCACCGGGACCAGAAGGTCAGACAGAGCGACCATTCACTTGTAACCTGGAAGATCTGGATGTAAGTTGACGCCGTGGTATGGAATAATGTTGTAGAAACAGTCTTAAAGCAAGGAGAGTATGTACCTGGTATGTATCCTACCATTTAATATTGATAGCTAACACTTAGTGTCTTAGTCTGCTTGGCAGCAGTATATGCGCAACTTTGTTCACTAGTCTAATGGTAGGTTAGCCAATTCATTGCTATATATATTATATTTTTAAGAGATAAACTGGTCTTGATTGGTGTGTTAGGCCAATACTGCATTTGTTTTTGACCTGTGAATGAAATTGAGGAAAAAAGGGGGGTTGGCCCTTGCTTTGTGGTGGGTGCATGGTACATACTCTGTGGTTTGATACCCTCCCACTGCATGTACCCTCATTCATAGTTCTGTTACTATTATGCAGTGTTTTCTGCCCCTAGGTGGAGAATATTGGCCAGCTTTTTAAGCTTCATCCCCCGACCATATACTTGGTTGAGGAAATGGACAATACTTCAAAAAGTTCTGGGAAATTTAGAGCTGGCCAACTTGTACCTACTTATACATATGAGGTACATGGTGAGAGTGTTAAGGAACATGACCTACAGAGCAAACAAAGTGATTTTCAACCTTCTACAATACCTTATGCTGCTTATACCGGACCCACTATTCCTCATGCACCTCGTTCCACTAAGAAGGTGTCTGACTGCCCGAGACACTAGTCGAGCAAGCAGCAATAGAGTTAGTGCCAAAGTTGATTACAACACTGTAACCAATGTCCCCCTATTGCTCGAACCTTCCCAGTGCATTATAAAAGGTGTAACACAGCTCGTCACCAATGAGGTAGGATTTCAAGTGGTATTACTTGACAGCAAATGTTACCCGATTTTAGATGGTGAGGCTAGTGGGAAGGTGGCATTTTGGAAGAGCACAAGAAAAATCCTTGCTGCCTTGAAATCTCTTTATGAACAACTTGTGGGGGAGACTGCAGATCTAATGAAAGCAGCAAGAGATGCAGAATCGGTAAAAACTACTGACTTGCAAGATGATGACAATGAAGTACAAGAAATACAAACACCACCATTTAAAAAGAAAAAATTAGATCATTGCAATGATGCAATTATAGCTACTATACTGGAAAAGGTGTCATCAATTGAGTCCAAACTGGTCTTTCTCAATGACGTAGAACAGGGATTCCACTGCATTAATTGCAAAGGTGTTGCAAACTCACCCATTGTCTCAGCATGCTGTCAGAAGGTGGTAGGGTTAACAGCTGGTATTGCAGTAGCACTCGATGTCCATTACATAGTACAGAAGATGCTATTCGAAACAAGTTTGTTCTTAAGGGGTTTGGTGAAACACTAAAATTGCTCAACACCACACAAAGGGAACAAGGTGAACCACAAGATGTACAGGTTCCTGGTACACCAACCGAGGAAGAAGAGATTAATGACTTTGAAGAACTACCAAATTACCAGAGGCCATCTAGGAACTGATCTTCATTACTTGGGCCTCCATCCTATGTTTCTATTGCATGGCCTTAGACAGGAATGGCACACCTTTGAAAAAGGCCCTCTGCAAGGCCATCCACATTTACAAAAATTACGAGAACGAGACTTCTACCTCAAGTATCCAAATATGCAAACCATCACACAGTTCATTTCTTATGATTGCATTGTTGATAACAGTGCATGCAGTTCTTATGATTGCATTCTTGATAACAGTGAATTATTCATAATTACGTATTGACCCTTGCCTTCGTAATCGGGAACTGCATGGACTCTGCAGTATCAAGAAGCAACTGGCATTTTTTACCTTCTGACAATATTGGAGATAAACCCGAACTTTTCATACTGGAAGTTGCTACATTCAGTCTCTTCTGGTGCCTGTAATTTGGGTGTTGCAGTTCTGTTTCCTTTGAAATCTGTAGTGAAGTTAGAGCTTCATTTAGCTATATATTATAGCTGTATCACATGATGCAACATGGCAGAAGAGAGCATTTACATCACTCTATGGAGCAGTTTTTGTTCTCTCAGAGCTAACTGGACAAGTTTTGGACTACGAATTTATGAGTAAAACTTGCTCTTCATGCCGTCTATGGATGTATCAGGACCACAGCAGTCCTGCCTATGAGAAGTTAACATAAGGCTGACTGTCTTTCTAACTACACCGGGTCATCCCCAGCCATGGAACCCCATGGGGCAGTCATAGTTTGGAAGCGGTCACTGTACTACAATCTTCGCTATGTAACATTTATTGGTGATGGGGATAGTAAGTCATACCAAAATGCTTGTCAAGAGAAACCATATGGCTCTGAATAGACAGTGGAAAAAAGTGATTGCATAGGACATGTGCAAAAACGGATGGGAACAGCACTAAGAAAATTAAAAAAAGATTACAGAGGTAAAAAATTATCAGATGGCCACACGATTGGAGGAGCTGGGAGGCTAACTGAAACTTTGTGCGATGATTTTCAGAACTATTATGGGCAGGCAATCCGTAAGAATGTTGGTGATCTTGAAGGCATGAAAAATGCCGTGAAGGCCATTTTACATCATAGTATGTCCACTGACGAGAACCCCATGCATACATTTTGTCCCAAGGGGAAAAACTCATGGTGCAAATTCCAGCGGGCTTCTGCACTGGGGTTGACACCTCCAGCACACTGCACAACAATTCCTAAAGCAGTCGGTGAAGTTATCACGCACTCAAAGGAGTGTTGGAAAATATGGGAATTCAGAGTGGGAAGTTTATGTCAAAGGCCTTGCATCTCAAGGACCATGAACGCTTATACCATGCATCCAAGAAACACTCTCAAACGGGAAAGCAACGTAGAAAACAAGTGAAGAGACTTAGAAAGGGATACGAGTACAATAAGCACAAAGCAGAAGGTGACACATATGTTGCAGGTGGTTTTGATGCATGAACTTTGGTCTGAAAATTCTTGTTTTTACATTAGTAGTGTATACATGTACAGTATTTGTATGGAAAAGTAACTGCAAATGAGAGTACCTTGGAAGGTGGTTTGATACGTGAGCTTTATGTCTGTACAGCTATTTTCTTCTTGTCTGAAAAGTCTCTTGTTTTGCATATGTGGAAACATTTCTTTGTACAGGGAAATTGAAATACCTTCAAAATTTAGTATAGTAACCATTGCGATATATATTAGGAACTGAACCTCATAGACTTAGGGTTGGAACCTAACTAAAATGAAATGATGACATATTCGGACAACATTGTCAAGAACAATGCTAATTTTTTAAAATTTTTTTTATTTTTATTTATGAAAATTTTAATGCAAAGGATGCATAAGGGTTGGTGAGATAGCTCAATGGCTAGTAAAGGTGACCTTCCCCAAAACAAAAAAGATAGGTAGAGTAACAGCAAACAAATCAAAAGACAGCAAAAGTTGCTAGGGTGAGATAACAAAAGATTACAAGGAAAGGGAGTGAGTGTACACATAGTTCTGCAGAGCAGATTTAAAAGATGAGGGTGACTGACTACTAACAACAGTAAGTGGAAGTATATTCCATAGGTAAATTACATCAATGAAAAAGGAAGATTTGTGAGCTACAGTTTTTATGAGTGGCATAAAAATAATTCTATTATGTGGGTGGCGTGGTGAGGGTCTGGGATGAAGTGTGAATGAGGTTGATGGAATACAAGAAAAATCATTTAAGATGTTGTAACAGACCTTGAGCTTTTGCAACTTGCAGCGAGTGGAGAGTGGCAACCAGCTCAAGTCATTGAGGATGGTGGCATAGTCACTGTTCCAATTCTTGGTGATGACTCTCCCTGCAAACTTTTGGGTTTTCTCAAGTTCATTGATAAGGGTGGTAGAGTGAGGGTCCCATACTGAGCAACAATACTCAAGTCTGGGTAGTATTGCACTTTTGTAGATGGCGTGTCTGGCTTGAGGTGTGGCCTGGTATAGCTTACGATGGAGAAGGCCAATCTGGGATTTGGCAGCTTTGATTACATTGAGTGTATGTCTTTTCCATGACAAGTCATGTGTTATGGTAACACCCAGGTATTTGACGGAGCTGACAGTTTGGATGGGATTTGATCCAAGATTGAGGTGAATTGGAATTGGCCGGGGAGAGCGAGTGACTGGTAAAAGGTTAGTTTTGGTGGAGTTCAGTGTTAGGCTGTGAGCTTTGGTCCAATTTAGAATTTGGTTTATGTCCTCTTGAATGATGCTTACGTCTTCAGGAGAATTTATGGGTCTGTAGAGAACAATATCGTCAGCATATAGCACGAGTTTGGAACCAGGTGAAAGAGGAAGATAGTTGATAGAATTCATGAAGATGATAAAAAGTAGAGGACCGAGTATCGAACCTTGTGGGACTCCTGATGTAACTGGAGAAAGCGGGGATGAGACTCCATCCACGACAACCCTTTGCTGCCTACCAGTAAGGTAGTCCTCAAACCAGGAGAGTAGGGGTCCTGAGATGCCAACAGATGACAGAGATTGGAGGATAAGGGTGTGGGGAACAGAGTCAAACGCCTTTTTAACATCAAAGAAAACTGCAGCAATCTGATGATTTTTAGATAGTAGCTGGTGCCAGTCATTTGTCACTGAGAGGAGTGCCTCTTGAGTGGAGAAGCCAGATCTGAAACCAAACTGACTCTTGGAAAGCAAGCGATTTATAGATAGGTGGTGAGAAATTTGGTTGAAGATGATGCGTTCTAGGACCTTAGAAACAAGCGAGAGTAGAGAGATGGGACGATAGTTGCTGGCATTGGAGGGGTTACCTGATTTGAGAATTGGAATAACGTTGGATACCTTGTCACTGTGCAACTACTTCAAGGCAGAAAATGCAACTTTTGATGGTTTAAGACCTCGGTACAGTTCTGAAATAGATAAATTCCAAGTTTCAAGTCATTAGGGTGAAGGTATCTGGAATATACTGGTCAACAAATATTTGCAATATTACCATATTAATTACTCTTACATTCTATCTGAACTCTGGTGAGCTTCAAATGTACTCTATTCATAGTGAAGTATGCTATAATCATCAGAAAACATGCATTCATGCATGGGTCTGAATTACTTCCTAACATTATACAAAAATGGTGTCTGCTACCTTAATATGCACGCATGCGCAGATTTAGAGAAGAGACTAACAGCTGATTGAGAGGACAATGCACAGGACGTGTTGATCGAGCCGGAGCCCCCTGAAGTACAATCACAAGAAACACCTGGAACACAGCCATCTCTCTTTTGCTTTTGTTTGGTTGTTCTATAGACAGCACCTACCCATCTGCTGTTTTTGTCTCATCTTCATACATGGCCCGCAAGTCAAGATAACTGGTGAAAAGCTCAGTGGTGTACAGAATTTGTAGCTTTATGACGTCACGAAAGATACCAGGCTCTCCCACTGATTTTTTTCTTGCTTCTTCTCTTGGATGGGGGAGAGCCTTGAACAAGGCTAGTAATTACGGGGGTTAAGGGGTTAAGAACTTTGGAAAAACTGAAACCATTGTCTCACTACAGGTATATGCGATTTGTCCAACATTACAAAAAGAACCCAAAAAGTTGAGAAGAGTTTTGACAACCTGCCTAATGAACAGACGGGCATACCTCCACTCACAGAATTTGAAGTCACCAGCTTCTAAGCAGTATGTTCAGATATTTATAAGTACATGTGGTGTTTGTTCCCAGGCACTCAGAGAGATATCACCACAAAGAGCTGAATTGTACAACATGCCGTGCTGCAAACAAACAGTGCATGCAAGGTGCTGGGATGACAAAAGGGTTTGTGCTGCATGCTCCACAGGACTTCTCCCACTTCCCTGCATAGTCTGCAATCGCCCACTTGAATGCTGGGGAGGAGATACTCGAGATGCAAACATATTCATCAATGAGACCAGGTTTCTGTGTTGTGGGGCTGATTCACACCACCTCTGTAGAATGCAGTTCCTGGTTAAGAAATGGCCCAAGTGTCCTGCTTGTCAGTGTTACCTCGAGCCAAATGGCAAACTTCATATCGACTTTTGTGGTGCTGGAGATTGCATATTTGCACGAAGGGAAAGCAGAAGGCATGATATCAGACGAAGAGTGGGAAAAGACTACTCTTATTTCCCACCTTCGTAGTTGTTTCCTCTATGTATCGCTGTGTTGGCATCCAACCAGTGGTTCAACTTTGTTGTTTGACTTATTTATATTGCTGTCAATCAGCTCATTCTGACTGCTTTTTTGGCAAATTAAACTTTTGCCCAACCCACTTTCTACATTAGGCAATTGCATGCATTATGCTGTATGTGCCGAAAGCTGGGGAGAAGCCTGGATATTAGGCTAGGAAAAACCTAGATGGAAAAATCCTTGTCTGGGTATAAGACTGCAAGTGAAGCTGATTATGGATATGTACACTTGTATAGCTACTAATTCATACTTGCTGATATAAGAAGTTGGTCAGCTATATATACTATAAGTTCAGAATATACAGTTGTATGTTGATGTTTACATAAATTAAACATGGCAGTATAATACTTGGTTGGCAAGCACCAGAGAGTCAATAAAGTATAATACTTGGTTGGCTATCCAACACAAGCACCAGAGATTCCAAAAAGTATAATACTTGGTTGGCTATCCAACTGATTCCGGCCCAAGTGTGAACTTTCACTGGGTGTTTGAGTCGGGGTTTTAGACGGGGTGGTTCACCAGCTTTACGACAGCAGTATCGCTTGTTTGATTGCAGCTGAACAGTTGTTTCATCGGTCCAAACAACATCACGAAAAATTGTCGTGAAGGTGCAGCTGAGACCATTCCAAAAACGCTTCTGTTTTTTGCTTCCCGAATTAGCTGACAATAGGCTGACCCTCGAAAAGTCCACCCGAGTGTGCGGCGGCCGCGCAAAATAGTAGTCAGCGATACATCCACACCGTTGTGCACAAGAAACGAATGTATTTGTGTAGCAGTTGTCTCGTCATCTTGCTGTGTGAGCTGTTCAACCATAGCTAACGATAACTCTGCCAGTTTGATGGCCTTCCTGAACCTGGGTGTCGGTTGATCATACCATCCTTTCGGTAACAAAGATAAAACCGTCGGACAGTGAGACGACTTGTACTGATTCCCTCCTTCCTCAAGGGGTACATGACACCGCTATGATTCAGGCCTTCTCCCTTAAGAGCAACGATGCGTTGCTTTGCATACTTTGAAAGCACTGGCATTTTCTTCGTCCAGTTGTCCGTACATATGTAACTGTTTGCGATCTCCTTGATTGCTTGGCCGATAGTACAGGCATCCTTGGGTGTGCGAGTAAGAGCGCTACACAAACGTACTGGACTTTATATACGTACGTGCAAGCGTACTTTTTGACAAATGTTACGTAGATACGTACCCAGTGGCGGATCTAGAGGGGGTTCCATGGAACCCCCCTTTTGAAGGGCTGTTTTTGTGTATACTTAGTAAGTCTGTGCAAACGTAACTACGTCACTACGTACACTACACTACAGCCCACACTGGAGGATGCACAAAAGCCACACTGAAGCTTCACAGTAGCAATAACACACTAGTGTCAACTCAATAATTAAATTGTAACCAGACTAATTTCCTGTATCAAGGATCCAACCTGCACATTGCCCACAGCTGAACGTGGCAACCATAGGGGCAATGAACAAAAGAAAAACCAACCGTAGCCACGCCTTTAAATTATGTGAGCGCTTAAAGGCTTCAAACACAATCACTAGATTTGGCAGTAGCTCGTCCAACTCTTGCTATTTCACCCCAAAACGGCATCAGAAATAATCTCAGAAGGTCTAAAATTTACCTTGGGGGGGCATGTCCTCCGACCCCCCTAGTGGGTGCGCTTTGCGCACTTCATTACGCTTCATTAAGTACAGCAATCAAGTGCAGACTGGACACCCCCCCTTTTCAAAATCCTAGATCTGCCACTGGTACCGCACTGTTAGAGATGAAGCCATATGCAATCTCGACGAACAATCGCTAGAAAGAGAGTTCCGGGTGCCCTTTGCACAATCTCCCGTATGTTGATAGTGTACACTACAACAGGAAAGAAACCTTCATAGAGAGTGTGTGTGTGCGTGCGTACGTGGGATGAGAGGTGGGTGAGAGGTGGGGGAGGGTGAGACCAACAAGAAATGTCATATTAGATATTACAGCTTTTTGAAATAATCTCCTTCACCCAGAGAGGAGGGACGTCTGGCTGCCAACAAGCTGGGGCTAGGTTCAGCTAAACGCCCCGCATTTGAGCCGTCTGACAACACACCTCCTAAAAAGCAGCCTCGATGCACTAAAGAAGACAACATCTCAGTCTTCCTCTCCGGCGAGGAAGAGGAAGAGAACTTGGTAAGTTCACAAGCCATATACCTACAACTCTACATATACATCTAGCTGGCCATAACCCTTTACCCTCGATAGCACCCGTATGCGTCTGGAATTTTTACAACCTTTAAACCCGATAGCGCCCGTATGCACCCGAGTTAGCTTCCGGCTATTTACAAGAGTGCAATATTCAACCATATTGGCTTCTCACCCAGAGATACATGGATTGGAATGGGGTCTCTCTTCTGGTGGCATTGGGGGAACAGGAGCCAACGGTCTTTTTGACATCAGATGCATCTGGGAAGTGGGGTTGCAGTGCATTTTGGAACTCATGCTGGTTTCAGTTGGCGTGGAGTATACGGCAGGTCAACATCGCAACGAAGGAGTTGATCCCTACTGTCATAGCAGCAGCCATGTGGGGAAAGAACTGGGAAGGGCAAGTGGTGTGTTGTCAATGTGATAAACGAAGCTGTGGTGGCAGTGTTGAACAGACGCACTAGTCGAGACCAGGATCTGATGCATCTATTACGGTGCCTGTCATTATTTGAGGCTACGTTTGGTTTCAGGGTAGTAGCGAAGCACATACCAGGTACTCAGAACTCATTAGCCAATGACCTGTTCAGAGATAAGTTGTCCTCCTTTCTCCAGGCCAGGGATCAGGTTACATTGTCCCTCCAGTCCAAACCACCTCAGCCACTACTCGACATGGTGATGAACTACAAACTGGATTGGACATCTCCAGCCTGGAGGGGGATGTTCAGAGATACTTTGAAAATGGTCTAGCGCCATCTACAAGGAGAACATACCAAGCTGGTATCAATACGTTTGTTAAGTTTTGTGGTTTGTATAATATTAGTAACCCATTACCAGTGTCACAATCATTGTTATGTTCATATATATCTCACTTAGCTAATTCTGGTCTAGCATATGGAACAATTACTTACTTAGCTGCCATCAGATATTTGCAGATTTCATGGGATTTGCTAGAGCCAAGAGCAGAGCCTATGCCAAAGCTGGCACTGGTTCAGAGGGGAATTCAACGTTTGAGGCCATGGTCAGCTAGCAAACCTCGCCTCCCAATCACCCCTGACATATTGAGACAGCTGAAAGCCTTGTGGACAGGACAAGCCACTGACTTCAACATCATTATGTTGTGGGCCGCCTGCTGCACAGCCTTATTCGGCTTTTTCAGAATGGGAGAACTTACGTCACCCACAGTTACCAACCAAGGGCCTGTTGATTGTGTTTCAGTTGGGGATGTGGCTGTGGATGACCATAACAACCCGTCTCTGGTAAGGATCCACTTGCTCAAGTCAAAAACAGATCAGCTGGGGAAGGGAGTGGATATTTACCTGGGCAGGACTGATGAAGACTTGTGTCCAGTGGCAGCCTTGTTGGCCTATTTGGCAGTTCGAGGGAAAGAGCCTGGCCCCTTGTTCAGACTGAGTGATGGGCGCCTATTGACAAAGCAGATCTTCATTGATAAAGTGAGATCAGCGCTGCCCGTCCTGGGCTGTGACTACACCTCATACGCAGGCCACAGCTTTAGGATTGGGGCAGCCACAACAGCAGCAGAGTGTGGTATTGAAGACTCACTCATAAAAATTCTCGGACGATGGGAGAGTTCAGCCTATCAGTTGTACGTACGTTCATCACGGCAGACACTGAAGTCGGTGTCCAAGAGACTGGTGGCTCAGGCCCCTAAGTAGAGTTCAGTCACACTTATCAGTTTTAGCTATCATATCACCCTTCTCCTTCAGTGTATTGTAACCCACTTTATTGACTCACAATGTGTTCCGTAAGGTCAATCGTTTGGAGGGAAAGTTTTCGCTTTTGGGTGGATGGGATTGGGATAAAAGGAATCCCAATTGGGCCCTCCAAGTGAAGTAGGAGAGATATAAAGGGGCGTGGCAAAACAGGGGTGTGGCAAAACATTATGATGGGCACGTGATCAGTATTTGGACATGTGCTGGGATATTGGACGGCCCGCGTCCATTTGGTCACGCCTACATGCCAAAACTCGGCACAACCTCCAAACCCGCACTTGTGATCATTGGATTCTAGATTGAACCAGTTAAATGTGGTTTAACGTAGTTGCACCAAGTTAACTGGGAGAGAGGTGGGCGCATGAGGTCGGGCCGAGGTGGGGCACAGGGCCGCTCAATGAATAATCTGATTGGTGGTTGACAGTTTAGCTGCTGTAGCCCGGGGATGGTTACCCTGGTGTCTTTAGCTTAGCGGGAGTAACCAGCTGTGCTCGCAGCAGGTAAACCCTTCAGAGTCACAGCTGTGCTTGCAGCAGGCAAACCTTTCAGCGTCGCTAGCGGTTCTTTCAGTTGCGCCCGCCCACCCGCCGCTCACTATCTGTCCATGTCCTTAGAAATGAAGTTCAGTAGAGTGATTTTGAGTCTTGAGTATATAATTAAGCCACATACCACTAAAGTTGATGTGGAGTACCGCATGGTGGTTACCTATACAAACTGCCATTCATACTGGAACCATAAGTAACCAGTGTATATTGCTATCATTCTGTGGCGTGCAAAAAATGGCTTGTCGGCTCCCCCCCATTCAAGAAGAACCAAATGATGCCCAAAATCTTGAAGCCCAGAAGTAAGTAAACAAACAGTTGGCTACTTAGTGTCATACTGCTAATGTAGCAGCTTCACTTTTTTATTGATATCAACAGTACCGGATCTCCCACAGGAAGGTGGTTCTTCACCTCCAGGAAGAATAACTCATGAACAGCTTGCGTAAGTACATGTGATTCTCCTTGTATGACTACATGCTTGTGGTTACAGGCCGAATTCATGCCTTTTTTCTGCAGGGTTTATTTGTGGAATTCTCACTCCCACAAACAAAAAGAACAATGTTGTACATTTAGAGTATTCGGTATTGTATATTTTTGGAAACTGTAATAATAGTAGTATTAGTTTATTCAATTTTCAGTTTAGTTACAACAGCAGCAAGTGTAATGTCATCTACAGAGATGAATATGAAGGGATATATTTGTTGCTTGAACTTATAGTCCTGAATACATGTACATAGAACAACTGGAAGATATTAAGATTTATGGTTTTTGTATTGGTTGCAAGCAGTTTGTTTTGTATAAATCTGAAGATTCCCTTCTACAGCTAATGTGTTGGTGTAGAGGATATGGTTAGCTCATTACAATTTTCTGGAACATCCTAGATCACTGGATATAAATGTCTTCAATTGTCTGAAGAAGGGCAGCAGTGCGCAGGGTCGGCCTTCCTGATCCTTGACGCCTCGCAATGCTGCCAGTCTCAACATAGCGTTTGTGGCAACGTCACACAATCTGCATTGTAACGTTAACCACAGCTCCCTCACACTTTAGTACCTCGCGGATAGTGAGGCCCCTTTCCTTCAAGGAGACAATCCGCTGTTTAGACAGAACTGGCATGATGTCACAGCTAGCTAAAAGCTGCATCACACGAACGTACGCACTGGCTAAAAGTAGCTAATACGCTCACCGTAAGACATCCTCTTGAGCTCGAGGAATGCTTGCCTCAGCTATTGCGGCGCATCCTCTTTGATGCTCTTGAGAACAGAGATAATTAATACAGCCTGTGGACTTACAGTTGGTTTCCTTTTTTTAATGTATATGTGTAGTTTGCATCCTGCTGGCTTTTTCTTGTAAATGCATACTTAAGCTGACCAGGACTTTGGGTGTTGAGCCCATTACAGAACATCTCAGTAGTGCATTGGAGATTGCTCCAGAGCTACGAAGTTGTTAAAGACAGGAGTTCTTTGTAGGAACATCAAAAAATAGCTCCATCTGCTCTCTTCATGAAGGCACGAGCACTTCATGTGGCACAATCAACAGTCTGCTGTCGTTCGATAAAGTTCTTTCTATAGATTCATTCATGTGATAAATTATTCCAGCCATCTCCCATATTCTTGAGAAAAAGCTGGGCATGCAATGGTTTGGGAACAGCACTATAGTTGAGTTTTGTCCTCTTAACTAAAGATCAGAATTATTCGGTCAGGTCAATGGAGAAACAATGTTTCAAGAAAGCCTGGTCACCAGGTGATGGTTAACTGTGCTAAGCACTGGCATCTGCTGGTGGATGCTTGGTAGAAGAGGGAAACAGTTTCCAGTCCTTGAGCCATGTGGTGGGTATGCCTTCCTACAAGCAGAAGACGCCCAAGCTGCAGAGAGGAGAAAGAAGAGGAACTCAGAGAGGAGGAGGAGGAGGAAGGAGAGGCTGAAAGCTCAACGACAGGTCAGGCTGTAGCACAAGCTGACATGTACTAGCATGGATCAGGCCAACAGCATGACTTGAATGCCTACCAACTTTGCATACAGGAGCTGAAAACCCTCCGCGAGGAGCTGGAAGTGAGTTGCAATGTACTACCCAGACTGAAAATGAAGTATTGCTATAACATTAATCTGCACAGCACACCAGGGTTCTAAACGTTACATGTGCACTTCCACAATCCAAACAATTAAGTTTTGCAAGGCAAGTTCTATCTCCAAATTTTGAACCCTAGTATCAATCAATTACCAACTGCAGCATAGTCAATGCAGATGTGACCAAGTTACTTGAAGGTGGTACTTCCTGCCTTAAGTGAAAACCGAAGGCTGTTTGCTCCTTTTGTTCAAGAAAGAGGAGTTTGTGGGGATGAGATTCTTCCGTAATTTGTGAAAGTACCCAATGTGGACCATATTGTTTTAAAACAATGTCCCCAAACACCATCTCACTGTAGAACTGTTTAAACCCCTGCCCTAGGCTTCAATGAATTTCTTGTTTAGTGGATGGACATGCTGCAACAAACTCACTATTCAACTTGACAATCTCTTCCCACAACTTGTCTGCATCAATTCTCTTGTCACCATAATCCACCTTATTAGGTGACTTCAGTAATGAAAGCCATTTTTCTTTCGGTTTGTGTATATCAAGAACAGTCTGCTTCCATAACTGGGTCTTATCAATCCCCTCCACAGCTGCAGTCCATTCCAATTTGCATATGTTGGCTACAGGGAGGTGGAGGAAGACCTTTGTGCGCATCTTTGTGGGAAGCAGGGCCACGCATTCGACAGGAAAATGCTCAAACTTTTTAAGAATGAAGCAGAAAGAGCAGTCCTCCAGAGACGAGCTGATGAAGTTCCCCACCAGCATCCATCTTGCACACAAGTGCCAGCAAACTGCGCATGCGTGCATGAGTGAGGTCTCACCGCATGCACTTTGCAGAACTTCAAGGCTGTAAACAACCAGTGCATGAAAAGGTCATGTAGCCTTGTACCCAGATCTGTCTTTTTAAATGAAAAATTAAAAAGGGAGGCCTGAGAGCAACAACTGACAAGACAAGATCTGGCCATGGACTCTTAAAGTAGGAATGGTCAGCTCTACATATACTACAATACTGTGTCATAGCTGTGCCAAAACTGAAGAAGGAGGGTTGATGTCGATCTTAAAGGAACTTATACTCCCCAACATCGTATGGTGAGAAAGTTGGTAGCTTGATTATTTAAATACATGGAATGAGAGGGAGGTGAAGGGGACAAGGGGTCCCAGCATAGCAGATCCTGACATCCCTCATCACATTGAACAATTCGAATGGGCATAAGATCTAAGCAGGGATTTACCCTGAAATCTCACCAGACTGTGCAGCTTACTGTACGGGCTCACTTCGTGATCTAAGTGTTAACACAGCTGCTGGGTAGCACATGTGCCATACCGTACATACACTAGAGAACCGTAATATGGCAATAACAAGCATTGTGTCACCCTTGATTTAGAATGACAAAATTCGTCATCACTCATAGCTGAACAGCCTGGCAGTGAGTAAATAACGCTACAGATCCAGCCATAGTCAGAAGCTAAGCTCAATTTGAATTGAGAAGCCAACAGTACACATTTGCATGACGTCACACATCGCAACAGCCGTGTTGACATCATTTGCTTAGCAACTGGTGACACAAAACACTTATCCTGGCTACTCGGAATGTATCCGGTTTAAATAGCTCCACTCTCTGGCACTACGCCCCCTCGGGCATTGCAATTTAAACCAGATACATCCCTTGTAGGTGTGATATAGCTATTACTTAACACAGCTGGTGGGTAATTAAGAACAGAATGAGTGTATGGCTGTTGTATAACATTCATATACCTTGTCCCAGGTGATCATTTCATGAATAAAAGCAGCAGCACGATTGTGGTTCGATGCTAATCGCAGAGCTAGGGTAGTTTCCATTGGAGAGTAGACAGAACACAATCTGTGTGTAAAGATCTTCTCCTTCTGCAGCTCTGTGTGCTCTTTCAGCAACTCTTGAATTGCTTCACGGGAGTTGTTACCACCAAGTGTGTAGTATGTATATGCTTCTTTGATGTTTGGATTAAACTGATCTCCACCCTCTAACCTAACCAGACACAGGATAGGCTGTACATTTGCAGTTGGGTTATCCATCATCTCTCTTTTTAAACACTCAACAAATTTTTCATTTTTATCTCGGATTAACACTTCTGGAGATGGTTCAACAAGGGATGACACCGGTAGGGTGAAGAAGCCTGCATAACCAAATGAAAAGAATTTTTGTCACCTACAAATGTGAAGATTGATAACAGCTGGTCTACAGTCAGGTCATAGTCTCTGTCCCAGACCAAATCTTTTTGGAAGACCTGCCCTTCTGATACTTTCACCAGGAAAACTGGACCCTGCTTCACATGACGTCGATCATCGTGAAATATTTGAATGTAAAATTTATGGTTAGATAAACACGCGTGTGCGCAATGCACTCACGCTAGTGTGGGGCTCGCTCAGGCTCGCCCCAATTAATTGTAACCAAACCACATTATCCAATCTGATTGATGTGAAAATGTCAGAATACTATATAACAGAGGGCCCAGTTATTCTAGTGAGTGTCCCGAGCCTATTTTTCACAGGCAGGGCTTCCCCATGACAAATTCGGTCTGGGAATAAGACAACACTTAGGTCTAACACTGTGATTTCTCACATGAAGAAGCCATAGTGCTACACATCATTTAGCTCATTTGTGGTCATAGCAAAATTTAATGCATGGCAATATGAATGCAATACTGCAATCCTATTGGTGGAGAGGTTACCACAAACACTCACACATGCACACACACAAGTGCATACCCACACACACCAGTCAATCAAGCTAACCATCCTTCAGAAAGTGGGAAAGGTCAAGCAGATGTTGTTGGTATTCACAGCTCACAGCTTGTTTAATCTCCAATTTATGTCCAGAACAGCACCAGGTGCAGGATATTGAGGCACACCGAAGCCTTAAAGTTCAGGTGCCGAAATCAGCTAGTACTTCTGATTGGTCAGCTAGTCATGAATACTAATAAATTCTGGCGATGAGCGAGAGATGGTCTAATGATAGACTAATGCACACGTGTCTGCATGCATGCACCCACATACACACCATACATACCTAAAAAATGCTCTTGGATTCTTTTATCCATTTCTTCTTCATTGGAGGTAGTAGGACAACATTCAATTTCAATGGATTGTTCTCTTCTTGCAATTTTGCTGGCTGGAGTAAGCGATGGTGGAGTAAGTGACTTTCTTTTGTTGCTTTGTCTTGCTTGGGATGTGCAGTTCAAAGTAGATGACTTTTCTGGTGTAGCTGCAACTTCGCTACTCCCCAGAACGGAGGTTTCAGAACCTAGTATGCTACTACTCTCAGGTGGGGGTATAAAGTTTCCAGTACCTTGCTTGAGATAGGGATCTACATGCTTCATCCACACTTCCACGAACCCACTTCCATCCTTGCAACTTTGAAACCGATTGCAGATTGAGTTTGCATTCCAGTCAAAGGCTTTCAAAGAGAGAAGCTTCGGTCTTTCATGTAGAGCAAACTTGGCCTAACAGAAAAGATGAAAGTCAAAGGGAAGACTGCATCATTCACATGCCAATAAAGTTCATCTGAAACAGAATGTGAATAATTCCTACAGCAAAAAACCAAAACAACTAGGAATGTTTTTTTTAAATAGTCATTTGCTTTATCACTTCCTAGTCATTGTTCCCACAGAGTGTGGTTAGTGGCTGGTAACCTTGTACCTAGGCCACATGGGAGGAGAAAGACAGCCTGGTATTGACTGCTTGCACATGCGCAGCTGTTTCTGCTATATTTCCGTAAAACTGTAACGTTACAGAGATTTTTCCTAGTTTTGCAAGCTAGCGGATCGCTTTCAGTATAATGCACGGGGAAGCGATCCGCATTTGGGTTGAATAAGTGTTGCTTGTGAGGCTAACAGTTACCAAGGATTTTCTTTAAAAGTGCTACTCATACAAAACATTGCGCTCACCTCTATGCTGCTTGGTTTGTCCCTGTTCGTTTGAACCTTGAGAATTGGGCCGAGCTTGTAAAGGACATCCTCCCCAGTCTTCACGTACAGCTTACCATCTGTGAGGACTAAACTCCACAGTTGAGCAAGAGGCATGCCGCAAGGTCTTGTTACCGAGTAGAGAAAGCGCCTATTGAACTGACTGCGGTTGCAGGTTTGAACTCGCATTTGAGCGTATGCGGGCGTACACGTACGCGCGCATACGCGTGGCTCGTGCCTGTTAAAACTCGTATTTTGCGCACGTGAATGTGCTGGTCTGAACACGCATAATATAATTTGTTTCAGTATATTTTTGTATATAGGGGGTTCTTGCCTTGCGTGCATGAACAGCTAGCTTGTCGCTTGACTATCAATGCTGCTCGACTGAGTTAGTATGCAAGACTACGATTTGGAGAGTTGCGATTGGTCTCTTAGCGAAGCAGGTGACTGTGGATCAGAATTGGAGAGCTGCGAATGGTCTGAAGATGACACCCAAGGGCATTGAAGGACACCCACGGCCGTAGTAGATCTCATTCCTGAATGTGATTGGTCCGAAAGCACTGAGAGTGAGGTTAGTATTGGTAAGGGACCAGCTGCAGGTGCTACCTCCTCACATCGTACTCCTGGAAAGCGGCTCGCTCTCCGTGATGTCCATGATGGTGGCGTACGCAGAAGTCCAAGAGCGCCCAAACCAAAGAGAAGAAGAATTGATTTCGTTTATTCCACTCAGTGTGAAGCCCACTTTGACGAAGAACGTTGGCAACTAAGTGCTGTAATGGAGATGAACGGTTGCGCAACACGATGTACGACTCGAATTCACGGTCTTACAGAATATGATGTCCTCGTAGCGCATTCAACTTTTTGGTCGAAGTCTTACAACCATCAACGACAGTGGATACTCGACTACTTTCAAAATAACTGTCCAAATAACGAGCAAGGCGAAAAGGATCCAAAGAATATGCAGTATCTACTCTGTGGTTGCACTGTCTGTCAACCAGTGTGGATTGCTGCCATGTCAATCAGTTCTTCGAGATATTATGCAATCAAAAGTAGTTTCATGGAGGGAAATGCCACCGTTGATACAGAGAAACGTCCTCGGTCACTTGCTCCTAAATCGCTTGCTGCTATAGCGTGGATGACAAGTTATTTTGAACGCATAGGTGATAAACGCCCTGACAAGGATGGAATTTACCTACCCACCTGTCTCACTGAGATCGCAATTTACAACACCACGGTCGAAGAGCTGTACTCAGGAAACAGCTCAGAAGGTATTTGCTTTTCGCAGTTCAACAAGGTGTTTCGTACCCAGTTTCCCAACGTCACCATACCAAAGGTATTGATTGACCTCTGTGTTAGTTTGTCATTCAATTAACACCTGGGATGGCAATTTATTATTTGTGAGAGTGTAGCACTAAGTCCTAACATGTGCAGTTATAGTGATGTTTATCTTAAAACTCTACAGCAAGGCCGCTTCACAAAGTGTAATTTTTGCACCTTAGTCAAGAATGAGTTGCACAAGGTGATGACATCAAAGCAAGAGAAGCAAAAACTTCCCGATCTACTAAAAGATCATTTGAAGTTGCAAGAGTAAGTGTAGTAACGAAGTATAATATTTCTAGGTATGTACCCCAAGTTTTATGTATCAATTAATGAGAATATCAGAAAATTGGCACTCTGTCGAAGAATGTAATTAACTTGGTGTGTTGTGGCTTAGTGCTTACCACAACTCTACATCCTGCCCATGTTGTACCTAGTCTCGTACCCAGACCCTCTTTACCTTCAACCCTCCAAGAGGAAAGGGGGTCTGGTGAATATAGTACAACACCTCCCACACTGTACAATCTGATTGGCTGATGTGACAATTATCTCACCTGTACTGGGCTTCCTTACCACAAAGCTTTACTCATCACACCTTTACAGGACATACTTATCACACCTTCAATTTGCTGAAGCTCAACAAGCAACTTCAAAGGTCTAGCTTTCACCCATAGCAACAGCTAGCCATGGTATGAGTATTTACCGGACTCCTTGGAGGAGGGTCTGGGTAGAGACTAACTAGCAGAAATTGTTGTGCCTTATAGCTGGAAGCATTGGAATTGTGTACTTTGATTTGGTGTTATGCTCAAGCAGTGGCATAGCCAGGACATCGCCATTGCTAGGGCACAGCATGGGTACATTACGTTTATACGAAGTTCCGCGCGAAGTGCAGAAGCTTATAGGGCGGTCCCCCCCAAAATTTACAGCCTCCCAGGTCGGTTCTGAGGCCGTATACCATAGCGAAGGGTAAGTCACTTACGGCAAACTCGCATATGATGAGCGTATGAGACTCGTAATTTGGTGTTACACATAGCGATACTGCGCCGTTCGACTTCAAACTGCTTACCGCCCGATTCGCGATCAACAACGCTGCTATCAGCACTGTAATGGTGGGGCACGACCACTAGTTGCTAGGGCACGGCCAAGCGTGGTTACGCCACTGTGCTCAAAAGCTCACCAATGTCCCAAATCCCACCAATATTTTCAACTATATAGCATATATTTTCTACCATTTTGTTCAAACAGGCAAGAAAGACAGCGTTACTACACTAATCGACAAGCTGCTATTGAGAATCCAGAAGAGTACCTGTCCATAATCCAAGATGGAATGGATCAGAACAAAACAAACATTCCACACTTTGTCAGAGTTACCAAGTCTTGTCAAAACCTGTGGTGCTTGCGTACACACCTCACAGGGTGCCTAGTTCATGGTGTAGGCAACTTCGGATTTTTTGATTTCCTTCAATGTCCTCACGATTGTAACCTCACATTGACGTCGCTCCTCCTGACTTTATCTGCAATGGCTAAACGCGGACCTCTACCACGACGCCTTCTCTTACAGATGGACAACTGTGTTAGAGAAAACAAGAACAAGTACGTTTTGGGATTTCTCTCACTTCTGGTGGAGAAGAAAATTTTCAGTGAGGTAAATATTTCAAGTACCACACACCTCAACAGGGTTTCATACGGGATTTTAAGTTAGGGTGAGGGGAAACATTGATCACGCCTTATGAGAATTACTGTAGACTTAAATGAAATTCTTTCTGATGGTAGGACATACTCACGAAGATATAGACCAAAGCTTCAGTTGTCTTGCTAGGCACTTGAATAAACACGACGCCCTCACTTATGAAGGTAAAGGAAACCTACTTGTTTACATTTTGTGTACTGGGGTACCATTTTATGTGTGCTATACTTCTTCCAGACATGGAAAGGCGATTTCGGGAATCTAACAGGAGCACTGCTGCAGTCATGAGCCTCCAGTATGTTTATGATGTTCGAAGTTGGATTTCACCATGCTTGGAAGAGATTACAAGGCATACTGCACCCCATATCTTTCGATTTCGCCGAAATGAAAATGGAAGAGCCGAAATGCACTATAAACATTGGTCACATGAATCATGGGAACCAGCTGAAAGAGGGCTTCTCTTGCTTAAGGTAAGATGCTGTGATACCACTTGAGTAATAACCAGACATTTAGAAGCCTGTATTGTACAATCACTGGTGGGGAAGTGTGCATGAAGTGATTGTGATATATGTCCCTTCTAGACATGCTGAACTACTAGTGAGATGATTCATAATCATGGGGCGAGCCCGAACAAGCAGCAAACTGCTGATTTAATACTTTGTCATGGCACACAGTAGGATTAATCCTCACCAAAGCATATCATATATGCCAGCCATTTCTCCAGCCAGGGCAGCTAATGTGGTTGTACACATGCATGGACTAACCATCTTATCATTCTTTTGTGGTTTTTATTTTCGCGGAAGCAAGTCTGTCAGCGAAAATCATGAAAATTTGCACCCAGTGAAAATTTCCCTCTATATGGTACTTTACAAGATGGAATGCAATGAATCAACTTAACTCTCGTAGCCACACGATTGATTTCTGCGCATGGGCATCAGGAGCATAGGGTTAAAGAAGCATGATGGTTCACTGGGGTATCTTGACACATGCCCCTATATCTTCACATAATGCAGATCATGCCTTGCACCAATTTTATCAAACTGCTTCTGTATTTCTCTAGAGCATACCAGAAGGATCTCCTCCACTAGTAAAGCCAAATCTTGAGAAGATTGATCTACCTCACCTCAAAGCTGACATACAGAAGTATGAAAAGGCAGGTGTGTTTACTGATGGAGCTTATTCCTACTGGCAAAGATTCCTCGATGAATTTGAAAGCACCTATGGCATGCTGCCAGCAGTTCCTGTACCATGGATTGTGAATGACCTCCCAACAGTCACACCAATACTTCCAACAGATGTACATGTCCCAGAACAAATTTCGCAACTGCATCAGCTACAAACACAACCACAGCCACAGGTACATGCAAGTTACAACTTAGTGTTCTGCATATACTATGCCTTGTCTCCCTAGTGGATCATTAACTCTTTGCACTCTGAAATAGTACACCATCGTTTATCAGTTTGATGGTCAAAGTGACAACCATTACTTAGGAAGCCCTAGCTGTGCCAGTAGCCTGATTTGAAAAGATAGCATGTAAGTAGGCTGAATTTGTTTGAAGCCGTTGTTTCTGGATATAGCAAATTTTCAAAGTTACAAGTTAGCCTAAGTAAAAACTAGAGACATTTGCTCCCATGTTCAAGAGAAAGCTTCAACCCTAGGCAGTATCACAACAATATCTCACGAACTGATACTGCCCATACTTCCTGCCTTTTCAGTGAGCAATGTGAGTGGAAGGATGTGGCCTACACTCAATAGGCAGGGATTTACCTCCAAATTCTTATTATGCTTTGCCACTGTGAGATCAGGCTCTCCCCATGCATATTTTCCCATGAACTGTGTATGCATATAAATCTGCGCTTAACATGCAAAGAGTTAAACAGGTTGGTGTTCACAATTCCAGTTATAGTATACCATCTCAGGCTCACCCCCAAATGTTACTCAGAGGATGAAGGTTATTACATCGAAATGTAGAAAAATTATGTGTGCTCTTCGGTGACGTTTGAAGGGCAAGAATCATGAATACAAACTGCATGCATGAAGAATTGTATTGAGAAAATCATGATGGGCACATAGGGTTTTCAGCGAAGCTTAAAGTTGTCTGCTTCGCTAATAAAAATTGCCTGTCGTAACTCATGTTGCTTTGAACTGGCAATTGCAACTTACAAGTCAGTCATGAAAAGGCCTTTTTTAGTACCTAGATGGCTTCAGCTTTGTTGAAAACCCTATGTGCCCATTGTGATTTTAACACTTGATACCTATACTAGCATTCATAGTACTTGCCCTTCGAATGTCATTGGAGTACAAACACTGTGTAGTCTCATGCCCAGCTGTCCAAAACCCTGGCGGAGTGGTGGTTTGATTGAAATTTATTGTCACTGACACCTTTTCATCTGGAATGTGCGATGACCAGTGAAATAATACCACACAACTTTGAAAGGCACCGTAGAGCACTGGCCACCATCAGCTGCCACCGATCCGATTTTTGGGCAGGAGGAGAGAACTCTGTACATCAGTGCTCTGTCCTTTCCAGGATTAGGCTATAACAAACCTACTTACAACCACAGTCACTATAAATCGTGGAAAGGTCGCTTTCGCGGATTCCGGAACAGTACTTCGCTATTACATTGGTCAAACTTTTCTTGCTACGTTTCGGTCCGATCCGGACCTTCTTCAGGCATACAACAACTGGGACACTGGTCAAATACAAGGTACAAATAACCACAGTCAGGCATTTTGCGAGTTTGCTTGAGGGGAAGTTTACCGCTTAGCTAATGCTTCATGGGTTTGAGAATGCTGCTGACGACTACTTAAAGGCAAGGCTATACAACAGCAGAGAATTTCTCTAATAATTATATTCATGGCACAATAATTATACGTTTGCTGGACATGCCTCCATGACGAATCAAACCACCAGACGTTCTCTGCCAGGGGTTGTGGAGGCTGGGCACGAGACTGTATATACATGATTTCACAGTAACATGATGTCATGTCTTGCCTCCTGGATGTCGCAAGTCATAGACAGGAAGTGGGTGTGTACTTTTGTAAGTGATGCTAGAACAAGAAGTGTCTGAAATTTCAGAAACCATACACTTTAAAAGTGCATGGTTTCTGAAATTTCAGAGCCCTGTTTGTCACACAGATACTGCTTGGGAAGCAACCCAGAAAAAGTGCTGGCAAGAAGACCTCTCAGAAATCGAAGCACCCTAAACAGGGAACTACAAGCTCAGGTGATGGTGGCAATACATCTCAACAGAGCTTAGATAATGGTGACAGTGAAACACATTCACAAATTGGTGAAGCAGATGTAGGTGAATTTGTTGCTCTCAGACTGTTTAAATATAACGATGAAATTCCACAGATTGGAAAAGTTGTAGAGCTTGACGAGATGAATGTGACGATTGAATGGTGGATTGGGACATTCAGGGACATATGGAGACAGTGGAAAGAAAAGAAAAATGTAGTGAAAGAGACTTTTCACCGCAACGCAATCATTAAGCGAGGCATCACGTTTACGAAATCCATGAGGTTGCCTGGTCAGCTTGCACAGGAATTGAAGAAACTGTATGAAACAGTCGAGATGATCTAATCTACTGTTGTGTAAAATAGAATGGTTATTGCCATGCGTTTCTGCCTTTGTGTTATAATTTATTTCCTTTTCAGGTCACATAGCTGCTTTTTCTGCCCTGCATTTCTTTCTTGGAATAATTTCAGTCATTATGAGTAATTTCTTCAATTTCCTCATACTGTAAATATTTCCTTTTTAGAACGATTTCTGTTCTTTAAAGTGTCACATTTTGGACAAAAGTGGAGAAAAAGTATAATTGGACAGAAACTTTCACAAAAAATCTGTCAAAATTGTATAAAAAGTTACATTTCTACAGAAGATTTTGTCGAAATAGAAATTCCAGATATAAAATAGAATATGTTAGATGAGACTTTCATTCATGACATGGTGATGCTTACACAACTACATAGTTAAAGTGTTTTTTTGCCTATGCTACATTTGGGACAAACAGCATAGGGGTACACGATTTTTCACTTATAGTAATATGGGAACCAAACAACTGCCTGTAATACTATAGGGGACAAATAGGGTAGTTTAGCATGCACCCCCGTATACTACTATATGCTGATCATCTACATTGCCTCCCCTGTGCCTAACCTATGCATTTGTCTCCTATAGTCCTATTGGAGACAACTGCATACCCCTATGTCGTTTGTCTCCTATGTATAGTATAGGCAAGGATACCTAAACTACATAGTTTTTTATACTCCAAGATGTGAAAAGTAATAGACATCTGATCGAAGTCCGCCTACTCATGCCATGGGCATTGGATAAAAACAGCAACCTATCGAATTGAGCAAAACTGTAACTGGACAGTGAAACATTAAGTGATACCCTTGATCTTGTAAGGATGTTATAATTCTGAAGCCTGATAACTGCCACTTAATCCCTTCAGGATCTTGGTTTGGAGATCCACGGTCTGGAAACAGAGCGTGGATAGCAGGAATCGATCCCTGTAATGTTGCAGCTGCTGACAAAGGGAGCACTCCAACTGCTTTGGCCCATGGCCTTCTTGAGATTCTCTTTACTAGAGATGAACTCAAAAGTGGCTGCCTTACAAAGCCTCAACGATCGGATATTGCTATGCTGGACCAAAAAAAGGTCCATGCTATCCATGCTATCAGAGGTAACTAAAGGTTTATAGAAAAGGGGGCTATTATTTTCAAATTGCACACTTTGTACACTCAATCATACAGAAGTGTGCACATTCCAAGTCTGACGAATCCTATTATCACTTGTAATTTTTTTGCACAATCCACTGTAGCAACAATAATTTGAAAGTGGCTACAATGCCATAGTTGTCATTATTGCTGTCGTCGTAATGCATGGTAGAAACAATGTAACAATGGAACAAAAACATACAGAAATATGGTTAGTAGTGGTGATGTGTTGTAAATTTGAAACTTACAGTCAGTTCTGCTCCATGCTGGCCGTAGCTAGCTACTCATAACTTGAACAAATCCATCATGCTTCTCTCATGTGCTACTTGAACCTGGGGAACACTGAACTGCATTGCTTCTGTTCTTACGTGAGCTTCTTGACTAATAAATGACACAGGCCGTTTGAGGCATGGATATTTTCTGGTTGTGCACATTGTGTCATTCAAACTGGAAGTATGGTTAGTATCCAATAGCTTGCATTCTTGCATTCCCATATAGCATTTGGACCCATGTGGCTACCTATACAAACATTTAATATTGCATGGTGCCCAGAAACCAGCAAGTGAAAATATCTATTTATCTCTTGTCTTACCATGTAGTCCATCTTGAATATCGATATCCCACCAAATCAGGGCTTTACTCTATGGAAGAAAAGCAGAGGTGGAGGGAGGTGTTGAAAAAAATGAATTCTAAGTGCCGTAACATGCGAGACAAAGTACCACCAGGACAAAAAGTGCCAGTGGATTCACCGGAACAGGACCCTTAGTCGTTCTTTTCTCTTTTTTTTTTTTTTTTACACGTGATTTTTTCATTGTTGAGTTTCATTTCAAACTTTGTATCACCCACCGAACATGCAGGAGCCTTATTTATGCCACCCTCATAGCTTCCTTCTCTGTTTTCAGTCTTTGAGTTCTTCTAATGTTATGGCTCATTTCAGCACTGTCAAGTTTGTTTTGTTGAGACGAACTTGAGTGAGCCCCACAAATTTATTTTTACATTTCGCTGGCCAGTGTGTACTGTCTGCACGGTCAGTCATTGTCTGCAAATAATCTAGTGGAGGTTTAAGGGAAGATCTTTTTAAATTGAATGTTGTTCAAAGATTGATCAGAAAGTGCCTGGTGACTTCAACAAATTTGAACACTGCAAACTGGGGAAATCTTCAACTTCATGAATTTTGAAAGCAGTCCTGAAGATTAAACAAACTCCAGGTTTTTTTTAGGGTTAGAATGCTATGTATATTTCTGGATCACCTTGTATTGTTATAATACATCAGAAACCGGCTGCCATCGCCTATTGCTATAGAACAGTTTTCCGACGGTTAAAGCAGATTGTTTCATGACGCGCATCAGCCGTCCTTACTGACGTCCAACGCACTTGTATACAGTGCGCGATAAACGCGTTAGGTAGCGATTCTGATGCGCGCAGGACGTCATTCCCGCATACTGCGGCGTACGCATAAACTCGCAACCACGCGCTGATTGCGCGTACAGCTCTACTCAGGCAGGGCCAAACTTTGAGTGATTATCACTCTATACCCTGTGGTGGCGTAGTATATAGTTATTACGTGCCACAGGAAGTCGAATGAAGCGTAATTAGCTATCCTGTCCTATAGGAACTTTCCCCGGAAATCGCATTCGAAGTTTACCGTTTGATCACGTACTTAGTAATGCCACAGAACAGCTAGTTCCCACGCACTACTGGTCCTACCGAATTTTTTCTAGATAATCTAAACAACAGTGAAAGCGTACCTTCACTTGAAGTTTTGCCACAGATTTCCAGTCATATTTCAATGGATAGTGAGTACCCACACTTCAACTGTTGTAGCTTAGTCGCATTTCACTGTCAACTTGTATGACTACTTCCTATGTAAAGCAGGTTTGTTTTTGACTAAGCTAAGCCTAACTACTAACCTGTGAACTCAGCTAGTTTATAAGATATAACGCTATGAATCGGCACGATACAAAATCGCCATTTTTTCAATATCTTTCTCGTGGCTACGAGCTTGATTTGTGTGCATGCGCATCGGGGTTATAGGGTTAAGCTATTGGTAGTTGTGCACTTCTGAATTGGTTTATTGGGGCGAGCCTGAGCAACCACTAGTGTGACTGCTTTGTGCATGTGCATTTGTATGTTGCTTTGTTTGGACCAACCTGATTCAAATGATTGCATTCAAATATTTCAAAGTTATAGTGTCAGTGTGAAAGAGACCGGGAGTGAAGACCACTGAAATTGAAGTGTGTGTACCAACTTACTCTGTGTTTATATAAGCTACATGAATTATACCAGTGATGACAGACTGCGAAGTGATACCCATGCACAGTTGAGATCCAGCTCATGATTTAAGAGTGAGGTTTAGCCAATGCCTGTGTAGCTGCCCCGAAGCAATGTTATCGGTACATGTGTGTCTGCAGTGACAAAATATGAAGCCAGCAGTGCGCTCTCGCCCCACAATGATCAGGCATTTTACTAATGGAACAAGGGTGGTGTTCTGTACATATAGGGTGGAGGACAGTTGCAGTTGTCGATGATGATTCGTGACACAATTCAAACAGAACTAGCCTCATTCCGAATGGAAATGCGGAAGGAAATGAAAGCTGAACTAAAGAAAAGCAAGGTAATCATAGTTAGTAGGGCTCAGAATCATGATATTTGTGGAACAGGAAGTTTGAATCTGAGTTTTGGGGGGTTTATGGGTCATACAGTGTGAAGGTTGTAGTGTATTTTGTTATTACAACAGGTGATCTTTTCTTTTTTTTTTGGTTGTGTATAGTATTTAGGATCAAGTCACAAAACAACACACTCCACTGCCGAAAAAGAAACTACAGGTAGGTAGGTTTAGTGGGTACCGCATTTACTAAGTTTGCAGACATATTTGTCATGACCAGTCAGTTTGATCAGCCCTATTAGTAAAACTTGGGTCAGTCGGGTGAAAAGTGGAAAACCAATAATTAATCAGCTGATTGTAAGATCTTTGATCTTAAGTGGTTAGGCGACTCACTAAGATAGACTTTCCACCTTTTTCCCATTAGAGTTTCCTCTGCTGTTTGCAAGTTTTACCATATTGCCTACTTGCAGGGTGCTGGTTTGGAGTGTTAATTCCCGACTTTCTCCCATCCCAACTTGCAGCAGTGGATGTAGAAGACGAGCCTGGCAAGTTGGCACAGGCCTTATCAGAACTGCTCTTCACAAGGGAGGAGCTTTCGACCGGGTGCGCAACCAGACCGAGGAAAGCAGGAGTAATCAAGTTCGATCCTACACGACTACATGCAATTTGAGGTAAGGCCATTCCAACTAAATTAGTTGTTTGACGGATTTTCTGAACAATGGAATGCAGTCAGTAGGTCGGCAACGTTTTTCATCATTTCAACAAATGACAACAACTAAATACATGAAAAATTAACAACATATACATACTATATTCATATAGTATATTCACATAGTATGTATATGCAGTTTTTTTCATTTTTGTCATTCGTAATCATGAAAAATGTTAAATGCAAAATCTCCCATCAACAGTCAAGAGTGCATAAGAACGGGTGGCTAGAGTAAGAGCGTGTAACTACGTAAAATTCGAAACCGGGCGGAATTTACCACCAGTACTAAAAATAGTAACACGCCCTGCGCATGCTGCGTTGACATAAGCAATTATGCATTGTTGCTAAGCACGCACGTGACCGGGTGTTCTATTTTTAGTACACTTCAATAATTTTGCCCAGACTACGGGCTTCTATCGGAGTTACACGCTCTTACTCTAGCCGCCTGTTCTTATGCGCTCTTGACAGTAGTAACCATATTTACCTTATGCCTATCCCTGGATTACTTATATCAGTAACCACCACTTACTTTTGACAGCTCACTGTAGCTATTGTGGATGAGACAAAAACCATTGGCCGGAAAACTGTTGACTAGATTTGTCAGGCTCTACAGTGGCCGACACCATTCGGAACCAACATTTTGTCACCTATTCAGGGGTTGCTCAAGTATTAAGTGAATCAAAAGACAGTCGGGACTTTTGGAATTGTCCATTATATTGTGGGAGTCTACTGTTGAGAAGTGTCCATTAAGCATGGTTCCACTGTATTGAGTTTGAAAGTCTATTCTGTAAATTACCCTTTTTTTTTTTTGTTTGTTTCCCCTTCCAGTGCATGTGTTTCGTCGTTTTCCGATTGGGAAACTGCATGGGGAGGATGAAATGAAAAGGTGGAAGTGGATACGCAAAGAGAAGATGAACGTTCGGGCTCGCCAGTACCGCCCAGGAAACAAATAACTCTTATCCTGCAGGAACTACTGTTGTGTTATGTTATGGCTGTATGACATTCTACTGCCATCAGAGCCCACATAAGAGGAGAGAGGACACTGTCCCATGATAGACACAATTAACTGACAGTCCAAGGTCGTGGATGCAGGCTACATGAACGACTTTATAGACAAAGTCACGATGGGTGCAATAGGCATACAAGGTTTTTGACAAAGCTAAAGATGTCTGGCAGTCAAAATAGGCATCTTGTGACTTACCTAGCATTTTAACAGACAACTTATGAGTTTAGCCTGCAAGGTACACCGTTAATAACCAATTTTGACACCCTGTGCTCTCATCATGACTTGGTCCATAGAGTCATTCTTGTAGCTAATATCAATGATTCTTGCCCTTGGGATGTCATCAGAGCACACTGATTGTTGCTATGATGTGACCATTATGTCCTGCCTCCTCTTAGCCCACATTATTATGTGTCATAATAAGTACATATATGTTCATTATGACAAATACGCATAATTAATTGTATGAACTTTTACTTGTGACCGATAATACCGGGTATTCAAAGGTCCTTTGTGCTTCCACAGAGTTAAAGTTTCAGACGTGATACTAATAAGTGTTGCCATTCGGCTCCTTGGATACAAAAATTTGGAGTGTGGACTGGAGTAGGGACTACACTGACATGGAATTCAGACCCGATCGAAGTAACGGTTCATTGCTGTAAAAAGTAACTGCAATGAGTTTGCACTATTGGTCTTGGTGCTAGGATTAAAATCAGCAGTTACTGGCGTTTAACAACGGTCTTCGCGGATTAACTTGTCAGTCTAGCCTCGTTCCCAGGCATTCCCGCCGTCCAGTTTCTCATCCGGCCTTTACACTATCCAAAACTTGGATGAGAAACCAGGCTATGGGTTGCAAGGAAGCCTGGCTATGTTTGCAATTTATGCAGATCTGCAGTACTTGTACTCGATGTCCTGTCAGGAAGTCCGGCTCTCTTTTACACTAAAAGTTTTATATCACAGCTGTTCTGCGTTGTTATACGCATTTCCGCAGTAAATCTGTGAGTCGTCACGAGCTTGCGTGGTTGAGTTACTACGATATTATACAACTCATCTGCGAAATATTAATGTTTATTACACGAAATTTTGCGTGTATCCCTATGGGAAAAGTACGCAAACCGCACATGGATTTCGCGCAATAGTTTGCACGGGTATGCTTCATTTGGGTCTTGTCCGGTCTTACTGGCTGAGGGTTATCTCCATTTGTACCATGGTGCATGGGTGGATGAAAGGTGCTGCCTAAGTGTACAACTGTCATGTACCCTAGGGTACATGGATGTACCCTGGGTTGTGGTTAATTTCACAAAATGATTTTTAAGAGAGTTCATCAGAAAAACAATTAGCTTGTTATTCACTTTACTGCCAGTGAGGTTCGTTCATGGCTATGGCTGACGTTGCAGCACAGAGTTTGCAAGCTCCAGCACGATAGCGATTTCCAGCTGCTTACTAGGACGCAAATTTTGCACTACTCAAAACCTGATGGACTATAGCGGGAGGGTACTTACTACTGTCCTTTTTCCTGAGCAGTTCACCTAGTAAACAAAAGTAACCACTTGGCAAGCTTTTTGGAATCTTCTGTCTCCAAAATGTCCGAAAAGGTCCAAATGTGTATGAGCTAGTGTGTGTGTGGTCCCTTCAAGGATTGAACCACTATTTTGTATGTGGACTGACTTCTGATCATTCCTACAGATGACATTATACTTGCCGCTCTTGGGATTCTACCATACCTCTTGCCAGATGTTCGCTGCAAGGCTGACATGAGCAAGATTGTTTATCTGGCTAAGGTAATCACCTACATAATTATCAGATATCTGATTGGCTAGGATATATTATGGATGATGTGATATACTATGGATGATGTCAAGAGTGCATGATGACATTTTTATTGTGAAGGGGGAGAAGAGTGTGTAACTTCCTTGTCTCCCCATGGCGAAAGTAGAATCTCCTGTGCACATCTGTTCTTCATGCATTTTAAGAGAACCTTGAAAAAGAAGCTTCTATCCTGGCTTAACTTGACCACAGCCACCTTCACTTCCACTTTGAAGTATTTTTGCGGAGCAAAGAAAACCACTTTCCTTAGCTTCATCTGAGCTTGACTTTTTCAATGTCAGCCTCACATAGCACCATAAAATGAAGTTCTTTGTGTCACTAAAGCTCAAAACCATTCTGTGCAGGTAGACTTCAGCTTTTCATGCTTACTCAAGTGCGACAGTGTGACAAATCCTTAGATCGTCAAAATGTATTGAGTCCTTATTTGTAGAATACATGTGGGAAATCCTGCCTGTCGAAATTAGTTATGCAACCTGGAATTGAAGGGAAGAAGAAAGGATTTTGTGTTAATAATATGTGCGACAGTCCCGTGTAGAAATCGAAGATTATTGCGTCATGTATTTCAATCGCATCGTTGTGTTGGTAGCGCCGTATCGCTCAACTTCCGTTAAGGGCGCAGGGCTCATTCATGCTTCGTAGATGCATCAATATCTAATGAGTCTACGAAGCATGATATAAGCCCCGCCCTTAACTCTTAGCACGCGATGCGCATGGGCTATACACACGTAGCGCGATATGCTAATATATTGGCGTGAGAATTTTCACGTGTGTAGGTAGCGAAGCCAAGTGAGCTTTTGGGGTAAATCCCTTCCTGTTGAGTAGTGATATGTGTAGACCACACCTTTCCACTTACATCACCCGCATAGAAGACGAAAGGAGCGGTGCTAGTTCGCCATCGTTCGAGAAGGGACGTCAAAGCGAACCCTTTTCTTCAACGTAGGAAGCAAGCGGCTTCCATATTCCACATAAGCCGTGAGTACTAGCTTCAAATAACTTGGAAAAGCGCTTAGTCCGCCAGAGCTGTACGTAAAAAATGGGAAAACTGGCGCCGTTTCAAATTGTTGGTAAGCTACGATATACACTTGCAGATAATGGCTTCAAACAGGTACAAATCACTTCCCTAGCGGTGATCAGCAATTTAGATAAACTAGTCCAGCCTTGTTACATGTTACCTTCGCAAATCTGGCCTGGCAAGGCCTAGGGCTTGCTAAGCAATGCTTGCCACTTTGACCTCAGACACATAATTTTAATTTCCGTGTTAATAAACGGTGACGTGTATATAATTTCCGCGTGCAAAGTGTTAACGGAAGTTCAGCGATACGGCATTTTGAAGGCAGTGATGCAATCGAAACGTGCAACAGAATAATCTTCAATTTCTACACGGGACTGCCACATATCTAATTGGGTTTAATTGTCTGAATATGAAGCACTGCATGTACATAACCAGTTACCTAGGCAACACAGATATTGCTCATATCTCTGGTGTTGCCTAGGTAATGGGTTATAGATCCCTACCTGGGGGGTGGTCTTGCACATTGCCTGACACCAATGTGTAAATTGATCACTCCCCAGAGAGGGATATATAACTATCACACATAACCCGTTACCAAGGCAACATGTAAGAATGTTGCTTATATCTCTTTTATACAGTGATGTTGCCTAGGTAACGGGTTGTATAATAGTTAAATCCCTCCCTGGGGTGTGGTCTTGCATATTGGTGTCGGGCTATGCCCGACACCAAAGTGTAAAACGACCACCCCCCAGGGAGGGATTTAATTATTACTTAGTCACTTGTTTTTGGTTGTGTTGGTACAAACTTTGAGATTGCATGATACCTTGCAAAAGTGATCGACTTCAATTCTTTTGTCCTGCATGCAATGCATTGTCTTTCTCTTTGTATAGGGTTGTACTAATGTCACATCTGTTGCTGAACATGTTCAGCAGTTGCAGCCATATATTCTCGTTGTTGGACTGGAAGCCGTTCAGGCATATCTGGTTGTGGACAAGAAGGTTGTAGATGATGTGTCATTTGAGGACATACCCTACATTTTAATGGCAGCGTTCTTTGTTTACAACATTTGCTACCCTAAAGGGTGTATTAATTTGTATTCTTTCTTAGAGGTTGTTTTGTTAAAGTTTAGATCTGACAAAGCTTCACCTACTGTGAAGCATCTTCTAGCAAAACTTAATGTGCATTGAGTATTTCTTATCTTTGTACCTTCATTGTTATTATCTTTTATACCGTCAATTGTTGAACAAAGTATTTCTATTCTGATTTTGTGTACTATCCACACACATTTTGGTCTGCATGTATGTGTGCTATCCACACACACTTTGGTGTGCAAAGCACACTAACTAGAGTGTTAGTTGCACACCACTGTTGGTGTGCAACTAACACTTCCCCATATGGTGTGATTAGCACACTCGTTTTGGTGTGCGTATAGAGACATTGCTACACTGTAAAAACACTTCGGTTACTTCAACCACATTTTTAGGTTGTCCCAGTTGCATCAGTGTGACCAAGGAATGCTACCAAATAGGTTTTCGTAACTGAAAGTTCATTGAGGTTTTCATTAGTTCCATTAGCTAGTCTCTTTTTCAGAAGACCTATTTGGCTACATTCCTGGCATTTCTACCACCAGCATGCAATCAAGGAACTCTCCAGGTGCAGATGTGCAAGATTAAACAAACCTCACCAGAAATGCTGATTTGTAGGCTTTCTGAAAGGAGATACTTATTTAATGAAAGAGGGAAGCTTCTCAACTACACACTGTTCAAATTGTAAGCACTTCTTGAACTTTACGTGTCACACACACATAAGGAATGCAACTGAGGTGACCAAAATATGTTTAAAGTAACCTAAAATTTTTTTACAGTGTAGCACACCCTATTTGGTGTGCTCTCCACACCAAAATTTTTACAGTGTAGGACCTTCACTTCAATCTCCTGGGGATACCATCAATGAAGAAGAAGCTCAGATGGTTGTTGCATTAACTGAGTACTTCCAGGAGCAGCGGCGATTGTATGAGCAGGTGTGTTACCTCTGTGCTGTGTGTGTTGTGTTTTGTATATGTTTGTGTATGTGTTTTTTTTTTTGTGTGTTTATGTGTTTGTATTTACGTGTGTACACACTTGCATGTGTGTAATTATGTGTGTACGTACATGTACATTAACCACATTTGTGTGTTTGTGGATTCATGTACAAATGTATGCAAAACTCACAAACATATTGGATCTTGTATACACTTTCAAATTTAGGTTCATGTGCATAAGGGAGGATCTCATCAGCAACAAGATGAAGCACACACTCGGACCTTGGCAGCCCATGTCTTAATGACAAAAGGTGCTTTCTGCACACCTCGCAGTGTGGTCAGGGGTCTTACAACTAGGTCAAAGTCCACAACGCTGCAAGTAAGTATACGAGTGTTTCAATGGCTGAAATTTTCCTGTCCATTCTTCATTGGTGTTTCATTGCCTTAAATTTTCGTAGATATTTTCATTGCTTATTCATTGGCTGTAATTTTCATAGAGATTTTTCATTGGTGTTTCAATGGCTTACATTTTCATAGACATATGTTTTCATGGGCAAGTCATACACACAAATTACCATGAAACGTTAAGGTTTCTAGGATTTTCATAAAATCAAAATCACCACTACCATGAAATGTCTGTGAATTTTCTAGGAAATATTCAAGACAATTTCAGGGCATTTTCACAGTACTCACTCTAGTAGTGCTAGCTAGCTATTGCGTTATGTGGTCTTATATACATATGTATGTTTGTTACATCTCTTGTGGCAGTATTTCTCCTGGACCTGCCTCACAGCTACAGCCTCTTGACAGTACTCTCATGTCTGCCTTGCAGCCGCAGCTGCCTGACAGTACTCCCACACCTCCTACCAACCCTACATCCAGCAACCAACTTAGCTCACCTGCGATCCACTTCAATATCAACCAATTCGAAAGGATCAACTCTACTCCCACTTTTGCTTCTGCAACGCAATTTACCGGCTATCCAGGTGGCCTTGGATGAAGAGCCATAGATAACTTGACATACTGCACTTGCTGGCTACACTACACTCATGTTGCTGTTCAATAGTTGTGCACATTCAGGACTTGAGCATCAAAGGCTTCTGTTGTTTGTGTGATTACGTGAAAATTAAACCCCATGCCCCATCGGCGTGAGAATCAACGAACCATCTCTCTCTAAAAATAGGCCTACACAAATGTTATGCAAAGTCACCCAAAGCACAGGACACTTTTGGCCAATACCAGGCCTCATCAGCTGTGATGTAGTAACCAGGAGATGGGGACTGTACATGCTTTACTGTCTAAGTCTTATTCTGACAAGCTTGAAATTGGTGTAGCTATGTCGACTTGTCTAAACAGTCTGATCCCCCTGCAGTAAACGTAGATATAGTTACACTCTCTTGTTCCCAGACCGTCATTCCAACCAATTTTGATGCAGACTGGGAACAAGTATTTTACCATAGATAGTATAGTGCTTATCACTATACTATCTATGATTTACGTTCTGACTCCACCCATGGCCACGTATTTACTCTAGCCCTAGGCCATTATGGCCCAGTACCTAATTTTCTTATAGCAGATGTGTGTGTATTCCATTAAACTACATACTCATGGAATGGGAGGGAGGAGAGCACTCTGTTATACCCACCAAACTTACCCAACAACAGGGAGCTGCTGATTTCAGTGTTAGCTTTGATGTCAAAGTCACCCTTAAGGTTACAATGAACAACCTGTCCTATCTCAGAAGTCAATAAATGCGCTTGAATGTCAGCGTTTAGCGCTTCAAAAGCCTATGGAGATACCGAAGACCAGGCTATACACAATGCTCTTTTGGTCATAACCGCTCTAGCAGCTTATAATCCACACCATCCAGAACAAAGCCTTCACATAAACTCTCTTGCGTCAAATATCTGCTTACTAACGGGCCTCAAACTCACCGTTTTCGGTTACTAGTCTCCTAGCACAAGTATCTAGGTCGAGTCGATGGCAATTTTCAAGCAGTGCTCGAAATGTAGGCGCTACATAAAATTTTGAGTAGCATTCTTCGTAAACCACGACCAAAAAAAGCGACGGTTTGTCCAGAACTTTTTTGGCAAAACTTGACGAGTCGACCTCAAAAATTTAGTATGGAAGGCCGTTGAGCTGTTATCTTCCGCAGAAAATAAAAGTAGTTCGCTAAAATTGACGCAAAGTTAGTAATGATAGGAATGCATTCGGACTTGCAGGTATATGTCATGAATATAATTATAAATAAGCGCGCGCACAGCTTGTTCATCGTAACCTTAAGGAGGATGACTTCATGGCGAAAAGGCTTTCCGTGGGCTAGTTGCATTCATTTGCATGACCTTGATTCAGTGTATCAAAGTAACATTGTTTTAATACCTAATCGGTAGCAGGACGGAATGATACTCCTTGCAGAGTGAAAGAGAAAAACGTCGTACTGCAGGTAATGTATCTTTTGTGGAAATGCATGTTCATCTATGTGTGTGTTAACTACTGGACTTCACTGTGTGTATAAACCCCATATCCAGGAAATCCAAATGGTGGTTGGAAGAAGAGAGTTTGATACAAAGCATGTATGACATTTGAAAATGTCCAGGTAATGCTTCAGAAGCGATATGTCACTACAAAAAAGTATTAGCTCTTTTTAGGGAGGCATTCCTCAATGCAGCAACCAAAGGTACGACTCTTGTAAATGGGACATGACTATGACATGTCAGTTGCATCACCTCATCTGCAACTTCCAAGCCTACAAAGCTATTCAGTTGCAAATAGTACCCAAGTTAAGTTCTGCTACATTGCAAAGGCTGCAAAAATAGCGGGAATGAGAAATGAGTGTAGTGGAAGGAATGGCTGTGTTGTGTTTTGAGCGCACTCTTGGACTGAAGCTTCAGGCCAGAGTAACAAAGATGGAATCTGCAAGCTGGAGACACACTTCTCCATTGACGCCACAGTCTCGGAGATCAGGCAGTTCACCATTGACCTCCTCCAACTGTTCACCCGGTTTGAGAATGGCAGGCAAATAGTGATGATCTGGGGGTGGTGGAGATAAAATCCGGCTATGTGCACTCTCCTGAATGCCAAATCAAGGAGCATGAGTGGGCTACAGCTTTTCACGGCATGATGCTGACAGCTAGGAGCACAAGCAGGCAGATATGGTAGTGGCAAACTTTAGTCCTTCCATCACCAACTGCAAACACCATAATAATTGGCTAATTAAAACCACAGGCAATCACAGCTATGAATCGCATGTCCTATGGTCTGACATGAGAGCAACTCAAGAGGATAACAAATAAAGTTAGCTGCAAGGATTGAGGGAATTGGATATGGGTGTTCAATAACTTCAACCACTAAAGAGTCTGGCATGAAGCCAACCTCCTGACTGCATTTCGTGCATAAGTGTGTATTTTGACCAACACCATGTGCGAAGCATAATCATGTACTATCCATTTCAACAAGGCTTTCATACACATGCTCATGTACTGTGTCATAAGTGATTGGGTGTTAGCATAGCTTATAAACTTTGACACATCATAGATTCACACACTTTATTTCAATACTGCGTGCTCCAACTCACGTCATCACACATTACCGTATGTGTTACGGAGAGGTATACAGAAACATTGCACGTGAAGAAAATGGCTGACTTAGTCGCGGTAAGTTTATAACGCTTCAAACTGTTGAACTAAGCAGTTTTAGAAAAAACGGCTTTTTAATTTTACTGCATTTTCCGCGCTGTAGCCGCTGATACCTCTCGTTGGACGCCTAAAAGCGCAAGAAGGCAGAATAGAGAAAACGGACACACACACACACACACACACACACACACACACACACACACACACACACACACACACACACACACACACACACACACACACACACACACACACACACACACAGGACAACTACTGTAACCCTCTCGCGCATGCATGCCGAGGGTTAAAAATAGCCGCCTGCATGGTTGAGAATCCCAAAATTGTCTGAGAAACCTGAAATTTTATTACCTTTTCATGACACCCTGTGTCTTTAGGCATCTGTGAGCAGTTTAGTGTTTTGTAATGTCTTGGTCGGGGCTCCCATGCCTTAATATACCTGTGTTTGTAAGAGTGGGAATGATGCCATCCAATCAAATCACAGAGTTTTGAATTCTGTGCTCTGATTGGCTCACATGGTCAACACATCTTGTAACCAGAAGTTGCAACAACTTAATTGGAAAAACACATTTCAGTATTTCATTCTGCTGGTTGCTGTAACATCACTTTCAACATGACTTTTTGTACCAAATACAATAGCAATTTACTGTGGTATTTGGGATTACTATTTAGGCAATTGCAAGTGCTATTACAAAAATTCAACAGTAAACTGTTATTACATGCTAATAGTATAAACTACATTTGCTGTGATATTCCACAAAACAGCTGAAATATTATGTGGCACATGTGTTCACGCTCGACTGTGGTGAGTACTGAATAAGGGCATTGCGGGTTAAAATATACACAGCGGCGCATGCCTGCTTCTCGGTACACATAGTGGGATTCAGAGATGTTTATACCACCGTTATACACCAGGAAAATACAAAAATTGAGACAATATTTGCTGTAAGAGTCATAAGTGGTCCTAAGTTCAGAAACAAGGCTAAGTACACGCATGTGTACGTTGGAGAATTGGCTGTCTCTTGGATCTGACAATGGGGAGGTTGAAGTAGCCACAGCTGCCAAACGCTGTGTTGAATTGTAGCAAAAATTCAAGCAGTAAATTGGTGACTATATATCAAGTATAAATATGAAAAACATAATACATACATGCTGTATAAGATTTGAGCTATTGTCAGATGCAGACAGGCACACAACAAGTGGTGGCAAGAGTGAAAGTGAAGGTCGGGGTTGGTTTGCTTGCCTCTGTGCTTATAGTAACCATTTGACATCACTTGTTGTGATGAGGTAAAACTTTGCAGGTTGGCTTGTGAGAAACATGTAAATAAAGTCCCCACAAAAATTAACAAACACAACTGATATGTCAGAATTACACAATGTGCAGAGAAGATACCACACTCACTCAGGCATTGTATGAGAGGAGAGGGTCTAGTGACATTAAGCTGGTTCTATGCATTCCATTGATGTTATGTGAGTCAGAGACTCAACAGGAAATTACACACAGGTGGAAACTGAGCCTGGAAGGTTGTAAGAGCAGTGGACTCTTGATGATCCCAAGAAGTGAACTTGCAGAGATACCTTACTTGAATACTCTAACGTCTTCACGGTGGCTTCCTTCACCTGTGTCCCAAAGTCTTATAAACTAATGCCTTGTAATGCGTGGAACGATCTGACGTTATTGACGGAATTACTGTTCTTTCTTAAAGCCAAGAAGGACTGCTATCGCCTCCCAAGTGAGTGGAGAAGAACATTTAGTCTCATTAGACTGGCTGACATGCTTGGCATCGATGGCTTTTTGGAAGCAGTCGTTCGAGAAACCTTGATCCCCATTCAACTGTTGGACAATTCTAACAGTGTGAGGGATGTCCGCTCTCGATTACGGACAGCATATAGGCTGTCTGAACACCTATCAAACACTCAAGATGCATACATATTCAGCAACAAGACCAGGTTTCTGTGTTGTGGGGCTGATTCATACCACCTCTGTAGCAGTTGCAAATGAAATTCCACTTCCAAAGTCCATTCTACAGCAGCAAAGACAAAGTAGACATTCACCAGCAAGTTCCCCCACAAATTAGGTAAGTAGGACCCAAATGGAAGCGAACTGTCACCGTCCAAAAACTATCCTCATTGTTTCAGGAAGCCACCAACACCGTACGGACAGCTGAAATCTCACTAAATCTTGAAGGCTTTCAGTAAGCTGCTGATGAGAAAAGGAAAGAGACACAATGCAGTTGAAATGAACAGCACTGAAGTGCAGAACCCTCAGCGCAAGCTACATGAGCAGGCCAAAATAAAAGCAGCTCGGCCATATTTACGAAATTGCGCCCATAATAGCATGTGCCAAATTCAGGGTTTAATACTGAGGGGAGGGGAACCCCAGGATATCCCGCCTGACTTATTCCCTCCCCCTCCTAAAATTTGGTAGCTATGTAAGAAGGTAAACTGCATGAAATTAAAATATAGTGACACTATTTAAAGAGGTATACACATGTTTATCTCTTTGTAATTGTACAGTTGTACATGTATTTATGCCCCCATCACGCTCTGAGCTGTCTCATCCAATCTGATTCCCCCCCCCCCCCCCCCCCGGCAAAAAATACTGTATAAAACCCTGCATAGAATCAGGTGTTATCTTGGGGCCAAGGTATACAATGATTTTACATGTTTGTACAATGCACCTGCAACTGCGCTCCTGTTCATTATAGTACAAGCAAAACATATAGTACAAGCGTAACGTATAATATGCAAAGCCGTATATCATACACAAGTACAAAGTGCATAATTATAAACTTCCAGAATAGAGATAGTCACATTTACATGTAGTCAGCATGGAATGATCACCTCACTTGGTTCATGGCAGGTGTAAGGTGTATCTAAGATGATTAAATTCATGGTTAAATTCTTGGCTTATATATAAGGGGGTAGTGTACATTAGTGTGCATGGTCTGCTGAAGTTGTTCGTGGTGTAATGGTGTTAGGACTAAGACCCTTGAAGACACCCACTACTGTGTGAAGGTTTGGGAACAACGGGGCAATTATGCCAGACAAACAGGCAGAGATATTCCTCCAATCCAGACAATGCAGCAAACCAAACTGCAGCAATGCCTGACTTCTTTCGTCCTTGAGGTTCGCAAAAAGAATGGAGAAGAGTACTCCCCTGACACCCTTCACGATCTATGCTGTGGAATCATGTGTTTACTGCGTTCCAATGGCTGGCCATCCATTGATCTATTCACCGACACAGAATTTACTGACTTTCGTGCTGTACTGGATAGTGAAATGAAGCGCCTTCAAGCACAGGGTATAGGGACCAAGAAAAAACAGGCTGAGCCTCTCACTGAGAAACAAGAGGAGATTCTGTGGGAGAAAGGGCTACTCGGAGACGCAACTCCTCAGAACCTCCTTGACACAATTGTCTTCATGAACGGGTTGTACTTTGCCTTGCGAAGTGGTAGCGAGCATCCATATCTTCAGTACACTGAAGATACCTCCAAATTGAAGTTTGACTGTTAAGGTTAGTTGTAAACTGAACTTGGGCTGTCACTACGGAGGTGACTTCCAGTCAACTGGATTATTTCAACAAGGGATAGCCTGAGTATCCATCAAGCCTGGCCAAACGTGATAGGATGCAGGCTTTACACTTATAATCCAGCTAGGTATGGTCTTCAGTGATTCATTAACGCTGGAAATGGCTGTAAGGTCGCGCTACTCTGCGTGCAACTAGCAGTGCGTGACAAGTGTCAGTGCGTGACAAGTGTTGGTGCGTGTCCATGCGTTTACGTTTGTGCTATTGCAATATCATGAACACGCTGACACGTGTAGGGGCCTACGCTGCTCGCACATGCAAACGCAAAATAACGTACGCTTATGGGCGCAATTTCACACAGACGCGCAGTCGGTACGTATGCAATAGAGCACGCATGCATGAGAAATTGCACGCAGTAATTTTTACACAGGATACTTCCTGACTGGATATGTGGAGTGTACAAAATTCGTTAACATAGCCAGTCATTTCTGTTGTTCATCTTCATTTTATAGGCACCACAGGCTCTGAGGTCCTGCTTCAACTGTTTCTGAGGTACCACCTCCTACTGCTCGATATATGTACTTATGTTAGCATTGTGAATACAAAGGTAGAAACTCATTTTTTTTCCAGCTGTGACAAGCTCAAGGGTGATATTCAGAGGATGGTAGCAGAGCTGAGGGAGGCTGTGAGTAACTGCTCAGGCGCATTAAGGACTGAGTCCAGCTGTTTTGTGCAAACTGTCTATATTAACCCTGGGTCTGGCGTTATGATACTATAAACAGGAAGCCGGTTATGTTATAGATAAATCACCCCCTAGGAGTGTTTACCAGTAATACATGGAACTGTCGAGTATATTACTAGGTAAACACTGTTTACGCAAAACCATTCTGCAATTTTACTGGTTGAACGCCGGCATAATTAAATTATCCCAGAGTTTGACTGGCTATAGCTGTGGCAGGGAAGAAGAAAGCGCTCGTGTTTTCTCCTACATTGGCAACCTTTGGTGTCGATAAGGTGCCAGAGAGACGTAAGTATGGGATGAGTGACCCGAGCGGTTTAGAGAGTGAGAAAGAGAAGGATTGCGATTTTCAACCTACAAAGAAGTGGCGCATGAAGCGGTCTGCTTCTAAAGGAAAGCAGAGCACTTCGCTGAAGCACTACTGTTGGAAGACAATTTCGAAGGGGTATGCTCCAAAAATACCGAGAACACAAAAGTGGGCAGTTTCAACTTTTAAACAATGGATTGTGTCATGCAAACAGCATAGTGCTGTCGATGGTCTGAAGCCAGTGGACAAGGAGTGTACTAAACTTTGCTGTCGGGTTCTGTGTTTGTTTCTGATGGAAGCCTGGAAAACCAACGGTGAGTCTTTTTAATCACCAAAGACGCTAGTTATGTTTGCTCCATGCAGCCAGCATGTCCAAATTCAGTGCAGTGCCCTTGTCGGGAGACATGCCACCTTTTGTAGTACTGCATGAAGCCAACTCAACCCTCAGCAGGACCATTGGGGCCCATCGCAAGCATCCAGTTCTTTTCATGCTACTTCTGTGGTGCTGTCTGCTGTCTTTGTTTCTCCTAAAACTATAAGTGTTCAACCAGCCATCGATCCAGAACTTTCATTGATGTGTTCATGGACTCAGGTTTAGCTTTTTAGTAATATATGGTTATAAGTATTACCTTTTATGTTTCGCATTTCTGTGTTCTAACTGCTGTGATAACTGTGTTCTTACTACTTTAATTGGTGTGTTCTATATAACTTCCTAATTGCTGTGTTCTAACTTCCTAATCACGCCATGTTCTAACTGACACGTTAGCATCTACACTATATAAACTAGCCTCGTACCCAGGCTCCTCCCCATGCCGAAAAGCGGGGAGAGAGCCTGGACGATCTGATCACGTGCCCCGTGACGTACTATGTGTGGTTTTATGTGTGGTTTTAGTAATCAAATTATTGCCCACGCAGTCCGTAAGTCCGTACTCAGCGTTATAAGCGCTGACACGGCCGTTGTTGTAATATAAACCACAGGGGGTGCCTTTGATTTGTATGGCTGCCATGCTACAAATCTATGTAAACAATGCGGAACAGTGGTACCACCTCCTCCCGCTCCAATCAATCCTATGGTACCACATCTCCCCATTCCAACCAATCTTATGGTACCACCTCCCCATGCTCCGACGGTTCCTGTGGTACCACCTCCCCCTGTTCTCCCCCCACAGCTACCCCCACCCACCAGCAAGGGGAGAAGGGGATGTTACAGGGGGAGGAGGACCAGGAGAGGCAGAGTGTGCCACGGTTGTGGTGCTCATCAGTTTTACAATACTGTGACATTCACTATCACATACATTTTATGCAGATTAGCATAGCCACCGAAGACTTCGCTAGTTTCAACGTCCTTCCTGAACCTGGGTCTGTTGCCACAGTGGATCAAGATGGTAATATTTGAAGAGCAGCAGACTGTTTTGGATATTGAAAAGGAGGGGGTTGTGCTAGACAGTGGATGGACCATCACTCCACATACCCATCCTGTGGGACTTTTTAAAAAGCCCTGCATGGTTTTCCTCCCATATGAATGTCCTACACTCTGGACTCGCAAGGCAACATGTACGTCCAGCTCTTGATCATTCATTCTACTGCGGTAGTGAATACCCCTTGAGACACAAAAACGTCGGACACTGCAAGCTGATAGTCCTCGAATAGAAGGGTTCCTTTGTCTAAGATTTTGACTTATTTGTTGGTAAGTTTCTCTGGCAGTCACTCTTGCAGCAATCTCTCGCTCAAAACAATCAAGTGCCATAATTTTACACTATAAACTGACTATGATACTATATTTAGAAACTAAATTTAGCCGACATGGCCTTTTCCGAGTAAAACGCATTGATGTCATACTAAGTCTAGTGCTTTTACTTAATATTGAGGGGCTACCCTTCACACGTGGATCCAGTTGTGTGTGCTACTGCGAACTTATGCTGCGCGGTTGTGTTCCTTGACGGAACAACCATGCAGCAAACTAGATCTGAAGTGGTATATTTGGTACGTCCACCGGGACCAGAAGGTCAGACAGAGTGACCATTCACTTGTAACCTGGAAGATCTGGATGTAAGTTGACGCCGTGGTATGGAATAATGTTGTAGAAACAGTCTTAAAGCAAGGAGAGTATGTACCTGGTATGTATCCTACCATTTAATATTGATAGCTAACACTTAGTGTCTTAGTCTGCTTGGCAGCAGTATATGCACAACTTTGTTCACTAGTCTAATGGTAGGTTAGCCAATTCATTGCTATATATATTATATTTTTAAGAGATAAACTGGTCTTGATTGGTGTGTTAGGCCAATACTGCATTTGTTTTTGACCTGTGAATGAAATTGAGGAAAAAAGGGGGGTTGGCCCTTGCTTTGTGGTGGGTGCTTGATACATACTCTGTGGTTTGATACCCTCCCACTGTATGTACCCTCATTCATAGTTCTGTTACTATTATGCAGTGTTTTCTGCCCCTAGGTGGAGAATATTGGCCAGCTTTTTAAGCTTCATCCCCCGACCATATACTTGGTTGAGGAAATCAACAATACCCCCGTATGGCCTTCAAAAAGTTCTGGGAAATTTAGAGCTGGCCAACTTGTACCTACTTATACATATGAGGTACATGGTGAGAATGTTAAGGAATGTGACCTACAGAGCAAACAAAGTGATTTTCAACCTACTACAATAACTTATACCGGACCCACTATTCCTCATGCACCTCGTTCCACTAAGAAGGTGTCTCCCCCAAGACACTAGTCGAGCAAGCAGCAATAGAGTTAGCGCCAAAGTTGATTACAACATTGTAACCAATGTCCCCCTATTGCTCAAACCTTCCCAGTGCAATGTAAAAGGTGTAACACAGCTCGTCACCAATGAGGTAGGATTTCAAGTGGTATTACTTGACAGCAAATGTTACCCGATTTTAGATGGTGAGGCTAGTGGGAAAGTGGCATTTTGGAAGATCACAAGAAAAATTCTTGCTGCCTCGAAATCTCTTTATGAACAACTTGTGGGGGAGACTGCAGATCTAATGAAAGCAGCAAGAGATGCAGAATCGGTAAAAACTACTGACTTGCAAGATGATGACAAAGAAGTACAAGAAATACAAACACCACCACTTAAAAAGAAAAAATTATATCATTGCAATGATGCAATTACAGCTACTATACTGGAAAAGGTGTCATCAATTGAGTCCAAACTGGTCTTTCTCAATGACTTAGAACAGGGATTCCACTGCATTATTTGAGTGTTGTGAATGGCTTTTGTTGACCAGGGTGAATTTGAAGCTATGAAGACGCTGAGTGGTCATAGAGCTCCGTGCTGTGATAAGCACCAGTTTCGTGTTGATATTACAGTGAGTACTCAAACCGTTTGAGATATCATTGGTGAACTAGTGGTCTAATGAATAAGAAAAATGCTACCACACACTTCCGCATTTAGCTGTCTTCCACAAGGCTTCTGGGTAACGAGTCTTGTTGATCATAAAGGTACTCAAAGAGGAAGACTGGGCGCTTAAATAAGCTTTTAGCGTATTTTTGGTGAAGTTATATGTCTTTCGCTTAAGTATTGCATATATTGCATGTCGGCGCCATCCCTACATCAACTCTCTGATGATCTCATATTGGTAAAAAGGGAATACATACCAACAAAACTGTAGCTTAGTTTCAATTCATCCTTAGCTCTTTCTGTTCTGGTTCCGTATTGCCAAACAATACAGAGTTGTTTACCATGGACTTAGACAGGCACTACCTAAAGGCCGTCTACAATCACTGGACTGGACTGGCACTAATGGTGTGCTTTAATTTAAACATATTTCACACATGCGCACATTACACATGCCACATTTTAGACTGCCATGTTACTGTTTGGCTGCTCTTGTGCCATTGGTGAATCTTCTTGCATCACGAGCTTCGCAAACAGGAGCTTTAACCGGGCACGTCGCCATCGTCTGCCCATGTTCCCTGGAGAATCATCTTGCCTCACAACCTCCCGAAATGTACGTAGAACATGGATACCATAGGGCGAAGCAGAAGCAACCCTATTTACATATCCAATAACTCTCCTGAGTCTTCTCCCGTGAAGGGTGGCAACTAACGCTGCTAGTTGCAGGTATGTGTCATTTATCCGGTAACATGATCGTTATGTTGTTGGAAACATATACAGAGGAAAGAAAAAGCTCTTCTTTTGTGTTGCTTGAATCTTTATGCTGTATGACTCTGACAGTGCTTCGAAATGGTTAGTGTTTACAATGACTCCTTTTCTTACAGGAAAGGTACTTCGCTGCTCAAGAGGACCAGTTTTGGTTTTACTGCATAACTCTTTACCAACCGTAGCAAATTATGACCACACAGGAATTCTGGAAGCGGCCTAGATGACGCGTTATATCTCCAGTAGCAAACCAGCTACAGAATTCTGGTCAAAAACAGTGGAGAGCCTTCGGCTTTGCCTAGCTTCGTTGTAGTTTTGAAGCTTACCACTAAAGGACAATATTGGACATAAACCTGAAATTTTCATACTGGAAGTTCTGTTTCCTTTGAAATCTGTAGCGAAGTTAGAGCTTCATTTAGCTATATATTGCTTTTTATCGCATCTTCTAGCTTGTATACTTCTCGAGATCGCTTGCAACAAACACGGCCCAATCGATTGCGGTAGCATGACACACTACGCTACATTCAACTTCCGCTTCATCAAAGAACTAGTTTCAATTAAAATGCCTCATCCTCATACGTTACCAGATAATGTACCTAGGTGACTTTAAAGCTTCAAGTCTACAATTAGTTCACTGTAAGTGTATACCTGCATCTACGTATGGCTATAGGTAGCTTATCTCATCAGGCACACTGGGCGCACTTCAAGTCTGGCAGATAGTTTATGTAGGCTATGGGCTAACCATAGCAAAGTGGCATATGTTGTATGCCTTGCACTAATCTTGCAGTTGTTCAGCTCGTGCTATTCACATGTAAACTAATACTAAAATGACAGTTGGTTTTTTGTTGTCCGCTTCTTAAAAATTTCCTACGAGACCATTTGTCATAAGAATTTGTCATAAAAGCAGTGGTGTTATGCAGCCTAGCTCAACAGCAAGTTATCAGATCGAGTTACCAAAGTAATCAACACACAGTCTTAATTATCACTGTTCTTGGTGACTGTCCATTTCTCCATCTTCATAATAATAAAACAAGGATTTTGCATTCATGCCAACAATGTTCTTTTTCCTGTCAAACCTGTAGATGAGCTACAACAGCATGACTGCATGTTGATGTAGTTCAATTTATGTAGTTAGAGAGTAGCTTTCATGTATCTCTCTTCTTGAATTGGAATGCCCTGTGTTTAACTTAAACATGGTTTGAGCTAGTCTTTTGACCACCATGTGCGCATCTCCCGGCGAGGTTGAACATATAACCACTCCAAAAGTTGGAACACAAGGAACATACCAAGAAGTAATACTTGGGTAGAAGACATACCACGTGGCAAGCTCAGTAGTCAGTAGGTGCGAAGATCGTGAATGATGTTGTTGATGGAAGAGAAAAAGCTAATCGCCTATGCTATGGAGTGCATCTAAAGTGTGCTTTAAGAAATATCCTTGAGGCTAGTAACACCTTTGTCCAAGGGCATCAAGCTCGACCTGAGTCGCATTATTGGTGCATTGCTCAAATATGTAGAAGCTGTATTAGCAGGTTCTACCAAGTCTTGGACTACAGAGAAAGAATGTGGGACTAGATCAATTGACTCATGCCGACGAGATCGCGGTGAGGGAGATAAACAATCACCCCATCATATGCATGGACCTAGCCAACCAAAGTTTCTAGCTGGTAAAGTATCCTTTTATTGGTAAATTCCTTAATTTTTCAGCATCTCACTTCCGACCAAACTAATGTGGAGTCATAGGGGATAAACAATCAGTTGTGTCACTCTGTGTTGTATGTTACTAATGTGGAGTGGTAGGGGATAAACAATCAAATATGGTCTGGTAGACGAATTCATCACATACAAAACATGTCCTTGACATGCGTATTTATGACAGTCTGGCGATGACCCTATCCTGTCTTCGGAGCAGGACTCGGCTGCCTGAAGACGAGAGGAGATGAGCATTCAGTGTACGTCAGATCAACCATTTTGACATTCCGCCACAGAAGTACATTGCTAAAAGTACAATCAGACTGTGTTAACTGTTGTACAAACATAACTGAGGTTGACCCAGTGGAGATAGATGTTTACTGTCTGTGGAGTTCTTTTCTCTCACTTCACATGTGGTCTAGCAGATACTAATATGTGCAACACTTCTAAGACCGGGGTTTTTTTTTGCTCAGAGTTCTGTCTTCACGGTAAAGGTTCTTGGATGTATGTAAATTTCATTCCCAGACCCCCAGACTCCTTCCCCAGCTGACCATTTCGTCAATTGCAGTACGGAAAGTAGTTCACAGGGGGAAGGCCTGGGAACGAGACTAGGGTATAGTGTGTGATGTACTATAGCATGCGGTGATGTACTATAGTATGCAGTGATGTACTATAGTATGCAGTGATGTACTATAGTATGCAGTGATGTACTATAGTATGCTGTGATGTACTATAGCATGCAGTGATGTACTATAGTATGCAGTGATGTACTATAGCATGCTGTGATGTACTATAGTATGCTGTGATGTACTGTAGCATGCTGTGATGGTACTATCATGCTGTGATGTACTGTAGTATGCTGTGATGTACTGTAGCATGCTGTGATGTACTGTAGTATGCTGTGATGTACTGTAGCATGCTGTGATGTACTGTAGTATGCAGTGATGTACTGTAGCATGCTGTGATGTACTGTAGTAAATGATGTAAACCCGAATTTTGATTTGACCAAACCAAATTTCTCATGACTATATAGCATAAAGGATTGCTTGGAGGCACAATGCCCATATAACAAGCTCCCCTTGAGTCATGTGACTTACGCCATCTTTGCTTGCTACACAGTACTGTGGAGTTAACCAGTGAAAAATTGAAAAATGTTGTTGGTCGGTAGATTGCCACGCGTTTACAGGATCAGACTTTCCCAAAAACATTTGTCAGTAGAGAGATGGTGGAACCAACTGGCAATTAATCCTCAATTCAAACTATTATGTGAGCGGTGTGCCCTCTGAGAAGGGGAGAGGGTGAGGGTCAGGAATGCCAAGGGACCGATACAACACCTCCACTTGATGAGCCAGTCCCAGGCCCGCCAGGTCAGATATGAGATTTCCCAGACCAGCTGCTGCCATTGTGGAGATACCAAGTGACACTCCAATAGTCCAGTCAATGTATTCTCCCTACACGGGCAGTGCATGTGTGTGTGTGTGGGGGGGAACATGAACAGCAGTGCATGTGTACATGTGCATGTGCATGCATGCACATGAAAGGCAATTTCCTTGCTTTAAACTAACGTGAGATCTGAGACACACGCACTTTAGTAGTTTTTGGCAAGCTTTGCGTCTGAGGTTTTGTCTCACAGCTTTGAAGAAATTTGCAAGACAAACTTGGAAGGATTTGAAGTTACATCTGATCAAACTTAAGTCCTCACACACACACATTTGGTTTCCATGGAAACTTATGGCAGCAATCATGACAAAGTTGTCCAGGAACCCAAAACCAATGAATGGCAAAGCTGATTGGTAGCACACTGTGTGCGTGTGAGGGGTGGAGAGGTGGAGGTGGAGAGGTGGAGGGTGAACTTGGAAACTTGATTAGCAGATTGATAGCTGAATTTGGAACATGATACGAATGGACTGTAACCCACCAGTTATGAAGAGGTAGGCAAACTGAACTGTTCTTGAGGACAACTTACATAGTCTGAGTTACTGTTCTTGAGGACAACTTACATAGTCCAGGAGGGAGCTTCTGCATCTGCAGGACACCCACACACGTGCGTCATCACCAGATGTTTAGAGGGACGCGCAACGAGGAGGCAGAGGCATGCAGTGGTGTGCAAGCTCCTCCCTCCTCCTCTAGACTGAGACAGAGCGCGGTGATAGCTGTGAGACTGACTGTTCAAAGGCGTGTGTACCACTTGGTCTCTTCTCCCCCAAAGAGACGGACAAGAAAATAGCAATGAGTGATCACGAGTAGGTAGATGCGTTGGGTAGACGTGTCTGTGTCATGTCTATGTTCTGCTCTGCCCTTTCTCTACATACACGAGTCTTGCTGGAGACTGAATACAGGCGCACAGCACTCCACACAGCCGTACTCTCCCATTGAGCAGCAACCTTGAGCTACCACAAACAGCTATTGCACACGCTCCACTCATGAGGGGAAAATCCACACGATTGTGGACGTTGTACAAAGTTCTATAGCAGGACTCTAGATACAGTATTTCTGCTCTTCCGCTATGTTCGTGTGCCATTTTTGGCACAATTTCGATGGCCCATTTCAATATAAATAGCACACACAGCACTCTGCCTGGGTTGGGTAACATGCACTGAAGTAAAACATGGAGGTGCTCTGCATGCAGAAGGGAACTGGGAACAAGGCTACAAGCCATCTGATTGGCTGATTGAAGCTAATCTGATTGGTTAGTTTGAAGCAGCTGGGCGGGAAATGGGGGGTACTAGCTGGAGCACAATCCTTGTTCTTTCTTTCGGGTTATTCTGGCGTTTTTGGTGACTATTGCGATCTTTCCTTGCGGACTACCTCCCTTGTGGACATTTTCTCTGCTTCTCTGCATCACTGGTTCTGTGGTTTCTCACTATGGCAGGAAGGAGAGTTCAACCAGTTCGTGCGTGCCGTCGGCAGCAACCGCAGCGACAACAGCAGCAGCGGCCTCCCTGCGCCGTAAGTTTGTTACGATAGCTTTAGTTAACAGTCTACACTGCTCTACTCTACTAGCTAGTACATGTACAGATTGCCGTGTGTGGTCATGCGAGGCTGGCTGTACGGTGAATTTGAATTTCCCGCGGTTTTGCTAGTGTGTAGGCCAAGAGTGGGCATGGGAGGGCTGGGGTGCCTATAGGAAGAGGGAGGGGACATTTTCTAGAGATTTTGATGCAAAAAATAACTACATATATTTGCTAGTACATGATTGTGGATTACCAAATGTTTCCTGTGATCTGTGTGGTGGGTGAGGGGTGAGGGGGGGACAAGCTTGTGTGCACAAAATTTCAAAATTCGAAAGTTGGTCAATGGAAGCTTGCAAATAGACAGAGCATGATAACTTAATAATTGGCTCAGGAATTCAATTAGTGGGCTGACAAGTCATGTAATACCATGGGAGGTAAGAGGGGTGGGGGAGCTTGGAAAGATTGCATTCAGTGGATTCATGTAATTAGGAACGGTTTAATCATACTACTGTTGCACTATTGTAATAGGATAAAATTTCAGTGCAGTGGTCTTGCTGTCAAGTTGATTTAACACTGAAACTAATTTTTATCTCTGCAGATGTCAATGAACGACATGAAAGAACATCTGAGGAGTAACGCTGACCCCCATGGCAATCTGTGGTGCCATTGTGAGGGCTGCATAGGAACCTACACACCCTATCGGATCAACACCTGGGGGCTCCGAAACACCGAGACCAACAGGGAGAATGAAAAGGAGATGGTGCAGCAACAGGTCAATAACATCCTGCGTCACCTCCAGAAAGCTCACGGTATGTCCGTGTTGACTGCATGTAGTGATGCACTGATTTGGCATTCTTTTTACCTAGGGACAATGGACCTGCATATTGGTTTGGTTTCACAGCTTTAGTAGTCCTAAAAGGAGCAGCAAGCAGCCAGGATATAGAATGCTTGAGGCCTGAGGATTTTATGATGTTGCTGTCTTGCATTCCACAGGCATTCCGAAAGAGGAAGCGACCGAGGACGTGCTCCCCAAGGGCACCCCCCCCCATTTCCAGGTAGGGACTACATGTCTTGTTCTGGACTTGTTTCACTTAGTATGTGAGCTCAGGATTGTCCCATGTGAATCTGCTAAAGGAGTGTACAAATCTAGGCTTTGCACCCTGGCTTCTTTGTCCATTAGGTTAGAGTTGAACTAAATAAAGCTACCAGTATACATGTATGGATTGTTTATGACTTTGGCTCTCACCTTCTTCCTCTCTACAGAGTTGGGGGAGCTCCTCACACTCCGTCAGAAAGTAGAAAGTTTAGAGAGGGACGTTAAAGGGCTAGAGGCGATTGTCCTCAACCTGGACACCAAACGGAGGAGGCTAAACAAGCGATATGGGAGGCTACTCAGCCTAGACAAACCGGTTGAGGCCCTCTACGACGACGCTGCCAACGGGCGACCATTTGTCTCCCCTGATGGACCAGATGAGGACGAACTTGTGAGTACGTGTATATTAGACCTTTCTAGGTTGTTGTTGGACATTTTTACATAGACCCACCAATTCACCAGCTGCCTGTACACACATGCACACACAGCCAGGAATGTCAGACCTGAGGGAGGTCCTCCATGATAGGGAGAACTGGGTCGGGGATCAGGCTAGTCGCCTGCAGCCTGCAGAGGAGATGGGAGAAGAGGAGGAAAAAGTAAGCTAGGCTTGTGTATTTACCCTCATTTCCAGGCTATCCTCATGCAAACAGTTACTATGTGTTTGAGGCAGGGGCCGGGAACAATAAGACTGTGTGCTTTATGTGCCTGAGAATGAAGTGTGTTGTAGGTTTTGTTATGTTTCACAATATATCATGTCACAGCCTGCAGTGTTCATGCTTGAGTGTGTTCAAAGTTCCCATTATAGCATTCTTTATAATTCATGTTTGCTGCAACTTCTTCCACTCCCAGGATGACGACTCTGATGTAGAGATGACCGGGGTTGAATACTATCCCCCTCCCCCTGCCTCCCTTGATGAGCTAGAGGAGGAGGAGCAGGATCAGGGCTCCACTGGTAACCGTTTTCATCATTTTCTTTCCACCTTTCTACCCAGTCAACACCACAGCACCAGCTCCTCCAGCTCCTCCTCTACCTCCTGCCACCACCCTTGATGAGCTCGAGGAGGAGGAGCAGGACCAGGGCTCCACCGCTCTTGTGGGGGGAGAGCAGGAGAAGGAGGAAGAAGAACTTGTGTAGTAAATTTTATGTGCTTGAGATAGACACTGCATGTGTGTAAGCATCACTTACGTAATAATAAAATTCAACAGTTTAGTGTGGGAAGAACAGAAGACATTTTCAGTTTATGCAACTTATTGCCATGGTAACCGTTTTCATCATTTTCTTTCCACCTTTCTACCCAGTCAACACCTCCTAACACCACAGCACCAGCTCCTCCAGCTCCTCCTCCTCTGACCACTTACACTCCCGTCCCTATGGAGCTGACATGTCTACCTCTTGCTACACTTCAACCCAGCCAGCATAGCGGTCCCATGACGGAAGAAGTGTGACTGTTATGGCAAGGACTTTTTCACCTGCTTTGATTGTTGTGTGAGAAAGTACATCCAGAAAATACGCTACACATTGTGTGTTATGTATATTAGAATGTGTAGAGATTGTCTCCCCTTCTACAGTTGGAAATCACATGGAGGTGGAGACAGAGAGCATCTGTCCAATGGTCTGTTGTTCGTCCAAAACTTGTTAGCTGTGCTTTTTATCTGTAAGAATCATCACCTCTAAGGGTGGACTTGGGACCAATGAAATCTGATTAGGCTTCAATTTACAGGTGTATTACTTAGGTAGTGGTACATGTAATTATAGGTTTGCTTGTAACTTAGTGTTTGAGACTTAATAAACATATGTCGTTATGTAGTTGTGCCAGACTTTCAAATTCCAGGGTTACTCTTTGTTTGTTGACAGATTTTACACGGGAGTAGCTTTGTTTGAGAATCTGGCAAAGATAGGCATTGCTGCTACTGGGACACTAAGAATAGGGCAGTGTTATAACCATCAAGTATACCTTGGGTCTAGGTGGGTTATATGACTAGCAACTGACTAGATTACAAAATGACTTCAGCTATGGTCTAAATGGAAGTAGAAACCACTGTTTGTGTGGGAGTCCTCGTATTATGACACATATACACTTTCATTTACAGCAGCTCTAGCAATACATACCTTATAATACTTCTCCTGGAAACATGCACATCTCCCATGTTTGCGTTATACTATATACCTGACTTTGGCTGTTGCCGTCCGAAGTTCATCTTTCATGGTAAGCTAGTTCTCTGAACACGTTGTCAGTTGAGCTTCCGGGAGGGGGGGGGGGGGGGGGGGGGGGCGTAGTTTCTATGAATAATGTTACTGTAGCAAAATGGCGTTCAGCACTAAGTATTAACATCGGAGTGCTTGAGAATCACTGAAGAATAGTTCGAGTTCTACGATAACGATAAGTAGTGAGTGCAATACCCGGTGATTTATGTTGTTTTTTCGCGTTTGAATCGTTGTAATAGCTTCAGCCGTTATTGTGCTTGCCTGGCTGACAGTTATACTGACAGAAAAAAGAAAGAAGAAAGAAAGAAAGAAAGAAGAAAGTCAGAAGATAGACGATTTGCCCGTTTTAGCGACTTGCCGGTCTGGTACTTCAGCGATGCCCTCCAGCAAAGTTAACGGTCCCGTTGCTCATGGAAGCACTCGGTAATGCCTGATATGGCTCATAGAGGCCTTTGATATGGCCGCCATTTTTTTCGGGGTCATCCCTACATATGGCGTACCACCGTACGCCATGAGTGCATTCAGAGGGTTAAGCTAGTGGTGTCTGACTCCGACCAAAAGTGAATTTCCAGAAAGTTACGGTAGCATTGTATAGAAACACGCACAAGTCCAGCTTGAATCGCCCATGGTTGGAGAGAGCTGTCTGTTGGAAAAGGCAGGAAGTATGCGGCATGCTAATTACACGTTGGGATGAAGCCTCCCAGGAACTTCCTGTTCTTAACTTAAAAAATTCAATTATTTGGGCAAGGTTGGGTGGCGTATGAGCAAGCAGCTTTTGTCAGCATTGTGCAATGGGCATTCCTTGTCCTATTAGTGCGTACCTAAAGGCGGCTATTAGTTGAGAACAGATGCATTTCCACAAATAATAAGGACAAATGTATACTTTGCTTTGTATCTTTGTGGCACCTTTACTGATATAGATGTTTTGCAACTGAAAGTGAAGCTCACAAATGAGGCTGAGACAGAAGTACTTGTATTTGGCAAATCACAGGTGAAGGTCTGTTGTGCTGAAATCCGCTCTATTGAGAGAGGCAAGTGGCAGCTGGTGGTGTTGTTGACTCAGACGAGGTAATACAAAGCAACTGCAAGCACATCAGCATTTTTTTGTGTAATGTCATGGTAAGGTTCAATCTTTTTAGTTGCATGTACTGCAGTTAATACCACAACAAGTGCTTGTAGCTCACATTATATTCACATGTAGATTTTTATGGCTATGGAGATACAATCAATTCTCACAGCTTTGAATGTAAAAAATGAGTGCCAGGTGTGGACCCTTGCCATCTACAATTTCACCCTTTTACCAGATGTGATACAGCAGCCATGCAAGGAGGCAGGGCTCATTTCAGGTCATCGCTTTTCTTGCATCAGAGATGACAAGACTATTATGTCGTCTTCTCTTTTCAAAAGATGATTTGATGGAACACGGTCCACACACAAACATAGATTGGCTAATTCAGTTGTATCATCTGAAGGAGCTAGAAATCATAAGAAAGACCTAGAGGAAATCTGCCATTCAATTTATAAGTGCGGAACTCCTCACACCCATCACAACACCTTGTATTAAAGGTCTGTTTGCTAAATGTTCTTACATGAATCGGTAGTGTGTATCACCCAGTGATCACTAGGCAGGCTTTTGGTCACAGCTGACTGCACAACCACCACCCCACCCCCCCCATGGATTGGGTCCTGAGCAATTGTGTGTTTGATTGATAATTATGTGGCTGGGAACAGTGTGTGCAGCCCAGTATTGTGAGGATTTTCAAAACCCTGTAGATGTATATAATGCTAATTAACTCCATTTCTATTGGGCAAACCTGAGCAAGCCCCACACTTGTCTATGCCAGTTTGTTTGGCAATGATCATATCATGCTTTTTTATCACTCTTGTCTCACTCATTCAATTTTTCTGTACTGTTCATGTAATTAGAAGTGAGTTAATAAAGTGACTAATCTCCTGATTCTTGGTATCTAGAGCTGGCTCATTCATAAATTGGTCCTTTGAGCCGGATGGAGGAGAACAGAACCAGAAGCCTATTACTAATCAGTCTCTAGAAGTCGATTGAACTCTCACTTCTCCGATGGCACCCAACCTCCGAAAGAGAAGAGAAGTTGTGCGTAGGTCTATCACCCGACTTGGCGATCATGTCTCCGAACTGGAAGACTAACCTCGTCCTTGAATAGTTCCCGCACGGTACACAGGCACACTCGTTGCTGGCAATGAGGACAACTTGGATGATTTGTCTAGCCGGTCTGTACTCACGCACTGTACTGCACTGCACATACAGGGGAGGGATTTTCAGAGTTCTTAACTTTCTGCACAAGTGCAAACCGTAGACCGGAAATGCGTTTCTGAAGCCACAAAATATCGATATGAAAGCACGGGAAAGTCGCTTTCAAGAACAGTCTGACAGTGCGCAAGCTATGGCTCCTAGTCAAGATAGTGCTTACTGGGACCATCACTACCCACAGCCACCTTACGGTTTGCCTTATTGGTCAGTGAAAATAACCAAGCTGCATGTTTAGTCAGCAAGTTGCAATCCTTTAACGCTTAAGTCATACAAAAAGTGCTAACAAGTTTGCAAGTTTGCAATGCTCGGGTATATAAAGCTGAACACACTTCAGTCTTTATCTAAAGAACTCACTGACAGTCAAGTTTCTGAATTGTACTTTCCAAGCTATGGCTCGCAAACGACTGGTTGAAGAAATTGAGAGTTTCGAAGTGGAGAGTCTCGATGCAGTGGACAAGCCAGTATCGAGCGCCAACATCCATAGAATGATCATGTCACTTTCGCCTGTAAAAAAAGGACGAATGCACAACTACACGGTGGGATTTAATGTGAAACAGTGAATGGCTATGAATGATTTCTTGAAAAGAAAAGAGGCAGTAGAACTCAAAGATTGCCAAATACAACAAGCCAGAATAGGCCACAATATGGAAGTGCTCCTGAAGAATGCTACGGAAAAAAATGGATCGCCCAAAAAGATATCTGTTTCTAGCCTGGAATTTGAGGACAGCATTCCTGCTACAGTCTCTCTTCAAGAGTTAGAAGGGAAGAGTGTCTTTGAAAGGGTTAGTGTCAACATAAAAGTGACCAGAAAGATGGAGTCTGTGGCACGGTGAAAGTCACTCTCTGGGAAGACATCTTAGAGCAACAAGCCAGTTACTGTCTTCAAAACTTCGTTGTCAGTGAGTTCGGCTCCAGCAAGTTACTTGGGGATGGCGATGCAAGGATCACGAGTGATTCCCATTGGTGATGTTGGAGAGGTGAGGCAAGCAGATGAAGTGGATGCAGTGAAATATTGAATGCAGCAATAATTGGTGTCAGTCACCTTGGCACTCACAAGATCTGTCTGAGATGCAATGCGAGAGTAGAGCTGTCCACCTCAACACTGGGAAGATGCACGAAGTCGGAGTGTGCGATGTTGCAACGGTACGATATTTGTGCAGATCAACTATCTGCAATAGGCGGAGAATGTGAAACAAAAACTCCAAGAAAACAAACACGTTACTTAAAAACAGTTGAAGTGTACAATCCAATTCATAACATATGGACCGACGCTGCCGAGATGAAAGAGGCCAGATCATTTGCTGCGGTCACCATTTTGGAAGGGAAGGCTATGACAGAGTATAGCTACCACCAGGCGATGCTTTCAGCGAAAATCTGACAGGACCCTGAAGGTTGTGTTTTAAAGCTAGATAGAAGACTCAGTACACTATCACACTGAGAACGTACAAGGGGGACAGTACAATAAAAAGGAACAACCATCTCAGAAGAGAAAATTATATGATTTTACTAATCAATACCTACAAAATGATTCCTACACTGCCCTCTTGTTCATAATCATTGATACTTTAGTGTTGTCTGATGATTCAAAGTAGTCAGTACTATTCTTCATGGTAACGTAATGTACGGGAGATCTGCTCAAGAAGTTTTGTAGGCTATTGTATCCTAAGTCCTTCCATGTTCATGTTAAACAGTAAACCACAAGTACTAAGCACATGGTTAACTCTTTGAACGCGAATGGCATATTTATACGCCGCGTGAAAACTTCTGCTCAGCGCGAACGGCGTATTTATACGCCACAAGTTACTCACCGTATTATATAGCGAGAGGAGGCCCCTTCCATTTTAGCAACAGCGATGATAATGAAGGGGAGGGAGGGCCCTGGCAGCTTTTATATTAAACCTAAAATAATTGTGCAGCTGCTCCGCCCTTATAACCCACGATAGTAGACACTTACCTTTGACGAACTTTTCGAACAATTACTTTGACGGCACTGGAACAATTTATGTTCAACAAGCAGTTGCACAATGACTGGATTATACACTGTGGATGATGTGCTGGCATATATGGACATTATATGGACATTCCAATGCCTGAAGATGATGATCTGAATGAGGATGACTTTGAGGGATATCTGACAGATGATAAGGAAGATGATGGGGACAATGACAAAGGTGACAGTGGTGGTGATGGCAGTGAAGGTGGGGAAGGTGGTGATGGCAGTGAAGGCGGGGAAGGTGGTGATGGTGGTGATGGTGATGGGAATAATAGTGGTAATGGGAATGATAGTGGTGATGGTGATGACAGCAGTAACAGTTTTCCTGAGTACACTCAGCATCCAGGCTGCACAAGCGACATGACCAACAAAGCTCCGATTGACTATTTCCAACTGTTCTTCACAGACAGCATACTGAAGTCAATCGTTGATCAAATCAACTTGTTCGCTCAGCAGTATATGGAAGGTCATGAGCTGTCACGCCGCTCATGGGTGCAGCAGTGGGTTTGATCTGTACACGACTTGGCAGAACTAAAGCGGTTTCTCACACTTATCATAATGGGGCTGATAAGTTTCCCATCCATTGACGATTGCTGGGTTACATCTTGGTCCTTTGCCACTTTCACGTTCAGCTCCATCATGAGTCGTGATCGGTTCTCCCTCCTCCTGCGCTTTCTCCACCTAAATGACAGCACAAAGTACATTCCGAAGGGAGAGCCAGGTTTATGATCCTCTGTACAAGCTGCGACCACTTGTTGACCCCCTCATTGCCAACTTCAAAGCAGCCTTCAATCTTGGGCATGAGATTGCTGTAGATGAGGGAATGATCGGTTTCAAGGGACGGCTTTGGCTTCTCCAGTATATGCCAAAGAAGCCTAATAAGTGGGGGATGAAGGCTTTCGACAAATCGAGACAGCCAGAAAGTTAATTTCTGGGAGTCAGGGTCGAGAAGATTTTATGGACATTGCTGCACTTTGTCAGATATACTGAGCTCTCCACTCTGAAACAGTACTTTCAGACAGCGTCACGGGATATACCTACAATTGGAAACTGTATACAGATATGAACTAAAGCGTCCATTTGACAAGCATTTCCCCCTCCAAAAATGTATGTGTACTTAACACTCTGTCACACAGGAAAGGACACCTCACTTGATGACAGTACTGGTGTTACACATGGTGTTGTCCTGAAGCTGATAGAATGGCTTGAGAATAGGGGACACCATGTTTACATGGACAACTACTACACAAGCCCTACCCTTTTTACCTCACTGCTGCAGCTTGGGGTTGGAGCATGTGGTACTGTTCGCATCAACAGGCGAGGGATGCCCAAGGAGCTCACAGCAGCCAAGCTGAAGAAGGGGGAGATGACCAGCAGTGAAGTGCAGAAGGGTATACTTGCACTGAAATGGCAGGACAAGCGGCCCTTGTGATGCTGAGCACCATCCACGACACATTCTATACAGGCTCTCCATACAGGATGGACGTAAGCTGGACCACAAGCAGTTCAGGATTGAGCTTCCCAAATAACTTCTTGGAAACGCCGACAGGTACACTGGCCCTCCTAGCCGTCGTCTCACTGTTCTCCCTCCTCCAGCTCGGCTAACAGAACGACACTTCCTTGAGAAAGTTCAACCTTGTATGAGTGGAAGACCATCACAACATGCGTGTGCTCCAATAAGAAAGGGAGAGGCAAGAAAACAACATATCAATGCAAGCAGTGTAAGCTACCAATGTGTATAGTACCTTGCTTTGAATTATACCATACTAAAGTAGACCCTATACGCCATTTAGAGCAAGTTTAAGTTTTAGTCTGTTATTATACTTTGTAAGCATAGTACTTCATGTCTGTTTTTTCTGGATATCGATACTATACTTGCTCATCTTATGATACTTGTATACTACCACAATTTACCACTGTCCCCTCTCTGATTTGGTATTCTATTGTAGTTGTATTCCATTTCCTGCTTTCTGTTTGCTTCTTACTTCCAATAATCTGAATAAAATATAATGCTGTATCCAGCTATCTGCCTTCACTTCATTTGACATTATCAGAGAGTCGGTAGACTCTCTATGTAGGGATGGCACCGACGCGCAATATATGCAATACTTAAGCAAAAGCCGTATAACTTCACCACAAACACGCTAAAAGCTTATTTAAGCACCCAGGCTTCCTCTTTGAGTGCTTTTGTGATCAGCAAGACTCATATAGTTGCCCAAAACCCACGCGGAAGACAGCTAAACGCAAAAGTGTGCGGTAGCAAAAGTGCCATTTTTCGTATTCTTTCTTTCTTTCTTCTTTGTTCAGACCACTTGTCAAACGACGATAACTTGAAAACGGCTCAGGTACTCACCTTGATTTTAGCACGAAATTGATGTTCGTCAGAGCGCGCAGCTTCACAACCCCTCAGCGACTTCATAACTTGACCCGAACCGATACCAGCTATTCACACCACACTACAGCTATTGTACCTGTTGCGTGGGACGCCATTTTTTATGACTTTATACGCATGTGCATATTTGCTTAGCAACATTGTGCCTTAGAGATTTCGACTTTGACTTCGTGCGGAGGTCGTTCTTTCAATGACACAGGCTGTTTTCACTGTCAACACCATTGAAGATAAGTCAATTCTTCAGTCAGAATTATTTAGCCATTTCCAGTGTGCGTTAAAAAGATACATATACTGCATTGTTTTACTAGTATTTGAAACAACGTTATACTGCAGTAGTCAGCCCATACATTTAATAACCCGGGTATTCTGCAACATTCAGTCTGTACATTTAACTTCTACATACACTATTTTGCTGAAAATACTACTCATTGTGGTCTTTACGTAGAGCTAACCAATACCATTGCTTACTGTGCATGTGATGCGTTTTTTGCTCACGTGTTTGTGGGTATGGCTCATAATCTTGCGCCTATCACCAACCCACTACCATGATCTGTCGATGACAACTATCACTGGCGAATCCCCCGAGACAGTCAGGTTCGCATACCGTGTATTGCTTGATAGCTATGGAGTAGTTGTTGTTGACTGGAAAAGAATGAATTTGCTCAGACTTAAAACACGAGGTATATACAGGGTTCATCCACAAAGGCTGTACAGGGTTCATCGGCCAGCAGCAGTTATCATCACCCTGTTGCTGGCCTCTGGGGACATCGAAACCAATCCTGGCCCTGTACAGTATCCGTGTACTGTGTGCGAAAAACCTGTGAAGGCGAACCAGCGTGGCATTATGTGTGATGGCTGTAGTCAGTGGACACACGCTCATTGTGGCGGAGTGGAAGAGGCTGAATACCTGCTGCTTACTGCTCAGGAAAGTTGTGAATGGTTCTGTCCACTCTGCACACAAACAATTGCTAGCTTGAGCATTTCAGGTATTAACAACTTGTTGATGTCATTGCAACCCAAAATAGTTGAGGTTAACACAATCCAGACTGATGCCAAGCACCCTGGTGTGTGTGAGACAAGTCCTCATCATTCAGGATCACACAGTGAAGATCGTGCAAAGAAGCGGAGTGCTAAAAATAGAAAGTACTATGAAAGACATAAAGCAAGAATTTTGTCAAAAAGAAAGCAGTGGTACCAGGAAAATGCTGAGGTAGTAAAGGCTACCTCCCGTGTAGCGTCTAAAGTTAACTACGCAAGAAACCCTGAAGCTGCACGTGCAGCGTCTAAAGTTAATTACACAAGGAACCCAGAGCCCAAGAAACATGCTGCACGTGTAGCGTCTAAAGTTAATTACACAAGGAACCCAGAGCCCAAGAAACATGCTGCACGTGTAGCATCTAAAGTTAATTACGCTAAAAACCCAAAAGTGAAAATTGGGCACTCAAAAAAATATTATGCAAAGAACAAACAAAGCATTGGTGCCAAAAAAGGGACAAATATTCACTGTGTGAGCCAAAGCTTTCTAAAATAGAGATGTATCTGCAGGAAATAGAAGCCAATCTGTTGGAAAATTCTAAAGCAAGGCTTGCATTGATAAAAGCATTAAAGAAACAGTACCAAACACTAGCAGAGCAAGCACACGGTGTTTTGGGTAAAACTGCCTGTCGGTTAGCCACTAAACGGCTACTCAACAAAGCTTTGCAAGTGCGCAAGGAGCATGCTGGGTGTTTGCTGAAGATGGCTAGATCAATCCAGAGTCTGCAGATTAAAGGAAAGAATGATTTTGGCGAAAGTGGCCATACAGCTTCTACTGAGCCTTACTTTTACGATTCTGCTTACCAGCTTGTAAAAAGGCCCCATGCCATACCAATTGATGAGAATGGGAAGTGCATAATTGCCAAGCAAGTTAAGAAAGTGCATGGAAGCAATGGCAGTGTACCCATGAATGCAAAGGTATAACCCCAAGCGAAGAGCTCTCCATTATAACTTTAAAACAGTCATTTGAGTGCTCCATACAAGAGGTGCGTCGTACTCTAGATAAATGTGATGAGTGTCCTCATACACATTACACTAAAACCTCAGGGGGTTTCGCTATAGACCGTAAAGGTCACCCCTTGATTTGTTCCATTGGTACTGGATGCAAAAGTAAACTTAGGATTTTGAGAGCAGCAGCTACTCACTATCCTTTGTTGCGAAAATTCTTACATGATGTACACACTGCTATCAGAAGTCATGTGTTTGTCCATGACATTGACCAAGCTCTGTATGCTGGTGACTTCCGTGCACTGATGGAACTCACCGAGATGACCGACTTTGAAACTATGTTGACAAATGATGTGGAATCAACGTACGAGCAGTGCACTGGTTCCACTGTTGAGGCAGTGCTTCCACAACTAGAGTCACAGCTTGTGGTTACTCATGCAAAGCTAATCAGTCAGCTAGAGAAAGAAATGAATGTTTCCAGAGCATGTTTGCTGCAGCTGTGAACAACTGCACCAAAGGAAATCTGTCACACGAGTGAACATTTCTGACAACCTTGGCAGTGAGGTTTGGGAAAGATTGAAGAGCTTTATTTTACAACAGAACCCAAGTGTGTGTGACATGTTTATGTGCAAGTATTGTAAACCTCTCATTAGGAACAACAAGTTACCAGCACGTTGTGTCCTAAATGGTTTGCAGTTAGACCCAGTACCCCCAGAGCTAGCTAAGCTCGACTCTTTGAGTAAGCAGCTCATTCAGCGAGCAAAATGTTATCAGACAGTTGTTAGGCTGGGAACATACACAGGTAAAGTACCTGTGTATAATTCCCTTAAAGCCTGTAAGGGTACCATGTTTTTTTTCCCACTGCCATTGAATAAAACACTTGAGACCCTTGACCAGGTACAGCCTACTAGCAATGTGAAGATTCCTCTGCCAAATCCAGAGTTGTTTATCATAGTAAATGGGAAGCCCACAAAAAGTAACACCGTTTGGCGGACCTTAGTGGATGTAAATGCTGTAAAGAGTGCGATACAAACACTGAAACAAACAAACTGGCTATACGTACATGTTGATGATACATCTGTTGACGAGGCAGCTACAAAGGTTATAGAAGTTGTGAGGAATGCTAGTAGCACTATGCTGGAGAAGGCAAGTGTAGACGATATCCAAGGCTTTCAAGCTTTCACCATCCGAAACTTAGACAACAAATTGTCTACGGATTCTGACACGGAGCAATACAAATTGCTCAATGTCAAGGAAGACCCCATAGACAATCGTCAACAATATCTTGATGTCATGTGCTTCCCAACACTCTTTCCCACTGGAAAGTTTGGTGAACATCACCCACGTGCAGTCAAGCTGTCTCACAGTGAGCACATAAAATCACGGCTGCTTAATAAGGACTCTAGGTCCTGTAAGGAGCCGCAGTACGTCTTCTACCTGCTATGGCAGAAAGAAATGTGAGAGCTTTCAGCTGGCATATATAATCTTCTAAAGTGCACAAGAAGCCAGCCCATGACTGTCAGTACACTACTAAATCAGGTAAAAACATCTGATGACGCTCTTGAAGCAAATTTATGCACAATGCTTCAGAGTGTCCGCGGCACCAAACAGTACTGGTTCATAAGGCAAAGTGAACTGCGGTGCATGATTCGTGAATGGGGTTCACCTACCTTCTTTCTCACGTTTTCATGTGCTGAGTACAAGGCACAAGATATCACAAACTATCTAAGAAGGGTAAACAATGTGCCTTCCAGCTATGACATAGGGAGGCTTTGTACTGAGGATCCGATATCACTTTCGAGACAGTTTTCTTTGAAGTTCCATGCTTTCTTCCAGAAAGTTTTGGTCAAAGGTGAGGTTCTTGGTAAAGTAGATCACTTTCACTGGAAGAAAGAGTACCAAAACGGGAGCACCGCATTATCATGTGCTCCTTTGGATCAGAGACGCACCAATTATTGATCAGGATGAGCCTGGCAAAGTGCTAGCATGGATTCAGGAGAGGATTACGTGTCAGATTCCTGACAACAAGTCCAACCCTGACTTACATAGACTGGTTACTAGGTACCAAATGCACAAATGCAGTGCGTATTGTAAACGAAGACGTAAGTGCAGTGGCAACACGTTTATTACCAGGTGCAGGTTTGGATTTCCTCGCCAAGTGTGTGAAAATCCAAAACTGAATTCCATACAAGAGAGTCTCAAGTCTAGAAGGCGGATATATGAGCTACCACGCTCAGATTCAGAGGTCAGAGTAAACAACTACAACCCGCTCTTGCTAATGCTCTGGAAAGCTAACATGGACATTCAGTTTGTGGCAGAGTCATCACTTGCTCTTGCCCACTATGTTAGTGGTTATGTTACAAAAGCTGAAAGAAGTAACATGCAAGAGATCTGGGAAGAAGTTAGCGAAAGTAAGAGCATTTATGGCCGTCTTTGGAGCTTTGGCATCAGAAGTCTACGCTTTCGAGAATGTGGACTGTATGAGGCCAGTGATCTGTTGCTCGGTGACCACCTCAATGAAAAATCTGACACTGTCAAGTGGATAGATGTTTCAATGCCTCACAGACGAAATAGGCGCCTCACAAACCACAAGTTGTTGCAAGAAATTGCCAAGCATAATCCAGATAGTGAAGAGATCTTTGAGGACAATCTAATAGACACATTCTACCCTCAGAGGCCAGCAAATTTGGAAAATGTTTGTCTCTATGACTTTGTGGCTTACTACGATTGGCAAGGTAAAGACGATAATGGAAATAGGAAGTACAGAAAACTCACAAAGCCTCGGCTTCCCAATCATAAGCTGTTTGATCCCAAAAATGAAGCACAGAGGGAAGACTACTATTACTCTCTACTACTTCTCTTTACTCCATTTAGAGAGGAAAGTGGTCTTCTCCTCGAGAATGAAACAGCTGAGGAAGCATTCCATAGGTTACAGAACGAGGACAGCTTAGCTCACCATGCCAAACTAAACAAGATGTTGGAAGCGCAGTCCAGCATTAGGAAAATCAATGAAGCCAGACAGGCTGATGGGGAACAAGAAATGGTAAGCAAAGAGGATGATGACCCACAGTTGATAGGTGAAGCTAAAAATGCCATGAATGAGGTCTTTGACATGAATGTCAATTCAGGTGATGATCTGTCCTTAGAAGATAGGATCAATATGTTAAACGCAGATCAAATACGCGTGTTTGACAAAATACATAACCATCTCCTTCACCAACAGCAGCACGAAGCCAACGAATGTAGTTGTGAATTCAAACCACTTCATATGTTTCTCAGTTGTGTTGCAGGGACTGGCAAATCGTTTCTTATTGAAACGATAAAAGCTTTAATCAGCAGTATGTGGGCATCAGATGATCTAACGTGTGCTATTACAGCACCCACAGGTTTAGCTGCTTTCAATGTAGGTGGTAATACCATTCATAGAGTCTTCCAATTGCCCATTGAGCATGAAGGTAAATCCACTACCTATTGGTCACTACCAAAAGCTTCTCAAAAGGTTATGAGAACCACTCTTCGTAACGTAAAATTCATAATTGTAGATGAGGTTTCAATGGTGTCCAGCCTCAACTTAGCGTACATGCACCTGAGGTTGGAAGAACTTTTTGGCACTAATGAGTGGTTTGGCTCTAAAAATATGCTCTTTGTTGGTGATCTTCTCCAACTACCACCTGTCAATGGAAATAATGTCTTTGAGAAGATTACCAAAAAATCCCTGTCATTCAAACTGGGGTGTGCAACATCAGTCAACATTTGGAGAGATACTGTTGTTTATGAGGAACTCACCATTAATGAGCGACAGAAAAAAGACAAAGAATATTCAGTAATGTTGGATGGTGTAAGACGTGGCTGCCCAACTGATGAAACTCTGCGTACTCTGGAACAGAGAGTAATAGACATGTCTGTAGCTGACAAATTTGATGAGCTTCAGAAATCTGGTCACACACCAGTGTGTCTATTCCCTACAAGAAAAGCCTGTAATGATTTTAACACACAGATGCTAAGCTATCTCCCTTCTGAAGTACACGAGTTGGTGTGTACTGATGAAGTGGATGAAACTGCAGGTACACGTAAGTGGAACAAGAAAGCAGCTGATCAGTTAGAAAAGCTAAACAATGACTGTAATAGGACGGCAGGGTTGGAAGCCAAGCTTTCACTGGCTGTAGGTGCACGGGTCATGCTGTGTGTGACCAGATTTCTGCGTTGCAACATTAACACAAAACGTGGTTTAGTCAATGGTGCTATTGGAACTGTTATTTCCATTGCACCAAACCATGTGACTGTTCAGTTTGATCACGTAAGTCAGCCTTTCGATGTACGAATGGTCAAGAGTAGATTTATGGTAATGAAATGTTTTTTGTATACAGGAGGCAGTTCCCACTCATCCTGGCATATGCTGTGACAATTCACAAATGCCAGGGTTTGTCTCTGACCAAATATTTAGTGATGGAATGGCCTATGTAGCACTCTCCAGGGTCAGATCGCTCTCGGGGCTGTACCTGACTGCATTTGATCCTAAGTCCATTATGGTGAGTAAAAGCTGTCTGAAAGAAATTAACCGATTAAGGGAATTGTACAGGAAGGATCTTCCACTGTACATATTGCCACCAGCACCTAGTACTGCCACTAAGCGTAAGCTTAGTGGCAGTACTGTGCCTGATCAGCCTAAAGCTAAAAAGTATATCATTTCCAAGCCTAAAACAAGCACTAATTGTGCGAAACCACTAAAGTCAGATAGCCAACCGCATGTCACGCTCTCACCCTCAAAGAAATGCAGTACCAGAAAGAAAAAAAACAAAGCGTACAGCACCAGAGAGTAAACCAACCTCCCTGTCTCCACCACCATCACCAAAAAGACCCAGACTCTCAACTAATCCACCTTCAGGGACACCAGATGTTCAGTACGTAGGAACCACATATGTAGAGCTTGGTGCGGATATTGATCTGCCACTCCCTCCAGATGAGTGGAAACTTAGTGCAATTCAGGTTCTGGCTGCATACAGTGGTATGAATGTTCACAACAACCTTTCCACACCAGCTCAGGTGAGACGTGTACGCTGTGGTGAGATTGCACCACACATTCGTAACAGGGTCCTGGGGGATGGAAACTGTCTTTTTAGGGCAATCTCAAAAGAGATAACTGGAACAGAAGAAAACCACACCGCCGTCCGCCTTGCCTCATTGGGGTATTTGCGTGAGAACCCCTCCCTAATAACCTATGGTGCCCCCACCTTCCACATTGACCCGTGCACTGATCCTGTGAGACGAGTTCAGCTTCAAATAGAAGCTGTCTCCAGGTACATTAGTGCTCACCACATGGACCGGTGTGGCTGGGGTACGGACTTTGAGATCATGCTTCTTGCCAGTCTCCTCACAATTCAGATCTTTAGCCGTTCAACTTGTGGCGAAAGCAGGGAATGGGTCTGTTTTGCACCAGGGTTTACTAGAAACAGGTCGGCATGTCCATATGGAATTTATGTGTACAACATTACTAACTTCCATTATGATAGGGTCATCCCTGTCCTACGTCCACCACAGTAGACAAACTCAACCATATATCTCTGGTCATACTGTACATATATGACATTGAAATATGGTGTGACATTCATGTCTTACAACCATTACTTTAACCATACGGAGTTTGATCCACAATAGATCACTGATATATTTACAGTTCTCTTTTATAGGTGGTGTCTGAGATGGCAACCACTTGGAATGCACCACTTATTATGGAGTGCACCACTTCAACAGTACCCTTGCACATCACCCTTTTGGGGGATGGTGCGATTCTAAGCCTAGCACACCCTCTGGGGCTCTGGGGTTCTGATGCTCCAGGACTCTGGGGGGGAAGGTGCGGTTATCAGTCAAGCCCACCCTCCGGGAAGGAGCTATCTTCTAACAAATGGTGTCACCACACACTTTACAGCAATGGAGTGAGTTAAAACCCTCAGCACATCATCAAATTTTGATCAGTACTTTCCACAGGTCAACATGCAGCACACAACAGGAAACATCTGTTTTACATGTAAGCTGCTCATTAGACAGTTTACATAAAAACATTACGGCATTATCTATCATACTGACCATCTGCTACCTGCACACAGGGCTTTTAGGTCTGGCTATCAGCTGCAGTCAAGCCCATCCTCCGGGATGGAGCTATCCTCTAACAAATGGTGTCACCACACACTTTACAATGATGGAGTGAGTTAAAACCCTCAGCACAATATCAAATTTTGATCAGTACTTTCCACAGGTCAACATGCAGCACACAACAGAAAACATCTGCTACCTGCACACAGGGCTTCGCCATACAAGTACGTATGAAGGTACTGTCTGACAACTACATTTGACTACCTCTCTACTCTTTCTGTAATGTAGATTTGTTGCATGCAACACACACATACACCAATTGTCCCGTAGGACAAGGTCAGAGATATTTCTTGCCGGTTGGAGAACTTACGGATGTTTAAGCTGTACACTGAAGAACATTTAGCTTTATAATCTGAACTGACATTTCATCTTGTATGTTTGCATTGCCGTATGTTGCCGATTTTAATTTGGGTTTTTCCCCCTGTGGTCTTTTTATCCCACTGGGTTTTTGTCCACAGAGGTTTTTCCCTGATCCTTGTAGGGCCAGCAGGGATCTAAATATTTTGTTTAGTGTTTTGGTCCTCAGCAACTGGTTTGTAATTTCTTTTGTTAGCTTGTGATTGATTCAAGTTTTCAGTCTTGTACACTGAACACTGTACTATACAGTCATAGTGTACGTGCTTGCAAGATGGCAACTCATCATGATCAGCGTGAGCTTGAAACCCCAGAACGTATGTGAACATTAACGTAAATCAATAATTATGTGCTTTTCTAGCTGGATCTGGAGTTGGTTGCTTAACAAAAATGCTATTGCTGTGCACTTTGTTGGTACTGGTAACTTGTGCATTCTTAACCCCTACGCGCATGCGCAGAAATTGATCGCGTGGTTACGAGAGAAGCTAATAAAAATGGCGATTTTGTGAAGTGTTGATTCATTGCGTTATATCTTGTAAAATAGCTGAGTTCAGGCAATGATAGTTAGGCTTAGCTTGGTTGAAAACAAACCTGCTTTACTCAGAACGTAGTCAGAAGACCCGCTAGTGAAGTCCGAAGAAGCTACAACGGTGGAAACGTAGGTACCCGCTGTGTACCTGAAAATGACCGATAATACACGGCAAAAGTTGGCAGACAGTTTCAGCGAAGGTACGTTTCAACTGTCTCTGACACGATTAGATAGTATATAGATGATAGAACAAGTAGCGTGTGGATATAAGCTGTACTGTGGCTAACTACGATCGGCAGGCAAACTTCGAACGCGATTTTGAGGGGAAGTCCCTATAGGACACCGCAGCTAATTCTGCTTCGATTGACTTCCTGTTACACGTAATAACTAACTCCAAGTCCAAAAAGGTGCAGCGATCACGATAAATAGCGGAAGCGAAGTGCGGGCGCATTTGGCCGCTATCGGGTGTAACGGACAAGAAATTTCACGGGCGCATTTGGCCGCTATCGGGTGTAATGGGTTAATATTGTAAACCATTGCAGGCATGCTTCTTGATGGGTTGACCGTTGATGATATCAGTGGTGGGGGGGGGGGAGGTGAAACCACCCCACCACCAAAATCTAAAATATCCATTGGGAAAAGAAAAGAGAGAAGGAGGAAGAAGAGAAAGGAGAAGAGGATGATGAAAAAGAGGAGAAGACAAAAGATGAAAAACGAGTTAGGAAGGGAGGTGAAGGGAGAGAGAGGGGGAGGGGAGCAGCAAGGTGGAGGATGGGGAGACATATTGAAAACGTAAGTGTCACAATAACCAGTTTGGTATATACAACACATTCATTTTACACTCTGGATCTTTAATGCAGATATCGAGTCGACAGATCACCATTGTAAACAACTATTATTACCAAGGAGGATGGAGGGGAGGAAGAGGCTGGGGGCAGGGCCGGGGCCGGGGCCGGGGCCAGGGCCAGGGCCAGGACCAGGGCCAGGGCCAGGGCCGGGACCAGGGCCGGGGCCGGGGCCAGGGCCAGGGTCGGGACTCACAGCCAAGTAAAAACAATTAAAACAATTAAAAAAGACACATTATCTGTAATCTTATTTTAAATGCTTTATGCCTATATTTATGTATCAAATGCTGAAACGTATCTTATGCTTATGTATGTATTCAAATGCTCAACACATTATTCTTATGTAACGTATTTTATGCTTATGTATGTAATCAAATGTTGAAACATATTTATATGTATGTATCAAATGCTGCCTGATAATGCATGCAACTGTTGATCAATTTTCACTCAACAGTAATATATCTTAATTTTCACAAAATAACAAAACGTATTATGTACCAGAAGTATGTGGTGATACAAAGATTAGAGACCAAGGTATTAGATGTAAACAAGGTAGATAAGCCAAAATCTTCTTCCCAACATATGCTGACAACCTCTTTGGATTGCAATGTCCACTCTGCATACTCCAGTTCTGTGTCTGTTCCTGAAAGCTCCATTGTACTGGACAAAAAAGCACAGAAACAAGACTTAAAAAACATTAAAAATGTAAAAAGATGTAGGGATGGCATGCCAAAAAGTATGCGAACAAGGTAGGGATAATGCATAAAAGCAAAGGTCAACATATTGGCAGAGCCCCATCCCTACATCTTTTTCACACTGCAGTTGGACAGTGCATGGGGGTCTTCCTAAAACGTACCACAAGTTCACTCCAACCTTTACTGGCAGTTCATAGCTGTAGCCTCATTCTCAGGCCGCTTCCTAGCTCCTCCCACAAACGAGGCTACAAGTTCACCAACTTTACTGCTGTAGCCTCGTTCTCAGGCCACTTCCTAGCTCCTCCCACATGGCATGGGAACGAGGAGCATGATCCTGTATAGCCTCGTACGTAAGCTATCAGATAGCTACCAAGTAGCTCTCAAACACGCAGTCCAACTGCAGTGTGAAAAAGATGTAGGGATGGGGCTCTGCCTATATGTTGACCTTTGCTTTTATGCATTATCCCTACCTTGTTCGCATACTTTTTGGCATGCCATCCCTACATCTTTTTACATTTTTAATGTTTTTTAAGTCTTTTGAAATACAATTTACTTCGTATCGAGCAAAGTAACAGCACCCCAAGATGCTCACAGAAGGTTAGTGCTGCAGGCTTACCTTGGCTCGAACGCTTCAGAGTTATACATAGGTAAAATTTTTGTTAGTAGGCTTTAGGGAAAAAAAGTTCACTGCTACTTAGTCACAAGACTAAGCATGGTAGCGCGCTCAATACACGCAATGATTTTACACGTAGTATATTGAAATGTGTGACATCACGTAAGCGGAAAAATCGCTTCGGGAGTCGCTGTGAGGGGTGGCAGTGGTGTACAGTAGGAGTCATAAAAAACATTCCGGAGCTACTGTTATCCAAACTGCAGCTCCAGAACCTTATCAGCACATAAAGAACTTCGGAAATCAGAAATGCAGTAGTGATATGCAGTTCCGTAGTTCTGCATATCCGTACCGTAGTTTTAGAAAATACGGAATTTTAACGAAGTACGGAAATTTAACGTACTGTACGTAGCAACTGCGGAATTTTAACTGTGGAATTTTAACAATAAAAATTATATACTGATTGGGATAATGACATCATGCCGCTTCGATCGTGCTCTCAGCATAGCCTAAAGCTGGCCACAAATCGAGCGCACATTAGTCGACGTTGGATGAAGCATCGTCGTATGTTGGATTTGGACCATGTTTGGACGATGCCACAGGTACTTGTACAATGGGAAGGCAACGGATCTAGGCGCTACAATGGCAAGACAGAGTTTATTAACCTGTCGAATGTTGCCGCCATTAACAGCTCACCTGTCGTCAACCCTTCTATCGACCAGCTTTCAGTTGGAGACTACGTGGAATACGAATACGTCTACATAAAAAACGAGTACAAGTCTGGCGTGGTAATGTTGTAGTGGTTTATTGAGAGACGGAGCGCCATCCTCAATTGGAAGATTCAACCGGTGAAGAGATCAGTAACAAAAGAGCAAAACCGGAAACTCGGCCTGCAGCAAAGCGCCGGCCTACAGCTCAAGCAAGCGCAGCTAAGAGCCAAGGTGACTCACCAAAGCGTAAGCGACGTAAGCAGGCTGGAGCGCCACTGCAGCCAAAACAGCAACGGGGTAAGGTACCAACATATATGTTTCACTTTAGTATACGTACGCCTATATTATAAAATTAGTCTGTTTTTCCTATCCACCCTGCCTACTGTATTAGGGTCTGGAAAGGGAAATATTCTTCTTGTCAGCAAAGCAGAGAAATTAGGCAAGCATCTGTACTAATGGTGCTGCTGATCTGTGTTATTGAACAGTGATGCAATTTTTTTTATCTCAGATGACTCGAGCAGTGACATGGAGATTCTCCCCCCTGGTTCATCTGTCATGCAAGATTGTTTGCTTGATCCAGGTATTTTTGAGGCTACTATTATTTATCCAGTTAAGCAGTTACAGTTATGTTGTCTTGCTAGTTGTTTATCTTTGGCTCTGTTGTCATTTCAGACACACAGACAGACACACATACAAAAGCTGGATTGCCGCCCGAAGCTGGATCGTCACATGAAGCTAGACTGTCACACGAAATTGGATTGCCACTCGATGTTGGATTGCCATCGTCTAACAGTACTCTATCAATGAACATATTGCAGGTTACTCTGCGGCAGATGCAAAGCTCACTTCAGTCACTTCAGGAATCAGTTGATAAACTCGTTCAACAACGAGAGGAAGCTGATGAAATTAGTAGCATCGTTTCATCATTGACAAGCAATCCACTTACTAGTGATTGTCCACCCATGGATCTATACAATTTCCAGTCCTCTGCAGCTTCAACGCCTCCGTTTGCATCGCCACCTCCATTCACATCACCATCCCATTTTCATCCATGCATTCCTTCCCTATCTGGCAAGCAAATGAGAGCGAACAGTGCACCCCCCACACTTAATTTTTCTGAGTCTTTTAATCTGCCAAATCAGGTGGCTTATGGTGAAATGTTTCCGTCAGCAGATAGAACACCATCGCACACAAGCTTGCAGACCATAGATGAAACACCATCGCACGCAAGCTTGCAGACGGCAGATGGAGTGCCATTGCGCACAAGTTTGGAGGCTGCAGGTGGAGTACCATCACACACAAGTTTGGAGGCTGCATGTGGAGTGCCATCACACACTAGTTCGCAGACCACAGGTGGAGTGCCATCACACACTAGTTTGCAGAACACAGGTGGAGTGCCATCGCACACAAGTTTGGAGGCTGCAGGTGGAGTGCCATCGCACACAAGTTTGGAGGCTGCAGGTGGAGTGCTGTCGCACACAAGTTTGCAGACCACAGGTCGAGGAGTGCCATCGCACACAAGTTTGGAGGCTGCAGGTGGAGTGCCGTCGCACACAAGTTTGCAGACCACAGGTCGAGGAGTGCCATCGCACACAAGTTTGGAGGCTGCAGGTGGAGTGCTGTCGCACACAAGTTTGCAGATCACAGGTCGAGGAGTGCCATCGCACACAAGTTTGGAGGCTGCATGTGGAGTGCCATCACATACTACTAGTTCACAGACTACAGATGGAGTGCCATCGCACACTAGTTTGGAGGCTGCAGGTGGAGTGCCATCGTACACAAGTTTGCAGAGCACAGGTGGAGTGCCACCGCACATATCCAAACATGCTAAAGTAAACATTTCTCCAAGAAAGGTTCAATCTGCAATGAAATAATGAACAGATTCTCCAGTTACAAGAACAGAAAAGATATTGGACGACTTGCAGTCGCTCTTGCCAAGTAGGCTAAATAGGAGGCTGGTCTGAGATTGAACATTGCGTGTATTTCCATGTGTAGGATTAAGTTTTTACTATTTACCATAGTCTTGTGAAAGAGCACTCATACAGAACCTTACAAGTTGCCAAAGACTCATTGCCATTCAAAGTTGCTGCAGTTGACTGCAAAATTATTGGACAAACAATAGTGCACAGGTCCTGACTGCAAACATTTGCTACTGTTAGCTAGTGTGGTCTCACAAAGCAAGACTCTTATGCTTTTTGTGTGATAGTCTGACTTTGCGCGACAATAGCCGACAAGTGCGGCTGCATTATCTACATCTGTCTGTGCAAAGTCACCTTGTAATCCTTTGGTACAGTATAACACCAACTTTCTTACCTCAGCCATGCATAGCACTTGAGGCTGTGCTCATCCTTGTAGTTATTGTTTGCATGTGGATGCCTTACATGTGAGTTTGCTAATCTACTACCTTGTGTAATCTTGATTGCAGCTGAGGACTGGAAGAAGAATCAATGCATTTGTTACTGTGTGGAGTGCTCTGACAGGCTACATGCGGGCAAATCACACCTCGAGATCCTTCCAGTGGTAAGTGCTGTCTTTGTAATGTGGGGTGCAAAACTGGAACAGTTGATCTCTTTTTGAACTATAGTGCAAATTGATTGGGCTGTGGTGCAAATTGAGTAGGATGTAGTGCTGATTCCAGAGCAGATTGATTGAAGGTGGAAGCCTGTAAGTTAGCTGGGAATTTTTTTTTTGTTGTGAGCCACCTGTGGAAATGGGTTAGGCTGTCTCAAAGCATGCCTTAGGTGTTAGTCCCACCTTACTGGTCCCTATGGTGTGAAACCAGTATTTTGTGGGTGGCTGTGTGTACACTGTGAAGTGTCTGCCTGGGAGGACTTGCTGATCCTCTCAGAGTTCTGGGTACAGGAATCAATTAGCAATGATCACATTTGTTTTTAGCCTTTATACACGAAAGGCCCCTATAGGCGTCAGAATGACGGGAATGACAAAAACGGCTGTAGCTAAGCAATACCTTATCACAGCCCCAGGGCGAATAGCTACAAGCTTCGTATTCTTCATCCCTCCTTTCATTATGTAAAAGCTTTGTTTGACTGCCCTGAACCTTTTAAAGCTGCTCAATACCTGTCAGACTGACTGACCTGTTTCAATACCTGTCAATTAGAACTGTACCAGCTGTGTTAGCACCCCGTTAGACATTTTGGCATTAGACATTTTGGGATTAGACATTCTGGGATTAGACATTTTGGGATTAGACATTCTGGGAATGACTCCAGATAACACAGAGCAGTTGAAAATAAAGTTGCCTTCATGCTGAGTTAATAAAAATTTGAGGTGGTTATTATGATTAGGTAGGGGGCTACATAAGACCACTAAGTACAACTTGTTTAAGTTACTAATTTTTAATGTTTCATAGGTACTCCATGTGCATTTGGGACGGAAGGTCACGGTGTGCCCAAAACTGGCGGCATATAGAATACCACCACTGAAAGAGTTAATCGACACTGCAAGAATGGACTTTATATTTTTAACTCCATCCGAAACACTAAGGGAGGATCCTTTTGTACTGGACCATGTATTGGGGTACTTTGGAATGCCAGACCCCTCCAAGTGGTGTCCTCCCATTGAGTGCGGAGTGGTGGTGGGGATAATCAAAGTTGCCAGAATGTGGGGGATAAAGCCACTTTTGGAGAGTTTATCTTCTATACTTGAAATCCCCTTGGAGAGGCTAAACCACCCCAAGCGTCTCATGAAGCTTGTGCGGGACAAGCTTAGGTCAGTATGTGTGTGCCTTGTAACAGAATTTTTAGTCTGTGATGCAGTGGAACAGCCTGATTTGCATAGAGAGTAGTGTATCTAGCCTCTTTCCTAGGCCTTCCCACTGTCCAGTTTTTGATCTCTTGCAGTATGCAAAAAACGGAGGGGGGAGCCCTAGTCCATTTTATCACGTGAATGAGGTCAGTGTCTATCTAGGTAGACAGAGGGGGGGGAGGGGTTCCCCACTGAAGGAACAAGCTTGAGGCCTTATCTTCTTGTTTCTGCCTAAAGCACTGGAGTTTTCGAACATTGTGGTTCAAAACAAAGAACACATTCAATGTGTACCACTCCCCCCCCCCCTCCATTTCTGCATACTGCAAGTGATCAAAAGCTGGACGGTGGGGAGGCCTGGGAGCAAGGCTATAGTGTATCACTGCTAGGTACATGTAAGAGGCTATTTGTACTTGCCTGAAGCCATTCTCTGTACAGCCGTTTCGCCAGCGACCGGACGTGCAATAGGAGTGGTCATTTTTTAATTTTTGGCGTAAACACGAATACGTCATGAATTCACTGACCACGTGGGAGACTCCATTTGGAGCACTTCGTTGGAGGGCAGCTGGAGTCGTGCGTGTGTGAGCACGCAGCAGTTGATCGGGTCTTGGAGGAAGAGCAAGGACTGTGCTATGTAACTGATCAAGTCCGGTATTCCTACGCCTTGGAACAGTAGAGAAATCGCGTCGTCTTCGAGGTATCCTCCGTTTTGCTGGTTCTGAATGAGGGACACGATCACCTCCCCAATAGCGTTTCGCCAATAGCAGAGATGACGATTTTTCCTGTGGATGTTGCCCTTTGGTGCAACTTTCCACCAAGTGAATAGTAAGTTGTTCCCGTACATACGTTTGTGTATTTGAGACTCTATGCACTTAACAATGTGTGAGTATGGAAACTGTAATAGGGTGCAATAGCAATACACTTAACTCTCCTTTGGTTGGTGTGCAGCTAGGTCCTCCCTGCATAGTCAAAAACTATTCTAACCATTACCAAGGAGACTTTGCACATGCATGAATGAGGTGTCCCTAACTCAGCGGCTTCCGGTATATTTCCGGCGTAGTATGCCTAATAGAGCACAATGTGGCTGGGTTTTCTGAGCTTTCTCTTGCTATATGCTATCAGGGAAGGCTAAGCAGAGGCTAATACTATGAGTAACAGCGCTAATCTAATGTCAAGTTGTTAGCTCCAGCAGCGTGATGGACAATATTGCTGAAAAGGTCGACAAGTGTCCACTAAATCGGGGTCGTTAAGTAATGTTTGCATATGATTGGGGGCGCAAAAGCTGTCTGTTATACGGAGTAGCAGGGTGTCTGCTACTCAGGGGTTGCTTAAGTATTGAAGTGAATGGAAGAACAGTTGGGACTTTCGGAATTGCCTGTCATATCGTGGGTGTCCACTGTTGAGGGATGTCCGTTAAGCGGGGTTCCACTGTATACTAGTTGCATGCCCTCTTGCCACCATTGGTAGCGTGGCAAGGCTTTGATGATAGACCTTTGCAGGAAAAGTCATGTAGCCAAAACTGGACCAGCCAGAGTGGCAACACTGCCACTGATGCTTTGCAATATATTATGATGTGTTTTAATCTTGCTTCTGTTCACTTACTTCTCTCTGTAGAGAGACTGCTTCCGTCTTTGATGAATAACCAGTGCCCACAGGCTTTGCATTGAATTGTTGTATACTAGTATACTTGTTTGCATTACTGCTGAACTTCTGATACCCACAACAGCACACTAATTTTAGTTTGATATTTGTTTTGCTTGTATTGATGTAGTAGTCTCATTCCCAGGCTCCTGTGACATTAATAACTGAAAAGCTGGGGGAGGAGGCTGGGAACAAGGCTATTTATGTGGGTGATGTGTGATAATTTTGGGGTCAACTTTGAGCGGACGAAACGACCCGAAGAATGGCCAGAACAACTTCTTTTCCAGGATGAGAATTGAGCTAACAATCTACTGTCAGTATGCAAAATTTTGACTTGAATGCAGCTGGCGAAACGCTGTTGGAGAGGACAGTTTACACTATGTTTTTTAGCTGTGATTCGTAGGAGCTGTACGAGATCGGCGGTGGTATCAACTATGAGGTGGGTAGCAAAATTGTACCTGCTTTGTTGGACTGTAGAAAGCCGCCTTCATATGCCCTGCGTGTAAAGCAGCAGTAAGTGGCGCCACCACCGAGATATAGTACATCACAGTCGCACGAAGAATCTCGCTCATTTTAGGCGTTCGTTTGGTGACTCAAAACGAGTGGGCGTGGCTAAATTAAAATTGGCGGAAGTTGTACGCTGGCGAAACGGCTGTGTAACTATTCTTTCCAGCAAGTTGCATAAAGGCATTGTTGGTAATATTGCTCACCCTTTTCACATACTTCTTCCTTTAGGATATCATCCTACCTCAACACGAAGGAAACAAATTTGTGCATTCTCTGTGGTGGGAGCTGGAGAGTGCTGCCCCGCCGAGTGGTAGCCACCAATCTGCCATGTTGTAGACAGAAGGTGCACAGCCACTGTCACAACGTTGCTGTGTCAAAGCTTGCGAAGTGTCCGGGGTGTGGGTTTCAATTCTCAGTGGTCGCCTCCTTGGCACTTCAGTTCGGTGAGAAGACTGCCCAATTACCTAATTTGGTGCACGGTACCTTACAAGTTCAAAGGCACCAGTATGCCAATGGATACTGGCCTGGCTAACTGTGCCAATAAACGCATACTGGTACAGTTGACTACTTGATCTGCAGACTCACAATTACCGTATTTCTTCAATCAGCTACTATTGTTTTCCCTGCTCGTTATTGTGTGGCTACTATTCAAGGGTAACATTATTTCTTCAGAAAATTCACAGACACAACGGTAGCTGGATAAGGTGTGTATGAGCGATACAGTGACAACTAGTACACTCAGCCTTTCAATTCTACTGTCAGCCTTCAAAAGCAGTTACGAACAGCCCTAGCACTACCCCATTGACCGTCATCTTAAATTATTCGCATACATGTATGTATGCCGTGTATACCTAGCTGCGGCTACTATTTGAGGGCCGTGTTTATTTCGCTCAGAGCGTTCGATTGTGTGGGCACTATTTGAGGGCGGTGTTTATTTCGCTCAGAGCTTTCGATTGTGTGGCCACTATTCGAGGGCGGTGTTTATTCAAGAAATACGGTAACTTTTAAAACCCTTTGAACCCTGTAGTGCACTTTTGGTTACATCACACTGCGCACTGCACAGAAACAATAGTCTATGCATGCTGGCACGCAAGTTCTTAGTCAGCAGAAGGGTGGGACAGCAAAGATGCATGAATACCTAATAAATGTACATAGTGCAAATGAGCCCCGCCCTTAACCCATTACACCCGATAGCGGCCAAATGCGCCCGCGAAATTTCTTGTCCATTACACCCGATAGCGACCAAATGTGCCCGCACTTCGCTTCCGCTATTTATCGTGATCGATGCGCCTTTTTGGACTTGGAGTTAGTTATTACGTGTAACAGGAAGTCAATCGAAGCATAATTAGCTGCTGTGTCCTATAGGGACTTCCCCTCAAAATCGCGTTCGAAGTTTGCCTGCCGATCGTAGTTGGCCACAGTACAGCTTATATCCACACGCTACATGTTCTATTGTCTATATACTATCTAATCGTGTCAACGACAGTTGAAACGTACCTTCGCTGGAAATCTCTGCCAACTTTTGCCGTGTATTATCGGTCATTTTCAGGTACACAGCGGGTACCTACGTTTCCACCGTTGTAGCTTCTTCGGACTTCACTAGCAGGTCTTCTGACTACATTCTGAGTAAAGCAGGTTTGTTTTCAACTAAGCTAAGCCTAACTATCATTGCCTGAACTCAGCTATTTTAAAAGATATAACACAATGAATCAACACTACACAACACTACACAAAATCGCCATTTTTATTAGCTTCTCTCGTAACCACGCGATCGATTTCTGCACATGCGCGTCGGGCTAAAAGGGTTAACAGAAGTGCTGCGCTACAGCGCTTTGAAAACAGTAATGCGGTCGAAATATGCAACGGAATAATGTTTGATTTCTACCTGATATGTATAGGAGTCAATGGGGAAGCCTTGCAGCTGGACACAGTTTATAAAAAGCCGTATTTTCACAAGTCACATGAGAAGCCATATCAGTACTACAAGTCATGCGAAAATCCGTATCAGGCACTACAAGTCACGTGCGCTGCGTCTGAACGTGCAATGAGATACAAAGACATCTTTAGTCCATTATGGTTGCACTTAATCAATTAGTCACAACTGATTGTGAATGATTCTTTCATCTGCAGCTAAAAGTTACCCTCCACCACGTCCACCACGTTCACCACCTCCACTACCAGCAAGTGCCTTGAGGCCTAGAATCATTGGGCCTCCTGTTCCCCCTGCACCACCACCACCACCAATAAACTGGGCAGCGCTACCCTCACTTCCAGAGGAAGTGCTGAATTATCGCCAGTGGGAAGTAGTGACTGGTCGTGTGGGACTCTGGCGACTAGGCTGAGAACTTTCCCAACTTGCCCTGAGTGCTGGATTGCTGCCTCACTTTATGCTCTTCTCATTTACTGTGCTGTTTTATTGCTGATACCCTTCACACTTTTCTACAAAAGATTTCAGTGTGACAAAACTGTTGTATGTTGTTGACCAAATACAAAACTTTGAAATATGAAGGAGGCTGGGAATTCATTAGCGCATAAGTTCACAATATGGCATCCAGATGCTGCATATTTCAGTGCCAAATTTCAGGTTTGGATCCAGCTTTCAATTGTGGCACCAAGCCATGCAGTAATTGGGGTGAGCTTGAGTGAGCCCCACATAACGCAAGCAGTGTCTATGTATGTGTGTATGTATTTGTACATCATACTGTGAATACATTCATAATTGCGATAGTTGTGTGAAAAATTAGGAAATACACTCAGCTCCAATGAGCCCCGCCCTTAACGGAAGGTACTATGGTGATAATGATTTTATCATACTGAAGCTACAACAAACGAGTGCAAATATACACCATGCATGTGCACATGCTCTGCCTACCCTGGTTATGTAAGTGCAAAAGCAATAATTGTAACCAACCAGATGGTTGCTCTTCTCCCCTTTGTAACAGAGTGATTCTCTGGACCACAGAGACTGCTTTATGTGTGTGTTGACTCTATATGTGCCTGTGTGTAGGTGTGGTTGGTTTGAGGTTAGATGTACTTCCTGTTGGTGTGTGTTCTATTTATACGTTGTACGCATGCGTGTAGAGAGTTCTGAAATGAGTCTCGTGTGGTGAAAGTGAAAAAGGGCTGCGCTGCGGAACCTTGCCCGAACGCACAAGCTAACAGTGGAGGTCCTGCCGAGACTGCCTTACAACGATAGGACTAGGACTCTGGGAGCTGTAGGACGAGATGTCAGACGGGAGAGCAAGCGAGAGCGGAGAAGAGACGAATGTGGAGACAGCCACGGCAGCTGTAGATGGTTCACGTGGCGTGACGTCGACGATCACGAGAACCCCCGGGAAAGTGTACCCTTTGAGCTCCTCTAGACTTGCTACTGACGTCGTCAAGCGGATTGCTGTGCAGTTGGGACTACCAGGTACTGCTTCAAGAGCGGACACACAGCTAATGGTGGAAGGCCAGATTCATGGGCTGGGACATGAACCAAGGAACGTTCAAGTCAGAATCACAGACGGAGAAGACTCTGCGCAACTGATTGAACTCATGGATGCTGGGGGAGCATTCCTATGGGTGGAGGTGCCTGCCGAGAACCCTGAGGAGGGTACTGGAGAAGATTCTCGACCTGGAGCTGAGACGGGAGGCAAGACCGAGGAGGGCGAGGCCCTGCGGACTCAGCTGGAGGAGGCCCGTGCTCAGAACGAGGACCTTGAGAGGCAGGTACGTCAGTTGAGAACCCAGCTTGATAGGGTTCAGGCCAGGGTTAGTGAGCTGTGGAGCCAGCAGTGTGCCCAAGTGTCTGACTTTGATAGGCAGCTAAGTGAGGCAGAAGCCGAGATAGAGCGTCTCAGAGCTGAGGGCTCAGGTAGTCGCCCTAGCACACCCCGAGAATCCGAGACTCGTATGCATGTAGATTCCTCCACTGTGCATGTTAGAGCTAGCACTGTACCTAGTAGCAGCAGGAGGCGGGGCAAGGCTCCTCCTGTAGAACCATTTAATGGTGAGAGTGAGGCCATGAGGTTGGAGGACTGGCTACCCGCCTTGGAACGGGCAGCCACCTGGAATGACTGGACCGAGGAGGACAGGCTGCTGCAGCTGGCAGGCCACCTGAGGGGCCGGGCACTGCAAGAGTGGGAGCTGATCAGTGACACTGACAAGGGTACGTTCTCAGGAGCAGTACAGTCACTGAAGAGCAGGCTAGACCCAGGCAGCAAAACGTTAGCAGCCCAGGACTTTCGTCACACAGTTCAGTCAGATTCTGAGAGTGTGGCTGATTACATACGTAGACTAGAGCGTAATTTCCGCATCGCCTATGGTAGAGATGGTATAAGCGCAGAGGCGAGGGATGCGTTGCTCTATGGTCAGTTACACGAGGGGTTATGTTATGAGATTATGAAGGCACCAGGTGTGTCAGGGGTTGACTCTTATTCTGCACTGTGTATTGCAGCAAAGAGTGAGGAACGTAGACTCCAAGAGCTGAGAAAGAGGCAGCAGTACAACAAGGTGTTCACTGGTGGTAGGCCACCTGCTAGACCCCCTCTGTCGAGTAAGAATGCTAGCAGCTCTAGCAGTAGTCCCCCTAAGGGGCATGGTGGCAGTAGGGGTAGTACTGAGAAGCGCACGTGCTTCGTGTGTGACCAGCTGGGACACATAGCCATTAATTGCCCCAAGCAGAGAGAACAGAGAGTAAGGGGAGAGGTAAGCCATCATTCCGGAGACCAGTAGCAGCGGGTAACTCAGACACACCCCTGAAGCAGGTACAGGTAGCTCAGAGAGCAGAGGCCCAGACCTCCAGTACAGCCGAGGACCTTCTGAGTCTGCTCCTGTCCGATTCTGAAGAGGAACAGGTGAATCTAGTTCAGATTCAGGACAGGGGTAGCAGTGCCAAGGGTGTGGTAGTTCAGGTCCAGGGCATACCTGCAGTGGGAGTGATAGATAGTGGGTCCGATATAACAATCATGGGAGCTGAATTGTTTGCTAAAGTAGCCGTAACAGCACGTTTGCATAAGAGAGATTTTAAGAAGGCAGACAGAATCCCGAGAACGTATAACCAGCGGACATTCTCCTTAGATGGTCGGTTAGACCTAGACATTGAGTTTGATGGTAAGAGCCTAAATACCCCTGTGTACGTTAGGAAAGAGGCCCAGGATCAGTTGCTTCTTTCTGAGGGTGTGAGTAGACAGTTGGGCATTATAAGTTACCACCGAGATGTACACCCTTTCAAGCAGCTAGTCAAAGACCCTCATAGTGTCAGAGCTAAGTCAGAAGGGCTTGAGGCGCAAGTGCCACTAGTGAGAGTCCATTTGGTACAGGCAGTGAGCATGTTGCCACACCAGAGCATGGGAGTAACTGTCAGACTAGACGGTAGCTATGGCAACAGAGATACCCTGATGGTAGAGCCTTCTAGCGAACTATCTGAAACAGCTGGGGTATGCCTAGAAGAAGCTCTAATTAATGCCTCCAATGATGGTTTTGCATATCTTGTTTTGTCCAATACAAATGGTGTATCATGTCAGATTGATGAGAATATGTGTGTTGGTGTGGTGCATGAAGTTGCTCTAGTTGATCCAGGTACTCAGTCAGCCCAGGTGCAGGATGGTCCTACCGTGAGCCGAGTGGAGGCTGGGGGACCTGACCAAGGACCGGGCGCTAACCAGAGGATCCAGAAGCTACTCGCTACTGTGAAGAAGTCAGAACTGTTAGATGAGACACAGACTGCCGAGTTCGAGACTTTCCTAGGCCAGTATCACGATGTCTTCAGCTTAGAAGATGGAGAGAGAGGAGAGACCGACTTGACCGAGATGGTGATTGAGACTGGAGATTCACCACCCCAAAGAGTGCCAGCACGCAGGATGCCGTTAGCTGTGCGTCGGGAAGTGGCAAGACAACTGAAAGACATGCAGAGGGCCGGAGTGATCCGACCATCGGCCAGTCCCTGGTCCAGCCCTGTAGTCATGGTCCGAAAGAAGGATGGGACACAGCGCTTCTGTGTTGATTATCGGGCTTTGAACGCAGTCACCAGGGCAGACACCTTCCCACTTCCTCGCATTGACGATCTCCTTGACCAGCTAGGGAACTCGAGATTCTTCACAACTCTTGACTTAGCGAGCGGGTATTGGCAGATCAGACTTTCCCCAAGTTCACGAGAGAAGACTGCTTTCTCAGTCCCACAAGGCCTATTCGAATTCCGAGTCATGCCCTTTGGACTCACGAATGCACCTGCGGTGTTCCAGAGGTTGATGGAGCAGGTACTAGCAGGATTGAACCCTGAACAGGGACCAGACTTCGTGAAGGTCTACATTGACGATGTAATTGTGTTTTCCCCTGCACTGACAGATCACCTGCATCACCTCCGTCGAGTGTTCGACCGCATTTGAGAGGCAGGACTGAAGTTGAAGCCTACAAAGTGTCGGTTTGTCGCCCCCGAAGTCGAGTACTTAGGCCATGTGTTGACCCCAGAAGGTTTGAAGACCAACCTTGCCACTGTGTCTGCTGTCAGAGAATTCCCAGTACCCACGAACCTAAAGGAAGTGAGACAATTCCTTGGGCTTAGTTCGTTCTACCGAAGGTTCATCAATGGTTTCGCTGCGATCGCTCAACCGCTCCATCAGCTAACCCGGAAAGGAGTTCATTTCCGATGGAGCGTCGAGTGTCAGCAAGCCTTCGAGACTCTGAAGCGGCTGCTGACGTCTGCACCGGTCTTAGCTTACCCACGAGTGGAGGACCCCTTCGTCCTCGAGACAGATGCAAGCATACTCGGGTTAGGAGCAATTCTATCCCAACAACAACCTGATGGTACAATCCACCCCGTTGCGTATGCTAGTAGATCGCTGAACCAAGCCGAGAGAAACTACGGAATAACGGAACTTGAGACTCTCGCAGTTGTGTGGGCGGTGACTCACTTTCGAGCGTATCTCTATGGAAACAGAGTCAGGGTATACACAGACCATTCAGCAGTTAAGGCGGTACTACTGTCACCCAATCCGTCTGGGAAGCATGCCAGATGGTGGACTCGAGTCTATGGGTCAGGAATCCAAGAGGTGGATATCGTGTACCGACCTGGCAAGCGGAGTGCCAACGCTGACGCTTTGTCAAGGAGCCCACTGCCTGACTCTACGACTGGAGTTGCCGAGGAGAGGGACTCTGAACCCTTAGTTGGAGCTGTCAAATCCGAGACAAGTTCTGCATCTGAGAACATCTCTGAACTATTGTCGACTGTTTCAGAGAATTCCGAGAGAGCGTTGCCATTTGCGGAAGAGCAACAGAAGGACCCTTACCTCCGTGCCATGTACAAATTCCTGGAGAAACAGCAGTTACCAGATGATCCCGCGACAGCAAGAAGGATTGCTCTACAGGCACCTATGTTTACAGTGTCAGACGAAGTACTGTACTTCATCGACCCAAAGCCAGTCCATCGTAGACGGATTGCAGTTCCGAAACATCTACGTAAAGACCTGTTGGACAAGACCCATCGAAGCCAAATGGGAGGGCACTTCTCAGGGCAGAGACTGTACAATGCCCTCGCCCGTAATTGGTGGTGGAACGGTATGTATTCTGATGCCATGAAGTTCTCACATGGTTGCCCCGAGTGCCTCATTGTTAAGGGGAGCGGAAGGCATCGTCCACCTCCTTTACGGCCAATCCCAGTCTCCAGACCATTTCAGGTGCTAGGAGTTGATATTATGGACTTGCCGAAGTCGAGCAGCGGGAACAAGCATGTTCTTGTATTCCAAGACTATTTCACCAAATGGCCGATGGTGTACGCTATTCCCGACCAGAAGACGCATCGAATTGTCGACATTCTAGTCAAAGAAATCGTACCCACAGTAGGAGTACCAGAGAGCTTACTATCGGACCGAGGTGCTAATTTGCTCTCACACCTCATGACTGATGTGTGTAAAGCCTTAGGCATCACAAAGCTGAACACAACAGCTTATCACCCTCAATGTGATGGCCTTGTAGAACGTTTTAACCGTACCCTGAAATCTATGTTACGCAAACATGCCTCCAGGTATGGCAACGAATGGGACCAACACCTGTATGGAGTTCTATGGGCGTACAGGAATACCCCACATGAAACTACCGGTGAGAAGCCATCATTTCTCTTGTATGGCCGAGACTTGCGTTCGCCAGTGGAAGCAGAATTGCTATCCCCAGAACAACACCCCCCGATGACTACCGAGGATTACCACGAACAACTCCTCCAGACGCTAGCTGACTCGAGACAACTAGCGGAAACCACAATACGCAAGGCCCAGGGGCGGTACAAAGGTCAATTTGACAGGAGAGCTCAGCAACGCCACTACAAAGTTGGTGACTGGGTTATGGTGAAGTTCCCCCAAGAAGAACAAGGGAGGATGAGGAAGCTCTCACACCCCTGGCATGGACCCTATCGAGTGGTGGAGAGCAATGATCCAGATCTAACAGTATCAAAGGTGTACTATCCCCAGGAAGGCATTATACAAGTACACCAAGAGAGAATCTGTTTCTGCCCACCAGAACTACCTGTGGGATACTTTTGGTATGGAACTCGTAGACATTCTGTTGGTAGACCCCCAAAATGGGTTCAAAACCTGTTGCAGAAGGGTGCTGCTGAATCACACATTGACCCAGACCCACAGGGTGCTGCTGAATCACGTGTAGAGCCAGACCTTTCAGGTCAGGGGACTGCTGAATCACGCAGAGACGTTGAACCAGCCCCTGTTCCGACTGATGAATCCAATGGTGACCCAGTCGAGGTGTCTGCTGAATCACGCAGTGAACCAGGCACTATGACCGATGCATCAGATTGTGAACCGGTCTGGGTTGATGAATCCACTGAGGAGCCAACCAGTTTTCTGTTTGATTATTCTCTACCTACAGGTGACCAGATCTGTGACCAGACTAGTGCTGAGAACTCGCCTAGTGACGAGGATGACACTCTCTCTGACCCCGAGGACTGTGATGAGGACTCACAGGAGATTGAGCCTGAGAAGATTGTGAAGCTAACGACCAACCCAAGACCTCGCTCTGATGCACGATACTCATTGAGGAGACGTGTACAACCCCCTTCACGGCTGATGTGCGTGAATCTATGCCCAAGCTCGGGTCGAGCTTCTCCAAAGGGAGGGAGTGATGTAACAGAGTGATTCTCTGGACCACAGAGACTGCTTTATGTGTGTGTTGACTCTATATGTGCCTGTGTGTAGGTGTGGTTGGTTTGAGGTTAGATGTACTTCCTGTTGGTGTGTGTTCTATTTATACGTTGTACGCATGCGTGTAGAGAGTTCTGAAATGAGTCTCGTGTGGTGAAAGTGAAAAAGGGCTGCGCTGCGGAACCTTGCCCGAACGCACAAGCTAACACCTTCATATATACCCAGCCTTAAACCCCGCTTTAGTAAGTACTGTGTCTAAGTTAACACTTAGGACACGAAGCGCCAATATGTCGGCACACGGGCTGTACACGTGTAGTGTGACGTGCCGGTGAGCTTACGTGGTAAGTAACAAAGCCAACCAAGCTTTTATGGTAAACCCATCTGTTGAGTATAGTAATAAGTGTAGACCAAACCTTTCCACTTACATCACCCGCGGGGAAGGGAGGAAGGGGCAGTGCTAGTTTGTGATCGTTCGTGATTTATGAGAAGTGATGTCAAACATGAAGCTTTTTCTTGAACATTGGGATCAAGTGGCTTTCAGATTTCACATAAGGCAGTAGTACTTGCTTTAAATAACTTGTACCAGTTTGAAGCCTGTATCTGTAGGTTTACATCATAGCTTACCAGCAATTTGAAACGGCGCCGATTTTCTCATTTGTTACATACAACTCTGACAGACTAAGTCCTTATACAAATCACTTTACGTAACCATTGATCAGCAATAGGCCAGTTTGACGTAAGGCGTGAGGAATGCAATTAACGTGATATCACGGCTGGAGTACATACCTGGAGTACGTTTTGCACAGTAGTCTATGGAGGATTCACACTTTTAGGGGGCGTTGCTAGCATGTAAACCGTATATACTATTTAAGCAATAGTATCATAATATTGCAGTACTCACCACGTGCGTCAAAATAAGAACAGTGAAAATCGACCCAACAAAACATGAGTTATGGCCACGAACGCAGTTGAGGTGATCTTAGAACCAGCGGATATACCTGGTGCCAATCTCAAGGAGCCTTTTGAAATGCACGCGATGCCAGCGTTGAGATGGTGGCTTCTTTGTAGGGGCATCAGGGCACCATCTTCATGGAAGAAACAACAACTGATCGACAGGTAAGACCGGTCTCGACCTCGATGAAGGTCTCTCTCCCCCTCCACTTTAATGTACTACTTTACTGTGTCTGTAGGATTCGTAAAGCTAACAGTGACAACTTACCTGTGGTCGATGTGGATGGGTCCTACCTCGAGTGAAAGCACAAGCAAATGATGGATGCTGGTATGATTGTTGCTCCTCTTGGTGCTCCTACTTTATGTGCATATATCATTGTTCCATTGTTTTTTTATTAGAATATCCGCCAGTTGCACTCATGTCTCGGCACTTCTACATGCTGTGGTGGCTGCTACATTCACTAAGTTCACAATCAGGCCCACCAGTTCAGCGAGCAATTCGGAGGAGGATTTACTAGTCACTTCTTACCCTTGCCAAAGGAAGGTTCCTAAAAAACGCAAACAGAGCACCCTTTGCTTCACTGATTCTGTGTTTGAAAAACATGTGTACGGCAAGGTGAAGAGAAGACGGCTGGAACCCTTGGAAGATTTTGATCCCCGTCCTGATAAGTTCAAAGGCACAGCGAAAAATTCTCTTCCAGCTCTGTTGAATGACCTCCGTGGAGAGGAGCTGTGCATTTCTCTTCTGCTCGACTCCAATTTGTGTCCTAACAATGGCACAATATTGTCTTCATCATCCGTTCCTACTTCAAGTACTCTCCCCTGGTATTGAGAAGCTGAAGAAATCAGTTTCAGCCAAAAAATGCGAAATTGAGCTGAATACTAGGGAGCAAAGAGAATCAACCTTGTGGTTTCAAGCAAGATGCTATCGTATCATTTCATCCTTATTCGGGCAAGTACTACGGCGCAAGGAACAGACCCCTCCCGATAGCTTAGTTCTGCAAGTTTTGCAACCGAAGTAATTCTCAACTCCTGTCACACAGTGGGGTGTAAGCAATGAATCTCGTGCACGGGAAGAATATATTCAACACCAGCTTACCTGTGGTAAAGACAGACTGGTTGTCACTCCTGCTGGATTCTTCATCAGCAAGTCTCAGCCTTTTCTAGGTGCTTCACCGGATGGAGCTGTGTACAATCCATCTAGTCCCAACCAGCCATTCGGATTTTTGGAGATTAAGTGCCCCTTCAAACACAAGAACGCAACTTGTCTAAATAGATATACGGTAGCAGGGTCGATCCCTTCCTACTTTATAGCATGCAATGTCCATATCCTTCATATGTTTGTGTACAGAGTGGACTCCACGGATGTACTCCAACCGTGACGTCACGTACGTAAACTGCACTCCGTGCATTCTTTCTCTTACGTGAAACTAGCTTTTTTAGATAAACTCGCCCAGCCTAGTTACACATGCTATCTATGCAAATCAGGCCACTGCCAAGGCATAGGGCTTGCTAAGCATTGCTTGTCATTTTGACCTCAGACTGATGAATTTAATTTCCACGTTAATAAACGGTGACGTGTAAATAATTTCCATGTGCAAAGTGTCTATTATGGTACAGGTACATGTAATTACCCTGCCTGGTGGGTGGTAAATGAGACTGCATGTGCACCCATCAGACAGATTCTTGAAGTACTGCTATACCTATATAGCCAACACATATATTGCACAATGGAGATCACTGTTGATTATTAACAATTACCTAATGTGTTGCCCAGGTATATAATGGTCATATACTAGATCATCTTTCCTAAAACGTTATGTTGTTCACATCTAGGACTTGTTCAGTCCAAATATCCGGTCCTGAGGAGTGCACTTGTTGAAGCCATTAACGATAAGTGTGCTAACTACCGTTGCAACACATAAAAAACCCTACACAAGTTTGAAATAAACTGTTGTTATTGCTGTTCATTTTCTTTTTTCATATATAACCATGAAAGCCTGCAAGAAAAGCTTTTTTTTTGCCGGTTTTTTTTTGTCAGCTAAATAACAACCGAGCCATCCTGACACATGATTGTAATTGCTGATCATTGGATTGATCAGAGTATTGGATTTTTGAATTTGAAATGAAGTTGTTGTCAGAATGAAATTCGGCAGCCTTGTAACAACATTGTGACAAGGTTGTACATACTTATTACATGGTTGTCTAGGTCTGTTTACAGTTTCACGTACAAAGTACTGGCAAGGTTTAGTAAGGTTGTGATGTGACATGGTTGCGACATGGTTGTGAGCATGCCTACAACCCTGTTACAACTATATCTCACACTTGGCTTTCTGTGAAATGAGTTATGCATACATGTGACTTTCAAACCTTTATAGTGCTTGCAATGTATCAAGAAAAGGCCAGAAAACAGCAAGCAAACTGCAGTTCAATAAAGTAAGAAGAGGAAAGAGCAAACTAGCCCAAAAGATGCCAAACCTGCTTCAGCTGATGACACTCTAGACCAATTGGTGGTTGGTCTTTATAGCTGCATGAAATTCACAATGGGGATTAATTACAGACATTTAGCATAATAGGCATTTCTTGTCCTATTAGGGCATACCTAAAGGCGGTTATTATTTGAGTTGAGAATAGATGCATTTCCATAAATAATAAGGACACATGTATACTTTGCTTTGTATCTTTGTGGCACCTTTACTGATATAGATGTTTTGCAACTGAAAGTGAAGCTCACAAATAAGGCTGAGACAGAAGTACTTGTACTTGGCAAATCACAGGTGAAGGTCTAAGTGGCTCACCTGTGCAATGTGTCACAGTTTGCTCCATATTCTTTGTGCAGCCATGTAAAAGTAAGAATAACAAATATCACCAGGGAACTTGACAGTTATGTGTCTTTCTTATGATTTCTAGCTCCTTCAGATGATGCAATTGAATTAACCAAATCTCAGTTGGTGTGTGGAGCGTGTTCCATCAAATCATCTTTTGAACAGAGAAGACGACGTAATAGTCTGCCATCCTCTGATCCAAGAAAAAAGATGACCTGAAATTCCTTGCATGGCTGCTGTGCCACATCCGGTGAAAGGGTGAAATAGCAGATGGCAAGGGTCCACACCTGGCACTCATTTTTTAAAATCACAGCTGTGAGAATTGATTCTATCTCCATAGCCATAAAAATCTACATGTGAAATTAAGTGAATGCATCAAGTAAAATTGCAATTTTAGTCACGTTTTACGTTACTGAGAAAATCGCTCTCAAAGTTTACAAACACACACAATCGGTGTTACTCTAGCGTTTGTATCATCCGTTTACAACCGCCTACAGTAGCAACCTGTGGAATGTTAATAACTTCCTGTAGGCTCTTATTAGAACTAAGCCAGTGCATGTTCTTGCCTCCAACTACAAGCAGCGTGCTAGCTAGTGAACTGGGTTAGGATGCCGAAAACATCAAAAAGGAAGGAGAGAAAGAGAGAGCTCTGTGGTAACTACTTGTCAGGCAGGGGGAGGAAAAGTTATACACATGGATATGAGCTGAACAGCTCGTTGGAGGAAGATGCGGAGGCAAGTGGAGCAACCTCAAGTGCATGTGGAGCCAGCTCAAGAGTATGTGCGAAGTGTAGACCCATACTATCTCGCTATTCGGACATCTTCAAGGGTCTTATCCACCAAGGGTCAGAATTGAAGAAGCGAAAGCATTTGAATCCACACCCGAAGCGTCCAGACACGACCCACTACCGCGATCTTAATACTCGCGATCACGATAAATACTAAGTATCTTAGATATGGTTTTCACATACCATATTTCCTCAACTGTTTGCTTTGCTGTTTGTTTTCGTATACTTACATTAGAAAGATACCAACAAACTGGCTAACTCCCTCCGCTGGGGGGTTCCCTCCTCCCACAATCACATGGAGAAAGAGAGAGATACATCTACTCGACACCACCAGTCAACAACTATATTAGACACTTCATCTAATGGGATCTACACTCTTTAGAAACCCTCTGGCTCTTAGTAGGGCCCTCGCTGCGCTAGCAGTTTGTGGCGTCTTCAGCAGTTCGGGGTTGCTCAGCATAGCACAAGTTGACCGTATTTTTTTATCTCTTGCAGGAGTTCCTCCTGTTCAGGATTGTGGGGGTCTCATTGCAAAGCGTCGTCCACCGCCAATTTGTGTTGTTGCACTTGAAGGGAGGTGGCTTGTGAAGAATTCGTCCTCAATATTGCGGAGGGGGGGTTGAAGTGAAATGCAAACCGTGCAGGTTGGTTTCACTGGTTTCATGAGCAACCCATTTCATAGACCTGTACAGATTGTTAACCATCTCTTCATTATATTTCTGGAACTCTAGCAACTTGCTGACCTCAGGAAGAATACATGACACTCACTTCCATACAAAGATTGTATACAGATTTCTTACGTTGAAAAAAAACTTTCATGTCAAACACTTCCCATAGTCTGAAAGGTGGAGGTGGTGGATGGTTGTGACCAACTTTGTGATTACATAACTTTGCTCTAGCATAAGAACACTTACAGGCAAAAACCTCTAGTGTATTTTGTTCGTCAGTACTCTTGGCAGGTTACACTTGTGAGTTATATATAAACACGAATAAGGGAGCTTTTTTTCACTTGCTTTCCAAACTTCTTCTCAAAGCTGTTCTGTCAAGTCATGGCCGTAGCAAGTGGTCCGGCTGGTCCGGTTTTGGCCGGACCAGTTTTCAGGGTCATTTTTGAAACTACGCATGCTGGTTGTCGTGCATTTGCACATACAAACTAACTATATATATTCGCTCTTACGCAGCTGCACCGAGCTGTAACTAATACTTTACCTCGCCATGGCCACAGCAACTAGCAGCATCAATGATTCCTAGGTACAATATTATATCCCCGAAAAGCCACATCAGTAAGTGAGCTATAAGTTTCGGAATGCACATTTAGGCATGCAGAATCAAAAAACCAATGAACAATATGTGACTAACTCACAGCTGTCTGGCACTACTCTCCAAACTACCTCACAGCTGCACTCTTGTGGCACTACTCCTGCACCTGCCTCACAGCCGTAGCCTCTTGACAGTACTCCCACACTTACATCACAGCTGCAGCCACTTGACAGTACTCACACACTTACATCATAAGCTTAAGAAGATTCGGACACTACATGAGCACATCAAATCAAGGTGTAGTGATCTATATGAGCCACAGGAACATTTATCAATATTGAATGTGTGACATCACGTAAGCGGAAAAATCGCTTCGGGAGTCGCTGTGAGGGGTGACAGTGGTGTAGTTGGTGAAGGGAGAGTTGTTGGTGTACCAAAGTTTCATTCCTGGGGCACCATGCCATTAACGAATATCAACTCAGATTGGATGTCCAACGCTTCCTCTGGCCTGTGTATTGTATTGGTTTAATTATATTAATTATATTAAATTAGTTACGTGGGTCCTTTAAGTTGCATCTTGGGGTGTAATGTAAACATGGCCGTGTAAACATCTTTACACTCGCAACACAGACAAGGATTTTCGGTACCAAGACCAGAAATCACTTTCGGTGAAGTACTACGCCTTATGCATTAATCCATTACAACAAACTTGTGAGCTAGAGGGCAGAAAACATGCGGACATACAAACTTACCAATATAGCTTTAGTTTGGCTCCATTTTGTCGGCCATTTCACGACGGCAGGGACTTCACTGCACCACTGACAGTCGGAGCGACAATAGTCGAACGAATCTACCCCTCAACAGTCACCGTTCACCAAGGAAAAACAACCAACAGCCCTTGAGCACATGTACGAAAGCAGAACTGCTGATCAGGTGTCACGTGACACGGAAGTTATGAATATTTAATAATCGCGTTCAGAGGGTTAAAGATGGTGACTATTGCCGACAACCGAGTATACTACATTGTGAAAGTCCCAGAGACAGCTAAGGCTCAGAGTTGAGCTTTTAATATGCATGTCACTAGCACAATGCCATGAGTGTGTGGACCTTGTACATACAGAGGACTGAAAAGGATGAACAAGGGAGAGAGATTCCACCAAGCAGGCAAAGTTATCCTGATATGTTCCACAATGCTGTGAAAAAGCTGGTTAATAGACACAAATTATATGACGTTAGATACAAGCATCACAAGTTTTCTCTTCTACAGAACATTCTTTGATAGGAAGAAAGTACGAAAAGGACAAAATGCAGAAAAAATATTGAAATTTAACTTTCAATACTGTAATTCGCTCATTCTACTAACAGTTGTCCTAAAAAGCAAGCATATTACTTGTACTTCATACCTAATCAAGTGAAAGGAAGATTATTTCCGGTTCCCAAGAGGACTGGTAGTCTGAGTACCGCTCACATAAGGTGAGATATTCCTTACTCTATAGTGTATACATATGTTCTGCACAATCTTCAGATTGCACTGCGCATTCTCAGAATCCCAAGATTGAGTAGGCAATCTGGAGATTGCATAACACATATGCGCAATCTGGAGATTGCGTTACACGTGTGGGCAATCTCAAGATCGCATGATTTGCATGCATAATCTACGAATTTCGCCTGTATGCCCGACAGCGAGCGATTTACTGTGTAGCTCACAGGATGGAAGATATCCTTGACAAGCGGCGTCTGCCTCCATAGGAGGCATATTGCGATCTGGAAGAGTGAGTAATACTGTGTATTGATGAGCAAAGGCAGAGGAGGAGTAGGTAGCGTTCAAAGTTTGCCTGTCAGCTTATATGCCATATGCTACTGGTTCAATCGAGTGTATACTATCTAATTGTGTCAGTGACACTGTCATCCAATGTTTGCGTGTATTATTTGTCATTTTCAGGTACACAGCAGGTACCCATGTTTCCATCGTTGTAGCTTATCCAGACTTTACTAGCAGGTCTCCTGACTACGTCCTGAGTTTATTTTCAACCAAGCTAAGCCAAACTATCACTACCTGAACTCTGCTATTTTATAAGATGAATCAACACTACACAAAGTCGCCATTTTTAAGTAGCTTCTCTCGTAACCACGAGATGGTTTCTGCACATGCGTGTCAGGGTAAAAGAGATTGTGCAATCAATTGCACAATCTCGAGATTGCGCAACTACAGTGCGCAACCTCGGGATTCTGAGAATGCACAATGCAATCTCGAGATTGCGCAAATTCTCCGATTGCGCGGTACTGAGATAGGAGTGCTTACTGATTTGTGCATCTTAACTTATCCAAGGTCAACCTTGTCCGACCTTGTCTGAGTGTATATAGTGTATGAAGAATGAGCTGGGTATACGCTGGTTGCAATATACTCTGATCCATAGTCCAAAACGGGTGACCATTCATGGTGTCACATTTAAAGTCTGCTGGTAATGGTGGTCTCACCTGCTACCACCTTCGAAGAACCAACAATTGGAAAAATACAAGACCTGTTTGTCATAGACCATAAAGATGTTCACTTATATGTACAAATTATTAACACTGACGAATATAGCAATCATTTAGCAGCGTACATTGTTAGGCATACACTTAGGACCCGAAGCACCAATATATTGGCACACAGCAATTCATATGATAGTCAGTGGCTTTGATCAAGTGGCCTGTCTACTTTGTGGGGGCCAAACACTACCCAGTTTGTACCTACTTTGTAGATACAGTAGGCAAAATGGGAGTAGGCAAAACGGGACTATACCAAATTGGTTTGTGGCTGTATTGCTACTGGATAAACTCCATCACTGGGCTCATTGCTGAGAAGCCGCAGCCCCTCCAGCTCCTTTGTCTCATTCAGTCTCTCAGATCAAGTTTATGGTTTTATGACATTGCAGATGGATGAAAGTCAAAGTCAGTGGGCAAGTTGTGGGAGTGACTCAAAGGGATGTAATTTCTTGGACATATAACTGAGTTTTTGTGCCTCTTTGATTTGTACAACTACCCAAATTTGCCCAGAGTTGATGACATATTTTAAAGGAACACGGTTGCTGGGCACCATGAGTTGCCAGAAAAGCTCACCCCAATGTATATAAACTGATTGAAATTTTTAAACAGGAACAAACACACACAGAAATTTCGATTACTGGTTCCCAACCACCAGAAAGTGTTGTGGTATTTAAAAAAAAACTTTACTTAGAAACTGTTTTTAGTTAAGTAGGCAAAATGGCACATTTTGATTTTTAGTAGGCGAAATGAGAGTAGGCAAAATGGCACCAAACCTCTCATATTTGCAGGGGATCTCAATCCCTCGGCCAAGAACCTAGACGCCTTCAGGTGCAGACCTTGCAACGCCGGTAATAGTTCCTTCCATGTGCATTATCTCACCAGCTGTATCAGCCACGCCGAACCCATTGCCAGTGTACTAGCTAGCGCTGTCTGGCCCATCACACTAAGCATCTCTTAACTTGCTGCTGAAAGTGATTGTATTCTGCCGGTTTGTGTATGTCTCATTTCAAAATCTGTCAATGAAACATCTTCCTTTCTTATGGTGACTATACTACATGGTGCGAAAAAAGACTGCAACAATGTAAGGCAAGCTCTCCAAGAAGTGCAAAGTCAAGATATGGAAAAGCAGAAGACTAAAGCTGACTGTGTGACTGTCCATGTATCGCTCCATACATTGAAAGTCATGTTCTCACAAGATTTGTGGTCTCTTACAGAGCTAAAATCTGAAGCTGTAAATGAAAGCTCTGTGTAATGCACTTGTGAGCTTACTAACACTGAAGCAGCACAAGATCTGGTGTACAGGAGGTGTGGCAAAAGGGTTTCCAGCAACCTTTGTGTTGGTGGGAACACTATTTTCTACCAACTTTTGGGTTTCAGAAACATTTTCGAATAATATTTTAGCTTGTAGTATGACGTAATGCAGCCCGCCACGAATGTATGTGTGTACGCTGTACACAAAGATCAAGATAGGGCTATAGCTCTACAGTTTGTAGTCCCGCTGAGCCAGACGCTCACACGAAAGAGAGTCTGGCTCCGTAAGACCATACAGTTTGTAGGACAGAAAATGTCAATGGCTGGAAGGTAGGTCCATACTTATCCTTTGGAACTTGGGCATAAAGTTTTGTAGCGAGGTTGTCTGGGTACTGTAGTGTTGACCGCTGCAAGCTGCCTGCAATGCACTGGTCAGTACTATTACGTTTGCCTAAACTGAGTCCAGATTATAATTTCAGGAAAAGAACAGCCTTTGAAAGAGACAGCTTTGTAGGAGAAACCCACCTCTATTGACTCAGGCTCACGCCTCACAACGTTTGCCCAGTTGGTTGAAACAACAACTAGCTGTCCTACTACTGTACTAGCTAGATCTATGAGTAGACACAGTCAACCTAGCTAACCAAATAGTCGTATGAAACATTCATTGTAAACCCAGTAGCAGTAGTACATTCAATTGAGTCTTTGGCAACGCATTCTTATTCACTATGCCGGGCCAGTTGATGGAAGAATGATGCTAGTCATTGTGGATGCCCACTCCAAATGGTCCAAGGTCATGCTAATGTCCTCTACTACCTCTCAAGCAACTATTCGTGCCCTGAGACAGTTGTTTGCAACTTATGGTCTTCCACAACAGTTAGTTTCGGATAATGGCCCTCAATTTTCTTCTGTTGAGTTTGCTACTTTCCTAACCAGGAATGGTGTTAAACACATTCGCAGTTCTCCTTACCATCCGTCTACAAATGGATTGGCTGAACGTTTCATACGTACGCTCAAGCAAGCTATGAAGCGTAGCAATGGTTTTGATCCTCACCAGAAATTGATGAACTTTCTCCTTTCTTACCGTTCTACACCTCACTCCACAACTAACACTTCTCAGAACTAGACTAGACCTGTTGAGTTAGGAGTTGCTGTTTCACAGAAACAAGCTGAGCAGCAGAAGTATCATGATCTTCATTCACACAATAGGAACTTTTTCATTGGAGAGAGAGTCCTTGTCCGTAATATGCGAAACGATCCTCGTTGGTTACTAGGAACCAATGTGGAACGGAGAGGACCACTATCCTACCTAGTGTTAGAGATCATAGGAAACAGGACAAAATAGCAAATGTTGTTGCTGCCTAACCCCAAGAGATTTTGGTCCTATGTTTTAAGGCTGCAAAAGTAGAGTAGAGCACCAGGCATCTTCAGGGCAATATGGCACACCAATAAAAGCTAACTTCTTCATCCCTTACATTCATTCAGCAAGGTTCTAGACAGGGTTGTACCTATACCACAATTTGCCTATACTGCATATACACAATAATATTAGCTATCAGATCGGCCGTACTGATACCGATACAGATATTCACAGCTGGTTGTATCAACTTGTATGACATCATAATTAGTAGTAGTAATTATTGCATTCCGTACGTACCTGGGCAAGTCTGTGCATGCCTGCCACGTGCCAAACTAGACTTGTCTTTGTGGTTTGTCTGGTTGGAGGCCTGAGTGGGTATGGCAAACCGCTCTAGTGCTGTGTGGAGATACTTTAACAATGGCGCCACAGATGAAAGCAAAGCAATTTGCAAGATATGTGAAAAAGCAGTATCTCGTGGTGGACAAAAAAAAAAGGTAGGAGATCTAGACTTAGTCATGCTAAATTACGTACTAGCGTACTAGGCTACCAACTACTAGCTACCTATGACAGGCTCAGCCTTGTTCCCAGGCCTCCCCCATTTTTTGTTCTTGGGGTATAAACCGTATAATATTGATAGGTGTTCCCAGGCCTTCCCCGTTTTTCGCGCTCTTCCGCTTCCGTGTATTATACTGAACGCAAACTGAAGAACAAATTGTCAAATTTAACAAATTTGTCACTAACTACTAAGTCTACCATTTTATACTGTAACTTTTCAAAATTTCACACTTTTCACTGTTAATTAAGTTGAGGAATGCAAAATCAGTATAGGTTATGAGCTTACCTATACCTATACTGTGCCTATACCATGAGTATAGGCACCTATACCAATACCTATACCGGTATAGGTACAACCCTGGTTCTAGATACAAGTCGTCTCAGAATCTTCTCTCAGGTAGTCTCAGTTTACTCTCAGGATCTGGCAACTCATTGCCACCAATGTGTAGTACTTTGAGCTGCTTTTTACAAAGAAAATGAAAGGCACTGAAGTGCCAAACCCTCGGCGCAGCAGTGCATGTGATTGTACTTGTGTGTTAACTAGAATCGATCACCGTCTCGTGAACAATAGTATCATGACGTTTGCTCTTGAGTTGATATGGCATGATATCAATTCATTCCTAACTGTCTGTCCTCGAATCTGTTCTGACAGCTAGCACTTGGGCCTAATATTAACACAGTGCAGACTCTCTCATGCTTGCCATGCGCATTCTGTTTTGTTCCTGCCTATGCAAAGTTCGCTCACGAGTTTCTTAGCCTCGTTCCCAGGCCGTTCCCGCCTCCAGTTTTTGGTCGCTTGCAGTATAAAAACGGAGGGGAAGGCCTGGGAGAAAGAGTCACGTGCGTGATGTCAGGTAGACGTGAGGGTAGACGTGAGGGGGGCGGTGCCCGACGAAGAATCTCGAGGTCCTTCTTGTAATATCTTGTCCAAGAACTTGAGACTGTAACGTTTGAAAGACAGCATCAATACAGCTCGTTGTTTGGTAGACTCGAGTCTGATCAACGCAAAGTTTGTGAGTTACAACGATCGGGCACCGCCCCCCTCACGTCTACCTGACGTCACGCATGTGACTCTTTCTCCCAGGCCTTCCCCTCCGTTTTTATACTGCAAGCTATCAAAAACTGGAGGCGGGAACGGCCTGGGAACGAGGCTATGAGTTTCTGACGCTCTTTCACAGGCCTTGTGCAACTTATCTTTAGCTTTCCTAGCTAATTTCACACTATCTGATTCTACTGCTCTCATACGTTTCATAGCTTTCTCGCGCAAATTACACTCTGCTTTTCGTTTGGATCGAAAGACATGATCACAGCGTTCACAAGTCTTCCGTCTTACAGGTACAGCAGCTTAACAGTGCGGGCATACCTTTGTTGGAGGCATACTTACTGCCAATAATCGAACTCGCAAAGAACGTCTCTCCCAAGTGAGAACAAAATGGCCGCTAGCCACGTGGTCCAGATACATACGCATGCGCGTTTTCCGCGGAGTAAAAAATGGCCAACTTATCATGTAGCCGTACCAACAGGAAACGCTCTAGCTTCGCAACGAAGCATTTTCAGAGAAAATCACTAAAAATTTTCGACCTTCATCCGCCGCTGATAAGGTTAGTATCGTTTGTGGCACGAATAATCACGTGAAAAGTGAGATGTTGAGTAACAGACACACACACACACACACAGACACACAGACCAAGTACTGTAACCCTCGCTGTGCATGTGCGCTGAGGGTTAATAATTCCAGAATAGTAGAGGAGCTGGAAATGGTCAGATGTGAGTTTGTTGTTCTTCAGCTGCACATTCTCAATTTCTGGTAGCGAAAATACAACATCAAAGAATAGTGCGAGTTCTTTTCTCAACGGTATCTACGAATAGCATTTAATTTTTGTTGCTTTTAATCTTGAGCCAGCGCTCAACTTCATCCTTTCATCGTAACCACAACATGCGAGTCTGAACTTCTTCAACAGGACTTGATGCTCTAAAACAGCTAGCAAGTGTGATATCCCATCCAATTCATCTTGTACATTAATGGCTAGAAGCTGCAAACCAGCATAAGGGATGTTTCGGTTTAAGTGCTTTAGTGCATTTGGACACCTTCCTCTACTGCAAAGTTAGGAAGCTTTTCAATCCTTTTTTAGCTCTGGTACTTATATTTTCAGATACAAGCTTTTATAATTGTTGACCTCATGTGACTCCAAATGGCACTCTTAAATACAACACAGAGTGCATTGACAGGAGTGGGGTGGCTCTTACAGCTTGCTGGTGGACTAGAGGGACATACTGGTGACTTTTCCATGAGTCACACTCTGCTCCACATGTTGCCCTGTGTGCCTGAAACATGACAACTTTCTTTGCATCAAATTATGTTTGAAGGGAAATATTTGAACATTTAGAACAATCTTCAAAAACAGACATGGTTGCACTTATCAATGAGTGTGCAGGTCAAGGAAACTTAGCTCTCTGCATCACTGCCCTCCTCTTCTTCCTCCTCCCGCTAGGAGCTACATTTCTGCAGAGTTGCAGCTATGAAAACTGTTGCCTGACAGAGTGTAGCACTGTGTTGACTTCAGGTAGTATCGAATCCAAGAAGAAGGTCGCAATGAGTGGATCATCATAGTCTTCTGAAAGGTTTTCAACTGATTCCACACTCTATAAAAACCTCTGAAGTAGACTGACGAGTGCACTTGATCTCCTGTGCCACAGTTCTGCATTGCAAAGGTCGACATAAAGACAACCCGTTGTATGTCAGCTCTACACTGGCTCTGAGTGCTGGCGATCCGAGAGTACCGGTGTGGTATGTAGTTGTCATCCTTACCAACATGGATGAAGGGGTGTTTGAAACCACACCACATCTTAATGCCCAAACAGTTTGGGATAGAGAAGAGGAACTTTTCAGCATAAGTCAGAAGTCAGAAAATGAACTTTTGCTGACTACGTGTTGGATTTGACATTTCTGTCCATTCGTTACACGGTGCACGCATGTTTCCATTAAAATAAAGTATAAAACTACAATACGGAACAACGTATAATATATATATATGTATATGAAAAATCCACCATTAACTCACTAGTGTGGGGCTCGCTCACATTCAGTCCAATAATATAAATAAATACACTGGCCAGGATAAGCTGTGGACTTCCAATCTGAACAGACATTTGTTAGTGCTGTGGTGCACTTTTGTTCACCAACAAGCATGGGAAAGTGGTGCTAAATGTCAAAAAATAAACAGTCTCTGTTTTTGCTAGCACGTTTTCTTTTAATAATACAGGTGTGCAGTAGTAATGTTATGTCTAGCTCACTGATTGTGCGGTTTGGACTTACATAACTATACTATGAGTAAGTTAGTAAATGGCCCGTTTTGTATATACCATTGTAGGCATTGAGTTATCTTGCTGATTTTTTTTATTTCTGCATACACTCTATCACTATTCATTGTACGTGTACATGGCTTCAAAGCAACCAATAAATACATGATAAATAGAAATTGATTCCAGCCTGAACCTAAGATAAATGTCTCCTACCCAGACCCCATCCTCTCACGAGGAAAAGGGTCTGGTGACACAAGCCTGAAACCTTGGGCCTGCAAGTGCTGGAGCCTTGAAATTGTTAGTGTAGAATAAGAAAGTGAGAGATGGAAGAAGATCCTACAAGTCAAACTGAATGCTAAATGCAGAGGCTTGAGGGCAAAAGATGAACCTGGATGTTGATCTATGAACTTAGTTTGCTTATTCCAGTTACCATTTGGGTTCGTTTTCCCTATGTGTATCTCATTGCAGCGCATGGAGTACTTCACAGGTGATTGGCCTCCTGAGTATGCCAGAATGATTTTCATGCGGGCCACTAAAGTGGCCTCCTGTGTCACCATGCAAAGGTAAAACCTTAGCGAGACTTGAGGGTATGCCCTTAATGTTGGTCAGCAATAAATGCTAGGCCACACCTCTTGGCTGATGTCATCGCTTTAGGAAGGCCGAAGGGGTGGTACTAGTCCGTGAACTATCGTGAATTGGGCAAGGGCTACCAAACATGAAGCTCTCACTCGAACGCAGTGAGCAAACAGCCTCCAGTTTTCACTTGAGGTAAAATTTCTGCCTTTGGGATTGGCTGATTTAGTCAGAGGTGTAAGCGGGGAAAACTTGAACTTGTTTCAAATTGCTAGTAAGCTACTATGTATAGCCGGTAGTAAATGGATACTATTACTGTTGATTTCAGCTCTCTCTGAATGGAGGTTAAATGGTTTAAGTAATACTTATATCACGTCTACGAGGGATGTATCCGGTTTAAATCGCGACGCCCGAGGGCACGTAGCACCCGAGGGCAGAGCGATTTAAACCGGATACATCCCGAGTAGGCGGGATATAAGTGTTTTGTGTCACCGGTTGCTAAGCAAATGACGTCAAACACGGTTGTTGCCAAGTGTGACGTCATGCAAATGTGTTTAGCTGGCTTTGCAATTCAAATCGAGCGTTGCTGCCGTGGCTGAATCTGTAGCGTTATTTACTCACTGCTAGGCCGTTCAGCTTTCAGCGATGACAAATTCTGCCATCGTAAATCGAAGAACGCAAGCAGGAATAAAGAACCGTAAGTTTTATGGCCCAAACGAGGTAAAATCACTTTTTTTACGCAGCTCACCGCATGTAAGCGTGAGTAGCTAGGTCGGGCGTAATAATGTGTGCAGTTCTAGCATATTTAAAGCGTTGCTGCTCTCTCTGCGAGGCTTAGAAAAGAGTAGTTGAAACGAAAAAGTGTTCAAAAGTCCGCTGTGTAGCGCTATGAACAAATTTGAATACCGTATAGCGGGTTTATTTCGCGGGAGAAAATTTTCGCGAATGGCTGGCATTTGTGTATTTCGCGAATAAAATTTTCGCGGATTGCCATTATATTAGCCACACCCCCTATTGCACGTGCGGCATGGGATCCGGATCTATGCAATATTCGCAAATAATATTTTCGCGAACTGGGACAGATCCGCGAAATTCGCGAAAATTTTCTCCTGTGAAATAAACCCGCTATACGGTATGCCTCGATTGAGCGCTGTTCTAGGAGTACGCAAGCTGCTTTTTTTTTTTTGTCTTGCTGCTTCGTGCATGCATTCCGTGTCATATAGCTATGTTTCATATATACTGTACTGTCCATGTACAAGCAATGCTGGGTTAATTGTACTTTTCACACCCAGTTAAAGCACGCTTCACACCTGGTTAAAGCACGGTTCTCAGGCAAGGCGGGATCTTGCTTCCTTAAAGTGCGTGCGGCTTCTTTGATCCGCCCACGCAAGGTGACACAACCGAAGTTAACGATGGGTGTGGCACTGGCGGCATCAGTGGGAGCCTGCGCAGTAGAGCATGCTTATCCTGTGCCCTATGCATGGTGGTTTGGAGCATGCGCAGTAGAGCAGTTTGGCATGCTTGTCCTGCACCAGATGGTAGTTTGTGGCCTCCCTCCCAATTTTCTCTGCAACAACATTGATGCCGCATCTTACAACCATTGCAACACCAATACCATCTCTAGAGCCCAACTTGGCATTGTCAGCAATCACAAACTATTCTGCAACGCCACAGCCATCTCAGAGTGCAGCAGCAACTCTCTTTCCCATTCCAGAATCTATCGTCAAAAATTTTGTAGCTCCACACTTCTCTCCAGCTTCGGTATAAGAAATGTCCGAAAATTGCATCTGAAAATTGCAGTTTTCGGATGCTAATTTCGTTAGCCCGTAGTACCGCGAAGCGATACCGCAGCAAGTTCATCTTTGGATTGCAAATAGTACGCAAGTAGGTATACAAATTAGCGCAAGATCGAAATGCAGAAAGCTTTTCGTTTGCCTGAAACAAGTGTCCGAATATTAGTCTGTCCGACAATTGGTCACTTACTCTACTTACATTCTTGTTCATGGATCTCATTAATACCATTATTTATGTCTTACTTGGTGCTTCACTTGTCAGTCTCAATGATCTCCAGTTGACCTTTTCACTAATTAGCTAGCCTCATTCCCAGGCTCTCAGGCAGAGTCTGGGAATGAGGCTACTGATAAGCTGTGTTGTAAAGTACACGCTTGCTGCAGTACTTGTACAACCTGCACACATAGTCTACAGAGAAAAATAGCTAAGAGAATTGAAGTTTGACTGTTGAGGCTAGTTGTAAACTGAACTTAGGCGGAGGTGACCTCCAGTCAACTGGATTATTTCAACCAGGGATAGTCTGAGTATCTGTCAAGCCTGGCCAAACGTGATAGGATGCGGGCTTTACACTTATAATCCAGCTGGGTATGGTCTTCAGTGATTCATTAACACTGGAAATGGTAGTAAGGTCGCGCTACTCTGCATGCAACTAGCAGTGCGCATCAAGCGTCGGTGCGTGTCCATGCGTTCACGTTTCTGCTATTGTAGTATTGTGAAAGCAGAGCACTTTGCTGAAGCGCTATTGTTGGAAGACTATTTCGAAAAGGTATGTTCCAAAAACACGGAGAACACAAAGTGGGCAGGTTTCAACTTTTAAACAATGGTTGTGCCGTGCAAACAACACAATGCTGTCGATGATACTATAGGTCTGAAGCCAGTGGACAAGGAGTGTACTAAACTTTGCTGCCGGGTTCTGTTTGTTTCTGGTGGAAGTCCGGAAAATGAACGGTGAGTCTTTAACCACCGAAGAAGCTTGTTAGGTTTGCTCTATGCAGCCAGCATGTCCACATTCAGTGCAATGTCCTTGTCTGGAGATGTGTCACCTTTTGTAGTACTGCATGAAGCCAACTCACCCTCAGCAGGACCATTGGGGCCCATCGCAAGCATCCAGTTTATTTCATGCTACTTCTGTGGTGCTGTCTGCTGTCTTTGTTTCTCCTAAAACTGCAGGTGTTCAAAACTAGCCATCGATCCAGAACTTTCATTGTGTTACTTGACTCAGTTTTAGCTTTATGGCTATAAGAATTACCCTTTATTTTGCAATTTGTTTGGCATTTCTGTGTTCTAACTGCTGTGATAACAGTGTTCTAACTACCTTAATTGCTGTGTTCTAACTTCCTAATTGCTGTGTTATTAACTTCCTAATTGCTGTGTTCTAACTTCCAAAATCGCTATGTTCTAACTGCCACATGTTAGCATCTACACTATATAAACCACTGGTGGTGCCTTTGATTTGTATGGCTGCCATGCTACAAATCCAATCCTATGGTACCACCTCTCCCCACTCCAACCAATCTTGTGGTACCACCTCCCCCTGCTCCGACGGTTCCTGTGGTACCACCTCTCCCTGTTCTCCCCTCACAGCTACCCCCACCCACCAGCAGGGAGAGAAGGTGATGTTACAGGGGGAGGAGGGCCAGGAGAGGCAGAGTGTGCCACGGTTGTGGTGCTCATCAGTTTTACAATACTGTAACATTCACTATGTCTATGCAGATTAGCATAGCCACCGAAGACTTCGCTAGTTTCAACAGCCTTCTTGAACCTGGGTATAAGTTGATCGTACTACAGTTGATCGTACTACAGTTGATCGTACTACAGTTGATCATACTACAGTTGATCATATCATTCTCTGTTGCCAAAGTGGATCAGATTGTAATATTTGAAGAGCAGCAGACTGTTTTGGATATTGAAAAGGAGGGGGTTGTGCTAGACAGTGGATGGAACATCACTCCATATACCCATCCTGTGGGATTTTCCAACTTTTTGCAACCACACACGGCTAAGTCAAGGAAATGTCAGTTTGCAATGCGGCAATGCAGCTACCTTGAGCACATTGTTGGAAATGGAGTTGTGCAGCCAGAACTTGCCAATCTGCAGGCAGTGGAGGCATTTCCAACACCTACAACAAAGAAGCAGGTACACATGTTTCTTGCATTGACAGGATATTACCGGAAATGTAAACCGAAGTATGCGGCTGTTGCCTGCCCCCTGACTGATCTCACAAAGAAGTCAGCACCCAACTGCCTTGTCTGGACAAAGCAGTGTGAAGAAGCATTCCAAACTCTGAAGAGGCTTCTATGCTCAGCCCCAGTGGTGAAGAGGCCTGACTTCAAGAAGGCCTTCATTCTGCAAACAGATGCTTCTGAGCTAGCTAGTTGGGGCTGTGTTGAGCTAGCTTGGTGAGAACCATGAGGAGCATTTTTCAGCAAAGAAGCTTCTTCCTCGCAAAAAGAAATTCTCCACAATTGAGAAGGAATGCCTGGCTATTAAACTGGCCTGCCGGTCATTTCGGGTGTACCTGCTAGGCAGACCTTTCCTTATTTAGAGAGACCACTGTGCACTGGAATGCTTAGACAGACTTGAAGAAAATAACGCTCGCCTGACATGCTGGGAAGATAGGTTTTGCGCTAGCAAAAAAGGTGGGATAGAGGGAGGTGGGCGGGCATATTCAAGACATGCTGTGCACATGGCGGCTGCCTTGGTTGGCTGTAGAAAGGTCTTGGTCGGCACTGGCTGGGCCATTTCTCTCCTTTTTAGCACAAACGGGTGTATGAGTGCTGACTTGAACATGGTAACTACTTACTGGTGACCATGGGAAGACGAAATCAGATTATTACATTTTGTACTACTCCAAGTGTTCAGTCTCTAGACAAACCTGGTTTGACTGCCACTACGTTCAGGGATTTGCTATGGGACTAACAGTCCTTTCCATACATTGAAAGTCATGTTCTCACAAGCTTGTGTCAAATCCCCTACTGTAGCCTTTGGGTACAAGTGGAAATTTGACAAATTTCCACTGCTCAATGGATGCCATGTTTTCCCCCACCCTAGCCCCGTAGGGGCTCTGATTGTTCAAGTAATGAGCAGGCAAAGCTAAAGGGCCTAAAGCTCATCCAAACCTTAATTTAAACAACACTCAAATCTGAAGCTGTTAATGTAAGCAAAATGCATTTGTGAGGCTTACTAACACTGAAGCAGCACAGGATCTGGTGTACACGAAGTGTGGGAAAAGGCGTTCATCAATATTGAACACTTGTATGTGACATATACAAGTGTCCCGAGACTAGGTACGTTGCTATAGTAACAAAGTGTGACACAAATCATCCTTTTTCCTAACTTGGATTAGGTGCTACATCACGCAAATTGAAACAATCTACTACCACCATCTCATGTGCCACTTGTGTGAGGGGCTGCATCGACAATGATAACTGGTCCTCCCCATGTGGAGATCCATGATCTATGTGCCCAAAACAGCTTCCATCAAGTTGTGGATGCATTCAACAGCCTTTTTCATGTTTCTATTTTGGTGTCCGACTCTCCCACAGAGTTCAAATACAGTCAATGTAACTCAGGAGTGCTTTCCATGATGGGAATTAACATCATCCAGTTTAAGCAGTTACAAACATGTAGGTCTTGCAAGTTTTTCATCCGTGGATATTATTTCAGACACAGACAGGCACACATACAGAAGCTGGATTTCTTCCTTCTTCCCCCCTCCTTCTTACATTTTTGTTAGAGGGACTTTCAGTGAAAAACGTGAAGAGTGGAAAAGAATTTGTTACAAAATAATCAATACCTTCAGGCTGAACTCCAGAGGTACAGACTGTAATGTGATGTCACAGCAGCTTTGTGCATGGTTCCCTGATGACTTACTAACTTTTCAAATGAATTCAAAAGTTCATTATCACTATAGATGGCACACTGACCAGCATTCTGACTACTCAAATGGCTAGTGAAGAGCCAGGCTACACATCCATACAATTTCCAGTCCACTGCAGTTTCAACGCCTCAGTTTGTATCACCACTTTCATTCACATCGCCATCCCATTATCATCCAAGCATCCTTTCCCTCTCTGGCAAACAAACAAGAGCAAACACTGTGCCCTCCACATTTGATTTCTTTGACACTTTTAATCTGTCAGGAAACTGGTGGTGAACTTTCATTGTTAGCAGGTGGAACACCATAGCACACACGTTTACAGACCGCAGGTGGAGTACCATTGCAGATCACAGGTATGGTTGACAAGACATTTTGCAACTTGTTTTGTTGTGAATGAATTGAACGGCTAGTTATATGGTTTTCACTTTTCCATGTCTCCTCTACTGAACATTCTACTCTCTAATCAATGGTGTGCCATTGCACACAAGTTTAGAGGCAGCAGCAGTCTACACGCCTTCTCATATAGTTTATTCTACCTCCAAAATCAGATTAATAATTACAAGCAGACAACTAAAAGTACAGTTTGTGTAAACTACGATTACGCAACAGGCTACAATACAGCTATAATTTAGTTTTGCGGCAACAAGTCCACGAAATTCCCGGGAAAATCCTGGCACATTACTGAACAGGTTTACGATTTTGCTCAGCCATAACTTGCTTTGTACTGATAGTAGCACTTAGTTATAAGAATAGCGTGCAGTCAAAGTGATAAAGAACGTGTACAGAAATTTACTGAGTATTTCGATGTTCCGCCCATATTTGTACCAACAATTGAAAATCGCTCACCGCTGAAAGCGATCTTGAGGGCATTCGCAAAAGCGCTCATATCTCGGAGAGTATAATAGCTATGAAAATCGGACCTTTTGTAAGCTATATTAAATGGCCAGGAGAGCTAGGCAGCGTTGGCAGCGTGTTCATAGCGTGTTCTCTACCATTTGTACGTTTGGTCCCGCGAGGCCTTTTTTTCCAAAATTGTACGCTTCATATTTCCCATGGAACCTGAGCTTTTTTCTTCTAGCTCGAGTATGCTCTACTGCTGATTGTAATGTACTCACGCTGCGACGATCGTCTTGTAGCTCCACTTTACCCCTATTTGTACAACAAACCAAAGATGGGGCCTGTATCTGATCCTGAATCTTGCGAGCAAGCGCTACCTCTACTACCATACGAAGCAGCCAGCAGAAATAACAGCACCATGAACTTACAGTAGACAGATCTCTCAACATGCCACGTAACTATCATCTCGATTAAGCTTGCAAACTGGGAGATGCAGTGTTTGAAAGTTCACCATGTGTTGAGCTCATTACTTATTCATACCAGATTTGATGATGTCACACAGTTACGCGGGTGGAATAAATTTCGAGGTCTGCATGTAGACTGAGAGTAACATTACATACGTATTTGCAGACTGTAGGTGGAGTACCATTGCAAACACGTTCAGAGGCTGCAGGTGGAATGACATCACACATAAGTTTGCAGACTGCAGGTGGATTGTTATCATTCAAGTCTTGTCATCCAAACATGATTCTTTGAACATTGCCCCCTAAGGAAGGTTTGATTTACAGATAAAATACCGTAAACTCTGGTTATTAGGCACACCTTGCTATTTATTATAGTACGTCCCGAAAGTTCTCAAACAAAAGACGCGTCTGGATGCAGAGATCCTTTTACGTCTAGACGCATCCGGACGTTTAAATTTTTGTGCGCAGACGCAGGCGTATGCACACAGACGAACACGGACTCACACAGAAGCACACAGACGTAGATGCATGCACGCAGACAAGTGCAGACGCATGCAAATTCTTCGCCTACATTCCATGCCCAAGCTGTTATATGTTTAGGCCTTGAGTCTCTCTCCCCGCCAATCTTTGTCCCATGTTGGTAGCTTTTCTAGATCTAGAGATACAGTTGGCACCCGATCGATTGTTTCCCAAACCCCACCCACCACACTACAGCGCTCAGAACTAGCGTATCCCTGGGTGGCCTTCCTTGATTCCTGGATATGTCTTATTGAGAGGTCTTGGGTGTACAATGGTCTTTATCTCGTGTCGATAGCTTGCATTTGATCTAAGATAAATGTTGTCGAAAGTTAGACTTTACGGTGGAAAGCTCGCAGCTGCAAACATGCGAACGCAGACACACAGACGTATAATATATTGGCGCGGGAGAGTTTACACGGTAAGTAGCGAAGCCAAGCGAGCTTTTGGGGTAAATCCCTTCCTGTTGAGTAGTAATAAGTGTAGACCACACCTTTCCACTTAGATCACCCTGCAGGGAAGGCGGAAGGGGCGGTGCTAGTTTGTGATCGTTCGTGAATTTTGAGAAGGGCCGTCAAAGCGAAGCTTTTTCTTCAACATATGGAGCAAGCGTCTTCCAGATTTCACATAAGGCTGGAGTACTAGCTTCAAATAACTTGGAAAAGGGCTTAGTCCGTCGGAGTTGTACGTAACAAATGAGAAAATCGACACCGTTTCAAATTGCTGGTAAGCTACGATATACACCTACAAATAATGGCTTCAAACAGGTACAAATTGCTTACCTAGCGGTGATCAGCAATTTAAATAAACTAGTCCAGCCTTGTTACATGCTACCTACGCAAATCACACCGCTGGCAAGGCCCAGGGCTTGCTAAGCAACACTTGTCACTTTGACCTCAGACAGATAATTTTAATTTCCGCGTTAATAAACGGTGACGTGTATATAATTTCCGCGTGCAAAGTGTTAAATAACCATTATTATAGGGTCATTCCTGTCCTACGTCCACATCAGCAGACACCTAAATACATTTCAGAGTTTGCTACATAACATTGAGTTTCCATGTGACACAAGTCCATGTACACCTTAATAACCCATTGAGGTAGTTCGTTTGGTACTACATGGAGTGAATGTACAATGTTTGGTGGTCACTGATACTTTATTATCAGTACCTTTCCACAGATGTTGGTGTGTGTGCTAGCAGCCAGCTATGATGTGAGACGGACATCACCACCTGCGGTGGCAGCCACGTTCCCTTCATGGGGCACAGGGCACACATGTAAACACCCAAATACAACTGGGGGTGGTGGAGTAAACCTTTGTAGTGAGTAACATCCTTTGACCTGTCAACACAACAAATTTTGCATCTGTAATTGTGCACATTACATGCATGTATTCTACGTTTCAGGCAATTTTTTTTTCATGCAGCAGCACAGAGCGAAGAGACAGTCTGTATCCTTTGTTTCACTTACAACCAGTATTTAATGCTGAGTAAATATCTTTATAATGGCGACCAAAGACGGCTAGGCTATTAAAGCGCTATGGAGGAGACTAGACCAGTAGAACCAGAGAAGGAATGCCAGGACTTCTGTGAATGGGCGGAGTGTGTTTCTGAGATTGACAAATGGCAGTGTGAAGTTCCTGAGCTTCAAATGATTGTCTCAGGGCTTTCTGAGTTTGACAGAGGCTTCCTGTTTTGTGAATCTTCGTTTCTTGAGGTTATGTTAGAGATAAATTGAAGACAAATGTAAGCTACACCAGTGAAATCCATTGCTAGTTTATCTTACCTGGGAAAGGGGAGGTGCCTTTTGCAAAGCACTGTGCTAGCAACATCACAGATGTACAGGGATAGATTGAGTCACCTGATGGTTCATGTCCTCATATAACTATTACTGTCAGCACAATGAAAGTAACAGAGTATTTGTTTGAATTGATCACGAGACATTATTGATGGAAACCACTGGTGTTGAAGTATAGGATCGCTAGCCAAAAGTCTCGCAAGCTAGGCAAGTTGACGATGTCCATGGCTATGTGGATCACTTACGGTACAACGTGTCTAAAAACTACAGATTTACATACTTGCGTTCATTGACTGATCTTGCAGAGATCAGCCCTGTACGCCCGCCCCCCCTCCTCCTCCTCTGCAGCTGCTGCAGCTGCAGAGATACAATGATTAGTCACTTACATAGCATTTGCAACCAGAATGTAGTCAAGTAATAAAACAGTGTGAGTATCATTGCATGATTGGATCCACTTATCCAGCAATCAAGAGCTTCAGGACCAAGCACAATTTTTGCTGCTCAACAACCTTGATCCTGGTCACAAACGCTTCTACAAGCAAGTGTGAGAAGTGACTAGTCATCAAATTATGTAGTGATGTCAGGACAAAAATCCTTTTTGGTGTACCAGTGATGTCAATTACTTGTTTCCAGATGGGGAGCTGGGAACAAGGTTATGTATTAGCGCACAAACGTGGTTCCCACTTACAGAACTTTTCGCAATTCTTGGCAAATTTTCGCGTTCTTTTTTTGCACAGGGAGGAGGGTTATCCTCTATACAAAGTTCGACCACTCCTAGCACCCAATGGTAGTATTCCCAGCTTATTACCAACCTGCACAGCAACTAAGTATCGATGAGATAATGATTGGAACCCGCTGTTGTGTAGCCTTTGTACAGTATATACCCAAGAAGCCTACGCAATTTGGCATAAAAGTCTGGGTAAACAGTGAAACCAAGTCTGGATATGTGCTTGGTCTGTAAGTTTACACTGGTGTTGCAATTGATAGCAAGAATTATAAAGGTCTCGCTAACAGAGTAGTGATGGACCTCACACAGAAGTTTCAAGGCAAGAACTACCTCCTCTATGTTGATAATTTCTACACAAGCCCAACCCTGCTTATCGACTTGGTGAAAAAGGGCGTATATTGTATGGGTACAGTATGTACCAACCGTTAAGGCTTTCCCAAAGGGTTGATCCCCACAAAACAACACATGTCGCAGGGTTCATACAGGTTCGCCTCTGCAAGTAACCATAAGTTGACAGCTGCATGGTGGAGGGATGAAGGAATGTGTTTGTGATGAGCATTTTGCACCAAAAGGCTATTGAAATGATCATGAAAAGACCAAAGGGGAAAAGAAAAAAAAAAACCCGTCCATTGTCCAGCAATGATCGCAGACTATAATTGTAATATGGGGGGAGTTGATTGGCAGACCAACTTCTGGTTTCTTCAGGTAAGCAGCATAATGCTCCAATGTCTATTCTTTGAGTAACTAGTGCAATCACACATTGACGTGATTAGTGTATGTTATCTGCTACCTACTTTGATAACATAATTGCCTATAATTTTGATGTGTTGTCTAGGCAACAGATTATAGCAAGAAACTTTGCAGTACAATTTCATTCATGTGGGTGTTAGATGTGACACCCACCAGCAATTATACAGCCAGTGATCCCAGAACAAGTGAGCTGACCATAAATTGTGTTATCCAGCTTTACATTACATGGCACATGCTATAGAACCTACACAAAGGAAGATTTTTTTAGAGTTCTTTCCCATAGGCTTGGCCTATATTGCTTGCAAACAACGGTGATGATAGTTTTAAAGGTGGCATCTCGTAAGGTGTGAGTAGCATTCTCGGGTACTTTGATGAGGGCTTAAGTTCAGAAATAGCTTTTTGGAAGCACATTTTCTTGTAAGATTTGATCTGTGCTTTCCATGGGAGTACTGAATATCTCATTAACATTTACGTATCGTAAGTTGATGGGTGCTTTCACAACTTGGCAACTTTTGAGTAGAGCTTATGGCAATAGTGGCTTGGCTATACAAGTCGGTTGGTCAGAAAGCCAGCTAGTTTTTTGCTGACATGCTTTAGAATATTCTCTGGTAAAAGCATGGGTTGAGCTAATCATCTGCATAAAGGATGGATCCTTTTTCTGCTATTAGAAAGTGAATTTTAGTGTCTCTTTCGAGTCGTATATAAAAGCTTTAGCTATGGTTTGGGTTACGCGGCTAAACCTCGAAATGATGCAGTCATCCAGTATGGTCAGTGCACTTTGAATGGGGGAGCTGGTTATAAACAGATCAGTTTGGAACCAGGTTGTAAATGTAATATCTGTGTGGATATGTTGTGTTTGTCAGTGTGACTGGGGTAGGAGGTATGGTGCCGGGTTCCAGTTCTCTGCCTCCTGTCTGGAGTTGTGGCACGATGAAAATGGCTACCACTTCTCCTGCTGTGTGAGTGTTGTCCCGATTCCACCTAGAGTGCTACAGAGTTACTCTGGGCTGGGTTAGGGGTGTGTGCAGTGACTAGTGGCTTATGCAGCCCTAGTGGTAAGTCAGCTCACCCTCCAGTGGCTAGCTCTACTCTGCTTGGCGCTAGCATAACAGTGGACAAGTGTACGTATGTTACTATAAGGTCTCGCCTTATGGTTGTTTTGAGGCGAAAATAGAGGAAGAGTGAGTAGTTGCCAGGAATTGAACCCGAGACACCCTGGCTTGAGCTGCCAGTGCTCTGCTACTGAGCTAGGACAACCACAGAACTACCAGCCCCCCACTTGTATACAGAATGACTATTCATTGAACTTTGCATATTCAAGGCAGCCAGATTCCAAAGCCTTTACTGCAGTGTTGTTTAGTATAGGGTTTGTGCTTTTAGTTAAGTTATAGCTAGTTTTTGGTTAGTTATAGTTTCCAGTTTAGCAGGATAAAAGAGTTAGTTGTAGTTTGAATTTTAAAAGGGCCATACTAGAAGGTAAACAGTTAAAGTTACAGGTAACTGAAACAACACTACATCACTACTTCCAGTATTTGATAACTTCCTGTTTACATAAGAAGAACGCATGGGAGATCATGCCATGTGCAGTGATGCCATGTAATAGCAGGTGGTTTCATTAGAGGAAACTTTGCGTTGACTAGTCCCAAGAAGATATATTGATGCTGCCTTGCAAACATCAACTATCTCTGTAAAGGAAGCATGCACATCGTTATAAGCAATCAATTACTGGATACAAGGAAGATCTAGAAATGAGGCTACATTTAGGGGATTAGTTAATGAGTCAATGTGTTAAATTCTACAGTCAAACTGTCAAGCTCTCATTTGAAGTGACATTAAGCTGTGAAACAGCCGAATGTTTAAACTGTTGGAAGCATGGTTTCAGCTGTACTGCTCATCTTGCTTGATGCTGTATGAAAGAAAGCCTCATCTTGTTGCTCCTCATTATAGGTTCATGGGTATAACTCCACTCACACATGCATGCACCGCTCATTAGCATAAACCTTGTAAGCTAAGGAGACTAAGTGTTTCAGATACAAGCCAGGGTGTCCTACGTATGCTGGGTTTGATTCCTGGTAACTTCCAGTACTTTCACTTTATAACATCTGGGCAGCAGTATATAGTCTGTGCAGAGATAAGCAGTAATTATGCATAGTGCACAGTTGGAGAAAACTTTGAAGTGGAACTGCTGGTGTGCATACGTATTTCATTTACCAAAACTACTCAGGCTGCCAGGTATATAACCATGATGGAGTGTTCCATAAATCCATATGTTCTTTATAAATCTACATCTTGCCTCTATTGTGCACACTCTTCCTGGTGCATACCTGCTAAATGATTGGTTGTTAAAACTGCACATATACCTTTTATAATCAAATACGAGTACCTTCAGTAATTGCACTGTATAGCAAAAACAAATAGAAATATATTTAGGCCTTTTCCTCACAAAATGAAAACACCATGCATGGCGATTTTTAATTAAATTGAAAATATCACTTTCGATAGGTCCTTTGGTGATCATTAACCCATTACACCCGATAGCGGCCAAATGCGCCCGTGAAATTTCTTGTCCGTTACACCCGATAGCGGCCAAATGCGCCCGCACTTCACTTCCGCTATTTATCATGATCGCAGTGCCTTTTTGGACTTGGAGTTAGTTATTACGTGTAACAGGAAGTCAATCGAAGCATAATTAGCTGCGGTGTCCTATAGGGACTTCCCCTCAAAATCGCGTTCGAAGTTTGGCTGCCGATCGTAGTTAGCCACAGTACAGCTTATATCCACACGCTACTTGTTCTATCGTCTATATACTATCTAATCGTGTCAGAGAGAGTTGAAACGTACCTTTGCTGAAACTGTCTGCCAACTTTTGCCGTGTATTATCGGTCATTTTCAGGTACACAGCGGGTACCTACATTTCCACCGTTGTAGCTTCTTCGGACTTTTCTAGCAGGTCCTCTGACTACGTTCTGAGTAAAGCAGGTTTGTTTTCAACTAAGCTAAGCCTAACTATCATTGCCTGATCTCAGCTATTTTACAAGATATAACAATGAATCAACACTTCACAAAATCGCCATTTTTTATTAGCTTCTCTCGTAACCACGCGACCGATTTCTGCGCATGCGCATAGGGGTTAAAGGATTAATCAATTTGAAAATATTTTTTTAAAAAATTCATTTCGTTAGGTCTTTGTTTACATGAAACACAAACACCATGCATACCTTCCATTAGCAAATTTTTAATCAAATAGAAAATATAAAAATAAAAATAAATTAATTTCTTTAAGTCTTTCGTTCACACAAAATGCAAACACCATGCATACCTTCCATTAGCTTTTTTAATCAAATTGAAAATATAAAAAAAGCAACAAAAAAGTAATTTCCATAGGTCCTTTGGTGATTTTTAATCAAATTGAAAATACAAAAAAAGCAACAAAAGTTAGTCTTTCCTCTACATAAAATACACAAACCGTAATTAGTTTAGTAATTAAAACTAAAACTAAAATTAACACTACATGTACTTTAGTCCATTGATCAGCTAAACTAATTTAAAATCACCAAACAATTGTAGTCAACCACAACTAAAAGTACCGATACTAACTCTTTTTAGATTTAGTAAACTAAAACTAAACTGCTAGACCAAACATTCAACTATAAACTAAAACAACACCGCTGTATATACATGGTGGCCTGGGTTATTTTGTGTAACTGTGTGGCCTATTGTTCATGCATACTTACTTGCATGTCATGTTGCAACTGGCTAGTTTTTAGCTGTGGTGGACACAGGAAACCCACACCTAAAATGGCGAGCCCACAGTGCACCTTTTTGTTGGCACAAACCTCCCGTATTCAGTAGACTTAGATTTGAAGACAGTCTTTTTTCGTGGCAAGCTTCTTTTCTTCATCACCGAGGCAATCAAGTGAAAGTGCTTCCATGGTTTCTGTGGTGTAGTGTAGTATATTTTAGACCACAGGGCCACAGTGTACATTTATGCCATTCAAACCCCGGGTCTTTTTGCCTTGACCTAGAACCAAGCAACCAACCACCGTGTAAAAGTATGTAGAATTCTATAGTATGTAAATGAAGGTGCACAGGACAATTATTGTAAAGTGTTGACGATGATGTTCTCGGCACAAAAACACTTACTTTTCCACTAGCAGTGGCCTGTCACTTGTCATGTCCTCGTTGATACCAGATTGACAAATGCACTCATATGCACTCAAATGCACTCCGCATCTACAATTTCACTTTGCTGGAGGCAGTTGATGACGATAGAGTTGGGTGACGTTTGTGACAATGCTAGTGGTCTGAAAGGGTGGAAAGTATCTCTTGCACCATACAAGGAACCTTTTTGCCTGAGGAGAATAGCAGCTAATCAACTTGGCATCTGGCAATTTAGTAACTGCAATGCCATGCTTAAATTTTTCACTTTGCTGCTTAATCTTTTGAAGCTAAATTTTGACTTTCAAGCTAAGATGTATGCATACTGGGCCACTACATTGAGTGCAGCAGGAATTTATCTGGCTTTGCACACCATTCGCTTGCATGCAGTGGTGCAGTGATGCTTTTCACTCATTAGTCTGTCTGCTGCTTTCTCAGGCTTGCACCACTACTAGCTGAATGTGCTTTCTCTCTATAGGCTCATTGGGCCAACACTTGATGAACACAGCAACCTCGCTGACTGAAATGAGGCCAATACGTTTGAGACATATCAAGGGACAAAACATTCAGCATCATATTATAGCTATGTAACTAGTGACTAATTTCTAAGCATCTATCTCAGGCATCAAACCTGCTGGATAGAATTTTCCCTACTTAGGGACTGGTTCTTTGTTAGCAGGTCACCTGCTGGACTGTACATTGCTATAGCCTCTTCTCCAGCTGCAAAGTGCCATTTGCATACCTTAGGAGTCTCTGGCATCCGTGAGATTTTCCGTGAGATTTTCTGTTACCTCTCATTAAGTTTCCACTGTCTTGGAGATCTACCAACTGATACATAGGTAAGACATATTGGTGATAATTTGGAATTCTTTGACACAATTTATTACTGCTTACCCGTAATGTTTGGCAGAAGGTCTAACCAAGCAAGTGGCTGAAGAAAGACTTTCTCAAGTTGTAACCTCCCATGTGGATGCTGCTAATAAGCACAATCACCAGCTTCTGTTATCTTATATCAATCAAGCTAAGATAATATTCCTGGATGGGTTAGCTGACAAGACATGTCAAATCTTTAAAGACTGCTTTGTCGACAAAAGTACAATTAGTAACTGCACCTGTCGTGAAAAAGTGACAAATGTAAGTGGACAGCCTAATTTACTTTGATTATAACGCAATATATATAGCAACTACAAATGTGGGTTTCCTGTGTATTCAATTGGGGACGACTCTAGGTAATTAAAGTTGACAATAGCTAGTACAGTTACTACAGTCTAGGTAATTGAAGTTGACAATAACTAGTAGTGTTGTAGATAATAGTTAAACCACAGATACTCACAAAACTACGAAAACAGCAGTGTGGGGTAGTAAAGAATGTGATCAGTAAAAGACGTTGGCGTATCGTGAGCTTGCAAACTGATGCAGTACCTGTATCAGTGCTAAATAGAAATATAAAACTTGAAACCAAGCTGAAGAGATTCCACTGTGACTTTTGTGGTTTGGGTTTGAAGGTTACCCATAAGTATAGTACATCAGTCATTGCGGAAAGTTGAGCAAGCCCCACGCTACTTATCGTGAAACTGCATTGTGCACATGTATGTTTATGCTTGTTTGCTTGCTTGCTTGCTTGGACAGACCTCTTAACAAACTCATTCTACGCAGAAAATATCAAAGATGATAAACAGCTCTCTTTTACATATGGTATTTGCTTGTCTTGTTCATTATTCCAAATCTTCTCAACCAACTTCTTATGCATTGCATAAAGCTTTTCAGAACTGGCAGTATCTGCCAGTTGCATGTTACATTAATTTTAAAATTATTTGCTGCAATCTTTCTTGCACTCCTAATGAGCAGATTTGTGATAAGGTTTTTAAAGTGTAGATCATTAGTTTAAAGACCTTATCTCGTGCTTGGCATCCCTGAGCTGCAGACTGATCTACGTTCATTCGTAACAAATAACATTCTTTGACCTTAAAAATTCATGTGAAGAACTCACTTGCTACCCAAGGTTCTTCTCAAAGCTGTTCTGTCAAGTGGAATCTCTCACTGTCTGTGAACCATCACAAGTCTACCTTTCGAGCACCTGCTGTCAAGAAATTGGGCAGCCAGGAAAGGGCTGCTTGAGTAGCTAAGAATGCTTCCTGTTCTGAACAGCAGGGTGACCAAAAACGTATGTTTTAAAAGATGTCAATCTCTATTTTCGTTTAAAAAAAATCATGTCGTGATGTCATAAAGACAAGAACAAGCCTCACACTTGTCCGCACTTCAGCAGCAGACAATTTCTGTCACATTAGTTCTATGGCTCAGCCTTTCTGCCCTCCTTCACACTTCGTTCAGTTATATATCTCCATGTAATTTTGATGCTTAACTAACTACTGGGGTAGCTACGTTTGCAATAGATTCTGATGCTACAGTGGGCCATACTGCCATGCCCAATTACTAACTAGTGGATATTGGCCCTCTCATCTTGAGAAACACGAAAAAACACATGAAACTGTGTTCAAATGTGGTTATGCATGCTTGCACACACGCTAATCATTCCGTAAGCTGAAATGTCTTCATCCAACACTGATCCAGGTATCGTGACGAGTGGTTGAAGCAGGAATAGAAACACATTGCAAGTGAAGATGAAAGGGGGCTAAATCCAGCCAAGAAGGAAATTAAGAAGCAATTGAACTCCATGCCACTTGCAATCTCAGAAAAGGACAAGGAGTGCACTCAAAGAAAATATCAAGGTGGAACTTAAAAAACAATTCAGTTGTTAATCCAGTGGTTCAAATAATTGGATTCTAAGTTAAGAACAGGAAGTGCCCGGGAGGCTTCATTCCAATGTGTAATTAGCACGCCACATACTTCCTGCCTTTCCAACAGACAGCTCTCTCCAACAAACACATTATTTTATAAAGTATCATATTCTCATTGATAACTCAAGAAACTACACATACAAAGAAAAAATGAATGAAAGAGCGATAAAAAAAATAAATAAATTTGTGAGACCCATGTCATACCTTACAAAAATAGTCATATAACGTAGACACTGTTTGCAGTCCATGTTGACATTTAGTCAAAAGCTCTAAACTGGGTTCTAACTTGTTTGAAAATGCTTGGGCCACTCAAGCATATAGCTGCTGCAGCTAGAGTGGTCACAAATCCAGTCGTCATTTTATGCTACAATACATTTCAACGTAGAAAATTCAGTTTGCAGTCAATTCCAGTAGCCATTTTATGCTACAATACATTTCACCGTAGAAAATTCAGTGTGCAGTTTGCAGTTTCACTTATGCCTACACATTGTTCTTTAGCGACATGGTACTTGCGAAGTCCGTAGCATAGCCATCTTTGTCACCTCGTAGCTCGATAGCAGATTACCTGATTGCCACGCAGTTTTTGCAAGAGAGTGGTGATTCAACTTCACTGTATTGAAATATACAATACCGCCTAACTCATGATGTATCACCCTTACCCACTGAGGTGCCAGTTGGCCTTGTCCCACTCTTCCAAACCATGAGAGCCATGAAGTTGCTCGGGTTTCCATGAGAGCAACCAGTGCGCCCTCTTGGCTAGGTAATAATTTGGGTGGTGTGCAGCAGCGATCCTCTGGCTCTGCGTCGGGCCCCTCTGCGTCTTACCTAAAATAGGGCAAGGAAGATGTTCCTGGCAGATCTGTTACGTGCAAGCACTTTCGAGGATGACTCATTCACAGCGGTGACTTTGTAGAATGAAATAGATTTGCACGTATGCCATAAGTTATGGCTATGGCATTGGTAAAGTAGATCAAAAGCTGGACCACTTACATTGACACATGTTGAAAGTTCTTCCCTATGTAAAGCTGAAGTTGCACTTTCTTTTGACAGTGTCGTTCTGGTGCCTGCAACTCACCGTTTGACCTGTGCACTTGCATTGGTACCCGATAGCTACAGACATTATACTGTATGGTACTGTTCATTTTCTGCTTGCCACTTTCATCTCCTTCATCTGAAATGACATATTGTACTTGCATGCTTCTTACACGGATGGCATAATCACTAGGATCGGATCCCGACAGCTCTTTTCTCATCATCTCCACGTCAAACTCTTCCTCACTGTCATCACTGCTGATGCTGACTGCATGCAAAACATTGTTTAACAACAAAAGCTGCTACAAATAGCTATGACAATCTTACCAGGGTTAGAATTTCACCAACTCTTCTGTGCCACCACAGCGGCAGAATGGAAATTTCACTGGGTCTGATGTGTCTCAGCTGCAATTTAGCAGTTCTGTGAGCAGACATCTCAAATAATAACACTACCTAGCCAGAACCAGACTGAGAGTGAAAGAGAGGTCTAGCACAGCAAACCAATTTCATCTTCATCAGAAATGACATATTGTACTTGCTTTGGGATATATCTCGGCTCGGCTCCAAGACCATAGGAGGAAGCAGCAGCTGGGTCTATGATCTTCTTCTGAAACGTTAGCACCAGTTGCTGCTTACCCTTTCCTTTGAGTCTCTCATTCGCAAAGATATGATCGCAAATTACTTATATTAGCATCGCAAAGGTTTCTCACACGCAAAACATAATAGCATTACGGTAGTTGGCAAAATGGCACAAGATGTAGAATATTATTTTGCTTTGAATCAAACGTTCGTGGGTATACTACCACATACAATATGTTCTCTTTTATGCACTTAGACCAGAAAAAGTCGCCCAGAAAATGAAGTAAGCAAATAGCACATACATACTCAAGCCTGAAGTATCATGTTTATATTGGTTTTCATTTTCAACCCAAACAAAACCACAGTTGGCCCCATCAACAAGAGTGTCACACATTCTGAAAAAGGTGACATTTGTGAAATGTCCAGTAAGTTACCTAAAATATACACATCACACAATAAAATGTTTTGTATCAGTGGCCACATCTCCTGCACACACCTCCAACTTTTAACCATTTAACCAAGGTCATCATCCAATGTTAACAGTTTGAGGGGTCCATTTTAGCAGTCTAACAAAGACTTCTAGAAAAAATAGTTCAGTACCTAGTTAAAGATTGTACACTAAGTGAATATCTGACAAGCACAGCCTTCAACCTCAAGACTGGTAACCAATAAGAAAACAGGTGAATTCCAGAATGTTTATTTAGCCCCTGACTGATACTTGGAAACAAAAACATTTTGCTCAGAACGGACAGGACTAAAACACGGAACGGATTAGGAAACGGATCGAAAAACGGATCGTGATAAACTGCAAATCCGGGGATTGGAACGGAATCTAGACCAACTTTGCACGTGGGTTAGCAAGATTATTTTTTGCTGCGGGTGGTGAACCTAGTAGCGTATTACAAACTGCTGTTGACAGAGGCTTGCAGTGATGCGAGTGATGCTGAGATAATTGTGATAACATGGGGCCTATATCACGATAACTTTGCATAGGCTGTAGGCTAGATTTTGAAGTTGTTCTTGTGTGGTTTTGCCTGTAGGCTATTGTGAAGTATATGTTTCTTCTATGCATGCCGTTTTTTGTAGCCACGTCCCTAGGCCCTCGCCCAGCCGTATATCTATGGCCCAGCTTTCCGTCGCTTGCAGAAAGCTGGGCGGGGCCTGGGAACGAGGCCTCTCCCGCTTTACCATACTGCAAGCGACGGGAAGCTGGGTGAGGGCCTGGAAACGAGGCTACGTTTTTTGACAGTAAAGGCTATCGTGTAGTTCTGGACAGTGCAGTACTTTGTATCACTGGAATAGGCCTAACCTCATTCCCAGTCCGTCACGGTAAACCAGGGCAGAGGCCTGGGAACGAGACCAACTTGCCACGGTCAGATTTTGTCATCCCACTCCACTATCTATGATTTTGTTTACCTGTAGTGCTCGCGCACGGAGGCGTCGGAGGAGAAACTTGCATGGACGTACTGGCGATCAGTACTGATGTTAAACCACGACCATGAAAGCTCTTCCCACGACCTGAAGGTCTACAAATCTTAAATTTACTCGATCCGTTTTTCGATCCGTTTCCTAATCCGTTCCGTGTTTTAGTCCTGTCCGCTCAGAACTGGATAAAAACAAAAAACAAACAAACAAAAAAAAAACTGGCTGATACAAAACTATAAAACCAAGTCTACTTGACCTTACTGTAAACATTACCAACAATCTATCCAGCTGTGTGGAAAAACGTTTTACAGCGGCAGAGGTTATTGCAGTCATACAACTAAAATTCACAAGAAAGGTACGTATATCTATTTAGAACTTCAGTGAAACAAACTGTTATATCTAATGTTTCATTTTTTCATTACAGATTTCCTAAACCCTGAAACACCTAACTCATGTTAGAGTATAGTATCTTGAGATTGTAATGTTGGTGACATCTTGAGATTGTATGTTGGTGACATTATCTTGAGATTACCTCTTTCTCGCACGAAATACTAAACCCTATCTCCCGTTCACCCCGGTGCAGCTGACTAAGCCTGATATTGACTGAAACATGCATTGCACAATGAGACATGAATCACATTGTTCGTGTACGTTACAACTTGAAACAGGATGCGATTTAAATGTCCCATTTTTCAGCTAATTTATCAGACTCTTTGAACAGAGAAGACCCAGTGCGCTCTCTTGGCTAGGTAATAATTTGGGTGGTGTGCAGCAGCGATCCTCTGGCTCTGCGTCGGGCCCCTCTGCGTCTTACCTAAAATAGGGCAAGGAAGATGTTCCTGGCAGATCTGTTACGTGTAAGCACTTTCGAGGACGACTCATTCACAGCGGTGACTTTGTAGAATGAAATAGATTTGCACGTATGCCATAAGTTATGGCTATGGCATTGGTAAAGTAGATCAAAAGCTGGACCACTTACATTGACACATGTTGAAAGTTCTTCCCTATGTAAAGCTGAAGTTGCACTTTCTTTTGACAGTGTCGTTCTGGTGCCTGCAACTCACCGTTTGACCTGTGCACTTGCATTGGTACCCGATAGCTACAGACATTATACTGTATGGTACTGTTCATTTTCTGCTTGCCACTTTCATCTCCTTCATCTGAAATGACATATTGTACTTGCATGCTTCTTACACGGATGGCATAATCACTAGGATCGGATCCCGACAGCTCTTTTCTCATCATCTCCACGTCAAACTCTTCCTCACTGTCATCACTGCTGATGCTGACTGCATGCAAAACATTGTTTAACAACAAAAGCTGCTACAAATAGCTATGACAATCTTACCAGGGTTAGAATTTCACCAACTCTTCTGTGCCACCACAGCGGCAGAATGGAAATTTCACTGGGTCTGATGTGTCTCAGCTGCAATTTAGCAGTTCTGTGAGCAGACATCTCAAATAATAACACTACCTAGCCAGAACCAGACTGAGAGTGAAAGAGAGGTCTAGCACAGCAAACCAATTTCATCTTCATCAGAAATGACATATTGTACTTGCTTTGGGATATATCTCGGCTCGGCTCCAAGACCATAGGAGGAAGCAGCAGCTGGGTCTATGATCTTCTTCTGAAACGTTAGCACCAGTTGCTGCTTACCCTTTCCTTTGAGTCTCTCAAAGAGACTAGGGGGTGGTGTTTCATCATCACTGAGACCAAAGCATCCTTCACTGATTTCACAGCTGCTGTTTTACCCCATGTCAGCACATACTCTACTAAATGGCAGAATAGTAGAACATGAAATATAGCACATGTACAAAGTAGCCTCTAACACTCTTCTTGCATGATCGCGGTTCAGAGCAACATTGTGTGCCACGCTGAAATACGAAATATAACAAACCTGCTGCAGGGTTTGTGTGCCACGGTGAAATGTGAAATATGACAAACCTGCTGCACGGTTTGTGCGGCATGGTGAAATATGCACGGTTTGTTTGCCATGGTGAAATTCCCAGTGGCTGTTCACTCAGAATCTGAGTTGCAATGGATATCACCAATGTCACTTACACTGAAATGTTCCATTTCAATTTTCTTGGTCTCGGCTCCTAGACCATAAATCATCTCAGTTCTTGGCTTATGAGGTCAATGTCTTCTACTGACTTGTCAGTGAAACAACTCACTTTGAGCTCTGTTACTAGTTCTCCATACTCTTAAGAAAATGTTGGTGCTCCAACTCTCCATTGTTTGTCCATTGGGGTATTATGGTAGAAGTCGATCCCTCCAGACAAGCTTCAAAGTATACTTGTATTAGCATTACTGTTGCTATCATGTATTGTCATCTGAGGCAGGGTGGTTCTGGTTCTGGTTCTGGTCTTATAATGTACCTTTGAGGTTGCCTTTGAAGACTTTGCTGCAGGTTTGGATGCAGGCATGGTTGTAGAAGCTTTCTTTTTAACTGCTTTCTTAGGCACTGGAATATCTGAATTGGAGTCTGAACTCACGTCGTCTACTCCAAACTCATCCTCATGCTTGCCACTGACTGATACTGACTTCTTGTAACCATTTTTCATTGACGTGTATGAAGGCTCTTCTTTGCACCTTCCATTGAGGCAGGGTGGTTCTGGTAACTGTTTTATGGTGACACGGGTGAAGACTCTTCTTTGCACCTTCCATTGAGGCAGGATGGTTCTGCTTCTGGTAACTGTTTTCCGTTGACGTGTGAAGACTCTTCTTTGCACCTTCCATTGAGGCAGGGTGGTTCTGGTTCTGGTAACTGTTTTCCGTTGACGTGTGAAGACTCTTCTTTGCACCTTCCATTGAGGCAGGGTGGTTCTGGTTCTGGTAACTGTTTTTCATTGACGTGTGAAGACTCTTCTTTGAGACAGTGTTGTTCAACTTTTGCTTTAGTCGACATTTACAAGTGGATTGGGATGACGCACAGTTTGACCTGTGCCCTTTGGTTGGGAATGTGAATGAGGGTGGGAGTGGCACATCCATATAGCCGGAAAATTTGGCAGAAATCAAATTTGGCGGATTGGCCGAAACCAGCGTGAACAAAAAAATTTGGCAGATTTTAATTTGGCAGATGACCAAGCTTGATCTAGGCACGCCCCCACGCTTGGCGCTTGCGCATGCGCTCTAGCTCGATACAAGTATGAGCAACATTTTGCTACCTACTGGCTGGAGAAAAGTGCCTAACAGCACTTACAATTCCATTTTCAGCTGCATACTTCCCAATCGATGCCTTTCTTCAGGTGTGTAATCGTTGTAGCATATTGGCTTGCCTGGGCTTCTACCGCTGACTTTCTTTTCTTGCAAGTTCTTCACGCTGGTACTGGCTTCTTTGATCTCATTGTCGCTCAGTGATGGTACTCGCGTTGGCATGCCAGTTTTCGCAAAGAATCGATACAGTGACACGTCATCCACCTTCCGCACAGGCACAAATCACCGAGAACAGCTACTACATCCCAGAAACCACACCCACTAATCGTGTTGAACTTAGCATTGTCACAGAACAGTTTGTATCCCACGGGCAACTGGTTCTACAGAATTGTTCCTAGCTAATCATCTAAACAACAATGAAAACGTACCTTTGCTGGAAGTTTGGCCACGGATTTCCAGTCATTTCCATTGGATAGCAAGTACCCGCACTTCATCCGTTGTAGCTTACTCGAACTTCACTATCAACTCGTATGACTACTTCCTGAGTAAAGCAGGTTTGTTTTTGATTAAACTAAGCCTAACTATCAACCTGTGAACTCAACTAGCTTACAAGATATAACGCTATGAATCATGATACAAAATCACCATTTTTTCAATATCTTGCCTCGTGGCTACGAGATTGATTTCTGCGCATGCGCGTCGGGGGTAAAGGGTTAAAGGTTACATGTAATAACCAAGATGCAAGAAAAACTAGCAAGGTGAAACCACAAGCAATTGAAGGATCCAAGACTTATTCCCTAGTTGGGGAAAGGTCGTACATCAAGATGAGTAATGAACAAACTCCTGGGGTCGACTGATTTTAGAAGAACTCTTCAACAAGCTCATGTGCAGCATCAAAGAGAATGACTCCAGCAATTGCTAGCAGGACAGAAAATTGTCCCTACTTCTCACTAACTACAAAGGCCTCTGCACACGTTCTGTAACTACATAGCTACTTAAAGAACACTCTAGTGGGTGCACCACAATAGAATTTAACTACACAGTGCACTGCCAAGCCAGATCCAATGAAATTTCAAGTGAGCCCCTGTGACATTTATGAGAGGCCCCTGGAGAGCTGGCAGGAGACCTCAGCTGCTGCTACTGAAGTTGACACGCGAATATGCTAATATTCTTACTGCCATTGTCACAAGTGCACTTCTATTGGCATATACATTAGCGTTTGTATAGACTTACTGCTATCAAAAATGTGTCTTGTTATATATATATATCCTACCTCTCAAATAACCTAATGCCAGTTGGCATTTCAATGGCCCGACATAATAGCAACCGCCTTAGAGCTGGCACACTTTGCCTCTCCATTGGCTCGTCTAGTGAAGCACCTGGAACATCGTCTGCAGTTAGCTCCACAGCTACCTGTGAGCCACATGGACAAATTGCTTCAGCCATCTAAGAGGGAAAAAATACATTGTTTTATGGCACCCCTAGCAAAGCTAGCGTTGCTAGCCAATCGCTGAATAGCCGTAGTACTGATAACTCACCACGTTTAAAACGTCTTTTGGGGTCTGTACACTTACTCCAAGAGACCCTGTCCGGTGCAGCTTCAATGGAGGAAAAACACTCCAGGCAGGTGTTCACTGCTGCAAGTTACTTTGCCAAAACTTACGATAAACTACGGCACACAGCCCCACCCCTGAAAGTCGCACGGGCTTCGAACTGACACTATTCAAAAGACAGATTATCGAACTATGGACTGGTTTCTAGGCAACTCGGGATTTTCTCTGTACGCGAAGCGGCAGCTGTCTGAAACTATGTCACATTCCTGTATATAACAATGGTGAATCCGCTCCAGCAGGCCTTCCGAGGCACCCCAGGCGTGATGTCATGTACATTCCATACATATTTTGATGCTAGTGGGAAAGGTCTATCTATTAGATATGGGTGTTTGATAACTTTTAACCTGCATCTAAAAGTCAGGCACGAACGTGAAGGTAAGCATTACATCTAGTAGTTAATTCAACATAATTATGTCCATAATTACTATTATAGATCGTGATGCACAATGCTACACTCCGGCTGGCAATAACAGTTGACAACCTACCTCCATTCGACTTCAACTGGGAAGATGTAGTGCCTTAGAAGAGCAGGGTATAGTGTGGTACTAGGTGAGGTATACCCGAATATGGAGTATGGCCAGCAGGCATTTAAATGGGTCACAAAGTCTCACAACTCCTGGTGGAGGAATTTTGCAGCTGGAAAATATAGTTGCTGCACCCAGTAACCAATCAGTCCACAATTGTACCAATGAAAATCCTTTTCAAAGATGAGAAATACACTGATGACACCATTCAAATTCTGAGGGAGTACATGAAAGAGCGTGGTCTTAATGAAAGTCCACTGGTTTGCGTAAACTGCGATAATATGTGACATTTGAGGAGTTTATACCTGTCATATGAATGAATCCAGCCCCTGACCGCATTTTGTGATTAAGTGTATATTCCGACCAACACCATGTGCCAAACATAATTTTAGGTGGCGGGATACTGTTCTGTGCGTATGAATTACCGTAATTCCTAATGTTCCACCTCCCACAGACAAAGACACAGATACATGTAGCTCATCATCAGATGAAGAAAGTGACTTGGAAGACATTGAATTACTTGCATAGACCATGGTGTTGCATATACAAAATGTATCAGAATTTAATATTATATTATGTATTAGATTGTGATTTGTGTGAGTTGTGAATGTATAATTTTACTCAAGTCGCGTATAGAAACACCAAAAGCATGCATAGGGTGTAAAATCTCTGGTGCCAAACAGCTATCATAAAAATTGACAAGTTTAGGCAGTAGTTTTTTCTCCCAAAATAGTTCATTGAAGTAAATTCTTTCAATGCTGATCCCCTTTGTGGGAGAGATGATGCCACTTGCGAGCCAAACAGCCCCCATCCACGTCTATTACTGGTAGGTTGCAAGACTTAACATCCTTGACTCCGTGAAGTACAGAAAAATGGTTTGTGTGAACATATGCAAGTTGAAACGTTATATACTCTTAGTTTATGTAAAAAAAAAAAATGGGAAAGAGAATCTAGTCAACAGCAAATGCCTTTACGCTGTTTACGGTGTTGCTATACTGTTGGCACTGATCTGATTGCAGAACGTTTCATTGAGATAGAATAAAGGAAAATTTCATTCAACATACCATATTTTCTTCATGCTGTGTTCTTTTTGGGGGGGGGGAGAGGTTCAACTATACTAGCTATAGTATTAACCACTTGTATTGTTTACCTACTTCATGTGCTGATAGACACTAGTTGGGCATTTTGCCTGCTCTGTGTTGTCAGGGTAGCTACTCACCTTAGCAACTAAAACCTGTGAGCAGTAGAAAAGGAGGAAAACCATACCTGCTGCCTGACTACTGCTCTGTTTACTATTACAGGACGTCACTCCTGCTAATATACGAAGTGAATTTGCGCAGGAAAACTTCGAACGTTTCGTCTGCATCACACCTCATGGACCGGTCACACCTCATGGACCGGTCACACCTCATGGACTGGTCACACCTCATGGACCGGTCACACCTCATGGACTGGTCACACCTCATGGACCGGTATGTTTGTTTAAAAGGGTCACAACTCCTGGTGGAGGCATTTCACAGCTGGAAAATTTAGTTGCTGCACCCTGCGGTGGGAAAGATGCTTACCATACCGATGGTAGTCCTATGAAAGGGCTCTTCGAAGGATTTCGGTCCCCAGGCCTACAGTAACCAATCAGTCCACAAGTCCACAATTGTACCAATGAAAATCCTTTTCAAAGATGAGAAATACACTGATAACACCATTCAAATTCTGAGGGAGTACATGAAAGAGCGTGGTCTTAATGAAAGTCCACAGGTTTGCATAAACTGCGATAATATGAGGAGTTTATACCTGTCATATGAATATGAATCCAGCCCCTGACTGCATTTTGTGATTAAGTGTATATTCCGACCAACACCATGTGCCAAACATAATTTAAGGTGGCGGGATACTATTCTGTGACCAACACTATGTGCCAAACATAATTGGGACGAGCCTGAGCGAGCCCCACACTAGCGTAACTGCATTGCGCACGTGTCTATATATCTATCTATGGACCGAACACTTAGCGTAAATTTTAAATGAGCGCATTCAAATATTACACGAAGATCGATATCCCGAAGCATGTGAAGGCCAAATTAGCTGTTAGAGTGCAGCGTCGGCAACCTGGAGCGAAGACGACTGAAGTTGAAGCACGCATGGCAACTTAATTCTGGTTTGTGCTTCTACTGACGACGGCAGGCTGCTCACAGGCGGTACAAATTTAATATGGACAATGGTTGACTGGGTCGCTTCAGGTAGGGCCATGCATAAACGGTACTCATAAACGTCAGAAATTTAGTTCACGATTTCGGTGTAAAGCTTAGTCCATGCATGTGCAGCCACGTTAGCTGCCCTGGCTGGAGAAATGGCTGGCATATGTGATACTTATATTTATCTCTGGTGAGGACTTAGCTACTTATGCGTTATCAAATCTTAAACAGTCGACAGTGACAAATCCTGCTGTGTGCCATGACGAAGTAGTAAATTAGCAGTTTGCTGCATGCTTGCTCAGGCTCGCCCCATGATGATGAATCATCTCACTAGTTTAAGGTGGCAGGATACTGTTCTGTGACCAACACCATGTCCCAAACATAATTTAAGGTGGTGGGATACTGTTCTGTAACGCATGAGCGCGCATAGCAATGAATTAAGATACCATAATTCCTAATTGAACGTATATATGTGCATGTGCTATTCACTTTGCACTTCGAACTCAGCTGATACGGTATTAGCTATCAAACTTTTTTGTAACCAAAAAATAAAGTCATGGAGACTGATTTACAACTAGTGAAGACGGTGAAACTACACAAAAATACAGTGCAATGGGCGACTCGAAGCAGTTTTTGCGATATCACCTTCCGTTGCAACGTTATGTCCCGTTGTTTCAAGGAACTTTGGTAAGACAGCTAGTTTTTGTCATTCAAATTTTTGTACCATTTACCATAGCACATTTCGAGCCGCCCTAGATTTTATTGATGCGCATCTCCAGCAGCGAGTTTTAAGTCGCTAGCGTACTTCATTCTGTAGATTTTTGGTTAATAGTCTGCAGGGACATTTGTGTGCTTACTGTGGCTACAAAGTGAGCTACTTCAACAGTTTTTATTGTACACATTCACTACCCTCCCTACTTCATATTCAGTAGGTTTTGTTGTGCTGGAATGAATTCCATATGAGAAATCTTGTGTTCATATATTTCATAAACCATGCCCACCAGGACTGGATAACAAACAAATACATAAGATATGTGTACTAGGTCTTGCACCATGCCGGTGTAGATGGAGGTCGATTTCCAAGTTATATTTTTAGACTTCCTAAGTGATTTGAGATACTAACAATGCCAACTGAAGAATATCACTAGATTACAGTCAAGCAGTTTGGGGAGGGCAGAACAGTCAAGGTTAGTACAGTCAAGAAGAGACTGTTCTGCTGCTACCAAACGAATAAGTGTAATAAGTGTGGTTACATGAAATGATGATACCTGTGTGCTGTTGTTGATCAGAGAATGTGACTGGGGGGACAAGTCACCCATGGGCTGATTGTAATTGAGTAAAATAAACCAAAAATGACAGATAAGGTACAACCAACATTAGATGGAGGTCGATTTCCACAAGAGAAAAATTCCTTACACTCCAAAATTAGACCCAGCAAGGTCAAGAAAGTACGAGGGCTACCATGTACAGAAATACTGTACGGTAACCGATGAGATATGAGCTTCTTTGCATTAGCTACGTAGTTGCAGCTTCACTAAGATTCACAGAAAGCCTGTTAACTTATCACAATGGAAATACTAATACGAAAGTGCTTGAGATGTACTGTGTGAAGCACTATGCAACTGGGACTGCAGATCCAAGCTACAACTTGGTAGCGTTCACTTGACAGAACATGTCACTCACAAGAAAATACTTACCCGGCCAGTTACTCTAGAGGTGGCATAGCTTGTAGGTCAGCTGCTGCATGTGTTCAAACATGACTGACATTGAAGTGAGTGGGGGTGACATATGCGAGTGTTGATCTTCTTCACCACAACTACTGAAAGCTTGGACCTGATGAAAGAGAGGGTAGTACACATCATGCTATGACCGGAACAGTGTGTATCCCTACTCTGTTCTAACTAAAAGCATGAATCCTTTACTAATTCTAGTACTACTACTACTTACTACAAATAGATTATTCTAACAACAATTTATACATTCCAACATTCCTTGGAACTGGAAGCTACCTATGTACCTGATGTCATAGTGAGTGTGGCAGCATCACGCACAATGCCTAAACAGTTATTGTAACTATCAACTTGTACTAATAAGTGCTTGAGATGTACTGTGTGAAGCACTATGCAACTGGGACTGCAGATCCAAGCTACAACTTGGTAGCGTTCACTCTACAGAACATGTCCCTCACAAGATAATTCCTAAATACTTGTCGCAGTCACCGGCCAGTTGTAGTAGGTGGCATAGCTTGTAGGTTACCCGCTACATGTGGTCTGGCCTCAGTCCCGAGGTGTCAGTACCCTGTGGAGATGACAGTACCCTGCCAGACAGACTGGTTCACCAGGAAGAAGTCATACCCGCAGTACAAGAGAGAGAAGAAATGATTCATGCAGTGAATAATGTGTCCTGTATCCAAGAATACCACCAATGTTGTGTGTAATCATCCTGAGGCCATGTGCATGAGTAGTAGCCAGTTCACTCACAATTTTATGAGCAGTGAAGTTTTAGAACCGGTTCCTCAAGGATAGAGGGCGGGTACATGTTTGATTTAAATGTGCTCACCTCATATGCAATGTTCACTCCCAAATCGTCTAATCCCAGAATGTCACTGTACCAGGAGAATCCTCCCAAAATGTCTAATCAAGCATTGTAAAAGCGTAGTCACGTGAGAGGATAAACTCACCACTCAGGCTTGGTGACCTGTGTGTCGATCACAGTGCTGGGGGGAGGGTTGCTCAACTATCCCGCCGCCACCTTAATGCCATTTCAATAAGACTTTCATACACATGCTCATGCATTGTGCTGTGATAAGGTGTTAGCATAGCTTGTATATTTGCACACTTATTGATAATACCCTTGCATGTCTGCAGTTGATTCATTGTTTACAACACTTTGTTAGTGCTGAGAAACTTGAAGAAATGGGAGACAGTTCTAGCAAAGCTGCAGTAGAGGAGGAGCAGTAAGCAAGACAAAGAGCGCCAGAGAAGCAGCAAATGGCAAAGAAGTGTGAGTCACAACTAAAACACCAAGAAGGGCAAAAGCAAAAAGAGAAGGAGCAGAAATGAAAACTAAGAGATGAAGCAGTTGTAAGAAGAAAGTGGCAAAAATGAAAGTGCAGAAATAGGTAATATGAAAGCAGAAAATAATACTAGATCCAACTTGAGAAATCCATGAGCTTAAAAGAAGGGTGGAGGTATTGGAAGAGGCTGGAAATGACAGGTGGCAAAGGCATATATACAGAAGAAAGCTCGATATAAATGTGACAAAAGAAGTTGGAGATATTAAAAATAAAGCACGTTGGTTTTGTAAACCGAATATCATGCATGATGCTTTGTTTTGGTCACTATTCATTCTTCAAGTTACCTTTACTCATATATCCTGGACACTAGATTCCAACTTTGCAGTCTGATGTGTGATTGTGTGTGTGATGTTGAGTTTTTGATTATTTGTGCACCACTACAAGGTACAAATATTACATGCTGGGCTGTTAGGACGAACTGTTGCTTCAAATATGCAATGAAGCACAAGCTTAGGTAATGCATGCATCATGGTTGTTAAAATGTGAAGATAGGTGTGAAGCATTAGATTATGAAGGCATATGCATGAATTACTTTATTGTGTACACATGCAGAGCAGTCTCTCATACCCAGAGGGCAAACCTTCCATGCTACATCATGTTATCAACCATGGCCTTGTAGATCAGGTAGGCAAGTCCTTTAGCATTGCAGACGAGTTCATGATTCATGTTTTCAAGGCACATCTCCATCCAGAAGGGACTGCAGCATCATCAATCTTTGACTGTACACAGGGTTTGTGCATGCAGACTCCATCAGAACTGAAGAAGGCTCACACATTATCAGACTAAGGCATTGAAATTGCTGGCCAACATCCGTGCCACTTTACCTAACAATGTTAACTTGCATACATCATCACACACAACCACACTGTCAACACACAAGAGAATAGGCAGCCAATTGACCAAATGATGGAGCATTACAATTTGTAAGCATAAAACATTATACTGCAGCAACTAACTGTGTAGCAAATAGACTAATACCTGTAGGGTGATCACAGAGGTATTCTGGATCCAATCTCATGGATGCAGCATAAAAGGTTGACATAATTCTGGAAACATCAACAACCTCTCAATACACTGAATACGAAGTCCAAATCAAACTGGACGAAATTAGCAAGTCACTAACACTTACGACCAAACTCCACCATAAGGAGTTTATAAAAATGGCCCTTGCAAGAAAACTCACCAAGAGGAATGCAGCTAGACCTAAGCTGCACCCTCCTGAACAAAACTCCCACTCCTGAGGAGCAGTGAGAACAATTCCTACTAAAAGTAGGCATTGATTAGCCTCATTCCCAGGCCTTCCCATCATCCAGTCTATCAAGGCTTACAGTATGATAAAACGGAGGGGGGGAAGGTTTGGTATATTTTATCACGTGAATGATGTGTATACCTAGGTAGACAGAGGATGCCCCAAGCGCTGGAGTTTCAAACATTTGCAAAGTGAAAAACGTACCGCTCCAGGTTAGAAACGAAGAACGCGTGTTCTTTCGATGGGGACTCCTCCCCCTGCCCCCCCCTCTGTCTATCTAGGTAGACACTGATGTCATTCACGTGATAAAATATACCAGGCCTTCCTCCTCCGTTTTTTTTTTATACTGCAAGCGATAAAAAACTGGACGGTGGGAAGGCCTGGGAATGAGGCTAGGCATTGATCTGCTCAAGCTCTCGTTTGACCATTACACATGAGTGTATGAGAGATTGGCAGATGGTTGTTCGAGATCCAGGTGTTTCTAGGAGAAAAGCGTCGTTCTCCAACACCTACTCCACTTATCTTGGAGAACAACCTCGATACATTTTGCAGCAGTGGAAAGATGCAGAACATGATGGACAGAAAGTATTGAATGAAGCTGCATTGAAGGAGGTTAACAACGTTCGAGTTCACATGAGGAAAGGATGTCTTTTGAGTTACATTTTCCAGAAGTCACAACCTGAAACCAAATTTGTAAGATCTCCAATCAACAACTTCATTGTTATGAAGATGTTCTTCAAAAACTTGCCTGCACAAATGACACTTGGAAGTTCTGGATTCAATTTATGTTTCAAGATGTCCGTGGCATACATAGAACCCTTCTTAGCCATTCGAAGTGGTGACTGGCATCTTAGAATGGCCAGTATAAAGCAGATGGTTCCCATTTGTACAGCATTTGATCACCAAACATAAAATCGTCAGCAGGTATGTTGCTGCTGATCTATGCATGCCCACATCAATCCTTACAATGTTCCATGCTCCCTGCTTGTTCACTCTTCTATTCTGCTGGTCAGGTTCTACCTTCTACTCTGCTCTCGTGTTAGTTGATCCTATACTTTCCTCTATGTATATCTGTCCTATTACTTGTCAGTCCTCTATCTTTAGTTCTCCTTATCTGCTGGTGAGGCTCTACCTTCTCTCTGTTAGTCGATCCTATACTTTACTCTACTGTATATCTGTCCCACAAACAAGAATTGAATATCCTTTCCCAAATGAAAGTAATGGCTACGAGTTCAATACTGCCTGTCACCGCCACAATCATGGCCAAATAAACCCTTTTGCTAAGTAAACTGCCACACTACAGCAAACAAACGATTACCTTTGTGCTACCATTAAGACGCAATGAACTGCAGTATACATGACATCACGCCTGGGATACCTCGGAAGGCCTACTGGAGTGGATTCTCCATTGTTATATATGGGAATGTGACATAGTTTCAGACAGCTGCCGCTTTGCGTACAGGGAAAATCCCAAGTTGCCTAGAAACCAGTCCATAGTTCAAGAATCGGTCTTTTAAATAGTGTCAGTTCAAAGCCCGTGTGACTTTCTGGACAGTGGGGCTGTGCGCCGTAACTATAAGTGTTCATCGCAAGTTTGGCAAACTACGTAACTTGTAGCAGTGAACACCCGCCTGAAGCGTTTTCGTCCATTGAAGGAAATATACTGCACCTGTGATCCAGTACCAGCCAGGCTGGCCACTCGTCACGGTTGCCAGACTCTCATGAAAGGATCAGGCTAGCCGGAGGTAGTGGTTAGTAAGAATTAGTACACAGTCTTCATCTGGCCTCCATTCCACCACACCAATTGTAAACGAAGATGCAGTGTACCTTCAGATTCTTCTGCAATCCCGCCTGCTGTCATTGTTGGAGACCCCACTGCTACATATAAATGTCTTGCTTCCTTTTATGTCTGTTTCTTTTAATGTGATTTTCAGATAATGCCTGCTGGTAAAGTCTTGTTATATATGCAAGCACACAAAGGCACAACACCCTGGCGTGCACATGCATCATTTTCCAGCAAATCCGCAAAAGCGGCATCGGTGGTTGCAGGCACTGGATGTGGAAGACAAGTTCCTTCCTAAAGATGCAAGAGTCTGCAGCAGACACTTTAGAAATGGGGACACAGCTAATTTACCTTCACTCTCACTTGTAAAAAGTTAGCTTCTACTGCAAAACGACGTGCTCTAACCCGTCAACCACATGCAATACCACCAAGAAAGAGAGAGAAACAAAATCTACCAAAGAGCTTGAGTAAGCCTTGTCATACACCATGTGATGTTATGAAGCAGGGAACATGAGCTTAAAATATTCCTTGGAAACTTCCACCAAGAAGCCGTTCCGAATAGAAGATATATGATGACCGACTGGTGCAAATGTATACAGCATTTTCCTTCATGTGCGCTTTTACTAGCTTTTTTTGATTTTCTTGGACCAGCAGTAGACCACCTTCAGTACTGGGGAACAAAGGGGTGTTTAAACCATCGCCAAAAGAAGCTCAACCCTCTGAATTGTCCCTTTTTAACCCTCATCAAACTTTGTGTAAATATCACTGAGCAGGATCTAGCTTTAAGCAGATACTTTATAACCTGGGTATGTTTCTTATATAATCACTTACGAGAGATTGATTGGTGTACATCACCTGACCAAGTAGCTTGCACCCTTCCCCAAAATTTAACCCACGAAAAATTTCTGTAATACAATAGATCGTGGTTCTGCGAAAATTTTGCCCCGCAAAAAATACCCGCTATACAGTATTACAATCAGTAACTACAAGCAGCACAACACTGCTAAGTATCTTACTGGAGTAAACCCTAACGGTACAATTTCCTTGGTTTCTCAAGTTTTTGTTGGATCCATATCTGACCCTCAACTTACTCACTGCTCTGGTTTACTATCCAAGTTAGAGGGAAAACATAATATATCTGTGATGGCAGACCGTGGATTCACCATCTGTGATCAACTACAACCTCTTGGAATCGAACTAAATATACCGTCATTCTTGGATGGCCGTAAGCAGTTGAAAGCAGAGGAAGTTCAGCAGGGGAGATCAATTGCCTCCATAAGAATACATATTAACCGATTACATGCTAAGTTCATTGGAATGCAATTAACCTCAAACCCGGGTTATTTTGGTGTCACGTGAGGTCAACATTATAAACGCTTATATCTAAAATTTTAAGCATTTTAGATCTGAAACAAAACTCTACAGACGGAGGAATACAGATGGAGAAAGGTTCTACACAGTTAATTTGTACATAGGTAAGTTGTTACGAAGCATACAGTACCGATTTGCAGAGAATGCTTGTTGATAGTTGTGAGTAGCGTCTTTGGCTTTTCTCGTTGACAGCGAAGCGCAATCCCAGAGCTGCTTTGATATGTATAAAGCCTAAGGCCCGCTGCACCTTCGTAGGTAGCGTTGTGTCTCTGTTTACAGGCGTTGAGAAGAAAACGTGGCTAATAACCGACTTTCGCGATCGAGCCGATCGACGACCATCCAGGCTTCTGGCATTCACTATGCTCCGCCCCTTGAGGGCTCCTAGATGAAACCCCACATATTACTAGGGGAGGCCCCAACCTAACCACAGACCGGATATCAAAGCTGTTGCTAATAGCCTACGGCTGTGATAAAACTCAACTGCAGCTGTGACGCATATACGCGTCTACCGCGTATAATGCATTGTTCCATGGTGACGCGTATACGTGTCTATCGCGTATAATCGGTTAAACGTGCCCATTGGCGAATGAAAAACTTTACCATTCTGAAGGATGTGTTTCCTATCAACATGGCTCGTATTGCCAATCAAATTGTGTCAGTGTGTGCTGGCTGACAAATTTCTTCCCACCACTTGTTCCACCTCCCACAGACAAAGACACAGATACATGTAGCTCATCATCAGACGAAGAAAGTGACTTGGAAGACATTGAATTACTTGCATAGACCATGGTGTTGAATGTATCGGAATGTAATACTATATTATGTATTAGATTGCAATTTGTGAATGTGTATGGCTACTATAATTATATAAATTTTACTCTTTAGACAAGTCGTGTATAGAAACACCAAGAGCATGCATAGGGTGTAAAATCTCCAGGGCCAAATAGCTATCATAAAAATTGACAAGTTTAGGCAGTACTTTTTTCTCCCAAAAGAGTTTATTGAAGTAAATTCTTTCAATGCTGATCCTCTTTGTAGGGAAGATGACAAAATCGTTCCAGGTCCTCCGTCCAATGGCCATCTGTCCTTGGACCTGACAGTAATAGGGATGACTCTCTTTCAGTGTGTGTTGTTCTGTTCCATTACGCATCACCAGTTTACAACAAAAGGATGGATCAGAACATGCTTCAGTTGGGGTATCTGTGCTTGTACGGACACTTTACCTCAACAAAGTCAAATGAAATAGGCTCTGATAAGTCATAAACAGATCCATCTGGGGAAGCATCGAGGAATAGGTAAGCAGGTGACACCCACAATCCAGACTACCAAGGCCTCATATTTCCTGACATTAGCTTCTCCTCTTTGTACTTCTCCAAAGCAAGTGCTTCATTGCTTGTGCCCCAACTCATTGAAAGTGTCCTTTCTCTGCTGGTTGTTAACTCCAAGAAACGAGAGCATCAGGTGGGGTTGCATCCCTACGTCGACAGACTTCACCAAAATATGAGGCTGTAATTCGAAAGTAGCCTCGTTCCCAGGCCCCACCCAGCTCAGCTTTCCATCACTTGCAGTACGGAAAAGCGGTAGAGGGCCTGGAATAATTTATCACGTGAGTAACGTAGGGTAGAGAGAAGGGTAGAGAGGACTTAATTGAGTGTAGGTGGATAGTCGATGTGCCCACGCACGTAGTTGATCGATAATCGACAGTATACATAGCTGTGTTTTAGTAGGAGCCCATTCTGGCAGTTTTTTTTCGAACAAGAAGCACAGAGAAAAGTTGAGCAAAGCCTAGGAAAGGGCCGCCTTGGTGTTTAATAGCACCTTGAAAGCCATTCTCCAGGGTGTACAGTGGTCAGTTTGCCAGGTAAGCGAGTAGGTTAGTGTGATTTTCGAATGTATGGGTTTGTGTACGCTCACCATAGCTTTCCGTACTGCCAGGTAATGTAGCACAGTGCCGTCTGGTCCCATTCTGTCGGCCATATAAAAGCTATTGCAACTGTATTCTGTCCATACAGTGTGGGTGAGTTCATTCGTTCGCCCACATGTAATTAAGTTCTCTCTACCTATGACGTTTCTCACGCGATAAATTTTACCAGGCTCTCCCCTTTCCTTTCGATTTTTCATTTGCACACGGGGAGAGCCTGGGAACAAGGCTAATTCGAAAGTGTTGTGATCGGAACCACTTCAGAGAGTCTCTTTAATTTGTTCCCTTGTCTCCCTTTCAATATGGCAAATGCAATTACAGCCAAGGATTCTTTGAAGGCCATAACTTCTGCCTGAATCTCCTTCTTGGACAGAATGTTGTATTCCATTGGGGTTGGACTCCTTTCATTGATACCATTACCCATTTTTTAACAAACTAACAGTCTATAATGTTTCAACGTGCATATAACGGAAACATTATGTTACTTGGTTTCTTGTTACGTTTAATACAAATTTTTAAGATGTTCATTATTGACATTTGCGTTGCTGCTTTTGCTTCCAGTCGGAGCAGCTACTGCAGCTAAGCTCCACACTGAAATGATGTCTGCCATATATTTTGCATGGCCCATACCTGAAGCAACCTCAACCACCATGCATAATTTCTGTTGTCTGTGAGCATTACGCTAACGCTGGAATCTGGAAGGGCCCTTCACTGAATCTAGCAGTATCCTTCACCATTGCTCTCATCAGCAGTCTAGATTCAGTGCACATGGACAGTTATATCTACACAAATATTTAAATGCGCTCATTTGAAAGTTACGATAAGTGGCTACAAACAAGCAAGCAAGCAAGCATACACACGCATGCACAATGCAGTCTTGCTACTGTGGGGTTCACTCAGGCTCACCCCTAACCATTCTATGTATGCAGAATTAATGTTTTGCAATTCAGTAGTTTTTACTTGGCACACAGCCACCTGCATTGGGTGAGTATGGGTGTCAACTTTCTTAAGTGCTTCACTCAACAGGTACGTACGTAGCTAGCTAGCCTCATTCCCAGGCGCTCGAAAAATCGGAGGGAGCGCCTGGTACACACTGTTCGCGCATGTGCAAAGTCACCTACTATCCGTTACACTAACCATGCACTAACAAAACAGTCTATTTCAGTTTACCTGCTGATAAGCCATACTGCAGAGTTATGCTCTCTGTGAGATACATTCGGGGGGGGGGGGGGGTTAAAGTCAAAAATGCTATCGCTTTGACAGCAACGGTTTTTGCAAGCAAAGAGCTGAGTGTTTTCATCGCTTCGTCGTCATTGCTTCGACGGAGCATGGTCGATGGCAGGCGTCTTTCACACCGGAGAAATCGACTGACAAACCGAGGTTAGTGTAACGGAGTAGATTTTACGGAAATTTCCAAGTTCCCAAGAAAAACTTGGGGAGCCACGCTTGTGCAAACAGTGTGTACCAGGTGCTCCCTCCGATTTTTCTAGTGCCTGGGAACGAGGCTAGTAGCTAGCCAGCTTATTGATACTTGATGCTGCCCTCAAATTAGACGTCGCCCATGAATAGTAGCCACACAAAAAGCAAATGGCAAAATAAATTGAGTCTGGCACCTAATCGCAGTACTCTACCATTCTGGCATGTTTTACAAGAACTTACAAAATATTCATGGTATTTTTCTATTATTGTTGGGGTTACAGAAACTTGCTGAGGCTTACAAGGTTTTCACAAGATGGCCTGTGATGATCTTGCATGTAGTTAGGGTAAGAGTGCATAGCTTTTGAGTCGGAGATTGCAGTTTAGGCTGATAAGCTATGCTAGTTATGCAGTAGGAACATGAAAAACAAGAAATTGGTCTGTCCTTTCCCAACGACAGCAGCTTAGGCAAAACAAATGGCTCTATTGTGTAGTATATAGCTACTTCTCCATACATGGCAAGCTATTTACTGCATTGACGACAATTTCTATGAACCCTCACGTGTAAGAAGCTTGTGACAGACTGTAGAGAGTGACAAACCTTGTGATGTGGTGATACTGGTGAAGCATTAACTTGGCAACTGACTGCATTGCTTGCTCACGCTCACCCCACAATGTTCTACATTCCCCTAGTTTTAACTAGAAAATGTAGAACATTGTGGGGGCGAGCCTGAGCAAGCAGCTACTATGGCTACATGCACATGAATAGACTTAGCCTCGTCCCCAGGCCCGTTCGAAAAATCGGAGAAGAGGGCCTGGTATCCACTGTTCGCGCATGCGCTTAATTAGTGCGTACAGCTCACGTGAAATTGTGCAAGGATGTGTCAAATGACGGCCAACATCATGTGGTTATGAACTATGACGTTCATATATGGCATATGAGCTTTTATAATATAACGCCAAAGAGGCGAGCGCTGCTCTCCTAGCCCTTTGCCCAGGCCTTCTGACCCCAGCGCTTATCGCTTGAACTGCGCTGTCGACGCAGTACCATCTTCACACTACAAATAACTTGCCAAAACCCATAAGATACAAGCATAAATGCTTCATAGATGCTTTCTTGTCGTGTTTTAGCGCCGTCGCTTCGCCTCGAAGTCGCAGGAAGGCATACAACACGGCAGAATCAAGGCCTTGCACAGAAATAGCCATTGTCAGCAGTGTACGATTAAATATACGGCAAAATACACGTACCTGACGTCACGGCACGCGGAGGTAACACGGTATTATCCGGAATTCCCGGAATGTTGGGAAATTAAGCGCATGCTCAAACAGTGGATACCAGGCCCTCTTCTCCGATTTTTCGAACGGGCCTGGGGACGAGGCTAGAATAGACTAAGCTCCACACTGAAATGATGAGCTGAATCACTAGCGTTTATGAGTGTCGTTTATGGACGACCCTTACCTGAAGTGATCTCAACCCAGCGTGAAAAATTTGTACAGTCTGCAAGCAGCCCACAGTTGATGGTTGGTCCGTAGCTGCTGTGACAAACGAGAAGTAAGGTGCCGTGCGTGCTTAAACTTCAGCCGTCTGTTGCCAACACTGCACTCTGACAGTAGCCCAGCATTGCCCTTCACCTATTGAGGCTACCTAATAAGTGCACGAGGACGTTCAATTTTCGGGAAATATTTAAACGCACATTTAAAATTTACAGTATATGGCCGCAAGCTAGCAAGCAAGCACATACGTTACAAACATACTTCCGCAATGCAGTCCCGCTAGTGTGGGGCTCGCTCAGGCTCGTCCCAATCAAGCATTGGACTCGTCCATTCACACACTGACAGGCAAAGACTGCCTCCTGCTGACCTCTGTTTTTTATGAACACACAGCCTGGTTTGTCATGCATAGTCCTATCACAAATAGCAAAGGAAGTCACTACGCATGCTAAATACACAGCTAGACAATCTTGAAACACTACACCGTGAAGTAACCAGAAGAATATCTGACATCTTCTTGAAACACTACACCGTGAAGTAACCAGAAGAATATCTGACATCTTCTTGAAACACTACACCGTGAAGTGTAGAATCTCGCAATGATCTTGCAAGATTCTAACTTTTTTAGGACAGGTTAAACAAGAAATTGGTCTGTCCTTTTGGACAAGTCCAATACTCGATTTATTACAAGCTACCAGGTCAAAAATTGAGAATCTTGCAACGATCTTGCAAGACCCTTATTTTCTTACATGTAATAAGAACAGGTAAATCACGAAATTGGTCTGTCCTTTTGGATGAGTCCAATACTTGGCTTCCTACAAAGTTAAAAATTGAGAATCTTGCAACGATCTTGCAAGATCTACACTTTGCTGGGACAGGTAAAGCAAGAAATTGGTCTGTCCTTTTGGACAAGTCCAATACTTGGCTTCCTACAAAGTTAAAAATTGAGAATCTTGCAACGATCTTGCAAGATCTACACTTTGCTGGGACAGGTAAAGCAAGAAATTGGTCTGTCCTTTTGGACAAGTCCAATACTTGGCTTCCTACAAAATTAAAAATTGAGAATCTTGTAACGATCTTGCAAGACCTATACTTTGTTGGGACAGGTAAAGCAAGAAATTGGTCTGTCCTTTTGGACAAGTCCAATACTTGGCTTCCTACAAAGTTAAAAATTGAGAATCTTGTAACGATCTTGCAAGACCTATACTTTGTTGTGACAGGTAAAGCAGGTCTGTCCTTTTGGATGAGTCCAATACTCGATTTTTTACAAGCTAGTAGGTCAAAAATTGCAGTAAGTGTTTGCAGAACTCAAAATACTCTTATAGCTCACTTTAAGGTCAGTTGTGGCTGCACCAGATCTTGCAAGACCCTTATTTTTTTTTGCATGAAATAAGAACAGGTAAATCAAGAAATTGGTCTGTCCTTTTGGACGAGTCCAATATTCATTTTCCTGTAAGGTTAGAGGAGGTTAAGAATCTTGCAACGATTTTCCAAGATTCTCACTTTAATAGATTTTTTTAGGTATAAAATGATTGAGTAAACAAAAACAAGATCAATAGACAAGTATATGCATGGCATAACAAACTACCATCATTATTCTAAAAGAACAGTAGATCCAATCTAGCAAAACAAATGTCTTTTGTTTATTCAAATATGCGGAATGCTGCTGCACTAACTATTCATGACTGAATCCAATTCAGCGGTATAGTAGGTGCTACGAGTCGAGGTAAATCAAAACAAAACAGCTAAGTCATTGGCTGAGAGTCAAAGCGATGCTTGTGACAGCACTGCAGACCACCTCGTAGTGCATCCAGATCAACATGCACTCTAATACACGCAAGTCACTGGCAAATGGAGAGATGATCTGACTGTCCAAGTCCTTAACACCTGCACACTCCAGGGAAAACCTAAGATGATTTACTAAGTAATGCAAGCAACAAACACTGAGGTGAGGAGACCATGAAGATGGTGTCACTTCACATGAAGCCTACAAAGCTTGACAAAGAGCTCAAGGAGGCACTTCTGGACCATGGGGCTCTTATAATACTTGGAAATGCTGGAACAATTCATACTGTCCCGGGATTGGCAGCGGCTTGAAATGTTACACCATCACTGGTACAAGGTAGGACTCCAGCATGCCTAGGATTTTATTGGAAAACTTAGTAGATCTAACTGCCGAAGAAACTCGGTTCCTAAAGCCAGATTTTAATTTCCTACTGTTCTATTAGAACATGACTGTTTGTATTTACAGTAGGTGCCAATAAAGGTTTACTGTACATTTCTTGCTTCTATGGATGCATTATCATAATTTATTACCATGTTACTGTGAAATTTGACCACAAGTGTGTACTATATAGAGCATGAAAATTTCAAGAGTTAACTCTTTGCTGACTGTAGCAAATTATTGCAATAATACATGAATGACCACACAGGAATTCCGGAAGCGGCCTAGACGACATGTTGTATACTCCGTGTTATATCTCCAGTTGCAAACCAGCTACAGACTTCTGGTTAAAAACATTGGAGAGCCTTAGGCTTTGCCTACATGTAGCTTCGCTGTAATTTTTAAGCTTACCACTAAAGAACAAGCTTGGAGATAAACCCGAACTTTTTATAATGTAGTTTAACCCTGGGTTAAACCAAGTTAACGAACGAATGCCTGGGTGTGCCCCTCTGCCCGCCAGGACTCTGTCCGCGCATGCGCACGCACATAGGCGCGATAGTCGTCAGTCAGCGAAGCGATCCAGTGAGGCTCAGTGCCAGTGCCATCGTTCACGATTTTTTAGCCTCACTCGTGTTCCCAGCCCGCCATGGACCCCGATCCTTCTGTGAACGAGCCAGCCGACGCCCCGCCGTTCACGCCCGAACAACTTAACTGGATCGACCAGCTGATTACGAGTCGCCAAAGTCAGAGTCTTCCGTCGACGGATAGCGAGCTCCCCGAGTCGTCATCGGCCTCTCGTGTCCCGACATCAGCCACCCCCCATGCTCTGACGACGGCTGCCTCCCAGCCTGGTAAGTGTGTTATAGGCCTTGTGCATTTGGTGTTGCCCGCCATCTCCGAATAATTAGTTTAAGGGCGGGTCTAGTCTAGTAACCCAGTTGAATGGTATTGGGCAGAGACACCCTCAGGCAACGCAGACCATGCAGGCTGACACAACTCTCCCCCTCCCGCGTCCACCGCATTGGCTGTTCCATTGATGAAGTACACTGTCACCTTGTAATGCCTGGAACTGCATGTACGCCTGGCCGATGCCATGATTGAATTGATGCTCACCATGGAGCACACAGCGGCCACAGAGATGCTGCCATTGCTTGGCAACAACCCGTCCCACAATTACCCCGACAGTGGCTGCCATTGCTTGGCAACTACCCATCTCGATAGGGGACCAAGCGACGCTGCCAGTGTCTGGCCAGTCCTGATAATGCCTTCCCCCCCCCCCCCCCTCCTCCCCAAATGCTGCCACTGCTTGGCAACCACCACTGCTGCCATTCTTGGCAACCTCGTCCCGGCAGTGGCAACAGGGATGCTGCCATTGCCTGGTAACCATTTCCCCGGCGAAGTTACTGGAGACAGTCATTTTTACTTAGGGGTACATAGCAATCAGCTCTCTTGCTGCCAATGCCTGGCAAGTACCCACCCAGGCAGCCATGCAGTGGTCCATTTTCCTTTCTCTGCAGACTGGATATATGCATTGCTGGTCCTACCCCTCTGCAGGGTCCACAGTCACACCGTCAACTGTTACCTGCCCGGCATTTATGCCCACCTTCCCAGACGCCGCAAGCTACCTCGACACCCTGCCATCGGCAGCAGCCATGGCGCAGGCACGCCCACCACATCAGGGTGCACCCTCTGCTGTGTCCCCTACCCTGCCTGTTATCCCACCACCTGCAGTGCAGCCACCACCAACACCAAGCATCCCTGGGTTCTCGGCTGTGCCAGTGAAGCTGGTCCGAAAGATATGGGCATTAGATTACATCGACATGTGGGAATTGCTCCCTGAGACTTGGCGCCTCGATATGACCTCAATAAGTTGCTGCCATGATCGGCGCCCCAGACGTGGCTTGGTTACAGACATTTCACTCTGGATAGAGTGTTTTGCCACATTAGCAGCAGTCCTTTCGGTCCGCTACCCAGACAAAGCGCCACAGTTTATGGCTTACATGCGCACCATTGTCCGTGCCAGTCGGAACTTTGAAGGCCCAGCTTGGGCCACGTATGACATGGCCTTTAGGAGGCAGGCGGCAAACCGGCAATCCCTAGATTGGGGGATCACAGACCCAGTACTTTACAACGAAGCTTTCACGGGTAGAGCCAAGGCCATCCCTCACTGTAGGTACTGTTTATCAGACAGCCACGCAAGCCACGACTGCTCGTATGCCCCAGACGACACTAAGCAGCACCGCCCCTTCCCCCAGAATCGCACCTCTACAACCCCTGTGGCTCAAATATGCAGGCTGTTCAACAGGCCCGGGGGAAGCCAGTGCCGATACAAATACTGCCGCTATGCCCACCTGTGTGCTAGATGCAGTCGCCCCCACCCAGCAGCGGACTGTGACCGGAGGCAACCCACTCAGGGCCCAAGGTCCCCCTCCCCAACCACCAGGGACAGAGCATAAGCAGAGACACTTCCTGCTCATTTGAACTACCATAGTTTAGGGACCCTAGTTATATCTAGGCTGTAGTGACCCACGTGCTAATCCTCTCTTAGCCCTCAGGATTACAGTCATTGACCAGCCTATACCATCATTGCATTGATAATATTTGGCCAGTACCAGGTTCTTACAGCTATATTATATCCTGTGCAGTACATGTTCTAGTGCAGACCCATACTCTCCGCCTTTGGGCGTGATAACCCACCATTTGGTGGCTGTAATCAGCTATTTTATTCTATATGCATTTGCCTCTCAGGTTGCTACCGGTACTTGGCCAGTCTCCATGCCTTGCAGGCTGCAGGGCCACCAAAGGGGCGCAAGCACCCAAAAATCTGAGCGTTATCAAATCACCGTTAAGTGCTCACTTGCCAGCTTGGCAAGCTAACTTATCATCCCATCCTGACAAGGATTTTGCAACTGTTGTGATGGATGGCTTACAGCACGGATTCCGGGTTGGATTTGACCACTCTGGACGGCTACGACCGGCCCACCGGAACATGCCATCAGCGGAACAGCACCCGGAAGTCATTGACCGGTATCTGGAAGCGGAACTGACAGCTGGCCGCATCCTAGGCCCCTTCTCCCCAGGATCAATCCTTATAGGGCAGATTAATCGGCTGGGTGTGGTCCCTAAGGGACACACCTCCGGGAAGTGGCGTTTGATAACCGACCTCTCGTTCCCGGAAGGGGCCAGCGTCAACGACGGCATCGACTCACGTTTCTGCTCCATCCAGTATACGTCAGTGGATAAAATAGCAAAGGCAGCTCAAAGCCTGGGGGCAGGAACCTTAATGGCAAAGCTCGATGTGCGAGCGGCCTACAGACTGGTTCCGGTTCACCCAGACGACCGGGTTTTCAATGGCGCGGGGCGCTCTACATCGATGGCATGCTGCCGTTCGGCCTCCGCTCGGCCCCCATAATCTTTACCGCTGTTGCAGATGCCCTAGAGTGGATTTTCCAGCAGCAGGGCGTAGAAGAGATTGACCATTATTTGGACGATTTTATTACCATGGGACCTTCGGGTTCACAAGTGTGTGGGCGTAACCTGGACGTTATTTTCCAGGCCTGCGAGGAGCTGGGAGTACCTCTAGCAATGGAAAAATTGGAGGGCCCGACTACACGTCTTATATTTCTAGGCATAGAGATCGATACCACTTCCGGATCGATGCGCTTACCAGAAGAGAAGCTGGCTCGCCTCCACCAAGCACTGCAGTCATGGGTCGGACGGAAGGCGTGTACAAGGCGTGAACTTGAGTCTCTGGTGGGTCTTCTTCACCATGCATGTCGTGTCATTCGTCCTGGGCGATCGTTCCTGCGGCGAATGATCGACCTGCTCCGCATTCCCAGGCGTCAACATCATCGGCTCCGACTGAACCGACAGTTTCGCGCTGACCTCAGGTGGTGGCTCACCTTCGCATCGCATTGGAATGGAGTGGCGCTGTTTCCACCAACAACACCAGCCAAATTTCAAGTGACGTCTGACGCCTCCGGCTGGTGGGGGTGCGGTGCGTGGTTTCAGTCGAGCTGGTTTCAGTTTCAGTGGCCCACAGGTGCCGAACACCACCACATTGCCTTCAAGGAGCTCCTGGCAGTTGTTATGGCGTGCACCATTTGGGGTGGAGACTGGTATGGGTCGCAAGTCAGTTGCAGATGCGATAACCAGGCAGCCGTCCAAGCCATCGCCTCTCGATCTTGCCGGGACCCGAGCATGATGCACCTGCTGCGATGCCTGTTCTTCCTCGAAGCCCATTTCCAGTTGGAGGTTGTAGCAGCATATCTTCCTGGCATTTACAATTCTCTGGCCGATGATTTGTCGCGTAATCGGCTTCTCTCTTTTCGTTCTAAGGTGCCATCAGCGGACCCACTACCAGCTCCGATGCCCCTCCACCTACCAGATCTTCTGCTGGACACCAGCCAGGATTGGACATCTCCAGCCTGGACCCAATCGTTCTGCGATACTGTGAGAAAGCATTAGCGAACTCCACACAAAAGACTTACAGAGCTGCAGTCAAGCGTTTCATGTCATTTTGCCAGTCGTTTAATGTGTCAACACCATTTCCAGTTACTGAATCTCTATTGTGTTATTTTGTAGCCACGTTAGCTAACCAGGGACTAGCCCCCTCAACCATAAAAACGTACCTGGCCGCAGTAAGACACGCGCAGATAACCAGATGTCTCCCTGAGCCCCGCCATGATTCATCCCTGCCACGCCTCCGCCTGCTTCAAATGGGGGTACGCCGCGTGAGAGCGGAGGGTAACCTTCCCCCTAGTCGTCCGCGATTGCCGATAACTCCCGACATTCTTCGCCAAATTGGATCCCAGTGGGCTTCGTCAGCATCAAGTTTTGACACTATTATGCTTTGGGCGGCGGCTGTCACTTGCTTCTTCGGTTTTTTTCGGGCGGGAGAGATTACTGTACCTTCGGCAGCTGCCTTTGATCCGTCTGTCCACCTGGCATGGGGCGACGTGGCCTGCGACTCCTTACAGCACCCCTCATCCATCCGGGTACACCTGAAGCGGTCGAAATGTGACCAGTTTGGCAGAGGTGTGGCCGTATTCTTGGGTAGGACGGCAGACGCTTTGTGTCCAGTGACGGCGGTTATTGCATATGTGACGAGGAGAGGCGACACCTCTGGGCCTTTCTTCCGCTTTGAAAATGGAACACCACTGACAAAGACCCAGTTTGTGACCCGGATAAGGAGCGTCCTGCGGGAGGTTGGAATCCCTTACCAGAATTATTCGGGTCATAGCTTCCGAATAGGTGCCGCGACGGCGGCGGCTCGTGCCGGCATCCAGGATTCTACAATCCAGGCCCTAGGTAGATGGAGCAGCGATGCCTTTTTGACGTATATCAGGACGCCGAGGAACCAGTTAGCTCGTTTTTCTCGTGATATTGCACTGATTCATTGTTGAACATATCATGCGCATTCTCTAACTTATTAATAAATCTCTGCGGGGCATTGAGCAAGTAGGGAGGTGCTTGGGGGGAAGAAGAGGTGTGCTGTTGCTGACAACCCCCCTCTCTTCCTTGGGTGGGGGTGGAGCCTGGTTTGAAGGCTCCGCCCTGGTAAGTTAATTCCCCTCAAGCACCTCCACGTCGCATCACGCCCGGACGTTGGGCCAACATACGTAGATAGCAAATGCAGCTTGTGAGTAGTGTGGTGAGTTAACCGGAAGTTGCTACCTTCGGTCTGTTCTGGTGCCTGTAACTTGGATGTTACAGTTCTGCTTCCTTTGAAATCTGTAACAAACTTAGAGCTTTCATTTAGCTATATAATCGCTTCTTCGTAGCTTGTATACTTCTCGAGATCGGTCGCGACAAACACAGCCCAGTCACTTGCGGTAGCACGACATGCTACGCTACGTTCAACCTCCGCCTCATCAAAGTACTAGTTTCAATTAAAATGTGCATGATTAGCTTCCGGTGGGTGTCATAAATACTGTTACACGCTTGTACGGTGTGTATTAAACCGTTATCTTCCGGGGGAAACATGCAAAGGCAGGTAAGTATTCTTGACGCTGTTCGGCGTCATTGGTCATACGGGAACATTAATCTCATGACACTGTACGGCGTCATTGGTCGGTAAAGAGTCAAAATCCTTTAAACCCTATAGGCATAGACAGCAGAAATTATATTTCAGAAGGCTCAGTCTCACATATCAACTGTGGTATTGGCCTCAATTATCTAGCTCTAACAGCTTCTTGGTAGCAAATTACATTTTCCTTTGATGTTATCATCACTTCCTAGTGACATCAAAAACTGTCATCAACACCTTTATGACCTCCTGTGGCAGCATCTGAGTCACTGCTTTAAAAACTCAAGCCACTCCTGCCACTCCAGCCTTTTTTCTAGCTCGCCTGAAGCGGAAAATTTTTTCTCCGACAGAGTCAGCGAAAGAACCTTCAATTGCCGATGGATTCCTAAGCCGAGTTTCAACTGCAGCCATCCTCCTCCGTGGAGGCTTTAGAACTGCTCCTAGGAGCAGGCTTGGACATAGTCCAGGCAGCCAACCTCTTGGCCGGAGCAGACTCATCAGGCCAGTGGCCCACTTCTCAAGATTGCGGCAGATATCAGAGATCCTACACGTGATCAGCAGAGGAACAAGGCAGCCACCAGTCAGCTCAGGGTAGCCAGTTCGAACGTACAGTGCTGGAGACACTGGATAAGTTTGGGGAGAGACTGGACTCCCTCACAGCGAGGGTCAAGGACAGCGACTCCTCGAGTTTGATACCTAGCGAGGTGTCACAAACGTCGGAGCCCAGCAGAGACTGGGGTGACAGGGACGTGGACGAACAGCTAAACGATTACTCCGCCGTTCTTACATGGCCTGACGAAGAGTCGGGGGAGGATCCCTCCGTACGGCCAGTAATCAGCATGTCAGAGAGCACCACGAAGACACTGAAATCGGCCTTCAAAAAGCCACTGTCCAACACTGCCCGATTGCAGGTGTGCAAAGCGTACGGTTTTCCTAATGTGGAGGACACAAAGTGCCCAAAGCTGGACCGTGTTATTAAACAGAATTTGACAAAGGACGTCAAAGACGCTGATTCTCAATTGTGTCACTTGTCTCAACCTCGAGAGTGATTGTCTTTCCAGTCAGTGTCTTTACAAAAATCTGCATACCACCACGCGGATCTAATGCAGCAAGATTGCAAACATTGAATCTCGACGCAGTAGCACCTTTGGTGTTTATCTTGGAAGAGGCCCAGAAGGGCACTCTCACCTCCCAGTCAGACGCATAGGCAGCTAAGGCAGCATTGTTGCTCCTGGGAAACGCCTCAGCCCAGATGGTGAAGGAGAAGCGAAAAAAGGTCACCAAGGGCCTCAATAAAGACCTCATGTCACTGGCAGAGGATCCAGAAATGCTTGAGGAAGCTGCTCCCTTCCGTTTTGGAGCCTCATTTGAGAAGAAGATGAAGGACCATCTGGAGAGCATAAAGTCTCTCAGAGAGTCGATGGCCTCGAAAGGTGGCTACAGAAGTGACCAAGGGGCTGCCCCCAACATCCACCTTGGGGTAGCAGCAGCAACTACAGAGGAAGAGGCGGACAGAGACTTCACCCTTACCCCCACTGAAGAAGTGGAAGAGAGACACAGAGACCATTCCAAATGAAGGGACAGCAAGCTCAACAGAAATAGCTTACACAGGGACAATTTATGCATGGAAAACATTGCCTTTAGTACACATTTTGCCAGAAATAAAAGATTTTTACCCTTCTGTGACACAAAGTATGAAGGATTTCTAAATAGAAACACACTGTAAAACTACACTTAAAACAAGCATTGGCACCTACTACAGGCAGACAAAATATGGAATCTCACTGTACTCGTTCCCAGGCTCTCTCTGCTAAGATGGGGAGAATCTGGTATATTTATCATGTGCGTGATATCAAGGATAGACACAACCTAATCACACAGGGATGGATTAACCGATTATACGCTAGGTTCATTGGAATGCAGTTAACCTCAAACACGGGTAATTTTGGTGTCACGTGAGGTCAACATTATAAAAACATATCTAAAATTTTAAGCATCTGAGATCTGAAACAAAACTCTACAGACGGAGGAATACAGATGGAGAAAGGTTCTACGCGGTTAATTTTTACATAGGTAAGTTGTTATGAAGCATACAGTACCGCTTTACGGGGAACGCTTACTTGTTGATAGTTGTGAGTAGCGTCTTTGGCTTTTCTCGTTGACAGCGAGGCGCAATCCCAGAGCTGCTTTGATCTGTAGAAAGCCTAAGGCATGCTGCACCTTCGTAGGTAGCGCTGTGTCTCTGCTTACAGGCGTTGAGAAGAAAACGTGGCTAATAACCGACTTTCGCGATCGAGCCGATCGACGACCGTCATGGCTTCTGACATTCACTACGCTCCGCCCCTTGAGGGCTTCTAGACCAAACCCCACATATTACTAGGGGAGGCCCCAACCTAACCACAGACCGGATATCAAAGCTGTTGCTAATAGCCCACGGCTGTGATAAAACTCAACTGCAGCTGTGACGCATAACGCGTCTACCGCGCATAATGCATTGTTCCATGGTGACGCGTATACGCGTCTATCGCATATAATCGGTTAAGCCGGGTGTCCAAATACATTCAAGCACAAACGTTTTCAAGACTACCACAGTCTTTGCTAGCTTACAACACACTACAAATCACAAAACTTCTTGCCACTTAACATGCCAGGTGCCATGTCTGACAAACTGAAAATATACTATACCAGTCTACCTTGCGATTTACGACTGCTGTAGCCAGGGTTTTTCGTGTCATCATAGCTATGCGTGTACTCAATCACAAGCTCCCAACTACATGGGCGAACTTTTGTGTGTGCCCACACGCAATTACCTTGTATCTACCCTTGACGTCACTTGTATGATAAAATGTACCAGGCTCTCCCCCTCACGGCAAAGGGCCATGTGGGGAGAGTCTGGGAACGAGAATAAGTGCACACTTATACACAGACTCACACAGATACTGTGTAGCAGGAAGGCATGGCAGTCTTGCAGTGGTAGTATGATTTTGGAGGGGGGGGGGAGGGGGGGGTGTAGTTCTGAGTTGACGTAGTTGATTTCTGGGATTCAGGAGTCATTGCTATGGCAGAAGGTTGAATATCTGTTGAGGTCAGAGAAGAATAGGGTATAGGATTTGTGCATTAGGACTAGTAAAGTAAAGCAACAGTGAAGGGCTACTGCCAGAGTGCAGCACGTCAGTGTGAAAGAAGCCTGGAGCCAGAGGAGGTTGGAAGCTAGTAATTAGTGACGTGCGTGATCGTGCAAGGTAGCAATTAGTGCTACGTGATGACGTAATCATACGGGCTGCCATAGAGATTTACACAAACAGCTCTTGTTTGTTTGGAACAAAACTCGCTCAGTGGATACTGTCAGGTGAGCTCTAGATCGACCGCTATGGCATTTTATGACACACAAAATTTTCCATGGGGATTCCCAAGGAAACACTCAAATGCTTTGCCTATAAGGTAGAGTGGTAGCGGTCGATCTAAAGCTCACCTGGCAGCATCTACTGAGTGAGTTTCGTCCCAAACAAACGAAAGCTGTTTGGGTAAATCGATTTCACCTTTCACTATAGGCCTCTATGGCAGCCTGTATGATTACGTCATTCACATAGGACTGATTGCTACTTCGCGTATCACTAATTAATAGCTTCCAACCTCCTCTGGCCCGGAGCAAGGACGACTCAAGTTGAAACATGCATAGCAACTTCGTTCTGTCTACAGACCATGACAGACAGGGCAGGTTGTTCACTGACGACAGAAATACTAGAAAGATGCTGCATCATCCTGGGGAAAGCCTGAGCGAGTAGCAAGCTTCACTTAAAATCATGGCCACATGTAGGTGACCACACATGCTGACCACACATGCTGACAATGCAGCTATTCGTCCAGTCAGACTACTACGGCTACACAGGCATGGGCAAAGTTTCACACTGAAACTATGAGCTAGCAGTGGAATCCCTGCTGTGTACGAGTGGCCATGCCAGGCGTTTACCTGAAACATAACTTTGTTCCCAGGCACCCTCCTCAAAAACAGGGGGAGGAGAGAGCCTGGGAACAACCGCAGGGAAAGCTGTCGACTTCCAGCATGTCATCATTCATGTGATCAACGTAGGACACTCCCACTTTAGTAATAATTGTCATGTGATTTAATAAGCTGCCATGCAATATCAGTACTATACCGTATAGCGAGAAACTTTCGTGGGAGAAAACTTCCGCGGGAGAAAACTTTCGCGAATTGGGGGAAAATAAGATTTTCACGGAGAAAACTTTCGCAGATTGGTGGAAAATAAGATTTTCGCGGAGAAAACTTTCCCAGATTGCTCGCTGGTGCCGCCAAAGATGATACGCCCCCAAATTTCACAGAGAAAACTTTCACGAATAGCCACAAAACCTTGAAATTCGCGAGAGTTTTTCTCCCTCGAAAGTTTCCTGCTATACGGTACTTGGTAGCAGCGCAAGCTATTTACAATTTTGCTCTTCGTCCTTGATGCATCTACAGCTCTGTTGAGTTCCATGATGCACTTTTTATATGTACACTTGGAGCTGTGAAGTATGGTAAGCCGGTCCCGCAACCAACTATACTAAACTTCGATCTTAGACTCTTCGGACTTGCGCCCCTTCTGCACATTCGAAAACTGTTTTTCACCAACTTTTGAGATGTAGTCCGTGCTCATAAATTAATTTTCGAGTTTTGTTGAGTGGACAAATGTCACGTGTAAAAGTGGTTGTTTTGCAACCTGATTGGTACTGCCAGACCTAGGCATCGGAAGTCGACAACTTTTCCCATGGATGTTACTGTCCAGCATATTGCAAACCAGCTAAAAGGTATCTACTTCACGAAAACATTGGAGCACTCACCCCCGCAGATGCTATATTTCGTGATTATATCACAAGAGCTGCGGCCTCTTGAGTCCATGACCCAAACTATATTTGCAGTCAACGAATAATGAGATAATGGTAATGGTCGCTTGCCCCCATGAACTTCACAGAAAGCTCCTGATGAGAAACTAATATTCAACAAATAGTGGCCTCATAGGCTTAGCACAAGGTTCATATAATTTTGACAAAGGAAAGTACAATAACACACAAGTTTCTTACCTCGGATATTGGTAGCGCTTCTCGAAACTCCGCTGTTCTCGTAACCAGCTCAAATCTCCTCATTTCACGAACAATGAAAACGGAATACCTCGAGTATCCAAACCAGATCAGTGAAAAATGAGATCAGGAACTGCAAAAAGATCACAAATGGCAATTAAAACACTGCTAAGAGAACTACGAGACGCTGTGGTGTGTGTGATTGCTGCAGATACTTACCAGGGCTACATACCAGGAAGACACTTCATGACTAACCATCTGAGCGAACCTCGAGGTACTGCATGTGACAGATTTGCGCATGCGCGCATTATGAAAAATCACGCGGATTATCCCCATCTGAGCCCCTCCCTCCGGCATTGGCGCCTTCACGTTCTACTGTCTTCACTGTCTTGCGTCTTGCCTGGTTTTAGTAGAATAGTACTAGCCTATCGATAGTCAAATACAAAATGGCTAGTTACTTTGTAACTTGCAGGCTCCTGTCTGCAAAATGACTTCTCGCTACTCTCCGCCCACGCACGAGAACCTGTGAACGAGGCTACGCGAGACTAAGCTAACCTTGCAAGCAAGAGCTCGTTCGCCCCCATTTCTACAAAAAAAAATAGTCTGGGAACGAGAGTTACGAGACTAGAATAATGGCCTCCTGTACTTAGTTTAGCCCCACCCAGATATCAATTTCATCGTGATAGCCCAGCCCATGCGCTCGTTTACTTCCTGGCTTTACAATAGTGGCTAATAAACAATCATGTCCCTGGTACGTGTTGTTGCAAGTTCTCTGTCCCTCGCTCGAGCCTTGCCGGCAAAATTTATCCGACAGGCAAGTAGCCGAACTGGGAAAAAGGGTAGTCGGAAATGGCGCTTCTTCAAGTGGACAACGGCTACCGTTGCGGTGGTAGCTGGCAGCTACTACGGTTGGAAGACGATCAAGAAGCTCACCCGGCCCAAGTTTGCGGGAGGAAAGAAGAAGGTGGTGATTTTGGGGACAGGGTGGGGAGCCCTCAGCGTCATTAACCATCTGGAACCCGACCAGTTTGATGTTACAGTGGTCTCTCCCAGAAACTACTTCCTTTTTACGCCCCTTCTACCGAGCGTGACTGTTGGTACAGTCGAGTCGAGGAGTATTGTCGAACCGTTTAGAAAGCTTATGCGAAAACACCATAGTGGCGCCAACATGCATTTTCTTGAGGCAGAGTGTGTCGATATTGACCCAGATCATAAACATGTTCACTGCAAAGACAAGTCAGGGATTGTAGGGGAGGTGTCCGACTTTCATCTCAGCTATGACATCCTTGTGGTAGCTGTGGGAGCAACAACAAATACTTTCAGAACGCCTGGGGTAGTGGAGAACTGCCACTTTCTCAAGGAAATTGAACATGCGCAGAAGATTCGAAATGTTGTCATTGATTTGGTTGAGACGGCTTCCATCCCAGGCCAACTTGAGAGTGAACGAAAGAGATTGCTACATTTTGTGGTGGTGGGTGGAGGGCCAACAGGCGTGGAATTTGCAGCCGAAGTGAGGGATTTTCTCCGAGAGGATGTGTCCAAAATATATCCAGGGATCCATGACGACATCAAGGTCACATTGGTACAGAGCCAGGATCATGTTCTCAACAACTACGATCAACAGATTAGCCAATACACTGAAGAGATGTTCAAGTTTGATAACATCAATGTCATCACAAATGCCAGGTATAGTACACCTTCTGCACAGCAGATATTTACATACATGTATGAATGTTGCGGGTACAGTGGAATAGAAATGTGTTGCACTCTATGGGAATAGGCACGTTTATAGCAGAAACCAATGAGCTAGTGGCTATCTTGGAAAGCTAGCTCTGGTTGCCTTTTTCTGCCTTGGGTTTGTTGATCACTTCTAATAATGCAGATACATACTACATTGAAGGCCTATTAGAATGTGAAAATAAGCACAGAAAAACAAACAAGGAAACTATTTGCTATTGCATAGGCGTCGGAAGCAAATTGAGAGGGGGGGGGGGGGGGGGGGGGGGGGGCTATTGTTTCAGTAAGCGTGTGTGAAAATTTGAGGTCACGCCCCTGCCACACCCCTCAAAAGCGCGTATACAGTGCGCTAGCGTGAGGTACATAAGTACTATGTACAACCAGTCATACACGCGAAAACGCAAGCCAAGTATCCTTCGTCCAAAAATTGCAATACAGTACAATAATCGATCAATCGATTGACAACGTCTAGCTAGCTAGCTAATTATTAATAAATACATGACCACGCCTACTTTGAGGGCTAAAAAAGTGGGGAGGGGCCTGACCCCCCGGGTGTGACGCCTATGTATTGTATAACTAACCCCCCCTACTGCTTCTGTGGTACAGTATCTCAGAAGAGCACCTGTAGTGGTGGGCTGGTAAAGTTTATGTAGGTATCAGCTCCCACTGAATTCCTTCCAACACTGTTAGTGTAGCCCAGTTAAAACAACGTTTTCTTGCAATAATGTGGTTACAATAGGGAAGATCACATTCTTTAAGGTGGCAGGATAGTCCCGGTGGGCTGGTTTATGAAATATATCAACATATAATTTCTCGTACAGAATTCATCCCAGCACAACAAAACCTACTGAATATGAAGCAGGGAGGGTAGTGAATGTGTACAGGAAAAACCGTTGAAATAGCACACTTTGTAGCCACAGTAAGCACACGAGTGTCCCCGCAGATTATTAACCAAAAATCTACAGTACGAAGTACGCTAGCGACTTGATCTCGCTGTTGGAGATGCGCATTAATAAACTCGAGGGCGGCTCGAAACGTTTTTGCCGCTACGGTAAACGGTACTCGAAATAGAAAGTTTTGAATGAGAAAAACTTACTGTCTTACCAAATTTCCTTGAAACAACGGGACGTAACGTTGCAACGGAAGGCGATATCGCAAAAACTGCTTCGAGTCGCCCTTCGCACGGTATTTTTGCGTAGTTTCACCGTCTTCACTAGTCGTAAATCCGTCTCCACGACTTTATTTTTGGTTACAATAAAGTTAGATAACTAGTACCGTAACGGCTGAGTTCAAAGTTCAAAGTGAATAGCACATGCGCATATATACGTTCAATTAGAAATTACGGTATCTTAATTTATTGCTAGCGCGTGCCGTGCGCACAGAACAGTATCCCGCCACCTTAAAGTGTAGCTCAGTTATCAGCTGAATAACTTTTATCTTTCTAGAGTGACAGAGGTAACAGCCAAGGACCTGTGCATCAAGGACAAGCTCACAAATGTCACCGAGAGAGTGCCCTATGGCATCTGTGTGTGGTCCACTGGGGTGGCCCCAGTCCCCATCACCAAAACCATCATGGAACACATCCCTGCTCAGAGAAAAGGGTACATAATTTGTGTTAATGTAGCAAGACCTTTAATACGTGGAAGTGTCTGTTTGTCAGCTACACATGACATTTTTCTCCATCCTCTTCATTTCCAGTAGTGTTTTGGAACAATGAAGTGTGTTTCAAGCATGTATATTCCCATGCAACATCATACTTTTTCTGTTTTGTGTGGATCTTACTGAGGCTAGTTCTTACTTATTGTGCTCCCTGTAAACCACCCTCACTGGTTTGGTTGCAAGTACTTATGTTAATCATCTTTTGCAGCCTTTGCTGTAAGTAGGGGGTATTATGTGGAGACCTTTTGGTCGCAAATACGTACTTATGTTGACCATTTCATTGCCAGCCACTCTCTATTGCAGGAAATTGTTAGTACACGTGTTCATATACTCGCCTAACTGCAGCTAACTATTCAAGGGCGCATTTATTTCACTCAGAGCTTCCGATTGTGCAGCTACCATTTGAAGGTGGCGTCTAATTGAGGGAATACTGCATGGTACAACTAGGAATGAACGAAGCCATCAGGTGTACATGGAATTTTGTACCTTCTTTCATACACCCACATATTATAACCACAGTAATTTCATTATAGCCTGTACTATTACTATTCTAGGAAGGCCATTTTAACAGACAACTTCCTCCGTGTACGTGGGGCCGAGGGGGTTTTTGCCCTTGGCGACTGCTCCACCATTGAACAAGACCTCATGGTCAAACAAGCGGAAGAACTGTTCAAGATGGCCGACATCAATGGGGATGGTACTCTGAGTTGTGAGGAGTTCCTAGCCCTTATGGAGACAGCAAAGCGCAAGTATCCCCAAGTACAGGTGCAACTTACCTATGTGGAGAACGACTGCAAGAGGTACGTGGTGAAAGATTACGCGTGTCACTTTTGGTGATGTTATTAGCGTAGTCTCGCGAAAAAGGGCCTATGGGTGGAGCACCTTACAAGTCTGCCAAAGAGGGGGGTGGGCGCTCTTTCGGGTGTTTCCGCATTTAACCACGAAAGAGCGCCAATGTCGTGTTTACAGCGGCTCGATGCCCTTGAAGCAAATAATTGGACAAACAATAACGTACAATGGAGCCACCAGCGGCTTCAAAGTCGAGTCCTGATGGCACACAACACTCTGAATGGCACCATGTCATGGTGTACCTCGCAGTGCACACCGCATTAGCTACGTCCGTCTACGCAAAGATGCCTTGTAGCAACTTTCGGTGAAGTATTACACAAAGTCTCTTACCTCAGATACGCATACTGTGCTTCTCAAACTCCACGCGAAGCTCACTCCAGGGTGGGGGCTCATTCGAGTAAACTTTGACCCTGTACAGGAAATTGGGCGAAAAGTAGGGGGTGGACGCTCTTTCATAAGTGGGCACTCTTTCGCGAGACTACGGTAAATCCAAGTACAAACATGACAGCATCATATATCCCTTCTGCTAACGACTTTATCTTTCTCCCAATTTCTTTGGACCTACCTTCAGTATACCGACATTGTTCTGATGGATGGTAGAAATTAAATATTAGATTCATGAAAAATTCCAGGGAGTCACTTCATTAGATCTGTCCTTGTAATAGACGTAAGCATATTTACCAAGAAAAGTACTAGCAACACAAGGAGGTCTCTTCACCACAGCATTTGTTGCTTGCAGTACTATATAGTGTGCAGAGAACTTCAAACATCAGATCATCTCTCAGTCTTACCACCACTTTTGCCCAGACTTGTTTTGACAAGAACATGATCTGGGTGAAGTTTACCAGTGCCTTAACAAGTGTTTGGAGAAAAACACCATCTCTGGTTCTGGTTTCTTTCTTCCTGTAACTTTGGTGGTTTTGTTTGCTACAGTAAGAAGGCTTCCTAGTATCTACTCTTCTGCTAAATTGGATTCGCTCAAAAATAATTAGTGCAGGAGCCTTCCAGCATAATTGAATTAGCAAAATTCCAAGATTTGAATTTCTTCCGCTAGGATGGATCTACTGTTCATTTATCTTCCATTCTATCCTCCCGTGTTCTTATCATCCTACCTTTCTGCCACCATCCTTCCCGTCTTCCTTTCACCCTCCCTCCCATGCTCTTTCGTTCATAAAACCTGTATAGTCAAACTGAATCCGTGTCTTAGGCATGAAAGCTCTAATATGCATGTTCCAATTTCCATGAGATGTAGTACTGCCTACTAGTGAATTCTCTGTAAACCATCAAAAATTTGTACGCCTACGCTGATAGAAATTGACTGTGTATAGTTCTGTCTATTAATTTCATCATCATTGCAAAAGGTAGCTACATAGAATAGCTAGGTTAGTAGTACAAAGTGATTGCTGCTAAAGCCTGATAGACACTAACAACTGCACGATCTCTTTTAATTGCAATGCAATTCCCCCCCTCACACCCACCCTCTTTTCCTCTCTCCACTTCCTCAGATTGTTTGAGCAGATGGACACCAGTGGAGACCAGCGACTAGACTTTGGAGAATTTAAGGAGGCACTCAGGCTAATGGATCGCAAACTAAAGAGCCTCCCAGCCACGGCACAGGTGGCTTCCCAACAGGTGAGATATCGCATAGCCAGGAATATTGGAAGGAAATTCAATTTGGCATAATAGAGTAGCCTGGTATCTTTTCTCACGTGAGCATGACGTAATCGGAAAATGGCGAAATTTTGCAGAACTAACAAGCTGCGTTTCGCGTATTTTAAACCAACTACACACTCAACGCTTGGTGTGTAAGACAGTCGCCTCCCGCTAGCTAGATACATGTTGTAAGTTACCTGGTACCTTGGCTCTTTTCGCTGTTCTGGGCCCAGTGCACCCACGCACAATTAAACCCTTTCTACCATCCTTTCTATCCTGACGTCACTCACGTGAGAAAAGATACCAGGCCCTCTCCCGCTTTACCGTACTATTAAACGACGGAAAGCTGGGCGGGGCCTGGGAACAAGGCTAATAATAGAGAGTAATTCCAAAGTAATTTTGTATTCATTTTATGGGTGGAGTTGTGTGCACTTGCAAGGGGGGGGGGGGGGGGGGGGGGGGCTAGGGTGGGCTCCAGCTCCCTTCCTTAGAGTTTGCCAAGGTGTGTGGACCATATTTTATATTGCCAATGATAGCCTCGTTCCCTCAGAGGAGGGGGAGGAGAAAGAGCGCCTGGTATACACTGTTTGCGCATGCGCTTAATCACCACAGAATTCTGTGGCGACCGTGTTTGTACGTACGTATACTGGTGATGTCATAAAATCGCTGCATTGTGTGCCAGTTGGTGTTCTGTTCGAGTTAGTTTTATATCATGCTGTTCTATGCCTTGTGGTAGCTGGGTACCTCAAGATAAAGCTCAAGAAAATAACAGGTTGCCTCCACTGAGTGCGTTTACCAAGGAAACATACTTTTATGCTGTTATCCACCATTTTCAGTAAGTCGATTCCTACCACTGCCTACCAGACATTTCTCTTTGTATCCGACAGTATAAAGCAGGCAGAGCACGTAGCAGCGATGTTTATAGCGTCCTCAAGAACTAAAGCTGAAATATTTTTATGACAGTTTATGCTATTCACGTGAACCGTTGATCGTCATATTAGTACGCGCCCCTAATTCTACCACGTGGCCTTTGCTATAATTGCGCGCATACGCAAACAGTGTGTACCAGGCGCTCTTTCTCCTCTCCCTCCTCCGTGCCTGGGAACAAAGCTATGCCAATGGTAGCAAATGATGCCAAAAATTGTGACATCTTGTGGATGTCCGAGCACCATTCTTGGGCCTCATAATGAGGGTCCAAGTTCAGAAATCTCTTCGACATTCGAACACCAGCTTTTGATTCTAGCAACTCCTTCACGTTTGACTCGGTACCATTCTTTGGTGCTTTTACTATATAGTGTCCAAACTCAGAAACAGCATTTCCAAAGTGTTACTTGGAGTCACCTCGCTTTGTGTGGTAGGACGAAATATTGATCTTGTTGACATTTGACGTTCGAGTGCCATTTTGACGAGGGTAGAAGCTCAAAAATGGTGTTTTCCAGAACCTTAACAAAGAAGTTTTTTAGAGCTTTCTGCGCTTTGTGTGGGAGGGGAGACATGCACCCTTTTCCCTCCCCCCGTCCCCCCTGTGTGCAATATTGGACCACCTAAGAATGCTCCGTCACCATGTACCAGCTCCCCCTTTTTGAAATCCTTGATCTGCCCCTGACTTGTGCCATGGGTCAGCTTTGTTCTGAAGCTAGTAACAACCATGCTGTCTTCATCCTATCTATACAGGGATCATACCTTGGAGACCTTTTGAGCAGAACTAATGGAAATATTCTGTCAGAGACTGCAGAGGATCTCGAGAAAAAGGGACTTGCTCCATTTAAGTATCGCCACCTGGGATCTTTTGCTTATGTGGGTGACAACAGAGCTGTGCTACAAGTTCCCATTTTTGGTTAGTCACTATTCACTCTCCCCAGGGAAAGGGTAACCTCTAATACCTAGGCTCTCACTCAGTAAGAGAAACTAAATCTAGGTACAAGATTTGGAGATTAATGTGGAAGTTTTCCACCCAGTCTGTAGTTGTTAAGTTTACTATAATTATATAGCCAGAAATTTTCGTGGACACTCTCATTTTGTGGGTTCTATTGGTAAGTGGTCTTCCACAAAAAGATTTGCCCTGCCCATTCATATAAGCCACACCCAAACCCCAAGTCGATGACTGCATGACAACAACTACCATATGTGTGTATTTGACTACTGACAGCTGCATCACTTTTTTGTACAGCTAACAATCTCCCCCAACCATCAAGACCTTTATATTATCACCATGTGAACAAGAATGTGCAAATCTAGTCTTGTGATGGTTTTTCATTGTAAGCGTGCTGTATGGCTGGAATGTGCGTGGGATTAAGATTTTGTGGATGATCAAACATTCACAGATGTAAATGTGCATGCACAGAGAAGCTAATTATGTAGTCTATTGGTATTTTCACATACACATGCCAGTTCGTGTTTCTATGCATCTTAAAACTTCTGCAGCTAGCTTTGCCAATTTATAAGTTTAAGAGATGGAGTCTCAAGCTGAATAATTTCAAATCTGCCTTGTGCTCCCTTGAAATTTGTAACTTTCTCGAGTCATTTCTGATGGGCCGTAGCCAGTGTGTTTTACCATCATGTAGCTGCAGCAGCTGTAGACTTCTTGCAGCAGCTAGCTATGTCATAAGAGCATTAAATCCCGGAGTGCAGGACCTTACAGAGGCTTCTACTGCAAAGTTGCAGGTTGCTTAATATTATTCTTCTGGCATTTATTTGACATGGTTATGATCCTGCAGGTGCCCTGAGTGGTTGGTGGACAATGTGGCTGTGGAGAGCTGCATATGCAAGTGATTGTGCTTCTGCCAGGACCAAACTGCTGGTGGTGGGAGACTGGATCAAAGCACACGTGTTTGGGAGAGATTCTTCAAGAATTTAATCAGAACTGAAATTGTTGAGCATACATAATATTAACATGAATTGTAGTTATTTTGGAATCATGCATCTGAATGAACCACATCTTAAAAATATAAAGGATGACCCCTATGTAGAATGTGTCACCTGCAGAAGTGGTCTTGCTGCAAGCAATACCGAGTGCAGGAGTGCCTGGTCTCTTGAATCCATACCTTCCTGGGCATGAGAAAATGATGGTTGCAATAACGTAATTCATGTTAAGCGCACGTGCGGCGAAGACGAGACCCTCCCCTTTTTCTTGCCGCAAGGAGATGGGTGTCTGTAGCAGAATTCCGATAGTGGTGGTGTTCAGTCTCACTTTAGTGGATGTGCTTGCGCTATGTCCAAGTACAGAAGTCCAACCTGGGTTTCTTTTCAGCTGTGAGCTGAGAGGAGAGGATATTTTCTCTGCTGTCGGTGTTGCTACGGGTAAGTCGCTAGTCATCAGGCGAGGAGCTCGCTGATTTCAGGGAACGGTAAAGTTACGAAGCCCCAGTGTTGATATTAATTGTTTTGTTTTTTTCAGAGGTAGAGTTTTCAGCAGCTGTGGCTGGTCATGCTGGTCTGCCAAGCTGGTTATCAGTATTACAAGTCAATAGAGTCTCACCAGCGTACATTTTTGGTACCCCAGCAGCAAATGACATAGGGAACATTACATTAGAGGTGAGTGACAACTGTCGCTATGATCATTCAGTGAATATTATGCTCACTGGAAAGTCTTCCATGCCATATGCATGAGTTGTGTAGGTGTACTGTACTCATTATGGTGAGGAAACTTTCCAAGATTCTGTATCTCAGAGACCCACTGCAAATTCACAAAAGTTGATTTTTAAGCCATATGTGCTCCGGCCACTGGCAGTTGATTTAGGCCATCCTTGTTTCTGGTCAGCTGAAAATTTACTTTTGATGTGGGTGTGTACCTTGTTTTATTCTTCCCCAGTAGTTGCTGATTGTTTTGGAAATGACTACACCCCTATTTTAGGGAACCATCATTGACACTAATGTGCATGAATTGTGCAGAATATTTACGTTTTTTGTTCAAATCACCAAAAAATGATGTGGGTGGTGATCAGAAACATTGGAGTGGCCTCCAACTATCATATATACATATGATGTATGCATACATGGTCGTTGCACACCTGCACTGTTATCCAAGTTTCTGAAACATTTATGCAGGTGTCTGCTATTAGAATGGACACATTTGAAACTGTCACCAGGGAGGTGGTTATCTCAATCACTGAAGGTAATATTATGCAACATTAACAGCTCTCTTTGTAACAGTAAATTACTGAATGTTTACGTAAGGAAAGACATGCAGAACTTCATTTTACAAATACAGGCTTGTAGCTAAGTGACTTGTGCAATTTGTTAATTTAGGTAATATCCAACAAAGCCTGAGGGCAGAATTCTATATTACCAACTACAACACTGATGAGTTCCTCAGCCCAGTTGTCCTGGAGACGTTTGAAGACATTGTTGTGGCACTTTTTCAACACCCCAAGGCTCATATCATACAAGTAATCCAACCATCATTTCGTGGAATCTCTGTTCCTCCTTCACCTGCAAAACATGGGTTAGTTCTTAGCTTGGGTAGCTGCACATTGAATGTATAAATTTTGCTTGTGTATTGTGCAAGAAGTAGCAGGGTATATTTCTCTGCACGATGATAGAGAATGATTTGTCAAGTTAATGTTTCTCCACCCAGGGTGATAGTGGTAGTTACCCCTGGCCCAAATGTGCACAGAGTTACACTTGCAACTGATGAACAGGCAAGAATTGTTCAAGGGCAGTGCAGTGATGACAGAGTTTACACCAATCCACCTGCAAACTATAGTCTGTTTGCTGCAATCAATATTAATATCGATTGGTGCCAGTTTCAAGTAAGTTTCAAAAAATTGTGGTTCATTGATAACTCATTGTAATGTGTGAGTAGATGATGACACTTTATTTCAGTGCATGGATAGAAAGTATTTTTGGCATTGCTACCTTATAAGTATTTTACCAATTGCTTTTCAGTTGTTTGGAGTAGATGGCAATCAGAGTGAAGTGCGCAATGCCACTGATCCTGATCCGACTGTACCTGCTGTATTACATTCAGAGTCTAGGGGCAACTTTGCACCTCTTGTGGTGATAGTAGTGGTCTGCTTTGTTGTGGTGGTGGTACTAGTGACAGGGCTGGCTTGCTGCTTCTTTTGGGGAAGGAAACATGTGTAAGTGTTGATGAATGTTTGGTACTAGCCTCGTACCCACGCCATGTGGCCTGGGTACGAGGCTAGTTTGGTACCCTCTAAAATACTATTATGTGAGTCAAATTTTTTTTCTTTTTATAGTTACTCAAAGATAGGTGTAGCTATGGTATTTTGATTTATACTAGCTAGTATTGTATTGTAAATTCATAAAGCCAACACATGTGAAACTGCACATGTTGTGATTGCTTGCAACCCACAACTTCACAGTTAGGTTACATCGTTTACTGGAATACATACACTGAACATAAAATGAGGCTAGAGAGGGCTACAATATAGGATGGCAGGATTGCTACTTTCCATCAATCATATAGCTACATGAAGTGTACTGTGTTTTTATAGCTAGAAGCCTTGTGCTTTTATCACAAAAATAACTCATAGAGTAGCCTTAACTATATATCAACATCTGTATGTGCTCAGTTGAAGCTGATCATTATTTCTCTATGTATACAGCTGGTATATGTCGCACAAGAGGCAAGTGCGAAAGACTCAGATTGTCAAACATACAAAAGAAATCTCGTATGGACCTATGGTAGCCCAGAAGTACATACGAAATTTGGCACAAGTTCCTCACCAAAGGCTTGCCAGTTCTGGTCTGGAGGATGAAGTTCCTAGTACCAGAGGAGAAATACTAGAGTTTCAGGATGTCACTGACTATGGCAGGTACATGCATGTATAATTGTACAATAATCGAGTTTCAATGTTTTGTAAACGGACAAGTATATCACTGCACAAGATTTGTGCAGAGCAATATCTACCAGCATCTGCCACTATATGTATATACATGATTTACAAGTTCTTAGTGTCTCCATTCCACAGCTGCATGTGCATGTGGTGACAATTGATACTGTATGCTGTATTTATGCTTATGACGGCTAGCCTCTCTTGATCTTTAAAGAAGTATGAGCTTTGGTACAATTGAATTTAGTCTGTTGTATAATACTATAGACGCTCTAATTATGCGTTTTTCAAATAATAATCTTTTTCATGTTTCTGTGTTATAATTATGTTTTGAATGTATAGTCCTGCCTCAGATGGGAAGCCACCTCCACCATATACTTACCCTGAAAATCTGCTAAGGGCACCACTGCAGACAGAGCTGCTATGAATTGTCAGAAAACATGCATCACCACTTTAGACAACGAGACAACTCCTTATGCATACTGTCATCACTGATTTTGTAGCTCTAGCTAATATTTCCCAGAGAAATTCTGGATGCCTCTTCTTACACAATTGACACAGATACCTGCATATTTATTTAGTTGTCTCATGATGTAACAGTCTACATACCACACACAGTTTATAATACTGACATGGGGACTCTAAGGGTGTCACTCGGCCCACATGGCTAAACATGAACAGGCTACATTTTGCACAAACTTTAAATGATTTTCAGATTGCAAGAGGTTCCCTAATAGTTCTGTCATGCAATTAGAATGATTCCACTATAAACAATCAGTGTAACACATGTGCATCTCCTTGTTAAAAGACATGTCTACATGTGAGTCACCCACTGTACAGGGCGCAAATTTCTATATCTGATGCACCCTTTTCGAACTTAGTCTCTGCATGATGTGCTTTGCTAACAAACTGTGCATGCATGGGTGGGTGGAGTTAAACCCTGGAACCCTAAGCTAGCAGGCGGAAACAACAGCGGACAGCGCAGCGTTCCTGCTACCAGCTAAGGCTGCCAACTCGTGAAATTTCTGCGTATGTAGTATAGAGGCATCCAAAAATGCCAACAAAACAAGTAAACAATCTGGATAATATTATGTCTATGCTTTTCAGTTTTCACAATGCTTATCGTAACTAAAATAAGTTGTACAATTATTTATGCAACAGACTATATAGTAGATATTCTTGCAACCACACCCTTCACAAAAAGAGGAAGAGTTTGGTCACGGTACAACTGATGAGTTGTAATTATTACACGTACTGCATGGCTAAAACTGTTTTGCTACCATGTCCATGGAAATGGGTGCTATCTATGAAAAGCATGTCTCTGATTGGCTAGGGCAACATTCTGCTGTGGTGGTTGCAGTGTGACCGCACCCTTCCCCATTTTGTGAAGGGTACGGTGTGCCAGACTTACTAGTAAAGTGGGTTCATAAGAAGTGCAGTATTCCCACTATGGCAAATAAATGACATCCTCATCTGACTAGAAAATGTTCTTGGTTCTGAGAGTCTTAGCAGCAGTGTTGTATAAAATGGCTCTGCAGTTGATATACCATTCATTTTCGCTTCAGTCACCTGTGTTCATCAGTGAATCACTCAAGTCACCGTCACTGCACAGTCATAGAGGCTGATCCAGGATTCTTGTGAGGGGGGTGGCTGATACTGTTAGGTTTGCAATATTGGTTTGGAGAATGTAAAGCAGTAAAAAATTTGTTTTGTATGATTTAACAATTTGTATTGCTCTTGTCCAAATAGAGTTCATGTGTAATAAGCCATGATGGGAGTGAAACAGGGAGTACAAGGATATTCCAAAATACAAGCACACAACAAAAAATTTAAAGGGTCCACGTACCCTTTCCACCCCCACTGGATCAGCCCCTGCCTGAGTCATAGTCGGTATGGATATGTGGATAATTATCTTCAGTCTCTGGCATTTGAAAATTGCGCCACTTAGTCTCGTGCCCAGCCGGACTTTCCGTAGGTATATCCGGCTGGTCACGAGACTATGCGCCACTAGACTAGACTTTGCGCCCGCCCGTTTGCGCACGTGCATAATGGACTACAAGCTTGATCACGTCGTCGTCGTCGGTCTTTAGAGCTGGAGCCAGAAGGCAGGAAATATCACGAGTATGGTGCTATGGATGCCTTAGAGAAAAGAGAAAGAGATCGAATAAACGAAGCCAAGGCAAGAGCAAGACCAGGTAAGTGGCGCTAATGTTTGTGTAATGTGCTGTGCTTGGCACATATGTAGAGGCCATTGTACGGTCGTCTTTCATTTTCAGTTTCTCTTGTGGGTGCACTTGGGCATGTTAAATTTGTGTGTTCTTGCCTCATTTGGAGACAACAGTATTAGACAGTATTGCAGACAGCAGATCTCATAATTTTAGAGCCTCATACAAGGGGTAGTCACTTATATGTCTCGTGTAGAAGCGTTTGCGACCGGGATTAAAATAGAATCAGGCAATCAAAGCCCTTTTTTTTTGGGGGGGGGGGGGGGGGGGGGGGGGCGATCAAGGGATCAAGGTGACCTCCAAACTGCTAAAAATCAACAATCAAGAATGCGCGGCTGCAATTTGACCTTTGACCCTTCGAAATCAAGAGATCAAGAGCCTCCGAGGGAACGATCAAGCGATCAAAAAACTTGATCGCGGTCGCAAACGCTTCTACAGGCGACATGTAAGTGACTACCCCTTGTCATACTAATGTGCTCGACAACTATAGACAGTGTCTGACATAACGGTTTTAACACTTTGCACATGGAAATTATTTCCAGGTCACAGTTAATTAACACGGAAATCAGTCTCAGGTCAATATGATAGGCATTGCTTAGCACGCTCTAGGCCTTGCCAGTGGCCTGAATTGCATAGGTAATGTGTAACTAGGCTGGACTAGTTTATCTAAAGTTCTGATCTCGGCTAGGTAAGCAATTTGTACTAGTTTGAAGCCATTCTCTGCAGCTATACATCCTATATAGCTTACCAGCAATTTGAATTTTCTCACATACTACGTACAGTTTGGGCAAACTCAGCAGATTTCCAAGTTATTTGAAACTAGTACTCCTGCCTTAAAGTACTTTTATGTAAAATCTGGAAGCTGTTTGCTCTCTTTGTTCAAGAAAAAGCTTTGTGTTTGACAGCCCTTGGCAAAATTCACGATCAATCACAAACTAGGACCTCCCCTTCCTGCCTTGTGTGTCTGTGCAAGACAGTTCATCTTCTTTCTTGTTTGTATGTGATCTTTCGTAACACAGAACTCAAAGGAGAGTTGGGGTGGACAAGATTTGGTCTTGCAAGAACATTCTCACTCTCCACAAATATGGTAAAAGATAGCTGTGAGCGGATCAACTACCTGGATGTGGATGAGCAATCGTTTATTGAGAGGTACGAGAGTCCTGCAATTCCGGTAGTCATCACTGATAGCCAACTGGAGTGGCAGGCCAGCAAAAAGTGGACGATGGAGGTAGGTATTGAAATTTAGCATTACAGTCCAGTCCAGTAAATGGAGTTAAGACCCCTTTCTCACTATCTGGTTCCCATGGTAATGCACTGTATGAGAGGTTAAGGAATGTTTATTGAGCATGTGAAAATAATTATTAGAGAGCTGCAATGATACACTTCAGTACCGCATATATAAGTCAGATTATAATCATGACATGGGCCGTTTTATAGGAAAAGGGCCCTTAGGGTGAAATTTATGAATATTCAGTAGCTCTAAATATGTGAAATACAAAATTTTAGACAAAACTGGGATTATTGCAATTTTGAGTTGCCACAATCCGGAGGTTAAACATATGTATACTCCCATGTTAGAAAGCGCTCACTAAGTGGGAAATATCCATATGGCATGTGGAATGCAGCTGTATTTCTGGTAAGTTGCCTAGCTATAACTGTAGAACATTTAGTAGTGTCACCACTATACATGTTTTATACAGCTGCTATGAGCTATAGCCACTACTGGCGATGACATAAGCATTCTAGCATGTGAAGATGAAGCACTCTTAGCTGCATTCACTGAATAGGATGAGGAATATTCTATGGGTTTACTTTGGAGGTCCCAGGAACACTTACCGTCATGGCAGAAGTTCTGATGTGGACATTGGGAGTGAAGATTAATTGGATCTTGGCACTGTGATTGCTAGAGGTGTTTTAAATGAGGGTGACCAGCCAAATGTTCTTATGCCTAATTTTGACAATGCAAGGAAACTAGCGTAAAAAGAGCTAGAAAGTGAATATGTTTGCTCAAACAGTTGTTATAGTCAATTTCCTGAGGAGTAAATGTACTCAATTCAATTGCAAATGACTGAGCTAGGAGAACCAGAACATGGTATGCACACACGTCCACATCCAGCATCAAACATTTGTCAAACTTTAAACTGTTATTTCTCAAAGTTGTCTTTTGTACATGAGTTGGTTTTAAGAAATATAACTTGGCAATGATAAGTTATTTCAACAAGCATTCTTTGCCAGGAAAGTGTTAAATACTAAAGTATAATTTGGTGCATAAACATGCACATTTCCAGAAATCACCCCAAAGACCCATTTCCTATCAAATGGCCCACATATCGATAGATTGGTTATGATGACATCATTTCAGAGGTCAAAATTACATGTGGTCATCGGTCAAATTCCACACGTACCTTACGTTACCTTTTGTAAGTGACAGCGCGAGCTCAGTCGCACACTCAGTATGTTGTTTCATACCTCCTTTTCATGAACGCTGCTCAGTGTGGCATGCAATGTCAAGTAGCTACTGGCTTTTCCATCGTTGTATCTTGTTCAGACTTTACTGGCTTCTCTTCTGACTATTTCCAGCGTAAGGTAGGTTTATTTTCAACCAAGCTAAGCGTAACTGTCAATGGGTCACTTAGCAGATTTTACATATTGAATCAACCCAACTCAAAATCGGAAATCAATTTCTGTGGTAACCATGTGGTTGATTTCAGCGCATGCGCGTTGGGCTAAAGGTTATATATACTCCCGTTAGTTATTGTAAGTGAATGTACAAGTATATACACATATTAAATTGGATGACTGTGACAAGCACGTCCAGACAGATTGTAAATGACCACACAATCAATAAACCTTATTTCGATCTCTGTCATTTGTTTTCCAGTGTCACCTGCTTACTACCATTTGATGTCTACTTGTCTATCATTTGCTCACTGGTCCACAAATACATGTATGCAGCTTTGCATTGCCTCTTTGTTGCTGAGCACCTTAGCGTGAGGCTACTAATCTTGCAGTGTAGGCTGTAGGCTGTTCTCAGTTGGCAGGGTGTAGCTCGTGTGCAAACATCCTTCCTAGCCTCGTTCCCAGACCCCATCCAAAAAATCGGGAAAGGGGCCTGGTAGCGTTTCCGTATATTTTCTGTCGACCATTACCTCTCAAAATTTTGAGGAGCCAATCAGATTGCGGAATGAAACCACACAGAACGTGATCCCGTCACATGCGCACGAGGCCAAAAGTGCCGACTATGCAGAGTAGCTCATGATGGTGTCATCTACATACATGCGTCCACAAATACATGAACAATCAGCATGCAAAGTCACCCACTGCGCAGGACGCGTTTCGGCCAATACCAGGCCTCATCAGCTGTGCTGGGGTGACCGGGAGATTGGGACTGCTATCTCATGCACAGAATGTATGCAGCTTTGCATTGCCTCTTTGTTGCCGAGCACCTTAGCGTGAGGCTACTAATCTTGAAGTGTAGGCTGTTTTTGGTTCACAGGGTGTAGCTCGTGTGCAAACATCCTTCCCACTTAAGAATGCGATTAAAAGGTCCTGTTTACACAACTTGTGTACACTTATGTTTCCCAGCGCTATAGCGGCACTAGTGGTCTCATTGTCGCAATTTGATCCCAGCGTGAGCTGCAGCAGCGCTAGCGGTTTCAGTGTTTCATACTGGGGTTAGCAGAGCGTAGCCAGCGCATGACAGTGACAACAAAACGAAGGCAGAGAGCTAGACAGAGTGGAACGAAAACAGAAGCTCGAAGAAGTGGAGTCCGAGGCCAGTAGACCACAGTCAACGCCTTGCACACTAAGGAAGCAAAGGCAAGAGGCAAACCGAATGAAGTGAAAAGACAGCGATAGTGAAGTTACTACGCCATGCCATTTTGGCGCTAGGTGAAGGCTGCAACACGTCGCTAATGTCTGCAAACTCCTCAAAAGCATGCTTTGACACCCTTCGTTCATGCCTCAACATGCCTTGAGATCTGTCCTCTGCAATCGTTGACCACACCTATTTTAAGCGCCTTGTGTGCACGAGGCTTACTCTGCACATGTGTACACCAAGTTATTGAGCCATGTCCAAATCTGCCATCTGGAGTCCTAAGTCCCAAACAAATTCCCATAGTCCTATGGGATGGACGGGACTGTCCATGGGATTCTCACGTGTCCCACCCAGAGGTATACCCCCAAATCCCAGTGTCTTATCCCGTCCTATGGTCCCGTGGGATGGACAGGCCTGTCCATGGGATTCTCATGTGTCCTATCCTTACGTATTCCCCCCAAATCCCAGTATCCTGTGCCGTCCCATAATCCCATGGGATGGACAGGCCTATCCATGGGATTCCTATCCTTACGTATACCCCCAAGTCCCAGTGTCTTGTCCTATCCATCCCGTAGTCCCATGGGATGGACAGGACTGTCAATGGTATTCTCATGTGTCCCAATTTTTAGAGATGGATGTGGCCATTGGAATGAAGACATTGTCATTTTACTGTGATAATGTATTATCATACGTCTAACTCACGCTAATGTATGGGAGTCAATGGGGAAGCCTTGCAGCTGCACGCAGTTTATAAAAGCCGTATTTTTTTACTACAAGTCACGCGAGAATCCGTATTAGTACTACAAGTCACGTGAGAATCCGTATCAGGTACTACAAGTCACGCGAGAATCCGTATCAGGTACTACAAATCACGTGCGCTGCATCTGAACGTGCAATGAAGTCGAAGGTTCGTATGATAAAATCATTATCACCATAGTACCAAGCTATACCGGAAAAAATATCACTCGTTTGTTGCCGTTGGCATTGTTACTCATGCTGCGCACTCATAACAATACAGACGGCAACAAACTCGTGATATTTTCCAGTATAGCTTTGTACTATGGTGATAATTATATAATAATTATTAGAAGCAGTATAGTTAGTCTCGTAAGTTTCAGTCTCCCTTATATTGTGTAGATTGCATATGTAGAGAAGGAAGAACAAGTATGTGGAAAGATTCATCCTGCGAGTCATTTTACCATAGCATGACAACCATGAGGAAGTTTGCTCGCAAACTTCTGTATCAACCTGTGAAATGAGCAAAAAGAAAAAAATAAAGTTGTTCACAAAAATCAAACATTCATTTTTTTTACATAACCTATTTGCTATGAATTTAGCCGCAATTTGCACAACGGTTCTACATGTCCAATTTATAAGGGCTTATAACAGTGTTAAGCAGCAAATACAGTGTACTACAGACATCAAGAACTGACACGACAAACCTCAGCTAATTCTGCAAATGCTCGTGGATCACACGTGTGTTTGCATCACTTGTCAACATGCCCAACCATATGCAGCTTATCAACGACGATCTCCATTCTGGATAACAACTGCGTTGTTGGTGTCTGATCTCGACGAATGGGGTTTTGCGCATATTTGCGAAGATGACACCCATCATCATAACAGATGTACTTTGCAGTTTTAATACTATTATTGTAAAAGTATATACACAGCGGATGACAGATCAAATGAACTTACTCAGCCTCTTGGGATGATTGAAGCAGTTTTGGCACGACCACTTTTTCGCAGACTAAACAGCACATGCGCACTTTGAATAAACGTGAAGTCGTACGTACGTACATATAAGAACTAGTAAGCCGAGCCGTCTCAGAAAACGGCTGCCCCATCATCGTGCAAATTTTTCACTGACAAAAAGGAAACGTTAGGATTTTCAGCCATTTCGGTTTACTCGATGGCCATTCCTTACTGCGACAAAGCATGTGCTGCCTGCGGTAGGTGCATGCAGATACGTAAGTTCATATGCAAAATCACTTCAAGATCTGCAGGGTCTGCTTTTGAAAGTTCTTTCAACGTCTATTGTGTCTGTGTGTGTGGCCGTAGCAAGCTCTTTGGCAGGCTTGTTAGGTGCTCCACCCATGGGCACTCTTTCTCAAGACTATGGTAGCAAATAAACATGGATTATAGTTTGTGCAAGGAAAGCTGTCAGATCTCCGTAGTTGATGTGTGAAAATTGTAGTGAGGTAGGCATGTGTAAGCATATGGTGACTAGTGGGCTTGGCTATAGAGGACTGTCAATCATGTAACAGCTCAAAAAATGTCGAGGTCTGGGGCACCTCCCAACAACCGGGAGGTGAAGTTGGCTTGTTAAGATTTCTCAAGGGTCACCCACCCTGGCTAACACCTTCATCAGCTCATCAGCTACATGCTCGGCATCAATGCATCAAAGGGGAAGAACTTCAGGATGCCAAGTATCATAGTCACAGATAACGAATACATACTGGTACCCACTCCTGCTTCTAGGCAATGGCCCCACAACGTCCATGGCCTTGGTTCATTCATAATGAGCACTGGTGTGAGGGCTGTGTGCCATTTCTTTCCTGGCTTAGCAATCTGACACTCCACCATGTCCTGGACCAGCAGTATTCAGCTACATATCAGCACAGGGTTGGCCAGTAGAAGCACTGACAGATATACTCTTGGTCTTTCGTATATGACCTGACGTTGGTATAGCATGTGCTACATGTACCACGGTTGCTCGATACTGTGTTGGAAACATAAGTTGGTCCTCCTCCACCTTGTCCTCCCCATGCAGAAATACCAAGCTTGTACAAGGTTGCTACGACCTTGTCAACAAGGTTGTGAAGATGCTTGTCACAGCCATGTCACAAACATGTCACAACCTTGCCAGTACGTGAAACTGTAAACAGACCTAGACAACCATGTAATAAGTATGTACAACCTTGTCACAATGTTGTTACAAGGCTGCCGAATTTCATTCTGACAAGATTGTTCAACTTAATTTCAAATTCAAAATTCCAATACTCTGATTGATCCAACAAGATCAAGAAAGATCACAATCATGCGTATCATAGGTACAGTGTATGCAAATCATGTCCCTGAAGATCAAGATAACTAGGTTGTTATATACTAAAACTGACAAAAAGAGAAAAAAAAATAACTGAGAAACAAGGTTAGGTTATATATGAAGAAAGAATTCTCCATCATGTGCTGGTGGCATCCCCTGTCTTACTATGCATTTTCCGTCAACCGTGGTGCCAGCATGAATGCCCCATGGTTTATTGAAAAGGTTGCTACCTCTTGTGTATTGTGGTTAGTGATCCTCTGAACAGTACCTCTTTGGCAGACTTGTAAGGTGCTCCACCCATGGGCGCTCTTTCGCGAGAGTACAGTACTCGTGAATGGACCGCAGCAGGTTAACGTTCTCAAACTTATAATTCGCCAGATTTCAATGGAATGCAATACACACAACTCAGTCCACTTATATAAATACAAAAACTCAAAAATGAAAAAAAAAATGTGCAAACAAGGCTATACAAGAATGATGCAAGTTCCTAATAGACCATAAATCATGAAAGAACAGGATTTAGCACCTATTGCACCAAAGAAAAGATTAGGTTCTACACCAGGCAATAAGGAAAAAGGTGAAAGACATTACACACACAAATGAATATGAATCATAAGTGTAATATACACTATGATTAAGGAACCTTCTGGAAAACAGCAGTAGTATCACAGATAGCACATACAAGTAATAGTTCACCACTTAGGTACCAAGTCCTATCTCTTACACTTGATCCTCCCCCCTTCTCCAGTGACTAACAGTTGCGTGTTAGTCCATATGGGAGAGAGCATCTGCATACTGGAAATGTCTTCCAAGATCTTGCAACAATTCTTATCAAGAATCATGCAAGATTCTTAGCATGATTTTTGAACATTTCTTGTCATAGTTCTTGCAAGAATCTTGCATCATTTCTTACGTGGTTTTTGCAAGTTTTTGCAAGAATCTTGCGTGGTTCTTACAAACTCTTGTACAATTTCTTGCAACACCCTGTATTGCTTCCATAATGCTCTCTATACTCCAGCATGTCACGTACTACCATAAGGTAAATGGTAAAAGTAATAGGCTAAAACAGTAAGTAAATGCAGCAAGGGATAAAACAAAGGGGTTGACATAAAAAGTACAAAAATTAGATGCTAGCTAACTAAACTACTGACTGCTACTAGATTCCTGGACCTTGCCTGCGTCTCGGCAATTTTGATTTAAATTTTGAACAAGTTCCTTGAGGTTGTACTCAGGAAATCTTTGGTTGACACAACCTATAGAGAAGGCAAAAGTTAATATTCAGTGTGACTTTTCGCATACAACAGCAGTTTTAGTGGTAATCTTTGTTCAGGCTTTTTGGAGCTTGAAGTCTTGTCTTCTGGTTTTTTAATGGCCTTATCTGTGTGCATGACAATAATGACCATCCTGTATAGTAGCTATTTGTAAAAGTTGCAAAATAACAGTGCAACAAGGACTATTTAAGTAAGAATTTCCCAGGAATCAATGTCAGGTGATTGTATCTCGGTGATGTACGAACTGCTACTGGAAAATATCAGGAGTTTTGACAATACAAAATATGGATTTTAATCTGCTGCACGTACTACAAAGCTACCACATTGACTTCAATATGTTACTGTTGACTGCCTATGCACCGAACTATTATATACGTGAAAAAAGAAACAGTTTATGACATACCTGCAAACTTGATGAATTCGACAGTGTAAGCTTTCCCATTCACCTCCACCACCAGGCTTGATCCCTTCTTCAGGTCACCCTGCGTCAGTTGTGACATGTCCTTCTTTGAGATGTCTCTGACTTTTGCTTTTATTTTACGCCCCCCGCCCCGTCTGTGAGCATTTCACCAGCACTTCCTCTACAGTGGCAAAGAGGCATACCAATAGCACTCTGGTCAGTCTGTTCATTTGCACTACACTGCGTAGGATGACAGGCACCACAAAGTACACCTATGCCACACTTTGCCTCTAATGCCTGCCTTGACTTAATTTGCATGCAGGTACAGCTAGCTGCCTTGTACATCCAACTTCTGCGCAATATATACATGATACTTGCAACATACTTTTCTGCAACATCTCTTCTTCTCTCGAACTAGAAGGGACGTAGTCCCTCAGCTTTGCTGGAATCTTCTTGGTTCTCTTGCTGACAGTTCTTTCTGGAACTGTGGGTTCACTGCACAGAGACTCCTCACTTGCTACTGCTTGAAAGAAAGAAAGCCATCTTCACCAATCTCTTGAGTAAAATTTAGCTCGACCAAGGTGTTTTTTCAAACTTGTCAAAAAAATTGCGCACGTCATGTGACGTCGCATTAAGATGATGTAATCCTGGAACGGGAATATTCGGAATGAGATCAAGATCAATCTAATTATGTCAGGAGGCTGACGCGGTACTTCTTTGTAAGGCTGTATTATTGCAAGATGTGAAAAGATAAGTCAATTTATTTGTGTAAAACTCAACTTGCTACTTATATGAAACTCAAAACTAATTATCTATATCAGTGTCAATTCAGAAGCTATAATTATGTTTTCAATAAAATAACTGCGGTACAAATCGGGTGTTAAGCTTTTAAGTATCCTGTGATGTAAAATTTGGACAATGTTGTCCTCACAAAGAACATGAAAGTACATTTCGCCCCTAATGACATATATGTCAAGGATATTGATGGGGGTTACAGACGTGTACGGCAGCTGCACAATCATTTCATGTAGTTGCTGCAAAGGTAGACAGCCATGAATAGTCCCCCACTCCAAGCAGCAATATAGCAGAAAGCTGCTGGTATACCCATTTCACCAAGCTCCTTGATCTTCTTTGATATAACATCTACTCGCCGTTTGCAATCTCTGATGAGCAATATAGCGGTTAAATTTCCCAGCAAGATGACTCGGTTGGACTCGAAGCAGTCAATGCGCATAAAGAAAGTTGAGTTACAGGTACAAGGTTCCAGCAACCTTTTTGCTTTCTTAAGTTTTTGCGAGCGCTTGCTATGAAAGTAAAGTAATGCACATATCCCATATTGCCTCAAATTCAGTGTCACTCAGCTGGTTCTAAATTCTGCCCCAGAATGGTGCAGTCAACATCTTCCTTTGTCTTGTTGGCTGGCTCGTGTTTTCCCCTTTGATCAGCATGTGGTAACCCACTGGATTTTTGTTGAGCTTTTCAAGCTCAATCCGAATGACCGTTAGAAATTCCAAGGATCCTAAGAAATGCCACCTTGCAGATGGTAACTGAGACAGATCCATTGCTTAAGTGGTAAACACGAGTGTAAATTCTTGCGAGCGCTTGCTATGAAGGTAAAGTAAATCACATACCCCATATTGCCTCAAATTCAGTGTCACTCAGCTGGGAAGATACTTCGTATGTTGTCTTTCAGCTGCTCCAATTTACTAGAGTCAAGAGCAGCAGTGTCTCCCCTGCCTGTGATTGTTGATTGTTGATTCTGCAATTCTAACAGGACCAAAATCGATATGCTTCACAGGGGCAATGGTCAGTCTTCCTACATCTCCCTCCAATTTTTGTACCTTGCATACTCTGCCATTACCTAAATCTGGATGAGATACAGCTGTAGAAGGTAATTGGCCTATTCAATGCCAGAGATGGGTACTGGTGTCAGTTTTGGAACCATTGTCTTCCTACCGAGTTCATCTGGCCTGAGCAGCATAACGGTATAGCCATGGTTTAGTATTGCACTGCATTAGTACAACTTGGACAAGGAGCTAGTCATAACAAAGGCCCAAAAATGCTGGTCCTATGATGACCTTTATAGAGAGGTTCCACTGTTTATAGCTATACACCAGAAGCGATACTTGTAATTGAGATAGGATTGGTGGCTATACTGTCTGTGGTATATTGACAGGAGGCATACATTATGCCAGTATAATTTAATTAGTAGCCTCGAGCATACGAGCATAATTTTTAAAATAATACTTAAAATGCAGAGCATAATAGAACAATTTATGCAGTTAGGCTATTTGCAGAATCATTAGTCATAAGTCGTTGGTTAAATTTTCATGTGTTTCGCAAGCTTGTCTACATTTGTGAAATTGAAAACCATTATGTGTTGCGCCTGTCTGTGGTAGTAATTTCAGCGTTTTGTACTTGTAATTTTGCAGCTGCTCAGTCGCCATTTTGTTTTATTTTCGTCCAGGCGAAGAGTTCAGAAATGGCCCTCATTTGCCCACTTGCATAACTCGCAGAAGCCATGTCATCAGAGTGCACTTATCGTCCCTACGACATGACATCATGTCCTCCCTCCTCTGATAGCAAAGTGCAGCTCCAAAACTGTCTTGATATTTAAATAGCTCATCGGCCACTGTACCTTTGTAGTTAGTGTTGTACTTCTGCTTAGAGACGTTGTGAAGAAATAATGGCCATAATTGTTTTTACAATCGAAGCAAAGTGTTGTTTGACCTTGAGGACTCGCTTCCTGGTTGCTGGAGCAATCAAGGAAGTTGTGAGTTGGCTCTGAGAAGAACCAATAGTTGAACTTGCAAGGTGTTGTTCGCGAAGCCTTTTCAATTGAACTTCCAGCTAATGCATACATAGTTCGAATATGACAAATTCTAGCTATGTAATTTCAAAGAAGTTTTGCTCTCTTGCTTTGGAACACTGTACATGTGTCACCCCACCATTTGAGAACAGACACTATGAGGTTAGTAGCCTCACACTAAGGTGCTTAATAGTGTTGTTTTAGTAAACATCTTCCACTTATTGTTACAGTTACTATTAATGAAAGGAGGACTTAGTATTTAGTAGTTATAGTTTTCAGCATGAATTTCAGAAAGAAATGGTTCTAGTTACAGTGAGAATTACAGTTATGGTAACAGTTATAGTTTCCATGACACTGGATGCACTCATTGGCAGATGTATACTTTATTTTTCTTCAGTAGCACCTCTCTCTCTAGGTTCCTATCATTTAGTCGATTTCGTTTTCCAGATGTGATTTGTCCAGCTGTCGAAAAGACTCTTTCTATTGGTGCACTAGAGGCAGGAATTATAAGAAGGTCACAAGCCACAGGAGCCAGAGACGGGTAGGTTTTCTCATTCTCAATCCAAAATTCAACAGGATCAACCTTCTCATTAACATTTGGGCAGCTTTCCAGGTACCGGACGATCTCCTCGTTCCCAATAGGTGATAGTGGGGTCTTCAGATTTGAGCCTTCTTGTTGTTTCCTCTTCTCTTTGATAATAATGAAATCTCTTTGAGGGTGGCTCTTCTTCAGGATCTACTTCAGCCTCAGAGTCACTGCAAGCAACTGTTTCCAACCATGTTTGAGCACCACTAAGTTTGTATATGTGTATAGTATCTAATGTCTATGTAATGTCGTTTATTACACCAGCCTTCACATATTTGTTCAAAAACATCAAAAGACTATTCTTGCATGTGCACTGCAGAATGTAATGGCTGACCCAAACTGAAACCCGGAGTTGTGTTCATATGCACAGACTCCATTGTTTCATGCAGCTTCTGCTTTCACTATACTGCACAGAGTTGTGGTATAGATGAGTGAAAGCAGGCAGCAACAGAACTGACACTTCTGCAAGCCCAGCATCTACTAGAGCCTTCTGGGTTCATTCATTCAGAAGCTTCTTCTTGCTTGCCCTACAACTGGAGGCGTCGCCACGTTTCTGTCTCCTTAGTGCTAGCATAGTCTTGAGGTATGCGACTGTTGCTGGTTTCTCAGATTCCATTAGCCTGTTTTGTGTGGACAAGCTGAGGCAGGACATTGCGTGTCCCATGGCAGTGCCTTCTGAGATGTCCATTCAGGTTTTCAAACCCAAGTGTTGAGTAGCACCACAGAGAGTCCCATGCACCCACAAACTTGCACATGTGCACGAAAGTATGCATATTAGCTGAGCACATTGTGAGGTGGTAAAGCTTGGGTGTAAGGGTGTAGAACAGGTAAAGAAGCTCATGAGCAGTAGGTGCATGGCAGCCTCAAGTAGTGATTGCATACACTTACCAAAGATTGCAGTCCAAATTGTAGAGTTAATCCCCTTATTTGCAGAGCTGGTACACATAGTCAGAGGGCATGAGATCACTGAGAACAGGAATTGAGTAGTAGAGTAGCCATGCTGGAATTCCGAAGCCTTCCAGTAAGTGTATGTGGTGATAGGCCTGGGTGTTCTCCGAAATTCATGCGGGGGCTTTATATGTTTGACATATACCTTATTACACGAGTTAGCGTGCAATATATCATGAGTTATTGCACGAGTGGGCGTGGTATTTTCACGAGCCGAACACTAACGAGTGTAATAAAGTATTTATTATCCATTACCACAACAGCGTCTTGTCTCTTCTCACACAAAGCACCGTGTAACTCGCCGTTCGAACGCACAGGTTCCACACCCTGGTTGCAAGGATATTGCACGTATATAGCCTCAGGGCCCGTGCAATAACTACCCATGCAATAACTACCCGTGCAATATCGTGTGATATTGCACGGCACATGAATAGGAAAATACTGTTGTAGAAATATCAACAGGCCCCAGAAGGTAATATTTTCTCCTTCGAACCTTCGTTTACATACCTTCGAAGGTACCGAGCCTTCGTGGTTTATCTGTCATGTCTGTGTACACAGTGCACAGCATTGCTTGCTTCTTACTACTAACTTTGGGCTTATAGTTTAACGGGTGTTGAGTGAGCAAATGCTCCCAAAGATTGCTCGTTCCCCCACGGTAAGATAATAGTTTTGAACATAGTGAACTTTCGCCTTGTTTAACTCAGCAGACTTCTCAAAGTACTTCCACGCGTCTGACTTCGCACTAGGAGGACTTATGCTAGCACTTGCACTTACTCTACGGACTGACCAAACTGCGAGTCCTATGAACTGCTACACATGTAGTATTGCGCAATCTCCAAATTGACGCATGCGTGGGTGACTGTGCACACGCAAGTGATGCATAATTAATTTACTGCTGCATGCACTGGGTGTGGCCAAAGGTCGAAGGTTCAAAATTAACCTTCGAAGGTTAGTAAGCTTCCGAGCCCAGCGAAGGTTCGAACCTTCGTCCCAGCCTTAATCCGAAGGGTTGCTGCTTCTGGATCGCTCATAGTGCATTCCTTCCACAATGAGCTGTAAATCCCATGCACTTGTTTGTTGTTTCCAAATAAAAGGTTCCAATTGAAAATACACCATCTTGTGTTCTTGGACAATATTGTCCTCACAAAGTACATGGAAGTACAGTTCACGTCTAATGACATACATGTCAAAGATGTCATTGGGGCAGAAAGCTTAGAGGTATTGTCAGGTAAATCAGCATTGAAGGTGACATTTGCTCTAAACTATTTGTTCCACATATGGAATGCAACCGACCCTTCTCAAGCAATTTAAGCAATGAGGATGAAAATACATTGCTTCGGAAATCCAAAGATGCTGGAACCCCTCTCGTTCTAGTCTGCAGTGTTGCCAGGTCTGAGATTATTATAATTATGATTCTCAGTCAAAAATGATGTTAATCTTCCTATCTTACAAATTTGATAAACGTATGACAAATGTTTCTTACTGATGGTATAATACTGTACTGATTGGCAAGTGTTTCTGTCAATAATTCTTTTTCTGAGAAATCTGAGGTCATGACATAATGTACACTCATCGCTCAAATCAGAGTCACTTACAAGACTACTTGCAGAGCGCACTATATTGCAGTAGTGCCATTGCATTGGCATTTTCTAGACTGAGCACATGCATGGATAGTGGTCATGCATGTGCAACCAAACTTTTCTAACTTTCATTTGTCCAAGCAACCGAGGCCAATGACATTACTGCATCCAATCCTTAATTCACCTGAGAGTTTTTATTGGTAAATGTCTTTGTCTTTTAAAAAAGGTCAAGTGAAGCCATCATACAGTAAGGAAGGAAAGAAGCTGCTGTAGGGTCCATAGGTACCCTGGGTTGGCTTCGTTGATATACCGTAATGCTATTATGTTTTGCGTATGAGAAACCTTTGCAATTTTGCCATTTTTAGGCTAATTTAAGTAATTTGCGATCTTATCTTTGCGAATGAGCAGTACCTATCTTAGCCCCTCCCTCAATTTTTACAAGCATGCGCGTAGTAACAATTATAGTCACGATATCAGCCCATCTCAGCTCTGTCAGTGTCAGAGAAGTTGGTATATCGTTTCCGCTTCTTAGCGCTCTGTTGGCTGACTTGCTTCTCCAACACACGCTTCACGCCTCCGTTTGCTTCGCGAGTTGCAACCACTCCGATCCCAGTGTCCTTGTGGCTGGGAAGTCGTGTGGTCGGACTGAAATACTGGCGAATACCGGTTACTCATCGTGAAAAAAAAACAGCTTCTGAAGAACAATGGAACTTATTCTGCCATATTCACTGTTGTTATACTACACAAGGCCGGAAATATCCATTACCACTGCTTCTCCTGGAACAGCCAGCTAACGTTCATTGGTTCGACATCAACATGTCCGTTAACTACGCCTACCAAGTGCCACCCCTACAAGTTTAATTATTGCGATCTTTTCTTTGCGATCCCATCAGCAATTCGCAAAAGTAAAGTTCACGCAAAACATTATAGCATTACGGTACTATTATCATATCTGTGAATTTGTGGTTGATCTTAAACTCTATAGTTAGCCTTTTTTTGAGAACTCTACTCAGGTGAACACCCCATTGCGAAATTCCCGCCACTTTTTTTTCATCTTAGCTTTAGTGTTTTTTTTGAAGTTTGGCACAAAACACTGAACATCTAACTTATGAGTTTTGTAGTCATTAGTTGGCAGAGCTTCACAGTAATGAGAAGCAAATGCTACATTGAGAAAGTCGTTTTCATCTGACTACCACTGCCCTAGACATCTGCATCTGCTGTCCTGAACAAACTCTGACGACAGCTCCAACAACCCTTCCGTCCATGTCCTCCTGCTTCACAAATTTAACTGCAATGTCCTGGACACGACCATCGCACTTGTGGGAGTTGTTCCCTTCCCACCTGACCTGCACCATTTGCTCTTCTGATTCCATCCTTGTGCTCTCTTAGAAACTTGCAGAATGATATCTAAGAAAGCTCTCCATTATTGCCTGCGTTTTTCCAACTAAAATTTGTGTTCAGCATCTAAGAATTTAGAAAGACTTAGTTGCAAACTGTGATGGAAGAAACAACTCCATTGCACTAATCATGTGAGTTCAAAGTTCATAGAAATAAGTATGCCACACCCTTTTTCAATACTATTTTTAGCCTAATCTGGGAAGGCGCAATCTGCGATCACTACCTCACAGAGAGTACGTGTAGCAAGTATTGAAATTCTGTTTGCTATGAATTGCCAAACTTATGAGAAGCATGTCCCCAACCCCCCCTAGATACTACATGCAGTATGTACATTTGGCCACACCACCTTGAAATAGCTTGCTACGGCCCTGCTTAATGAGCTTCTCCATCCAATAGATGCAGAGCAACTTGCAGAAAGCTCTTTGTTTTGAGCACTGCTGGAAGAATGTTTGGCTTCAGAATGCGGTTGATGTCTCACTTGCTATCAGAAGTGTATCTACCTTCACCAGCCTGGATGCTGTTAGGGCTAATTAGTGTTAGGCTTTTATGGTTAGGGTTTATACATAATCATCCATTTATGACTCACTATAGCTCACTGTAGCCGCTAGACTCTCCCTGTATGCATCACTTCTTTCTCACTCTTATCACTTTCCCTTTCCTTTACCCTGCTCTCTTGTGATGCTGTCATCCTTTGCTTCTGCTTTCGTGTTCTAGCACGGTCGCATAGAGACTGCTCAGGTTCCATCAGGGACTATTCACGCTTGCATTCGTAAGTGTCAACGCAACCACGTGCACATCATGTCTGTACACACGTGCAGCTTTTTACTTCATCTCTGTAGCTCATCCACAAGGATGTTTACAATCCAGTTTCACGATGCAAAATTCTCACGAGAGCGCATGAGTAATCACTCAGGCTAACTCACTAAAACGGCACGGCACAAGATGAAGCACAGTGCAGCGGTGATTAAGGCCTGCAAGTAGAAGGCAATAAAAATCTAGTCACTTTTAACCTCAATAACTCATTCATTTTTATGGCTTGGCACGCGCCGCTATGGTTGCTTCTAGGAATGAATCCTGCAGATTAAGCCAGTGTAACAGATCTCGCCGGAGCAGTGTTGTCGGACAGTGCGATAGTATACACGAGTGTAATAATGAAGAGTGGAAGAAGAATGGCAATGATGGTACAAGCAGAGCTGCTTTAATGTAGAAACAAGTCAGTATAGATAAACCACTGTCTCTACTAGCACAGATGACTTTACAGGTGACAGGCACAATGTGAGTGACCTAGGCTATTTAGCCAAAAAGAACACACTCAGCAGAACATCTGAACACACTCAGCAGAACATCTGAACACACTCAGCAGAACATCTGAACACACTCAGCAGAACATCTGAACACACTCAGCAGAACATCTGAACACACTCAGCAGAACATCTGAACACACTCAGCAGAACATCTGAACACACTCAGCAGAACATCTGAACACACTCAGCAGAACATCTGAATACAATCAGTGTAATATGGAGTGCGAAGCTCAAGCTCTTAGAAAATCCCAACCCATCTAAACCAAATGAAGTCCTAAATACCAACACAGTCAATATGATGCAACGTATGTTAGCTACCTTACCTGTCTAATAACCTATGCTGTCCAATATTCAATGTTAACTTTGCTACAAAATGGTTTCTAATACGTTAAATTGACCTCCGCTAATAGTCCTCATTGCACCCATTCACCACACGAGGTGGTCACAGATCGTATCATTCAATAACTCTCGGTCACAGTGTTCTGAGTGAGTACGTGTCTCCATAATACCAGGCCAGTCATGAAACCATACCACAGTATACCATAGTATTTCCCTAGAATTGCATCTGTACGGTATTGTCATGGATACCCCATATCACACTGAGCCCATTTCATGGGTTATTCATACAACTAGGAGTATGCATGCACAGAGTGTTTGCCTCGCTCTCGTGTCCAGTATGTAGTAGGCATGGTAGGCCTATAGCCTATTGTGCGGTGAGAAAACGAGAAGATGGCAGAGCGATCGCTTGTTGAAGTCTACAAAGAGGTCAGTACCTGGTAGTGGGCCAAAGGCGCATCGAGCGATGCACCCTTGGTTGACCTAACATTTCACCTTACCTGTGGCCGCTAGACTCTCCCTGTATGCATCACTTCTTTCTCACTCTTATCACTTTCCCTTTCCTTTACCCTGCTCTCTTGTGATGCTGTCATCCTTTGCTTCTGCTTTCGTGTTCTAGCACGGTCGCATAGAGACTGCTCAGGTTCCATCAGGGCCTATTCACGCAGCGCTTGCATTCGTAAGTGTCAACGCAACCACGTGCACATCATGTCTGTACACACGTGCGACTAGACTGCTCACGCTATTTAAAGTGTGACGGATGTACATACATACATACAAATGTGAACTGACTGTGCTGCACAATTATCAGCCTTGTGCTAAGGTGCTTGGCAATTTGGACAAAATGACTTTAGTTGTCAGTATCAGTGTATCCCAGCCAGTAGTGCAGTGTTGACAACCTGCAGCAACTTAGGACCCTTGATCACATGTAATTATTTCTATTGATGATTGTCCAAACATGCATGCTAGCACCTGTCTTAATTAGTACTACCCTTGATCACATGTAATTATTTCTATTGATGTTTGTCCAAACATGCATGCTAGCACCTGTCTTAATTATTACTAAATGAATGCAGGGCATTGTGGGGCGAGCCTGAGCAAGCAGTATGCCAAGGACTATGTATACACGCATGCCCTTTCGCACTTCTTGTCGAGGTGTCGAAGTTGGCGTGGCGTTTAGTAAGAAGTAAAGTTGCTGTTTGTTTACTGTGCCTCATCCGAGTGTATAAATGACAAAGGCAGTGTTGTACATTATTCACACAGGAATGACCTCGTAATTGAAAGTCTTCAGTTCTTGGCCAACCCACATCTAGTTTTCAACTTGTGGCAAATGCTTCCCATTGTTGCTTACCTGGGTAGCCTCGTTCCCAGGCTCTCCCCGCTAAGAAGGGCTCTCCCCCTTCTTAGTGGGGAGAGCCTGAGAACGAGGCTACACTTGGGTACAGTTCACTGAAATCACACAGCTATTGCTTGAATTCTTTGTTGTTAAAGATCACCTGACGGATGGCGTCCTTTTCCTCCTTGACGTCGGCTTCTCTTGCGGTCACGGAAGCCATGTACGCGAATGCGATATTGGAAGCCCTACATACTTCGTGCGACCAAGCGTGGCGCGTGGGTGACGGTCGTACGATAATAATAATACATATATGAAATTGCTCAGTTGTACCGTCTATGTGGGGCTCAGCCGCTCAGGCTCGCCCCAATTATTATTATTATTATTATTATTATTATATATACAACACACCAATAATAGGAGTAGCATAGTGAATAACATTAATTAGGTACTAGTCACAAGATATGGTCTGTTCAGTATCAGAATTGGAGTGAGCAACTGATTGACATAAAGATCTAATCACTGCAGCACAAGTGAAATCTACAACGTAATACTGCTTGACGTGACAACTGCCAAACATGGTATTATACCCACAGAAGGAGAAACAATAGAGAGAGGAATCATGAAAGACGCTACAAACAAACAGAGTTGTATCATACTGCGTGGGAAGTTGAAAGAAGCCGCCACGGGGTACAAATCCCATGTACACCGTGGCGGCACCTGTGATCCTAGTTGTCTCATATGGTACAACTAGGTTGCTAAGCAACAGTCCAGCCCATTCACGTAGCAGAAGCCTCACAACCGTACTACTGTAAAACCACAGTGATGAACTCACTTCATGGTCAAAACATAGATGGTCAAAGCAAGCAAGTACATGCATAGTTTTCAAAAGAAGGTAAGCGGACAATCTGTGATACAAGGTAATAGTAGTAAATAAAGAAACTAAAAATCACAAAAATCTTCCAAGTCTTCATGAGACAGTTTGTAGTTTTCGGTCAGTTGTGAAGCTGAAGCTTGAAAACTAACAGGAGCATTATAGATATTTACAGTGCAAGATGTCATGTTAAAAGTAGGCCTGGCAGGAGTCATTTGTTGTTGTGGAACAGTAGACATATTAACAGCATAGTTCAGTGGCTTGGCAACCTGTAGTTGCAAAACAGCAGGATCCGTGTGCATGCCTGTTGGCTGTAGTGATTGCTGATTAGTAACATCACCAAGAACATGGCACATGCTCCTTTCTTGGTCAGTGGAAACACGCTCGTACGTGCGGAGTGCTTCAATGCTTTTGTGTCCTGTCCGAGATTGAATGGCTTTTTCAGGAATTCCCTTTCTGTACATTCGCGTTGTACCAGTTGCTCGGAGTGAGTGATTACTTTTACCTTCAATTCCTGCTTCATGACACAAATCTTTCACAAATCGATCAAGTGTATTTCTGCCCAACGGCACAAGAGAAAACCAAGACTTGCTCTCTTTTGTAAACTTTTGCAAAGGAGACAAATAGAATACATCTTTTTCCTTTGCTTCTACTGGTAATTTCGCCATGTATAAATCCAAAAGATAAAAATGACAGCGATTTCACAGTTGACTACAAGGGTACTGACGAACTACTTTGTTTTCACGTCACAGATCAGCAACACCTCCGCGAAAGTTTTTTGAACCAGTTTCAATATACTTCCAGTGATCTTTCTCACGTACAAACTATGACAACTTCAGGTTTCTGTGTTCCTGACCCCCCCGGAGACAAAAGTTTTTTCCATTTAGGAAAAAAAACACTTTGAACTAGAGCTTTTGGCGATTCGTCTCCAAGTATTCCAAGCTTCCACAGACGCTCCTCCTCTTCCTCGGTTATTATCGATGCATGGCGAATTTCACCCCCTACTCCCTCCTTATGCAGACTTTGGTACACAGATTCCATAGTTCCACGCAAACCTCGAAAACGTACATCCTGCTTATCGAACACATTGACCGGTGAGTCGTTGTTTCAACGCATGTAGCATTATAGGCCACACAAGATCAAATGAATCGACGAAGGAGGATAACGGGAACCATCAACTTTACGCACTTCTAACACGAACAATGACAACCATTTGTTCAGCAGCTCAGCATTACCCCTATCCAATACATCCTCAGGACACAGCTCATTGAGTGACAGCTCCTTGCAACGATCATTTCGCTCGCTTATCCACGCCTTAAACGTGTTGAGATCCCAGCGGTCGTTTTTCTCTGTATTTCTGGGTACAACACCCTTGGCAGACTTCTCAGCATCTTTTTCAGTGACCAGCTCAAACCGATTCTCCTTTGGCTTCTTTTCCAGAGACAAAGACTTACACCGTTTTTTAGACTTGGGAGCCTGAAAGACATCATCTGAATCACTAAACCACTCTTCCATACCGAGAGAGAAAGGACTGTCTTTCCTGAAAATACTAGGATTAGCGTTCTGCAAGCCTTCTTCAACTCGCTTCAAAAGTGACTCAGAAATCGCCATCACTGACCACCAAAATACTAGCTATATGCTACGCTGCTTAGATCCACTGCACAGAACTCAGCGAGCATAAGCCTTTGCCAAATAAGGCAATCCTGAAGAATCTGAAAACTGATTCGCTATTGCCATGCAACGCCAAGGCACGCCCAGACTAATCAGATCAATTATGATACAAGCCAGCTGTACCATGGCTTCTTAATGGGTATGGGTTGTACCATCCTCGGGTTAATGATGTCCTTCCGAGGGCGAAGCCCTCGGAAGGACATCATTAACCCGAGGATGGTACAATCGCCATACCCATTAAGAAGCCATGGTACAACTATAACAAGGACACTGGGTGGCAGCAAAGAGGAGAGATTTGGAACGGCGGTAGATGACATTGAAGAGGCTGTGAAGATTAGCAACTAAATGAACACATACTTAGCACACGGAAATTATTTACATGTTACCATATATTAACGTGGAAATTAAAGTTACCAGTCTGAGGTCAAAATGGAAAGTGTTGCTTAGCAAACCTTGGGCCTTGCTAGTGGCCTGGTTAGCATGAAACTAGGCTGGACTATAGTTTAGTTGCTGATCACTGCTAGATAAGTGATTCACTTGTTTCAAGCTAGCCTTTGTAGGTATACATTGTAGCTTATCAGCTTTCTTGCTGGCAACGAGTTGAGGATGCCAAGCACATTGTTGTCGAGCTGTGGATCCAGTAACGCAACAGAAAATTGACCCACTTTGTTGTAGAAACATCGAGCAACCTGCAGAAATTTTTTGAGACCTACGATCAACTCACCTTCGTCACCGCAACTGCAAATGGATCCTTGGAGTTGGCTCATTCCCTTTGGCATGGTAGTTCTTCGCTGACAGCAACCCACACACTTTGATAAGCTTGCGGTAGCCTCTTACTATCGTTTCGACATTGAAGTACATGCTGAGTTCCCTAGCAGGGTTGCTATTTCCATGTGTGAAATTGTAGGGGGTGTGGTTAGAGATCGTGACCTTGTCACAAAATTAATTTTTTTCCTGGCATGTTTGTTGGTAGTTTGTGAAAATTTAAATTTCTCGCTATACGGTACCTTATGTGAAATCTGGAAGCTATTTGCTCCCTGTGTTAGGAAAAAGCATTGGACAATCCTTATCAAAATTTCTGATCATGAACTAGTACCACCTCTTCCTGACATGGTTTGTCTAATCCCATTTCGTCTAATACTCATTTCGTCTACTCCCATTTCGTCTAATCTTGTTTCGTCTACCATGCGAATTATGGAGGTTAACATTGATTGACAATTTGAAATTATCTATTATAGTGTCACAGCATTCAAAAATATGTTAGTGTTGGAAAAAATCCTACCCAAAAGCACCAAGATAATTTGCTAGTGTGTAGTCTCCATTATCAAATTTCTCTTGAATCTTCTTAATTCTTCTTTCTTTGGTTCTTTGTTTGGGTGGAACACTCCTTAATGCTCCTCCAGCCATCAACTCCTGTTGTAGCCCAATGCTTTGTACTTTGGCTTGTGAGAAATGATAGTAGTAACCTCTGAAAGATGTACTTTGGAATGATATGCGAATGGATTGCACCAAGGCTAGCTCAAAGTCTGTCTTGACTTCGGGAGGATCCAAAGTGGACAGTAGCTCATCTTTCTCACTAGTAATTGCTCGCCCAAGGCACATATGATCAGCACATCTCCAATAGCATTGCCCTTCACGTCCTCTCATATTGAGCGTATACTTGAATCCATCATGCACCAGACTCGTTTAGTAAGGATAAACCTCCACTTGGCTCATCTTGATTAGCAGTACCAATGCTTTGTTTTGGGGTACATTACTAGACAAAACAAGATTAGACGAAATGGGAGTAGAGGATATGAGTATTAGACGAAACAGGATTAGACAAACTGGGCCCAATTTCTTCCTGACTTTCCCAAGATTGATGTAAGTGGAAAGGTGTGGCACACACTTATTACTACTCAACGGGCAGGGATTTACCCTGAAATCTCGCTTGGCTACACTACTTACAATACAAACTCTCCCACGCCAATATATTGGCACTTCGCATCCTAAGTATTAATTTATCATTTCTTTGTTTTTATCCCCCAGAGACTAACTCGAAAGTTCCGTAACCAAAAGTTCAAATGTGGTGAAGACAATGATGGTTACTCAGTCAAGATGAAGATGAAGTATTACACACAGTACATGGAGCTCAACCAGGATGATAGTCCCATGTACATCTTCGACGGATCATTTGGAGATGTGAGTTGACTATAGTGCCAAACATACATCATTATTTAAAAGGGTACACATACCATATTTGGTGGATCAGACGGTGCTGTTACTACAGTAAAAAGTCACTTATCCAAACTTCAGATATCCAAACACGTCCAGCAAAGCCACACCCACTATTTCGAGCTCCTATTGCTGACCAAAAGCCAACTTTAACCCTTTACCCCCGATAGCGCCCGTATGCGCCCGGAATTTTGACAATCTTTAAACCCGATAGCGCCCGTATGCGCCCAAGTTAGCTTCCGGCTATTTATCGTCACAGCTGCACGTTTTTGAGTTAGTACATAGTTATTATAAGCCACAGGAAGTCGATCGAAGCATAATTAGCCGGGGTGTCCCATAGGGACTTTCCCCGGAAATCGCGTTCGAAGTTTGGCTGCCGACCATGTTGGACCTAGCATTGTCACAGAACAACTTGTATCCTACGCACAACTGGTTCTACAGAATTGTTTCTAGCTAATCATCTAAATAACAATGAAAACGTACCTTCGTTGGGAGTTTGGCCACGGATTTCCCGTCATTTCCAATGGATACCGAGTACCCGCTCTTCACCCGTTCTGGCTTAGTCGAACTTCACTATCAACTCGTATGACTACTTCCTGAGTAAAGCAGGTTTGTTTTTGATTAAACTAAGCCTAGCTATCAACCCGTGAACTCGGTTAGTTTACAAGATATAACGCTATGAATCATTATGATACAAAATCGCCATTTTTCAATATCTTATCTCGTGGCTACGAGATTGATTTCTGCGCATGCGCGTCGGGGGTAAAGAGTTAACTGATCAATATCAAGTGCTTCAGGGCTTGTTCTACTCGTATGGCGGCTGGAGACAAAGGTAAGACCACCTTGATACCGAATGCGTAGGAAACCTAGCAAATGGCTTACGGTTGTGTGTATTCTTGTGCTTGGTTCACAGCCTCTGTCATACTTCCAACTATCTGTTATTCATCTTTTTGTGGCTACTATTTGAGGTGCGGCTACTATTTGAGGGCAGCTACTATTCAAGGATGACTTTTATTCCCTTAGTTCCCTAAAGTACATACAGGCAATACAACTAGAGTCTTACTAGACCTATTAGGACTACGTATCTAGCTAGTTACTAGTTTATGTAGCATTTGTACTGTAGCATACGTAAATGCTGTGACCTTGACATGGCTCTTGTATTAATGTGTTACCAAAAAAATAGTAATAATAAGATTTAACGACAGTGATAATAACAGTGATGATGAATTTTTATATGACTAGGCCATTTATCCTGTAAATCAGAGCCGCAGCATGACAGTACAGAATAGACCACTAGAAGATGTGAAATAAGGAAGAGCTGCTTATAGTTCATAGCTCACAAGCTAGAATGATTTGTCTACATTTTATCAATTTCCATCAGCATCCAAAGAAGTCAAAACTACTGGAAGACTATGTGGTACCAAAATATTTTCGTGATGATCTATTCAAGTACGCAGGAGAAGCTAAGCGGCCACCATACAGATGGTTTGTGATGGGCCCAGCTCGCTCTGGAACAGGAATCCATGTAGACCCACTGGGAACTAGTGCATGGAATGCTGTTGTCAGTGGACATAAAAGGTAACAAAATGTAAATTTGTTGGTATACCAACAGATTTTCTTCCATCAATCACTCAAGTATTTTTCAGATTGTTTTTATCTTTGATATGAATAAGCTGAAAACAATTGACTCTTCTTCAATCTTTGCTTAGCTTATATAGGTAGACTCTACTACACATTTCATTGGCAGCAAATATATGTATAGCACCGGTATCTGTAGTTGCCGAGCAGAAATCAAGGTGCCCTATAGCTGAAAATGTTTGTGGCAATTAGTTAGCAAGTAATTTTGTTGCATGCAGTGGATTGTAGTCTTGTCTAACATACATTTCACATGTGCTCTGTGGTGCATATGCAGAGACTGTAGTGTGTTAAGTTAGAATGGACTTTCTAGTGGAGATTAACATAGAGCAAAACAATGCATAACTTTGTCAAGTAGTGGACAATTCTTGAATAGAGCTGTGACAAGAGGTTGCAGACATAGGAAGGTTGAATCAGCAGCAAGAGAATAATCTTCACCAGAGTCAAACAGTAGACCCTAGTGGACTTGAGGCAAAGAGTGTCTGAGCAACTAGAACTGGTATACTCCACTCCTTATGAGCTGCGTTCACTTAACGTTTTTTTGGCATCATATAGCAATTACCAAATTTGAAGTGGTTGAGAAGTTGTCAGTTTCAGCTTGGCATGTATTAATTGACTTCCTGTGGAGCCCTTTTGCATGCATTCGCATATGCACTAAAATACATATTACACACACACATGCACACACATAAGTACCAGGCCATACTTACAGTAATTATGTATTACATACAGTTAGTACTACAGGCTGGTCCATTTACTTTACGTCTTTCTAATTTTGTTTGCCACAGATGGGCCCTCTTTCCACCACACACTCCCAAGGAGATTCTAAAGGTTCCACCTAGTATTGGAGAGAGTCAGAAGGATGAAGCCATAATGTGGTTCCATCATATCTATCCCAAAACACAGTTGCCCTCATGGCCACAGGAGTTTAAATCTGTAATTTCTTTGTCTTTCATGCAAGATTCTGTTTCTGTTTGTGGGAATATCTTAGGCGTACTGAATGAAGTTGAATGAATCCCTGCGTGAAGCCGAATTCTTCTTTGGTTCAAAAAGTCATTTAGAGCACTCATTCAATCAAATTGGAGATTTAGAATCTATGTGTGAATATTGGGCTATAACAATTATTAGTCAATAAGTCAATTAATTGTAGCTAAGGTTGTTGACTGCAATTTTTCCACATGACTAGTTGGTACTAAGTAAATGTCATCACCATGCACTTGTTTTGTTAGTGGCACTATAATTGCCAGCCATGGTTAATTATAAGCATCACAGACGAAGGCCAGGCTCTATGAGAATTTCAATGAATGATGAAGATGTGCTGATAACCAATTCGTCAACTTTTAGCAACCATTTAGTCATTTCTGAACGTCCTCTAGTTGTTTGGGCCCAACCAATTATGTTGTTAATGAGTACATAGCTGCATCAGAGGCTACCATATCTATGTGGCAGTGTGGTCACAGGAATAGGTATCGAACCTAACGGTACTGGTATTGCTGGAGAGATTACTGACAGGACAAAAACATTTGCAAGTAACAGGATTCCCTGTCTGAGATCTGATGGTGAAAATAGCAACAATTTTTGTCTTTTATGAAGATAAGTATATCTACACAGTTGTCATAAATGGCGGAGGATTAAATCATGGAGCTGTGCTCTATCAAAAAGATTGCGCTAAAATTCTCTGGTATAGTTGTCAGGCTGTTTTTATACTCTGTTACATGAGTTTCTCTGGTTTACTAATGCCTGGTCTCTGTGTCTACTTGTATAGGTGGAGATTATTCAGTGTCCAGGAGAGACCGTGTTTGTGCCAGGGGGATGGTGGCATGTGGTGATCAACCTTGACAACAGTATAGCTGTCACACAAAACTTTGCTAGTGTCACCAACTTTCCTGTAGTCTGGCACAAAACCGTCAGAGGGCGGCCCAAACTCTCCAAGAAATGGTACAAAGCCCTCAGGGTAAGTCAGCCTCCTTCATTCAATGCATGATATTTGTCACTTTGCAAAACTACTCAGTGTTTTACAGTGGACTTGACATTGCTGGGGAGGAGTCTTCTTTCAATCATGGAATGCATTCCACACATTTTCTGCCGTCAGTTGCTTCTAGTTGATGACTAGTTATGGCACAGTAGTGCACCATATGGAGAGACGTTTTGGTGTAACCTTTATCTGTGATTCTTGGATAGGGGATTCTTCTCCTTCATATGAAACTGATGCTTTCTCTTTGTGAATAATGATCATTGCCATAAACTAGTGCATGAAGATTATTCCATATCAGTTGATAGATTAACAGCATGAAAATTCTTGCTTTGTGTTGTTTTCAGGAACATAGACCTGAGTTAGCAGACCTGGCTGACAGCGTAGATCTCACAACAGAAACAGGGTTGCCTTCAAGCAGCTCTTCTGACTCCAGTAGCAGTTCTAGCTCCTCTGAGTGTTCTGACGGAGAAAGTGAAAGTGACGATTACCATCGAAGAAAAAAGAGGTAGTACTATGGCATCAGTACATACCATTTATTGTATAGCGGGAAAGTTTTGTAGGCACAAATACATTTGCGGATCTCCAAAACACATACCAAAAGATTATTTAATTTTCATGGCAAATAACCAGACCACACCCTCTACGATTCATATGGCATGAAATAGCAACCGAAAACTCTTATTCGAGAATCAGTGAACAGCTGGTGCATTGCCATGTAGCAAAGTAATCTTTGCTTGTTCGCTAGACTCAAGTGCACTGGTACACAAGGTCTCTAGCCTAGAATCTTAGAGACCTTGTACGGTGCATGAAAATGTGTTCAGCTGTTAATGTATGGTATAGAAGTATAGTAAGCTAGTTAGCCAATGAATCACGTTTGTAGTCTATTGAGTGATGTCAATGTCAATGTATGGTACAAGTATCGACATAATGAGCTAGTTAGCCAATGAATCACGTTTATAGTCTATTGGTTGTACTTCGTTGTTTATGTAGAACAAATTGAATAAAGAGCTGGCATTTGATTGCAAAAATCACAAACGTTCCAAAATTTCTCACTATACAGTAATTTTGCATGTACCGTAGATCGGGAAATTTTCGCTGTTAAAAATTTCGCGGATCGAACGAACCGTGAAAATTTAACACGAATTATTTTTAACGTGAAAATTTCCCGATCTACAGTATACCAGTGCAAGTGTTCCTTTCATTTTATACAGAAAAACTGATGCTAGCCCTGAACCTGGAGCGGTGAGAACTGCCTCAAATCCCTTGACTGACAGCTACAGTGAACAAAGATAATACCTGGCCAACCTTGATCAACTTTTGCTGCTGACTTTTTCTGTGTCTGTGATACAGTGAGACTGTTCTACTGTCAGAAAATAACTATATGAACTATATATCAGGCTTCTTCATTACTTCACTTTGTGGCCATGTCATTTACAGCTTGCTTATCTGCTGCTGAACACTATATTTGTATTGATACTGTTATTTCTTTCCAAGTTACACAGTACCAATTCATGGAGGAAAATGTTCCCCATATAAGTAGGCAACTTTATACACTGTTGTGTCCATAGGATACATGCATGTATTGATGTGTGGCAAGTTGTCCGTAGATGAAACATTTGTGGTCCAGATGCTGAGATGACCTCTTCATCAGCTTCCTCTACTTAGCAATCTTTGTTAAGCTCTCATTACACTCACAAGCCAAGATACTATTCATGCCTTTCATACAACACAATCTTCTATTGTTTTATCAGTATATATAGCACCTTGGCAAGCAATCATTATAAAGGGTCTGCATTTAATTTCAATGGTATGTACATATCTACAATAGCAGGGTTATTCAACGCTTAAATGTGTACACAACATTTGTTCACTTATGATTATGACTGGTTACCTGAACTACCGAATAACTAAGATATTTACCAAATACAACAGCAACTGCACGTTTCCAAATGGAACATAACTGAAATCTTACTCGAGCATGGATTGTTATGTCAGGTGGAGGTGACTGAAAGCTCTTCTCTGAAGTGAACGATCCTCTCAATTCACATGCAAGCTTTGCTACTTGATAAACTATTAGCATGTATTTTGTTACAACTGTTTGACCATGGATAATGTAAGTAGCTAGACCAGTAGCTACATGTGCTAACATTATTATCAGTACACATTGACAAGCAATCAGTATGGTATTATGAAAAGACTGCATGACAGCAACAAGTACTCAATTCCAATGGAGATATATAATGTGTACATACGCACAATGTTAGGGTTATTGAACACAATGTGTACATAACAAACGTTATTTGTTCACTTGATAATTATGACTGGAGTTGTATTTACCTGAGCTATACTGAATAACTACATTAATAAAATATCTAAGCATGAGGTTGCTTGCAATTGTAAGTTTACAAATTAAACAATTATATAACGAGCTGAAATTACATGAGTATGAATTGTTGCATCAGTCAAGGTTTATTGAAAGTTCCCTTCTGAAACGGGCAATCCTCTCGGGTCTGTGTGAACTTGCATGCAAACTTTGTGTTCGCCGTAGACCTCGCTTTGTCCCTCCGAAGAGCTTGGCTGTCTGTACAACGGAGGAGAAGGCAGGCTCTTCTGCTGTATACTGTGGTGTTTCTGGAGATTGTGGCACATCAGCATCAACTTGTTTCTCTTTCATTTGTTTGTACGTTTCGTAGGCTTTGACCCATTGGCTTGTTTTAGCAGAGGAAGTTGTTTGTAATTTGTCTGTGTTATCAGTTGTGTTGAGCTCAGCTTCCTTGTGTGCGTGTGCTCTGTACTTTTGCACAGCTTCCACCCATTTGTTGGTCTTAACAGGCTTCTCTTGTGATCTGTTTTGCTCTTCATGACTCTCAGATGATTGATGACTTGGTGTAGAAGTGCCTTTTGGTTGATTCATTTTACTTTGTTCTTTGCCAGCTGGTTTACTAGTACTGTCCATCAGTTGGCTTCTGGAGGAATGAACAAATTCACCAAGCTTATACTTTGGTTCTCTTTTGAGTGGTGTGTCTTCATTTTCACCATCGCAGCTGAGCAGTGATTCACTGTCTATCAAGTTCTCTGTGCTTCCAAACTGAGGTGTTGAAAGTGGGGTGGGGACACGAATCTCATTGGAAGGTCGGCGCATACCAGGTATCTCTGCTCTTGGAGAATAGCTTGCTGGGATACCTTCAAAGATCCACTCTCCAATCACCCTGTTCCAGGCTTTAGTATGGTGTTGTACAAATTCATCTGAGATTTCTCTGGACTTAGTAGGGCTCCATGTTTCGAATTTGGCCTTCAGGGTAGCAGTTTGAGATGTCTGTACGTATTTGGATTCAGTGTGTGCATGGAATATTAGTCTGTTTATGTTGATAGCATATACCAACCATACTGGGATCTGAGTCTGCTGCCAGACAAATTTTGTTATTCACTGTTGTTTATTTTGTCTGTATGACATGCTCCTCTATGTATCATGAATACTAAATGTGATTTATTAACACACAGGATGCATCCTGCAACTGTGATTATGATAAACATCCAGTCACATTCAGCAGGCTTCCCTCACCTTTGCTACCTAACCTTTTGACCTCAATAAACAAGGGGACAGGATATTGGCAAGCTAGTATTATGCTGAAATCTTAGCTACCTGGTTTCTTTTGAAGTCATATTCAAGGAAGGAATCCATGGAGCCTACATCTGACAGCTCTGTGATTGAGCCGTAAGTGGGACTTAGGGAGTCCTCTTTGGAAGAGTAGGCTGAACTGCAACTGGCTACAGACGACGTTTCCAAGGAATCGAAATCTGGCCCATTGAGATGATTGGATCTGCAGAGAACGATAGCTGTAAATATCCAGCTCATGCATTGAACAATACGTAAATGTTGGAGTACTATTAGTGAAGGAAGATTAGCTTCTCATCTATCGCTTCAATTCAGCATTTGTTGCTTGTAGTTATTGTATACATGTTAAGAGCAAGAAAATCTGGGTTGAAGGCCTACGTAGATATGGGTTTATCTATTTACAATTATGCAAAAGAGTCATGGTAGCTATTGTTATGTTATTCATGCAGTGGACAACCAGAGAATGACAGATGTACTATGTGGGGGAGGAGTAGTTCATTATTCAGGCATGTATTATAACATTCATGATGTGAGGGAGTGCCATCAGGCAAGATATGGTTGTAATCATTGAGCAAGAAAATGTCTGATCATGCATGGACAGGATTAACAAACCCAAACTGCAATGGGATGTCCCCACTAGCATCACGATGAGCTACATAAAATGAGTCTGCACAAGTCATAATTGTTTTCTGCTAAAGTATCACTGCAGTTCAGAATGAGCTGTAGCTGTAGTCAATCTACTGATACATGATTATACTAATGAAATTTTGGCTCCAAGTACGGGCATTCTGAAGTTGTATGAGGAGCTGTACACAAAGTATGGTCCTTGAATGAGATATCACAGACTAGTTGCACGAACAGTTCACTTTTTGCCTGAAGTTTATCTTGCATGATTGCTGCCTATATGTGTTTACTCATTCCATGAGATTCATCGCGCATCCCTGCATGCAATCTTCAAGTTGTAGGTACTTGGGTCTGAGGAATCTGATCATAAGACTGTACTCCTACGTACCAACAACACATGCATCATCAACTTGTAAATACCACAAGTAGCAGATGTTTATAGCAACCAGTCATGAAAGGCATTATGGCAGACAAGCAATGCAGTTATTTAATAGCTTTGGGGAGATCGATCTAACAATGAATGACAATGTGCAGTTATGCTGTAATTTGTCTATATAGCTGAATATCAAATAAGTCTGGCAATTGCAGCTAGTGGCATGAATGACAACTTGCCATTACTCTCCATGAACCAAAACAAAAGTACTTACCTGCAGTGGCTGTTCTTCCACTTTCCTTTGACTGGAGATGATGTCTGTAGAAAGAGTGAAAAAAAAAAAACAAGCTACTATACATGTAATTATTAGCAAGCCAAAACACAGTAGAAACATAATACAATGCTGTTGTGGCCACTTTACTGCAAAACCATGACCAGGTGGCCCCCCTCGTTTCTAGTGTAGCTAGCTAGTTTTGCATGGTGTTCATAAAGTGGAACCGTGGACTAATCACTCTTCTAGAAGCAAGAGGCTAACGTGTGCTGCAGGACATTCTCTTCAGCACCTCTTCAAATAGATGCATAATCAGAGTTGAGTACACACTTTGGAGACCATCTATGGATACCAGAATTGGGAACATTCGTGCATGCTGATTGCAGTCCTATGGTTCACACTGAGCTTATTGGTTACGTATTAGTTGCCCGTACGGGTATAGTTGTAAACTCACCAATTGCGCTTCCCGACGCTCGTGAAAAACTGCTGTTTGGACCTGGTCGCCTTCTTCGACTAGCGGTACGAGAGGCGGAGCATTGGAGCGAGGATCTGTTCTCCTCTTTGGTGTCAGTCTGCTCGGCAGGACATTGTATTCGCGGGAGCTCTTTGCTTCTCCAAACCTGTTTCTCAGGGATTCAAATGCCCTATAGCTTTCAGCAGCCTTGCTTTCCATGTAGAAACACTAACTGTTTAGGCGTTTTCTGTTGCGTAAAATAGCGATTCTTTCTTTGCTTCTTGCGCTCTACTGTAGTTACACTCCACTATCTACGGCACTTGCAGGCTGTAGGGGGGTGGGGCTGCATGCAATCACGATACCGTACCGGATACCAATTGTATTCTAATTTAACGGACAGCGTAATTTTGAAACACCATTGTGAAGGCTACGAAGAGACAGGAACTATGACAGTTTTGGCGACTTTTAGTTATGGTCTCATAGCTTTTGGGCCGGTGGGGGCGCTGTTCTGTGCTACAGTAGCAAGGCATCCACATGAAGTGATTATAATGATGGCAGGGTGAGTGGCTTGGACATAATCTTTTGTTGTTTTGTTGTTTACTAGTTTTTTAGTAACCGTATAATCTTATTTTGGGAGTGACCAACCCTTGCTAGCAGTTTAACGGAAGCTTACTGTCCTAGAGTCTTAGTATTTTAAGCAGTTGGCTTGGTGATGCCGTGCACTGCATGGCATTATCCAAATCGACTACTGACAGAGGTCATAAAATGGTGGATTTTTTTACCCAAGTCACACAGTCATCAGCGGTGTAGCAGCAGACCTCTCAAGTTACAAAAGAAGTCTGCTGTGTGGTCAGTAGCATCTCCACCTTGGAGGCAGGTCTATCCTCCACGCGTGCAATGCGGCATTATTTTCTGCCCGAAAATCACAAAATTTTAGTCCCCGCCCCACCGTGGAACGACTTTTTTCTGTGAGAGGCGGTGCAATTCGGCATTCTCGGGCCTTCATTCTTCACTTTCGACGCCAAATCGTGACATTTCAGTGTTCTCAGAATGGATTAAAGCCTTCTGTCATGTGACTAGGTCAGTCTGTCGTGCTCATGGACAGTAGACCGTGAGAAATGAGGCCTCCACCGTGAGACAGTGAGTCTCACGGTGGCACCGTGAGAGTTGAGAGGTCTGTAGCAGTGTGGTCCCAAAGTGACAGCTAAACTTTGGTGGTCACAAGTTAATTGTTACTGTACTAAGTGTTAAGTACCAACACTATCCTTCCATGGGTGCTCGTAGAAAAATCATGACTGGGTACTTCCACAGAGAAGTTGCTTGAATGGCTCCACTTAATCAATCAAGCTAGACCATCTCTCATCCTCCAGAAAAGGTTAGAGACGGTTTAGCTCATATACATGTGTGCATGTACTATGTTCTACGTTCTAAGTGATGGATCTGTACATGTACTACATTCATGTGTCTCTGAGCGAATGCTTGCCTCCCCTCGGACTTCCAGATCTGAAATTACTGGTTACCGAAAGTTGTTTTTGCTTTCTAGCATGTATTGTGGCAATTCAAGATAGAGAACAGGAGTAGTTTTGTGCTAGAACTGTTCCCAGCCCCCCTCTGTCCAAATCACCCATAGCTCTTGGGGTTCAACAGACAGTAAGTGTTTGTAATGGAGAAGACTTCTGCTAGCCTCGTTCCCAGACTCTCCCCTCGCCCCGACGAAAAATAAAAACGGAGGGGGAGAGCCTGGAACCGATTCGCACGTGATATCGCGGCACGACGACTTTGCACTAACCATTAAATAACCTGAAAAGTCACTCACGTGAAGACCGCGAAGGAGCCGCGAAGTACTCTCAGCTCAGGAGTTTGTTACTACAACTCGTTTATTGCTGTGTAGCTATGTTGGAGCTTTAAAATGTGGTTGTGAGTTTATTTTGTACACCAGAGTGTGGCGCTAGCCAACTAAAGTCTTTCTTCATAGCCTCGTAGCAATTTTTTTTAAAGCGGAACATGGTAACAGTACATTGTACATAGGCAAAGTTTTTCCTATGTACTGGGTACTTCTCCGCCGTCGCTGCTGTTTGACCCATGCCGAGGTCTCACCGACGCAGTCACAGCTCACTTGTTTCAGTAGTATATCGTAGCTGTTCGAGTCACCCAATCACGTGGCTGCATAATTGCGTCACGACTTTTGTAATTATTGCTGTGACGTCTACGTGCCGCGATATCACGTGCGAATCGGTCCCAGGCTCTCCCCCTCCATTTTTATTTTTGTTGGGACGAGGGGAGAGCCTGGGAACGAGGCTAGACTTCTGCTCTATGTGCCTATGGTGGAAGCCATGTTTATGTAAATGTTTTTCGCATAAAGTGACAAAGACTTGTAGTATGTAAGATCATCTGCTAACATGTGGTCACCTTCATAATCACTGTTACATGTGGCTATGACGAAGCATTGTACCCACCTAACAGCTACAGCTGTTGCTGCTTACACTATTGGAGAAATGGTATTGTAAAAATTGTCACATGCAGATCATCACAAGGTGGACTTACGCCCACGCCCTGTTCTGTTCCCCTGACAATGCAAGGGGATGCAAAGTAAAATGGGTGGGTAGTGGAGAATGATGGGAGTGACATCGAAGATGTTGTATGTTAGATTCACATCTGCAGACATCCTCAGATCAGAAACAGTCTTTCAAATGTAGTGCACTAAACTAAACTGTTGTTGTACCCCCCCCTTTTCCACATGTGCATGCACATACACACACACACGCATGCACGCACACACACACACACGCACACACACACACACACACACAGAGCCTTCTTCTGGCTCCTCTCCCTGTTCCTCTCCTCTCTGGTGTGGATCGCTGTACCGCCACTGAGAGAAGTGCCAGCTTTTACCCTCCCCTTCTCCGTGATATTGCAAGAGCTATTCCGCTGGCTCTACTACCTGTTACTAAAGTGAGTACAAGTTAAAATGATGACACAAAAATCTACTTCCAGATTCAGTACTGTCATTCTATAGCTTGACTGTGAAAGGTTTTCAACCTGAAATTCAATTATAGTACTAGGAATACGCATGCGCAGAGTATGCCTCGTGCAGAAGAATATCCGGAAATATGCAAGTAGATATCCGTTGTAACCACGTGTAGCGTGTAGGTGCTAGGTGCTGGAGACGAGATAGAGCGATGAAGATGGCAAAGCGGTCGTCTGAAGAGTTTCAGGAAGTGAGCGTAGTGTCATGTGAGTATCTGTCAGACTCTTTCTCCTTTGCCTTACTCTCTTCTGATGCAGTGTCCCTTTGTTTCCGTCTTCGCTCTCTAGCACGATCACGCTTTGACTGCTTCTGCTCCATTTCGGCTCTTGGACAATCTTTTTCACATGTCGATCGCCTCCTGCTCCCACCAGTACCATGTGGCCCCTGCTCCGTTTCGGCTCTCGCACGCGCACGATCTTTCGATCGCCTCCTGGTCGGACCAGTACCACATGGCTAGTAGTCTGGGGACGAGACCACAGAAACCGCGCCCACGTAATCAAAGTGTGACGGATATACATATATATATATATACATACATACAAACGCGAGCTGACTACGCTGCACGATTAGTAGCCTCGCGCTAAGGCGCTCGGCAATAAACATTACTAGATCTGCCAGTACAATACTGGTACTCCCTAATGTAGCCCAGCTTTCTGTTGCTTGCAGTGGTGAGGCTATCGCACATATGAACTGGAAGACCAGGTCTAGTCACGTGCCCTGCCCGCGCGCGCCTCCCAGCAAGAAACGGTCTGGTGAACAAAGTCGAATTTCTTGTGCTTGTTACCCAAAAGTGGTAATGAGCAATGAGATTGCGAGATCGGTAATTATTACGTAGCACTTCCCTTACAATAGTAAAATTTGTTCATCTCCATTCGAGTATCCGTACCTTTTTTGAGTGGGTTGGCCGCAAAATATTTTGATCGTTGCTAGGTTACATTGTCGCAAAAGTGTGCACTAGCCCAAGAATTTCGACTTGGTTCACCAAACCGTTTCTCCTCGTGAGAGGGTGGGGTCTGGGGACGAGACTAGACCAGGTCTTAGTCAGGCTACCAAACCACACCCACTTTCTGCTGTATGTTTCTTCTCTTCAATTGAAAGTCATCACGAGTAAAGCTCTGTGTTGTTGAAGAACACCAGGCTAGATCATGGTTTTATATAGACTTACATACATGTACCATTTTCTTGATACCATATTTCCTCGATCAGACGCTGCGGCTACTTGTTTGTTTTGGTGTGCTCGCTATTCAAGGGTGGTGTGCATTCCTTTGGAAAGCCTGAAGGTACCGTAGATCGGAAAATTTCACATTAAAAATAATTCGCGTAAGAAAGTTTCGTGGTGTTAAATTTTCACAGTTTCATTCGATCTGCGAACTTTTTTTAGCGGTTGACGGTTGCAATATGGACGAGTGCCTGGAGCAGTCCTAGCATTTAGTCTACTACCAGGTATCGGGGAGCCAGGTATCATTGGCTGTAATGCTGTGGCTGTAAGGAGTAGTCATCGATCGGACACTTATCTCGGGAGGTGTGGATGTGCACACATGCTTATTCATTGATCATTGCCACGTAAAGTTTTGTATTCGCAAAATTACTTTAAAAGCGAGATTTTCCCGATCTACGGTACCAATGATTAAGTATGTATGGGCGATACAGCTTGGCATTGGGCTAGGGGCCGTCTACATCACTGGATAGACACTCTACTTTCTGCAGCCAACCACAATGTGACAACTGATAAATGCTGGCAGCGGCCTCTCAGTCTTGCTGTCAGCCGCAGAAATGAGTCGTAGAGCATGAACAGCCTTAGCGATATACCTCAGTGACCGTCATCAGCAGTTGTTTATACATGTACATGTGTTTGTGTGCCTCATATGGTAGCTGTGGCTACTATTTGAGGGCAGCATTTATTTCACTCAAGCTTCCGATTGTGTGGCAACTATTGCAGGGCAGCAACTATTCAAGGGTGGTGTCTGATTGAGGATATATGGTATCACAATGTTTGCATTTTCATCCACTACAGGAGGGCAGATAAAATGTTGGAGATTGTGAGTGATGATAAGACACCACTGAGGAAACACAAGCTTGCTTATGGTAAGTGTTATAGCTCCTAGACCGTTCCAATCTGCATTGTTCATGTGTTGCTTGCCAGGATAGAGCACCCCATGAGCTTAACTGCCTTGCCTAGGTGGGTGCTAAGTAGTGTCATGAGAACCACGATGCTAATGATGTGTACATGGTGTGTAACAATAGCATGAAAATGTGTTTATACATCCGAGTATCTATCGTAAATGGTATATTTTTGTCTGGAGTAAATTTTCACCATCTCAATCACGATCGACTACCACAAATTATTTACATCACAGGTTGAATTTATGGTTGCCTCATTTCAAGTGGCAAAAATTTATTTTGAAAAGTTATTTTCCGAGCTAAGGTTGGTAACAGATAACCTTCTCTTCAAATTTAGTTGACATTTATTGCACTCATGCCCTTCCGCTGCTTTTCAAATGTTTTTTTTTTATCAGGTTCAAGCCCACTAAATCAAGGTTACCTCAATCCTCACGTCATGTCTGCGTCTCTGATGTCGATACTAAATGTACATATGTTATATTTCACCAGCATTTATCTCCAGCTACAAACACAAGTTAGCTATGGACACGAGAAGTGTGCACACATGAAAAAACGCCCATTAGTCTCGGTCCTAGACCCAAAACTAACCCCAGCGCAAGGCGTTACCCTGTCCATCATGCTGGGACGAGACTAATCCTCCATGGGTGGTGCATTTTACCGTAGAGAGGGCACTTTCAATTGTTTCTGTATTTACCAGCAAAAGAGCACTTGTGCATGTTTGTTAATAGCAAGATGTCCTCAAATCCACCACCCTCCTCAAGCTGACAGCAGGTGTACAGTATTGAACAAACAACAGGGTCACCAGCTTTTGAAGCTGAAGGCAGCATTCAACACTCTGAAATACAGCATGCCACCGTTGTGTAGCTAGAGCCAAATTAGCTACATCTGCCTACACGAAGCCACCTTGTGATCCACTTGATAAAAGCCTTCAAATGTGCATTGCACTTCTCAAAACCCCATGAGTATGCTGTTGTAGCCACATGAGACTATATGTAGCTTGGCATTTATTTATACCCGAATTGAGCTTAACATTGGGAGTGGGTGCCCTTTCATGAGAGTATGATATAAGAATTTTTGCAGTTCGTCACCCAATGACAAGGAGATTATACATGTATTTACAGAAATGTTGTAGTCAGACTTTTGATTACCATCATTCATCTAGCTCTCAACAGCCATGTAAGTGCTGTTTGAAAGTCACAAAACTTTATCTTTCGTTTGACTAGCGAGATACCTTGAGCAGCCCACAAAACTCCCCGAACCCATTGTGATCTTGGCCATATGTATATGTAATAGCATGGTTTGCTGTGGTATTTGGGATTAATAGCACGAGTAATGCAGAAATAATTGTACGAGGCGTAGCCGAGTACAATTTACTGCATTACGAGTGCTATTAATCCTAAATACCACAGCAAACCATGCTATCACATATTAATACTATAGCTTTATAATCCACATTCAGCTGCCATCAAAACGGTCCCTAGAAGCCATGCACTGCTACTGAGCTTCCGTGACAAGACACTCGAAAGTTATTAGCCTCGTAACCAAGCTTTCTCACGCTAGTGTTTGCCGTCTGTAGCACCTAATAACCTTCGTGGTACCGCTAGCAGCAAACGCTGTGGCGATAAAACCTGAATATGGGGCTAAACACGCAAGTACAAGCCGAACGCAGCAACCATACAGCGCTTGCCAACCCGTGCCGAGCTTCTGTAGTTTTGCAAACATACTCGTCAGGGCCGTTTTCGCTACTGCCTATACTCTTCAACGTCGACACGACTTCTGAAACACTTTCGCTCGATAATTCTACTTTTCTGCTAACAGTAAAGCGCTGTTACAGCATGCAGCTATTCGCATTGTAGTCCGAAAAAGAGAGCTCCGCCTTTTACTCCACCCAAATTTGAAAAATGAACGGCTGCGTCCCCGCAGCGTTCCTGTAGCAACCACGTATGCGTCTCTTCGCATTGACCAATCAGATTGGTATTACACGTTTTTCATACTTTACTGTTAAAAAAAGTGTAATACTAATCTGATTGGTCAATAAGTGTAGTATTTCAAAATAATACTACCTTTTATATACGCATTTTATATTGTAACTATACTAGCTACAGTATTATCATAGTTAATGTTCATTAAGAGCCTCCTCTGGAACCATAGCAGGGAGTAAATACATTTATTCACACACCAATGTATGGTATACTGTATTATGAACTCTCGGTTACTCTGATATTGTACTATGAATGTAATTAACCCGATGTGATTTAAGCTTGTTTTCTGCTCAGTGTTATGTGATGCTCCTTTTCTCCTCTCATGCAGTGGGTGGCATGGGTTTTGGAGTGATTGCTGGGGTTGTGGCCTTCTCCAATGTGCTGAAGGAGGGTGGAGGTCCTGGAATTGTGGGAGTCAATGGAGGCTCACAGTTCTTTGTGCTTACCTCAGGTATGGTACATTTGTACATACAGTACAGGGGAACTTTTTAGGAAATTATCATTTGGGAACCCACACCTATGTAAGGTGGACACCATTGGTACCATGCCTGCACGTACATGTAGTTTAGAGGCAATTGATAGGTGTGGGGAACTTTTTAGGAGATTATGATTTGGGGGGGGCAATTTTCGTCCTCGGACCAAATTTTTCGGTGTACCATCCATCCTTCCATGTACATGTATAGCTATTGTTGCCCCTCTCTCCTCTTTCAGCATTTGCTACCAACGTTCTGATTCTCCTGCACATTTGCTGGGGTGTGTTGTGGTTTGACGGCTGGGAGCAACGAGGGCTGAGGGGGTGGATACAGATTTTCGTGACTTTCTTCTCACACATGTTGGTGGCTGGCTTGGTGAGTTTAAAACCGTATTTGTTGAGCAGGTTGGGGATGAAGTACAAAATGCACATTTAACACCAGTGTTTGTGTATGTGCTTCGGTTATCTCTCTGCCATCGTAAGGAAAATGATACATGACTGCATTGTGCACGCGTGTGTGTATCTATGCTTGCTTGGACTGACCACTTACCGGAAATTTTAAATGAGCGCATTCAAATATTTCGCGAAGATCTATATCGTGAAGCATGTGAAGGCCAGTGGAGGGCTACTGTCAGAGTGTGGCATCGGGGACCCGGAGGGAAGACAGCTGAAGTTGAAGCATGCGGGCACTGGTTTGTGCTTTGATCTACCGACGACGGCAGGCCGCTCACAAGTAGTACAAATTTAATAAGGATTGTGGTTGACTGGGTGCAGTGAGTGTGTTAGTGAGTATAGGTGCATGTAGTGTCATTTCTAGGTCTTCCACGTCCTGTTTCGACCACTGGGGGGCTGTTCCATTTTGTAGTCGCTAGTTGTACGGTAGTCTCACGAAAGAGCGCCCACCCTTGAAAGAACACCCACCCTCTACTTTTGGCCTCATTTCCCATATAGGGTCAAAGTTTACTCGAATGAGCGCCCACCCCCAGAGCGAGCATCATGTGGCTTATAGAGTGTTCTCATGGAGTAGGAGAAGTACAGCCTTGAGCTGTATGTATATCTGAGGCAAAAAAAAACAACTTTGTGTTATACTTCATGGAAGATTAGGCCACACAAAGTTAATTTCCTGTTTCTGGTCCTACAAGTCACTTAAAAATAACCAGGCCACCAGGCTTTTTATTTTTTATTTTTATTTTTTGGAAACCAAAGTGGAAAGAAAAAGGTGTACAAACAGCAAAATGCATCGTTGAGGGTGAGGTCTGGGGACAAGACTGCAAAATGCAGACAATTGTGTACAGAAGTCTTGCAACATGGAAAGTTGTTCAACAAACCCACAATTGAATAATGACTTCCTGTATGAATATGATTATTACATTTAGCAATGGCCACGGGCGTCTGGAAGCTCCGCAGAGCCTCACCGCACCTCAGCGTATTCCAGTGACCTGCGATGGCGTATGGTGTACCAGAAGGAACTCTTAGGTCTGACATGCAGGCAAGTAGGTGAAAATCTGAATGTAGATGCCTCTACAGTCAGCAGAGTAGTAAGCAGGTTCTACCAAACGGGAGATGTAGATGAGCATCCAAAAAGTGGGAGGCCTACAGCATTGACAGCATATGATGAATTTGTGATACTGGAAAATATCTTAACAAGGCCTTCTATTTATCTGCGAGAGATAGTGCATGACATGAAGCAGGTCACTGGTACTGAGGTGGATGAAGCTACTGTATGCAGGTTTTTGAAAAAGAACAACTTCTCAAGGAAAAAACTGCAACAAGTAGCACTACAGCGAAGTGCAGAGCTGCGATCCGAGTTTGTATCAGATTGCTCTGTTTATAGCCCAGAAATGTTAGTGTTTCTTGATGAAACCGGATGTGATAGACGCAGTTCATTACGTAAATTTGGCTATAGTTTAGTTGGAAAGCGTGCACCATCTACCTCTCTACTTGTGCGTGGTGTCAGGTATTCAGCGATTTGGATTCTCACTGTTGAAGGAATTCAAGACAGCTACATAACATCACAAAATGTAGATGCTGAAAAATTTGAAGATTTTGTAGACAAGTGCCTAGTTCCACGCCTTATGCCCTTTAATGGAACAAATCCAAACAGTGTTGTTATACTAGATAATGCATCTATACATCATGTCGATCACATAGTACAGATTATTCAAAGTGTTGGAGCCCTAGTTCACTTTTTACCACCCTACTCACCTGATCTTAATCCAATGGAGGAGGGATTTTCAAAAATCAAGGTGTACTTGAAAGCTAATGAAGCTGCCATCCAGGCTGTACCTGACCGTGAATTGGAAGATTTTATATTAGCTGGATTTGCATCTATAACAAAAGATGATTGTATTGGATGGATAAAACATGCTGGATATATGTGATAAATATAGTAGCTGATACACTGTATGATGTAATTTGTATTCCATAGTTTGTGTAGTTTTGTAAACATACTAAGATGCATTGAGTCCTCTCAGATTACGCAAAAGGAGGTACTTTTGCTCTGAAAACTCTTCCTCAGAAAGCACAGAGTTTTCTCTTAGTTGTTGCAGTGTGCTAAGCTGCTGTAGATATTGTCCACTCAAATTAGCTTTACTTGCAGGGGAAATTCCAAGTGCCTTTTTGGGGTCTGAACCTACATTGCGGGTGGGAGATGCATTTGAACCAGTCACTAGTATTTTAGTTATGGCTGTTGCAGCACCAGCGAGAGCTTCAGTAAGTGGTTCATACTTTGCTTCCTTCTTCTTCTTTATGGGCTGTCCAGTGATGGCTGGGACGTTGGGAGGTTTGTCTAAATCATCATGCAAACCATTCCCATACATTCTAGCCCAGAGATGAAGTTGTGGAGTACTGTATTCATCACTATGGTTCTCCTGTAAAATCTTGAAGGCTTCCTCAATATCCTGTTCCTTCTTTGCCCGCTTGCTAACAGGTGGGTCTTCATCCACACTGTTTGTGCGCTTAGTCTGAGACTTTGCAGCACCACATGTATTAGCATTAGCATCCTTACCATCACACCACAGTGTAATAGTGTTATCATGTGGGTATACGGCGTACATGGCTTCCAAGTCATCAGAGGATTCTATCCAACGCTTTGCATTTCCTGGTTTTTCATAATAACCCACACTGAAACCACTACTGGTATCGGGGACTTGGTCTGCAAAAGTTTCCATCAGTTTCATCTTGAGAACATCAGGTGATGAAAAGTTCATCTTGAGAACATCAGGTGATGAAAAGTTCATCTTGAGAACATCAGGTGATGAAAAGTTCATCTTGAGAACATCAGGTGATGAAAAGTTCATCTTGAGAACATCAGGTGATGAAAACTTTTCATTGACATGATGCCAATTCCGAACAGAAAATAGACTCTTCCGAGTAGGGTTTATTATTCGTACTACATAGTTGTACTTTCTTGTCTCACCAACTGTCCCTAAAAAAAGGAAGATGAGCATCATGACCGGCTCTAAATAGAATAACCAACAATCCTAAATAATGCTCACTGTAGTGTGTACATGTATACACGTATATGCCATGCTTATCACCATACCTCCTCACTACAGGAATGAAACAGAGCTTTTTGTATGAGAGAAGTAACCACAACTAGCTAGAGTACTGTATTAAATACCTGAAGTGCTTGGATGGTCCAATTCAAGGTGGGGGCTAGAAGTTGCCGGCCCAAAATAGTACATTGAGCCATAGTAAGCCGCTGGAGGAGCTGGTCCAGGGTATAAGTGCCTTTGTTGCATCGTTAGCTACGTGGATCGAGTAAAACTGTCACAGCTAGATTCCCAGTACTACGTATGTCTGGAAGTGGCGCGGTAAAAATAATTAGATTCATGGATGATAAATTAATTGTGGTTTTTCCAACATCAGCTTGCTTGTTGCAAGACTTTTGCAATCTGCTGTACATCTGATTAAGTAAGTCAAGTACCTCAGAGAAAATTGACCCGCATGCAGACCAGAAACAGGAAATTAACTTTGTGTGGCCTTATTACAAGGTTGCTTTGTATAGACAGATGTAGCTAATGTGCACTGGGCGCATGCTCATGGAGATATAATGCCGTTCTGAGTGTTGTGTGCCACCAGGACTTGACTTCAAAGCTGCTGGCATTGTTTTGTCCAATTATTTTGGTTTGGTGCATCGAGTCACTGCAAAACGTGACATGGGTGCTTTTTCGTGGTTATATTGCAAAAACACTTGAAAGAGCGCCCACCCCCCCCCCCCCCCCCCTCTTTGGCAGACTTGTAAGGTGCTCTCTGCCCATGGGCGCTCTTTCACGAGACTACAGTATGTGCAGAAACATAGTGTTCTGAATCCAGCAAATTTTATGTTAGTTTTGTAAAAAAAAATGCTTACTCTACACTGTAACAGGATGGGAATACTATTATAGGCAGTTCATTTTACACATGTAGGTCTTTGACAGCGTTGTTAGTTTCATAAAAATGCTAATAGCTCTGCATGTTAATTTATAGTCCTAAATTCTGAACAACCTATACATGTTTAGCCTCGTACCCAGGCTCCTCCCCATGCCGAAAAGCGGGCATGGGGAGGAGCCTGGGTACGAGGCTATACATGTTCTGGTCAAGTGATTGGGATGTCCAATGGATGTCCCATGGATGTCCATAGGACAGGTAGGACAATCCTAAGTGGACAGAGGATTTTGATGGCAAACTTAGACATGAGTGAAACCAAGACTTAAAAGTATCAAGAGGCGAAACTGAAGAGCATTCCCACCCTGTCATAGTTGAGAGTCACCATCGAAAGTCTCAACTGTTGTGGACAGGATGGGAAAAGCAGTTCATTTTAGCCTCTAAGGCTTTTTGGATTTAAAGTCTGAACTACATGTACCCACACGCACGTACATGTGCATGTGCAGGTCAAGTATTTCACACTACAATGTGCCCGCACTTGACTGTGACAGGATAGGGATGCTATTATGGCGTTTTTGTAATAATTACGGATTTTGGTGGTACTTCTGCCAAGAAGCCTGACTTTGGTGGACCCAAGTCGGCCACACTATGTATATATATGTGTGCAATCCCTAGTATAATTATAAGTAAAGTATTCTGTTTCTCTCTTTGCAGTCACTGCTGAATATCGCACATTCACCCGTGTACTTTCTTGTGGCATCACACATTATCTTCATGTTCTTGTCCAGCTATGCAGTGTACATTGTTGGAGCAAAGCCGAAAAACTTTAAACATTTCTTCCTACGATAATCAGTGTGTATCCTGCAGTAGTGCTTGTTTTATTTAGTTCATTTATTCTTTTTGTCTGATTGATCTATACGTTCACATATCTGAGTATTGTGCAGCCATTTATTGCTGTAAAGATGTCATGCAGTTTAAGATGGCATTCTGAAATGTGTGCACAGTGCCATGTAAAGCATAGATTGTAAGCATTTCTGCAGTAGGCAGTGAACCTGTTAAACTTGCATTGTTCATGTTTCTTGAGAACCCCCAGTTTGTGTGTGTGTGTGTGTGTGTGGCAACTTGTCATAATCCAATGCTGTTCCATGGCCACAAATTCCTGGAAACACACCTTGGCCGCAAGAATCAAAGTATGTATTCTTCCTAAATTAATACGTAGCCTTTAGGCTTCAGTATGACCTACAATTGAAATATAATTGACTATATATGCAGCAAAAGGTAAATTCCCACAAAATGTTGTTGTGTTTGTCTTTCAATTTCACGGATATTGTGGTAAACAACATGACAGACACTGCTAGGTAACCAGAATGTTGGTAGCCTATATACTGCTGTGTGTCCAAATATTAACAGCACTTATGTGACTGTATACCACACCCAGGACATACATGAGCCTATTATAGCCAGCTGTATCACTGTATGTGTGCTAAGAGTACAACTGAAAAGGATTCATTAGTCATTATGGACAGTTTTATAGCTGCATAGAACACCAGGGGATGTCTTTGTGGGTGCTCAAGTTATTTCCCATACGTGCATGCATTAGCCTGGTCCTATAGGTCACCCCTCGGCTTTTTCATTTTTGTCCCTTGCATGCAGTATAAATATCACGAGTGTAAGTATGGGAACAAGGCTATTTCATGTCAACAAACTATTAATACCAATCAGGCATGTTATTAATAACTTGCCACATTCATAAAAAGGAAAATACTGCTTTTGGCTTCACTTTTAACTAGACGACTACACAAAAGATACTACATACAGCATGCATATCATAGCATCATGAACCTCTTCCAGTAATGTTGATTGAGTGATTACACAGATATTTAGGTTTTTTTTAGAAGACTTGTTCCTGAGGCATTGCTCTGACTTCATCAGGAGTCACACACATGCAACTGAACTGATCAGAAGAATGGTGCATTTGTTCTCATAATTAGCATCACCAGAAGAGGTATGTGATGCTATGATTGTGTACATCTGGCCCTGGCTGAAATGCCATGCAGAAATTTAAGGTTCTAAGCAAAAGACTGCATAATAAAATGCATTTCTTAGACTTCTGATGTGTCACACTTGTGCTAGTGAAATAACCTAACAATATATCATACGAACAATGACTACAGTGGTATATATATGAATACTAGTTAATGGAGCTGTAAGTGTACACAGGAGTCAGTGTTCTTGGGCCTTCAGTGACTGGTTCTTTGTTTTTAGTAAACCCAGCAGCTGTGCGTTCTTCTGTGATGGGTAGTACTGGCTCGTATTCTTCTGGGTTTATCAGCCTGTCTGGCAGGGAGCTAGTATCAGACTCATCCTCCAAATTTGTTTCAGCTTGACTTCCATGTCCAGTAGGCAGCATGTATCTTTTCAACATTTTGTATACTCTTTTCAGATGTGGAATGATGCCTACTTTCTTTGCCATTATATAGAATATCAGAACCAAGTGTGGAACACTCAGTAAAAGTAGTGTTGCTGTCAGGGTAAAGTGTGGGCTGGTTTTCGTTTCAGGATGGAATGTTGCATAGAGGAATGCGAGTGACATTATTGCCAACAAAAACAGTGTCAAAACATCAACATTGTTGCAAATGTTTGATCTGTATGGCCTTGTAATAGAATAGAAGAACAAAGCACTTATATAGAATGCACATCGTAGTCCAGATGAAGGCCAAACTGTGACAATGTTAGGCAGAAATGAAACCAATATCAATATCCTGAGGATGAGGAATGAAACAGAAAACATCCTAAAGTCAAAAGTCCCATTAGTTCCATCCTTGTACTGTCCCTGAAATGATTCCACAAACATGTGAAGAGCATGCCACCTGCGAAATCCACAACATGAGACACACCTTCTGAACAGTCTTGTGGGGTACAAAATGAGAAGAACTGTTGGCAAGATAATGAATAACAACGATACACAACCAGCTATAGCTGCAAATGTGAAATACTCACGAGTATGGCACTCTACTGTTGTGTCATAGTACAAAACACACCTTCCTTGAGTAACCTCACCAGTCTGAGCATGATTATGGATGTCAAAGGTGTACAACAGTGTGAAGGTTACAAACAAAATCTTTGAATAAGAGAGAAGCAGAAATGTTGTGAAAGCATTTACTATTGATGCTTTGGAGTCCCATCTCCTCCTAAAATGAACAAAATGCTTGTGAAATGGCCTCCATAGCCAAACAACTGGCCTGAAGTTGTTGTCATGGAGTTTCATACATGCGTAAGTGATTAAAATGAGAAATACAGGGTAAAATCCCACTAGATACTCAAGTGTGAGAGCATGAACAGTCTTGATATTGCTACTTACACAAAATGGTGGAATAACAGAACGAAAAAAGTCTAAGCTCCATATACCACACAGTACTAGTAGCACTTGCAGTACCACATAAGAAAATCCTGCTACATTGTTCTCAATATAAATGTGTAAGGGTACATTCAGTCGTATTGTGTACACTACAACCTGACTCATGAACACAAAGGCACTCAACGGGGAAGAGGTGGCTCTTATGTGGAAGATCACCACCAGAAAGTACATAACTGTGATTGGGAAAAGCTCCAGGAAAAAGTACAAGACCCAACCATAACCATGCCCCCAGCACTTGCTGCATTCCAGAGTGTAAGAGTAGATTGCAGTGCCATAGCCATCTTTACACTTCCCACACAGTTCACCTTCTCGATTTAGTGGCCCACACATGAACTCATTGAGTAAAGACACATTACCTGGCAGCCGAAGATAGAAGGCATCGACGGTATCAATAAAATTAGTATTGTAGCGCGCGATGTATGGAGAAGGAACGTGTTCCGTCGTTTCAGTTGAAATGTTATAGGACATACAGTAGCCAAAACGCAGTAATGTGAAGTTCATACCACACTTGACCTCTGCAACAGGACTGTTGCAAGAGCAACCAGTGCAGGATCTGTTGTCGGGAACAAACCAGGGAGGGCAGACGTCACGTTGGGCAGTAGTCTGCTCGGTGAAACTGAGCAGCAGAACGACCAAGAAACACCAACTTGCTTTCATGGCTGTCTTTAGCTATGCAGTTTACGGCTACTGATCCACACTTACAATATAGCTAGCTAGCTAGCCACGAATTTCACCAACACTGGTATACTGTAAATGCTACACTAATAGTGAAAGTGCTAGGATGAAGCAGTATATGCGGGACTTGGTGAGGAAATTAGTAATTAGTACCGTTGCCGTCTCCCGATATTACCAAGTTTGCAGTCCTATATGCCAAAGAAACCATGTGCACATGAAAACACTTCAAGTGCAGGAAATGACATCATGCAGTCATAAGTATATGTTATTACATGGCGGGAGTGCAATATCGTTAGGGAGAGACTAAGTTCACCCGGTTTGAAACCGTTTACGTCATCTTACGAAATATCCATAAGAGGCTATACCGAAGCAAAGATATTTTGTAAGACCACAGAAAAAAAAAGTAGTGTATTCCCTGGCCTTAGCCCTAACCCTAACTATAACCCCCAGCCAACGAGCCGCTTCAGACGGCCACTGTGCTGTACGGTCTAATGTATTTAACTTCGAAGTGGCTAGAGAGCCGGTAGTGGAAATTAAATTCCAGGGTCGATAACTTCTGATAGCAAACTCCAATTTTAATGAAACTAGTATCAGTAGATAGAGCTTTAAAAGAGCTACAAAATGATATCCTTTTTTTCCAGCAAGCGGTTTAGTACAGCCGCCGTACCTAGTAAAATTCACTTCGCATAATCTTAAAGTACCGGTACCGGTTCTTTAAGCGTTTGTATTTGTATTTACAACAATATAAGGCACAACCTAACGAAAGGGGTATCATTTTGTAGCTCTTTTAAAGCTCTATCCACTGATACTAGTTTCATTAAAATTGGAGTTTGCTATCAGAAGTTATCGACCCTAGAATTTAATTTCCACTACCGGCTCTCTAGCCACTTCGATTTAACCCTTTACCAACCGATGACGCCTATGGCGTCGTCAGATTTTGGCCGCATGTTATCAGTTGGCGCAATCCGTTTTGAAGATAGGCTCTGTGCTCGCAGTAGCGATGTCAAACAAAAATTTTGACACTCCTCAGGAACACTGTGATGAATCTCATCGCAAAGCGCTGCCGGAGTGGAGCTGAACGGTGGTTTTCCCATCAAAATCGGTTCAGCGGAACCCGAGTTATCGCATTGACCGTTTCGCGCATTGCGAAAATTTTTCTACCGAATATCTATAATTAGAGCAATTGTAGGCGTGGTCCAGGTTCTGACAATACTACCCGTATCTCTGTAACCAATGAACGGATTTGTACCGGACAAAGACCGTTGTATAGCTTATCCTGTACTCTATATTTATAACCAAAGTTTATTGTGATGCCATTTTGAGCCAACACCACAGTATATGAGGCTAGCACGAGCAAACATGAGCTACTGGTCAACTCTATGATCTGACTCAAGTTTGTCGGTTTTCGCACGACCTCTGGATAGTTTACGAAGTCGCGCCAGTTGCACGGCGGAAGATAATTTTACTATCAAGCGGCATTTGCCAGCGATTGTACACTGGGCAGAACGAGCACGCAGGGTGACATTCATGATCGTCTGAAAGGTAAGACCTTTGCACAAGTTGACAATATCTTTTGTTAGAGGATACCATCGATGGTTTGCATTGCGAAAATGGTAGTTATACATCGTGCCTAAGAAGAGTTATAGGGTGCGGAATAACGATGGTTCGTTATTGGAAATAATCTATGGATAAGTTGGATGGATAGAAATAATGGCATTATACACACTCACGCAACCAAGTGATCAGATTTTTACAACACCTCTGAAATCGTCTTTGATAAATAACTTTGCAAACCCAAGTTGAAAGCTATAGGGTGCGGAAATTTGAGGACCACGTGTACCGTATTACCACAGTATTGTCGCGGAACCGAACAAAATTTTACTGTGAAAGGATCTTTTGACATCGCTACTCGCAGAAAGGGTGGGACAGGGGGAGGTGGGACAGGTGGAGGTGGGTGGGTGCACCGCTCTGGCTGACAGTGCATGGCGGCGGTTGCAGCTGCCTGTAGAAAAGCCTTGGTCAATGCCAGGTGGGCCATTTGTCTGCTTTCTTGCACAAACGGGCGTAGAAAACGCTCCTTTCATCTTGTAGGGACTCCATTTCTGGCATTTTAGGCAGCTTTTAGTCTGGAGGAGCGTTCTCTGGTTGGAGGGCCCTAACTATTGAACGCTCGCTAATGAGTGGGTGTGTCCAAGGTCATGCACCTACAGAGAATGTGTCAATGAAGTTTTGAGTCAAGTTTCCAGTGCTAGCTCCAAGCGGAAGTGAAAATACGGACCATGGAAGGTATCCATAGCCTAATAAACACTTCCAGTAAATAGCCTACGGTTGTTAAAGAGTTAACTTACGGCAGCGCGACGGATTATAAATAGTTATTACAGTGACGTAACCGGAAACGGTTTCAAACAGGGTGAATCTAGACTATACCAATATGGTTAATGGTCAACATCAATCCCCCGTGCAACATAAACGATATTGCGCTTCCGATATAGTACCGAAGTGCGTTTCAAAGCTCTAATCTGATTGGTTGGTTTAGGGTTTATTAGGGTTGGGTTAGGGTTAATTTAGGGTGTTGTTAGGGCAACGACGCATATGCGCATATAAATGTGTATAATATATTGACCAAAAGTAGAGCTTTGAAAAGTACTTCGGAATAGCTCCGCTTCCGCTCATGTAATAAGTTCAAAAGTTCATTGCCACACCCATAGGGATATATTGGGTAGAGGTAAAATAATACTATAGAGTTCAGGAGTCATTGTCCACATGCATACTTGTTGCGCATGCGCGACACGGATGTGTATAAGAGCGCATCCTAGATACGAGAGAACGCAATGGAGGACGGTGAATCGGCAAGCAGTTGCAGCCAGAAAGGACGCGTTTTAATGACCACGGAGGCCTAGTTTAGTGAGTCCTAACACAGCAGCGTCGCCCCTTCTACTATACTGGTAATTTTCCGGGTTCGACTACAGAAGGCGCTTCGTTTCCGACGTTCTTTGCAATCCAGTCCATCCACTGCCATTCACGGTTCCAGAAATAGGCCGAGAACGCGGGGTAAGAGTAGCGCTATTATTTTCCTTTCACAAGAAACCGTCAGAGAGAATGCCCTACGTCTTCACCGGTTATTCCATCGAGAACGGTCTCAGAAACAGTGTGTGGAAGGCGCCTACGCCCTGTGGTCCGACATGCACTGCAATTCCAGGTTAGTCGCTAATCTCGTACCGTTTAGGAGGGTAGTTACTCGCCAATTCACCGTCCTCCATTGCTATCTTTCAGCGCACACCTGGTGTGCAACATGACTTCCGGTGCAACATGAAATTTGTTGCATTGGTATTATGATGTGCAACAATGATCACTGTTGCACTTTGCAGTGTTGCAGTCCCAGTGCAGTAATGTCAAATGTCAAACCCATGTTTATCACTTCCCAATTACAATTTATCACTGCATGCCCAGTGATACCCCCATATTTTAGGCACTGAAATACAACTAGCATGCATTGTGTTTCCAATTGTGAAGTTACCCACAGTTAGCTGTGGGAATCTCTCTTTCAAAGCAAGGGCTTCATGGCTGGTCCCTGAAAAAGTATATTGTGTCATTATCAACAGGGACCACACTGGCACAAACTAGCTATCTTAGCTGCTCCAAGGCACTTAGCCAGAGTTGTGTTGAGAGGACTGCTGTGCTACATGTTGCAGCTGCTTCACTCAATACCCATGCACCATCAGACATCTCACCATGGCACATCAACAGGAAGTAGCTAGACACCTTTATGTGAAAAGGTGTGACTTTCATGACTATCACCATCATTATTATTATTATTATTGGTTTTGTTGTTACTGTTGTTGTTGTTGTTGTTATTATTATTATTATTATTATTATCATTATCATTATTATCATTATTGGTTTATACACCAACAAGAGGTGTACAAAACACAATATAGCAAACAAGACAACACCATTAGATATAGTTAATGATGTTGTCATTACTACCTTGCATTATCAACACAGTTTCTAGTGCATAACATCTCCATATGGTAAGAAGCATCCAAACTGTACAGCTCCTATAATTACTTCGGCCATATTTCTTGATAAGCTGGTTCCCATAAGTGGGTCCAATAAAAGTATAACAGGAAGGAAGAGGAATCCAAGAAGACACACTGAACAACTGATGAAGGGGAGCGAAGGGAACTAAGCAGTAGCTCTCTTGACTTGAGATACTGTAAAGCCTGGCGATGCAATGCACAATAGCTGTGTGGGAGTTCTGTGGTAGATGCCTGACCCTCCTGAGCACTTTATTGTGGAAACATCTACAATGCTAATGCTCTTACTGGAGAGTTTCCACAGAAAGGATCCATACAAGAGCAGGCAAAATGCATGATTCAGCTTGGCCTTCACAAACAGATCAACTCCAGCAGTTAGACTTGCGAACAAAATCCCTAGAGGCCCAAAGAATGTGACCCAAATAGACTACGGAGTTCAGGAAACAAAGGTGCCGCAAAATAAGAATCTGGATGGATGATGCCCAAACAGAATGTTGAGTTTTATTTATTTATTTTTTTTTGCATTAAATCTCAAGCCATGAGAGTCAGCAAACTGTTTGGTTTGAGCACCTAGTCAACATAGCAATACATCTTACCCAAAAACCTAAGGTCCTCATGCTTGACCCCCAACCTCCCCACATAGCTATGCACTTATGAGCTGAAAACAGGTACATTCAGTTGGGTCCATAGAAACATCTGTATGGTACAATAGTCCTCCTCAGTGTTGCGGGACAAGGTTTGGGCACCTCCCAACCTTAATATATGGTTATACAGCTATCTAGTATGAAATTCGAAACGTTAAAGAGTGCATATAGGAAGAACCTTAGAATGACTTTAGTGCTTACACTTTATAAATTGTTAGATGATAGGAGGAGGTTATCTTTCCTCCTATTTTCAGTCCTCGGCCTGCTTTGCAAGACGGTTTCTTCAGTGGAGGCACCAGAAAGTCCACACTAGATTCATCTGCTGGAAGCCCAGATCATTGATATGAACGTACAATAATGCAAAACACCTCCACCTAGCTATCGATAAGAGCTAGCTAAACCAGCTGGAAGTCAAAATCATTATTGAAACAGACCACAGTGTGTGATGCTAACCTTTTCACTTCTCACTGCAATGAATTAACAGCTCCACTCGATCACAAGAGCAAATTTTAGAATTAGCTTTTTGCGTGATTGTTACATAAAGTATTGAGTTTGAGGCTTCTTGATGAAAAATTATGGTGCCTACAGCAACTCAATGCACAGCTCTAAGATACTGCCTATCTTCAACTTCTAGCTATAACTACTGTGGAATGGTTAGTTTTAGCTAACATGTTCCTGCAGTGTCAGGCAGGGAGTGAAATGAGATTCTTTTTCCTTTTCCCTCTCCACTTTGTCAAATAGCTAGCTGCAGGTCAAAGGTCACTGTAACTAGTGATGACATCATGCAATGCACAATTGCAATGATTAGTGCTAATTAGACATGCAGGGAAGATCTACAAGATTTTGTCACATGCAGTGGTGTCATAGAACGTTAGGTAGGTGGTGCCTGACTATTATAGATATGAACAATCCAAGTGTAGCGTAAGTAACCAAATACCGACCAAGTTTTGTCCCTGGAGCCATAACTTGAATCCGGAATGGTCCGAAGACTTGCTCCTTTCGCTTCGATCTCTCTTTGCCAAGAATGCAAGTTATCCGGTTCTAAAACTTGGTTCCAAACACAAGTAATAATTTGCGCCGGCAAAACTTCAATTATCGACTACCAGCACCAATTTCCGCCCAACCATTAATATTCCTATACTCAATTATCGTCCATGTCCGCCTACGCAACTACCAGTTTGCTCTGTCTACTGCTGATCGGCACGTTGCACTATGTAAACATTGGAGCATTATTATTATGTGCAATTGAACCATGTTTTTTAAGTACAAGCACGTGAAACTGTCACATAAACTATTGAAAGCAACAACATTGGAGCATTACTGCACAAGCATGAGACATGTGAACCCTGAAACACCAACATTGACACAGAACTTAGAGTTAGAAGGGGATTAAACAAAGCTAAAGAAAAGTGAAAGCAACAACATTGGAGCATTACTGCACAAGCATGAGACATGTGAACCCTGAAACACCAACATTGACATGGAACTTAAGAGTTACTCAGCACAGGTTAAGGGCCTGGCATGTGGCAAAGAATTCCAGAAGGGGTTGCAGGGTGGTGCATCTCGAGCCAGCGAACCTAGTCTGCATCAACAAAAAGGTCATATCCTTCTTCTAAGCTTTTCTCAAAAAGCCCCAACTGCTCATCCGTGAAAGATGTTCCATTAGTTGCTTCACTCTGTAAAAATACACCTCTGAATGAAGCCTCACCACTACTGGGAAAGGCTTCTCCATCTGGATCACTACTGGGTGATGCTTCAAGGGACACACCTCCATCTTCATTACAAAGTGATGATTTCCCACTTTCGCCAACTGTTGACACTTCTCCACTAATGGAAACTCCTTCTTCTGGAATCGAAATAGCTGCTATATTGGAAGTCTTGAAGTCCAGCGGCATTCCAGTCTCATCAGCATTATATATTCACTCAGGATTAGCTGCTAAATTGTGCTCATCGAGGACATTCTTGAGCAAGGAGAAGTACTGATCTATAGTTTCTCTATTGATAGCGTCCATGCGAACATGGGCTGTACTATCACCATGTCTAAGAGACAGATCTCCTTGGCGTTTAAGAAATTTATTCCACCATCCACTAGTAATGCATTCTTTTTTCAGAACACCCTTATCTTTTGAGACTGATTCAGCAATAAGCAGTACATCCTTTCTTGTTTTACCATACCCTACACTTGCACAGTTCTTTAGAAATGTTCCAAGTTTAGTCTCTTCTTCAACACTTAGGTAAGGTCTGGGGCCTGGTATAGTTCCATGAGCTACACGTCCACTTACTCTGTCTTTAAGAGTAGTTGCAGGAACCCCATGTTCACGAGCTGCTTTGTTAATTCCAGTAGCCGATTTAACAGCCTTCAGTGCTGCTAGCATCTGACTGCCTGTCCACTGCTTTCTCTTGGCAGAAGGACACAAGACTGGAGAGATGACTAGCGAGTGATGTTTTTGCCGAGTTAGGTGTTTTCTCATTCCTTTACGGGCATACTGTTTGTGCAGCATCTAATACTCAAGAAACAAACAATACCTCATAAAACAGTCATTTTAGTCAAAACCTGATAAACATTTACCAAGTGGCGTCTCCTCATCAACACAATAAGCCTTTATGCCATAATCACAAACTTATTGTCCACATATTGGTGATTAATTGTCCTCCATGTAACTGGTTGATGAATGATGCTGGTTGATATTTGGTGATCTATGTTACATGTAGTCAATACAGCAGCTAGGGATATGTGTACATACGAAAATGGTTGCACCTAGCCGAGTGCCATAAACGAAAGTGATTCCTCTTTTCTATCAAAGCAGGAGTTCAACTTGCATTCATCGCATCTGTAGTACGTACTTCTTTCTCCACAATACGGCAATAATTGCAGTATTCCCTATTAGATAGTTGGTGTCTAGCCCTTACTGCACACTTGGTGTGTCTCCATTGTTCCATTGGTGGTACTTTATAGTCATCATCTTCAGTAGAGTCCCTTGAACTTGGATGCACCCATATGTTCCTATTACAGGATATTCATCAACATTATGGAACATATGCTACAATATTCTGGTCCAAAACTTTCTTACCTCTTCGTAAGCTGTTCAGTCAACCGTCAGATATGAGGTGAACTATCTGGAATACTTTCCAGCAGAGCTGGAATGAATTGCGCACCACCAGTTCCTGCGCACACCACGAGGAAGAAACCGTACATCACCGAGTCCTTCCGCACACTACGGAATCACGTGAGAGTAAATGACAGGTATTCGGCATGCAATTAACCGCTGGTCGAAAATTGGTGCTGGTCGATAATTGGCAGCTTACGCTATATACTAAGCAATGAGCTGTAGTGGCATATAGCCCATTCTGGAGTCCAATCCTTGGACAGACACTGTGAACCTAAACTCGATTTTGTTATGAATAAACTTCATCATCTCTCCCTTTTCAGGTTTCTCTCATGTCCTTCCCCCAGTGCTGACATCATCCATACCAACCCCTATTAGGACTTACGTCAGGCACTCACTCTCTTCATCCCTTCACCCCTTTGTAGCAAAACATAAAGATGACAATATCCAGGTGTTCATTGTGGACTATGTTTAATTGTTTTTCTCTTGCCCCTGCCTCATTTCTAGGCTCTTCTACAACTTTTTGGAGGCTGGAAATGAGGCTACATGCTCACCCCATTGCCTAGAATAACATTTGCACTTTCACTAGTAACCTATGACTTAATAATAATCTTTCCATGCTCCTTCCAGTAAGCATTCCCCTCCAGCTTTGAAAAATGTTTGCATTTCCCTCCAGTGAAAATGTTTGCATTGACATGTATGCCGAGTATGACCAGGAGTTTTGCATAGTGAACATGCATACACAAAGCGGTGCAGATAGTCATGAACAACAGTCTCGCCTGGTTGGAGTTTAACTTTCATCTGGTGTAGCTGCTTCTATATGATGCTTTGTTGTACCAGTAGTTCATTAACCGATTGTAAAAGAAGTAATGTTGCATGTTTTGCTGGGAACTTGACTGCAATCTTACTGTCTTGATTTTAGAGTTTATCACCTCTGACACCACTGATTTGCGAGATCACAGTTACTGCAAGCAGGTTTTGAACCCTCTCACCCACACAACAGATAGATGCATTGTTGGAGATCGCTTCCATGATGGCCCATGAACATCAGGACACAAGAAACCCACATGCAAGTTCCATAACATGCGACTTTGTCCGGAAGTGACACAGTATCATGATGGAGTTGGTAAGGAGTGAGGGCTTTACATGTATGATCTGTAAAATGCAAACACATACGTGAATAAGATTAGACCACTTATACTTTTGTGCATGTAGCTCACCTTTGGTGGAGTACTTGCTGATGGTACCGAAGGGCGAAGTAGTCTCGCCGGCCAGACTCTCTCACGTGCGGAGAGAGTCTGGCCGGCGAGACTAAGGGCGAAGCATCCCAGAGGAGGTCGGACACGGTTGAACTTTACTAATTAAAATGGCTGAGGTCACACTAATTGATTTTTCATATCTCAACAGACTAGCTCTCTCGACTTTTACTGAGGGGGGCCCCAGTTTTCAAATCAAGATTCAAGGCTGGGGCAAGTCATATAAAAAGCTAAAAAGCTTTCTACCTTGCAATATCCAAGATCAATTAGTGTGACCTCAGCCATTTTAATTAGTAAAGTTCAACCGTGTCCGACCTCCTCTGGAAGCATCCAGAGGAGGTTGGACACGCTTACGGACGTGCACGAAACTCCGTGTCACGTATGGTTAGTAAACATTGCAAGATCAGCGTGGCGATGGCTCTCGAAGTGCGTTTTTGTACCTGTCCTGTCGCGGGAACTAGGACCTGTAGGAGCATCATACTCGGTTCGCGGATAGTTGAGATGGGACCCTACTGCTCCTGCGTATCTGTGGCGCTGGGGAGTCAAAACTTCGCAGCAAGAGCGAGTTAAACCCGGAGCGTGATTAACATGACCTGGAGGACGGTACTTTGAGCAGTTGTAGCTCCATAACGCAACGGGCTACGAAGCTCGGACTTGCGTTGTATGAAAGTAGAAAGACGGCTGATTCCAGTGATGTGCATTTGTGGGGGTGACACCCCCATTGGTTTTGGAGCTACAGAGCTTTGAAAGTTGACAAGATTTGGGAAATGTGAAAATAGGCTACAATTTAGGAGCTCGTATCTTCCGGTCAGATCATGCTATTGTGACAGAACTTGTACCAAAATGAAGCCCTTTCCATGTACTTTGTGATGATCTCCACATTGTTGGTGACACCCCATACAGATTTGGAGTAATCCAGCTTTGAAGTTGACCATAATTGTGAAAGATGTAAATCTGGGTAAAATTCACTCACCCGTATCTCCTCAACAAAGAAGACAGTGGTGATGGGACTCGCACCAAAATGATGCACATTCTATACACTTTCTGATGATATCCATATTGTTGGTGACATCCCATACAAATTTGGAGCTATACGGCTTTGAAGTCAACTGTGTTTGTGCAATATCAAAATATGTGGTAAATAGGAGCCCATATCTTCCCGTCAGATTATGCTATCGTGACAGAACTTGAAGGCCTTTCCATGTACTTTGTGATGATATCCACACTGTTGGTGACACCCCATACAGATTTGGAGTAATCCAGCTTTGAAGTTGACTATAATTGTGAAAGACGTAAATCTTGATAAAATTCACTCACCCATATCTCCTCAACAAAGAAGACAGTGGTGATGGGACTCACACCAAAATGATGCACATTCCATATACTTTCTGATGATATCCATATTGTTGGTGACACCCCATGAAGGTTTAGAGCTTTGAGGTCAACCATGTTAGTGCAATATCCGAATATTTAAAAAATTTAACCACCTGACAGTGTATATCTTCTGAAAAAGAGACAGAAGTGATGGGACTCATACCAAATGGCTAAGAAGTCAACTATGTTTGTGAAACTTTGAACTACCAATATCTTAGCCATAGGCTATGGAGTGAGACTACCAATATCATTGAGGACAGTGCATGCATGATGCATGAACTTAACCTAATCTACGAACTTCTATGTGATATTCACCAGAATGCATTTATGTGTAAACCTACTGCAATCAAACCATGGTCTAATGAAATGACCTCATTCATAGGCCTTCCCTGCCTCCAGCATATTACCACAGGCCTTCTCCATTTGGAAATGACTAAACCTTCGATGTAGAGAAGGCATGAGAATGAGAGGCTATTAATAGAGTGCCACCATTGAAGTGAAATCATCGATATCAGAAAGTATAATTATATCATTGTTGGCTATACTTGAGTAGATAATACTTTCAAAAAACAAAGGTCCAAGAATAAATGGGACATCACCACTATGAGTAGGTATCACCGAAAGTACATAGAATGTGCATCTTTTGTGTAAGTCCCATCACTGTCCTCAGAGATGTATATTTTTATCAGCAAAATTTGACATGATTTCTCAGCAAGATGGCTTCAAATTTCTATGATATGTCACAGAAAATCTGAATATCATCAGAAAGTATACAGAATGTGCTTCATTTTGGTGAGAGTCCCATCACCACTGCCTTTTTTGCTGAGGAGACACAGGTGATTGAGTTTTACCCATATTTTGAAAGCTGGATTACTCCAAATCCGTATGGGGTGTCACCAACAGTGTGGATATCATCACAAAGTACATGGAAAGGCCTTCAAGTTCTGTCACGATAGCATAATCTGACGGGAAGATATGGGCTCCTATTTACCACATATTTTGATATTGCACAAACACAGTTGACTTCAAAGCCGTATAGCTCCAAATTTGTATGGGATGTCACCAACAATATGGATATCATCAGAAAGTGTATAGAATGTGCATCATTTTGGTGCGAGTCCCATCACCACTGTCTTCTTTGTTGAGGAGATACGGGTGAGTGAATTTTACCCAGATTTACATCTTTCACAATTATGGTCAACTTCAAAGCTGGATTACTCCAAATCTGTATGGGGTGTCACCAACAATGTGGAGATCATCACAAAGTACATGGAAAGGGCTTCATTTTGGTACAAGTTCTGTCACAATAGCATGATCTGACCGGAAGATACGAGCTCCTAAATTGTAGCCTATTTTCACATTTCCCAAATCTTGTCAACTTTCAAAGCTCTGTAGCTCCAAAACCAATGGGGGTGTCACCCCCACAAATGCACATCACTGGAATCAGCCGTCTTTCTACTTTCATACAACGCAAGTCCGAGCTTCGTAGCCCGTTGCGTTATGGAGCTACAACTGCTCAAAGTACCGTCCTCCAGGTCATGTTAATCACGCTCCGGGTTTAACTCGCTCTTGCTGCGAAGTTTTGACTCCCCAGCGCCACAGATACGCAGGAGCAGTAGGGTCCCATCTCAACTATCCGCGAACCGAGTATGATGCTCCTACAGGTCCTAGTTCCCGCGACAGGACAGGTACAAAAACGCACTTCGAGAGCCATCGCCACGCTGATCTTGCAATGTTTACTAACCATACGTGACACGGAGTTTCGTGCACGTCCGTAACGTGTCCAACCTCCTCTGGGAAGCATCCTGTCTCAGCAAGCTCGAGCGCGAATCACGTGATATGTGTATGTTCTATTATAAGCGCACCCTTGCTGGTGCTTCTGAGGCGGCACTGGCTAGTGGGCCCGTGAGAAAGGATCTTGAAGGTGGCTGTGTGCAAGATGGGACATGTCGTTCTGCTGCTATATCTGTTGGCCACTATATGCAGAACGACAGCACTGATAGATGGACTTTACTGCGGGAATGAGAACTGCTATGACGGTAGGCCGAGATTTATTACTCTCGCGGAGCCAGACACTCAGTAGCTATCTGTCTTCAGTGAAAGTCTCATGTTTATGTGGGATTCACTGAGGCCTATGCTTCTGTACGTGTTGCACAATGGAATATGCTACATCACTATTTTGCTAAAGTGCAGGTCCCTAAGGGGGTGTCTCCAAACCATTTTTGGCGCAGATAACATCATTGTGACATTAAGTATTGCCCCCCCCCCCCCCCTCTCCCCATAACATCACACAATAAAATAAGTTCAAAACCTACATGAAAGGATAACTACAATACATGAAGCCGTGGCCTTTTCAAACATCGTGGACAGTTAAAATCTAAGTCAGCTGTTCATACTTATCCTTCGGATTTGTGTAAGTGCAGCCCTCCGCCTCATGTACAACAGTTCCAAACAAGGTAGTTTGCACACTACGTTTAGCCACGGCCTACTGCTAGAAGCACGTGGCATAAATTAATAATTTTAACGTCACGGCCTCCCCCCCTCCACCCCCCCCAACGTCACAGTGACGTTATCTGCGCCAAAAATGGTTTGGAGACGCCCCCTAAGTGATACAGTATGTTGGTCCCAACCCAAGTAAGGCTAGGCAAACTAGATTTACTGTTTCGCATCAGCCATTTACTCAATTTGCGTACAAGCAGGCGGTCATTATTCATTACTAGCAAACGATATATAAATGTACGTTCGGCAAATCTACAGCCATTAAAAGTGGGTGTGTCATTGCTTGGAAAAGCGCTAATGACAGTTGAGGCGGCAGGTCTCAAAGGAAGCAGGCGCTGATGCGAAACAATAAATCCAGTTTGCCTGGCCTAGCAGTGATGTTACAGAACATTGTTCCTATGTAGTAAGTTATTGGGGTTATGGTTGGGTTAGGGCTATATAGCAAAGTCACAAAAAAGTTTGCCAAACGCAAACAAGCACATGTAGGGATGAAATCCTCAAAAACCAACCAAACAAGACGGGAATGACACCACAATACTTTTACACCATCCCTACATCTTGTGCCATTTTGCCAAAACTGTGTGTTTGTATTTGTTTTTTAGTTGTGTGTAGAAGAGGGTTGTCTTGTAGATGGAAGGGTGTGGCGTGGGTGTGTTGTGCATAGTGAGTATGTTGTGTTGTTGGTGGTTGCTACTGAGTGTAGCAGGTATGGTCCAAGTTGTGTGTAGAAGGTGTGGAGTGAGTGAGGAGTGGTGAGTGTGTGTGTTATGTTGGAATGTGCATTATGTTGTTAAGTTTTATGCCTGTTTAGCATGATAGATATGGGTTGTCTTGTATACAGGTGGCTGTGAAGTGAGTAGTGGTAATTTTGTAATGCTTTGTGAAGGATGGGTTATTTTGTGAGATAGTTGAATGGAGTGAAGTACTATGTTTGTTTGTGGTTGGTGTGGGCTAATAAGTACAAATGTAGAGGGTTTTGTGTTGTGTACAGGTGGCAAAATGGCACAAGATGTAGGGATGGTGTAAAAGTATTGTGGTGTCATTCCCGTCTTGTTTGGTTGGTTTTTGAGGATTTCATCCCTACATGTGCTTGTTTGCGTTTGGCAAACTTTTTTGTGACTTGTTTCTGTTGTTTTTTTTTGTTGTTGTTGTGTAACCACACCCCAAGTGAAATGACTTGTTATGTAGTTTATTGTTGATGTTGATGGATTTCTGGAGGATGTTAGCTGTTTGCACTTATCCACTTGACAATGGAATCATGGGTGTAACTGTTGTCTAATTGGGTATGTGCATGTGTGTGTGAGTGGTTGTTCTAAGGCACTGTGGTATATACATGACTGTCTACCTGTTCTGTTGTATGACAGGGTTGTAACACTGTATGTTGTGTGTTGTCCAAGGAACAGTTTCTATAGCTGGTTATACATTGTGGGCAGGTGTGTGTAGGTTGTGTATGGTGGGTGGCAGGTACATAGGTCATAAAGAGGTAAGGCATAACTGTGGTAAAGGAACCCTTGGAGAGTAAGAGTGTTTTTCCGGGTTCTTCCAGTACTTGTTACGGGACGCTTGCCTTTTGCTTTCTTTGTTTCGCAGATAGTTCTGCTTATCCCGCGCCCGTTTCTTGTGGACGTTACGCATACTGCGTTCCTTGTCAAATCCAGCACAAGTACGTCAACTGCTGTATGAAAGTAGCAACATATGCAATCGTTTGGGAATCAATCGATCGTCAAGTTCTCTACGGAAGTAGAATAACCGCAGCTGCATGCCAACTTCACGTGCTGTAGCTGTTGAACTTCTGTTGACGTAATCGCTATGAATATTCTATTCTAACAAAATGGCGTATAGCAGCAAGCATAAGCGTGGGGTTACCTGAGAATCGCCGATTAATTCGACTTCTTTCTTTGAGAACGATGAGTGGTGGGTACAATACCCAGTAATTTATGCTGATCTTTCGCGTTTGAATCGTTGTAATAGCTTCAGCCGTTGTCGTGCTATCGTGGTGAGCAAAAGAAGAAGAAGAAGAAGAAGTCAGAAGATAGACGATTTGCCTTTTTTAGCGACTTGACTGTCAGGTACTTAGCGATGCTTTCCAGCAAATTTAACGATCCTGTTGCCCATGGAAGCACTCGATAATGTCTGATATGGCTCATGGAGGCCGTTGACTTATCTAATGCGGACATTTCGAGCGTGTCATTTGTGCACTTTGAATGTGGCCGCCATTTTTTTTCGGGGTCATCCCTACATATGGCGTACTACCGTACGCCATGATAAAGAGAATGTTAACTTGTGATACTATAGACCTTAATATATACTATAGCTATTAGAGGTACTACAGGGTGTATATAAAATGCCTACACAAAATGTGTAGTAGTATTTCGAAGGACCACACTTATTGACCAATCAGATTAGTAAAACACTTTGGGCAAGTGGAAAACGCTGAAGTGCGGAAACCAAAGTATGAAACTACGGAAGTGAGAAGAAAAGCCGCCTACCAGTGTCCAGACTGCTCATGACTGTGTGTGTTGAGGCCTTGTAGCCAAAAGATGACTGTCTTCCAACGATGTGAGAGCTGGATCCTGGGCTCTGAGACTGCAGCGAGCATCACTATCATGATGTCACGGTGAGTTTAAGGCCAGACCCAACCTAACGGTGAGTGGGCCAACCATGCAGTGGTCTATATGTTCCTGATGTTCTTGTGACAGTGATGCAGAGTGTTGTCATAGTTCCTCGCAGAGAATCTTTGCCAGTGGCTTAACCATTTCCAGAACTACCATGCCTACTCCTGAGATACTAGTAAATAGTCAGCGTAATGTCGGAACAAGACCAAGTCAAGACTATTCTCACCGTGTCATGCTAAGCGACTGTGTTAGTGCTCGCTTGAGTCTGAGGTCCCAGTACCCTGCTCTCACATTGCTTGGAGACTGTGTTAGTGCTCACTTGAGTCTGAGGTCCCAGTACCCTGCTCTCACATTGCTTGGAGACTGTGTTAGTGCTCGCTTGAGTCTGAGGTCCCAGTACCCTGCTCTCACATTGCTTGGAGACTGTGTTAGTGCTCGCTTGAGTCTGAGGTCCCAGTACCCTGCTCTCACATTGCTTGGAGACTGTGTTAGTGCTCGCTTGAGTCTGAGGTCCCAGTACCCTGCTCTCACATTGCTTGGAGACTGTGTTAGTGCTCGCTTGAGTCTGAGGTCCCAGTACCCTGCTCTCACATTGCTTGGAGACTGTGTTAGTGCTCGCTTGAGTCTGAGGTCCCAGTACCCTGCTCTAACATTGCTTGGAGACAGTCACCCTTTGCCTAAGAGCATAGTTGTGAGTCAGTAAGGCACTAGACACTGATAGGTGGCTTTTCTTCTCAGTTTCATACTTCCGTTTCCATACTTGGGTTTCTGCACTTCAGTCGAATTGGTTACGTGGGAGTGGAAAGTTCTCCTTCATTCTGTACATAGAGCAGTAGCTTCTAAATGTACTCTCATCTGGCTGAATAATAGTGTTGTTCCACTTGTGTACCTGGTAATAGAAAGGCCAAAATTCCTAAAATTGTGGCAGGTATATACGTCAAGAGTGCATAAGAACGGGCAGCTTGAGTAAGAGCGTGTAGCTCCAATAGAAGCCCGTAGTCCGGTCAAAATGTACTAAAAATAGAACACCCGGTCACGTGCTTAGCAACAATGCCTTGTCTACGCACAGCTGCACAGTACGTGTTACTACTCGTGGTAAATTCCGACTGGTTTCAAATTTTACGGAGTTACATGTACACGCTCTTACTCTAGCCGCCCATTCTTATGTGCTCTTGATACGTACGCATGGCTGTAGTTAGCGTGGCTACGACACACCGTCTCGGATGTCAAACTCAGTCTTAGGTGTAATGGAAGGCATCCTAGTACTCATGCACATTTTGTGAAACTTGTCATTTTTTGCCTCAATCCTTCATGTCTTGTTTCTCTTTGTTCACAGTCCTCGGAGTTGAAAGAACTGTAGATGCTGTAAGTTAATGTACTGCACTTTCAATGAAATAGCGTAATTTCAGTTTGAAATAGTAACCTAGGACCATAGCAATGTTTTTGTTAATGGTATTTGTAACTGTGTTGCTCAATCAACCATTACATGTACTGAATTATAAACTTCAAAGTTATGCAACTGCAGTTAATGTAGGTTAGTCAAATACAGCAAACTTGTTGATTGCGTGATTTTGAGTTCTGTTACATGAATATAAGCACTGTATAGCGGGCAATGGTTTGCTTCAGCAGTGATTTGGAACACCTCAATACCTATGCAATCGTCTTTCTGCAGTAAAACTACTTGACGGACTAGCATAAGTTTATGACTACTAATTGACAAAATACAATGTGAAGCAAACACATGTAAGCACAAAATTCCAACACAATATTTTACGAAGTAAACTACTAAGTATATATTGTATTCTGGCAGGCTGCAATCAGGAAAGCATATCGAAAGTTAGCTGTTCGCTATCATCCTGACAAATATAAGGTATGGATCTATTTGTTGAAGTCTTTGATTGTTAACAAATATCCTGTACTAGTAATATCTTTCTTTGTGATAATTTCAGGGGAATGATGCTCTTGAGAAGTTTCAGCTTATAACTACTGCATATGAGGTTAGCATGTGTAGACACTGCTATACAGTGGAACCCCGCTTAATGGACACCCCTCAACAGCGGACAGCCACAATATAACGGACAATTCCGAAAGTCCCGACTGTCCTACCATTCACTTCAATACTTAAGTAACCCCTGAAGAGCGGACAGTTTTCGCGGTCCCAATTGTACATAAACAATATTTAATGACCCTGTTTTAGTGGACACTCATCGACCTTTCAGCAAGATTGTCCACCATCGCTGCTGGAGTTAACAGCTTGACATTAGATTAGTGCTGTTACTCGTAGTACTACTCTCTGCTTAGCCTTCCCCACCAGTGCACAGTAAAGGAAAGCTCTGAAAACATTGCACGTTGTGCTCTACAGCCCGATTATGCACACCGTGCCTACCGGAAATATACCGGAAGCCCCTGAGTTAGGGACACCTCGCTAAAAGGGACAAAATGTTGATTCCCAATGGTGTCTGCTATAGAGGGATTCCACTGCATAGCAACATTGACTGCATACATGTACACTACGCAGCATAGTGTAGTAGTTAGTTTGTGATTTTTTACCATCTGATCTCATCAGAAGTTATCCGTCTACACTGAGTCAGTATGAGTTTGCCAGCACGGCTATCATTTTGTCTCTAAGTAAAAATTTGTAATAATTCGCCTCTTTCCCAAGCCTCCCCATTTTTTTAGTCCTTGGTTTGTGTTCACAATGTCTACCCGGATGTCATCATGGGATAAGTGATCCCAGCCTGTTTTTCACCACTCTTCCATTATTGCTGGAGGAATAAATGGTGTAGGCTAGGAAAAAAAGATATGCTTCCATACTGTTACTGTATCTACCCCCATACTAATTAGTAGAATTGGAGGAAAGGAATTTGAAGGTCCTAGAAAAGCACGGTGTCTTGGGATTATATGAGGATGATCCTCTCAGTAAGTACAGAGTAATCTGTGTTCACCAGTCGGTGTATCATGCCTTCAGCATTGTTCACCTACTTGAAGTACGGAGTTGTCCAAGTTTCCAGGCCAGGGAATTATCTTCCAGAGTTAGAGTAGCCACCACTGTTGCCATGCTGCCTCTTCATTAATTGGACAATCACGAACACCTGAAGAATGCACCTGCTGCTGTAAGATTTTGTGGAAACATGTGCCCCCAGCGCCCACCCGGTTCTGTCGCCTATGCATTTAACTCCGGTGGATCCTTAGTTAGCCTGTCTGAAGATCTTCCCTGGATTGGTATACATTTCCACACTTGATGGCTACACACTATAATTCCTGAGGATCCCAAGATGGCCTATCCGGTGTACATGTCAATACCTCAGCTTCTTTAAGTCCACACCAGCTAGCAAGTGAATTCAAGGCGTCTTTGTCTAGATTCAGACAGTGACACTATTGGTGAGGTGAGCGAGGATGAAAGAAACGGGAGCCCTGAGAACGAGGTTGATGCCAATGATGTCCCAAGCTATCAAGTGCAATGTGAACTAGTGCTGCGAAGATGTTTTCGTCAGAGTAGTAACTAGTGTGGTCTAAACATGGCCTCAGAAACCATCTCAGAGCATCTAATTCTGAAATATGTTCAGGCAGGGAGGGGGGGGACATGCCCTCAGACCCTCTAGCTACTGCGTGGTTGTAGTCATGTGCCTCCCCAGTGTCTTCCGCCACCTATGGAATGTGTAGCCACCAACTATATACCAATCCAGGGATGATTCCTGGACAGGTCAACTAGGGATCCTTCCTGAGTTAAGAGTGTGTAACCACCTAGTGTGGACATGTATGCCAATGTGGGGATGATTCCCAGATAGGCCATTTAGGGATACTTAGGGCATCCTGTAGCCTCGTTCCCAGGCCTCCCCATTTTTTGTTCTTCGGTTTGTGTTCAGTAGAATACACAGACATGATCTTCCGCTTCCGTGTATTATACAGAATGCAAAAAAATGGGGGAGGCCTGGGAACGAGGCTAGACATCCTGAGTTATTCTGCAATGCATGAAGGCAACACTGGACTTATCTGGCCTTTCCTTCTTGACAGATTCTCAAAGATGAGGAAGAAAGGAACAATTATGACTTCATGCTCGATAATCCAGGTTAGACTGTCACCCTTTTGCTTATGATTAGGCTAATACATGTATAATATAGTGTGCCATATACTGTTATTTCTGTTCAGATTTTATTATTACCACTTTCCTGTGTCTCACAACAGATCTTGTATACAGGCATTACTACCGCTACTACAGGAGAAGAGTCGCGCCACAAGTGGATGTTCGAGTTGTGATTGCTGTCACTATTGTTTTCATATCGGTTATACAGGTGTGTAACTGGGTTGCCTACACTTGTTTTACATACAAATAAAGACAGTCACTTGTACGTGTAGGTTTGTCATTCTTCATTATGTGATTGAAAATTGGTAGTATGGTTGGCCTTATTACACGAGTTAGCATGCAATATCGTGAGTAAATGCACAAGTTTGCACTTTGCAAGTTTTCATGAGCCAAAATGCAGCCCACGAGTGCAATAACTGCAAAATGTGCACGCTAACGAGTGTACTAATTATTATCCATTACCACAACAGTATCAAGTAACTCACTGTTAGAATATGTTGATTCTAATTAAAGCACAGCATAGCCCCAGGGCCTGTGCAATAACACCCGTGTGATATTGCACAGCATGGGAATAGGAAAATACTGTTGTATAAATATCAACTGGATAATAAAACCATTTACAAGCTAGTATAGTCATGGCATTTATTTCATTGTACGTGCTTTGCACTTCACTCTTCCTATAGTATATGGCTTGGTGGCATTCTTACAACTCAGCTGTAACATTTGCTTTGCAAATGCCCAAATACAGAACAAAAGCAAGGGAGATTGCAAAGGAAAAAGGAATTTGGGATGAGCTCAAAAGAATGAAATTGGCTAAGGTGGTTAGACACAATTCTTACAGTATAAGATACATGTGTGCTTGTGTTTTGGTTGACTTCAGTGTATTAATAATTAGGAGGATTTCAGGGCTATGGAAGAAGAAGTTCTTAGAACAATTGTAGAGAAAAACCTGGACATCACGTAAGATCGTTTCATGAATGCAGAGAATGTATATACCCATTTACACTTGAAATTATTGTCTTTCTGCTGCAGTGGTGGGTACAGCAAACCTAAAATCTGGGATGTCCTGCTCTTCAAAATCCTTTTCAGGTGTGTTGGTGATTAAGAAATGTAGTGGTGATTTATCTGTAGTTGTATGGTAGGAAGTGACTTATCCGAACATGCTGGTACCAAGGGGTGTTCAGATAACTGATAATGCAGAACACTTTCCATTTAACGCACAGCAAAATATCCATCAACATCATTATTTGGGGGGTTCGGATAAGTGAAGATTCAGATAACTGAAGTTTGGATAAGTGAAGATTCAGATAACTGAAGTTTGGATAAGTGACTTCCTACTGTATTTCTGATTTCTCTACAAGCCCAGGCCACACCCCAAGATGCTCACAGAATGTACTGCTGCAGTTTTACTTGAGCTAAAATCTTGGAAAAAATCTTTACATGTTGATGCTTTACTCAGCTAAAATACTTTATCACAACACTCCCTCAGGCAAAGCCAGACAGCCGGACATGAAGTTGCTTAGCACATTTGTCATGAATAACAAAACACGCCAACACTTTGTTACGAATCCACACTGGTCCCTTACTACAGCACGACATGGCATGTGCTTACATGTCATGTACATGTACAGCATAGCACTCAATAGACTTACATATGCAGCATGTGATGTTGCAGAAGCAGAGAAGTCCAGTAAAAACTGGCAAACATAGAAAAGCACCGAGGCTGTTTATGATCTTTGCAATCTAGTGCCACTTTCCAAGGTATGTTGGTCAAACGTGTTCAGATGTTCATGGCTTCTTCTTAGCACTTACATCAGTTCACTACGTGAATCCTTTAATTTGCGTCTTGGGGTGTAAGCATGTCTCAAAAATGCCATCTTAAGCAGTGTTCTCACCATAATTTACAGGCCAAAGGGCACAAATAATATCTCATGACCACGCCCCTCATCTTGAATATAGTAATTGTCAGTACCAAACACTTGTTGCAGTGTACCACTGTCAACAAAGCATTAATTTAATTCAACGTTCACTAAGTTCTGTATTTGGAGCCCAGACAGTATTTTAAGTTCAAGTAGTTCAAGTGGGTGTTAAAATATCTTGATGTTGGGGTCGACTCAAAGGGCACATTAGAGCACCCAAAGGGGACATTAGAGCACCCAAAGGGCGCATTGGAGCACCCGAAGGGCACATTGGAGCACCCGAAGGGCACATTAGAGCATCAGAAGGGCACAGTACTCTTTACATAAGAAAGTGAATGTACTTAATGAATGAATGTACTTAACTAGTATGCATTTTCTTTATTTCCCATAGTCCCTACCGCCTACTTCAGTATATAATCTGGTACGTACGCTGGGTGTGGAAGTTTGACATCAAAGGAAGGGAGTATGGTCCAGAGGAGAAGGTCTATTTAACTAGAAGAATACTCGAACTATCTCAAACCCAGTGGGAGGTATGCATCATTTATGTTACTGTCCAGCTAAGAACTGACAACTATATTACACTACTGTGACGACACTAAATGTTGAAGTTTTTATTTATTTGCAAAAAACTTAATTCCAAACAGTTTTAGTACAGTCCACAAATTTGTGCTAAGAAAACCCAGTAAGTAAGCTGTTGCTTTGACTAAAAAAAGATCAAGCCCTGCTTCTGTTGCTACCACTAACATCATTATTTGAACACTACCCTTCCAGGAAATTGAGTTAATATGGACTAAGGTATGCAATTCTACTTCCTGACTGCCTACTGCACTGCTTATGTACAGCCATATATGGGACTTTCCTGCATATATGGGACTTTCCTGTTTCTCTGATCACGTGTAATTATAGCCTTGTCCCTCTCCCCAGAGGAGAGGCCTGGTACACACTGTTTGTGCATGCACTTACCTTGTCCGTATGCGGAAGATTGTTCTAACCAAGAATACAAAGCTTTCTTCGAAATAGACTCCAGCGGCAATTTGATTGCAGAATACTACTAGAATACTACTTTTCAGACGTGGCTGTATCATTTCTTCAAAACTTGCACTCAAACAGAAAGGTAACAAATTGATTTGCCAAAAAGGCCCATTCATAGCACTTATCTCTCTTTGTACACAACTTGTAGCGGCTCCGTCTTGAACATAACCGGCCTTTACAACAGAAACGGCGTACGATAAAGCTTTACAAAACAGCGATTTGGAGAAGCAGCCACTTCAGAGCAGCACTCTCACTCTTTTGCGTGAAACGAACATGCACGGTTCGTATACGTACTTAATGTACGGAAAGTATTCATTATTTTACATATCCCCTAAAAACTGGGGATATTACGCGCATGCGCAAACAGTGTGTACCAGGCCTCTCCTTGGGGGGAGGGGCCTGGGGACGACACACACACACACACACACACACACACACAGCCATGTTCTGCTTACCTACATAACTTGGAAAGTGGCAACTGTAGAATTTGCTAGGTTTCTTGTTGAAGCATCATCATCTAGATTTGCAACGCTTATCTTTTGTTTGATTGCCTTGGTTTTTTAATACACTGTTCAATAACAAAAGTTCTACTTTATTACAAAATGCACTATACGGTTGAATGGAAATGTTAGAGACATCATCAAAAAACATAAGCAGTTCAAAATTGTGCATGTAGGCAGTCCGAATGTAACATAATAGCGTTCCATACATACACTGTACCTTGGAAAAGCCTTTGTCATTGATTAGTTTAGTTTTACATATTAGAAGTGATTTGAGCATGCAGCTGCCATGTGCACAGCATGTCTTGAATACGCCCACCCACCTCCTATCTAGTGTTTCATTGCCTAGTGTATCCACTTGCTCATGCCAACTTCTAGTGTGTTAGGCACTTTATGATTGTCAAAGGAGCCTTAGCAAAATCACCTCACTCAATGAGTAGTAGCCCTCGCACTAGCCACTCAATTGTGGTTGGCTTCTCTTCACTGTAGGCATTACCAGCAGATAAACAGAACTTGATGGTTGGTTGCAAGCTTTGGTTGGAGGTAAACCTCCAGCAGTACAAAAGAAGGCAAGAAGAAGAAATGAAAAAACTGGCAGGAGGCAGGCAAAAGGCTTACAGGTATGCCAATGTTTACTCATTCTCCCAGATGGGGTCTTGGGATCTTGGGATACACCTATGTTATTATTACATTATAACTACCTTGATTTGTGCATTATCTATGATTGTGCTATTCTTATGTTTCAGACATACACGAAGATACTACTATGAATGAACTCTGTTTGAATTTTGCACCTGTGAAATACAAATTGATAATTTGGAGTGAATGAGCTTCAGTTTGAATTAGCTACCTGTGAAATACAAATAGACAGTTTGGAGTGAACCTGAGCAAACTCTATACTTGTGTACACATACCTTCTTGGTGATGGGTAGTCCAAGTTTCTCCTCCACAATGGAGATGAGTGGCTCCTTGCATGATGCATAGAGCATGCGCTCCTTGATGCTGCTCTTGAAGCCAGGAGAAGAGTAGATGGACACTATATCATAGTGAGAATGAGGGGACATCGGTGAGTGGAGAGAGGGGTGGGAGGGAGGGAGGGAGGGAAAGCAAGGCTTGGGGGTTGATCTCATTATAAGGAAGTGATTACATCTTGTTCAGGCTCTCGGAATTTTCTAAAGTAATATACCTGTCTTTCAGTTCAGCTGGCTCTTGCTTTAATAAATGGAAAGTTTTGCTCGAAATCAAAACCTTTCATCAACATTTGTTTAAGTCACTGTCTTGAAATATGATTTGGACTGAATATTTCAGTTGTTACCCAGATGATAGCTGAACCAACCAATGCTGCAAGCTCAAGTTGGTACTATTCCACTTGACACGACAACATCCTACAACAGGAAGAGGCACACCAGAGAAATTTTGTCTTTTGGAATTGATTTATCCCACCTTGTGTGGACTAACAGGATTGAATTGTCATCTGGAAGGATACTACACATATGACCGGGTGCACTAAAACTGAATTATCTTCATAAGTAAGACATAATATAATGGTAGTTTAATTTTGATCGATGTTGTTGACTTTAGAAATTGGTGTTAATTAAGATTAATTAACATTAATTAGACATAGCAAATAGATTCCAAATTCCACCCACACAAGGATATCTCTATATACTTCTCCAGGAAACTCAGAAGGCAATTAATGGTCCCAACTGGGGTTCCAATCATTTTGTATTAAGTAGAATCTTGTGTGAGGTGAAGTACGTGAAGCTGAAGCTGATGTTCACAGGTTTATACATCCTTCTCTAAAACATTCTAGCTTGAGACACTTGATCTGACCATTATAAAACAAAAGACCCAAGACATGTAGGCTTTGATCATTCACTAGAAAAGCAGTGCAAATAAAACGTAACTAGTGTGCAGTTTTACAAATAACTTTATAATCTATGGTGACACTGAACTAATATTATGTAGTTGTGTACTTCCTGCTTTTGTCTACAGGACAGAAACGTCGTGTGGACAAACACCTCCTGTTTCGACTAGAATGATCATTGCTCCAAACAGATCTGGGGAACTCGGAGGATTTGGGAGAAGACAGAAACATTTGTGCATGAAACCTGTTTTTGTCCTAAGTGTGCACACAGAGTCACCTTACATTGTTGATGGTAAAAAATGACCTGACATATAATTCAGCCTCAACAATATCAAACACCCTCAGCTAATAGAAGGTGTCACAAAGGACTATTGTAGCAAACAGGTGCCAGGATGTCTATATAGTGCCATGCTACCCCAAAATGTCATGTAAACGTGTAGCTAATGCAAAAGTGTTTCAATAATTATACTTCATGATCAACATGTACAACACATGCAATGTCGTGCTGCAACAACTTGTTGAAGTCTTCTATCAACTTACCAACCTCATCTTTGTTATGCCGCTTCCTATGCACATGCATTCTTGCGTACTACAATAAGGATACCTCTCATTGATGATCAGTGGTGAGATCATGTAAGCACTGCTGATTTAAACAAACAAATGGTGCAAACAACATGTGCCACCATAGCTACAACAGTCTACTTTACAGTTATCCCACCAACTATAGGTACCTATATGGATGTGCTTTGCACACTAACATTCTGAAGTAGGTTTCAAAGCCACATATAACAGACTAAACTTGTGAATATCAAAATGCCAACAGAATTTATTGTAAGTCGCACAAAAGGGGTTGTTAGTTGAATCAACACTACCATAATTTCTGAAAATAGGCCTACCTTCAAACCTAAGCTCCTTTTCCTTTCTTTTTTTGCAATGAAGTTACGAACCAAAAAGGTAAAAAAAAAAAAACCCACGTATTTATCCTGTGTAAATGGGTTATGTTAAGCAAGAAGCATTGAGTAAAGAAGCTGGAACTAATAAATGAAGAGAAGCACAGTTGCATACACAGTCCATAGCAAGAGAGGCATGACTGAATCATCACATGCACTATCTGCAGAGCTACACTAATTGCTTGTGAGGGATGGAGTGAGACATCATAACTCTAGATCTTGGTGTGATTACAGCTGGTATTTGTTTGTTGAAAGTACGTAGCTGAATCTGTCCAAAACAATGCACAAAACCTGCAAACACGTGTGCAAATTCTGCAACATGAGGTATGTAAACATCACAAAATCTGTCAACACAGTAAACATCACAAACTTCAACAGTCCTGAAGCGGCTATCAATAAAAAACACAGTGCCTACATACATGCACCAACACACATTCAAAACACAGTAAAACCATCAACAGCAAACCCAACAACTACAGAGCAAAACCCTATAAACTTAAAGCCATCACAAATTTAGCAAGACACCACAAACATAGCAGGGACTCTCAAAGCCACAGCAAATACCACATATAGCTACCTAGTAAACCCCACACACCGAAAACACAGAAGATCAAAACCAGCAAGCCCACCAATTTAGCATGCCCACCATGGGTGGGCATGCTGCATGTTTTTTTATCTGCTGTGTTTGCTAAAATTGCAATTTTAGCAACCAACAGAAAACAGCAGAAGCACAGCCGAAATCGATAGGAAACCCGGCAAGCACAAGGCAGTAAGCCCAAGAAATACAGCAACACTAGCGAACAAAGTAAAAAAACAAAATCAGCCATTTGTAATGCTTTTGTATTTGTTCATCATTTGCAGCATAACTCTTGGTTTTGTTTATGTAGCTAGTTAGCTACATCCACTTACACAACTATTCAATGACTGGCATTTTAACATACTCTTTATGCAAAGTGGTCACCCTTCTCTCCAGGTTGTGATCATGCTACTGGAGAGAACATACAGCTGAAACTGGAATGGTGAACACAGTTAGCTACCACTGAGTATTGCTTGTATGATTCCATGCACAATCACCCCAGCACAGCTGATGAGGTAACTATTGGCAGAAATGTATCCTGTGCAATGGGTGACTTTACATAACACCTAGGCCTGTTTTTTTTTTTTTTAGGGAGATGTGGTTCGTTGATTGTTCATGTGTATATATCTATGCATATGTTATGTATAACCAAATGTAAACACTATTAGTCATGTATGGCATCTGTGGGTGTTTTGTTAGGTGTAGACACGTGCAGGATGTTTGTAAGGCTGGTGGCACTGAATCACCACTATAAATATTATAAACCGTGCATAGTAGTGGCAAACTGAGAGTTTGCAGCTTGGTCAACTGAAAATGGGCAAAGAAAGGTGTTGTAGGTTACTGTTGTGCATTGCTTTCCTGTTCATCGTTCTGGTCAGTACAGATGCAAGAGGAGGAGATGCAAAGCGCCAGGTAAAAGATGCAAGGCTCACAGCAAGCCCCACAGCAAAGCCCACAGCAACCCCCACAGCAACCCCCACAGCAAAGCCCTCAGCAAGGCGCACATTAAAGCTCGCGGCAAGGCCCATTGGAAGGTTCAGAGCAAAGGCCATAATAAAGAGCAGTGTAAAAGGTGCAAGACTCAGAATAGGAGGAGGTGACCTTGTTCCATGTTCTCATGAGAGGAATAAAAAGGTAAGTTATAATCTCATAATCTGATTTATCAAGTTGTAAAGGGTTTTACTCATTTCAATCAGAGTATTATAGATCTGGCTTTTATTCAATATGTAGAGTTGCATGTCACTCTATCTCTTTCATACTTTGAAGCTTGTGTTTGGAGTTCAACAACGTCCATTTAGAAGAAGAGGGAAAAGACAAACACAGTTTCAACCTTTCAGAATTCATGTCCACTATGACAGCACTGTGGACACAGAGTAAGCTTGCAACTAGCAGATTGTTTACATCATCAGTTAATATGTTCTTGCACATGCTCTAGGCTTGATACCTTCCATCGAGACAGACTACAGGTATGTTTAAATTAACAATACAAGAGTGCTCATGTTAGTATAATTCAGTATAACCTCTAGTTTGGTAACTGTGACTACTTTGTGAAAGCATAATATTATAACTATATCCTACCTTGTGAATTTCCTGCCTTATGTAGCACAGTGTAAGCACATTAGAATCAAACAAGCAGATCTCAAATGCGTGTTGCTAATATAGCAGGACTCTACAGGTTGATCTAAATTTTGTTTTTCTGATTACATTTCTCAACTGTTAAGTTTTTCCATGCACACGTTTGAGAGACTGAAAACATGATGGTACATTTGCTGTTTAATGTGAAATGCTTGTAAATGTCTACATTTCATGCATATGCACACAAGTTTGCATATGGGAAATGGTGACTGCATGGTGACAACTTCACAGTGTCTGTCTACACTAATTTGCCCTCCTCCCACCTCCGATTTACAGAACACTGTAATCCCAACAGTTAAATCGAACATTGAAGCTGCACTGAGTGTAATTCGTGCCACTTCTCCAATCCTTCTTGAAAGGTGTGTTGCTAAATCCTTTACAATGCTGCCATGCTAAGTGTAGCTAGTATGTTAAGTGAGGAATCACATAGAGAAGATGCCTTCAAAGAGCTTCTACCAACCTTTTGGATAAGTCCAGCCACCTGACTGCATTTTGTGATAGCAGTCCCCATCTCCCATGCAGTCACCCCAGCACAGGTGGTGAGGCCTGGTATTGGCCAAAATGTGTCCTGTGCAGTGGGTGACTTTACTTAACACCTAGGCTTGTTTTTTTTAGGAGATGTGGTTCGTTGATTGTTCATACCATGGTTTTTTCAGCCTTATCTTTCAAATGTAACCACATCCTAAGATGCTCACCATACCTCAATTTAGTGCTGCAGATTTTCCTTGGCTAGAATAAATTAGCTACTCCATTATAATTCATTGTAACATTTTACAGGGACTGTGTCAACAATAATTTTGAGCTTCCAGTTGGATCTGTGCGAAGATGTAGTGCACAGTGTAGTGCTCAAACATTCTGTGTGCAGGCACAAGTACCTGAAGAACACCTAAAGGTGCAGTGATCAAATAAGTACAGTGGAACCTCTCTAACACGGACACTCTTGGGACCAAAATAAATGTCCTGATTAGTGAGGTGTCCTTATTTCAAGGAGAGAATAATATAAAGTTGGGGCTTGGATAAGTGTCCTAGGTGTCCTTATTTCAGAGGTGTCCTTTAGGAGGGGTTCCACTGTAATGGGGGAAAACTGGATCTAATTTGATAAGTGATTTGAGTTGAGTGCCACTTCATAACACTACAGCTGAAGACTACAGTTCATGGCCACATTACTTGCTTTAAATACTTCACAAATATGCCTTTGGACACAACTGCATGTTCAGCTGCAACCAGTGGAGGTTGGAAGCTTGAGTATACTCACCATGCACATGCAGTAGTACAGAATGCCACACAATGAAACAAGAATCTATTTAGATCTAATAACACCAGCATGCCCTCAACCTAAGACTGCTGCACACTCGTAACAATACAGACAGCAACAAACTCGTGATATTTTCCGGTATAGCTTTGTACTATGGTGATACTTATATAATATAGGACAAGTGGCATCTATTGTGGCTTCACAAACAGACACTCAAATGTTGCTAGCTACACATACAGATGTACCACTCTTCATTTTACACTTCATATGGCAGTATCTACTGAGTATGTTTTGCATAAGGAAAGAACTGGCATCTTAGTTTGTTTTTGCACAAAGGTGAGTGGTTCAAGCAAAAATTCAAAACTGGGGTCAGCTTTTGTTAAAATAAAGTTTCACAGGGATGGCATGTACAGGATTTACAGGCTGGCCAAGTTGTTTTCCTCACCCTGTGAATATGCAAACTATCGTACACAACGGTAGAAGCCATGCCTATGTAGCTATACATGCTGTGAATATCACAATTTTACTTGCGCCACTCACATGTATATAAAACACTTGCCTGTGCCTTATAGGTCCAAAGTTCACAAGACAGTCATTTTTGATTGCTCTATTCATTCTATAGCGTTGTGTCCAGTGCAATAATAATGCACCTAATTGTGAAACCATTGGCTCAGATGGTCCAGGAGTGAACAACACAGACTACATACTGTATGTAGGAGCTGATCCAGGAGGTTCATGTACGAATCCAGGGGTTCTAGCCTTTGCCAATATTTGCCAGATGGAGGGCACATTAGATCGGTGAGGATTAACAATAGTGGGTATTTATGTAGCTATACAGATTTTCAACAGCAATTCTAACACATACAAGGAGTAGCTAGTGAATAATGGAACAAAGTACAGTGTATTCATTTACTAAAGTACAGTTGAAGTTGTGCAATAAAATAAATAAATAAATAATGCATACACAATGCAGTGAAGGACAGGAAATTACACTAGCGATCCTCCCAGATAGATACTGTACAATTTTATATCAACAAACAGAAGCCAATCATAACTTACACAGTATGTAAATACCCAGATAGCAATGAGGTTTTAGGCCTCAGTTAGTCCAACTGTACCATTGTCAAGAGATCACAATTGTGCATTACAGCTTTAGCATATGTAACATACATAACTGCAATTATTCTCTCCTCAGGCCTATTGCAGGAGCCATTAACTATTGTCCAGATGCGTTTTCAGCAAACTCAAATGAGGATAACATCAGAATAGGGATGCATGAAGTCATTCATGCACTGGTAAGGAAACAGTTGCATGATGGAATGTTAGAAAGTATCACTGCTCCACTCCTGCACTTTAGTAAATAATAGAGTCAAGACACACGTATGCAGGCTACCATATACGTACCTACGCATCTTCATGGACTAAACCCTCCATGTCTTGTACAATGACTAATTCAAATACTTGGACAATGCTGTTGACTGCTAGCTGATCAGATCAAGAATGATGTTAGTGGTGTGGTATCTAACACAGAAATCTGTCTAGCAGCATATTCTGTTTATATGACTACTAAGGCATGAACCCTGCACTGGAAGCAATCTAAAACCCAACCATTCAAGTTACTATATATGGTTGGTTACCTAAACCTAGCCCTGTTCACAGGTTCCTACTCTCCAGCTTTTGGTTGCATAGTGTATTGTTCAGGGAGGAGCCTGAAGCCAAGATTAACCTAATCCCACAAGGAATAAACTGTGCGTATTGTCCCTGATTGGTGCTTACTACCAACAATCCACTATCAATGTTTGTATCTGAGTGAACTCAGATTGGAATTAATATAGAGTGTCATGTATGACCACTTCAGACAGAGATAAACATGTTGCCTAACTCACGCAGAAACTACTTGTTGCTTATTTACAAGTTAGTTGCATGTGGTATCTACAAAATATTATAGTTGTGAAGCAGTACAGTGGAGCCACTTACTCTAAACTCCGTCTTTGGAATGCTCATTCTAACTAACTAGCCTTGTTGCAGGCTCCCACCCAGTCTTCCATCACTTGCAGTATGGAGAGTCAACAAAAAGCTAGGCAGGGTCCTGACAGTAAAGTTAACATACATTCAACTTTTGAAACAAGGACACTTTATCAATAAGTGTGTTTAGTATAGATAGGTTTCACTGATGTACCTAGCTTTCACTTTCCATTTAGGGTTTTTCTCCAACTGCGTACGCTTTCTTTCATGATGAAAACGGCAATCCTCGTACACCAAGAGACCAAAATGGGCTACCACCACAAGACGCATCTGGGTGAGCAAACTGCTTAGCTACCTCTATACCATCACACCTCATTGTACACCACCAGTCAGAATGAGAATCTAAGCACATGTAAATAAATAACTGGCTACCAAGTATGTTAGATCTTGTTCTCACACATACTACTCACAGCTTTGCTACTTCATATGCATTTGATGTGCCATCAACAAAGGATGCTTGCACACATGTACATTGATATGGCCACAGCTGTAGCTACTCATATTTTTTCCAATTGATGAAGTAACTAGCTATTTATGGACATGATTGTGAATGGTTAATTTTGTGTAGCTATATTATATTGTTGCAACATAACGGGCAGCAAGGTCCTTTGATAGCAAGTTATAGTTTTGGCCATAGCTACATAATATAACAAGCTCTATGCCTTTGTGAGCTACATAGTCTCTATCATTCAGAATGTCATTTCAGAATGGAAGGTAACAGCATAACATAGAGCAAGTTTACATACTATAAATAATATTTACTCAGGGACGGTAAGGCATTATGCACAGGGTAGCTAAATTCAGTTCCACTTTTTTCTTTCATTTTATTGTTTTTGGCTTGCAGGAATTATGTTGCCAGTGAGACAACCATTAGAACAACCACATACCCAGACTGGCAGACCCGCAATGGGCTAATTGATCACGATGTTCAGCAGTTTGTAACTCCAAATGTTGTGGTAAGAAGTTTTCCAATCTGTTTCTACACAAGTTGCTGTTAACACATTTTGCAACCAAACTGTGGTAATTGTCCTAAATTCAAATGACCAGCTATGTATATAGCTGCCTGATAATGATGCCTTGAAAGCAAAAACATGGAATGATATTTTGGAGCCCTTCAAGAGAACATTCTGACAGTTAACATCCATTTATTGAAGGGATGATGTATCCTTACTCAATGTCATTGCTCTTTTTATAGAAACAAGCAAGGATTCATTACAACTGCTCTACCCTTGATGGTGTAGAGCTTGAAAACCAAGGAGGAGGAGGAACTAGCTTTTCACACTTTGAACAGAGAATTCTTGGGGTAATGACTGCAATACAAAATACACAAGTTGTTGGGTAACTGGTGGATAAATTCTGAAATTTCTTCTGCAGAATGAAGGGATGACTGGAGTATTGCTGTATAATATTCGCTTTTCTAGAGTGACATTTGGTCTACTTGAAGACACTGGGTTAGTTTTATTTGTATCTCTGATGGAGGTGGTTTAGCTTTATCTTCCTTCAGGCTTGTCTGTAGTTGTTGTAAGTCCTCCCTGAAAACCATCAGTCTACATTATCAATTCTCATCTCCAATCTAGATGGTACCAAGCCAACTACAGTAGGGCAGAGCCACTGGCATGGGGGCTGAATTCTGGCTGCAGACTTCCTCACGGAAGCTGTGCAGAATGGATTCAAACACAGCAACAAAGGTTAGGTAGCTAGTATTTAATTTATAGCATCTTCTAATGAGCACTTTACTTGTAACCCCATAGAGCTATATCAAGCACACACCTCCCTATCCAAATTTTGCACACAGTTGAAATATAAAGTGCCCACCTATGTGAAGCTGCAAATACTTCAGTAATAGACCAATGACTGGGTTGTTGAAAATCCACATATAAATATGAGACAAGGGATTTGGGAGGGAGAAAGCATCTACACACAAGAACATGCCACAACCAAGCAGCATGCACAGTTGTAGCTGTATGGGTCGTTGGATGCGACAAGCATAACTGTCTACATATCTAGTTCCCATGTGCACCTGTACTTTTAGCTATTATCTATTGTACAATTTCATTCCATTTGATTGATACCGCCTGAAGGGAATGCAAGTGCATACATAACCAAAGAGACAAACAATGATACTGGCAGTACATCTATGTCTCCCAACACGGACACTTAATGCATGAATCATGATACTTGATAATTGATATATGCAATGTTACATTACTGCAGAGGAACAACCCTGGCCCCATTTTGCAATTACTTGATTGACTTTCAAAGTCCTGCAAGGCTTGGATGCACAATTGACAGAGAGATTGTGTCAGTCTGCAACCTGCTTGACTATGGAGGAACACCTATACCAACAGAATATCAGGTGTGTATATACAAGGAATACAGGTCATCAATTCTAACTTGGGCAAAAATCTGCACAAACGAAGCATTTTGTTTGTGATTCTACTATCTAGAAAACTACTTCTTTCATGTGATTATATATACTGCACATATTCTTCAGACAGAACCAGGTTGTCGTATGTTTCATACATAACAATAAACTCCTGTGATGATACCCACTTTCTCTTTAGTATTTCAACTCTGGGCCAAATTTTGGTGCTGCTGTTGCTCCCCGAGTTGGTGGTAGTCTGACTACACCTGACTATTGTGGCATTCATCTTCCTATTGTGGTAAATAGCTACCAGTACATACATGTACCTAGCTACCTGAATTTTGCTCAGCTACACAAAACCAGAAAGTGAGAATATGTCCCAAAATTGATGGCACAGCTTTGCATATGAACTGCACAATCACTAAATCTTTTATAACCAGGCCCTGATGGCAGTGGAAAGGAAGGAGGTAGCTAAATTAGAAAACAAAAGTTGTGGTGGGTGATCATTAGGATATACCCAGCACAATCTTAGCAAAGAAAACAAAAGTTGTGGTGGGTGATCATTAGGATATACCCAGCACAATCTTAGCAAAGAAAAGAGCACATCCATTTCTCTGTGCTGCAGTAGAAATGTTTTAACTTTCTGTACTACATGTACACTGTATTGCATTCCTCTTTGTAGCATTTGATGTGTCATTCATACATAAATTTTACATGTTTCAAGCCAGACAAGCAAAACATAGATACTGTACAACTTTTGAGAAATTGTTTGGGTCGCAGATGAACACTTCCCCCCCCACCCCCTTCCCCAACAATGTCTGTTGTTTCAGCTCCTAACAGGTACATCTCAGATATGCAATCGAGAAGAGGACCAACCTACACAAAACAACAACTTTCGTGCTGAAACCTATACTGCTGGATCTCGATGTATAGAACATGGAAGACAATGGACACAGAATGGAGTCAGCCCTTCTGGAGCAATGTATGGAGGTGGCTGCTACCAGGTGTGGTTGTGTATAAACACCTACCTGCATCCTGTTATCAACCTCTTTATACTGGAAGTTTGTCACTGAAGCACTGCAACTAAAGCCCCACTAATTACTAAACCAGCCATTACTGCAACTGACATAACAAATTTGCAGTCATAATAATTATTACCATCCCACATGTTTATTGTTATTTAGCAAGGTAAATATGGATGACAGCTAAACATTTGGAGCAACATCAACATAGAACTGCACTCTTTGTGAAGCATAAACATGGTCTTAAAAATTAAGTTGCCCAGCCTCATTTCAAGGCTTTCACCGCCTCCAGTATTTGATAGCTTACAGTGTGCAAAATGAATACAAGTAGGAAGGACCTGCATGGGGAATCATGTCACATGTGGTATAAATAGAAGCTAGACACGTGGCAAATGGTACCTAACAAACATCTTGAAGCACTTTTTTGTAAAGTCTGTTCCAGTTTTGGAGGCTGAAGAGTTTGCAAGGCAGCATCAATATAACTTATTGTTCAGGACACTGAGGACTGTTGATTACCTCCCTCAACCCCAGACACACACACACACACACACACACACACACACACACACACACACACACACACACAGACACACACACACACACACACACACACACACACATACACACACACAGCATGCGTCTACCTGCATTGTTGTATATAATTGAATTTCACAGACCTTCCCCTCCATATTTTGCATACTGAAATATTAGAGGTGATGAAGACTTGTGAATGATCATGAGGCTATATGTTACCAGTCCATATTGTTTACCAGTAAACCATATAAGTGTTGACATATATGTCTACACTTACTAGTAAACAGTTCTCTAATTGGTATGATGCTACAAGCATATGTTATACCACAATCTTGATCTCTCTCAGTACGATTGCTCTGTTGCTGCGGGGGTGGAGATTGAGGTGTTGGGGCTGAGGTTTCATTGCAACTGTGAGGGAGAAGAGGTATTATACAGTAGTATGTATGTTTGTTTGTTTGTTTTATTTATTGTTTATTGTTGTTGTTTTTTTGCTTTTGTTTGTTTTTGCTTTTTGATTTTGTTTGTTTATTGTTGTTGTTTTTTTGCTAGGGCCTAAAATTAGGGGCTAGTAGTGTCCAAAAAGCTAGTATTTTTCATTTTTACTTAAGCTGGTAGTATGACACATGAACTCAGTGTTCAGCTGCAGATACAAAAGTTTGTTGTTTCCTGATGCAATATGGAGGTCTGTATTACATGTGGTTTACAGGACCTGGAATTGATTGTAGTGAAAAGTGACTGACTGAAGTCTATGCTTAGAAAATGCATAGTTTTGGAAGTAAGGAGTCCATTAGAATAGCACATTTCTTCGTGCAGTTAGGCTAATATCGAAATTTTATTTAATATTTTTGGAGGGAGGGGGGAGGAGGAGGAGAGGTGAGCATATTCTCAGATTGCCTTAGGAGGCTAGTAGTAATTATAGAAAGTTTTAGGCCCTATCTTTTTTTTCCTTCATTTTTAATGTCCATTTTAGTGACTAGCATTCTAAATGCTCTTGCTTCAGCTAGCTGGAATTATTTTTCCGAATAAAGGTAAACAATTGGTAGTCTTCAAACCTAGGGTCCCTTGCCTTGAGCACATATACATACTGAGTGGCTGCCATGGGTGTGATTGAAGCATTCAGTACAGACCACTTACATAATTATAAAGAATTGTGATTGCCTGGTGATCATAGCTCAGTAGTCAAAGCACTGGCAGTTTAAGCCAGAGACCATGGATTTGACTTATAATAGCTACCAGTTTCTCACTTATTCTCCTCGAATTGTTAATAATTCTTTGGGTTTTTACCATGTGTTGACTAAATAATTTATTATAAGATTCTCAATCTGTTTTAGCTTGTACACTAAGAGTCATCATTTTGCTAGTTCATGCTGGTACAAAAAGAACATTTCTTTCATTCTTCATAGTTGGTCTTGGATATCACTGTCTCCGGATCTCGCTTCCAAGGATCCCTCATCTGCCCATCGTGTGCACAACTTTGCTATGTATGTATATATGTATGCACAGCCAATGAACTAAAAGACCCATCCCAAAGACTGGCCTAGATAGTTACCATCTGTATGGATAGGTTTTAAAATCATAGCCTCATTCTAGGGCTCTTGATGCTGTCACTTTAAGCATACTGAAAAAGACCAAAGAATGAAGATTATGCACCTTGTGACTTCTGGCACATCATGAGCATAATTTGAAAGTGATGATTTAGCTATGGTGCAACTTGCTGCTGCCCTGTGTTTATCATTGTGTTTAAACAATTTTGTCTCATGCATAATTTCATATGTGTTTAATTTGAATTTTAAACCTCGTTCTTCCTTTCTCTTTCTCATCAGGATAACTCAAGCCTGTGCCCACTTCAAGGTAATGTCAACTGTCGTATGTTGTACCTTGCCATGCATCCACCTAGCTACATGCATCATATAGCTATGTATCTATACACTATTATAAAACTATTTTTGTTATCCTACAGAGCCCACTTCCTGTTATGGACGTGAAACAATAGGAGGTACATAGCATTTTAGCAAAGATAGCTCAGTCAGTTAACATAAAGATTTCAATAGCTCAATTAGGCTAGTATTAAGGGACTGTGACTTACTGTACCTTTTGAAAGACGCCAAGGAAAATCCTCTTTTCAATTTGTAAATGTAGGGCTAAGTTCAACTCAGAAGAGAAATAAATCTCTGCTTCTATTAGGGCTGGAGCCTGAAACTATTTTGTTCACAGCCTAGTGACTTTAAACCCTCAGCCACTTCTATACACATTTCAACCCTTGTATTGTGTAAAAGTCTCTTTATAATCATGCTGTTTGGTCTTTCAGTTCCTATCACACAACCAGTTACATGCTACCAGCAGTTCAGTGCTGGAACCTGTGTGAATATGACTGGTCAGACTACATCAGTGGATGGATGCTGTAATGGCTTGGGAGGCATTGCATACAGACAGAACCTTGGTCCATGTGTTCAGTGCCCACAAAGTAAGTCAATTTAAACACAAAATGTTGCTGCATCTTTCAACCTGCTTGCTACCTACTCATATAGTATAGTATGTTAATGTATGTTTTGTTCCTGTTGGACTTTTCGCCCTAATGTCCTAATTAGAGCTTCTATTTTATTAATTACTCTAATGTCTTTTGGGTTATTCTAAAATTGCCCTAATGTTCCTCAGGATGTTCTAAAGTTACCATAGTATTTCTTAGGACATTTTGCAGTTACCTAACTTCCCTTACGACGTTAATTCTACAGTGTGCACACTGTCTCTTTCATGATTGAAATTTAAGATATCTTTAAGAATATTGCTGTGTAGACGCAAAGTCATGATGATGTGAGAACACTGTACACCAAATGTACTAGCAACAGTAACCTCATTTTCAGACCTTAATCTCATCTTTTATTGCTTGCAACACTACAATAATATTGGAAACACTTTTACAACCAACGAAAGCTTATGAAAATGCATGTACACGATGTCTTCTCCCTATTAACAGCGGTGAACTGTGGTGCTCTGACTGATCCAGCCAATGGCCAAGTTAGTCACCCTGATGGAACAACAGTTGGACAGACAGCCACCTACAGTTGTAACACAGGCTACAACCTGGTGGGAAGCAGTCCTCGTACATGTCAAGCTACAGGACAGTGGTCTGGGGATGCACCTATCTGTGAAGGTATGTTGTATTGTACACCATGAAGTCAAGCATTTGCTGCTGTCAATCTTTGTAGTTGTGAGGGAATTTCCAATTTTTTATTTTGCTTATGGGCATACGCACAAGAAGCATATTAGTAATGTATTATTATATTGTGCACTGATTAGACAGCCTTAAATGTTACACTGTGAGCTGAACTCCAGGCAAGATTGTAGCCATGAATGGAGATAACTGGTGCTGCTGCTTCTCTTCTGACCACTTGCCTGAGCTCTCCAAAGTAGAATGGTACCATCATAGTTGCAATGAAATTGGTGGCTCTTAGGAATTTTATTTTACATACACAGGCCTAGGAATAGCTATGTCTTTAGAAATTCTGTTCAAACTTGATCAGTTCACTTAATGCATTTCTCTTCTCAACAGTGGTGAACTGTGGTGCTCTGACTAACCCAGCCAATGGCCAAGTTAGTCACACTGATGGAACAACATTTGGAGAGACAGCCACCTACAGTTGTAACACAGGCTACACCCTGGTGGGAGACAGTACTCGCACTTGTCAAGCTACAGGACAGTGGTCTGGGGATGCACCTATCTGTCAATGTATGTTGTGTTGTGTGTGCAACTGCATGTGCATGTACGTAGTACAGTCAAGCAATTACTTCTGTTCATCTATGAAATTGCAACTCATTGCTTATGAGTACACACATGAACAAGAAACACATTAGTAATGCTTTGTACAGATACACAAAAATCAGAAAAATGCATGACAGTGTGAGCTGCACTCCAATATTGGAATGTGCTGCTCCTCTGGTCACCTGCCTTGGTCCTCCAAACTAGAATGGCACCCCATTATAATTGTGATGAAATTGGCTGATCTCGGCACTTCTTGGTCAGGGCTGCCAGAAACAAGTTGAGTCCGCACAAGAAAAGTTTCAACCCAGTCAGGAAATGCTGTTGTTGTACTTAGCTTCAAATGGGTAGCTACACATAGCTGTAAGAAACAAATTGGATGTGTAGAGGCTATGCTGTGCCGTGTGAGCATGGCGGCGAATTGTTTCAGACCTTTAGATAGCAAAACAAGCCCTTTATAAATCTTGCTGTTTTTCACCTACCACTACCAAGAGTTCATAACAATAAGAGTGTGCAACTCCCATAATTATGGTTTCTACACCCACAATCCGGACAGTATGACAGATAATCAGCAGTGAATATGCTAAGCTGTGAAAACACAGCAGCAAAGAGGCGGGATTTTGCTACAGTGTTCACTCAGCTTGCACCTAGAATAGCTTCATGGTAATTACCTGCTAAGCACTGTTGATTGCCTACGCCGTATTATCCAGATGGTGGGTATAGAAACCATATAGGAGTTGCACACTCTTACTGTTATGAACTCTTGCTACATAATATACCTGAGTTAACGTTCTCAACCATTGCTTTGTTTTGATTGCTTATAGTAAGCGTACTGTAAGCCATCAAAACTGGGTGATGGGAAGATCTCATTCTGAAAATGAGGCTAGAATATTAGCTACCCCATTGTCATTCCCAGAAAACAGCCAACTTTTCGTCGCTTACAGTAGTGGTCAATGCTTATTTGTATTAGCTCTGTACCAAGGCCATCCCACCGGCAAGATTTGATCCCTTTACTTGTGAAACTGTACGCATGTAGCTGCATACGAGACTGCTACATTGCAGAGACTGCTGAGCTAGTAACTTATAGCCGGCTAAGAATATTAATTTACAGGCTAACAAGTAGCGGCCAAAGCTGCTACAGCCGCTACGGTTCTTACACCACTGCTATATACAATGAAATATACTTCTCAACTTGAAGGATCTTGTGCACTCTTTTACACTTCCACAAACAATCATCATCTTCTCAGTTGAATTGCAATCCAGTCTGGGAATGAGGATAGCTAAACACAGATAGTGGATAGTGCAGAGTTGAGCAAGTCAGCATTAACAAAAAACAAACGATCCTCCAGCCATAGTGTGACCATACAACATTACCAGTTCTGGTGTCTATGACCTGTCTGGGTTGTCCTGACTAGAATGGGTACCCATCATAGCTGTAATGAGTTTGGAGACTGGGCATTTCTTGAAACGTGCACGTGTCGTGTCAAGTATTCTACATGTATTTCTCCTCTCAACAGTTGGGATTCTGCTCACACTTGAGAAAGAGAGCTATGTAGTTGCAGAGAATGTTAGCGACAGTGACCTTGCACTTCTGGTCTGTGCTAATACAAGCAGTGATGTACTGGTTGGATTCACAGTGACAGTTTCAGTACAAAATGGAACAGCTCTAGGTAAGTTGGTCTTACACTATTCTTTTCAGTGTCTAGCTAGCAGATACAGTAGTCTGCTCAAGTCCCAGTCTAAAGTATCTATATCTAAAATACTTCTCTTTCACTTAACGTGCAGCTGGCAGAGACTTCCTACTGATAACAAACACTCTTACCTTCTTACCTGGTGTGGGCAGTCTAAGGCAGTGTGCATGTGTTCAGATACTGCAGGATGTGGAGGATGATGATAATGAGCAGTTTGTGGTCGCAATCAATACTACATCTCCAAATATAAATATCACCAGGAACACTTCAGCAGTGACCATTGTGGATGATGATCGTAAGAAAACAAGCAACGGATGTAGCCTCGTTCCCAGGCCTCCCCCGTTTCTACCTTCCGTTTCTGGTCTTCCGCTCCCGTGTATTATTGTGAACGCAAACGGAAGGTAGAAATGAAGGAGGCCTGGGAACGAGGCTACAATGGATGCACTATGCACACAAAAGCCAGCATTTGTATACAGTGTGCTTCATACCTATGTAGGAGTTTTAGCAAATACATTATGTTTCTGTTAACCTATGGTAGGCATAAAGTAAGTAGAGTGCATTATGATTCAACACAAAATAAGCCCACCCCCTTTTTTGAATGAAGTTGTCGCAAAAAGGTGCTTTTCTTTTGAAAGTACACCCACCTATTTATGCCACAGTACACACTATTATGTTAAGCAAGAACCACCGAAGAAGCCAAGGTACAAGTATCAGACTGGATTCACTAACTGACTTCACAGTACAAAAAAGGTAGATAGCTATACACCCTCGGTTCAATTTTATTATGGAATTGGTTTTACTAGAGTGAATTCATTGTATGGGTATATCAGAACAGCAACAAACTGCAGAACCCATGCCACAGAAAAATACTATACTTCTAGTGATTCACAAACATGGAGATCAGAGAGGGTTATAAATTAGTTTTTGGAAAAATGGTCTGGTGACTTGCCCGTATTGTTTTGGTTTCATATAACATTTAAACTGGAATGTTCACATTAATTTTAGCTGATGAAAACCCACACACTCCTATACTAACTGTATACTAGCTTCCCCTACTATTTTGAAGGCTGTAATAGCTAGCTTGTTCAAGATCTAATTAGGTATACTGATAACCAGGATCGTTTAACACAAGCGCAGATGAACTTAACATTAATTTGTAAGTGTACAGATTGTACTAGATAGGGCCAGTGAGCAATAGCTACTGAGTGAGTTGTTAGCTTTGAGTGGCTTCTCAGTTGGCTTCTGTATAAATGAAAACTTTCGCCCTGATGACGACTGCAGCATTCAGTCGAAACGTCGGCAAGTTATTTTCTGAGCTCAAGCTGGTAACGGATAACCTTTTCTTCACGGGTTGTTAACTGTTTCTGGAAAGATACAGCCACAAAAGCACTGTACTATGATCAAGATAACAAATGCAAGTGAATTAGCTCAAGACCTACTTTACTTGGTGTGTGGTATCATATCGTGCATCACTGTGGCAATCAAAATCATCATACCCACTTATTATCATACTCAATGCATGATTCACAATTTCTCTTTCACTCTAGAAGGAACTTCTGGGCAAGCCCTAACTGCCCAAGGACCATTTATGCTCAGATGGATCAATAATTCTCCAAGTGTTAACGGCAACACTGTTAGAGTTGATCTTGCTATTGGACCATCATATAAGTCTGTGATGTGCAGGCTGAATCCCAGGCCAGCGCAAAATTGTAAGGTTACTTCTAATGCGATTGTTGGTAAACCTTGCATATGGGATACAAGCTGGATGGAGCAGTTGGTGATTGTTAATTGTATTATTCTTACAGGTTCATCAGGAAGTGTCACGTTCACTGGCTTACCAAGTGGACGACGGCGCATGTACAACTTCACTGTGGAAGGAACTACCCCAGCTGGAGAAAAAGTTATTATGTACAGAACCTTCAGAACTGGTACATGTACTTAAGTATGACATTAAAACACTATTACCAGGTACATAGCTGACAGTAGTACATAATGAGTTAGGGTGTGCTGTTGACTGCTTTCAGATACTGTCACTGACTGCTGGCTCCATCTTATCAATGATGGCTTGACTGTCACTGGAGACACTGTTAGAGTACAATGGCAGGGCACTGGACCAAGTGCAGACAACCGTGCTACATTATTCCGTTGCACACTTGATGGAAAAGCTGAGAACTGTAAGTTCAAGATTGATAATATTGGAAATGGATGACTTCTGAATGATTTTGTAATTGCAAGTGATACTTGTAGATGTCTGACAACAAAGGATATGTTTGACAATAGACAATATGTGTGACAACAAAGAAATGTTTGACAGCAAACAAGATGTTTGACTACCACAGCATCAGTTGAAGGATGACTGGTACTAAATGACAGAATTATGACGGTGTATTCTAATTGCAAGTAATCATCAAGCATTGAGTGCATCAAACATACTCAAACTCATCGCAAGGAACAATTTTAATTTTGTAAAGTGCAAGAAGGTTCCCTGAAACTGGGACATTGCAAAGTTTGACGAAGTTAGATGTATTCAAAAATACATTCATGAATGAAGGCTGGTTATCATAACCTCCATGAAAATGTGGTAGTTAATTACATCAGTGGTTTGACGTTCTTTATGCATTCTGAAGATTTATTGGCATTGACGATGTGTAAACAATATGTCTTTGCAACATTTCAAGGGCACTTGGTCCTCTTGATCTGCATGGCTTACTAAGCATGATGAAGAGAGCCAAGTGCCCTTGAAATGTTGCAAACAAAGTTTTACCTATATACCATCGTTGCCAATAAATTTACTAAGTGTAGTAATACTACCCTCAAAAATCACAATCTTCGTGCATTTATATTCATCTATGTTGTGTTATGAAACATTAATACAACTAGAGGCAATCAAATTAAAGTGACTAGCTTTTAAGCAACATGGAATGGTACAACTCTTTAACTTAGTGTGTTGAACATAGAGAGAATTGTGATTATTTTAGTGAATGGCTGTTACAGAATTGGAGGTAATGAATTGTTAAACTACGTGCAATGATATGTTACAGAATTGGATTGTTAAACTGCATGCAATGATATGTTACAGAATTGGAGGTAATGAATTGTTAAACTGCATGCAATGATGTTACAGAATTGGATTGTTAAACTGCATGCAATGATATGTTACAGAATTGGATTGTTAAACTGCATGCAATGATATGTCACAGAATTGGATTGTTAAACTACATGCAATGATATGTCACAGAATTGGATTGTTAAACTACATGCAATGATATGTCACAGAATTGGATTGTTAAACTACATGCAATGATATGTCACAGAATTGGATTGTTAAACTACATGCAATGATATGTTACAGAATTGGAGATAATGAATTGTTAAACTACATGAAATGATATGTTAAATTTCAATTTTCATTTATACCCATCCTACATATTAGGCCAATCTTCTGAGGGATTTGTTAAGAGTGGACTTGCAACTGGAAATCATGAGCTGCTCATAAGGCCCATTGATCCTCGTTGCACAAGGAGGAAGATACCACGTACCCTCCGATTTAAGATTGCCTGACCATTATCATTTTATTCTACTTTTAACACAAAGCTGGACTATATAAAGTTTAGGCACAGACAGAATGACTTTTGAGCACTGACATCATTCCAATTTAGTTTATTAGAGAAACAGTCATTGTAAACATTAAAAATTCATTTGTTCATGTGATTTCATGAGATATACACTTTATACCTTCAATGTGTTTAGTTAGCTGTACAAGGGAATCTAACTGCAACTCAATACATCTTCCGAACATTTAAGAATGAAAACAACTCTAGTGATCAAAATGTAAAATTAAATTGCTGTTCTTCAGTAAAGTGTTCTATATACATATGCAAACAATGCTTGCATGTAGTTGCCACATGTTAACAATTCTCACATTAAGTATCAGTGGGTGACTTTGCATAACATCTAGGCCTACTTGTATGGAAATGTGGCTCATTGATTGTTCATGCCTGCAATCATCTTGTCTTTTGATTACTCAACTGCCTCTCTAACACTAATACTTAATTCATTTAGGTTGATGACGACAGCAGTAGTAGTCCACTATGACTGTTAAAATACACCAAGGATGCCTCGTTAATGAAAATGCAACACAAAATGATCAGCATTTACGTCTCTACACCTGATTACATTAGAATTTTGGTTATTAAAAAAACAATGTCAACATGGACAAAGTACATGTTCCACGAAGGCATTATTTATACACTTACTGTATAGCTATGTATCCATAGTATTCAAAAATGAAACAGAAAAAACATTGTGTATATGTTGTTAAATATGTGCTTATGGGGATCGTGTGAACAGACTATATCATGCAATGGCAAAGTAAGCTAATTTTTTACAGTGTGGTTGTACAAGTGAGGTGTGTATGCTTCAGGTACATGGTTGTACTGCAACACTAGGATTTCAGATAAACTTCATGTTTTATTGAGATCTATAAGTCTTATGTCCACTGTATTGCTGTAAGACTGGCACCATCTAGTTCACAAGAGAGCTGCATGCACTATATAGTCTACAAACCAAAGATGTGAGTACATTTATACTTGTGAGCTTGTTCACCCTATGTTGGTGCAGGTTTTCCACAGTAGTAAATGGAGTTCTAACTTCATGATCACCAATGCAACATCTACGTTAAATTAGTAGCCATCACCATAGTAACAAGTTTTCTTCCCTCATTATTGAGATTCATGGAAGGTCTATGAGCTCATTAGTCAGTTAAAGAGGACAGGGATAATGGCTACTAAGTATGTTAGATTTTTTTTTTGGCATATTCTGCTCGCAGCTTGGCCACTTTGTAGTATATGTAAAAGAAGATCATTTGGGTAGCTAACTTAATAGACAGAAGTACATAAAATGGCTGAACTATCAACATCAGACAGAAAGAGATGTGAACACTATATTACATTTTCTACCACACAGTTACCTACATATACAGTATAATAGTAAAATCTCTCTTATCTGGGCAGCATGGGACCGGGGGATGCCCGTAACTTAGAAATGCCCGTAACTGAGAAACATGTATATCGACATGTACCCAACATATGTCATTAAAATGTCATAAAAGTAAGGCCACTCATATTCAATTTCCTGTTTGTGGTCCTACAAATGATTAAAAATGACCAGGGACCAGGTAGCTCAAGTGTAAAAGAAAAAGTGTCCTAAACTCAGTTATACTAGCAAAAGGTAGCATCCTTAGAGAAGCCAGAAGGGGGGTGAAGCCACTGGCTGCAGACTGTGTAAACATTGCATGCTGAATACTGAGTTTACACAAGTCAAGCATCCCTGGCCAACAGGAAATTCATTGGTGTGGCCAAAGATAGTGCCCAGCAGAAGGAGGTGCCCGTTTAGTTCGAGGTCCGGATAAAAGAGGTTTTACTTGACAACATTATTGCAAAAATTATTATTGGTCTTGGTCTTGAAGAAAACACAGAAGGGAGTTCATTGTAATTCGCTTATGGTTGCATCAATACCATATATATCTACAGGGGTTCATTTAGAAAAATTGTCAAGAGGGGGCAAAAGTTGATGGTTAAAAAGTTTGGGGGGGCATCACTAGTCTTGTTCCCACACCTCACACAGTACATTTTGTACTGCCAAGAGGTACTGCTCCGAGAGGCCTGGGAACAAGGGTAGGACAACCCCCTTGGAACTTACAAGTTAAGAGTGCCTTACCAAATGTGCTAACCAGTTCTGTTCATAGATAATGAAACTTTTACTTGAAAAAGTGACCTCAGAGGGTCTAAAGTTTCCTGGGGGCAAGCCCCCAGACCACCCATATATTTTGTGTATAAAGCACAACAACACGACGGGGCAAAATTCTAGTAAGGGGGGGGGAGGACAAATGCCCCCCTTTGACCTCCCCCCCCCCCCCCCAAATGAAGTGCTGTATGTAGTAATTAGATGATGTCTGGTAGACACAGGAACACAGGTACATATCCATTCCTGTCATCTCAATGACTCATTCCTTCTGCCCATTCTCTGAGTTGCCATACGAACTGCTAAGTGAAGGACAGTAAGTATTTAGCTAAGAGTGAAGGCAGTGAGTACTTCATTAGACCAGTGACATAGTCAAGATGATGCTGCACTGCACTCAAATAGTGCACCAGTATGTATTCTGTAAGCATTTCCATGTGCAGTGAAAAGGTGAAAAATGCTATCAGTTTGTGGGTAGTTTACTTATGGCAAATACTGAATGCAACAGTATGGCCCGCAGGACCGTACCCGCTCGTCCTCCTGTTAGTCCGGTTTCAACCGGAACACTTTTTTTCCTCACTCTTGGCTTACTCCCACGCGACGTCCACACGCATATAGCATGCGCGTTGGCAAGTGAGATGCCACGTGCTGAAACTATTGAGATGGCTGTGAACAGTGTGAAAGAGTCTCTTCCAAGTCTTCCTGATGAGCCCCATCCTCTCAACTACTTTCCATTCTTCAAGGGATTGATCGGGAGGCCAAAACTAGTGCCTGCTAATGCAGACGTCTGTCGTCTGGCTGCTCTTTTGGTCTAAAAATGGTCTCAGAAGCAACCTCAGCACACCTAAATTCCAAAATGTTTCTGGGGGAACATGCCCCAGACCCCACTAGTTGTTGCATGCTCAGTACACACATACTAGTAACTTGACCTTGATGAGTACGGCCCTCCGTATTGGCAGAAATACGTAACTGCCATAGTAGAATAACTTGCTCTCCACAACAACAAACAAATTGACAGCAGATGTAATCTACATGGCCAGTAACAGTAGAATCTACTTGGTATGCAAGATTTGACACAGGGTACTTGGCACCACTTTACACACCAGAAGAATGACATAATAACTGCATGAGAATAGCATAGCTACAGCATACATAATCGGCTCATGTACATGTAATGAAAATGAGTATACTAATGGTGATATTGGAATGCATGTTTACTTGCTATGGCCATAGTAGGGCTAGTCTCAGGTATGTTAATCATTGGTGTGTAAAGTGGTACCAAGTACTCAGTGTACAAGGCAGTATATATATGGCACTGAATCACTATTTACATAGCAGTGCAATACGTACAAATTTTGTTGCACTAGCTGCACAGCTACGAGTATGAAAATGGCTGAACAAAGGTTTTGTAGGTCACTGTTGTGTTTTGTCTTCCTGTTGACTGTGGCCAGTGTCAATGCGAGGCTCAGAATAGATGATGACTTTATTCAGTGTGTCCATGAGAGGAATACAAATGTAAGTATAGTCTCATACATTCAATGTAGTTGCATTTTTTAAACATGTTGCTTACTCTCCATCGTACTTTGAAGCTTGTGTATGGAGTCCAGCAGGATTCAAGTGGAAGCAGAGGGAAAAGGCAAACCACACCACAGTTTCAACCGTTTAGAATTCATGTCCACTATGACAGCACTGTGGACACAGAGTAAGCCTGCAACTAGCAGATCCTTCACTTGTACTGTAGCTAACACCTGCCATTGTAACGTGTTCTTGGATATCTATGTCCTAGGCTCAGCAGCACTCAGCGAAGCAGACTACAGGTATGTAAACGTTACATGCAAATTTAATTTTCATGATGTCAAGTTTACAATAGAACAAGTCAGTAGCGTTTACAATACCTGCTGTGCTTTTGAGTTGCTTACTGTGATTCAGATCATAAATGCCCTGCAGGTAAAACACCACTTCAGGTCACAACTCCTTTACGTAAAAAATATGCACTACATACACTTGCAAATATAAACTTAGTGAAATCCTGCATATGATATCCTTTCTAAAATGAACGACTAGCCAACAGTTATGGTTAAGCTGTACTGGTACACCCTCCTTGTATCAACTAGTCTTGGGTTGTTGTTACCTTTCAAACCTGAGTGCACCTTTGTCATAGTGCATGCACTCGATCAACATGGTACATTATGTAGCCTATCTGTAGGGTAAGAACAGGATTAGCCTAACAATAAAATCACTGTAAATGTTGGTTGACAATCTTACCAGACCTGCTGCCTAATTCCTATATTTGTTAGTAAGGTTCCAAATACCTAATTAACTCTGAATGCAATTGTATGAGTTAACGGGAGGCACCATTTGTAACCTTACTGACAAAACAACTCAGAATAATACATACCTGCAGAAATTCTGGCAACAAATGCTAGAATTACCAGCTACTTAGTCCACAATGCTTCTGAGCTCTTCAATTAGCAAATGAGACAGGCACTTTCTGAGCTCTTCAATTAGCAAATGAGACAGGCACTTTCTGAGCTCTTCAATTAGCAAATGAGACAGGCACTTTCTGAGCTCTTCAATTAGCAAATGAGACAGGCACTTTCTGAGCTCTTCAATTAGCAAATGAGACAGGCACTTTCTGAGCTCTTCAATTAGCAAATGAGACAGGCACTTTCTGAGCTCTTCAATTAGCAAATGAGACAGGCACTTTCTGAGCTCTTCAATTAGCAAATGAGACAGGCACTTTCTGAGCTCTTCAATTAGCAAATGAGACAGGCACTTTCTGAGCTCTTCCATTAGCAAACGAGACAGGCACTTTCTGAGCTCTTCCATTAGCAAACGAGACAGGCACTTTCTGAGCTCTTCCATTAGCAAACGAGACAGGCACTTTCTGAGCTCTTCAATTAGCAAATGAGACAGGCACTTTCTGAGCTCTTCCATTAGCAAATGAGACAGGTACTTTCTGAGCTCTTCTAGCAAATGAGACAGGCACTTTCTGAGCTCTTCAATTAGCAAATGTTCCCTATATCAGCCACTTAACCCATGCACTCTGTTTCTGGCAATTAGAAATGTAGCTATTGATTCACTTTAATTTGCTACATAGTTACACTGCAAGGTGTCCATGACCTAATTTGAAGATGTGTATTTAATTCTTTCTAGTTTACAGCTAGCCACACACAATATTGTACTGTAGGTTTTCTTTCCATTGCACTGAGTTAATGACAGCCTCAAAGGAGATGTCTCCCACTTGGGCCGTTTAAAGTAGTGTTCTCACTTATGTGTGTCTTTACGCAGCTGTGTTATGGGCATTTGCTACCAAGAAGCGTGTTGTGCCAGTATATATTTAGGAATAAGAAACCTTCTGATTAGTACCATACATCACACCATGGGACTATAAACAGGAAGTTTGAATTATTCCATAGCCCTGCTGTGTGTTTAAGCATGTAGTATTTGGTTGTACACAAGGGCTATCAGTTTCCCACACTCCTCCTGATTGTGAAACTCAATCTATAACCACAGCTATAGTATTACTGAATAGGAAGTATAAGCTTTCCAAGAATTAATTGACTTCAATCACTGAAGTGAACCACCATGCAATTGGTGTATTATCATATGGTACACCATGCATGTATCACATGGTGTACCATATTATGTGATAGTGCGGCCAAGGTCACTAACCAAGCATGTCTCTCAGTGTATAGCTACTGCCATAAACCAAAGTAAACCATTCATATCCACTGTCTCTTCCTTTGTCTGCAGCCGGTGGTTCTTTCGTCTATTTCTGTAGTGGATATGTAGTGTAATAATTGTTCCCACTATCTATGTGCTTACTTTGAGTTTCAAGTGCACAAGCTAAACATGTAGATATGATTTAGGTCATTCCATTAACCATTTACCAAGTACATGCCCAATGCAGCAATAAATGCCCAAGTTTCATAATTAGCACCCACATGGTTCTATATTAAATCATGCAGGCAAGCATCCCCTTTTACAATGTTACATTCAGCTATGTAGCTTGGTGTAAATCAACAAGTAAACATTTGCAATAAGCTTCATCAATGTTAGTTTTATGCAGCAATGTGGGAGGTAAAAAAGGTTACAAGTGGACATCTCAACCACAGTGAGAAAGAAACCTTTACAATGACAACTATGTCACGTTTCATACCAGTAGGTTGCTATATAGGAATCATGGGAATGTCAATAGATTAATAGAATGTTTTTGTTTATAGTAAACAGTAACACTGCAGAATGGTAACTACCCACCCCCATCCAACTCTTCTGGCAATTCCTTGTATCCCAAGAATGAGAAGTGCTTTTTTATACCTCGAGTCCTAGTTAAACGTCTGATGCCGGTCATCTGGTCTGGTGATTTTCTCCATAATTGCAAATGTTTACTTGTATAACATACTTTGAGCAACCTAGCCTGCTCACTTTTCTTTACCTCTAATTCAAACTTAACTTATACTCCCAGAAAGTACCTGTCTACTCATTTCTTCCATTTATAGAACATTGTAATCCCAGCAGTTGAATCATATATTGAAGCTGCACTGAGTGTAATTCCTGCCACTTCTCCAATCCTTCTTGAAAGGTGCGTTGCTACGTAAAGCCACACTGAGATTTAGAATGGTAGCTACTAACCTGCAATACCACCATGCATACATACACATATTTAAGGAACTATTATAAGTGAAGTTCATAGGTCCATTGGTTTTTTTTTTCTCTGTAGTTCCCAGTTAATATGTGAATGCATACAAGCAAAGAATCACATACTACAGTTTTGTAATCTTTAATAGTAACTGTTCTTCTCTTGCACTTCATAAATTGATTGTACAGGGACTGTGTGGGCGGTACATTCTTTCTTCCGATTGGACCTGTACGAAGATGTGTTACACAATGTAGTGCTCAAACATTGTGTGTGTTAGCACAAATACCTGAAGAACACCTAAAGGTATATGGCAATATAACATGAGTAAAAGTCAGTCCAACTTGGACTAAACTGTGATAAGTTTGTAATCTGTTGCAAGCTTCCAACTTTCTTGGAGATCTCCACAATCATGATGAAAGGGTTTATTCATAGTAGCAAGAGTTCATAACAGAGTGTGCAACTCCCATACGGTTTCTATACCCGCCATCTGGACGGTGTGACATAGGAATATACTAAGCTGTGAAACACAGCGGCAAAGAGGCGGGCTTTTGTTAGAGTGTTCACTCAGCTAATTGTACACAAGCACCTAGAATGGTTGCATGTTAAGTAACTGCTAAACATATTCACTGCTGATTGCCTATGTCCAGGGAAAGAAGGCCTGAAAAGATAACCTAAATCCCCCCTAACTTGAGGATACTCTTAAAACGTGTTTCAGGTGCTGCTGAGAATGTTCATAGGATGTGCATAAATTCATGCAATTCCACATTCACTTTACCTCTCGGTCCTTCAGTTGTAATACTACTTTCTAATGGATGAAGTTTGTATGTGCCCACTTTTCATGGTCACACTGCTATGCTAGATACATCTTGCTAATTTACACTGCATTACTTACTTCTTTTCATTCTACAGCGTTGTGTTCAGTGCAGCGGTAGTTCAGCTACTTGTGTAACAATTGGCTCAGATGGTCCAGGAGTGAATAACACAGACTACATACTGTACGTAGGAGCTAATCGAGGAGGTTCATGTACAAATAATGGAGTTCTAGCCTTTGCGAATGTCTGCGAGCTGGAAGCCACATTGGATCGGTGAGACTAAATATTACATGGTAGCTTTGTGTTGACACTAAACAAGCAGATAGCTAAATTACATACTAACTGCAACAGAGAAAATACTCTTCATTTAATCTTTCCACACCACAAAGAGACTCTAAACTATGAAATCCAACCACCTGCATATTAAATTGAAGTTATAAGTGGTATGTGCATATCAGGAAATATGATGATGGCTTGCACTGACCATGGAAGGCATCAACTATCAACAAACAGAAACTGACTAGTGCATAGAGTCTGCAGTAGGTATTTGGTAGCTAGGCACTCAGTAGCTTGTTGCTCTATTATCAAGTTGCTGTATTTAGAGTAAACCACAGAAGACAATACGGATATGGAAAGATTATAAACATAGCTACAATTACTCTTTTCTTAGTCCTATTGCAGGAGGCATTAATTTCTGTCCAGATCAGTTTCAAGCACGTTCAGATGAGGACAACATCAGAATAGGAATACATGAAGTTATTCATGCACTGGTAAGAGCAACACTTGATCTGAAGAACATATTTCACAAGTTGGCATAAGCAACATACATTATTGTCCTTATAGTTTGGTAAACTGTGATGCACTGTAATTTAATTACCGGTGAAGCAATGTGCACAATGGAATCTCTTACTACTGTATCTCTTGCTGCTGTATTGCTTCACAGTTAAACTGCATAGTATAGTTTCCCAAATGTAGATCAATAACCTGCATAAAGAACGCCCTCATTTATACTAAAGACAATATCAATGGTCCAGCTACCCTTAATTATACAGTATACAAGTAAGCAAACCTATTTCAATTTTTCACTTTCATTTGTAGGGTTTTTCTCCAAGTGTGTATGCTTTCTTTCGTGACGAAGAAGGAAATCCTCGTACACCAAGAGACCAATTTGGATTCCCACCAAGTGATGGATCTGGGTGAGCAAACTTAAGCATTGCCTTACCTTTATGCCATCAAACCTCATGGAGTACCACTAGAATGGGTCCCTATACACATATGTAGATATCCTATGATGTGGCCACAACTGTCTATTACTGTAGCTATAGCGCTAAATTTTCGAGGGTCCAAATTTTCGCGAATAGAAATATTGGAAGATTTCGTTCAAATAATTTCGCGAATTCGCTGCACGCACACGATATACTTTTAGAATATTTGCAATTACAGCTTTGTCTTTATTTATTTAAAAAAAAAAACGAGAAAAGGAAGTATGGATTTCACTAACCAGTAAACTACCAGTCGGTTGTTACTTAGTGTCCATTACCATGGCAACCAAATTTTGTTAGGCCAGTGGCTGAACACAGATATTGAAGTCTGCAAAACATAGTTAACAAGCTTTGCAATCTCTGTGATAATCTAAGCAAACACAATTAATTTGATAATTATGTAATTGGTTCCTGTGAGAATGGAAAAGATAGTCATTTCAGATACACCGAAGTAACCATCTAAAATCCTGTTCTTAGGGCGAGTATGACATGTTGTGCTGGATAACATAAGTTCATTTTTGTTGCTTGCAGTTTTATTGCCAGTGAGACAACCGTTAGAACAACCACATACCAAGACTGGCAGACCCGCAATGGAATAATTGATCATGACGTTCAGCAGTTTGTAACTCCAAATGTTGTGGTGAGCTATTTTTACATCCCAAGACTTAATTGAATTATTACACCCTAAGATGTGAAAGAAAATGTGTACCACTAGGTTCTGTGGGCATCTTGGGGGTGTGGCTTACTTCTTCTAAACTGGAAATTTTAACATGACTTGCACGCAGGAGTTAAATAGGACATTGCAACCAAAGTTTGGTGACTGTGCTAGAGAAGAAACAAAAATCATAGCATTAGTGTACAGCTCCAGCATAATCTGATGCCAAGCTGGTCATTAAGATGAATCATTGAAGTATTTTTTGTTTCAGTATTTTAACTCTTTTTATAGGAACAAGCAAGGATTCATTACAACTGCTCTTCCCTTGATGGTGTAGAGCTTGAAAACCAAGGAGGAGGAGGAACTAGTTCTGCACACTTTGAACAGAGAATTCTTGGGGTAATGTTACAAAACTTTGAATATGAAATACAAGGGTGATTTTTAGCATTGGGCATTCTTCTGCAGAATGAAGGAATGACTGGAGTACTTCTGTTCAATATTCGCTTTTCCAGAATGACACTTGGTCTACTTGAAGACACAGGGTTAGTTTGTGTGCCCTGCACAGAGTGTTTAAGTTTGACCTTCATTGCTGTTTCTGGCTCCGTAGTACTCAAGGTTACTGACCACTCTTTTGTATATACATGAATTCTCATCTCCAATCTAGATGGTACCAAGCCAACTATACTCAAGCAGAGCCACTGGCATGGGGGCAGAATTCTGGCTGCAGACTTCCTCAGGGAAGTTGTGGAGAATGGATTCAAACACAGCAACAAAGGTTAGTGGCATGAAGACCTTATTTGCTTGTGATTCATGAAGTATAATTATTACAGCAGCTCCTTGTAAACACATTAAATGACAGAACTTGGCAACTGTATAGTAGCTTATATTTGCGTCGAGCAATGTTAAGTTTAGCTGTATGCATTACTTACTGCAGAGGAACAACCTTGGCCCCATACTGCAATTTCTTGGTACAAAATCCTGCACGGTTTGGATGCACCATTGACAGAGAGAGCGTTTCAGTTTGCAACTTGGTTGACTATGGATCAACACCTATACCGGCAGAATTTCAGGTGTGTGTATATACAACTCAACTGTATTAGTAAACTCTGCAAGGAATACTGGCTATCAACAGATCTGCATGGAGCAGTTACTTGGCATTTTAATTTATTATACTGCATAAGATAATTATTTTTTCCCATGTGTAGTCTAAATGGTTCTTTGTATGGTCACATGGGACTCAACATACTCCTGAGCTAACTGTTTTTCATTTTGCTCTCTAGTATTTCAACTCTGGGCCAAATTTTGATGCTGTTGTTGCTCCTCGAGTTGGCGGTAGTGTGACAATACCTGACTATTGTGGCCTTCATCTTCCTAGTGACGTACGTATGAGTACATTAACATCATTGGTCATATTCACTAAATGTAGATACAATTATTTGCTGCTCAGTATCCCCCGTGTGATATATAAAGAGGATTGTAAGGTGGTCGCCTGGGAAATGGTCAGAGCTAGCCTCATTCCCAGGCTCTCCCCTCGCCCCTCCATTTTTATTTTTCATCGGGCCCGGGGTGAGGGGAGAGCCTGGGAACGAGGCTAGGTCAGAGCACTGGCAGCTTGGAGCAATAGCCAGTTAATCACATTCACCTCATACCATCAATGTGTGTAACATGAATAAGCAGAGCTATAACATTACTAGTATCTGCATGCAGTATCCACACGATAAGTTAGTCTTTTATAGTTTCATGTTATGGCAAGATGCCTTAGTAATAGCGTTATGAATATATAAGTATCACCATAGTACAAAGCTATACCGGAAAATATCACGAGTTTGTTGCCATCTGTATTGTTACGAGTGTGCAGCATGAGTAACAATGCCAACGGCAACAAATGAGTGATATTTTTTCCGGTATAGCTTGGTACTATGGTGATAGTGATTTTATCATATGAACCATTGCACGTTCAGACACATGCATGTGACTTGTAGTACTGATATGGATTCTCGCGTGACTTGTATTAAAAAATACGGCTTTTTATAAACTGCGTGCAACTGCAAGGCTTCCACATTGACTCCCATACATTAGTGTGAGTTAGACGTATGATATTATTATCATACATCAAATGTATGGAGTCAACGGGGAAGCCCTGCTGCTGCATGTAGCTGTATTTTTTGCTACAAGTCACACGAGAACCGTATTAGTATTACAGTATCAAAGTGTTTTCAAAGCTATAATCTGGTTGGTTGGGTTAGGGTTAATTTAGGGTGTTGCTGAGCAACGGCACATATGTGCATATAGTTGTGTATAATATATTGACCAATAGGGCTAATTAGAGCTTTGAAAAATACTTTGGGATAGCTCTATCAGTACTACAAGTCACGTGAGAATCTGTATCAGGTACTACAAGTCACATGCACTACGTCTGATCGTGCAATGAAATCAAAAGTTTGTATGATAAAATCATTATCACCATAGTACCAAGCCAGGAAAAAAGTACCACTCGTTTGTTGCCGTTGGCATTGTTACTCATGCTGCACACTTGTAACAATACAGACGGCAACATATTTTCTTGTATAGCTTTGTACTGTGGTGATACTTATATATTATAAGAGCCAAAGTACACAAAACTTGCATAAATCAAATCTACCATATGGGTACTTGTTAATTGCTGTTAATTTGACTGAGACCTAATTTTAGAAGTTGGCTAGCCTTGATCTCACTTCCGTATGTTACATTGAGCCAAACTGAAGAACAAAAAATGGGGGAGGTCTGTTTCAAACTCACACTGGTAATCTAGCCTTGTCCCTCGAAAACTCCCAGATTTTATCTTGCAGTAGCCTGACTAGATACTATCAGACTATCAGCTAAACTTATAGTGCAATTTTATAGATGATCTCCTGACATATTTTTGTTCTGTTTTAGCGCCAAACAGGTATCTCTCAGGTGTGCAATCAGGCAGCAGACCAACCTGTACCAAATATTCGTGCTGAAACCTACGGTCCTGGATCTCGCTGTGTAGAGCATGGAAGACAATGGTTTCTGACAACAAATGAAGCCAGTTCTACCTCAGAAGTGTATGGAGGTGGTTGCTACCAGGTGTGGTTGTGTATATACACCTACCTGCATCCTGTTATCAACGTCTTTATACACTAAAATTGACCAGAAAATTGTTATTTGAACAGTGCAGCTAAAACAAGTCATCTTGTTAACAATATCCTTTGGACAACAAAGCCTAATGAAACTTTGGTTCACCAACAAGCTTCCCTTCACTAGCCAGCTACACCATTCTGAATCCTACAGCAATTCCAGAAGGGAAAGCCTTGTGATAAAGTAGTACTAATTATTACCCATTGTGATAAGTATTCTAATAATGCCTTTAGACTAAACTCTAACAGTAAATATGCAGTACTAAACTGTAGTTTCTGTGAGCATTTCGGGTTGTGATTTTGTTTTGTGTTAAGACAAAGAAAACAGTGCAAGTGAAAACGTGATCTGTTTTATCAAGACTTGAGATTTGGTAAAGTTATCAGTAAACTCAATCGGATTGGCAGCTATATAAGCAATAGGAGTAGCATCAACCTGGGCATGCAAGCTTTGGGAGAGCATAAGTATCATTGTAATTAACAATGTATGCATAGTTAGTACATATTTGTGATACGTATTACATACAGACTCTGATCTCTCTGTCCTCAGTATTCCTGCTCTGCTACCACGGGGGTGGAGATTGAGGTGTTGGGACTGAGGTTTCGCTGTAACTGCGAGGGAGAAGAGGTATTATACAGTCTAATTTTTGTCACTTTATTTCACGAGCTAAAGAGGCGATCATATAAAATAAGACTTGGCTAGTGGCTATATTGGTTACAGGACTGCCAAAAGACTTGCATGGCTAGTGGCTATATTGGTTACAGGACTGCCAAATGTTTTCAGTTCAAAAACCTTGAGACTGGTATGTGTCTACTAGGTACACACTGTAAGCTAGGTGAGTGTGGTTCCAATGGAATTGAGTCCCACAAGCCATACCCTTCACAGAAACTCAGCCATCTCTGGTTTCGCTTGCAGAAACTGGGTACATCGCATGAAACAGCTCTCTTTGCAAAATTCCGCAACTGTCCATGTAGTTTCGTTCCCAGACTGCATTTTACGCTCCTGGACGCACTCGCATTCATAATTCAGATGTTCCCAGAGAGTGGACTACCTGCATGTGTGGCTGTGAGACTGTGAGGCTTGCACTGAAATTGTGAGACTCATGATACATTCATGAGAGTTGGCAGACCTGCATGTGGTTACATACAGAAGCTGCATGTAGCACACTTTGCATGTGCTATAAAAGAAATTCTCAAGTTACTTCTCAAGTTACTTCTCAAGTTACTTCTCAATTCTCCACATGCAGCTGATCATGAATATCACTGTGAATGGATCTGACTATGAGGGATCTCTCATCTGCCCATCATGTGCACAACTCTGCTTTGTACGTGTGTATGCATAATCATCATCAACCCTCCCTGTTAAAAATCAGTGCAGGCTGGATATTGTGCACAGTCACCCACTGCACAGGATTACTCAATGGTAGTATATATCCTAGCTTTGTTATCGGGCACCCCACTCGTGTCATTTCAGAAGTGACAAGAGTTGAGGTAAAGGCCTGAGAATGAGGCCATGTGTTTTTTTTGTTTGTTTTTTTTTGTTATATATAAACTTTATAGCAGAGTTACTGATGATTTAGAAGCTGCTGCTAAAATGTGCCTATATAGCCAGTCGCCTCTTTCTAACTGTGGTGCAAATTTTCTATGGCTCTTGTGTTCGAACAATTTAGCTCCATGCATACATTGTACAAACATTCAGAATTCCCTCTTATACAATAACATACATAATGTTGCACACATATATAATAGTAGCAACTATACTTTATGCAATGCAAAATGCATTTGTCAAGTTTGTGCTAAGCATTGAAATCATTTTCTTTTTGATCCAGGATGACCTCAGCCTCTGCCCAGATCAAGGTACATCAACTGTTGTATATCTTTCTTGCCATGTATGTACCTACATGTATGAATGTGCATCTACGTACATGTCATTTTAACATTGTCTTCTGCAGAACCTGCAGCATGTTATGGACTTCAAACAAATGCAGGTACACCCAGTTTATACAACCTCATGCAGTTCAGGCCTGAAATGTCTGTTAAATAAAACTGCTAGCTCTTACATACATTTCTGTCACTTGCTCTCTTAGTTCCTAATACAGTGGTGGACTGTGGCACTCTGACTGACCCAGCCAATGGACAAGTTAGTCACACTGCTGGAACAACATTTGGACAGACAGCCGCCTACAGTTGTAACACAGGCTACAACCTGGTGGGAGACAGTAATCGCACTTGTCAAGCTACAGGAATGTGGTCTGGAAGTGAACCTACCTGTCAATGTATGTTGTTACTACCCACAATCAAGTGTGCATGTGTGCAGCTGATCAAGTATTTGCATGGTATCATTCATATCTGTGTAAATAGAAAGAGGCATCTACTTTGTGCACATGGTCATATACAGAAGATTTACAATGCAGTAGCTGTGATGCATGCACACCAGGCATATGTTTTGCTTGAGAACGATACTATCAGATAATGTACATGATGTAACTATTCCTCTTTCTGACAGTGGTGGACTGTGGTGCTCTGACTGACCCAGCCAATGGACAAGTTAGTCACACTGCTGGAACAACCTTTGGACAGACAGCCACCTACAGTTGTAACACAGGCTACGACCTGGTGGGAGACAGTAATCGCACTTGTCAAGCTACAGGAATGTGGTCTGGAAGCGAACCTACCTGTCAACGTATGTTGTTACTACCCACAATCAAGTGTGCATGTGTACAGCTGATCAAGTATTTGCATGGTATCATTCATGTCTGTGTAAATAGAAAGAAGCATTTACTCTGTGCACATGGTCATATACACAAGATTTACAATGCAGTAGCTGTGATGCATGCACACCAGGCATATGTTTTGCTTGAGAACGATACTATCAGATAATGTACATGATGTAACTATTCCTCTTTCTGACAGTGGTGGACTGTGGTGCTCTGACTGACCCAGCCAATGGCCAGGTTAGTCACACTGCTGGAACAACCTTTGGACAGACAGCCGCCTACAGTTGTAACGCAGGCTACAACCTGGTGGGAGACAGTAATCGCACTTGTCAAGCTACAGGAATGTGGTCTGGAAGTGAACCTACCTGTCAACGTATGTTGTTACTACCCACAATCTAGTGTGCATGTGTACAGCTGATCAAGTATTTGCATGGTATCATTCATATCTGTGTAAATAGAAAGAAGCATTTACTCTGTGTACATGGTCATATACAGAAGATTTGCAATGCAGTAGCTGTGATGCATGCACACTAGGCATATGTTTTGCTTGAGAACGATACTATCAGATAATGTACATGATGTAGCTATTCCTCTTTCTGACAGTGGTGGACTGTGGTGCTCTGACTGACCCAGCCAATGGACAAGTTAGTCACACTGCTGGAACAACCTTTGGACAGACAGCCACCTACAGTTGTAACGCAGGCTATAAGCTGGTGGGAGACAGTAATCGCACTTGTCAAGCTACAGGAATGTGGTCTGGAAGCGAACCTACCTGTCAACGTATGTTGTTACTACCCACAATCAAGTGTGCATGTGTGCAGCTGATCAAGTATTTGCATGGTATCATTCATATCTGTGTAAATAGAAAGAGGCATCTACTCTGTGCACATTGTCATATACACAAGATTTACAATGCAGTAGCTGTGATGCATGCACACCAGGCATATATGTGTTTTGCTTGAGAACGATACTATCAGATAATGTACATGATGTAGTGATTCCTCTTTCTGACAGTGGTGGACTGTGGTGCTCTGACTGACCCAGCCAATGGACAAGTTAGTCACACTGCTGGAACAACCTTTGGACAGACAGCCGCCTACAGTTGTAACACAGGCTATAACCTGGTGGGAGACAGTAATCGCACTTGTCAAGCTACAGGAATGTGGTCTGGAAGTGAACCTACCTGTCAACGTATGTTGTTACTACCCACAATCTAGTGTGCATGTGTGCAGCTGATCAAGTATTTGCATGGTATCATTCATATCTGTGTAAATAGAAAGAGGCATCTACTCTGTGCACATGGTCATATACAGATTTACAATGCAGTAGCTGTGATGCATGCACACAAGGCATATATATGTTTTGCCTGAGAATGATACTATCAGATAATGTACATGATGTAGCGATTCCTCTTTCTGACAGTGGTGGACTGTGGTGCTCTGACTGACCCAGCCAATGGCCAAGTTAGTCACACTGCTGGAACAACCTTTGGACAGACAGCCACCTACAGTTGTAACACAGGCTACAACCTGGTGGGAGACAGTAATCGCACTTGTCAAGCTACAGGAATGTGGTCTGGAAGTGAACCTACCTGTCAACGTATGTTGTTACTACCCACAATCTAGTGTGCATATGTACAGCTGATCAAGTATTTGCATGGTATCATTCATATCTGTGTAAATAGAAAGAAGCATTTACTCTGTGTACATGGTCATATACAGAAGATTTACAATGCAGTAGCTGTGATGCATGCACACCAGGCATATGTTTTGCTTGAGAACGATACTATCAGATAATGTACATGATGTAGCTATTCCTCTTTCTGACAGTGGTGGACTGTGGTGCTCTGACTGACCCAGCCAATGGCCAAGTTAGTCACACTGCTGGAACAACCTTTGGACAGACAGCCGCCTACAGTTGTAACGCAGGCTACGACCTGGTGGGAGACAGTAATCGCACTTGTCAAGCTACAGGAATGTGGTCTGGAAGCGAACCTACCTGTCAACGTATGTTGTTACTACCCACAATCAAGTGTGCATGTGTGCAGCTGATCAAGTATTTGCATGGTATCATTTATATCTGTGTAAATAGAAAGAGGCATCTACTCTGTGCACATTGTCATATACACAAGATTTACAATGCAGTAGCTGTGATGCATGCACACCAGGCATATATGTGTTTTGCTTGAGAACGATACTATCAGATAATGTACATGATGTAGTGATTCCTCTTTCTGACAGTGGTGGACTGTGGTGCTCTGACTGACCCAGCCAATGGACAAGTTAGTCACACTGCTGGAACAACCTTTGGACAGACAGCCGCCTACAGTTGTAACACAGGCTATAACCTGGTGGGAGACAGTAATCGCACTTGTCAAGCTACAGGAATGTGGTCTGGAAGTGAACCTACCTGTCAACGTATGTTGTTACTACCCACAATCTAGTGTGCATGTGTGCAGCTGATCAAGTATTTGCATGGTATCATTCATATCTGTGTAAATAGAAAGAGGCATCTACTCTGTGCACATGGTCATATACAGATTTACAATGCAGTAGCTGTGATGCATGCACACCAGGCATATATATGTTTTGCCTGAGAACGATACTATCAGATAATGTACATGATGTAACTATTCCTCTTTCTGACAGTGGTGGTCCTGGTGGACTGTGGTGCTCTGACTGACCCAGCCAATGGCCAGGTTAGTCACACTGCTGGAACAACCTTTGGACAGACAGCCGCCTACAGTTGTAACACAGGCTACAACCTGGTGGGAGACAGTAATCGCACTTGTCAAGCCACAGGAATGTGGTCTGGAAGTGAACCTACCTGTCAACGTATGTTGTTACTACCGACAATCAAGTGTGCATGTGTGCAGCTGATCCAGTATTTGCATGGTATCATTCATATCTGTGTAAATAGAAAGACGCATCTACTCTGTGCACATGGTCATATACACAAGATTTACAATGCAGTAGCTACCTGTCAGGCTGTGCAGGTTTTGACAGTAGCTGTAATGCATGCACACCAGGCATATGTTTTGCTTTAGAACGATACTATCAGATAATGTACATGATGTAGCTATTCCTCTTTCTGACAGTGGTGGACTGTGGTGCTCTAACTGACACAGCCAATGGCCAAGTTAGTCACACTGCTGGAACAACCTTTGGACAGACAGCCACCTACAGTTGTAACACAGGCTACGACCTGGTGGGAGACAGTAATCGCACTTGTCAAGCTACAGGAATGTGGTCTGGAAGCGAACCTACCTGTCAACGTATGTTGTTACTACCCACAATCAAGTGTGCATGTGTGCAGCTGATCAAGTATTTGCATGGTATCATTTATATCTGTGTAAATAGAAAGAGGCATCTACTCTGTGCACATTGTCATATACACAAGATTTACAATGCAGTAGCTGTGATGCATGCACACCAGGCATATATGTGTTTTGCTTGAGAACGATACTATCAGATAATGTACATGATGTAGTGATTCCTCTTTCTGACAGTGGTGGACTGTGGTGCTCTGACTGACCCAGCCAATGGACAAGTTAGTCACACTGCTGGAACAACCTTTGGACAGACAGCCGCCTACAGTTGTAACACAGGCTATAACCTGGTGGGAGACAGTAATCGCACTTGTCAAGCTACAGGAATGTGGTCTGGAAGTGAACCTACCTGTCAACGTATGTTGTTACTACCCACAATCTAGTGTGCATGTGTGCAGCTGATCAAGTATTTGCATGGTATCATTCATATCTGTGTAAATAGAAAGAGGCATCTACTCTGTGCACATGGTCATATACAGATTTACAATGCAGTAGCTGTGATGCATGCACACCAGGCATATATATGTTTTGCCTGAGAACGATACTATCAGATAATGTACATGATGTAACTATTCCTCTTTCTGACAGTGGTGGTCCTGGTGGACTGTGGTGCTCTGACTGACCCAGCCAATGGCCAGGTTAGTCACACTGCTGGAACAACCTTTGGACAGACAGCCGCCTACAGTTGTAACACAGGCTACAACCTGGTGGGAGACAGTAATCGCACTTGTCAAGCTACAGGAATGTGGTCTGGAAGTGAACCTACCTGTCAACGTATGTTGTTACTACCGACAATCAAGTGTGCATGTGTGCAGCTGATCCAGTATTTGCATGGTATCATTCATATCTGTGTAAATAGAAAGACGCATCTACTCTGTGCACATGGTCATATACACAAGATTTACAATGCAGTAGCTACCTGTCAGGCTGTGCAGGTTTTGACAGTAGCTGTAATGCATGCACACCAGGCATATGTTTTGCTTTAGAACGATACTATCAGATAATGTACATGATGTAGCTATTCCTCTTTCTGACAGTGGTGGACTGTGGTGCTCTAACTGACACAGCCAATGGCCAAGTTAGTCACACTGCTGGAACAACCTTTGGACAGACAGCCACCTACAGTTGTAACACAGGCTACGACCTGGTGGGAGACAGTAATCGCACTTGTCAAGCTACAGGAATGTGGTCTGGAAGCGAACCTACCTGTCAACGTATGTTGTTACTACCCACAATCTAGTGTGCATGTGTGCAGCTGATCAAGTATTTGCATGGTATCATTCATATCTGTGTAAATAGAAAGAGGCATCTACTCTGTGCACATTGTCATATACAGAAGGTTTACAATGCAGTAGCTGTGATGCATGCACACCAGGCATATATATGTTTTGCTTGAGAACGATACTATCAGATAATGTACATGATGTAGTGATTCCTCTTTCTGACAGTGGTGGACTGTGGTGCTCTGACTGACCCAGCCAATGGACAAGTTAGTCACACTGCTGGAACAACCTTTGGACAGACAGCCGCCTACAGTTGTAACACAGGCTATAACCTGGTGGGAGACAGTAATCGCACTTGTCAAGCTACAGGAATGTGGTCTGGAAGTGAACCTACCTGTCAACGTATGTTGTTACTACCCACAATCTAGTGTGCATGTGTACAGCTGATCAAGTATTTGCATGGTATCATTCATATCGTTGTAAATAGAAAGAGGCATATACTCTGTGCACATGGTCATATACAGATTTACAATGCAGTAGCTGTGATGCATGCACACCAGGCATATATATGTTTTGCCTGAGAACGATACTATCAGATAATGTACATGATGTAGCGATTCCTCTTTCTGACAGTGGTGGACTGTGGTGCTCTGACTGACCCAGCCAATGGACAAGTTAGTCACACTGCTGGAACAACCTTTGGACAGACAGCCGCCTACAGTTGTAACACAGGCTATATCCTGGTGGGAGACAGTAATCGCACTTGTCAAGCTACAGGAATGTGGTCTGGAAGTGAACCTACCTGTCAACGTATGTTGTTACTACCCACAATCTAGTGTGCATGTGTACAGCTGATCAAGTATTTGCATGGTATCATTCATATCTGTGTAAATAGAAAGAAGCATTTACTCTGTGCACATGGTCATATACACAAGATTTACAATGCAGTAGCTGTGATGCATGCACACCAGGCATATGTTTTGCTTGAGAACGATACTATCAGATAATGTACATGATGTAACTATTCCTCTTTCTGACAGTGGTGGACTGTGGTGCTCTGACTGACACAGCCAATGGCCAAGTTAGTCACACTGCTGGAACAACCTTTGGACAGACAGCCACCTACAGTTGTAACACAGGCTACAACCTGGTGGGAGACAGTAATCGCACTTGTCAAGCTACAGGAATGTGGTCTGGAAGTGAACCTACCTGTCAACGTATGTTGTTACTACCCACAATCAAGTGTGCATATGTACAGCTGATCAAGTATTTGCATGGTATCATTCATATCTGTGTAAATAGAAAGAAGCATTTACTCTGTGTACATGGTCATATACAGAAGATTTACAATGCAGTAGCTGTGATGCATGCACACCAGGCATATGTTTTGCTTGAGAACGATACTATCAGATAATGTACATGATGTAGCTATTCCTCTTTCTGACAGTGGTGGACTGTGGTGCTCTGACTGACCCAGCCAATGGCCAAGTTAGTCACACTGCTGGAACAACCTTTGGACAGACAGCCGCCTACAGTTGTAACGCAGGCTACGACCTGGTGGGAGACAGTAATCGCACTTGTCAAGCTACAGGAATGTGGTCTGGAAGCGAACCTACCTGTCAACGTATGTTGTTACTACCCACAATCAAGTGTGCATGTGTGCAGCTGATCAAGTATTTGCATGGTATCATTTATATCTGTGTAAATAGAAAGAGGCATCTACTCTGTGCACATTGTCATATACACAAGATTTACAATGCAGTAGCTGTGATGCATGCACACCAGGCATATATGTGTTTTGCTTGAGAACGATACTATCAGATAATGTACATGATGTAGTGATTCCTCTTTCTGACAGTGGTGGACTGTGGTGCTCTGACTGACCCAGCCAATGGACAAGTTAGTCACACTGCTGGAACAACCTTTGGACAGACAGCCGCCTACAGTTGTAACACAGGCTATAACCTGGTGGGAGACAGTAATCGCACTTGTCAAGCTACAGGAATGTGGTCTGGAAGTGAACCTACCTGTCAACGTATGTTGTTACTACCCACAATCTAGTGTGCATGTGTGCAGCTGATCAAGTATTTGCATGGTATCATTCATATCTGTGTAAATAGAAAGAGGCATCTACTCTGTGCACATGGTCATATACAGATTTACAATGCAGTAGCTGTGATGCATGCACACCAGGCATATATATGTTTTGCCTGAGAACGATACTATCAGATAATGTACATGATGTAACTATTCCTCTTTCTGACAGTGGTGGTCCTGGTGGACTGTGGTGCTCTGACTGACCCAGCCAATGGCCAGGTTAGTCACACTGCTGGAACAACCTTTGGACAGACAGCCGCCTACAGTTGTAACACAGGCTACAACCTGGTGGGAGACAGTAATCGCACTTGTCAAGCCACAGGAATGTGGTCTGGAAGTGAACCTACCTGTCAACGTATGTTGTTACTACCGACAATCAAGTGTGCATGTGTGCAGCTGATCCAGTATTTGCATGGTATCATTCATATCTGTGTAAATAGAAAGACGCATCTACTCTGTGCACATGGTCATATACACAAGATTTACAATGCAGTAGCTACCTGTCAGGCTGTGCAGGTTTTGACAGTAGCTGTAATGCATGCACACCAGGCATATGTTTTGCTTTAGAACGATACTATCAGATAATGTACATGATGTAGCTATTCCTCTTTCTGACAGTGGTGGACTGTGGTGCTCTAACTGACACAGCCAATGGCCAAGTTAGTCACACTGCTGGAACAACCTTTGGACAGACAGCCACCTACAGTTGTAACACAGGCTACGACCTGGTGGGAGACAGTAATCGCACTTGTCAAGCTACAGGAATGTGGTCTGGAAGCGAACCTACCTGTCAACGTATGTTGTTACTACCCACAATCAAGTGTGCATGTGTGCAGCTGATCAAGTATTTGCATGGTATCATTTATATCTGTGTAAATAGAAAGAGGCATCTACTCTGTGCACATTGTCATATACACAAGATTTACAATGCAGTAGCTGTGATGCATGCACACCAGGCATATATGTGTTTTGCTTGAGAACGATACTATCAGATAATGTACATGATGTAGTGATTCCTCTTTCTGACAGTGGTGGACTGTGGTGCTCTGACTGACCCAGCCAATGGACAAGTTAGTCACACTGCTGGAACAACCTTTGGACAGACAGCCGCCTACAGTTGTAACACAGGCTATAACCTGGTGGGAGACAGTAATCGCACTTGTCAAGCTACAGGAATGTGGTCTGGAAGTGAACCTACCTGTCAACGTATGTTGTTACTACCCACAATCTAGTGTGCATGTGTGCAGCTGATCAAGTATTTGCATGGTATCATTCATATCTGTGTAAATAGAAAGAGGCATCTACTCTGTGCACATGGTCATATACAGATTTACAATGCAGTAGCTGTGATGCATGCACACCAGGCATATATATGTTTTGCCTGAGAACGATACTATCAGATAATGTACATGATGTAACTATTCCTCTTTCTGACAGTGGTGGTCCTGGTGGACTGTGGTGCTCTGACTGACCCAGCCAATGGCCAGGTTAGTCACACTGCTGGAACAACCTTTGGACAGACAGCCGCCTACAGTTGTAACACAGGCTACAACCTGGTGGGAGACAGTAATCGCACTTGTCAAGCTACAGGAATGTGGTCTGGAAGTGAACCTACCTGTCAACGTATGTTGTTACTACCGACAATCAAGTGTGCATGTGTGCAGCTGATCCAGTATTTGCATGGTATCATTCATATCTGTGTAAATAGAAAGACGCATCTACTCTGTGCACATGGTCATATACACAAGATTTACAATGCAGTAGCTACCTGTCAGGCTGTGCAGGTTTTGACAGTAGCTGTAATGCATGCACACCAGGCATATGTTTTGCTTTAGAACGATACTATCAGATAATGTACATGATGTAGCTATTCCTCTTTCTGACAGTGGTGGACTGTGGTGCTCTAACTGACACAGCCAATGGCCAAGTTAGTCACACTGCTGGAACAACCTTTGGACAGACAGCCACCTACAGTTGTAACACAGGCTACGACCTGGTGGGAGACAGTAATCGCACTTGTCAAGCTACAGGAATGTGGTCTGGAAGCGAACCTACCTGTCAACGTATGTTGTTACTACCCACAATCTAGTGTGCATGTGTGCAGCTGATCAAGTATTTGCATGGTATCATTCATATCTGTGTAAATAGAAAGAGGCATCTACTCTGTGCACATTGTCATATACAGAAGGTTTACAATGCAGTAGCTGTGATGCATGCACACCAGGCATATATATGTTTTGCTTGAGAACGATACTATCAGATAATGTACATGATGTAGTGATTCCTCTTTCTGACAGTGGTGGACTGTGGTGCTCTGACTGACCCAGCCAATGGACAAGTTAGTCACACTGCTGGAACAACCTTTGGACAGACAGCCGCCTACAGTTGTAACACAGGCTATATCCTGGTGGGAGACAGTAATCGCACTTGTCAAGCTACAGGAATGTGGTCTGGAAGTGAACCTACCTGTCAACGTATGTTGTTACTACCCACAATCTAGTGTGCATGTGTACAGCTGATCAAGTATTTGCATGGTATCATTCATATCGTTGTAAATAGAAAGAGGCATATACTCTGTGCACATGGTCATATACAGATTTACAATGCAGTAGCTGTGATGCATGCACACCAGGCATATATATGTTTTGCCTGAGAACGATACTATCAGATAATGTACATGATGTAGCGATTCCTCTTTCTGACAGTGGTGGACTGTGGTGCTCTGACTGACCCAGCCAATGGACAAGTTAGTCACACTGCTGGAACAACCTTTGGACAGACAGCCGCCTACAGTTGTAACACAGGCTATATCCTGGTGGGAGACAGTAATCGCACTTGTCAAGCTACAGGAATGTGGTCTGGAAGTGAACCTACCTGTCAACGTATGTTGTTACTACCCACAATCTAGTGTGCATGTGTACAGCTGATCAAGTATTTGCATGGTATCATTCATATCTGTGTAAATAGAAAGAGGCATCTACTCTGTGCACATGGTCATATACAGATTTACAATGCAGTAGCTGTGATGCATGCACACCAGGCATATATATGTTTTGCTTGAGAACGATACTATCAGATAATGTACATGATGTAGCGATTCCTCTTTCTGACAGTGGTGGACTGTGGTGCTCTGACTGACCCAGCCAATGGCCAAGTTAGTCACACTGCTGGAACAACCTTTGGACAGACAGCCGCCTACAGTTGTAACACAGGCTACGACCTGGTGGGAGACAGTAATCGCACTTGTCAAGCTACAGGAATGTGGTCTGGAAGCGAACCTACCTGTCAACGTATGTTGTTACTACCCACAATCAAGTGTGCATGTGTACAGCTGATGAAGTATTTGAATGGTATCATTCATATCTGTGTAAATAGAAAGAGGCATTTACTCTGTGTACATGGTCATATACAGAAGATTTACAATGCAGTAGCTGTGATGCATGCACACCAGGCATATGTTTTGCTTGAGAACGATACTATCAGATGCATGATGTAGCTATTCCTCTTTCTGACAGTGGTGGACTGTGGTGCTCTGACTGACCCAGCCAATGGACAAGTTAGTCACACTGCTGGAACAACCTTTGGACAGACAGCCACCTACAGTTGTAACACAGGCTACGACCTGGTGGGAGACAGTAATCGCACTTGTCAAGCTACAGGAATGTGGTCTGGAAGTGAACCTACCTGTCAACGTATGTTGTTACTACCCACAATCAAGTGTGCATGTGTACAGCTGATCAAGTATTTGCATGGTATCATTCATGTCTGTGTAAATAGAAAGAAGCATTTTCTCTGTGCACATGGTCATATACAGAAGATTTACAATGTAGTAGCTGTGATGCATGCACACTAGGCATATGTTTTGCTTGAGAACGATACTATCAGATAATGTACATGATGTAGCTATTCCTCTTTCTGACAGTGGTGGACTGTGGTGCTCTGACTGACCCAGCCAATGGACAAGTTAGTCACACTGCTGGAACAACCTTTGGACAGACAGCCGCCTACAGTTGTAACACAGGCTACGACCTGGTGGGAGACAGTAATCGCACTTGTCAAGCTACAGGAATGTGGTCTGGAAGCGAACCTACCTGTCAACGTATGTTGTTTCTACCCACAATCAAGTGTGCATGTGTGCAGCTGATCAAGTATTTGCATGGTATCATTCATATCTGTGTAAATAGAAAGAGGCATCTACTCTGTGCACATGGTCATATACACAAGATTTACAATGCAGTAGCTGTGATCCATGCACACCAGGCATATATATGTTTTGCTTGAGAACGATACTATCAGATAATGTACATGATGTAGTGATTCCTCTTTCTGACAGTGGTGGACTGTGGTGCTCTGACTGACCCAGCCAATGGACAAGTTAGTCACACTGCTGGAACAACCTTTGGACAGACAGCCACCTACAGTTGTAACACAGGCTACGACCTGGTGGGAGACAGTAATCGCACTTGTCAAGCTACAGGAATGTGGTCTGGAAGTGAACCTACCTGTCAACGTATGTTGTTACTACCCACAATCTAGTGTGCATGTGTGCAGCTGATCAAGTATTTGCATGGTATCATTCATATCTGTGTAAATAGAAAGAGGCTTCTACTCTGTGCACATGGTCATATACAGATTTACAATGCAGTAGCTGTGATGCATGCACACCAGGCATATATATGTTTTGCCTGAGAACGATACTATCAGATAATGTACATGATGTAACTATTCCTCTTTCTGACAGTGGTGGTCCTGGTGGACTGTGGTGCTCTGACTGACCCAGCCAATGGCCAGGTTAGTCACACTGCTGGAACAACCTTTGGACAGACAGCCGCCTACAGTTGTAACACAGGCTACGACCTGGTGGGAGACATTAATCGCACTTGTCAAGCTACAGGAATGTGGTCTGGAAGTGAACCTACCTGTCAACGTATGTTGTTACTACCGACAATCAAGTGTGCATGTGGCAGCTGATCAAGTATTTGCATGGTATCATTCATATCTGTGTAAATAGAAAGAGGCATCTACTCTGTGCACATGGTCATGTACAGAAGATTTACAATGCAGTAGCTGTGATGCATGCACACCAGGCATATATATGTTTTGCTTGAGAACGATACTATCAGATAATGTACATGATGTAGTGATTCCTCTTTCTGACAGTGGTAGACTGTGGTGCTCTGACTGACCCAGCCAATGGACAAGTTAGTCACACTGCTGGAACAACCTTTGGAGAGACAGCCACCTACAGTTGTAACACAGGCTACGACCTGGTGGGAGACAGTAATCGCACTTGTCAAGCTACAGGAATGTGGTCTGGAAGCGAACCTACCTGTCAACGTATGTTGTTACTACCCACAATCAAGTGTGCATGTGTGCAGCTGATCAAGTATTTGCATGTTATCATTCATATCTGTGTAAATAGAAAGAAGCATTTACTCTGTGCACATGGTCATATACAGAAGATTTACAATGCAGTAGCTGTGATGCATGCACACCAGGCATATGTTTTGCTTGAGAACGATACTATCAGATAATGTACATGATGTAGCTATTCCTCTTTCTGACAGTGGTGGACTGTGGTGCTCTGACTGACCCAGCCAATGGCCAAGTTAGTCACACTGCTGGAACAACCTTTGGACAGACAGCCACCTACAGTTGTAACACAGGCTACGACCTGGTGCTAGACAGTAATCGCACTTGTCAAGCTACAGGAATGTGGTCTGGAAGCGAACCTACCTGTCAACGTATGTTGTTACTACCCACAATCAAGTGTGCATGTGTGCAGCTGATCAAGTATTTGCATAGTATCATTCATATCTGTGTAAATAGAAAGAGGCATTTACTCTGTGTACATGGTCATATACATAAGATTTACAATGCAGTAGCTACCTGTCAGGCTGTACAGGTTTTGACAGTAGCTGTGATGCTTGCACACCAGGCATATGTTTTGCTTGAAACCATAACAGATAATGTACATGATGTGGCTATTCCTCTTTCTGACAGTGGTGGACTGTGGTGCTCTGACTGACCCAGCCAATGGACAAGTTAGTCACACTGCTGGAACAACCGTTGGGCAGACAGCCGCCTACAGTTGTAACACAGGCTACGACCTGGTGGGAGACAGTAATCGCACTTGTCAAGCTACAGGAATGTGGTCTGGAAGTGAACCTACCTGTCAACGTATGTTGTTACTACCCACAATCAAGTGTGCATGTGTGCAGCTGATCAAGTATTTGCATGGTATCATTCATATCTGTGTAAATAGAAAGAAGCATTTACTCTGTGCACATGGTCATATACAGAAGATTTACAATGCAGTAGCTGTGATGCATGCACACCAGGCATATGTTTTGCTTGAGAATGATACTATCAGATAATGTACATGATGTAGCTATTCCTCTTTCTGACAGTGGTGGACTGTGGTGCTCTGACTGACCCAGCCAATGGACAAGTTAGTCACACTGCTGGAACAACCTTTGGACAGACAGCCACCTACAGTTGTAACGCAGGTTACAACCTGGTGGGAGACAGTAATCGCACTTGTCAAGCTACAGGAATGTGGTCTGGAAGCGAACCTACCTGTCAACGTATGTTGTTACTACCCACAATCTAGTGTGCATGTGTGCAGCTGATCAAGTATTTGCATAGTATCATTCATATCTGTGTAAATAGAAAGAGGCATTTACTCTGTGTACATGGTCATATACACAAGATTTACAATGCAGTAGCTACCTGTCAGGCTGTACAGGTTTTGACAGTAGCTGTGATGCTTGCACACCAGGCATATGTTTTGCTTGAAACCGTATCAGATAATGTACATGATGTGGCTATTCCTCTTTCTGACAGTGGTGGACTGTGGTGCTCTGACTGACCCAGCCAATGGACAAGTTAGTCACACTGCTGGAACAACCTTTGGGCAGACAGCCACCTACAGTTGTAACACAGGCTACGACCTGGTGGGAGACAGTAATCGCACTTGTCAAGCTACAGGAATGTGGTCTGGAAGCGAACCTACCTGTCAACGTATGTTGTTACTACCCACAATCAAGTGTGCATGTGTGCAGCTGATCAAGTATTTGCATGGTATCATTCATATCTGTGTAAATAGAAAGAGGCATTTACTCTGTGTACATGGTCATATACACAAGATTTACAATGCAGTAGCTACCTGTCAGGCTGTACAGGTTTTGACAGTAGCTGTGATGCTTGCACACCAGGCATATGTTTTGCTTGAAACCGTATCAGATAATGTACATGATGTGGCTATTCCTCTTTCTGACAGTGGTGGACTGTGGTGCTCTGACTGACCCAGCCAATGGACAAGTTAGTCACACTGCTGGAACAACCTTTGGGCAGACAGCCGCCTACAGTTGTAACACAGGCTACAACCTGGTGGGAGACAGTAATCGCACTTGTCAAGCTACAGGAATGTGGTCTGGAAGCGAACCTACCTGTCAACGTATGTTGTTACTACCCACAATCAAGTGTGCATGTGTGCAGCTGATCAAGTATTTGCATGGTATCATTCATATCTGTGTAAATAGAAAGAGGCATTTACTCTGTGTACATGGTCATATACACAAGATTTACAATGCAGTAGCTACCTGTCAGGCTGTACAGGTTTTGACAGTAGCTGTGATGCTTGCACACCAGGCATATGTTTTGCTTGAAACCGTATCAGATAATGTACATGATGTGGCTATTCCTCTTTCTGACAGTGGTGGACTGTGGTGCTCTGACTGACCCAGCCAATGGACAAGTTAGTCACACTGCTGGAACAACCTTTGGGCAGACAGCCGCCTACAGTTGTAACACAGGCTACAACCTGGTGGGAGACAGTAATCGCACTTGTCAAGCTACAGGAATGTGGTCTGGAAGCGAACCTACCTGTCAACGTATGTTGTTACTACCCACAATCTAGTGTGCATGTGTACAGCTGATCAAGTATTTGCATGGTATCATTCATATCTGTGTAAATAGAAAGAGGCATCTACTCTGTGCACTTGGTCATATACAGAAGATTTACAATGCAGTAGCTGTGATGCATGCACACCAGGCATATGTTTTGCTTGAGAACGATACTATCAGATAATGTACATGATGTAGCTATTCCTCTTTCTGACAGTGGTGGACTGTGGTGCTCTGACTGACCCAGCCAATGGCCAGGTTAGTCACACTGCTGGAACAACCTTTGGACAGACAGCCGCCTACAGTTGTAACGCAGGCTACAACCTGGTGGGAGACAGTAATCGCACTTGTCAAGCTACAGGAATGTGGTCTGGAAGTGAACCTACCTGTCAACGTAGGTTACTTTAGTATGTCAAGTGAATAAAAACTTTCCAAGGTGTATCATAGTTCATGAGTATATTAGTTAAGTGTTTTAGCCCGTGCACGAGTGGACATCTGTGCTTTGTCTTGTACCATACAGCACGAGGTGTATTATGGTTATGTCATGTTTCTGCAAGCTAAGTACCTACAGCAACATTCCTATGCAGTTGATGTTATGCCAATTCAAGTTGGCCTTGAGCAAGAGAGCTATGTAGTTGCAGAGAACGTTAGCGACAGTGATCTTGCACTTTTGGTCTGTGCTAGTACAAGCAGTGATGTACAGGTTGGATTCACAGTGACAGTTTCAGTACAAAACGGAACAGCACTAGGTAAGTTGTATCTAAGTGTACATTGGTGTTCCTTAATCATCACTTAATTCCATTGGTTTTCCTTCCTATCTTGCTTAGTAGATGCCATCCTGTAAGTAGTCTGATCTTGTCCATTGTAAAGTAACTGTGAAATATTCCTCTTTCACATAACAGCTGGCAGAGACTTTTTACCTTCTGTGGATACTCTTACCTTCATACCTGGTGTGGGCAGTCAAAGGCAGTGTGCATGTGTTCAGATACTGCAGGATGTGGAGGATGATGATAATGAGCAGTTTGTGGTCGCAATCAATACTACATCTCCAAATATCAATATCACCAGGAACACTTCAGCAGTGACTATTGTGGACGATGATCGTAAGAAAATAAGCAATATATAAAATTGAACATATCAAGCATAATATCTATTGTAAGGGAGACAACACATTACATTTGTTGTGCACAGGGAGTTACTATGTGCTTTGGTGTGTGGCAACGTTTTATCATCCACTATAGAACTTCATACTTAGGAAATTTCCTGTCTTACAAATAAGCCACACCTTACAGATAAGGTCTGTCATCTTGCACGATGAATTAAAGTGAAGTCTCCACAAGCCAGTTTGCTCACAGACAACAGAGGGTGGCAGAGACAGAATTCCTCAAATAAATTAAACCACAAGGCTCAAAGGTTTCCTTATTTTATCACAACTGTTATCACTATATAAATTTGCAATCACCATAGTAACATAATTGCTACTTTTGTTGCCACATTCATATGCACTCAATGTGGTGATGTGGTGATGTGCTCATGTGCATGCTCATTCTAGTGACTTAACTCAGTATGCACAGCAATTTTACTATGCATACAAAAATCATAGTGTGCCTGGAGCTGGAATATAACAATACAGATAGGTCACTAGACTATCTTTTCTCACATGGTAAAAAGTACGTATTCTGAGTATAAATATGCTACTGTAGAAACTGGAACGAGTCACATTTATCTCTAAAAGAGCAGATACCCTTATGGTTGGAACAGCTGACGATCACTTGATCACCCAGTGCCTAAATACCCACCAAGAAATTTCTTTTTTGGGGTCTTTCAGGTCAGTGCTGACTAGGGCCATTTTTTGATTAAAAAACAGTTTGAGCACTGCTCAGTCAGTGTTGTAGCTATCACAGCTATATTGGACAGTGACACACCAATTGGTGCAAGCCTTCTTCTGTTAGTCCCACTGCCTTGCCTCTCCAATGCTTTCTTGTTGACATGTAATACAGGTGTGTGAAGAGTGAAAACCTAAATGGGAACGGGATGGCTGCTTGAGATTACAGTAGCTACCATGAATAGAGAATGTTACTACACTCTCAAACTGAAAAACAATTATTCCATTTTGCAGCTTCTCAAGATGACTTTGAGCTCAGATGGATCAATGATAGTCCAAGAGTTGATGGGAACACTGTCACAGCAGACCTTGCCATTGGAACATCATTTCAGTCGGTGATGTGCAGAGTCACCACCAGGCAAACGCAAGATTGTAAGATGGTTTTTATAGGCATGTTATTTTACAGTATGTACAGCTATTCTCACAGCTTTATACACCAGTACATGTGGTGAGTACAAACCTCATCTATTGTGATGCAACTTAGATGGAGGAGCAGTTTGTAAACAGATTAAAAAATCTCCTCTAACACAGGTTCATCAGGAAGTGTTACATTCACTGGCTTACCACCAAATCGACGACGCCGGTTTACCTTCACAGTAGAAGGAATTGGGCCAGCTGGAGAAAGAGTCCTGATTTCCAGAATCTTCAGAACTGGTATATGTACTTAAGTATGACATTAAAACACTATTACCAGGTACACAGCTGACAGTAGTACATAATGAGTTAGGGTGTGCTGTTGACTGCTTTCAGATACTATCACTGACTGCTGGCTCCACCCCATTAATGATGGCTTGACTGTCACTGGAGACACTGTTAGAGTAGAATGGCAGGGCACTGGACCAAGTGCAGACAACCGTGCTACATTATTCAGATGTGTGCTTGATGGACAAGCTGAGAATTGTACGTAAGTTTAGTGGGTATGATTTAATAGGGATGCCTCTAGTGATAAATACATTTTTGGTATGTGACTGCACATGTATCAGCTTGAGGATGGCTCTCAAACTGCTGGTGATTATTATTGTGTGGTAGTCAGATGATATTTTCTGCCTCTGAACTGGATGAAAAGTCAAGTACGACCATATATTTATCCCATCAATGTTGTTCAGCAAGCATTAGTGTAACTATAATCTTTGGCATGCTAAAATCAAAAAGTATGATACCGGGTAATGTACACTTGCATTGAACACACAAAGTACATCTGTACGTTACCATTATTGTCTATTCCTATACTTATTAGGCCAATCTTCTCAGGGATTTGTTAGGAGTGGACTTGCAACTGGAAGCCATGTACTGTCAATAAGGCCTGTTGATCCTGACTGCACAAGGAGGAGGATTGAACGTCGATTCGAATTTGAGATTGTCTAAACAATTGTTTAGCTACCTGCACATGTTGAATCTGACCATGTGTTTTTAATTTTTGTGCATGTAATAGCTAAATTTTGATAAGCATAGCTACTGTTAACACAAAGTTGGACCCAAATTGGGGAACAGTCAATAATGACCTCTTCAAGCCCAGATACCATTCCAGTTTAGAGAACAGTCATTGTAACAACTAAAGATTATTTGCAGTACTTGGATTTGTATTCATTTGCTCATTCAATAATGTATCTGACATGCATGTATGACTGTAGCCTCTATTACCAGTGTAAGTCATCTTTAATGTAATCATTTGCCACTACAGTAAGCTTTCGATTATACGCCCCCTTTGAGCAAAAGCCCTCCCCCTTTTTGCCCCCCAAGTTCTTATATACATGACCAGCGAAGCTTCCATTTCTCCGGAAAGCAGTCATTGTGATTGTCGGCCTCACACGCAACATCGTGAGGAACCGAGGGTGCATGTATGGTGAGATATTCTAGCAAACATCCCTTCCCCACTTTACACTCAAAGTAGTGTGCAGAAAGGAGGGGAATATTATTGTGAGCTTACAGTACCAGTAAATAGCTAGCTAGCTACCTTCAGGAAAATTGGATTTCCATTCTTCTTTCATTCTTTCTATGTACACAATCAAGCCACCTATTTTGCAGAATACATTACCCCTCAAACATGCTGTCTCATAAGCTCTAAGTGGTCCAAAGCTTGATTGAACTATTATGAAATCTTCCGATGTCTCAAGGTGCTTCTAATAATGAGTTACAAGATTTGCTTCTCTCCATATCTAAGGTAGCCATCAACGGATCTTTCCTCATCTGGACTGACCGTAACCATGCAAACAACCATTAGTCACTCTCACTCTCCTACGTATTTATCTTATTAGTATCATCTTTTTGTTGTTTTTTCTTACCAGTCAACATGTTTTTGTACTAGGAGTCTCATTTTCTTAGTGCACCATGTTATTGATAGTCATGTTGGCACTTTCTCCTCGTACAAAACCCTCAGTCATATTAAATGTTTGAGGTTGAAAAAAAAAGCTCCTGGTTCATGTAATGTAGCACCTGCAAAAATGTGCAGTGCATGTACCATACAAACATTTTGTTACCTGAAGCTTGTTGTTCAAGTTATGTTGATGCAGTAAACACGTATATAGTGCACACACTTTTACTACATTTGGAATGACAGACGTACCATCATGTACATGGGCAAAATCACCCATTTAGTCCATACTTAGGTGGTTCACCCCATATGCATAATATGTCCATGCAAGTACGTACTTTCACAACTTCCTGTGGTATAATGTGGAACAGCACAAGGACGAAGTGAAGAATACATGCTTCTGAATATATACTGACTGCAACAATAATTTCTTTCCTGCTGTACAGGCACCTACAAACGTAATTGCATGGAGTAATTAGTCCTGTAAGAGGAAGAGGTGTGGCATGTTGATTTCATACACATACAGTAATGTTCCACCTTGCTCTAGTAACTTTGCCATTCATATCACCTTACCTTCTCCTCTCAACATTAAATACATGCATGCATAATATAGGAGCAGCAAGTATATTTGGAAACGAATGTATGAGTGCACTGTAATGGCTTGTTTGTTACCCAAATTAGTGGCTGGATATGGTGTGCAGTGACACAGTCCAAGTGATCTACCTATCTACAAAAGCTTTATCTGATAGTTTATGCTCCAGCTGTAGTATAGATAATCATTGTAGCACAATGATTAAGGGAGTTATTGCTATAAGATCACAGGTTTACCAATAAATACTGTTGGGAATGGAGCAATATTTGTAGCTTGGAACTTCCAGAACAAATGAACATGTGTCTGCACCTGTGGTAGTTGCTGTCTCCAAGTAGCACAATCATATGCCTACGTCATGACATTTGGACCTCCAGCCTAGGCTACAAGTACTTTGATCACTGAGCTACAACCACCAGGCTCCCACCACCCTTCACACTGCTCTATAGATATCAAACCCAGGATTCCCAGGTTGAGCCGCCACCATGCAATGCTCTAACCACAGAGCTGTATACCACCACCTGACAACCACCAGCCCTCAAAATCTTCTGTATGTACTACACAGGTGGTACAGACTTGAATGCTTCAGTTGCACAACCACTCAGTATGGGCCCATTTAGAGATTGTTCTCCATCAGGAGAGAGAAGCCATGCTGATTTTTTTAGTTCCCTTTTCCTGGGCACAATTGCTAGAGTTGTGGTATGGAGTTTCAGAGGCTCTTCTCTATTGCTCTATTGCTTCTCTTTTACATGTATATATAGTTGGACCCAAACCTCTTACACAATGACAAGAGTCACTGCATGCAACAGTTAGAGGTGGGGATGACTGATTTGCTTGAACTTGAGCCATCAACATAGACCTAGTTAGTGCATGCTTATGGCTTTCATTTTGATTGACTTCCCTACTGATTGATATTTGAGTGCAACACTTCCACACAAAATTTAACATACACATATGCCACACACACCTGCACACACAAATGCACATGTACATGCACACACAGAGGACCTCACTACCTTGCTGGAAAAGTTTAAGGAGCTACTTGTACAGCCAGATGTTTAATAGCAGCCATGTTTGAGGAGCTGCCTGCTAGATGTAAATGCTTGAGGAAGATGTGAACTTGGTGACCTAGAAACTCAACACTCCTCCTCCCTCCTCCTCTTCTCCTTTTCCTCTTGTCCACTTCCCCCTCTTCCTTCTCCTCCTCAGCTCCCACTCCCCCTTCTTTTCTCTTTTTTTCCCCTTCATTTTCTTCCCCCTCATGGCCATTGCCACAGAGCACCAGTAGCTATGGCCCGCGCAAGTGCCTAACTGAAGTGCTGGTCCCCACAAGTGAGCTGCTAGGATGAACTCCTGGGTGACCTGGAGATGGGGACTGCTATGTATCTCATGCATGAAAATGAAAGGCAGTCAGAACACTAATAGTTAGTGTTCGACAGCTCGGGATGCGGACATTCCGACACAGTTATTGGCATTGTTTTCATTCGCATAAATTTTGATGTGCTTATAATGAGTTTATAGTAATGGTTAATGGTAATAGACCGCCCGCCCGCATGGAAGTAAGGGCGGGAAACTATTATAGTCTCATTTGGAGTGGTCTAAATCATCCGGGCGGCCGATGAGAAACTAATAACTCAGAACAGGGGTCTTATGATCTTATCCTGCGTTGTGGGCATTTGCAAGACTTGTGAATGCATCCAGTGTTGGGAGTGTTATATATCCAGTGTTGTAAGCAATTTCATAAGTTGTGAGCATTAATCCAGTGCTGTGAACATTTTCATGAGTCGTGAGTATTTTCAAGAGTTATAAGCATTTTTGTAAATAGGTCTGCATGATAAACAGAAATTGAACCCGGATTGAAGTCATGTCATGCTTTGAGCTTGTCCTACCCCATGCCTCCCACCCCATATACTATTGCACATTTTACTTCAATTCTACCTCATTCTGCTACACACTCTATGAGCAGCAGAATGAGCAGTGGAAAGTATTAAAAGCTCACTCTACTACTTAGCTTCTCCCTTCAGTGGGTAGAATGCATCCCATTCTACTGCAGCCAGCTGATGAGTCATCCCACTTCAAACATAATGGATGAAACGGTAGCTGATTTATTGCACACTTTCACATTTATTACATGTGAGGTTGTTGGTTCAGATTTTAATTGTACATAAATACAATCACATAATTATGTATATTATATATATATACGCATTTCACATAATTGCTTGAAACCAGTGTTTAACAGAATGTACTCAATCAAGTTGTGAAAGTACAGTGGCAATGCGTCTATCAGTGACTGTCTTGGAACCAACTACTCCAAAGTATAATGTGGGTGACTTGGTTCGCGATCTTACACCATGGTCTTGCATTACCTCATATGGATCTGTGGTCCCGATTTGTTTAGGAGAAACGTATACATACATACAATCAATCTCCTTCAAAGTCTCAGGTAAAAGGCCCTGATAGTACTGCAGCCAAGTGACTCTACCTTCACCTTCCAGACCACTGACATAATTGTAGATGTGTTCAACCTTAGAGCGGTGTTTCTTATATTCAGAGAGGGAAACTTGCAACATCAAAAGCCACTTCTTATTGCTTTGATCTTCTATTACCCCAATAGCGTCAATGGCAGGGTGCTCCGGTCTTAAACGATTCAAAACACCAACACTCATGGTTCTTGTCAATGGATCTTGCGTTTGCTCAGTACAAACTTGAATGGTGAGCTGAGTTGACCTTGGTGTTCGTTCAGAGGAATTATTATAATTAACACTCAGCACTCTCAAATCTACTAGAAGAGCGTCTTCAAAGTAGTAGTCTTTAACAATAGGAAACATTGGCCTTTTCGTTGTATAGTGTAGATCATCCTTAAGCATTTTAGTTAATAGCGGCACTATACCAGGGAAGTTCACATGTGCCTGAAAAGTTTCACAGTCAGGGGTATCGGTAATGTAAGCAATGCCTTCAGCAGCCAACCAGCAACATTCGTACTTCTCCAGCTCAGAAACAGGAACAGGAATGGAATTTGCAGCATTGTATAACATCTCTAGACTTGTATGTATGGTTTCCCCAACCCACTTATACTTTGTCTCTGCCTCTAGAGTCTTCGCTAATTGAGTGACCCACTTCCTTCTAACCTTCACCAGTTCGACCTTTATGTCACTGATGGGGCGATGTATACAGTGTGACAAAAGCAAGGGATTAAGGTTGGTTAGGGTTTGGATCTTGTCCCATTGTCCCAAAAGGTGATTGGCGTACGTCCTTAAGTAGATTTTGCCTTCACTAACAGTGAATGGTTTGAATTCTATTGAGCAAAAAACGCTGAACCGTGTGGCCATTTTAGACGTAGGACCTTCGTAGAATTCCATTGCCGCACTGGTCTGTGCCACCACGAAACGGTCTGCGCACAGTGATGCCCCAGTAAAGTGTGCAAAAGTTTCCCTGTCTACAGACTCTTCGGATATCCCTGACAGGTCTAAAAGCATGACGGGTGAGTACTTCCTTAGCCGTAACAGAGCGTTCAGAACCTTCGAATCACCTGTAATAAGAAAACAATGCAGTGCTGTTAGTTACATTGTTGTCCACAAACATTCAATGTAGTACAGGTCACGCAATTACTTGCAATAGGTCAAAATTCGAACCGTACCCTAGGTCCCACATGTCTGTGGCGAGTCGTTCGTTTGAAATAGTCTTATGTGCAATGCTATGTCGCAGTCAAAGATGAGAGCACCACTTGGCGCACACGGAAGTGAAAGGGTGAATTAGCACTCGGAAGTAGTACTTCAACAGTACAGCAAAGTGAACCAAACTCAGTCAAACTTCAAGTGTACTTGTGTGATGCAGGTGAGGCAAAGGTACAGTGTAATAGTACAGTTACAGATGTAAGCTTTGGAGAGAGAGAAAGAAATATCCGCAGGGATCCAGCTGGAAATTGAACCCAGGACCATTCCTGATATCGATTTGTTTGCCATCTGCATAGATGTTAGCCTTTGAGGCCTGTTGTAGAACAGGCGACAATGTATCAGGAGATAATTCAGCCAGTGTGTGATGTGGTGGAGAGTGAGAGTATCCACTCAGGCAATGTGCTTGTACAGTCAATCCACCCAGGTTCGCAACCCTGGCTGACAGTGATCTCCATTTGAAATAAGGCAGTGTATTCAATTGTGTGACAGAGAAAGACAGCTGGAGTCGGCTGAGGAGTCTAGCATGGCTGTTATAAGCAGACTTGCTTCTGCTCCTCTGCCATCGGTCCAGTATCTCAGTGGTAAGAGTGTCGGATTGGTAATCGGAAGGTCCTGGGTTCAATTTCTGGCTGGATCCCTGTGGATTTTTCTTTCTCTCTCTCCAAAGCTTACATCAAGTTTGTTACTGCCTACACAGAGCTTCACACCAGTACCGTTACAGTTACACCATGAAAATTCAGTACTGTATTTTATTGGCTGCTACTGTTATGGCTTTGGAGTTGGAGCCAGATAAAAAAAAACTTACTTTTCGGCTTACCCATTGGCACATAATCAATCATAACTTAGAAGACAGTTAACTTAATGACCTGCAATTTGAATCACTTGTAACTTTCTGTATAATTAACAAGCATAGATCATCGCCAGTGAACTTTGCGACTTGGCATTTGATCGCGAAAATCGCGAAAAGTTCTGGCCCATGAAAATTTCCCATTATACGGTATATTAAAAATAATCAGGCACCACCCTATATATGTGTTTAACTCTGCCCTCCTGATGTCACAGCCCATGACTATATTTCATGTTACAACCCAAGAAGCAATTAGCTGATTGCATGCAGGATGCCACTTCAGTGGCCCAATAATTGCCACTTAGCAGATTCGGAAGGCCACTTAAGTTTACCATGAAGCTAAGAAGCTTAGCGAGACTCGGGAGTAGGGGCTGGAAGAGGCAGTGCTAGTTCAGGGGTGATCGCGAGTTTAGCCAAGGCAATTAGACATCAAGCTTTTCTTCAAACACACTGTATTAGTGAACGAAAATATGCAGGAAACATGGAGACCATTTATATAGTTTGTTTTGTTTAACCCTTTGAACGTGACAGAAATTTTACGTCACCATTAATTAACTGCGACAGCTGTTGCACAATCAGCGCTACCACCCAGAGGTCAAAGTGTCAAGCATTGCTTAGGAAACCCTAGGCGTAGCCAGTGGACTGATTTGTGTAAATAGTGCGTAACTAGGCTGGACTAGTTTATCTAAGTAACTGTTCACAGCCAGGTAAGCTATTTGTACTTGCTTGAAGCCATTTACGCGTGGCTATACTCATACCTTCCTAGCACTTTGAAATGGTGCCGATTTTCCCACTTGTTACCTACAGCTCTGACAGATTCAGCCGATTTCCAAGTTTTTTGAGGGTAGTACTGCTGTCTTAAGTGAAAAATGGAAGCCGTTTGCTTCCTTAAAAGCTTTGTGTTTGGCAGCCCTTAGCCAAATCATGATCGATCAACGAAGAAGCACTGCCCCGCCTTTCCTGGATAGTGATGTAAGTGAAAAGGCGTGGCCTCACATTACCACTAAATAAGCTCTGCTCTGGGTCACCGATGTTGCTTGCCCTCCACCTACATGTAGCTACTGAGTGCACAAGCTCAGTCTTCGTAAATTAATACTATAGCTTTATAATTCACATTCAGCTGCCATCAAAACGGTTCCTAGAAGCCATGCACTACTGAGCTTCCGTGACAAGGCACTCAAAAGTTATTAGCCTCGTAACCAAGCTTTCCCCCCTCAGCGTTTGCCGTCTGTAGCACCTACTAACCTTCGTGGTACCGCAAGCTGCAAACGCTGTGGCGATAAAACCCGAATATGAGGCTAAACTCGCAAGCACAAGCCGAACGCAGCAACACAGCGCTTGCCAACCCGTGCCGAGCTTCCGTAGTTTTGCAAGCACACTCGTCAGGGCCGTTCTCGCTACTGCCTATACTCTTCAACGTCGACACGACTTCTGAAGTACCTTCGCTCGATAATTTTACTGTTCTGCTAACAGTAAAGTGCTGTTACAGCATGCAGCTATTCGCATTGTAGTCCGAAAAAGAGAACTCCGCCTTCTGCTCCACCCAAATTTGAAAAATGAATGGCTGCGTCCCTGCAGCGTTCCTGTAGCAACCACGTATGTGGCGCTTCGCATTGACCAATCAGATTAGTATTACACTTTTTTGATACTTCACTGTGAAAAAAGTGTAATACTAATCTGATTGGTCAATAAGTGTAGTATTTCAAAATAATATTACACATTTTATATTGTAACTATACTAGCTATAGTATTAGGATAGGTAATCACATATTCGAGTGCAATTTGGGAATAATTGCATGAGTAATAGGCAAGTAATTGCATGAGCAATAACGAGTACAATTTATATCTTTTGTGAGTGCAATTATTCCCAAATTGTATGAGAATCCATGTGATTGCATATTAATCATACACTTCAAGTCTTTTAACACCGTGTTGCGCAAAACAAGCAAGTAAGCCACACCTCAAACAGGCCAACTTACATGTAACAGTATCACTGTTGTTACACACAAAGCCCATGACAGTAGGCGTAAGATCAGAAACAAGACAGTGAAATGTCACCCAGGTTTAGAATAGCACACGAAAGGAGCACATTGAGTACATTCAAGTCACGAGTATCAATTTCTATCGATAGCTACATGCTATGGCATAATGCCCAACACGGAGCGGCACGGAGCGGCATTGACTATGTATAAGTTTCGACACACCATCACATCTATGCCATATTTCAGTGCATTTTTGTTCCATTTTCACAGCGTCTCAACCATCTAGGTACCTTTACAGTGACAGTAAGTAGTGGATAACTGTGACAACAGTACCCATTTTCAATTATTGTTGCTAGGGCGGATCGCGTGGAATATTTATAAGTGATGTGATTCGTCAAATTTGAAAATTGCATGCATCTGATTGGATGAAAGTACTGGCTCAATAAGAGTGCAATTTGGAAATCTTTTCTATAGGGGAAACTGCATATAAAATCAATAAGTATATAATTAGGCGAAAAATTAAACCCACTATGGGTGAATGTCTAAACAGACACTATGTAAGAACCGTGTTTCGTCCAAATCCATGCCTACTAACAAACATTTTACCTACGTATAGCACTGAACTCTAAAGTGTTCGAGCCAAGGTAAACCTGCAGCACTAACCTTCCGTGAGCATCTTGGGGTGTGGTTACTTTGCTCGATGTCTAAACAGACACTATGTACATGTAAGAACCATGTTTCGTCCAAATCCACGCAGGTGCTCATTTAACATGAAATAACCAATGCTCAGTATATGCGTGTCCATCCCTACATGACGTATTCTTTCTAAAATAGTGGCAGGGTTTCATACAGAGGGGGGGGAAATCTTGAAGTTGAGTACAATTATTATTGTGGTGCCATCAATATTAGCTATTTAATTTTACATGTTACTGGACATAAGTATATGTCATCAAAATGTTGTTTGGAAAGTTTGTCCCAGATTGCGTCAGAAGCAATCTGAGAGGATCTATGCCCCCAGACCCCCCTAGTAGGTACGCACGCTTTCACACGCTACTATCATCCTGCTACCATCCTGTTCCCACCCCCCCCCCCCCCCCCCCCCCCCAACTCAAAATCCTGCATGAAACCCTGAGCGGACAGTAAAATAAAAAATTCAAAACTGAAGTGTCTGGAAAATTTTAAACAGTTACTAGTTGCTGAACGGAAGTGCCCGGTATGAATTAGAGAGGTCTTAAGTGCTAGTTTCGTTGTCCTTTTTGTGAGTGATTGGCTTTTGTTACGAGTTACCATGTCCTTTTACTGCCGCTGTCTATGTGCGTGGGCTACTGTCAGTACCCATGAACCAGAGCTGCTGAGCACCACCATCAGACTCAAGGGTGAAGCATAGTAAATGAAGCCTGGATCATTGTCGATTGCTTCCATCGTAAAAACGACTTATTGGCCAGGATTTCTTCACAATGCCTCTAAGCTTGAGTACAACACTATCTACAAAGGTGCAGCGGGCCATGAGCTTTCTAAATATCAAGACAGTTTTGGAGATGCGCTTTGCTATCAACGACAAAAGCCAAATATGGTACCCGATACACACAACATGCAGTATGTAAGCATTCTCGGTGACTCTTCTTACATCAAACTTACATACCTAGGCTCAAAATAACTTCATAGAGCCTCTCTCTGCAGAGCTTTGCTCGACTAGCCAATATTCCGACTAACAATTTCAACCTTGCATGTGTCCGCTTGAATTAGAGAGGGGAAATCTCTCCACTTTTCTGCTGTCCAGTTTAATTAGAGTGATGTAAAATTCATATTTGAGGTGTCTGGACAATTAGATTCTCCGTTATTTTAGAGAGAATACGATACAGAGTCTACCGACTTGGTGATTAGCAAGTGGCACAGATGTCTGAACATCCAGGTGAGCATCTGTGATTAACCAGCTACAATACACATTTGCGTTTATGAATTACTAACCCAGAGGAGGTGCGTCAATGTTAGCCCTCCGCATACTGTGCTTCTTATTTCCACATTTATGCAATGCTTCAATGCTTATGAAATTGCCATTATGCTTTCGAAATTATCTCATTACGCTTTCATTATGCTTTGTACTCCTGCAATTGCTCACAGAAAGCATCACTGAGAGCTAGTATGGTGAGCCAGCCGCATTTTTCGACAAAATTACGGCTAACTTGTGAGACTACCATAATCTCTTGAAAATAAGCCCATGGGCAATGAACTTAAGTGGCTCCTCACAGAGGGGGGGTGGGCGTACCTTCGAGAGCTGTGATATTTCTCTCGAAAATACACCCACCTCACACGGTGTTAGTCTAGCCCTCGCTATGCACGCATGCAGTGATTCTGCAATGCCTCTTTTGTCATGCAGTTGCTTATGCGATAGCAAATGGTGTCTGCCTTCATTTGTTAGTCCCTCCATTTGCACAGCACTGTTTCTTCCGTTGCTCTTGCTTAACATAACAGCATGTACTGCGGCATAAATAAGTGGGAGTACTTTGGAAAGAAAAGCACCCTTTGAAATAACTTCATTCAAAAAAGGGAGGTGGGCTTATTTTCGAGGGTGGGTCTATTTTTGGGAGATTACGGTACTTTAGAACACTTTATTTGGTTACTTTTAGCTGCTTCACAGCTACTTGATCCCATGCAAATCACTCAAAATACAATCAGCAGAGTTGACAATACTGCCAGCTACACTGGCAACAGATACTAATGCATGCAGCTGCACTAGATTCACGTGATTCGTGTCATGATTCCTGTAAAATACCTGAAAGTTCTTGCTTTAACTTCAATGCCTGACAGCATTGATTATGCTCAAAATAATGCCGGCATAATAGCCAACGTCACTTGTGCTTCATGAATATAATAACAAGGCTAATTTCCCCATAGTGTCCGCCATAGACAACATCATCTCGGCTTTTCAGCAAGGATGCTTACTTCAGCTCAAGTTAGCCAGATTACTGGAAATAAGTGCCTTTGTAGTCTTGATCCCATGCAAATCACTCAAAATACAATGAAAGGCACTGAAGTGCCAAACCCTCGGCGCAGCAGTGCATGTGATTGTACTTGTGTGTTGACTAGAATCTATCATTGTCTCGTGAACAATAGTATCATGACGTTTGCTCTCGAGTTGATATGGCACGCCTTTTGATATTAATTCATTCCTAACTGTCTGTCCTCGAATCTCCTTCTGTCCCTGTCCCTGTCCCTGTTCTACTGTCCCTTTCCCTGTCCCTGTCCCTGTCCCTGTCCCAGTCCTTCTGTCCCTGTTTCTGTCCTTCTGTCCCTGTCCCTGTCCTTCTAGTTCGACGGAAAAATCACACTACCGCTATACAGCGTGCTCCAAGTCACGTGATCACACATTACTGCTACGTACGTGTTACGCTTCGGTAGCTCAGTTGGTTAGAGCATGGCAGGCCATTTGCCAGGTCGCGGGTTCGAGTCCCTCCCTGAATCACTGTCACTTTCTTTTCCCTCTTTATTTTCACTCTTTATTTTCTTTCCTTCCCACTGACTTTGACTTAGGCTAAGGTCTGACTGTCAGGTCTGGAGCATGTTAATATCTGAGCATCACGCGCCTCGCGCTTCGCGCTTGCCGCGCTGTCCCCATCGAACATGCCAGCTTGGTATCCGCCTCGGCTGGATCCCTGGCAGCTCAGCCTTAAGTACTCGAACTCAGCCACTGAGTTGCCGAGTGACTTCGGTAGCTCAGTTGGTTAGAGCATGGCAGGCCATTTGCCAGGTCGCGGGTTCGAGTCCCTCCCTGAGTCACTGTCACTTTCTTTTCCCTCTTTATTTTCACTCTTTATTTTCTTTCCTTCCCACTGACTTTGACTTAGGCTAAGGTCTGACTGTCAGGTCTGGAGCATGTTAATATCTGAGCATCACACGCCTTGCGCTTCGCGCTCGCCGCGCTGTCCCTGTCCCAGTCCTTCTGTCCCTGTTTCTGTCCTTCTGTCCCTGTCCCTGTCCTTCTAGTTCGACGGAAAAATCACACTACCGCTATACAGCGTGCTCCAAGTCACGTGATCACACATTACTGCTACGTACGTGTTACGGAGAGGTATACGGAAACATTGCACGTGAAGAAAATGGCTGACTTTACTTAAGCTAAGGCTGTCAATTGTCAAGAGTGTCTACCGCGGTAACGCACACCCGCTCGCTGCGACCATGAACACTCGTAACACGAAGAGACGCTGATCCTCTTCACCGCCTGCCGCCGAACCTTGCTCGCAACTCGCCAGCGTCGGGAGCATTTCTACAACCGAGTCTGAGCCTCGCGCTTCACGCTCGGCTACCACTGTCCCTGTCCTTCTAGTTCGACGGAAAAATCACACTACCGCTATACAGCGTGCTCCAAGTCACGTGATCACACATTACTGCTACGTACGTGTTACGGAGAGGTATACGGAAACATTGCACGTGAAGAAAATGGCTGACTTAGTTGCCGTAAGTTTATGTTAACGTTTCTAACTTTTGAACTAAACAGTTTTAGAGAAAACGGCTTTTTAGTTTTACTGCATTTTCCGCGCTGTAGCTGCTGATACCTCTTGTTGGACACCTAAAAGCGCGAGAAGGCAGAATAGAGAAAACTACCGTAACCCTCGCTGCGCATGCGCGCCGAGGGTTAATCAGCAGAGTTGACAATACTGCCAGCTACACTGGCAACGGATACCAATGCGTGCAGCTGCACCGGATTCACGTGATTCGTGTCATGATTCCTGTAAAATACCTGAAAGTTCTTGCTTTAACTTCAATGCCTGACAGCATTGATTATGCTCAAAATAATGCCGGCATAATAGCCAACGTCACTTGTGCTTCATGAATATAATAACAAGGCTAATTTCCCCATAGTGTCCACCATAGACAACATCAGCCAGGATGCTTACTTCAGCTCAAGTTAGCCAGATTACTGGAAATAAGTGTCTTTGTAGTCTCATTCCCAGACTTATACCATGAAAACTGAGGACGAGTTCAGATTTGATTGCATTCTTGTCTACATTCCATGTAAACATGATGTCACATTGAGTGAAGTTTACATGACGTTGACACACCTCCTCTGATACTAACCAGTAGACATGTGATCCAATTAAAGGGAGTGTCATTGGGACAAGCCTGAGCGAGCCCACACTAGCGGGACTGCATTGCGCAAGTGTGTGTGTATACATACATACGTGCTTGTTTGCTTGCAGCCATATACCGTAAATTTAAATGAGCATGGTTAAATTTTAATATTACGAAGATCGAGCTCATGCACTTGGTAAGTGAAGGCCTATTACCAGAGTTCAGCATAGGTGACCTGGAACTGAGACGACTGAAGTTGAAGCATGCATGGCAACTTACTCCTTGCTGCTACAGATCATCAATAGCAGACTGTCCACAGGCAGTACAAATTTCGATCATGATGTGGTTGAGGTTGTTCCAGGTATGGGCCATGCATAAACGATGCTTATGAACACAAGAAATGCAACTCATGACTTTAGTGTAAAGCTTAGTCCATGCATATGTAGCCATACTGACAGTAGCTGTCCTGGCTGTTGGCATATGTGATACCTAGCTGTCTCTGGTGAAGACTTATCAAGATATCTACTTATGTGTGACAAATGCTGCTTTGTGCAAGGACAAATCAGTTTGCTGCTTGCTCAGGCTCGCCCCACGATGATGAATCATCACACTAGTATACTATGTGCTGACTTGGGGAATTTCAATTTTGTGCTAACAAACACGAACCGCTGATTTGGCACTTGATCTTCTTAGTGGATGACCTGCCTTCCCCATTTTCATCTGTGGCTGGGTGTGTGCTGCCTTCACCACCTACATGTGTAGACCAAGAGAAAGCGACATGAACTTGACAATACTACGTTATATCCATGCTCACTTACTATCATACTTCTTGGAAAGTTCTTCCAAATAGCTCAGAAATGCACTAGTGTATCCTTCTGGAGAGTAAATGATACATGGTTTCTGACAGAGTTGAGCAAGCGCAACCAGTGCAGCACTTTTGCCCACGCCTTTAGGGCCTTTGAGGACCAATCTCGTAAGCGTTCCAGTGTTAAGCCCTTTTAAAACATTGACGAGTTGTTCCGTCACCACATATTGTCGGTGAGATAGAAGGCATGATTGTGATAAATAAATCTCTGCGCAGGGCTCAAACATCAGCGTAAGCACTTCGCCGGCATCGGGCACGCGGAAGAAAGGAGAGGGGTCTGCACCGACTGGAGAGAGCTGAAGTGGTTCCATATCTGTAGCGTGTTAAACCGTCTGTAGTAGGTGGCCAACGGCTGGACGCAGAGTTTCGACCGACATGAAGTCACGTGACAAATCGGTGCTCCCGGCCCAGGCCCCCCTAGCCTGCAGCCGTTCCATGGGGGTTGGTCTAAAAGCAGGTACCCTCGTCCCCAGAGGAGGTCGGACACGGTTGAACTTTACCAATTAAAATGGCTGAGGTCACACTAATTGATCTTGGATATTGCAAGGTAGAAAGCTTTTTAGCTTTTTCTATGACTTGCCCGAGCCTTGAATCTTGATTTGAAGGAAGGCCTGGGAATGAGGCTAGCTACTTCCACCATGGCAGGTTTGTGTAAGTCTCGCGTGGCCAGACCCTAGTACCCGGAAGGAAGAGTCTGGTCCACTGCCTAGGTCTTACATGGGCATGCATTGCCTTGTGGATCCCCTGGGTTGTGCCTTCCTCAGAGAAAAGCAATGAGCTTGTCCACAAACAAATTGGTATCATAACAGACAATTAAAGATGGTGGCTAAAGTTGTAAAGGTGCAGCAACATCTTTTGTGACAAATACAACATGCAGCTTTTGACATGCAACTTGCAGTTTCACAAATTTCTGTCAGGGCAAAACGGTATTCAAAGCGATAATGTTTGAATACAGTTGCATTGTAGTTGTCAATACAAAATTAATTGTTAAATCATCTAAATCACTTATTTCAGTGATCTTCCAATATTTTGGATGATAGACTCACAAACACAACTGGATTACCCCCACTACACACACCTGCGGAGTAATTACATTGTAACTTGCTATTGCTAGATCTTGGACGAAGGCAGTAGAAGGCAAAAACTTTGTTTGCAATGTTTCAATCGCACTTATTGGCAATTTTCATCAGGCAATACAATACAGAGTGGCGTAGCTACCTATGCATAGAGTAATTACGTAATCATTACATTGAGGCAAATGCCAATAAATAGAACGGAATATTAAAGTCTACAATAAGGAGGTCCACACTGGGCAAACTGCTAGGCCATCGTCTTGATTGAAGTTATGATGTGTACAAATGAGCAAGGCCTCTTTAACTTTTCTCTTGAAGAAATTGTCTTCATGCTCAAGAACAGAAGAGTTCTCCCAGTCGATGTCATGGAGAGTCGAGACTGCGTGGGCGGCTACTGCTGAACTGTCATAGGCCAGTTGACGATGATGTTCCTTCTGTCTGACACTCGGCATTCTGCCAGTCTCCCCCACATACACCTTGTCGCAATCTTTGCAGGGTATGCTGTAGATGACACCTGTCTTATCGAGAGGTGATTGTGTGGGTTTAACAAGGCTTGCTCAGGCTTACTCCAATAATACGGCAGCAGAATAATAACTAACTCTTTAGCCAAAATATTTTGACCGTTCTGCTGGTACCACTGCAGAGCAGCCTGAAAATTTAGGAATAGGCGTGACGTAGTATATAGATCAAGCAAAAATAAAAAAACTTTGGGGTTCCTTCCCAGCAACTGCCAGTGTCCGCTTTCTACCTGTTGGCTTCTTACCAGGTTAGGCAAGAAGCCCCAAAAGTCTTAAGAGTACGAGAAACCACTTGGCATAAAATTTCTGGCAAGGTGTTTCCTTTCCTCTTGACTTCTGACGGCACAAGTTGTACTGTGTGCCTACCAAGTATGAAACTGAAGTGTTCAGTACCAATTACCACCAACTATTTGGTCTCCAAATGTGAAGCTGTCAACTATAACCCTAAAGGAATGAAGTATATTCATTATGACTTAACAAGGAGTTGTTATACACTAGCTAGCTATTCAGCAAACTTATGTTGCACTACACCCCCGAGCATGCAGCAGCCCTGACCAAGGCCTCTCCCATTTTAGTTTTTGTTGACACAGAAGAGGAGAGGTGGACATAAAAGAAATGTACAGGGCATATTCATGCATTAAGCTTGAAAGCCAGTTACACGTACAAACTGAGTTGTTTTGACAAAACCAAATTTTATGGAGCTCAGAACAGTAGTAGAGTGAGTGCTCAACAAGATGACCTGTGTTTACCTGAAGTCCTCCTGTATCTGTTCATCATTCTTATAATGAACAAGACCAAGCCTGCCCGTTTTATGCCACACTTCCACTTCTTTGTGTCAATGCAGAACAGGGACGGAGAACAGGGAGCCTACACATGCTATTCATACTGCAGCATGGATTCGTTATATAATATTGAACGAATGTTAGTAGACCCTGGTTTTGCGATCTGCTGATCTAGAGCTACCCTAAACGTTGTTCAAAATAGTTATTGAAAAAAAATGTTTACAATAAAAATTAAAGATGGGCAGTACTGACGATGGAAACGATCTACTGAATGGAATCAGTTTCAGTTTCAGAGTATCAACTATCACAATCCTTCATGCCATAGGCTCCAAACAGTGATGAGAAAAGATCATTCCTGTGTGAGAAAGCAAAGTAAGCAATGCAATTGGTCTCTAAGTGTTGGGTTCGTGTAAAAGCTGGACTGCTGGATCACTCGGATCACTCGGATCACCAAAAATGTGTGCAAAAATCAAACAGACCATTATGAAGCATTTGCAATTTGCATGTAAGTATGGCATAAGCCTCGTTACCAAGGTCCTGCCCATCTTTTGCTGTACGAGAGCGAGCACTGGCTCTATGACGTTGTAGGCCTGAACCCCATTATGCTGAAAGTATTCAGTCTTGATTGTGTGGTTTGACCTTCCTAAGGCGTATAAACAAATCTTCACAGGTGTAGCTCAGCCCCTTGCCAGAGGTAAGCCATGATAGTTATGTACAAACACAGAGGTACCAAGCATGCTATAAGCTCACAGTAGGTGTTCTACGTGAACGCTGACTTGCTGCAACCAAAGAGTGCGTGTAACAAACAGCGGTAGTACACAGTACAGCGAGAAACTACCGGGTAGGTAACTAGCTGGCTTACCTCGTGCACAAGCAGCACCGTCTTGTGCACCTTGAGGCAGCGGAGCTTTCATTAATGCATTTTTTCGTGCAACTACCTCAAAAGAGTCACACTATACAAATAAACCTGGAGACTGCTAGCCTGAGAAAAGTAGATTTCTGCCTGAATGAGAGCCAATGTGATGTACGTTTACTGTGCATGTGCAAAAAAACTTTGCTCGCATATTTGATGATCTGGGTGATCCGGCAGTCCGGCTTTTACACGAACCCCCAAGTGTTTTAGTATATAAAGTGGTTAGCTTAGCTACATAGATTGAGGATGTGTAACTTGTCAGTGCTGGTCACAAGGGACTGTAGCAGCTTGTTGTACTCTCTTTGAGACAGAATCCTTGTCAGTGCAATCAATATGGCCATGTTTACTGCAACCGATCTCAAGTAGACAAGCTACAAAGATTCAGTAGAAAGCTACATAGAGCAAAAAAAGCTCTAACCTCACTTCAGAGACAAGAAGTATTGGTGTACCAAGTTATAAGTACCAAACAGATTGTAAAAAGCAACTTCCGGTATGAAAACTTCAGTCTATTTCACAGCTTCTGCTATGGTGGTAAGCTTCAAAATTACAGCAAAGCTGAGCAAACCGTTGCTGTTTACAAGAAGTCTGTAACTGTTTTACAACTGGAGATGCAAAAATGAAACACGAACCACATGGCATCACCTTATTAATGGTTACCTTATGTTCAACACTACAATCACGCATTGCAGTCAGTGACATCACTGCGCTTGGACAGTTTTAATAGGGCAAATTTTGCACAAAGTCAAGAAATGGTTGGATAGCACTATAACATGAAGACGTTGTAGTAACATTGCATCATCTTTTTACACACTGAGTTTGTGCGCACAGAGAAGCTGCCCCCACAACCCTACAGGCAAGTAAGTCTCCTTAACACTTTACTGACCATAACATAACCATAACACGTGATTACAATGTAAAGCATAATAATCATTAACAAAATAGTCAAGAGCATATTTCTCCAGTTGAGAAACAGTTACAGACTTCTGATACAAAGCAACGTAGTACCTTAGGCTTTGCTCTAGTTTTGAAGCTTATTCATGTAACAGAAGCTGTGAAATAAACCAGAAGTTGTTATACTGAAGGTTGCAACTTCCGATCTGTTTGGGTACTTAGAATATTTGGCAGGGCAATTGTTGTCAGCTACATAGAAATCGGCAGCAAAGTTAGAGCTTTCCTTTAGCTCGATGCAGTTTAATCTTCATACTTTGTCTACTTCTTGAGATCAGTAGTGATAAACATGGCTTTGTTGATTGCGATAGCGTCATGCATCGCACAACATTCAACTTCCGACTTGTACGTAGTCTGTTCGCAATACCAATATAAGCGTTTGGTGTAATTAATAACATGTGGCAGTCCCGGATAGAAATCAAATATTATTCCGTTGCGTATTTCGAGTGCATCACTGACTTTGACGTGCTATAGCGCTGAACTTCCGCTAAGGGTGGGGCTCATACGTGCTATGTAAATGCATGAATATCTGATACTTCTACGCAGCATGTATGAGCCCCGCCCCTAGCGGAAGCTTAGCACTACAGCGCATCAAATTTGGTGATGCGCTCGAAATACGCAACAGAATAATATTCGAATTCTATCTGGGACTGCCACATATATATGAATTCCCTGATAACCAACTACCTCAGGAGAAAACTTGCAAAACCCACCTAGGCACTCATGCATAGGTCGTTTAGTGGTGAATTAACTTACAACATGTATTCGTGTCTTTGGTCAGTACAAGATTAAAGGGGCATAAAAAATGATTTGTTTTAGTGCAAAAAAAATGAAAGGCACTGAAGTGCCAAACCCTCGGCGCAGCAGTGCATGTGATTGTACTTGTGTGTTGACTAGAATCGATCACTGTCTCGTGAACTATAGAAGCTGTCGTGCTTGCCAGATGTGTTCGGTTTTTGTTCTTACCTGTGCAAAGTCTGCTCACGTGTTTCAGAAGCTCTCTTACTCACTTTGCGGACTTTGTCTCTCTCTTTCCCCACTAATAACTCTTCCTCAGACAGTAAGGCTTTTCTATGTTTCATTGCGTTCTCAGGCTCCCCAACAGCAGTACACCGTGCTTTCCTTTTCTTCGATGCGAAGGCATGGCCAGTCACAAACTGACCTCTTCACGTGCACTACGGTATTACACTGTGCACATACCTTTCTCAGACGCATAGACCTATTGCACTCCATTGCATGCACTACGGTATTACACTGTGGGCATACCTCGCTGAACCTCTCGTAAAAGACAGTCACAAACGTTCGACGGAAAACACTATACCGCGTGCTCCAAGTCACGTGATCACACATTACCGCTACGTACGTGTTACGGAGAGGTATATGGAAACATTGCACGTGAAGAAAATGGCTGACTTAGTTGCCGTAAGTTATAAGTTAACGCTTCTAACTTTTGAACTAAACAGTTTTAGAGAAAACGGCTTTTTAGTTTTACTGCATTTTCCACGCTGTAGCCGCTGATACCTCTCGTTGAACGCCTAAAAGCGCGAGAAGGCAGAATAGAGGAAACGGACAGACAGACAGACACACAGGACAACTACCGTAACCCTCGCTGCGCATGCGCGCCGAGGGTTAAAAATGTCAGTCTACCAGTCTAGTTCAGCCCAGTGATTGGAGGATGTCGCTCTACATCCTACATGTTCGTATTCAACCACTAGACTACAAGCAAAAAAATTTCAGATTAAGTATGTGAACAGTATGAGTCTATTTTACCTTGAAGTATCAGAAAATGTGCCTCTTGGAATAGGAGCCATGAACCCAACCAACTTAGGATGAATGTCATACCTGAAGAAAAACAATAAGACAGGAGATGGTTTGTATCAAATGTATAAAAGGAGCCCCCAACAGGGTACATCTATGTATACCCTAGGGTACATAAGGCTTCCATGGCAACTCTGTTGTCAAAACTATGATATGATACAAGTCAGCTATACCACGGGCTTCTGTGGATGTACTGAGTCATACCCTTCACCCTAGATAGAAGGCCATTGTACAACTATTACCGGCAGTCACAATGAACTGCTGGGGGGTACTTTTCATTGAACATAACACAGTGATTGCAGTCAAAATTGTTCATTTAACCAACGGTGTAACAAGCTTCTCATAATACGTCTAGGTTCCAAACTGTGATACACAGCATGTAGTATTTTTCAGTTATATATGCCCACTGACATACCGTATCTTTCTTCCTTTGCTGGCCTTAGTGTCCACTGTTCTCTTCACTTTTGTCCTCAGTTTTTGCAATTCCAGCCATTGCCTTCCCATTGTTATGGGGTCGGTTGTCTCTGTAAAGTTCATCTTCCTCTCAATCAGCTCTCGAAGCAGCTAAAGTGCATGTATCATATTGAGCAATAGGTGAAGTTGAGCTTGATTCTGACAGTGACAATTATGTCTGCTTTATGCAAATATCGTTCTAGTAAGTTGAGCTAAATTTCTGGCATTTATGAGTGCCGTTTATGCATGGCCCTTATACCTGAAGCAATTTCAACCACCGTCCATATTAAGTTTTTTACTGCCTGTGAGCGGCCTGCCATTGGTGGTTGGTAGAAGCACAAACCAGAATTAAGTTGCCACGTGTGCTTCAACTTCTGTCATCATTCGAGCCGCCTCCACTGGCATCACATGCTTCACGATATTGATTTTCATGAAATGTTTGAATGCGCTCAATTGAAATTTACAGTAAGTGGTTGGTCCAAGCAAGCAAGCAAGCATAGATACACACACGCACGCGCAATGCAGTCATGCTAGTGTGGGGCTCGCTCAGGCTCGCCCCAAATATTTCTTGAAGTCTATGGGTATCTTTAACATCCTGTATGTCAACTTATGCCTGGATTTAACACTATTGAACTCGGGCACTTTCAGCCAGATCCATGACCCAAACTCCTTGTAATTAACTTTCCTACTGTATCCTGCAGTGGTGATGTAAGCAAAAATACAATTGAGGCTTAAGGTAGTAAAATAAAACTGTATTCTTATCATCACAGTCAACACAATGGATAACAAGTATATTGGTATATAGTTTGCAAGTTACGACATAACATCTTTATTTACAGCTGAGGCAAGATGCTCCAAGATGAGAGAAACCACTCAGCGTTGGTTCCTCTCCTGATGAAGAGGTGTTTCCTGTTATACTGACTTGTGCGAGACCGAAGCATTCATTATCATCAGTTAATTGTGTACGGAGACATGTGAGGGCCAGTGGTTGTAGCTTAGTGTCATAAGCTAAAAGTGGCCCTGGATTTGATTCCCAATGATTGCCAGTCTCCCTTATTTGACAGCTGAAGCAAGTTGCTCTAAAGCAGTAACCTAAAAGTTGCTTAATAACTGTCAGTAATCTATAACACTGCCATAAGCCTGCACACATTACACATATATAATTTTTACACAGGTACCCATCAAATGAGTGTTGAATAACAAACATTTTGTTCATTAACTACTCTTACCTGATGATAGAAATCATCATCATCATAAATCTCTTTGTCATAATCTTTTAGGTGCATGTCGTGGGTAGACTGGTCACCTTCCTCAATTGAGCTCCCCTCTGTCTCCTTCCCAAGGATGTGATACACAGACCTCCTCAGTTGTGTCCTCTTTATCAAACGAGGCCGATCCTTTAACACCTACCAAAAATATCAGCTTGCAATATCTACAATTCATACATGAAAGTCAACCAATGTGTGGCTTCACATACTTTGCTCTTCGAAAAATAACCTTCTCCCATTAATAAAGTTAGATGTGTGCTTTGTACAAGATGATGGAAACTGCAGATAGAACCAAGAACCTTTCCCTCCAGGCCCCAATATATCACTACCTGCTCCTGATATTGCTATTCAATTATGTGCTATCATCATGCAATCACACAAACTAACCCCATACTGTATGCAGTGGTGATGCCTAGGTGATAGGTTATACATCACTCCTAGGAGGATATTCGTGCACAATGTTGCCCAACTACACCCAACACCAATATGTAAAACCAAGGGTTTATTACAGTAATAAATCCTTGGTAAAACAGAACCCCCAGGGAGGGATTTAGTATTACTTACATGTTCGATTTGGGCTAGCACAGAATGATCAACTTGGATGAAAGCCTGCAAGAAACAGAAAGGGTAACTGAGTACATGGTTTTTAAATAAACCTACATATCATGCAACACTACAGAGTAGGAACAGCTCACGTACACACTATACTATACAACAATTTGCTGTACTCAGTAAGTTTGTAGTTCTGGTAAGTATCAACCACATTCTCACCTTACTAGTAACTTTCCCACTAGCTAGTCGAGTCTTGTTGCTCCACTTGGTAATGGTGCTGTCACGGTAAGGCTTGAGTTGGTTGTGAACTGTGGCAATGTAGGATTCATAGCTCCGGTTTCCATTTACTCCTACCTGTCCATCCAAGAGAGTATTCAGTCATTGCAAGATACAACAATGACTCAAATCATGCCAGTGAAGTAGTACTTATAGTAAAAAGCTAACTCAATGACACTCAGGGTACAAGAACTGTATAATCATATCTCTCTTCACAGAATCTGTATATGCTAATAAATAAGCTAGTAATAACCTCAGACTTGCTGCACTTTACCACCCACTCAAATGTAATTAGTGATGAGCTTTCAAGGGATGTGAACATACCTATAGCAAGCACCATTTCTCAACTCTGTAATTTCACCTAGATATACACCACTAGTTAAGTCAAGCTGTAACAAACTGCAAATTAACCTACCCAGTCTGATGCAGTTTCATCTAAGACTGGACTTGTCTCTTTGTTCTTCAACAGAACAAGTTGCTGAAGCTCCAACAAATCCTCTAGTAAGTTCCTAAGGGCAGCCTGGCCTGTAAAGCAATTCAAAAAGTTGATAGTGACTTCATGATACACAGGAAAAAATGAAGAGATCGTTAGGAGTTTTCACCAAATGCTAATGAAATAAAACAAGCTGGACATTAGTACCATCCATTGTATAGCAGCATTATCTACTATTCTTACAATCGCCCAATGCTTGTTCCAGTTGCTGGGTTCCAGAGCTCCTGAAGGCAGGGAGTGAGTTAAACTGAGGCATCCTGTTGCAATGGCCAAGTACTTGATGTAATCTGATCCGACTCTCCAATAGACTACCCCACAAATCTGCATGATTGACAGAAGAGAATGATTACTGAATACGTCCACCAATCATGGGAATGTAACTCACAACTCAGCAAACTAGAATTACTCTACACTTCTGGGCTTGTTAATCTGGATATGGCTTGATATAATAATGCCTTGGAAGTGAACTGCACATCAAATAGCTGTCTTGTCTAACACGTTTACCAATTTGTTGCTTGGCGGCTCTTCCTTTCTCAATGTCCTCCTGTAGACTAGTTAAAAAATTTTTAGCTGTGGCTTCATCCTTGTGAATATCATCCTGGTGGTATTCCTCAGAGAGCTCACCAGCTGACAGTTCACTTGATGTGTCACCTTCACTCCCTCCAGAGTAAGATTCAGATTCATCCGATTGTAGCTTGCCTGAAAGCAAGTTCCCTACACACAAACAAGAAAATGCAAACTTGATACGATCAGTGAAACACAACATGTCAAAAGCAATTTTAAAAAATTTGCACATCATATTCTAAGCCTAAAAACAGGCACATAATAAATTCAGGCACACTCTGCAATGTGTATACTGACTGAACAAAGAGCATAGGTAATCAGTGGGGTTTTATGCAGGGAGGCCACTATAGATGGCCGGCCTCTCCTGCAGTTAACCTCAGTACAAGCTGCACCCCAAAGAACTCCCAGCAACCTGCAAGTTAAGTGAGGAGTCAGACAGCAGTTTACTTAACACTTGTATCATGAATAGCTATACACTTCTGTACTGAGTTTACCTACACCATGAATCACATGCCCTGGTAATGTCTGAGAGTCATGTACGTAGCAACATGATGAACTCAATACATTTATATAGGCATGTGATATCACATAAGGAGAAAGTTCCTTCTCATATCAAGAAGTTTTAGTGCGAATTGATCATTGCACCTACAAATATAAACAAAGTGGTAGTATTGTAGTCTCATGAAAGAGCACCCATGGGCGGAGGAGCACCTTACAAGTCTGCCAAAGAGGTCTTTCGAGTGTTTCCGCATTTAACCCTCTTGATGTGGCTGTAATCTGACATCACCTCTAATTAACCAAGACAACTGTTACATAATCAGCATTAACACTCTGAAAGGTCAAGAGTCATGCGTTGCTTAGCAAACCTTGGACATAGCCAGTGGCATGATTTGTGTAGATTGTGCATAACTAGGCTGGACTAGTTTATCTAAGTGGCTAATCGCTGCTAGGTAAATGGAGTTTAACCCCTTCTGGTTACACCAGGTTAACGATGGCCGGTGCGGGCATACACTGTACAGTTGGCAGGTTATTAGCCTGCCTTGAGTGGTAGCAGCGTGTACATACAAGCAAGTTCACGTTTAGTGTCAGCACAGTGAAACTGTCCTCTACATCCATCACCCTCCCTCCCACCCAGGGTTAGAACTGAATATCTTCTTCTCTACCCAAACGGGATGTGATCGGTCCGGGCAGAGGTGGAGCTGGTAGGTGGGGCTCCACCAGAGGAACTTTCCCTAAGCACTCTTGTTAGCCTTGGTTAAGTCACAAGTCAATACCGTAGACTCTGGTTAATAAGCTTATAGGTGTAAGCGGTAAGCAAATATGCGCCTAATAGAGGATATGCACTAAATAAGGGATGCAATGAAAGCCACGCCCTACAGGCGGGCACGAGTGTGCAGCAGTTCTTTAGATGCCACAGTGTTCACCTGGCAAGTATCGACGTAAAATCAGAAGCACCTCAAAGAGACAGTGACTCACGGCCATTGTATACTCAAGGAGATATGTGGGGTTCTATGCGTCGTCAGACGGGAAAAATTTTACTAGGCCTAGTAGTCCACTGAGTAGTAAGCCGCGAAGGATGTGGCTTGTGACTTTGTTAGCCAGAAGCGGGAAAAACCTGTGTAGCTCTTCTTTGTTTGACTTCAGGATGACTATCAAGTGTACCACGTGCTCTTGGTACCAAGGTTTCACTCAATCTCTCGCCGCCATCGTGTAGTCTATTTAAGGGACATGCGCTTAGTAAATGATGCTGTGTACCAGGAAGGAAGCATGCGCCTAATAAATAATATACGTCTAATAGCAAGGTGCGCCTAATAACGGTATCTGAGGTGACGTTGAGTCAAGCACAGTGGTCACATGCCCGGACCGCAGGCCAACCTCTTCATACTCAAGTCGAATAAAGGGGATATGAACCACTCCCTCAGTGCCCAATGAGTTTTAATTAACTAGGTGAATGTAGAACATTGTGGGGCGAGCGTGAGCAAGCAGCACTGTATAGCTATAGCTTTACCAGTGAAGTATCAGGTCACAGCACACACAGGTTACGGAAAATTTACTAAATTTTACAAGAGAGTGCGGAGGAGGTATCCTAGTGAGTCAATACCCTCCCTCTGGGACAGACACTGGAAAATCATTCATGGGGGTAGGTACCTTTGTTAAATGGGATAGCACAATGGATCCATTTGTCTCATACCTAAGCAGCTACTCTGGCTAACTGTAGGCTAAGTCTGAACACAGCCTGGCATATCATGCATAGTCCTTACTTGAGACATCTTAGAGAAACAGCAGATGGGGGTTGCCATGCATCAGCTGTGAAGCAGGTCTCTCCATGCGCATTCTGTGTTCAGTCTGTCTACACAACTGTTAGCGCTTGTATGCTATACATAGACATACGGTAGGTACTCATGCTCCAGCTGCCTATTCTGATGTTGCTACTGCAATTCCTTGTACAACAGGTACACGCTCTGACTGTCCTTCCTGGCTATCTTTCATCTTTCAAGCTCAACCTGGAGTTTATAGCTGGCTGCCAAGTTTTACGAAAATCTTACTTATGGTCTGCATGCGGCCCGCGGCCATTGCATTAAATTACAGCGTCCAAAACATACGGAACAACATACGCCATATATATATATGTGTGAAAAATCGCAATTATGTTATTTCAATGGGGCCCCCTCCCACCTATGTCCATCTTGCGTCATTCATGTGATAGTGTTCCCAGGCCTTCCCAGTTATTTTGCCACTCTTCCGTTTCCATGTGTTATACTGAACGCAAACCGATGAACAACTATGGGGGAGGCCTGGGAACAAGGCTAAACTCATTCATGGCTTGTGCAAACAACCCTTGACTGTGGCAGCAGCGGCGGCACCACTACTACCAATGGCACACACAATGGTAGCAGCAGTGGCAATAAAGGGTTTATCTAACCTCCACATCATCTACATACATAGGTGGGTCCCGAGTTTCTTCCATCACCTTTTAGTACTCCTCCTAAAGCTTCGCCCTATAGAATACGTCAGAAAAAAACTAGCAGAATGCATTGCAATGTGGGGCGAGCCTGAGCAAGCAGTGGCGTGAAAGGGAGAAATACGGTGTGTAGTGAAAGTGCAACATTTGACATTGGACTTTGTTTGTAGTAGGACCGGTCATGGTTGTGGCTTGTTTGCTTGAATCCACTCTTGTATTTCGGAGCTGTGTGACAGCAAATCGTGCTGGGTAAGCATGTCAAAGCGAGCTAGAGTGGCAGAAGCAAACAAAAAGCTAGCCCAAAGCATAAGACTATTGGGGAAGGCTAAGGATTTGTTCAAAACGGATGCATCATGTTATTAAATATTCATAAGTGCATTGCACAATCTGGTTGGTTGACGATTTTGCACTTACATAACCGAGGTAGGCAAGGCAAGGCAAGTGCATGTGGTGTATATACAGCAAGGTGGAAAAAAAAGTTTCGATCGGTTTGGTGTGTGGATTGCGAGTGTGTTTCAAGTGTGGTTTAAACAATGGCCAGTGGAAAGAAGCGCAGCTTTGATGAAGTAGAAGTATCAGAAATAGTTGTTCCACCATCAGCAGTTGTGCACGGAGTGTTTGTATTGTTTGCAAGTCATGCTATGACTTCTACAGAAGTTTGATTTGCAAATACAGAGAACAGAGCACAGATGAACACTTGCAGTTGCTGCTTTCACATCTGAATACCTGTAGCGGCAATGACACAGCAACCAATGTTGCCATAGAAGTTATAACACAGGTAGAGAAGCAACTACTTGATAATCATGCAGTGCTTTTAAGCCAAGTTTATGATGACTTCACTAAACAACTTCATAATAAAGGAACTAGTGCCTTCAAAAAGATGGTTACTAGCAGAAATTGTCACCCAACTTACACCACATGTGGAGTTATGCTTTAAAATTCAAAAGTTGGGTACCATGCTCTACCGCAGTGGTGGTGATATTCTATATGCACTGTCACATGCACTAGGTCAAGCCAAAAGGGATACTTGCACCACGTTCCACACTGCACGTGCTTAATAAGCATGTACAAGACACAGCTGCTGTATTCATATCCTACTACAGAGGTAACCCTGATGTACTTGCATCTAGTATTAGTTATTATATTACGTCACTACTGTGCCAGTATTTGGCATATGCGCACGAGGGGTCATGCAATAACTAATTTGTTGCATGACAATGAATGCACTTCCTTGGAGACGGTGACGTCTACGGTCATAGACCATTATAAATGCATTTCCTGGGAGACAATGACATCATATGCTCATGAATCTCATTCATTTTTCAAACCGAGAGTCAAGTTGAGCTATGGCTGCTAGTGCAGAAGAGCCTGCTGTTGCTGGAAGCATTCTTGAGCACGCCGAGAAGGATGCTGAGACTCTTGACTGGCTGAGTATCCCAGCTGATCAGCGCATAATCGACGACAAGACCCTAGAGTGGGTCGCTGACGTTCCTGGTTTATTCGCCACCGATGATGAACTCGAGTGCGAGGAAAAAGAGAACATGGAGCCTGAGCCAAAGCGTACAAAACTGGAAAACTGTTCACCAGTTGCTAATGTGAAGGATAAGCGCTTCGTGGATCTGACTGGAAGCCCTGAGCTTGCCAGCTGTTCGAAGGGATACGTACCTCCAAACACACAAGCAAACACGCAGTGGTCGGTGAAGACGTTCAACTCGTGGATGGACTGGAGGATCAAAGCTAAACCAGTAAATCCTGTTCCAAAGGACATTCTTACCTGCGGTAACAGTGCATGTTAACAAAGGAACTTCCCAATGCTTTTCGGGTTGTGTCTGTGGACAACATAGATATTATGCAAAGTCATGCTCAAGTCTATGTTGACAACCCCCTAGCGGGTAGGGAGGAAAAAGAACCATCAACTGCTAAGCATGTCTTTAAGCAATAGTCTGAGGGGAATTATGCTTACATATCCTTTGCTTGGATAGTGTCACACAGCTTTTTAATATTGTGCAACACAGCAAAAATTACCACTTTCAATTAGATAGTATATACTCGATTGAAAAAGAAGTGCGTGGGATATAAGCTGACTGTGGCCAACTACGATTGACAGGCAAACTTCGAACACAATTTTGTAGGGAGGTCCCTAATAGGACACTGCAGTTAATTATGACTTCTGTTACATATAATAACTAACTCCAAGTCCGCAGCAAACGCAATAAATAGCGGAACCTAAGTGCGGGCGCATTTGGCCGCTATCGGGGTTAATGGTCAAGAAATTTCACAGGCACATTTGGCCGCTATTGATGTGTAAGGGTTAAGTTTAAGTCCAGTTTTTCCAACCACACCTCAATCCACTATTTCGCCTGATTCTCCTGTCCATTCACCAACAGCCCCCGCATCATCACGCCCTGTAGCTTTGACAATATCGTGGACAACAACAGTGCCAGTTGATATTGACATTTACCTCTCAAGTAGGTCAAACCATTACCATCCCCAGCTCACTATTGGAGGTGTTCCTGCTGTTCTTAACAATCGATCTTTGCATGATTGTTGAGGAGTGTAACATGCATAACTGTATGTATGATGGGACATATCAAACAGTGTAAAGGTACATCAGTGGGGTGGCTTCAATAGACATTAGTGTAGTATTGTATAACACCATCCAACAGATATGATTGAGAGGTCATGGGAGCAGAGAAGTATCAATCATGGAGACAAATCACTCTTGAGGATATGAAGGCGTTTCTGGGATTCTCAGTTCTCATGGGAATCAATGTGCTTCCTTCGATAGATGACTACTGGCAGCAACACAAGACACTCAGGTATGCTCCAATAGCTGACTGGATAACTCGAGACAGATTCCAGGACATCTCACGTAGTGTTACACCGATACTGGCATCGGCATCGGTACTGGCGCCGATATTCAGTGTAGCGGTACTGAATCGGTATCTGTTGATCTAGTTATGGCAGTACCGGAACTAATTAGTGATACTAAATTTAATTAGCATGCATGCACGTGGCATGCAGCACTGACATGCCTAGCTAGCTGAGACTGATCGTTCGTATGGGCATCGCTTGGTATTGCAACTGATACCAGTCGTAAGAGTTGTATTTGGAACTAATTCTACTTGATTTGTGCCATTGACGAATCGAAGGCCATTTGTGCTACCTGCAGAGAGAAAATTTCTTGTTCTTTGTTGAAACTGGTTTATTGGCTCTGCCCATGGATCTCCAGTATCGGTATCGGTATTAGTATCGGCCAGTACTGAGAAATGAAGTATTGGTATCGGTAGTATCGGTAAAAAGTGGTATCGGTGCAACACTAATCTCACGTTATCTTCATCTTGTGGACAACAGCACCTTGGCAACATGGGGATCACCAAACCATGACTGCCTAGGCAAGGTTTGGCCTTTTATCAACCACATCACCAGAAAGTTCACGGAACTTTATAATGCTCATAAGGAACTTGCAGTGAATGAGGCGATGATCAAGTTTCAGGGGTGGTCATGTCTAAAACAATACATGTCCCTCAAACTAGTCAAGCGTGGAATCAAGGTGTGGGGTTGGCAGACAGCAACAACGGGTACTTTTCCAAGCTACAGGTTTACACGGGGAAGGGTATAAAGAGTCCCACATGATCATCATAGCACACAGATGAAGAATGTGTGTATGGAGCCATTCTCATAAATTCTCCCCACAGTCTTAGGACAGTTCACTGAGTATCCCCAAAACCAGACTGTATGCGAAGGAGCCACCATAAATGCACAAGTACACAAGTTCATGTACTATATAGCCAGTGAAAAATAACTAACAAATTGCACCCACATTCAAGCCAGGGAGTACGAGAAAGTAAACTAAACTTCATTTCGACAGCGAAAAAAAAGAGTATGTGGGGGTGGGGCCGAGCAAAGAACACGAGGCGGAGAGATCCTCCCGACGCAGGTGCGAGGCTCAAAGTTGCGATCCTTGAAGTATAGAAAGAGAGGTGGGCACATCATGCTACACTAGTTGGGGCGAGCCTGAGCAAGCCCCACACTAGTGTGACTGCATTGCGGAAACGTGTGTGTATCTATGGACCGACCACTTCCCGGACATTTTAAATCTGCGGACTTACGAAAATTGTATGTGCACATACACACTTTAAATCCAAATTTGAAATCTGTATGTGTACACGTGCACACTAAATTTGATTCTGAAAATTATCATGGAGTCCTCACTATCTTCCTCAATGACAGTGGATCTACTGAGTGGGAGAGAAAGATTGCGTCTTGAGCGAGAGGAAAGAGCTACTGCCAGGCTACAGCGTTGGTGTGAAAAAGACTGAGAGTGAAGACGATCACAACAGACGATCACAACAGACAGAAGTGAGGCAATGTAATTTGTTAGCTAGACGCGAGCGCAGAGTGAAGGAGCAGCCCGTAACTAGGCAGGTCAGGCTAGAGAGAGTATGTGAGCGCGAGCACGACCACGAACGTAGAGCAATGGAACAGCCTGAGGCTAGACAATCCAGGCTAGAGAGACTACGTAAGTGTAACCACCAACAACGAGCAGCTGAACAGGCTGAAGCAAGACAGCTTAAGCTAGGCTTACATGAAACCGGGAGGCTAACCGACAAAGAAGCCAAGCTGAAACACAGCTTGAGCAAGAACGAACCAGCATGCCAGCTTTAGAGGATGAGTGGGTACAGGGTAAGCTTGCTGTCTTTCATTCCAAAATGTCAAGCTTATCTTTCTGTCACTGTAGCTGCTGCAATGAATCATTTCCTAGCATCAAACTCACCTCTGGTGACTCTCTATGTAGCCGCTGTTCACGTGACAAGCAAGAACCGAAACTCTATTCGGCTGGATCCTGGTTCAGTGCCACCAGCATTACAAGGTCTAATGCAGGTTGAGGAGATGCTATTATGAGTGTGTACCAACTTCGTCTAGGTCAGTATGGCTATAGTGGGCACATTATCAACCTACCACAAGATGTAGCAAGCTTTGTCCACAGCCTTCCACGCATTCCTAGCCAGCTTGATGTTGTGGTAGTACACAGAGAAGGTGCAGCTGGATCACACAAGGACTTTAAGGTAACGCAATGGTTGATGGAGAATAACCCACTGCTCCGCACATGCAACCTGTTACCCTTGTTTACTATCTGAAGCATTTGATGATGTACAGTGATGGTAGGTTTGCTAGGCATCCTCGCTTCAGGTATTTCGCCCTTGACAATGAAATGCGCTGGCGTGCTTTACAAGCTGGTCGTATTTACGTTCGTCAATACCCTGAGGATGCACGCCTTTCTGTGGATGAGTTGCGTGACATGGTTGGCACATCCTTTTCCAGTCAAGTCTGTCACTATGCTGGCTCTCTGAGGGGAACACGCCAGTACTGGATGAAGCAACATAGCTGCTTGATAGCCATGGTCGACACGCTTGGGCTTCCAACTGTTTTCTTCACCCACAGTGTTGCTGACCTTCAGTGGCCAGATCTAGAAAACTTGATCTGCCAGGATAGTCCGGAAGATGCGAGTGCAGTCATTGACAACCCAGCTGTAGGTGACTTGTTTTTCTACGAGCGATTCCAGCAGTTCAAGTGCTTTTACCTGGACATCCTTGGTGCCAAGGACTATTGGCTGAGGTTTGAGTGGCAGCACCGTGGCAGTCCTCATGTGCATGGCCTGGCTTGGCTGCCAGGTGTGCCTGGCTCCAATATAAAAGTCACGTGATCCCCATAGTGGGCGTGGCCTTATAATTTCATTAGTTCTAGTGCACTGTAAAGTTTGGTGGCCAATGTGATCATACTTTTTAAGTTATTCAAATTTTGCATTTAAGGCACTGTTAATGAGCTGCCCATGCCTTAATGCTGCTGAGATCTGTGATGGCCAAGCCACTTTCAGCCAAAAACCATTTCTAGTACCTTAGCCATCAATTTTTTTTGCTGCTAATGTGATAAAGTACATCCTCTTCACTAAGAATCTTGGATGGGAAAATATGAATCCATTTGCTTTTGGAGAAAACAGTGACTTTCTAATTAGTGCACACCAAATAAATGACGTTATTGGCCACAATTTGTTTTGTACAGAACGGTTTTGATTCCCATGCAGGATCTTGGTGATATCAACTGTTTACTCTTGCCTCATACCATTTTAAACTTACATCTAAAGGAAAAGAAATGGTATTTTGGCGATGCATTTTTAGGTCTGTTTTGGAAATAGTGACATCATAGTTGGTCACGTGGTTACCAGAGTGGGCGTAGCAATTCCTGTCAATGAGCTACATATTCTCTCTAAATTTGGACGTGTGCTAAGCAGAAAGAAAGTTATGGAAACCTCCTACTTTTGTTTTCCAGTCATGCCTTAATACACCTGAGATGTGCAACTGTTCTCTGATCCTGCTGCAGCTGAGGAGAACTGCCAGCAAGCTATTGCATCCATTGACTGTGATCTCCGCCACCAACCCTGCTCTTCTGCCAGATGGTAGCAATCTGTCAGAAGCACCTTGTGCTCAGACAGAACCTCACATCTGCAACAAGGCGTATGCAGAATTGGCAGACCATGAAGAGGACCTCAGCCAATTGATTGCCACATGCCAACACCACACTGTTTGCTCCCCTGCATACTGCCTCAGGACCAAGCATGGTAAGCAGGAATGTCGCTTTCACTACCCCAAGGCTTTGTGTGAGGAGACAGTTGGTCAGTAGAGGATGGTGATGTTGAGCTTCGAACGGCCAGGAATGATCCACTGATCAACAGCTTCAACCGCATCCAGCTCTCAGGGTGGCGGACCAATGTAGACATGCCACCTCCTGTTGATGCTCCCAATGTACACGGCTTCACGTGACTTTGTGATGCTTAGCTTAGATGGGTCTAGACAGGTAGAGGAACGACTGGAAGAAGGTAAGCCCGCAACTGCATTGTCAGCACTTGATCACTACACTAGCAGGCCAGCCACTCCACAGTTTGAGGAAATGACGCTGCTTCACTTTGTGCAGCACTACTCCATGCCAAAGAGTGTAGGTGAGGAACCAGTAGTTAGAAAGATGGGGGCACGGCCCCACTGCTCTCCTGACACAAGTGGTCCGCAGTACGAACAGTACTGCCAGCAAAAGCTTGATGCTACACAGGCCTTTCTGGGAGTAGCAGCAGTTCAAAGCTGGATGTGACACTTATGCTGAGGCCTTTGCTGGCTACCTTCAGTCAGGCAGCATCCCTCCGTCTCTGGAGGATGATCTATATTGGTTACAGTAGCAGCAACAGCATCAACAGGATCCAGGTGAGTCTGTGAGGAACTTAATGGTGAGCAGGGCCAACACAACCAAGCCAGGGAAGAGTGGATGCTGCTCTGTTCCAACCTGCAGCAGTCAGCTGAGGAGCAGGGGGAAGCACAGCAGTCCACAGACTGGACAGCTGCGGCTCAACTTTATCCTAACTTACAAGAGGCATCACGTTTTGTCACACATGCCAAGGAGAATGCTCAGCTACAAGTACCCACTTCCTCTGCTGATCCTGAACGCTTGCAAGGTAAGCAGCGACTGGTGTACGATGCAGTTTGTAGTCACATGCAGGCAGAAGATCCTGAGCCTTTGCGGATAATTGTTTCTGGAACAGCAGGTACAGGTAAGTCATTTCTCATTCACTGCTTGAAGGCACTTCTTTTAGACGGCTTGCGTGTGATGGCACCAACAGGGGTAGCAGCTTTCAATGTAGGAAGTGTCACCTTGCACTCTCACATCTGCCAACACGTGGAGAGTTCAAGGCATTGGAAGGTGAGGAGCTTCAGCAACTCCAGCAAAGTTTTAGTGGAGTGGACTACCTCGTCATTGATGAGATGTCCATGTTAGGTAGGAAACTCTTTGGGCAGGTTGACCAGCGGCTCCGTCAGGCTTTTCCACATTGTGCTAGTGAGGCTCTGGGAGGGTGCTTGTGGGTGACTTTGGACAGCTTCCTCCAGTCATGGACCTCCCACTCTACTCTGCTGTTCCTAGGTCAGCCATTGCTGATCTTGGGCGAAACACATACCAATTGTTTGCCAAGGGTTTTGTGACAGGATGGACAGGACAGAGAACAGGTAAGATTTCAAGAACTGCTTCTTCACTTAAGGAATGGAGAGGTAAGTGTTGCAGATTGGGAGCTCTTGATGATGCAATGTCGTTCTCGGGTGGACAGCGCTGCTTTTGGTGACGCCCTTCACTTGCACCCCACAGTACAAGCTGTTGCTGAATGCAATGTTGCCAAACTTCGTAATGCTGGAGAGCCTATAGCCACCATCAAAGCTGTTCACACTGGTCCCAATGCCAGCAAAGCATCTTCAGAAGATGCTTCAGGACTTGAACCAATTATCTGTCTTGCCCGTGGTGCCAGGATTATGCTCACTCTAACCTATGGACAGATGCTGGCCTTGTAAAATGGAGCAATGGGAACCGTCCAGGTAATTTGTTACTGGAGTGGAGGTCCACCTAGCCTTCTTCTAGCTGTCATGGTGATGTTTGATAAATACTGGGGTCCAACTTTGCATGATGGAAGTGTTCCGATTGTCCCTCAACGACGTACTTGGATACAAGGTGGTAGTGCATGTTCACGGCTACAGATCCCCCTCAAACTTGCTTGGGCAGTGACGATACACAATGCTCAGGGGCTTACCCTGGATAAAGTAGTTATTGACATTGGAAAGAAGGAGTTTAGTGCAGGTCTCACGTTTGTTGCATGTTCACGTGTGTGTTGCCTCTCAGACATAATGTTTGACCCTCTATTTGCTTAGCAGCGTGTTACAAGCCTTTCTAAGAGTATGCGGCTAACAGAACGTAAGGTTGAGGATGCTAGGCTTTGCTCAATGGAACGCACTAGCTTCCCGTCTTAAGCTTCATCAGCATGTCATGCATGATCCTGCCACAATACCAACGCTGCAGCCTGTTCATAGCCCTTCCCTCTCTCCACACCTCCACTACCAGATGAACTGCTGGCTACCAAACTGGATAACATCCCTGCTGGGTCTACACCTCCTCTGTTGCCTCTTTCCTGGTCATACTACTGGTGGACCTACCCCACTACATCTACTTCAATGACATATCCTCACTATTTATTGTTACACTGAACCTCAGCTCCAAGATTTTTTATTGTGCATGCTGCTTTGTTCAGGGTGTTTGTCCAACCCTCTCCTACAAGGACTGTGTGACTATTGAGTGGCTTCTGAGTCAGCAACTGCCATGGTTACATGATATTCATTGCCTGCTTCCATTTCTTGCTTACTAAGTAATCCCTTTGAAGAGCAGAATGTGCTATATATATGCCATGACTGCTCAATAGACCTTTATCCATTGTTACATAATTATGATGTCTGGGGGGAAACAGTTGGAATACGATGGAATACGAATGGCGCGACTACCTCTACCCTTCGAGTTTTTCCTTGTGCGTGTCAACTGTCTTTCACTGTTTATTCTTTTGTGAGGTTAGTTCAGTTGTTTTCCTATCCTATGGAATTGTTTCGAGAGCCAATGGCAACTAGAGCAGAGGTAGACGACAACGACTCTTCACCTGGCCCTTCGCGGTCTTGCAGCACTGCCCTGGTCCATAAGTGGACATGCCCTGCGCTCAAAACCTGGCTTAAGGTCTGCGGATTGAGCTATTCTAGGATGAAAAGGCGAATTTGTAGCGAAGTTAGAACGTAACTTAAGTTACTGTAGCGGCCCAGTAGGCTGAGAGATTTGAACCCACCCTTCCAGTTAGTAAAAATTATTAACCCAATAGATTCGAAATTGAATGGAATGCAATCAACCTCAAACCTGGAAATAAATTAACTTTGCGTGATGGCAATTATTTAATGCATTTTTCCCAAGAACTAAAGCATCAGGAAAGCCAAATGAAGCACTGCAGAGTGAAAGAAGGAGCGGAGAAAGGCTTTATGAAGTTTTTTAAACCTAGATAAGCTTTTCAGAAGCAATGTGTAACCGTTTACAAAGTACGCTTATCTACCGCGTTTTCCGGGTAGCATCTTTGGCTTTACTCGCTGATAACAAAGTGTAGCTCCAAAACTGTCTTGATATTTATGAAGCTCAAGGGCCGCTGCACCTTCGTAGCTAGTGTTGTGCTTCTGCTTAAAGGCGTTAAGAAAATGTGGTCAATAAGTTGTTTTTACGATCGAGGAAGATTGACGACCACGCTGGCTTCTACCGTTCATTGTGGTCCGCCCCTCGAGGGCTTCTAGCCCAACCCGCTTGTATTAGTAGGGGAAGCCCCAACCTACCCACAAACAGATACAAAGCTTATAGCTATTCGCACTGGGCTGTGATAATGCTTAGCCGTACCTTGACATCTTTAGACGTCATTCGTCATTAATGCATGTAAATTTTGACGGATTTATCCGTCATTCGCGTATAAAGGGTTAATACACCACTTGAAAACATAATACTGGTTTATTTATAGGGTTGAAGGAGCAATCAGGTGCGGGCTTGCTTCACCTGTAGAAGAGAGTGATGAAAAAAACTCACAAGTGGTGGAAAAAAAGTTTTTGGAGGCTTATTGACATCTGCATTGTCAATTCGATCATTATATTTCACTGAAATATTCCACACTCGGCTTTCAAGTCTCAAAGGCTCTTCTGTCTGAAGCTAATTGAGGAACTTGTGCAGCCATTGCTAGACCTGCGGGCAACTTCCGATTGTCCTCAATAACTTCAAGACACCAAAAGTAGGCGTCCTTGAGCAGCATGTGAAAAGCGTCTTTCAGGGAAGCATTTTGCATACAAGAATGCAAAGAGAGGTATAGGATTCTGCCTCGGCCAAACTTTACCATGGAGGATAAATCGCATAACCTCCGCACTTCACTAGAACCTCACAAAAATCATTTTTGGCAACAGGTAGCTAGCTGGGAGGAGGAAGTAGTATGCCGCACCAAAGAGATGAGGCAATGTATGAAAACCATCCAAGTCTACGTAGTAGATCCGCCTTCTACCACAGCAACAGCTAAAGAATGCGATGAGCATTATTGGAGTTTGAGCAATTCTACAGTTGAAGCGATTCCACGGTGACAATCTGGGAGAGAAAACTGCTATCTATTGTCTAGCGATGAGCGTACCACCTGTTGACAAGATCGACGAGGTTCCTGACAATGTGTGGGAAGCAATCTTTCAAGATTTCTTGAGCCCGGAGGTTTTGCGCAGGATAGACATACCCGTGATGGACAAAGCTGCCATAGCAGGGCGGAAAATTGTCTCCACTTCTCACTAAGTGCAAGGGCATCTACACAGGTTTGAGAGCAGGCTTGGTTGTGGGTACTTCTTAACAGCTTTCTTGTGCACCGGAAATCTGAATCGGAGTCAGAATTCACAACTTCCACTCCAATTCATCTTAATGTTGTCACTGACTAGTTTCCTTGTGCTGATGCTGACTTCTTTGGGACAGTCTAAAAAATGATCAATGAGTAAGGCATGTGACAGTTCCATGCATCCACTTGGGTACCTGGTGGCCAAGTGGACACTTGCAACTACAAGGGAAGCAATATTTTTGTACTACTATAAATGTAACTGGAACTTTAACTTTGTCAACTTACCTGATGGCATTACTGCATAATGACTACTGTGTTTGCTAGCAGGGCGGAAAATTGTCTCCACTTCTAAGTGCAGCTGGAGGTGAAGTCCAAAGTCGATGAAAGTCCACTCGACACACTCTGCTCCTCGATGACCATGCTAAGCTGCTCAAAGGAGTTCATCTGTACAAGAAACGAGTAGTGATAGAATGAATTTGCTGTTGAGTCGATTCGTCAAGGAAGCTACAAGGCGGGATGGTAAGCAATACCCTCCTGCCTTGCTCTACAACATTGTTTCTTCAATTCAGCGATGGCGTACATTCTGGCAGCAGACATAATCCCCCCGCCTGTGGAGCTGCAGGCAAAGTATGTTGGGGTGGTGGCTCCAGCTTCCGTGCGATGGTACGAAGGCACACAGCTTGTCTGGTTGCTGCTACAGGTTTCAATACAAAAAGAACCTCTCACAGAAGTGTGACCAACATTGAAGAGCGAGGGACGTTGTTGGGACAAAGACGAGGAGGACAACAAGTAGACACAGATATTTCATTAAAACTTTCTGTACAGTATGACACAGCTTTTAAAACTTAAATAAGAAAACATGATTGTACCAAAGTTCAATTAGTAGCTCTAAGGTTTCACAGGAGGATAACCTATTTATCCTCATGGCATATCAAAGGGTTACTATGGAGGCGCCCACACACTGTGGTAGGTGTCGTGTATGCAGTCAAAAGATTTCACCAACTACAGGAAAGAGGAAAGACACTAAAACACAAAACTTTTGCCCGAAGAAGTCTTCCTGTGTGTTGGACAGTGTTTTGAAATCTTTCCCATCGTACCTCCTACTGACATGTTGTATCTGACATTTATCGTCATCACCATTGTTTGCAGAATTCTGGTTTGTACTATGTGTGTTAGATAAATACACGTTTCTCTAGTGTGGAATATACCTAGAGGAATGTAGAATGCTGCATGGGTGCGAGCTGACCAGAACTGCTTCACCAGCACTGAGTTTTGTCACTGCTCAACCCATACGCAAGTCCCTACTTGAAGCAACTTCTACTACAACTGCCTGGGTAGCTACTTTGGCTGAGTGTTCTACATACGGCCTGTAAGGTCTGGCCTGTGGTTGTGGCTGTCTAGCACACAGCCTAGCCGTAGTCGAGGAAAGCAGATGTAAGCATGGATCTAGTTTATAGCTCCATACTCATGCATGTAGATATTCATCTTGCACACTCAAACCATGCATGAATCTAGCAGAACGCCCTCTGCGTTTGGTGAGCAGTAGCCTGGCTTGTAACCATCTTCATTCACGCACTGCATGGAGCACTCGACCAGCTGCAGAATAATCATTGATAATTACATATATATTATTTGATGGGTGAGAAGGCAATATCCAGCCATATTGCCTTCTCACACATCAAATAACAGATTTATTATATACTACTCTGATTTAGCAGCACCTAGAAGATAGACAGCTACTAGTACAAAGGTCGTTGCTGCGTGCATATTTAATGAGCTTCAGGCTGCTGGCCTGTTTCTAGCTTTGGACGGCACCAGCACGCGTATCGATCTCTCTACCAGTGGAAGAAAGTACCGTAAGTTAGTAAATAATGCCGTCTTCATCCGTAATGAAAGCTTATTCGTTGTTTCAGCAGCGGCTACGGGTGCATTCCAATTAAAGCACACGTCGCGGTTGCTACGCAGCATATGCCCTGCGGGCTATCGAATACGGACTATCGAATATGGGAAAATATTAGTCGTGTTGCTCTATGGGAAATACTATTGGCACGTATACTAGGTATATAATAAATACACATATGCAATGCACGAGCTGAAGGAGAGTGCATTAACACTTTGCACGCGGAAATTATATACACGTCACCGTTTATTAACGCGGAAATTAAAATTATCTGTCTGAGGTCAAAGTGACAAGCGTTGCTTAGCAAGCCCTGGGCCTTGCCAGCGGCCTGATTTGCATAGGTGGCATGTAACAAGGCTGGACTAGTTCATCTAAATTGCTGATCACCGCTAGGTAAGCGATTTGTACCTGTTTGAAGCCATTATCTGTAGGTGTATATCGTAGCTTACCAGCAATTTGAAACGGTGCCGATTTTCTCATTTGTTACGTACAGCTCCGACGGACTAAGCCCTTTTCCAAGTTATTTGAAGCTAGTACTCCAGCCTTATGTGAAATCTGGAAGCCGCTTGCTCCACATGTTGAAGAAAAAGCTTCGCTTTGACGGCCCTTCTTAAAATTCACGAACGATCACGAACTAGCACCGCCCCTTCCGCCTTCCCTGCGAGGTGATCTAAGTGGAAAGGTGTGGTCTACACTTATTACTACTCAACAGGAAGGGATTTACCCCAAAAGCTCGCTTGGCTTCGCTACTTACCGCGTAAACTCTCCCGCGCCAATATATTGGCGCATCGCGCTACGCGTGTACAGCCCGTGCGCCAATATATTGGCGCTTCGCGTTCTAAGTGTTAACGTAACCGAGACCGTTATTGCATCATCCGAGTGCGCCAAATTAAAACACATGGGGTTAGCTAAGTGTGTTATAAAGAATTTATTGCTGATCACGTGACCTACAGCCAATCACATGCCTGTAATCTTTGCTGAGTCATTGTTGTTGGTGACCTTTGTCTGGATCTGACCGGTTTTTCTGGATCCAAAGCCGGTTTTTTGGCGGTTGATAGTGACCTTTTTCCAGCCAGCTAGCCAGTTTCAGCCAGTTTCAGTCCCGTTTGCAGCCGTTCACTAGTTCTATCGACAATCGTGGTGCCATGGCTATGTCACGCTTTGCGCAACCAGTGAGTGATGCTGATGAAATTCAGGTGCGTGCAAGCACCCTTCCTGGAAACACAAAAGCATCAACCGATTGCGGGATACGCGTTTCGAGTGAGTGGGCTGCAAGCAGAGTTACTGCTGATGTACATCACGAGGGAGTTGTTCCAGTTACTACAGCTGGAGATCCCCTCCGCAAGAAGGATGGAAAGGAGTACCCGCCCAAGTCTTTATACACCTTGGTATGTCGCTTTAAGCGTTACTATGAGCAAACTGGGGTTTTCAATGACCCCTTGAGTTCCAGTGATTCTAGTTTGGTAACTTTAGAGTGACTCTTGATGCAGAGATGAAGAGATTGCACGGACTTGGGTTGGGTACCAGCTCAAAACAGGCGGAACCTATTACTCCAGACGAGGAGGCACTACTCTGGACGAGCCAGCAGTTTGGTACGCACTGCGTGATGGTTTTAATCAATACTGTTTACTACTATAATTGCTGTTTGGATTGCGTAGCTACGACAAACACATGCACTAGTGGTTCATTGTTCAACTGTTCTGTACACTGCTACTTTATTGTGCATCTCCATTCTGTACAATTCATTTTTTCATATGCAATCTCTTTGATCCATGCAGCTGTGTCCATATTTAGTAGTTCAAAGTGTGCATTATCAGATTATTGCACACTTAAGTGTGCATGCTAGTTAAAATGTGATCACATGACTACTTTCAAGGGATGTGATTGGCTGTAGGTCATGTGATCAGCAATAATATGGGCATAAAATGGCATGGGGCTTCACTTAGGCTCCAGGGCTCAGGCTCACGCCTAAGACTCACCCACCTAGTAACATTGTTACTGTTTCCAAATTACGACATTACTATTGTGAAATACACAATTCAGGTTTCCACGAGTTTAACATCTTCGACATGACATTACGGGTGAACTGTACTTTCACGTAATTTGTGAGGACAATATCGTCCAAATCTTACACTACAGAACACTAAAATGTTTGGCACATGTTTTGTATCGTAGTTGTTTCACAAAATGCAATTATTATAGTTTCTAGATTGCACATAGTATATATATATGTAAAAAAAAAGTGTCATTTAATACTAGCAATTTGAAACTGACTGGGCTAGTCAGCCATTGCTAGTATTGCTCAAGCCGAGTTGCAAAATGGAGCTGGCTGGCTGGCGCTGGAAAAATGCCTCTCCTTGACAAACAGCAGAGATAAGTGGTAAAATCAATGCTATACTGGTCTAGTGCAGAGCACTGGATACAATTATACCAAAAAAAAAAGCAGAAGAATATCTATATTTTCAGACTGACCATCACTAGCAGATACTTAAAAACTGCTACCTATTTCATCTACACTTTTCCTAAGTGGATGTGGATGGAGCCCCGATCCTCCTTACGGCCTCGAAGTACCCTCGTTCGCCTCCAAGACTTCTACAAACCATTATGTAAGGGATGGACCCTTTTCTTTGTTCTTTTCTTTTCTTTGTTACTCAGTTTTGTAATAGCTTAGGTAGTAGCTACTCATGCTGGTTTTATTGTTCTTTTGTTCTGTATAGGCGTTTTGCTATAATCCATCATGCATGTATGGTTTCCTTTCGAGTATAATCGAGTATAGATCCAAGAGGATCTGCTACCTCTAGAAATTTGCTACGGCTTATTAGCTCAAAGAATCACTACCTAGTATCCTTTAATTTGTAAGTGTCTTTTTGTACATTTGTCTTCTTGGATAGTTAGCGCAGGCCCCTTCCAATAAGTATTTTTCTTTTTGTTCTGTAGAGTTGTGGATTTCTTTGTTAAGTGTACTGTATTTAAGTAAGCACCTGTGCTTGATGAGTAGTTCATGTGTTCGGCATCAATCCTGATACTATTTCCCGGCGTAGCAGCACACCTCTCCCCGCGCTAATCGTTACACTCATTCCTTCTCCCAATCCATGAACTTGATCAACAATGCAAACCAAGAGACGAGCTTCTTATTTGTGTGTTAATTGTGGTTACAGGAATAACATAGTAAGAGCCCTTAGCCTCCCACAAGAGCTTGTCCCACTACAGCTGCTGGCTGATTTTGATACATGAATATGTATATGTCTTACTGTGACTGTGCTTGATTTTGCACGGCAACATGTGGAGTGGAGGTAAGGTATTATTATGAGTACAAGCATCAGTGCCAACTTCACCTCTGGTGAACAAGTGTCCTTGTAGAAGCCATTGAGGGGATATGAGGGACCTTCTGAATCCGTATGCTAATGGTCGCTTTACCCAAATGCAAAGTGAGCATAAAGACCTTCTCACATGCACGTTAATAACTGCTTAATCTCTTCAACTGCTCCTTGTGATACAAGTATGGAATGAAAAGTACGTGGGATCTATGCAATCATTACACCCCACACGGAGTGTAGGTACAGTGTGTAGTAGTGTAATACGAAAATTTTACTGTCACAATTTCTGTATCTAAACGCCCACATGTCGACCCGAGCTTGCCATGGGTGACATGAGGATGAAGTGTCAACACAGTTTTGCCTTTCTTGAAGCGAATCAGCTGAGTATTGTGAATAGTAGCACCCATAGAACTCTCGAAGGACCAATAATGACATGCACGACAATCCCAAGAGAGAGGAAACCGGTAGGTATTATGTGGAAGTGATAGTATAGGGTTTGCTGTCATTCTTCCATGCTGTCCAGCAACGATACCCAACAGACACTATCTTTAACATACTCTTACTAAAGAGAACACTTGTCGTACGTTCTGTAACACTTACTTGTTGTATGTTCTGTAACACTACGTTTATTTTTCTTGTGCAGTTTCAGTGAGCTCACAGAGTGGGCTACTTCCAGCAAGGCTCGAAATCTTTATTCAGGAAGCATGTTGTCCGTTGTTGGAAGTCATAAGAAAATGTATGCCACTCGGAAAGTTTTTTCCGAACCATTTGGTAAATTTATACGTAGTTGGACTAATAATCCTGTGGGCTACATGTAAGCTTCCAACTCCTCCTGTGCCTTGGGAGACTGGTTGAGACATTCCGGAAACTTCTTAATTCATTGCACGCGGAAGTTATTTACACGTCCCAGTTTTATTAGCAATGCGGAAATTGCCCGCAATCAGCGTTGTCATTCTGAAGGTCGAAGTTGACAAGCATGCTACCAAGCACTGAGCTGTGTCAGTGGCTTGATTTGTATAAACAGCGTGTAACTAGGCCGGACTAGTTTATCTGAGTGGCTTATCAATGCCAACTAAGCTATTTCTGAAGCCATTCTGTGCTCGCTTTACAACGAAGCTGACTAGCGATTTGAAACGGCATGATTCTACCACTGGATACTTACAGTTCTGACTTATAGGCTGATTTCCAAGTTATATAAAGGTAAAACTCCTACCTCAAGTGAAACTGGAGGCTGTTTGCTTGCTGTGTTCGAGTAAAAGCTTCATATCCGGCTAAACTCGCAATCACCTCCGAACTAGCACTGCCTCTTCCTGCCTATCCAGAGTGATGTCAGCCAAAAGGTATGGTCTAGCCTCATTACTCCTAAATATAAAGTGGCCTACCCCCGAGATTCACTAAGCTTGCTAGCTTCACGGTAAACGGTGAGTTCTACTTTACAAGCCTATTATTAGGCTTTCCACGTAGACTAGTTGTAGCACGTAAGCCTATATTTACGCTTCCCGCCCACGTAATGAGTTTAAGACTAGTTGTCTGTGGTTTGGACTGATGCAAGTATGTGTGGCTAACCACGACCATGTGGCCAGTCACTGGAAATGCCAGCTGCAACAAGGAATTTGTCAGCTGCTATGCTTTTAAACATGATGTGTGCATTGACACGTTCCTGGTATTCTGCTTCACTGATGAAGTTCGGATGGCCTGGTGTGATCGAGACATATCGACCTCTATACTGTGGCATAGAGATGAGTTGATTCATCCGTCACCTTGCCCATTGCCTTCTCCATGTCGATCCTATCCGGCTTGGTCATAGAGCCTGGAAGCGGAAAACATTTCCGGTTTCTCCCTGTGCGAACACGAATGGATAGAGCAGGAAGACCCAATTTGGTCAGGTCCAACTTGCCATCTGCTGGTAGACCCTTGATGCTATCAAGATTCCAGTTGTTGACATGCTTCTTAGTCGAAAGGTCAACGTTGTGATAGCTTTGTAACACCTTTGCGAAAAATGTCTTGCTTGAAGATGTCGTAGTCATCCGGCTGACAAGTGTAGCATCCCACAGTTGAGTCGGGGTTTTCGATTCCTGATTCGATGCACTTTAGTAACCTCGGCTTCAGTGACTCATCGAGTGTAGTATAGGTATTATGTCCAAATAGTTGACAATTTTTACAAAACAGGGGTATATCACCTGTTATACTCAACTGCTCATAAAAGTAACATACATAAAAGTTACAAAGACATGTTGTAAATACTACCAATGTGATGATCACATTAATCTGTGTACCGTTTCTTGGGTCACTCCTACACACTATGACTCCTTCAATGTTCCAACCTATCCTCGCATGTTCTCACTCTGCCGAGAACATATCTGGGTACACCATGCTATCCGGGCTAGAAAATGCCATGGGATATCATGCACCTCTCAAATATATACGCGAGAACCATTAGATAAAAAATCTGTGTACCGTTTGTTGGGTTACTCCTACACACTAATAGCTTTATATGACTCAACATTCCAACCTATCCTCACATGCTCACACTCTGCTGAGAACATACCTGGGTACCTACGTAGTTAGATTAGAAAGTGATTGCGGGAGTGGTGCGAATAGTGTAAGAGTCCAGTAGAAAGTTTTAGACTAGCTGACTTGGAAACGTGAATATTCACTTCCTTTTAACGCTTTTTGTCTACAGAATACTGCCCAAATATTCACTTCCTTGTAACGCTTTTTGTCTAAAGAATACCACCGGTCAGTCGCTGGACCCCTCAACGTTATAGTACATAGCCTTAAATTCTTGTATGCGTTCCTATTCTTGTTGATGTGTGCCGTAACAAACACACCCTATTACTCTCTCGTATCATTCACAACAGGTTGCCGCCGTTGAGGACTCCACTCCGACCCCTCTCCCAGCCCCCGCACAGTCGATGGAGTCCTCAGCGCACTTGGTACGTCCTATGCACATATGTCTAGAACTGATTGTCAATCTTTTATTCTGTTAATGTGTTCAAACATGTGGCAACAGACACTTGCCACTTCACCATTGCTTTATTATTGCTCTTGTATTACTAAACAGGTTGCCACCGTTGAGGGCTCCACTCCGACCCCTATCCCAGACTCCGCACAGTTGGAGTCCTCAGCGTGCTTGGTACGTCCTATGCACATATGTTTAGAACTGATTGTCAATTCTTTCTTCTGTTGATGTGTTCAAACATGTGGCAACAGACACTTATCACTTCACCAATGCTTCACTAGTGCTCTTGCATTACTCACAACAGATTGCGGCTGTTGAGGGATCCACTCCAACTCCAACTCTCCAAGACCCTGCACAGCCAATGGCTCTCCACCTACCCCTAAGACCTCCAGCCTGGTAGGCTCATTACCACTAGTGCATCTGTTATGTTGTGGTTTCAGCAGTTATGCTTAGTTTGCCAGCAGTGTGTCTCTCCCTAATCAACAACTTATGCTTAAGTAATTAACAGCTTACATTAAGGTTACTGGATACAGTTTGCTCATTAATATTCATGACAAATATTACTTTCCTTTTCTTTGTGCAGGATCCAGGCATGCATGTGTTCAACTTTACCGCTAAAAAAGTTGCATTAGCCTGTAACAGCTGTGCTGGTTGGGTGGGCGGAGCAGGCAATTTGATAGCAGTGCCTGCGGTTAATAGTCCGCGTACGAAGTACTGACTTCGGCATCAGTTATTTCCTGCTGGAAGAACATATTACACTGTATTCGAATTCTACGAAGATAGGCACAGGGCGGCTTGAAGAGTTTTCGCCGAGACGACTTACCGTTTTAGATATACGCCTAAGATTTAGTCGCTTAGTCGGTCGAAAACCACCCGAGTTTTAGATAGAAACGCATGTCACTCGCTTCCCCTGGCACACAGCGACGAAGTTGCTCCGAGCCGCCCTCAAGTAAGTTGAGTATTACCCGTAGGTGTTGAAAAGTTGTACCTGTAATAATCTCTGAAGACAAAATCTGACGCCAAAAGTCACGAACTTTGTCATCACCGCTCGCTTTAGTATGCTGTACATAAGAAATAATACCATACTGGTTAAAAGGTACTCATAGTACTGTTATTTGTCGCTTCTATTGCGTGCTGTACATTGGTTCCTACACGGAGAAAAGGAAGGTAATATTTTCTCATGAATATTAATAAGCTAACTGTATCCCGTAACCTTAAAGCCCAGAGTAGAGGTAGCCTAGAGTAGAGGTAGACTAGAGTAGAAGTAGCCTAGAGGTGGATGTTTCCTGTATAGTATAATTGTCGAGTTTGAGTTCGAGTTCTATGGAACACGGAATGCGACAAAAGTGTCATGTGAGAATGTGATCGTGGCTAACTAATTCGTTCAACAAAGTGAGATTTTTCGATCGTGACTCACTCACCGAACCATTGAACGTTCTAAAAATCGTTTCTAAAAATCGTTTCTGAAAACGTTCTGTGAAACATTAATGAGAACATTCTGCGAAACGTTTATGAGAATGTTCTACAGAACGTTTATGAGAACGTTGTGAAAATTGTTCAAAGAGTGGCTCGATGTGCCCTTGTTCGTTCTAATGCGCATGCATACGTGCCATGTGTATCAGAGAAGATGGCACAGCGCTCAGATCGGTCAACTGAATCCTCGAGCCAGTCTCTTTTTACTGCTGAGGTGGAAAAAGCCAAGAAATCTATCAAGTATTTGTCCTCTCTGGATGTCCCAGAGCGTAGTGATAGCAGTCATTCCTTAGGCTTGGCACTCAGCAGCGGTTCGTCGTCAGAATTGAGCAACGGTAGGACAGGTATGGAAGTGATCCCTGCATGTGTGTACATTTTCTAATAATGCAGGGCTAGCTATCAATATGTATCATTGAGTAGTATTATCACGCGCTGAGAAAATGCCTGATTGATATGAGCAGGCAAATCAAATTGCCATTCAGCAGGTCTAAACCTCATCCCAAGACTTACCAGGCATTAGTCTGGTTGCAAGCCAATTTGTGCTATTCACATGCTGTAGAACTACTGCATACAGTTCCTACCAGATATAGATCTACAAAATAATAACAAAATGCTGATATCCAGTGAGTCCTGCAGGCTTCATATACTGGTAATTAGAAATTGTCTTAGACCAGTACAAGGCTTGCATAGCAATACATTCTCTAAGCCTAGACTATACTAGGTGTATAGTGTTCAACAGAGAGATCTCCGACGGTGTTGATGCCAATGTTTTTGCTTTTATCACTGTCTATTGTAAGTGGTCACCATTGCGGTTACTTCTAATGTTAATGAACATACATTGTTAGCTTCAGATATTCACAAGTGAATACTCAGGGCAATTCGGTGGTCAAAGAAGTATTGACGTGTGAACCGTCCAAGTGGTGAGTAAAATCCACAATCGAATCTACTGTGTGGGTTCTTTCGAACACAACAGTTGCACTGGCAAGGTTTGTGAGGGAATGTGGGAGTGGTCATGTCGGGGTGACATTGATCTTGTTGGAGTTGACTCTCTGATGATGCACACAGTAGACAACAATGTTAAGGGCCAGTAGAGATTGCTGAGAGGTATGACAGCCATTGTGCTCGAATGTACAGAATGCTAAGGTGGGAAAGGTAAAAGGGAGGTAGTATGCACAGACTGTTGCTAGAGAATACACCCTTATGTAATTGGCATTTGGCTAAAAGGATGTGTGTATGTTGCGTAGAGAGGATTGTTGAGGCAAAGCAAAGATTTCTGAGGGCATTGCTATCATGTACTTTGCTGAAATAAAAGCCAATGAGCAGCAGAAAGTGCAGAGAAATGAGTGGCAGTAGAGATTGTAGCCTCGTTCCCAGGCTCTCATGCCATGCAATAGAACTGTTAACATAGTAAGCCAAGGGAAAAACAGCTGCCTCACCCTATGCCCCATGGAAAATTTGTTATCATCAAAAGGCTACACACACAATCCAAGATTGTTCGTTTCTCCCTGCTACAGAGTATGTTACAACTCGGCTGCAAGTTGCAGCCATGATTGTATACGGAACGAACTGGTCATACAGTACTACTCAAGAAGGAAAACTCGTCGTGGAAGACACTGCATCATCACCAGTGAACGAAAGTTTAGATGAGCGTCAAAGAGCTGGGAAAATATTTGTTTTAATTGGTGAGACCTTACTCTCATATTATATGTGGGAAGAAGTACTCCAGACAAAAGGTTGAAAAGATCACTGAAGCAATGAAACATACCATTATCAGTAGAGAAACTATTGATGATGGAAGTGAGATGATCCAACAGCTGAAAGAGAAGCTTCGGTCAACACCACAAAGGGGGGAGCAACTGCAAATTCTTACTGTATTGCCCAAAAGTTGGTCAGTAAAGAAAATTCAGCAGGAATTTGGTGTGTCAAACTATATGGCACGAAAATCAAAGGATCTTGTAAAAGAGAAGGGGGTTCTTTCTCTTCGTGGTCCAAAACCTGGACCTTCACTGCCGCTGGAAACAGTTGACATTGTTCATGAATTTTATGAATATGACGACATCAGCCGAGTTATGTCTGGCAAGAAGGATTTTGTATCGGTAAAACAAGAGGGTAAGCGTGTACATGTCCAAAAGCGACTGATGCTGAGCAACTTGAGAGAGGTGTATCGTGAGTTCAAAAACAAATTTCCTGATCAAAAATTGGTTTTTCCAAATTTGCTGAGCTTCGTCTTAAACACTGCATCTTGGCGGGAGCCAGTGGTACACACTCTGTATGTGTGTGTACAATTCATCAAAATGTGAAATTGATGATGTTTAGCATGCAACTATCTGATCTACCAACATATCATCATTGCTTGGCAAGGATCATTTGCAACCCACCACTGCCTAAATGCTACTTGGGTGAGTGTGATGCCTGTCCTGGTGTTGTGAAGTTCAAAGAGGAGCTTATCGTTCTCCTAGATGAAATAGACATGGACCAAATTGTCTACAAGCAATGGATTTCTACTGACAGATCAACACTTGAAACATTTTGTGTGCCACCTGAGGAATTCGTTGAGATCTTCTGTGAAAAGTTAGAGCTCCTTCGCCCACATTCTTTCACAGCTAGGGAGCAAGCTGCATTCTATACGAAGTCCAAAACAAGTCTGCAGCCAGGAGAAATTTTGGTCACTGTTGACTTTTCTGAAAATTACTCCTTCATTCTCCAGGATGCTGTCCAAGGGTTCCACTGGAATAATTCACAGGCAACACTCCACCCTTTTGTTGCCTACTATGTTGATTCTGGAGAGCTATGCCACCTGAGCTATGTGATAATTTCAGATTGCCTACACCACGACACTATAGCAGTTTACCTTTTCCAAAAATGCTTCATAGCATTCTTGAAACCTTGCTGCCTGAAAGGTTGCAACCGAAAAAAATAATCTATTTTTCTGATGGTGCTGCTTCTCAATACAAGAACCGAAAAAACTTTGTCAATTTGTGTCTCTACAAGGAGGATTTTGGCATATCAGCTGAGTGGCATTTTTCTACACCTTGCACGGAAAAGGGGCTTGTGATGGTCTAGGTGGAACAGTAAAGTGACTAGCATCTTGAGCTAGTTTACAAAGGCCGTACAATGACCAGATAATGACTCCTCGCCAGCTGTTCGATTGGGCATCCACAGCTGTGCCATCTGTTCACTTTGGCTATTGCAGTATGGAAGATTATGAAAGAGAACAGCATTTTCTTGAGCGACGCTTTCACCAATCTCGCACAATTCCAGGTACGAGAAAACTGCACTCATTTGTTCCCATCTCAAACAGTGAAGTTAAGTCAGATACTATTCAGCTTCTGACACTTCCAGGGAGGAAAGAGTTACTCTAAGAACAAATGATCTTCCACCAGAATCAATAATTGGCTTTGTCACGTGCTTGTGTGATGGAAAGTGGTGTGTGTTGGCTTGTGTATTAGAAATCATCCAGGAAGACAGTCAGGTAAAGCTAACATTTCTTTATCCACATGGGCCTTCCAGTTCATACAAATATCCAGGAACCCAGGACATACGTACTGTACCAATGGATAACATTTTAACACTCGTAGACAAGAACAGGCCGTGTTTACACTCGAAGAAAGAAACTACAACTGCTTCTGAAAAGTTTTGAATTATGACAGCAGAGTAAAGAAAACTCTATTAGATTAGCTTCAAGTGATTGTCAATTTTACTTTCTTGCAAGGATTAAACCATCAGGGAAGCCAAATGAAGCTCTATAGAGTGACAAAAGGGACAGAGAAAGCTTTTCCAAGGTTATTCCGAACCTAGGTATGTCAAATGTAATCGGTTTACAGAGGACACTTACCAGTCGCGTGTTGCATGTACCGTCTTCGGCTTTGCTCGTTGATTAACAAGGCAGAGCTCGAGATCTGTCTTGATATTTATGAAGCCCAAGAGATGCTGTACCTACTGTGTCTCTGCTTATTAGCGTTGAGAAGAAAACGTTGCAAATAAGTCATTTCCTCAATTGAGAAGATCAACAACCGTCCTGGCTGTTATTGCTCACAATACTCAGCCCCTTTAGCCTACTGGACCAACCCACTTGTAGTTGCACCTACAGGTATAATCGGTTAACAGTTTTTGCCACAAATCAGTAGCTGTTTCTTAACTGGAGATATAAAATGCAATACACAGCACATTCTTTCTTCGCAATATCGCTATCCACGTTATGAGCTGGAAAGGGTTAACAGAGCGCACAGTGGACACTTGTTTTCCACTGCTTGATAACTTGAGTATTGATTACAGCTGCATCCACCACTCAAGAGCGATGCCTCGAGTGTACCTCCTTGCCAATCTTTATCCCATGTTTGCAGCTTAAAGGTTTTGCATTCCCTAGGTGATTTTTGGTGATTGTTGGAGGCCTTAATTATGTGTTGTTGGGTAATGTGGATTATGCTATGAGAATGGTTTTATGATGATAGATGTATTGTTTATTCTCTTTCACATAGGCTGAAGTTTCTCTTGGATCATGGATCTTAGGTTTCAGCCTCAGGTGGAAGAGGCATGGGGGGGTCCAGAGAGGTGCAGGTGGCCAGGAAGACAAAGAGGTCAAGAACGACACAGGGATCACGTATTACTGACCCAACCAACAATGTTCAGGTATGCTCATGTGAAGAACCATTTCTTGAACCTTCAGGGGTACAATAGAGAGATATTCCTCATAAAGTGACGGGCAAATGTAGTGAGAGCAAATCAAGCGATAGAACAATATATTAGTGCCCATGCAAAAGTCACATGGTAGATTGTATGATGTATCAAACCGTAGTAAACTATAATAGAGAGATATTGCTGAGCTTTAATAGAAAGTGATATGGGAAGACCGGCTATATGAGCTGATGGAGTATTCCTATTCAAAATAAAAGTTTATCTATCTATCTATGCTTTGCATTCAAATAGTTAGCCTTGTTCCCAGCCCCTAAGAGGAGGAGGCCTGGTTTCAGCCATTTGCACATGCGCTAATTATCACTGATTTTAAGCACTTGTTCATCAGTGGGAGGGTGCTAATCATGCCTTCAAAGTCAAATGGTAGATTGTATGACGTATCAAACCGCAGTAAACTAGCCTACCTAGCTATCCCTTGGCGCCTTTGGCTGAAGAAGTACCGTGGTTGGCAGGATTGATTCTTAGGTAAAACGCAATATAGATAAGCTCAAGTGTGCACAGTGGGTAAATCTTTGATGTACTAATCATTTTCCTGCAGGTGACTCTTTGCTCGGGAAACCAGTCACTTGTGCTGGGGAGAGGGTTCCTTCAGTGTACACCCTATTCAGACCTATCGGAAAATGGTCACAAGATAATACCACGTTTTACCTACCACAGACAACTGAATTTCAAAATGATATAACCCTACTGCTGGACCTCATCAGATATAGCATGAATCGCCGGAACAGTTTGTACTTCCATTGTACCAACACCTATTTCAGCTGGTTTGTTTAGCTGATTTTAGCGGTTGCAAGCAATTTCTGGAAATGGCGGCAAGCAGGTTGGGGGTTGCAGTTGCTACAATCAATAATGTGAATCCAATTCAAGCTGTGAAAGGGTTGATTCGATCTAGGTAGGTACAGGGCCCATTCCAGGTTTTTGAAGGCTGATGGGAACAAGTGTGCCAAATGTGACTGCATGCTGGTGAGGGGGAGGACATTGTTAAAGAGGCCAGAGTTATGTGCAACACCATGTTGTGGGTGTGACGAACACCTTGGTTGCAGTGTGCTGGATGTATGCCGCTGCAACACACACTTGAAATGTGTTAGCATGTGTGGTGTGCAACAAAGAAATCGCCCCTCCTGACGCCACAGATGAGGCATACTGCATAGCACTTAGGACACCCTGCTGCTTCGCAGACTGCCATGAAACATGCCGTGAACAACTTTTTCAGCGTCGGCAGTGTGTCCTGTGCCATGTGGCACTCACCACAGATGGGAAAATTAATGATGACCTTATGGATGCTGTGGAGTACATTTTTATGAGGAGGGAAAGGACAATGACGATGGCAGAGGAATCTTCTCGGTAACGCAATGGAAAATTCAAACACATTACTAAACTACACACAAAATAATGCAGCATTATGATATTTATATTCCTATCTCCTCTAAAGGTTTAAGTTCGTGCATGGTGGGTGTCTCCTTCATGCAGCTTGGAGATGGTGTCACCTCCAGTAAAACCAAAAAAAGTTAGAAGCAAAAGACCAAGAGAAAGCACCTAAAAAAAAAAAAGGGAAAGACGCTAGAGCTCCAATAATACTGGGAGAGGACGGTGTAGTTCATACAGTACTGGGATTGACAGCGGCTCAAAACGTTGTACCATCAGTGATACAAGGGAGGAAGGCAGGTTGATTATTACTAGTACCATCTACAGAGTCTGGTCTTATACCAAAGTGCATTGTCATTTTTATTGCAAAGGGAGGAAGAAGGTGGTGTTAAAATAGAGCACATCTTCACATGTCCACAGTCTAAGACTTCATGTCACACTGTTGCTCTTGTAGTCAGTAAGATGAAAGTGTTCAAAGCCTACCTTGCGAGGTCTACCTACCTGCTGCATAAATATAGTGATATAAGCAACAAGTTGGGTTTTGCACTAACATGTTCACTTATATTCTTGCATATTGTAATAACACACGCACTCTCAGTGGTGCACAAATGCTACCAGCGTGCTGATCACATTAATCTGTGTTCCATCCGTTGGGTCACTCCTATACTCTAATGGATTATATGACTCTTTCAATGTTCCAACCCATCCTCGCATGCTCACACTCTGCCGAGAACATACCTGGGTATACCTTGCTATCCAGGCTAGAAAATGCCCTGGGATATCATGCACTCCTCAAATTTATACGTGAGAACCATTACCTACGTAGTTAGATTAGAAAGTGATTATAACATTTGCTGGGAAGCTGAGGCAGATTGTAAAAGGCTTCATTTATGGCTCAACAGCAATGGCTGGTCTAGATCTAAAATTTTGGTGCCCTGCACCTTGTGATACTATCCCATAAAAGAAATCTCTCCATCAAAAGCAGTGAAGGTGCATCATGGGCTTTTTTCAGTCTAGGTGGTCAATTCGATACGTCATCTTGTTGTACCTTGTGAACTTAATCGTAGAACAATTATGCTAATGACTCCCCCTCTTTCTCTTTCTCCCTCTTCTTTAGCTGGTTCACCACTAATTTCGGAACCATACACACCTTACGATAATAAAGATCTCTCAGGTAATCGTTAACCATGTCCGTGAGGAGGATCTTGTGAGAAATGTCTGCACACAGCATCACGTTGGTAAACAATCTACACAGCAAAGTTATGTCACGTTTATACTCCTAGTATAAGTATTATGTCCAATTATTTGACGATTTTGTACAGAACAGGGGTATATCACCTGTTATACTCCACTGCTCCACAGTCTGTCGGACGGGTCCAGGGAAGGATCCCGGTGAAGGCTTTGGCCAAGTAATGCCAGCTTATGAACATATTGACAAGGGCCAGGCACTCGGATAGTCCCAGGTCCGTTATATATAGTACATGTGAGTTAGCTTGTACGCTAGCCTCTGCATGTGATCAGGCTTAAGCCCCGAGTTGTCGTAGACCACATTGTAGTGTGTGGGGGTGACCGTGCCCTGGCGGACATGCTGGCTGACCAGGAAGAAGTCATACCATCCCTTCCGTGTAATGGTGTGGTCAATGATTGTGTCAGGAGGCAGGTTATCCAGTCCTTTGGGTCCTCTGCCAAAGATCCGAGTAGAGATGTGTTTCTGCACAATCACCACAGCCAGCTTCGGCGGGCAGTTTTCATCAAACATGGAGAAACAGCTGCTGATCTGAGGAACTTCATACTCAGCCACAGTAGACATTTGCCCGTCTCCAACTCCGTCTCGGAACACAAAGATTCTATCCGGAATGGTGTGGTTCTCCTCATTGTATTTTTAAGGGCCGCTTGCAGGCATAATTTTAGTCCGTCCATAATCTCTTGGGTTGGGATGACAACTCAGGAATACCATTGAGTGAGATGTTAGTTTGTGCTGGCCACAAATCCTGCAATGGACCGCTTCTTCCCATTAGACGAGTCGTGATACACATCCACACCAATCACCATTAGGTTTTGCAGAGGGATTTCCAACACACACCACAGTTCTCCTCCCAGCTTGCAGTTGATCTGAAGGGCATATCTTCTGGGTGACACTCCACAACTTCTGCGGCTGTGAGATGGTCCGGGCGTTGATCACTTGTGAGGGTACAGGACTGTCAATACAGCACAGCTTCTTCACAGTGGCCTTGGTGTGGCCTTCGGTGAACATCTAAGTAGTATTGTCTACATGCAAGTACACTTTCGCAAAACTACATGCACTGCACGTGCAAGAAATTTATCTGATGTACTTGTAAGTCTGTATCCACTGACTAACAAGCCTCAAGTGTACCCGCGTCACGATAAAAAGGAAAACTAAACAATAGCTACCAAAATAGTTACACTCAGACTTACTATTTTCCACAAGAAAGTTTTCACTCGTAGCGTCACCACCAGGATCCAGTTATGGAGTGGGATGGGTGAGATAACATGTTCCTTCACTGCGTCCCTCCCCCAGTCTGCTTCCTCATTGGCAATGATGGTCTTGTTGCGGAAGAAGATTTTCTCGCAATGGTAGCTTCCTCCCCTCAATGGCGATCATCTGCATGTCCAGTTGTAAGCCCCAAGATTCCAACTCCTTCCGTGCCTTGGGAGACTGGTTGACACGTTCCAGAAATTTACACTTATCAATACAGCCCCGAAAGAGGACCCTTGAAGAGGGGATGTCTTCAATGCCTAAAAGGCGCCATAAATAATGGTAAGTAACTACTTGTCTGTGGTTTGGACTAATGCGAGTATGTGTGGCTATATCCTTCATGACTTTAAAGTCAGCTCGTACCATGTCAGTCAGGCCTGTCATGCAGCTAGGTTCAGGTACGAGGCAAATCACCTCCTCAGGGGTCTCTTGATCTTTCACCTCCATCGTCCTCTTCTTGGGTCGATGGATCAGTAGGGGCTGCTCTGTGTCTTGAATAACCTTGCCATATGCTTGTTTATAGTAGTCAATGAAGGAGACATCTGTCCGGTGTGGTCAATGAAGGTGCTCTGGGGGTTCTTATCCCAGGCAATATCATCAATTCGATAGGTACGAATGCTGTACCTCGTGAGAACCACACATCCAACAAGGTGTTTGGTCGCCATCTCCTGGAATCTGTTCTGATATGATGAGTAAACCACATACTTGAAGCTGTTCAAACTTTCAGTGATCGAGTTACAAACACACAGAAACATTTTCATGAGCATCCACATGAAAAATAATTCACTTGTAAACACAGGTGACACTAAAGGAGTCGGCGTATATTATCGACACTAGGGCTGATGGGGACGGATTTTGTTTTTGCCTAGTGACAGGACAAGCTTCATACAGAAAGTCCAGGGCGTTGTCTGTCCCAAGAAGCTTGTGAGCAAAGTCAATCATCAACATGAGTCCCCTGTCATATTGTAATAAAGGAGATCTCTCAGGCAGAAATATCTGTAGACAGCATCACGTTGGTAAACAATCTACATAGCAAAGTACGTATACGTCACGTTCATACTCCTAAGTACTGATAGGTATTATGTCCAAATATTTGACAATTTTTACACAATGGGGGTATATCACCTGTTATAATCCACTGCTCCACAGTCCGGTCCAGGGAAGGATCCCGGTGAAGGCTTTGGCCAACTAACGCCAGCTTATGAGCATACTGACAAGGTGTAGTCCCAGGCCAGTTATATATAGTACATGTCAGTTAGCTGGTACGCTAGTCTCTGCATGTGATCAGGCTTAAGCCCTGAGTTGTCGTAGACCACATGGTAGTGTGTAGGGGTGACCGTGCCCTGGCGGACATACTGGCTGACCAGGAAGAAGTCCTACCATCCCTTCCGTGTAATGGATGTGGTCAATGATTGTGTCGGGAGGTGGGTTATCCAGTCCTTTGGGTTCTCTACCCAAGATCCGAGTAGAGATGCGTTTCTGCACAACCACCACATCCAGCTTCGGCTGGTAGTTCTCACCAAACATGGAGAAACAGCTGCTGATCTGAGGAACTTCATACTCAGCTACGGTAGACATTTGCCCGTCTCCAACTCCGTCTCGGAACACAAAGATTCTATCTGGAAGGGTGTGGTTCTCTTCATTGTATTTTTTGAGGGCCACTTGCAGGCATAATTTTAGTCCGTCCATAATCTCCTGGTTGGGACTCTGGATGACAACTCGAGAATACCATCGAGTGAGATGTTGGTTTGTGCTGGTCACAAATCCTGCAATGGACTGCTTCTTCCCATTAGACGAGTCATGATACACATAAACACCAATCACTATTAGGTTTTTCAGAGGAATTTCCAGCGCCCACCACAGTTCTCTTCCCAGCTTGCAGTTGATCTGAAGGGCAATCTTCTGTATCACACTCCACAACTTCTGCGGCTGTGAGATGGTTCAGGCGTCGATCACTTGTGAGGGTACAGGACTGTCAATACAGCACAGCTTCTTCACAGTGGCCTTGGTCTGGCCTTTTGGTAAACATCTAAGTAGAAATGTCCACAAGCACACTTTTGCAAAACTACATGTACAAGAAGTTTATCTGATGTACTTGTAAGCCTGTATCCACTGATTAATAAGTCTCAAGTGTACTCGCGTCACAATATAAAGAAAAATAAAACAATAGCTACCAAAATAGTTACACTCAGACTTACTATTTTACACAAGAAATTTTGCGCTCGAGTCACCATCAGGATCCAGTTTTGAAGTGGGATGGGTGAGATGATGTGTTCCTTCACTGCGTCCCTCCCCCAGTCTGCCTCCTCATTGGCAATGATGGTCTTGTTGTGGAAGAAGATTTTCTCTCCTCCCCTCGATGTCAATCATCTGCATGTCTAGTTGTAAGCCCCAAGATTCCAACTCCTACTGTGCCTCGGGAGACTGGTTGACATGTTCCTAAAACTTCTTAAAGACTAGTTGTCTGTGGTTTGGACTGATGCAAGTATGGGTGGTTATATCCGTCAGGCCTGGTCATTGTTTTAGTGTACTTTCCTTTTACTTTGAAAAATAAGTGCTACATATAAGTAAAACTGATTCAATAATGAAATTTCCATACTACAGAATGCCTTGTACTTGAAGATAATAAAAGTACATACCCTAGTACTAATGAAATCAAACTTCATCCAAAACTTCCTCACTGTTGCACATATGCTTTGATTTCTACTGCCCAGGTATAATATTGTGGCCAATCTGCCTCTGCCACTTGAGCACTTCAATGCAGTGTAAAATAAAATCCATGGTGTCCACACCAAGCACTGTACGCTTGAATCACTTTAAAGGGCTGCATATGAGTCAGCTGGCAGCAAACAGCACAAGAAGCCTTGTCTGACTCAAGAGGAGGACCGAGAGGAGGATGAGAACATCTCCATCCTCCTCTCCGGTAAGGAGGAGGATGAGAACTTAACATTCCCAGCAAAGAACTAAGTGTTTTTTCGCAAGTGAAGCCTTTAGTTTAGCGTAGTGACCATTCATAGTGTTGCTGTCTTCACATTACTCAGTATGACCAACTACAAAGTGCATCAAACAGCTAGCCAAGGTTGTGAGTATAACTGACACATGCAAGATGCTGCAAGCTACCAGCCACATGTTATGAGCACAGCAAAAGCCAGCCACTTTCCCTCCGTGCCAAATTTAGCAGGTAGGTAAGAGCACATTGTGTACTCACTATCTGCCAATACATGTTGCAAAGAATACTTACATGCCAAGGCATCCAGAACCAAGATCAATGCTACTGGCTGCCAACTTCACCTCTGGTGAACAAGTGTCCTTGTAGAAATTACTGAGGGGATATGAGGGACCTTCTGCACTCGTATGCTAATGGTTGCTTTACAGAGAAAGTGCTAAAGAACTCTTGTACCTCAAGTACATGTCACACTAGAAGAACTCCATAGGCAATCGTGTGTGCATCCATCAAACTGTTGCTATACTCCTCCCAATCCATCCATGAAGTTAACTGATATGGATTGACGCAAACCAGCTCAAAAGCTTCTCACATATTAATATAAAAATTTATTATATTGTTCCTGAAAACAAAATCAAAAGTTCAGTCAGGAGACTGGACACATCATACCACTAGCTGCCAACTTCACCTCTGGTGAACAAGTGTCCTTGTAGAAATCACTGAGGGGATACGAGGGACCTTCTGCACTCGTATGCTAATGGTTGGAAAAAAAAATCAAGGAACGTTCTCACTTGTGTGTTAACAACTGCTCAATGCAAATCTCTCTCTCTTCAAACTATATTGTAGTCCTCCACGTCACTATAGTGCTTCTGGACATTGCAGTTGTGACTTTTCTTATCTAAGTGCGGCTCTCTTTTGCCTCCTGCATCCCACCCGTTGGCAATGTTGTCGATCCACAGGAACGTCTGTTACAAGTAGTCCCTCGTGTTGCAGTTGAGATTTAATAAACTGAAGAGACACAGGCGAAAGAAGAAGGGTGCTCTCATCTACCGCGGTGAAGGCGCAAGTAGCTAGGTACGGAAGTATGATTACCATCCTTGTGGTACAGTAATTCTTCTCCAACACTGGCCTTCCAAGATGTGTTTATAGACATGGTAGCCTGTGAGTCATGCACAACTAGACATTGAAACTCCCTCGTCGGTATTTCGTCACACGCAATATTGAATCCGCGCATCAGGGTCACGAAATTTAGAACCACGAAAATTTAATTCCGAAGGCCTTGAGCTTTTCACAAAAAATTTCCACCCACGAAAATAAAGCGCTGTACGGTATGTTCAGTAAGTGGCCGCAAGCAAACAGACAGACACACGCGTATTTACAATGCTTAATGTAGACATATGCAAAGGTCGCATGCGCACCCCCCAAGATTTTAGGTCTCCTGATAATAATACATTAAGCCTTTAATTATGCTGTACATTGCTATTGTGTTGTATACCCTATTGTACCTGTTGAGGCAATTATGACATCACCAATGTTGTCAAATTTCTTTGGGGGGGGGGGGGGGGGGGAACTCTGACTTGGGGGTGAGAAATCCCAGTGCACCCCCCCACCCTCCGTATGAAACCCTGGTTTTGACATTTAGCACCACTTTCCCACGCTTGTTGTTGTATGAAAGTTTGATTCCTGGCGTAGGTGCACCATTCAGATGTCCACAGCTTCCCCTAGCCTGTGTATTATTTTATGAATCCTTTATTTCACATCTTGGGTTGTAACATTTCCTCTGTTACAAGCAGGTATTTGCTCTTTCTCTTGCAAGGTGTACTGGGAGTGTTACTGACAAACTACCCGAGGTTCATGAGAGTCGAGTTGACCAGTTGGAGGCAGTACTAAATTGCATACTGGATGACAATGGATTGTTCCTGCCTCTGACATCACGTCGCGTAAGACAGTATAGGAGTTAATGGTTATACAGTGGAACTACTCTTACCAGACATTCCCTACTTAGGGGGATGCTGCATCATCCTAGGGTGAGCCTAGCCTCATCCCTAGGCCCCGCCCGAAAAATCGGGGAAGGGGTCTGGTAGCGCTTCCGTGTATTTTCTGTCGGCCATTACCTCTCAAAATTTTGAGGAGCCAATCAGATTGCAGAATGAAACCACGCGGAACGTGATCCCGTCACATGCGCACGAGACCAAAAGTGCCGACTATGCAATATGGTAGCATTCTAATATAGAAGCCCCCTGGGGCATATCGTAATTTTTTCCGTTCCAAATGTAAGTGCCAATGGGCCTTGGAATTAATTTTAAGCAGCACCTAAATTGTTAGAACGAAATTCACACGTCCACCTACACGTGAGCACGAGCGAGATGGCGTCCATGACAGACTAGTTTAGCCGTGTTAGTACAGAGGGCTACATCGCTGCTTACTTCAGGTCCACGGAACGTGGGAAGAATACGGTCAAGAGACCTGTAGGGAGATCTAGAAAGCGCCCGCTGGAAAGCAGTGGCCAGGCACAGGCTGACAAGGAGAATGTCCAGGTGGCACCTGCTGATGGCGAGGAAGCTATGAGTGCCAAGTCCATTCAATAACAATACACTGCGAAACAAATGCAGCATACACTAGACACCACGGAGTTCATCCCACTGAAACTGGAAGTTTGGCATTATGCCGTTGGATGTTCTTTCGTGTGTTCTTTCGCAGAATTTCCGCGAAAGAACATCCAGCGGCAGTTGAAGTTTTTGTGACAGATACGGATCCCACATGCACGTCTTTGTAGACGTCGTAGCCCCTCACCACGCACAAAAGGTTCCACTCACCTTCAGAGCCTGCCATTGACAACTCCAATCAGCAACTTCACACGTCCTTTTCGTTCCAATACATGTGCTAGGCACCACTCCAATTAAAGCACCCTTTGACCATTGCATAATTTTTTCCATTCTAATAAGAAGCGCCTTCCAGTGCTGAAATTAATTTTGGGGGGTGCCTATATTAGAAACTACCGTATAGCGCTAAATTTTCGCGGGTCTTTAATTTCGCGAAATTCGTGAATTTTCAACCATTCGCGAAAATATTTCAACAAAAACGTTTGACACGCGGCCTGCGGTGTGCGCGTGCAGCGAATTCGCGAAATTATTTCAACGAAATCTTCAAAGATCGCTTTTCACGAATATTACCAATAATTTTACAAGCATGTAAACATGAAAGAACATAAAAAAGGGCATAACAAAGTCTGTGCAATACCACTGCATAAGTTTAAAAACTCAAAAGAAAATGCACAGATCTGAAAATTGCTTTACAGTATGCATGGTGATAGTGATGTGTGCCACAGCTGTAGCAATCTCCCTGAACTTGGTGTTGATAATGCCTCCTGAAATGATGGTAAAGCTTGGACTGTACATCAGGTATGAGGGCTCTGCTTACTAGCAATATGTCCAATCTAGGATTCTTGATAACATTCGTCATACATACGTTAGTTTTACATAGCTCACCCATAGACCAACTTTGATCCTGCGTTCGAGTTAGATACACAGTGCCACAACTACCGAAGAGCATTTTCAACCCATCCTAAAGTAAATGTATTAGCTGGACGACTATAAGACACTTATAAAACACATATTTTATTTTTATTTTATAGTTTAAGATGACGTGTTCTTTTACTGCGTCCCACCCCCTGTCTGCTCCTCATTGGCAATGATGGTCTTGTTGTGGAAGATTTTCTCCAATGGTAGCTTCCTCCCCTTGATGTTGATCATCTGCATGTCCAGTTGTAAGCCCCAAGATTCCAACTCCTCCTATGCTTGGGAGACTGGTTGACACGTTCCAGAAACTTCTTAAAGACTAGTTGTCTGTGGTTTGGACTGATGCAAGCATGTGTGGCTATATCCTTCATGACTTTAAAGTCAGCTCGTGCCATGTCAGTCAGGCCTGTCATGCAGCAAAGTTCAGGTATAAGGCAAATCACCTCAAAGCCAATGGCTACCCCCAGAATGTAGCACCTGCACAAACTCTTCCCTTATCACGTCAAACGCCAACGTGCATAGAGGAACTCTACTACATGATGTGCCTCTTTCGTGGGGATGGTTTTGGCCTATGGCCATTTCGTATGATGCATCAAACCATAGTAAACTATATTAGAGAGATATTGCTGTGCTTTAAATAGAAAGTAACATGCTTTGCATTCAAGCCTCGTTCCCAGCCCCTAACAGGAGGAGATTAAGGGGCCTGGGTTCGGCCATTTGCACGTGCTTAATTATCACTGATTTTAAGCACTGGTTCATCAGTGGGAGGGTACTAATCATGCCTACAAAGACACATGGTAGATTGTATAACTTATCAAACCGTAGTAGTAAACTAGCCTACCTAGCTATCTCAAGTAGGTCTTACCTTGGCACCTTTGGCTAAAAAAGTACCATGGTAGGCAGGATTGATTCTTAGGTCAAAGGCTGCGAATATAGATAAGCTCAAGTGTGCACAGTGGGTGAATCTTGACGTACTCATCATTTTCCTGCAGGTGACTCTTTGTCTGGGGAAATGAGTCACTTGTGCTGGGGAGAGGGTTCCTTCAGTGTACACCCTATTTGTACCTCTTAATGAACAAACAATGGTCACATGACAATACCACGTTTTACCCACCACAGACCAATGAATTTCAAAATGATATAACCCTATTGCTGGACCTCATCAGATTTAGTGTACTTCCATTGTACAAACGCCTATTTCTGCTGGTTCGTTTAGTCAGTTGCGAGCAATTTCTAGAAATGGTGGCAAGCAGGTTGGGGATCAATAACGTGAATCCAATTTGAGCTGTGAGAGGCATGATTCGATCTAGCTACAGGGCCCATTCCAGGTTTTTGAAGGCTACTTTTGACAAAGGGAACAAGTGTGCCAAATGCGACTGGATGCTGGTGAGGGGGAGGACATCGTTAAAGAGGCCAGAGTTGTGTGCAACGCCATGTTATGGGTGTGACGAACACCTTGGTCGCAGCGTGCTGGATATATGCCGCCACTGCAACACACACTTAAAGGTGTTGGCATGTGTGGTGTGCAACAAAGAAATCGCCCCTCCTGATGTCACAGCAGATGAGGGGGACCGTATGGCACTTAGATGCTTTGCAAACTGCCATGAAACATGCCAAGAACAACTTTTTCAGCGTCGGCAGTGTGTTGTGCCATGTGGCACTCACCACAAATAGGAAAATTAATCGTGACCTTATGGATGCTGCAGAGTGCATTTTTATGAGGAGGGAAGGCTACTTCTGACAAAGGGAACAAGTGTGCCAAATGCGACTGGATGCTGGTGAGGGGGAGGACATCGTTAAAGAGGCCGGAGTTGTGTGCAACGCCATGTTGTGGGTGTGATGAACACATCGGTCGCAGCGTGCTGGATGTATGCTGCCACTGCAACATACACTTAGGTGTTGGCATGTGTGGTATGCAACAAAGAAATCACCCTTCCTGACGCCACAGCAGATGAGGCATACCACATGGCACTTAGAACACCCTGCTGCTTCGCAGACTGACATGAAACATGCCATGATCAACTTTTTCAGCGTCGGCAGTGTGTCTGTGCATGGTTATTCAACACAGATGGGAAATTAATCATGACCTTATGGATGCTGCGGAGTGCATTTTTCTTGAGGGAAATGACACTGAATCAAATACGATGGCAGAGGAACCTACTAGTTATCATAGTGTTTGTTGTTTTCTTGCTTGTTCATGCACCGTAGTGGTTGCCCTCTGTGTTTGTGTTTGTCTAGTTTTTGTTTATGCACCGTAGTGGTTGCCCTCGGTGTTTGTTACTTCTCTAGTTTTTGTTTATGCACTGTACTGGTTGCCCTTGGTGTTAGAACTGTAGCTGTCATCTCATATCCTCGTGCAGCGCACAACCACTCCCCACTTTCAATGTCCCCTTCTTTAATGTGAATCACTTTGTTAGTCTTGGAGGACACAGTTATGTTTTATTCTCTTATTCTCTAGGAGAACTTCGAATAACACCATCTCGGACTTAGAAACAACTTCATAGAAGGACTTTACAGTGAACTGAACTATGCATACACAACACAGAAATTTAAGTAACTCTTACAGGAAATAGAAATATAATCCAATTATAGACATGTATTAGTTAAATCACCCTCACGAGGGATGTTGCCGGTTTATAAGCCCGACACCCAAGGGCGCGTAGCGCCCGAGGGGGAGGGCTTATAAACCGCAACATCCCGAGTGGGAGGGTGATTTAACAGATTTATAGCTTGTTGCTAGGTGGTTGTTTTGGCAACACGGAAATGACGTCATTACTGTCCGTATACTCCATTCGCGCATTGCCGTATTTTCGAATTTGAACTGGGTGCTCGCTGCTCGCTGCTCGAGTGTAGCTGCTCTGCTAGTGTTATGGCGAAACGGGGAGTAGAATTGATGTCGCCCTCACTTTTGGCAAATATTCCGAAATGCTCTAAGGACTGCCATGAGCGGTTTCGTTTAGACACGGGGGAGTGGACTGATTCGAGCGATGAAAGTTATACAGAGAGTGAGGCGCCTAACTCGAATCCACCAAAGAAAAAGTTGAGTCTGCCAAAGGAAGGCAAGGAAAATCGATGGCGATTTGTGGACAAAGCAAAGGAAGCAACTCTTCAGAAAAGTTTGTACCCAAAAGTACCGCTACAAGCACAAAATGGGCTGTGTCGAACTTTGTTGCGTGGCGAGATGGCCGAAGCGCTCATTATTGCATTGAATCCGAGAAGCAAGTCCCCATGGATCTCCTTGAAAACACCGATACTGCTGTCCTTAGCAAGTGGCTAAGTTTGCTTAGGCGTCTCACTCTCTGTAGAACTTTCATCGCTCGACTCAGTCCACTCCCCCATGTCTAAACGAAACCGCTCGTGGCATTCCTTGGAGAGTTTCGAGATATTTGCCAAAAGTGAGGGTGAGATCAATTCTGCTCCCTGTTTTGCCATAACACACTTCACTAGCAGAGCAGCTACACTCAAACAAACTTAGCCACAGTGTTCCTTCACCTCTTACCTTGCCTTCCAGTTCCGTGCTGGGTCTAACTGATCATGACTGAGTTTCATGAGTTCATGTATGACCTGCATTTTGGGGGTTTAATGTTTGTTGTGTTGTACATGTACTGTACTTTTTTGGGGAGTGCTAGACTGGCTGGTGTAGCTGTTAAGGTCTAGGACTGTTGATCCAATGACGCACGGTTTCAAACCCTGCCTAGGATTTTTTTTTTTCCCCTATTGCTTTGAATTACATCCATATAATCATGAAGGAATGATGTTTAATAGTGTTGCTATTGTAGCAAAATTTTTTTTCCTATAGTATGCATCTTGTCAGTCCAACTCTTAATTCTGCCGTTTCTCTATTTGTTTGTGGAAATTATGACAAGCCTCTCATAGCTATGTTATTGTTTGCATGCTATAAAACGAAAAGCTAGAAGCTATAGCCAGTGCACATCCTCCACGTGCACTCGTTGTAGCTTCTTAGCTACTTGCACTAGTCTGACTGTCCCTCTTTATAGTGCTGCAGCTTGCTCACTTTGTAAGTATGGGTTTGTCTCACATTTTCCCACCTCATCCAAGTGTGCAGGGTGATAGCGAGCCCAGGTTCAAGAGCATATTCATATCAATGTGAATATGCTTATTTATGATCTTAATTCTGTTTGTCAAGCTTGCTTGGTTGTCTTTGGACTATTGCACTCTTTGTTTACATTTAGACTGTTCAAGGGGCTGGAGAAATGCGAGTAAAAGAAGAGTCCAGTGATTTTATTGTAAGTTCAGTGTAACTTTTTGTTGGTGTTCTGGAAGCGCATGTACTAGCCTCGTTCCCAGGAAGTATACTTTCAATTGTGCAACTACAGGTGTAAACGCATCAATGATCTTCCAACACTCAATTAGATCCTTTCTACACTCTAAATCACTCCATGATAAAATATTCCAGGTCCTTTTTCAATTTTCCATATACTTAAGGGATGAAAAGTTGAGTGGGACCTGAGAACAAGGCCATGCACATACATTTGTTGCTGAATAGCCTTTATAACCATTGTATTCATTCTGTTTATTTCTGAAGGTAAATGGAATCAACCTCCTAAAAGTACATGCAGCAAATGAATTGGCATATGGCCGCATGTTACTGGACATTTTATTTACGAGAAACGAGTTGAAGCAGTCGTTGCTCTTTAATTCTAAAAAGAGCGAAAAACCTGGACTGGATAGAAAGAAGGTGGAACTGCTTCTAAGTAAGTTGTGAACTAAACGCTAACACAATTCTTTGCCAGGGTGATACTCCTTATGTTTCAATTTGCCCCAGCAATACCGTTGACTCTGGTTAATAATTGCATGGTGTATGAGTGTAAGCTAGACCTGTGAGCCATAAGGTGTGGGGTTTGTGAACTTTATGCTAGCCAGAATGGAGCAACTCTATGTGGCTCTTCTTCGTTTGACTTCAAAATTGTAATCGAGTGTGTTACATACAGTAAATACACAACGGAATATAATGTTCGATTTTGCTTTGTGGACACCCTCAATGGTAGACATATACAACAGCAATAGCAATTAGCAGTACTATTTGTGTGTTCCACGTGTTTACACGCATATTACTTGTACTTTCTATCTGTAGCTTGTGTCGCCCGAAGATTTCCTGACCACAATCACAAAGAACTCATTAAGAACTTAAATCAAAAATGCAGAGATTCTGCAAAGAACGATACTGAGTAGTAGTTATTATACATTTACACTTACTGTTACTTTTTGTGTATTTCTTGCCCTAACTTGTACTCATGCATTTACTTATCGTTTTAACAGAAGTACCCTTTCAGTATTTAAATTTCCAGTACCTGACAGCAGTTGAGTTTTCAAGAATCTTGTAAGATTCTTGAAACATCAAGTAAGATTCTTGTGAGATTCTTGAAAATCAAGTAAGATTCTTGTGAGATTCTTGAAAATCAAGTAAGATTCTTGTGAGATTCTTGAAAATCAAGTAAGATTCTCGAGAGAATCTTGTGAGATTCTTGAAAATCAAGTAAGATTCTCGAGAGAATCTTGTGAGATTCTTGAGAGAATCTTGTTAGATTCTTGAGAGAATCATGTGAGATTCTTGAAAGAATCATGTAAGAAATGTTCAAAAATCTTGAAAGATTCTTGAAAGATTCTTGATAAGATTCTCTCCAGGATCTTGCAAGACATTTCCAGTGGGGTAGCCACTCTTCACACCTGATATAGTCACAGTTCACACCTGATATAGCCACTCTTCACACCTGATATAGCTGAGTCAGCACTCCTGTGGGCATGTTGGCCATTTATAAGTCTATAAGTCTTCTATAATCTTAGCAACCACCTAGCAACAGGCTATAAGTCATGAATACATACATAACACTCCTCCTGTCTGAAGTTCTAGTACTAATGTCCGGGAGGATGTCGATTTTGACGCAGCTGATATCGTCTCGTCTCTATGGTTTGATAATGAAATTATGTGTCAGTTTCTCCTGGTTCATGTAATGATTCTTCAGGAGTGCCGTGATCTGGTTCAACTGGGGCTCGGTCCAATGCTGCCCATCCACTCGAAACTTGCATAAAATCATCATGTGTCACCATTGTCATCAGTGTTGTAGTAATGGTAGTGTAATTATGCTGTAATGGTTACATATTGTATTTAATTGTAAGTAATTTTGGTTGACTCCACAACAGTAGATATTTAATCATTACCTGCTTTTCCCAGGAATCAATTTTCGCTGTAAGCAATTCCAAATTAGCATGATTACCAGAATTACACGACAAAGGTCATGCTACATGTGTCATGTTGTTCCAAGACCAATGAAACAGTTAGTGGTCTGTAAACGAGGCTTCAAAGGAATTCAGGACTCTATTATATGTGAAGGTGAATTCTGCCTTGCTTTGACTGGATTGTCTACTATCTGTTAATTGCAATTACACCATCTCTAGTAAGTTAATTATTACTGTTGAAATTGTGCATATTAATTTACCAAGCAGATTGCTTTGTTTGCAATTACTTCTAAATAAGTAATGAATGTAAACCATCTTCCCTTGTAATTAATTGTTGCAAGTCATTGTTTGGAAGATTTTTTTCTAATGATTACATTAGGTAATTAATTGACAACAACACTGAAATTTGTCATTCCCTTTTCTCACTCTCTTCAACTGATCAATATGTCTTTTGTCTTTCTGACCACTTGCACCGATTATATAACTAAAGGGGACTACCAGACTTTGAAACAACAGTTCCTGGAATCCATTTTTCTTTTCCACCATAACTTTGCATCCATACTACATCTCATACCTCTAATTTTCTTGGTCTTTCTTTCCTCTCTCTTCCTCTTGGCTGGCTTGCTCTCCATTTTCTGCCTCTTGGCTTTAGGCTCTTCTCCTTCCTCTCCACTTCCACCCTCAGACTGAGCAGCTGAGTCAAACTCCAAGTCATCTTCACTGCCACTTTCTCCTGTCCTCCTCTGAGTCTTTTTATTCTCTTTCTGCAGTCATCCTTGTTCGGTATGCATCGTGTTCACTGTCAGATGAGCCCTCATCATCGTATGTCACCACCTCTACTTTCCTTTTGTTCTTGATTCTGAGCTGTTTATCGCATCTTTCATCGTGCTACTGAAATGGTGGACGTTTCCATCTTTTAACTCGACATCAAAGTCAAAGTATATATCTGCTGACTCCAGCTCCACCAGACATGCGGCCAAAGTTGACGGAGGCGATGCCCTCGAACTTGATGTAGATGGTGGGCTCGTGGACAAAGATTAACCCTTTGTCCAGAGGGTATAGAACTTGATGTAGATGGTGGGCTCGTGGACAAAGATGAACCCTTTGTCCAGAGGGTATAGAACTTGATGTAGATGGTGGGCTTGTGGACAAAGATGAACCCTTTGTCCAGAGGGTATAGAACTTGATGTAGATGGTGGGCTCGTGGACAAAGATGAACCCTTTGTCCAGAGGGTATAGGAAACCGTTGGTGGCTCGATTTGAGCAGGAGATAACGTCTAGCACTGTGATCTTTTTCCCCACCAGAACCTGCATGACACGGCTGAAGACCTCGTAGAGTGTCCCCGACATCTCTTGTTTTACTTTTCTTTAATAATGTTCCTCAATCTCTTCTTTGGTGAGGGTGAGTGAGACTTAAAAATATAACAAAGTAGTATCATGTCTGTCCCTGCCTGATCGAAGGGTATAAATCAAGCACAAAAAAAAACCATCTTTCTTTGATCGAGGCAGCAGGAAGAGCCACTTGATTGTGTTGTAAGGGACCTTGTTTATCTCCAAGGAGACCTTGTAGCTTCTAGGAGCTGAGGGAGACACAGCATGGACTCGAACAATATCTGCTATGTCCATTTCTGTTTCTGTTTCCTCCTGCTGCTAGGACTCTCTAGACACCTCTACTTGGTGGGAAATTGGTGGTCCTTGGGTCCTGTTACCGTGCCCTTGTTGCCGAGGTTGTCTTGGGAGGAACTGAGAGGGTTTTGTCTTGCATGCACGTGCTATGTGTCCAATTCTTCTTAGCCTCATCCCAAGGCCCGAAGAGGAGGAGGAGAAAGGGCCTGGTTTCAGCCATTTGCGCATGCGCTTAATTATCTCTGATTTAACCACGTGTTGATCAGTGGGAGGGTGCCAATGACGCCTTCAAAGTCACATGGTTGATTGCATGACGTCGCTATTCACCATATCATACCAGTGTAGGCTTTAGCTAGTTAACCCGAGTAGCTTTTCTCTCAGCGCCTTTGCCAACATCCTTGCGCTGTTTATCAATAAAGATCTCGAGCAAAAAGAGCAGACGGAGGCGCAATGGAAGTCCAGCTTACCTCTTGCAATGGTTTTGCCGGTAGGTAGCCTCTTCTTCTCGTCAGCCGACTCCACGGGAGCTCGCACTATCTGTTTATAGTCAAATCGGCTGCTGAATGAGTACAATCGAGTGAGTTTCTTGCATGGCATACGTTGCTATCATAAATCTACGGACAGTGTTACGTTTAGTATCGATGTTGGCGTCACAAGCGTACGGAAGTACAGTGGACCCAGCAAAGAGAGCAAAAAGTGCTTTTTTGACTTTACAGGCTCATATCTTTAAAAGTAAACATGACACAAGAAATACAAACACATTTTCATGATCTCCAGGAAAAACTGAGTAAGACGGGTAGGTGCAAAGGCATCATGTGACAGTCATGTGACAGTCATGTGACAGTACATGGCGGGGAAACAACCCTAGGTCAAAAAGTGACTTTTAGCATGGGATTTGTCAAGCATTGCAATTTAAGGTCCCAAACCACTGCCATTGGAATCTCACCCAGGTAAGGTCCCTTGAACTGCACAAAGTATTCTTAACTGTCAGCACTTTCAGAGAGCAGGGCCAAAGTAGTCATTTTTGAGCCCTCCAAGCGTTTAGCATGGTATGCGTGCAAACATATGAGTTAAGGTCTGAACTTTCAGTTATCGAACACAAAGTCTTTATATTTTCAGGAACTAGTGACAGGGAACACTTCTCCGCGGCCAAATCCGAGAAACGCAGCCTTGTGAGCGCGAACGCGACTTTTCGACGGCCATCTTGCTGTTTTGTGACGTAGGGCTTGTCACGCGAATAATACTAAACGTGACGAGGTCACGTGTATCGTTATTAACAATGGCGACTAACCGTGTGCTGTTGGCGTTCTTTACCTGTCACTGCCGGGGGGTCAAGTTTTATGACTTGGCAGAGGTAGGCGCTAGGCAGGGGAGCAAAGTCAGATTCGTCACGGACCCTGGCAATCCTTATGACACCAACTGTGTCGAAGTGTGGCTGTGTGAGGATGGTAGGAGGCAGAAGTTGGGGCATGTGGCTAAGGAAGCAGCAGAGTGGCTTTCTCTGATGCTTCTGGGCCCCTTTGACATCTCAGGGTAGGTTGTTTTTTTTTTTAATGTTATTATAACTTGATAAAAATAATGCATGTGCATATACAGGAGGATCATGTCCCGTCCATACTCCATGCACCTGGAAGGGAATCGCTCTTGGAGATACCGGGTGATTGATATCCATATCTTCATTAGCGGTTCCTTCCTCCACCAGGAGGGGGTCATTGAAGCATTGGAGGGAGGCAAATCTGTTCTTTCAGACCTGGAGGTATGTAAGGACTAACAAATGGTTCAGTACATCGCTGATACTGTTGATCTATATCTGCCTCACAGTTCGGAGATGACTTAAAGACTGACGAACGGTTGACCTTAGACGGTGGACGTACAACCACGACTCACACAAACATTGACAATGGACGTACATGTACAAGCACGACCCTCAAGAAGATTGCCAAACATTTTGACATACCTGACATCTCCATTGACGAACTCTTTGCTTGTTGACGTGGACTTACCTGGACATCCTTGACCGGCTCTTCTAAGAGCCACCGCATTTCAAAAGATAGCACCTTTCTGTTGACCTATATCCTTTCCATGGCTCTCGTAAGAGCCATGTTTGTTGGCCAAGAGTTTATAACAGGAAGAGTGTGCAACTCCCATATTGTTTCTATACCCGCCATTTGGATAGGACAATCAGCATTGAATATGCTTAGCAGGTACTTAACATGAAGCCATTCTAAGTGCTAGTGTACATAAGATATGAGCCTGTAAAGTCAAAAAAGCACTTTTTGCTCTCTTTGCTGGGTCCACTGTATATCAATAGTATGCGGAGGCGGTGGAATTCCACAGCGATTAAGCGCACGCGCAAATGGCTGAAACCAGGCCCTTTCTCCACTTCTTTGGGCCTGGGAACGAGGCTAAATTAATTCTTCTACACTAGTTGCACCGAGTTGTCTTAAATCGACAGAGAGCTGCAGAGTGTCCAATCCGTCACGTATTTCGCTCGCATCGCTGTGTTGAAGCACTGTATCGCTGACTTTCCGTTAAGGGCGGGGATCATATGCGCTTCGTAGATTTAGATATTCGAAGGATGTTTGAGCCCCGCCCTTAATGGAAGTTTAGCGATATGGCACAGCAATGTGATCGAAATACACGACGGAATAACCTTCGATTTCTGCATGGGACTGCCACATGTATAAATAATATCCTTTCAGATACCAACTACAAGTCGTCAAATGCGTTGTCTTCTTCTATCTGGACACGAAGTTGTGGGCGGGGCACCGGAAGGGAGGGCGTATTAGCGAGAGAAAATGTCGCATCCCGCGTATAAGCCCCCCCCTGAGCTTTGTACTAAAGCTAAGGTTGTAGTGCACGGGTTTTCGACGTTCACCAACATCACACTGCATGTCATACCTTGAAAAGTGATTCAGCCACCTCAAATCACTACTGACGAATGATGAACGGTAGGGAGACTGTCAGGACTCAGGGGGCCAGTTGCAGTAGTTGAAGTGTCTAGAGACTAGAAATGCTAGTGTTAGGATCACTCTTGGGCAGAAGATTAGGCCTACATAGCTAGTGAATTGCTTCTAAACATCAAGCTCTTTTACACCAAAGAAGGCATATGGTTGTTGTAGCACTAGTGATTTGATTCCCTTCACCAACTACACCACCCTCACCACTCACAGTTGCATCAGAAGGGATTTTCACGCTTATGTGACATCACGCGTTTAATACACTATGCTTACAGTATGAAATCCATGAATAGTTGGGAACGAGGCTAATAACAGATACCTCCGTATTCAGACACGCAGCGTTATTCCTTACTCGTAAATGAAGTGAAATTCGGTTACAGATAACGATTCAGTGTTTATTTAGCTTCTAAATAATGATGTTATAATCATACATTTTTTTACATTATATATTTGTTATACAGATTAGTATTGTTCTTACCAAGGAAGACCCAATTTGGTCAGGTCCAACTTGCCATCTGCTGGTAGACCTTCGACGCTGTCAAGATTCCAGTTGTTGACATGCTTCTTAGTAAAAAGGTCAACGTTGTGATAGCTTTGTAACACCTTTGCGAAAAAAGGCTTGCTTGAAGATGTCGTAGTCATCCGGCTGACAAGCGTAGCATCCCACAGTTGAGTCAGGGTTTTTGATTCCTGATTAGTAACCTCGGCTTCAGTGACTCATCGAGTGTAGTATAGGTATTCTGTCCAAATAGTTGACAATTTTTACAAAACAAGGGTATATCACCTGTTGTACTCAACTGCATGCTCATAAAAGTAACATACATAAAAGTTACAAAGTCATGTAATGTGAGTTCTTCTACATACTGTCCCCTACTCTGCCATGGCTCTGTCGTTACTCTCACCTACTCTGCCATGGCTCCCAATGTGATGATCGCATTAATCTGTGTACCGTTTCTTGGGTCACTCCTACACACTATGACTCCTTCAATGTTCCAACCTATCCTCGCATGTTCTCACTCTGCCGAGAACATATCTGGGTACACCTTGCTATCCGGGATAGAAAATGCCATGGGATACCATGCACCCCTCAAATATATACGTGAGAACAATTAGATAAAAAATCTGTGTACCGTTTGTTGGGTTACTCCTACACACTAATAGCTTTATATGACTCAACGTTCCAACCTATCCTCACATGCTCACACTCTGCTGAGAACATACCTGGGTACCTACGTAGTTAGATTAGAAAGTGATTGGCATTTGGTGGGAAGCTGATCGAAGTAATCGTAAAAGGCTTCATTTATGGCTCACCAGCAATGGCTGGTCTAGATCAAAACTTCTGGTGCCATGCACCTTGTGATAAAATCACATTAAAAAATTCAAACGCAGCGAAGGTGCATCATGGGCTTTTTTTTCAGTCTAGGTGGTCAATTCGATACGTCATCTTGTTGTACCTTGTGAAGGTAATCGTAGAACAATTATGCTAATGACTCCCCCTCTTTCTCTTTCTCCCTCTTCTTTAGCTGCTTCACAAGCAATGGTTTTTACATTTTTAATGTTTTTTAAGTCTTGTATATATATTTGTATATATATTAATTACACCCCAAGATGCAACTTACAGAAGACGTCTTTGACCTACAGAAAATCAAACAGGACATTCTAATATGCACTAACCAAAAATAAAAAGATAACACAAAATCTCACGGAAATGCCCCCAGAAGAAATTTTTGTGTTTTTTAGCAACGTGCCATGAGATAGTTATCTCCTATAGTCAATCCTGCTTGATAGTGGACCTCTAGGAGGTGAAAGGAAAGAGAGCCAATGATCTTACCCATCTTCACTTGGTGGCAGCTGTGGAGGTGGCACCTGTTTTCTGGTACTCTGCCATCTCTTCCTTGTACCTACGCTTCAGTCTCTCAGCCTCTTCTGTCCATTTTTGTAAGCAAAGGAGAACATGAACTAGATAACACTTGGCTCTCTGGCTCCAACAACAAGACGAAGAGGCCAGGCTATCACACAAGAATTAGGCCTATTGCTTGGGCACCTCAAGGTCTGAAGGTAAATTGTGTAGCCTTGTTCCTAGGCCTTCACCATCTCCGGTGTTTGACCACATCCAGTATGTAAACATGAAAGCAATCAACCACTGAAGGTTTGGACTTAGCTTGCTCACCGACTTGCCATCAAGGGATTTCCAGAGTTCTCGCGCCTTTTTGCTAAGCTCGGTGATCGACAGACCGGGGTATTTTGACTTCAGTGCAGGTCTGGTTTCTCCTACCCACACCATATAAGCCGTCGGTGGCTTCTTTGGTGCATTAGGATCTTTCTTCTGCTTTTTCGAACCTTTTCCTCTCTTTTCTGTATTTCTTTCCTGAAAGTGGGGTTACAAGGTTACAACTGGGGTTAGTTAGTTAAATTGATTTTGTCCAGAAGAATGGGTTACAACCTCTGGTGTGGGACACTGTCAAATGCCTTAGCAAAATCCAAGACACTACGGTACTTTCGCTACAGCTGCAGTCTGCTTGCACTTTATACTTACCAAAGCTCCTCTGGACATGAGTCCAATTTCCCTGTAGTCCATGGGCTTGCGACGTCACCAACATCACACTGTATGTCATACCTTGAAAAGTGATTCAGTCACCCCTTGTGCGCACCTTGCAGGTAGAGCAACTGGTTCAACCCAGTGGTACAAAACTTTGGTTTTCCAGTTCTCCTGCCTTCTTGCTCAGCTCAGTCGAGTTAAAACCATTCTGACATACCCGCAAGTTATGTACGGTACACGTCTTATAAAATGACGCCACCCTTCGGAACGTTTTTCCGGACTTGCGTTTGCGGCGCAGGTTTGCCGCAAATCGGAAGGCTTCTTCTGAAGAAGCCTTCCAAAGATGCGGAAAGCTTCTGAAGAAGCCTTCCACATCTTCGGAAGAAGTGGTACGTAGCTTCTGCAAAACTGGTATATATGCTGTGGCCGCGGGCGTACGCGGTGAGTGCATTAGTTAGTGCGTGCGTATGTTTGTGTGATGCAGTTTTAGCTAGCTGTTACATCATGGCAGCAAGGGGCCTCACTAACCGCGAGGTTGTAGCAATACTAAAGCGTGAAGGAGCCGTGGTTCATGTTACAACGCGGAGTGTACGACGTTGCCACAAACGCTATGTCGAGACTGGCAGCATCGCGAGGCGACGAGGATCAGGAAGGCCGACCCTGCGCACTGCTGCCCTTCTTCAGACAATTGAAGACATAATGCAACCTGACGACGAGGCGACTGCAGTTCAAATATGCTCCTACCTGCTGCAGCGAGGCCAGAGGCTGCTATCACTCAGCATGATTCTGCGTGCCCAACGCGAACTGGGCTGGACGTACCGAGGGTCAGCGTTCAGCGTACTGCCAACTTATTCGCCAGGCAAACAAAGAGAAACACTTTGAATGGGCTCGTGCTCACCTTCAGGACAATTTTGAGGATGTTTTGTGGACAGATGAATCATCTGTACAGTTACAGTGCCACAAAAGATTTTGCTGCAGGAAGAAGGGCGAGCAGCCCCGCCCAAGGCCCCGTGCCAAGCATCCCGTCAAGGTGCATGTATGGGCTGGAATCGGATGGCATGGAGCTACCGAAATCTGCATTTTTGATGGCATAATGGATGCAGCAAAGCAATGTACGTCAGGATTCTACAGGTAGCTCTCCTGCCTACTCTTCAACGTCCAGAGAATGAGAAAGGTCACCATTTTATGCAGGACATTGCCAGAAATGCAACGACACGGACTTCGCACTCTTTGGAACGTCCGTTACATTTCCGTTACACGTACTTCATGTTTTACTAACTTTAGTAACGAGCTTACCTTGTCCGTAAATGTGTTGTTAACGATATATTCACCTTCTGCTTTCTCTCTACTAGCCACAGATATCTACAGTGCTGGCTCCTGAGGGTCACAGAATTTGCTATTCGTGATAGTATTTTTACCATATTTTCACACATTGAAGTGTGAAAAAATAGGCATTTCAAATTTTCTGAAATAAAAATATACACTTTTGCAGTTCATTTTTGATTGGTTAACGATATAATTCACTTATTTTTGATGTCCTCTGCCCGACTGGCCGTAAAGTTTTTGCAGATTTTGTTCACAGAATTTGCCAAATCAGTACAAAATAGGTACAAAATGTACGCTAGCATATACAATTACGGATAATCGCAAATACGGTACAACGTAAACTTCCGCGTTTTACTTATAACTCCGTACGCTACGGAAATAACGCTGTGACCGCCGCGCTATTCAAATTTCTGGCAATGCAATGATCCAAAGCACACCTTAAGAGTGGCAAAAGCCTTTTTTGCTGAAAATGGAGTAAACTGGTGGCACACCTTTCCAGAGAGTCCTGATGCCAACCCAATTGAGAACCTCTGGCACGAGCTGAAGGTCAGTGAAACTTAAAGTGAGCTACATATGTCTTTTCATGATAGCTACAGTATCCTACGAATTGCATGCATGCCTTGCTCTCTTTAACTGAACTAGTCTAGCTTGCCTGGTGTTTGCAGGCATGACAATATACAACTACAACTATATGAAGTACAAATGGATAAGCCAACTAATGCTCTTCTCTGTATTTGATTCTGCAGGAATACATTCGTCGAGTCATCAAACCTGCAAACAAAGATGAGCTGGCCCAAGGAATTCAGGAGTTCTGGGCTACAGTGGACGTACAGAAGTGCAGGAGGTACATTGGTCATCTCAGGAGGGTGTTACCTCGTATTGTCGAACTGAATGGGGATGCTACTGGTTTCTAGAGGTGGAGTGCCCCCTGGAAAACAGTGCCTCATTTGCATACTGTTGTGTTTTCAAGTTGTTTTTTTTTTGTTTGTTAGTTTGTTTGTGTTCTTTTGTGTTGTTTGAAGTGGAATGCCCTCAATAAAACACTGATGCTTTGACCCTGGTGCACTCATGTTAGCCTCAAACCCAGCTGCAGGCTTTCCGTTCCGGATTTTGTCTCGCAGACGATTTTTCTCCAAAGCTGCGAGACAAAATCCGGAACGGAAAGCCTGGGTTCGAGGCTACACTCATGTGTCATGGTTTAGTTGCACCCCAAGATGGCGGAAGAATGCATCCCAGCCATGACGTCCAACGTTCATTACTGCAATAATGAATTCTTTCATGTTTTACGTGAAAGGGTCTATTGTGTTAAGCTCAGAGAAACAAACACTGCTCATGGCATACCAAAAGCAAGCTTATGGGATGAAGAGGCACATGCTGTGTGAAATTATGCCAGTGCAGAGAAACATATCAATAGCCTCCTTCTATTCCAGCGAAAATAGACTTATATAATCATGGCAACATGATTCACTAAGCTACCTGAAGCAAGAGGAGGATCTTGTAATGGACAAGGTTTGCATGCGTTCTCACTGTAACTACACTGCAGACAATGCTCCTCCACTCAAAACAATCCTCACATTTGCAAAAAGCCCTATATTGGGATAGACCTGGCACGACATTGTCGCCACCTGCCATTGTCACACACCCTGTTCAGCAGCTTACCACCTACGTCTTCATAAAGGCCAGCAGAAGTGTCATTTTGACATCAGCAGTTTTATCCGAGAAGATGAAATGTGGGAGGAGGTTACACCAATGAACCAAGTAGCATAGCTGTAGCTCTGGGTGCTCTGGAGAGGAAGCTCTATGCCAGTAAACATACCTGCAGTTCTAATCAAAGCTATTATTTTATTTCAAATCTGGTTTCCAGATAGAATGCAATGATTTGGTATTCGCTGGACACTTGTATAATCATGGCAACATGATTCACTAAGCTACCTGAAGCAAGAGGAGGATCTTGTAATGGACAAGGTTTGCATGTGTTCTCACTGTAACTACACTGCAGACAATGCTCCTCCACTCAAAACAATCCTCACATTTGCAAAAAGCCCTATATTGGGATAGACCTGGCACGACATTGTCGCCACCTGCCATTGTCACACACCCTGTTCAGCAGCTTACCACCTACGTCCTCATAAAGGCTAGCTGAAGTGTCTTTTTGACATCAGCAGTTTTATCCGAGAAGATGAAATGTGGGAGGAGGTTACACCAATGAACCAAGTCGCAAAGCTGTAGCTCTGGGTGCTCTGGAGAGGAAGCTCTATGCCAGTAAATATGCCCACAGTTCTAATCGAAGCTATTGATTTATTTCGAATCTGGTTTCCACACAGATTTATGAGTTCATATTGAATGCGATGATTTAGCATTCGCTGGACAGGACTTTATAAGTGTTACAAATCAGGGTCAGCCTCGGCACAAGGTCAAAAAAAGCCATAAAATTACTTATGCCATCTGTCTTGTCACGAATAGGTACACTATACTTTCCAAATTCGGGGAAGGCCTGGGAACGAGGCTATCCGCTCCCGCATTTCCCACTCCAAATAGTGCCTCTTGGATTACGTCATTGCAATTAAAGTCCCCGTTTTACGTACGCTGGCGATTCGACTGTTTGACAGACAAAGTTGCCTATGAAGATGTCTTCTGCAGCCAGACGTAGGTCATCAAGTGCTTCTGAAAGTCCACTTCATGGTCCAAATTCAATTTTCGCTCACAAGATGGTGGCAGGTCATGTACTAATTGACCGTTTGAGAGCCAACTTTCCAGAAATTTATACACTCAATGATTTGACAGGCCAAAACACTGATCTGAAAACAGAACACATTGCAAAAAATTGGATTAGCAGATTGCTTCCACAATCTTCTCAAACAAGTTTGCGAGTATTGGATCCTTCCACTGCATTGCCAGAGTTGTCCCATTTCAGTGCTTTCCACTCAACTAATATGATCGAACCAGATGTTACCGTGGTGCTGTCTACACCAAATGCAAACTTGCCTATTCTTACTGTGGAAGTTTTGTCTGGTACGAGTTATGAGGGAACAGTCAAGAAAGCAGTCATAAATGTTATTGAACAATTTCACATTTTGCGTGCGTATGACACCTCAGTTGGGAGTTGTGTTGGGTATGTCATTCCAAGGAATTTGGAAGTGTCGTGCGTGACCAAAGTTCGAGTGACGTTTCACAACTTTATGTTTACTTACACTTTGCAACATCTTTACTAGCGTGCAGGACTTTAGTATTGTACTGTATTAAGCGATTATATGCAGTAGACGTCAATTGGGGTAATACGCACTTAAGTCACAAAACACGATAGACACCAATCGACGTCATGGATAGGGCTAAGCGTTATCACGGCCCAGGACAGATAGCTATAAGCTTTGTATGTATGTTATGTTTGAGGCTTCCACTACTAGTACAAGTGGGTGGTCCAGAAGCCCTCAAGGGGTTGAGCATAGTGAGCGATAACAGCTCAGGTGGTTGTCGATCTCCTCGATCGAGAAAACACAACTCATTAGCCACGTTTAATTCTCAATGCCAATAGTGTACGTACCTTCTTAAAGATAAAAGTACATACCTAGTACAAATGAAATCAAAGTTCACCCAAAAATTCCTCACTGTTGCATATACACTATATTTCTACTGCCCAGGTTTCACATATAGTGTAATATCGTGACCAATCTCCCTGCCACCTGAGCAATCTCAACGCAGTGTAAAACAAAATTCATGATATTCCCAGCAAAGAACGAAGAGTGTTTTTTTGCAAGTGAAGCTTTTAGTTTAGCGTAGTGACCATTTATAGTGTTGTTGTCTTCACATTGCTCAGTATGATCAACTACAAATGCAAGAGAAGATAGCACAGATGCTGAAAGTTACCAGCCATGTGTTACGAGCACAGCAAAGCCAGCCACTTCCCCTTCGAATCAAATTTAGCAGGTAGGTAAGAGCACATTGTGTACTCATTATCTGCCAATACATGTTGCAAAGAATACTTACATGCCAAGGCATCCAGAACCAAGATCAATGCTGCTAGCTGCCAACTTCACCTCTGGTGAACAAGTGTCCTTGTAGAAATCACTGAGGGGATATGAGGGACCTTCTGCACTCGTATGCTAATGATTACTTTACAAAGAAAGTGCTAAAGAATTCTTGTACTAAGCTTAACCCTTTATACGCGAATGACGGATAAATCCGTCAAAAATTTACATGCGTTAATGACGAATGACGTCTAAAGACGTCAAGGCTACGGCTAAGCGTTATCACAGCCCAGTGTAAATAGCTACAAGCTTTGTATCCGGTCTGTGGTTAGGTCGGGGCTTCCCCTACTAATACAAGCAGTTTGGTCCGGAAGCCATCAAGGGGCAGAGCACAATGAATGGTAGAAGCCAGGGTTGTCGTCGATCACCTCGATCGTAAAAACGACTTATTGACCATGTTTTCTTCTGAGCACCTATAGGCAGAAGCACAACACTAACTACAAAGGTACAGTAGCGGTCAATAAAAAGTTTACGTTTCGTTTCCGTTGTACAATCGTTCTACGGTGTGACCGTTAGCACCTGTATTGACACGTGTGAAAACGGAACCAGAAAACGGAATTTTCAATACTACGGAACGGAATTAAAAACAGAGACGGAACGCAAACGGTCACACCGTAGAATGATTGTACAACGGAAACGAAACGTAAACTTTTTATTAAAAAAACAAGACTCAACAGTTATGAAAGGATTGTACCACAGGATGGCAAAAGAACAGTTATCGGCAGTGGAAGGTTATTTTACAGCACTTCGACAATGGTCTGCTGAGTCACTTGCTGCTGGACTATGTGGAGGAACGTATTTCGATATTCAACCAGGTGGGAAAGGCACCATGACCATGACACATAAAATAATCGGACCATTTTCGTAACTGAAAAGAAAAGGACAGTTGATTTTGAACTGTTTTTGTTTTTTGTTGTACAAGGGAATTACAGTTGATTTCAGTTCCCTTTGAACTGGCAGCTGCATGATAAATACTACTAGTATCACCCAAAACTGGAGGGTCCCGCTTTCCACTCACAACTCCTCACTCGCATTCACTCTCTCCCCTCTTTCAACTCACATTCGCCCTCTCCCATTATTCAAGTCACTTTCAGCCTCTCCTATTATGCCAACATGCCGATTTTAGGCTCAAAATGTCCCTAGAGTGTCTAAAACTTAGCAGCTGTAGTTACAAGGTTATGAGAAGGAGCAATCAAAATTAATAGTAATCTGTCCCTACACCTGAAACATGACAACTGGTGAACCCAAGCTTCAAAACCTGATTTGTCCCAAGTCTGCTTCTGCATGGGGTATGTATCATGCTTCCTGCTCCTCCTCTCACGCTGAGCTCTTGCTCCAACTGGGTTCAATACTGGTGGGAGCAGTAGTATTTACATGTAGCTTACATAACCCATGCAGACAATGACAGTACAAGAGGTTGCTATGACAACCAGTGACCCACTTCCGCTTCTCATTTGCTGAACTAGAGGCAGTGTGCAAAGCTGCCCCAAGCATTCTATCAAGGGTTTTGCCTGGCTGAACCTTGCACTAACATAGCCACTTGATAGCTTCATTCTATTGCAAACCAGTAGCTAAATGCTGGTCTTGTGTACAAGCAGAGAGAATTTATGGCCAGCTCATACAGCCTGGGGGGAGAGTGTGGCAAGCATGAACCACCAGTGTAGACCTCCATGCCTGCCCCCTCTACACATTTACATTACAATTTCAAGCCTTTCCTACACCTATCAATGTACTGTAGGCAAATACACCTTACTGCTTACCTAAACTGGTGATTCAATACTGTAATCATCGTCAAAGGAATCAATTTCAAGATGTAATACAGTAATCAGCCCAATTACATAACCAGTTTCCTGCTGACACAGCAACAACCCCACTGTGCCGATAGACACCAGACCACTCCTTGCAAGAGGGAAGTCTGGGCACAAGACTAATTGCCAGAAGGTATTTTTTGCAGCACTTACCATTGCAGGTATGGTACATGTGGTGTGAAGTAGTGATACATGTGCATGGGCTTGGTGTGGACGTGGATGGTCTGAAACATGTATGACCCAGATGGCGTATCTTCCTTGCTTTCAACTGTACCAACAACAGATATTACAGGGTGGAGTTTACAGTATTCTCCAAAATGGTGGTACCATAAAAATAATGGCACATATACCATCAAGGCATGTTTCTCAAGAATATACTGCTGATGCTGACTTCTACTGTAAGTTGGTTTCGTACATGCTGAAGTGTATACGGATAGTGTGTGGGATATAAATAGTCTCGTGACCTGACCTTGGCTCCTCCCCTAGCTATATCTTCTATACCAGGTTCTGATTGTATCAGATTCCGGTGCTGCAAACCAATTTGTCATCACAGTGCCACACCCACTATCTATCCGTATATGCATCATTACGTCATACTATGTGTGTGAATTATGCACTCCCGTTCACTGCTTTCTCACCAGCTTTCATGCAGAAAATTATTGTCATATTTATAGTGTAGTTAATTTGCATACAAAAAATTTCAGAAATTACAAAACAAATGCCAGTATGACAGCAGGAGCTACAACTAACTTAGGTACTTGCCCGATCTCTCCAACAGTCTCAAAACGATAGCACCTGTATTGACACGTGTGAAAACGGAACCAGAAAACGGAATTTTCAATACTACGGAACGGAATTAAAACAGAGACGGAACGCAATCGTTTTGAGACTGTTGGAGAGATTGAGGAAGACGCTGTCCGTGAGAGTGAGTGCTACCGTTGAGAGATCGTTGTCAAACTGTTTTGTCAGGATGGTCTACACCGCGTACAAAAAGCAGCGCATCCTACATTTCTATTCGAAAGGCTACAAGGCACCAACTATTCAGAAGTTTCTTGCTTCTGAAAATCTCGTGTGCAGTCGCGTTGGCATCGCAAAGTTTATCAAGGTGTTTGAGCGTACGGGGTCTATTTGCAGACAGCCTGGTTCGGGTAGACCATCGAAGGTTACTCGTGAAGTGAAAGATCTCGTCGAGCAGCAAATGCGCCTCGATGACGAAATGACAGCGTATCAGCTACATCAATTGCTCACTAACGCTGGCTACAGCATCAGTTTACGCACCATCCTCCGCTGCCGTACATCCCTTGGATGGACATTCAGAGGGAGCGCTTATTGTCAAGTGATCCGAGAGGCTAACAAACAGAAGCGATTAGATTTTGCTCGCAAGTACCGAGATGACACTTTCGACAACGTTATTTGGACTGACGAGTGTACTGTCCAGATGGAAAGTCACAGACGATTCTGCTGCCACAAGAGGGGAGAAGCTCCAAGACCTAAGCCAAGGTTTGTGTACCATTGCACGAGGAGAGCATGACCGAGTGAAGTAATGTCGTGATGATGTCATACATGTATGTATTCCTCCACGTACTATGCTACATGCTAACTAGAATGTTTGCATGTGTTTTTGCTTTCTGTAGACCCAAACATCCTGTCAAGGTCCATGTATGGGCTGGCATTAGCAAGCAGGGAGCCACAGGGATATGCATATTTCAAGGAATTCTTGTCAAAGAGCTGTTCGTGGATATTCTGGACAAAACCCTCCTTCCATTCGTCAAGGACATCATTCCCCAGCATAGGTTTATGCAAGATAATGACTCAAAACACACTTCAGGATATGCCAAGGATTGGATCGAGGAGAAGGAGATCAACTGGTGGAAAACTCCACCTGAATCCCCAGATATGAATCCGATCGAAAATCTCTGGCACGAACTTAAAGAGTACATTCGTCGTGTTGTCAAGCCAAAGAGTAAGGAGGAACTTGTCGAAGGAATCAAAGAATTCTGGAGAACTGTCGATGTACGGAAATGCAACAAGTATATAGGACATCTTAGAAAAGTTATACCAAAGGTTATAGAAGTTGGTGGCAATGCCACTGGATATTGATTACTGTAATTGCTATTCTGAATTACAAATTTTATGTATCTGTAATCCAGTCAGACCACTGTGTGAATGTTTGAACTGCAGGGAGTAGCAAGCATGGGTGTTGCCAATCTTACTAAGTACTTGTACATGATCAAGATCTTGCTGATAAAGATAAAACAGTCAGCTGTACACAATGTGAGTGGTAAGATGCATGTACATACACAAACAGGTTGTGATACAAAGTAGTGGGTCAAGTGTTAATTCTGTCCAGGCTTCTTAAAGCGAAGTTGTTTACATGCTTGCCCTATCGAATCTACACAGTCTTTCCATAGGGGCTCAAACTCTATTGGCGAAGGCCAAAACTGTGGAAACTGTGTAAACAGAACCTGTTTCAGCTGCGATAGTTCATTCACAGGAAGGCCTGGATGGTCCCTTCCTCCTGCCACAGTACATCTGATCAGAACATCGTCACCAAAAATGGCATCTCGTGCTAGCTTTACAGCCAGGGTCTTGACCTTCGATACACAGCGGAGATTCGGGTATTTCGCAAATATTTCACTGGGTGCCATAAGTTTCTCCTTCTGGATTATGTTTGAGGGTAAAGCTTTATCAGGATTGGCTGCCTTAATAGGGAGAGGAGCAGCTTGAAATGGAGCTGTAGAAGTACCTTGTTGGCCGGCAGTTGGTGTTGTATTTACAGAAGGTGCAGAAGGCTCAGGCCTGATGGCTGGTGTATGGTGAGACTGTAGCACCAGGTTGACTGGGCTACCTCTTCTTCTTGATGGTGTTGACTCGTAGTGGCTTGACTCAAAAGCAGTGTTGTTCAATGAGGATGGAAAAATACCATACGGTGTTTCGAACTCTTCCTCAAAAGGTGGATACTGGTAGGAAGGGTGATGGTAATGGTGGGTCCTGGGATATTCAGGGGTAAAGGGACTTGGTGGTCCACTTGCTCTCTGCCAAAAGTGATCCCTCTGCTCGAGATAATCTAGTCTCTGAAGTAAAGAGCTATTCACTTTTCGAATGGATTCTTGGGCTGCCAAGGCAGACTAACACCTGGATCTTTTGTTTTAACTCCTCCACCTCCATTTCCAAAAGCAGTGGGTCTGGAGAGAAAGAGTATTGTTTACACAGTTGTCTGTAGCTATAGAACTTTCATAGCATATTATGGGTTGGGCTACATATATAGGGTTGTTCCATATGAACGTACCAGTTTCAGAAAAATCTGAGAGATTTCCAGAGGACTTGTGAAGGGAAGTTTTGGGTGGAGGAATAGAACTGTCTGACTCCTCTGCAGTTGGGCTCGTGTCAACTAGCTCCATTTCTTGAGGGCTGGGAGTATCAGACTCTGAAGTCAGCAGCTCCACCACTTGGGTGGCGGGACTACCAGCCTCTGTAGCCGAAGGTTCCACTTGTGAAGTGGAGGCAGCACACTCTGTTGCTGTAACTGGAGCCTGCTTGTTGGTGGTTTCGATAGCTTTTGCTGCAATGATGTGCTGCTGCACCTCGATGATAGTTCCTACATCTACGTATAAGAAGATGAATTTAAAAAAGTGTAGGTCGTTGAATCAATTCAACATGGAATGGCAAACCGTAGTAGTGGTAGTGTGCACATAGCTAGGCTAATGTGCATAAATACCTTTTGCCTTTCTCCGCTTCGGCTCATTCTTCCCTCCACTTGCTTGTTTCCTTTTCTTAGCTGTCTTCTTCATATTCTCCTTTCCTGATCTTACCTGCTTGGGAGCACTGTTAGCTGCACCATGATCTACAGTTCTGCTGGGAGTATGCTCCTCGCACAAAACAGGTGGTGTCCACTCATTCAATTCAAACTTCTCCAACTTGCTGATCTCTTTCTCCGAACCTTATAAAGAAAGGAAGCACACATTTCACAGCAGGAGTTTTGCTAACAACAAACACAGGCATTGACTATTCACAGAAGGGACAAGTAGTTATGTAAGTGGAGACAAACCCCGCCTCAAACCGTGGCCAATCAAATTGATTGGCCACGGTTTGAGGGCGGGGTTTGTCAGGGGGGGCCCAGACGCTTAAATGTACTTGGCCTGCAGAACTCAACTGTGTATTAAACACTGTGCTTACCGATTGCGGCTATTTTCCCAGTGTACATCTTCCTCCCTTGCTTCACCTTGCACTCACTGCCAACCTCAATCTCTGCCTCCATCACTTTCTCCCTCGGAACTAAGGTCACAGAGTTCTCTCCTGTCCAGTAGATCAGGCAGAACCGTTCTGCAGAACACGCCATAGTATTAATAAACGCAGTGAAGTCACTTAAAACCGGTGCGCAGTAGCTAGCAACTTACTCTGATCAGCCTGTAGCTCCTTGAGAACTCGTCGAAGCGTCATCCTTGACCGCTGTGATTCTTCAACTCCGCTGTGATTTTTCAACTCCGCTGTGATTCTTCAACTCCTCTGTGATTCTTCAACTCCTCTGTGATTCTTCAACTCCGCTGTGATTCTTCAACTCCGCTGTGATTCTTCAACTCTGCTGTGATTCTTCAACTCCGCTGTCTTCTGTTGCCAACCGTGTTGTGCAGCGTTTTATAAATCGAAGGTGCGAATTTTCGTTCCATTCTACGTTCCGTTCCACGTTCCATCTAATACCGTATTAATTTCGTTCTGTCTTCGTTTTTTTAGGAACGGTCGAACGGAAGAATGATCGTACAACGGAAACGGAACGTAAACTTTTTATTGACCGCTACTGTACAGCGGTCCCTGGGCTTCTTAAATATCAAGACAGTTGTTTTGGAGCTACACCTTGTTATCAGCGGGAAAAGCCAAACACGCTACCCGCAAAACGCGGTAGGTAAGCGTCCTTCATAAACGGTTACATATCGCTTCTGAAAAGCTTACCTAGGTTAGAAATAACTTTATAAAGACTTTCTCCGTTCCTTCTTTCACTCTGCAGCGCTTCGTTTGGCTTTCCTGACGCTTTAGTTCTCGGGAAAAATAATTGCCATTACGCGAAGTCAATTTATTTCCGGTTTTGAAGTTGATTGCATTCCATTCAATTTGGCATGTATTGGGTTAAGTACACACTTGAAGAACTCCATAGGCAATCATGTGTGTGTGCGTCCATCAAGCTGATATGGATTGAAGCAAACCAGCTCAAAAGCTTCACACATTACACCCCAAGATGCAACTTAAAGGACCCGCGTAAATAACTAATACACAGGCCGGAGGAAGCGTTGAAAATCTGAGTTGATATTTGTTAATGGCATGGTGCACTTACCCCATGAATGAAACTTTGGTACACCAACAACTCTCCCTTCACCAGCTACACCACTGTCACCCCTCACAGCGACTCCCGAAGCGATTTTTCCACTTACGTGACGTCACACGTTCAATATACTACGTATAAAATCATTGCGTGTATTGAGCGCGTTACCGGCTTCGGGCTGATATTACGCGGGTAATGCGCGAGTATAAAGGAGGTGAAGGCGTGCCTTGCTATTCACGATTGATAAACTGATGTCTGGCTCCTCCCTTGAGGGTAAAGCTTTTTTAAGAAACCACAAAACTCTGAACTCAAGGCTTTCTACTTCAGGTAAATTTGCAGCACAAAATCCTGATCTCTAAAACCTACTTCAGGTCTTGTAGCTAAGTAGCAGTGGCCTACCAGCAAACATTACCTCTTATAAGCATTAAGCATCTTGGGGTGCGGTTACTTTGCTCGTACTAATATAAAAATAATTCACATTTTTTCTGAAAACAAAAGTTCAGTCAGGAGACTGGACACGATCATACCACTAGCTGCCAACTTCACCTCTGGTGAACAACAGTGCCCTTGTAGAAATCACTGAGGGGATATGAGGGACCTTCTGCACTTGTATGCTAATGGTTGCTTTATGAAGAAAGTGCTAAAGAACTCCTGTACCTTAAGTACAAGTCACACAGCCAATTCTGTGTGCGTCCATCAAACTGTTGCTATACTCCTCCCAATCCATCCATGAAGTTAACTGATATGGATGATGCAAACCAGCTCAAAAGCTTCTATAAATTTATATTTTTCCTGAAAACAAAGTCAAAAGTTCAGTCAGGAGACTGGACACAATCATACCACTGGCTGCCAACTTCACCTCTGGTGAACAAGTGACCTTGTAGAAATTACTGAGGGGATATGAGGGACCTTCTGCACTCGTATGCTAATGGTTGCTTTACAGAGAAAGTGCTAAAGAACTCTTGTACCTCAAGTACAAATCACACTTGAAGAACTCCATAGGCAATCGTGTGTGCGTCCATCAAACTGTTGCTATACTCCTCCCAATCCATCCATGAAGTTAACTGATATGGAGTGATGCAAACCAGCTCAAAAGCTTCTCACATACTAATATAAATTTATATTTTTCCTGAAAACGAAGTCAAAAAAGTTCAGTCAGGAGACTGGACACAATCATACCACTGGCTGCCAACTTCACCTCTGGTGAACAAGTGTCCTTGTAGAAATCACTGAGGGGATACGAGGGACCTTCTGCACTCGTATGCTAATGGTTGGAAAAAAAATCAAGGAACGTTCTCACTTGTGTGTTAACAACTGCTCAATGCAAATCTCTCTCTCTTCAAACTATATTGTAGTCCTCCACGTCACTATAGTGCTTCTGGGCATTGCAGTTGTGACTTTTTTTTACTATTAATGTGGTGCTTCCATGAGAAAGTGTTTTTGCCAGTCATACATCAGCTTTCATGCATGATTGCATGACATCTCAAGTTCAGATACTCAATGGTTCTTCTGACTCCTGAGTGAAACCATGTTAGCAATATGTTCATTTGTGAACGTGGATGTTTCTTGATAGTTGCACTAGCAGTCTAGCTAGCTTATAGCTACTCAGTTACCTGTAGTAGCAATCATGTTTGGTTGTAGCAGCAAATATTATGACTTTGAAACCGTTCAACGCCGTGCGCAATGACAGCCAGTCCAAATATGTGCCCAAGTGGGGAACTCTTATGAGAATCGACAGAAAACCATGACATGACATCCTGGTGTTTTGAGTGTATAATAAGCAATGCTTTGTTGGGAAGTTTCACGAGTTCAGGCTGGTTCAAACCCACAGAAGTTCCTAAAAGAACTGACTAATTGTGGGAACAAAGACTATAGGGTATATTTCACATGAGTTCAAAGTAGTTCATAGGCCTCCCCATGACAAATGGCAGCGATGACAACCCGTGGTAAAGAGGCGAGGAAAATGTCTCACCGTTCCCAGGCCCCTACGACCAGAGGCAAGAATAACCTGTGTATATCTACTATATCAATGCTTCCAAATCTGTTCCAAATCTGTTCCAACCGCTGTACAACGAAAGGAACAAGGTCTGCTGGGGAGTCTCACACGAGTTCAGGCTGGTTCAACCCTACAGAAGTTCCTCAAAGTCACTTGGCAAGTTGAGGGCAATCATCACTTCATATTGTGTTAGGTTGCCATCAGCCTCTTTGTGACCCCTAATCACAAGTCCCTGTCTAAGCAAAAACCTAAGGCTTGATAGCACTTTCAAAAGCATTGTCCTATTTTCAGTAAGGCTGGGACAAAGGTTCGAACCTTTGGGTACTAACCTTCTAAGGTTAATTTTGAACCTTCGACCTTTGGCCACACCCAGTGCATGCAGCAGTAAATTAATTATGTATCACTTGCGTGTGCACAGTCACCCACACCAGCACAATTTGGAGATTGCTCAATACATAACAGTTTGTAGGACTAGCAGTTTGGTCAGTCTGTAGACATGGATGATACTAGTAGTGCAAGTGCAAGTACAAGTGCAAGTACAAGTGTTAGTGTAAGTCCCTCTAGTGCAAAGTCAGACGTGTGAAAAGTACTTTGAAAAGTCTGCTGAGTTAAACAAGGCAAAATGTGCTCTTATTGCGACTTTCCCCTTGTGGACTTTTGTTTCCTGGTGAATCATTTCTGAGTGGAGAATAATGGCATCAAGGCGTGTGGGCATACCTTTCTGAACCTCTCGTAAAAGACAGTCACAAACGTCTCAAATTTCATACTGCAGGTAACAAACACACAAAGGCCTGGAAAGGAGGCTAATTGGAAAAAGATTTAGGTGTGGCACACCAAAAAGTATGCGAACAAGGTAGGCAGGCTAGAAAACGAGTCCAGAGATATAGAAGACAGCTAAATGCTCATCAAATAGATGAAAGACAACCAGATAACTGTGATTTACTTTGCTTGCTGACCCGTGAATGGGATAGGCGGAGGACAGTACGGCATGGTCTCAACCGTGGTTTGCCATTTTGTCCAATTGAACTTTCCATGTGCGAAGGAACTATACTATAATGACACAATTGCCTGCCATTGCTGCTGATATTGCGGTTTGTAAACTGATGCTACATCAAGCATGTGTTGGTGAGTTAATAAAGATTTCCTGAAAATAGAGATTGTGGTTGCTATTTTGTATAATTTTCCTACAGGCAAACCACTATCTGAGGCCGATGTGAGATTTGGGATAATTGATCCCATTTTGAAAGGAATCATGGGATGTACAGATACAGTAGTGGCAACTGAGGAATCAGTCTCAAAAAGTGAGTTACCAAGGGGAGAACAACCACAACCGGCTAACCAAATGAGTACACAGCAGGGGAAGAATCTGAGGATCCAACAGTGAGTCAAGTCTTTTGTCATTGTTTGAATGGAAACCTTTTATAGCCTCATCCCCAGACCACTTTTTAACCTATAAAAGATCCTTGCTTTGAGGACAAGGATCTTTTATAGCCTCGCACCATCCAGTTTTTGATCACTTGCAGTATGTAAAAACTGAGGGAGAAGGCCTGGTCCATTTTATCACGTGAATGACGTGAGTGTCTACCTCGGTAGACAGAGGGGGGGAGGGGTCCCCTGCAAGCGACGATAGCTGTATGGATGGACATAATGTGGCCATGCTCACTAGCTACACGAGCTCAGTGTATATGACGCGCAAACAAGATGGAAGCAAACATGCACCGACAGCACTGTACCAGCTGCTGGCAAGCTTACTCGAACCCCAATTGTTTAATTCCCTGGATCCCAACGATCACAGGTTTACAATGTTATCCAATGGGAAATAAACTGTACATGCATGCCTCGTTTATAGCCTCGTTCCCAGGCTCCCCGCCAAGGAGGGGGGAGCCTGGTACATTTTATCATGTGCGTGACATCAAGGATAGACACGACTTAATTATGCGGGGGTGGACTAAGCTGAAACCGTTCAACACTGCGGTGGGATGACAACAGCCAGTCCGAAAACGGGCCCGAGTGGAGAAGCCTTGTGAGAATTGACGGAGAACCACGCCATGCCGTGACGCTTTCTGCTGTTTTCCAACAGCGCTGTTGAAAAATTGTGTTTCTCAAGGCCTCCTAAGTCCACGAGACAAGCCTCAAAGCTAGCTTTGTAGCCACCACGAGCACAGAGCACTACCGGTTTGGTTATCGTCCTCTTGGGGCTTGTTGAAGCTTCTCTGCGCTGGCTCGTTATCGGACTAGCTATCGCTGTCGTCGACCCATTCAATTGTCGCAATGCTGAGCGGTTTAGAACGCACACATAAATATACATATTTCTGCATAATCCCAAGCAAACAAAGTTACCTGTACTTTATGCCCTCAGGATACAAATTACAAGGCTTTATCTGAAATATAATGCACTCTATTACATAGCAACCACATAGTAACGGGCTAGAATATGCAACACATTCTATGAACCGTTTCGCTCATAATTATTACGGTTTTTACGTAACATTGCAATCACGTGTAATGGTCGGTAAAGGGTTAAGCACACGTTTTCATGCTGTCAACTGTTATGTACATGTGCTTATTTCATACTTCAGGAAACATACGATCAGCAAGTTTTTCAGAACACACTATTGACATTTGGGCAGTGCCCTTATGTAGTTGCTGAACAAGCTGCTATCAAGGGAATGCAAGTCGGAGGAATGCCTCACGGCAACATCGATTTAGTTGGTGGAACCGAGTTCCCTTCCCTTCCTCAAGTTATATACTATGCATGGTGGCGTCATCGCAAGTGTACACTCTCCTTGCTGAGCCGAACAGCACAACTATCAAAACACTAACTACATTTGACCAGCTGTCATCTGGTAAGCTTTTAGGAATCTACTAGTCATTTTATCTCCTTGCACACGGGAAGCCACTTTATTTAGTTCACTGTATTAAATTAAGTGCATGAAGGAGGCCAGTTTAATGGCCCGTAAAGCACTATGTACTTCCCGCGTGAAGCCAAGAAGTTTAGTGAGACTTGAGAGAATAACGTATTTCTTTGAATAGCCGCACAATCCAAAACTCTTGAGCGAAATAAACGCCGCCCTCGAATAGTAGCCACGGCTAGTAAACGTGGCACGTGCACACGTGTGCGAATGATTTCTGACGACGGTCGCCAAGCTAGCGCTAGGGCTATTTGTGTTGTATGAGTCGTTTCCACTGCTGACAGCAGGACTGAGAGGCTGCGCGTACGACTGACAGCGTCAAGCAACCATCACTGTCTCACTCGATGAGTCATAGGTACCTTATCCAGCTGTCTTGGATGTCTCCTGGCTCAAGTTCCAAAGAAATAAACGCCACCCTCGAATAGTAGTCGCACAAAATGAGCAGCGAAATAAATAGTAGCCGCATCAAAGAAATACGGTGTCCCTTCATCACCATGCTTAAGAATCTTGCATCCCACTTTACCTGACACAAAATTGCCTTTCCACATCTTCTCATAACCATATGATATAATCCTGTGCATGCATATCAGGGTTAATTAAATGGTTAACCAGATGCTTATTTCGATGGTTAGAAATTCTTGTCACCTCATAACAAAATGTCTTTTTATTTCACTTATTAGACAGACAGGCTGTTGTAGAAATATTGGCAAGTTCTGCTGTGCAGAGTATAGATGACGGACACTTGCCAGTGATACTGCTGAAAGGTATTAGATGGCATGGTACTTGATGGGTTCGCTTGTATTGATGTGCTTTGTGTATTGACCCCCTTTTAGCATCCAGATCGCACATCCAGCCCTACTTTTACTTTTCAGAGTTGGACATATACTACTAAGGTGCCAGGGATCATTTGAGTATGGACCACCTCAACTCGGTCTCACTAAAGGACTTGTGGGCGCCATGACAGCGCCAGCAGCATCAGCAACAGCAGCAGCGCCCCCGCCCTCCCTATGCCGTAAGTTTGCTACACTAGCTGAAATTATTTGAATTTCCCGCGGTTTTGCCAGTGTGTAGGCCAAGAGTGGGAGGGGTGGGTGCCTGTTGGAAGATAGTGGGGACATTTTCTAGAGATTCTGATGCAAAAAGACCGTGGGGGAACGAGCAGCAATCTTCGGGAGCATTTGCTCACTCAACACCCGTTAAACTATAAGCCCAAAGCTAGTAGTAAGAAGCAAGCAACGCTGGACTCGTTTTCCAAGCCCCGGCATTACTCAGAGGCTCGAACAAAAGATATTACAGATCGGATCGTAAGTATGCTAGCACTTGACCTCAGAGTTTACATGGTGGAATGCAAAGACTTGGTGGCATGCCTAGAGCCTGGTTACACCGTCCCTAGTGTACACAAATAAACCACGAAGGTTCAGTACCTTCAAAGGTTATGCAAACGAAGGTTCGAAGGACAAAATATTACCTTAGTCTCAGCCCTAATTTTCAGTTCTTGTTTTTGCAGCTCCACTACTTAGTTGCTCTATGACTGTGGGTGCAGACAAACTTTTCAGCTTAAGTATATATAGCTTCCCTGTAACATTCGGCCAAAGTACTTGAACGTTTATAACAGCTGTGTCCTATGTCCAATGCTGTCCTATGTCCAATGCTGTCCTATGTCCAATGCTGTTCAACCCATGATATGTTTTAGGGCTAGAGTCTCTGTATATGACAATCGTGTCCCATGTTTGTAGCTGTTCAAGAACCAGAGATACAGTCGGCAAGTGATCGATCATCGCCAAACCCCACCCCACCAACTTATAGCGCTTGGAACCATCGTAGTCCTGAGGAAGTTTTTTTCTTGATTCTTAGATATGTTTTATGCATAAGCCTTAGCTATACGTTCGACTTCATTCCATGTTAATAGCTTGCTTCTAACCGAAGATATGTTGTGTTGAAATTACCTATTGCGTGTGGAAGCCAATAATTGCAACAGGATGTTGACAGAGGTGATGTTAATTCATTGCAATGGCCCCTAAAGTTATTACATCCTAGCAAACTAAATGTTTGAGTCCATCCGAGTTATTGATGGAGCGACAAATTCGAACAACTGTACCTCAGACCAAGAGACAACACAATCCAAGCTGGTCATACCTCCCTCATGTTCAGCAAGATAACCATCAGTTCACGGTCAAATTTCGACTTGCAATTTCATTCAGAAAGTTATCGAAAATCAATCGCTGCATTCTGTTTCACAACTTCTTTTGTAACGTCTGCAGCTCAAGTTGAAGCCATATTTCACATTACTTTTTCTGTACACTAACATTATGTTACAATATTGATATGACTGTTTGACAATTATCAATTTGTATAAACTAATTTGTGGCAAAAGTATAAGTCCTCATATGCTGTGTCCAAAAAGTAGGCCAAATTTCACTGATTCAAGGGTGGTCGGAACTAACCGCGTGCACGGCCAGTTGCTAGGGGATTGTATCTCGGCAATAAAAACGCATACTTTCTGCAACTTAGCGTCCGTATGGACTACTAAACACACGTATAAGCTTATGAGTCTGCCTTGTTCACAAGCTAAACAGTAGAGTGGCCAAATTCAAACCTATTTGTTGATAAAATTTTTGGAGTAACTTACTGACTTGGAACACCGTCTACAGAGCTGTTATTACGAGAGGAATCCAAATAACAGAATGCTCTTTATCATAAGACAAACAAAAGCACGCACTTCACACAGTTTTCACGGGCTTGCAGTGTAAAATGCCTGGCTTTTTTCAGCACTTACTTCCCAAAATTGTTGTCTGTTAGGGTCAAGTGTCAAAGGCCAGGATGTCACAAAACAAACTATACAGTCCAATTCCAGTGAACAGTTTTACAGAGTTATGTAAACTGCACTTAGCAGCTAATTGAGAAAGAACTGCCTCTTGTGTACAATAATCCTGCCTCTTGTGTACAGTAATTCAGCCTCTTGTGTACAGTAATCCAGCCTCTTGTGTACAGTAATCCAGCCTCCTTGGCACAATGTAAAGGCAGGTGTACCTGAGGCTTCCAGTAAGTTGCTTGGGGTCCATCAAAATAATTGCCCAGGTTGTTTTATGACAACAGCTTTTGTATACTTTTGGATCCACATGGTTTTTAGTTACAACCACCCTTAACTGCTGCTTTTCTTTTATCAGACTTTGATGGAGTCCACAACCCTCTGTCTTCTGCTTCTCCATCAGGTCGTGGATGGAATTGAACACCGCACAGCAAAAAGTGGGTAGGGCTGAAATATAGGCACGGCATATCAGTGCTTAGCCGTAAGTTCATTTCCTATTATGCTAGAAAATGACGTCACAGCATTCCATACAGGAAATGACGTCATTTCAAAGCGATATGACACTACTGCTTGACCTAATCAGATTTAGCGTGAATCCCCCCGGAACAGTTTGTACTTCCATCATACCAATGCCTATTTCAGCTGGTTCGTTTAGCTGGTTGTGAGCAATTTCTGGAGATGGGTGGAGAGCAGGTTGGGGGTTGCAGTCCCTTCAATCAATAATGCAAATGCAATTAGAACAGTGAGAGGGTTGATTAGATCTAGGTACAGGGCCCATTCCAGATTTTTGAAGGCTACTTTTGATCAAGGAAACAAGTGTGCTAAGTGTGGCTGGATGCTGGTGAGGCAGAGGACAATGTTGCAGAGACCAGAGTTATGTGAAATGCCACGTTGTGGGTCCGACGAACACCTTGGTCGCAGCGTGCTGGATATATGCCACCACTGCAACACACACTTAAAGGTGTTGGCATGTGTGGTGTGCAACAAAGAAATCGCCCCTCCTATGACTCTGTTCTTGTTTCTCTAGTTCTTGCTCATGCATTGGGTATTGGGGAATCACTGGCTTTTTTTAAAGCCATAAACCACCTACTGCTGCTTAGCAATTAACTATTACACCCAAAGATGCGAAGGATCCGCATAATGGCATGGTGCACTTACCCCAGGAATGAAACTTTGGTACACCAAAAATTCTCCCTTCGCCAGTTACACCACTGTCACCCCTCACAGCGATCCCCAAAGCGGTTTTCCTGCTTAAGTGACGTCACAAGTTCAATATACCTACGTGTAAAATCATTACTACATGTATTGAGCACGCTACCTTGCTAGGACATCCAATCTGAGTTGATATCCGTTAATTGCATGGTGCACTTACCTCAGGAATGAAACTTTGGTACACAAACAATTCTCCCTTCACCAGCTACACCACCATCACCCCTCACAGCGACTCTTGAATCGGTTTCCCCGCTTACGTGACATCATACGTTCAATATACCATAAAACCATTGCTACACGCGCCCGCTGTAACCGGCTGCCTCACTATTCCACGGGCCACTATCCCACGTGCTAGATCTTTCGCTAAGAAAATTCGCACCCCAGGCTTTAAGCTCTCTTCGGACAGCCATTATCTTCGTGCTATGCACTAAACTACTGTTTCCAGCTAACCTACGTAAGTACACTAACAGCTACTATCCTCAAATTGCAGAATAATTCACCAGCACACAGTGCTGTATACAGCGTCTGTATACAGCACAGAAAACTGCTCCAGCTTGCCCAGGCAAGTGCATAAATTGTTCTAAGTAATTAAGTAATTCAATCCATTTGAACTACATTGACGATGCCCAAAGGTTATACCATTTGTAAAAGCTGTGGGCAGCCAGTGCATACACGCTGTAAAGAGTTTAACTGTGGTCAAAAAATGACCAAGGAACGACCATGTGGTACTAGCCAACGTGCAGGCTATGATGTTAGCAAGACTGGTGGCAGACCACATGGTACCAGTAAGATGCAGGCTACAGTGTTAACAAGAGTGGTGGCAGACCACATGGTACCACTCAAGACACGGGCTACAGTGCTAGCAAGAGTGGTGGCAGACCACATGGTACCACTCAAGAGGCAGGCTCTAGCGTTAGCAAGAGTGGTGGTAGACCACATGGTACCACTGAAGAAGCAGGCTAGGTAGGTGAGAGTGTAGTCAACACTTCAGTACTATCTCCACGCCGAGAAGAGTTAAAGCTCATGTTCTGCGGCAAATCTTCAATATTGCAAAGCGATGAACGACAACACAGTTTTACTGTTCGGTTTCTGTTTGCTGGTTCACATGAATTGGTTCACCTCAAAGTACACACAACACAATTAGAACTGGAAACCAGAGAAAGGCGAATGTGGGAAAAAGGTAGCATCCGGTAAGCATGCACTTTTTCGCACCGTTTTTTCTCCAAGTCGCGCATGTAAGTAGTACACAACATTAGGAAGCTGTCAGTCTCCACACATGCAGACGGAACCAGTGCAAGACCACCAACTACCACCACCCTCTTGCTCTCCACCACCTCCCAGTTCCCGACCCCTTCACCCTCCACCAACAACCACCCTACTTCATCCTTCACTACCTTCCACCCCCCTACCACGCTGCCCACCACCACCCCCACCAACCCCCTCTCCCACACCCTCCACCACCCTCCACCCCACTTCCTCCCCGGCCATCACCACCCACCACCCTCTACCCCCTTCTGCCGCTGATGCATCTACAACACTTCCAAGCCAAGCTCCCTTGCTTCCAACCCCGAAACAGCCAAAGGGAAACTACTACCAAAGATACAGGCTGTACCCACGCCCTGTATGTTTGTGCATCAGACACATGCAAAACCTGTATATATAACACCTACTTACCATTATCAACAACTAGCCTGCAGCCTAACGCTACAGTATACAGCAGTACTTCCCTCATTGAAAGTATGTCCATCCCTATCCACAGATCATAAATGTGAACTGGCATATCCATGGCACAAACATCCACATACACAACAAACCATAAAACTATACTTCACATCGTGTCTTCCACCCTAGATGCCATACATACACTGTGTGTACTTATACCAACCTCATAACTTAACAACCCTGTTTGATTTCAACAGTTAGTACCATCAACCTCTTCTTCCAGTTAGAGCATTGTCATAATGCTAAATATGCTAAAAAGGCCTTTTGAAATTTACCCAAAAAGTGGAGTGGCCAAGGCTGCCTCAAACGCCAACAGCTCTAGCTACACAATGATACTGGTTCTCACCCTCTACACAAACAAGTGTGGTGGTTAGTAATGTGTTTGCCCAGTGATTAGTGATGTGCTAAAATATGCTAACGTCAAGAAATTACCGTAAAAGCTTTCAACTCACATCAAACTGGAAGGACAGTGTACCTTGACTACGACAGCACCTTTGCAAAATCTTCAAGTGGGACACATGCTGTAATTTTTCAAGAAATGAATCCACTGCTCACATAACAGGGTACGTGTGTGGTTTGGTCCCTGTAAACAAAGTCGTGCGATGCAAGGCATTTCATAGTGCTCCTTCCCTCCCACCTCTCCATCGCTTCCTCATCCACGAATAGGTACGTTTTGCTTTCCACATGTAGCTATTAGGCTTATACTAGGGTACATGAATGCAGAAAGCCTCAAGCAAAGCGGAGCCTGGCCACTCCTTAAAACATAGCAATGAGCCACTAATTACCCTTCACTTCAGTCAGTGTTGTAATAACACTCCACAAAATGAGCTGCAATTTGTGGGGTATAACTGCTGCACCATATATTAACAGTGTATAAGTGATAGACTACAATGGCGGCTGTAAGCACAAGTAGAAATAGCTACCTGATGGTCCTTAGCCCCGTACATAAGCTGTTCATTGGCCTGGGTACGAGGCTAGACAGTTCTTGAACAGTAGCTGTTGAAAGGCCTTCGTGGAAAGCCAGTGCTCAGCTTTTCTTCAGTCAGTCCAGAACTGATGCGAGTGAGGGAGTTTGGTTAGGGAAGACAAACGGCAATACACTGCCCACTAAAAAGGGTAGAAATTGCTAAGCTGTGCAGATCGAGCTGGGTGCGTACGCCAAATTTGCTCGCTTGTTCACATGAAAGTCAAGCTGGAAGCTAACGCCAGGCTCACTCGCTTGTTCAGAAGTGCTCTCTATGATCGAGATCATGACCTCGAGATTCACGCGGCTGAGTCACTTTCACGACATGATTCAAAGGGGCTACCCAGTCGTGTGTTTCTTTATGAGGATTTTGTACTCAGCTGCTTTGTAATGCCATATTGAACTGGAGTTAATTTGACCACTTACTCAGCAGCGATGGAGATCATGTGTGCCTGTACTTGCGGGGGGGACTGGGGGCCAAAAACGTGACATACATTTGACATGCGGGGCCATCTCCTCCTTCTGTGTGGCAGCTGCCACAGTGTTGTGGTGTGCAGACAGTGGTCCCGGGAAAGCAGCAATCAGAGCTCTGGCACTCAGGTTGGGCAGAGGGATGCCCCCTGGGAGAGAGGGAGGCATGAAAGTAGGGACCACACCACCCGGGAAGCTTTGCTGGCTCACCTGGGGCAACAATAGTGCTGAGCCTTAAGCCTCCTACGTACATCACGCCTCTACGCCTATGTCACAATTTACCAAGCCTCGCTGCAGCTCAGCAACTAACGTGTAGAACTTTAGTATTGTACTGTATTACCTTGCACTGAGCTTTAGTAATGTGTTGGGTTATTCCTGTCTGTTCTCCCCTAACCACACCATGTAAGCTGTTAATGACTTCTTAGGTGGGTTAGGATAGTTCATGTTACTTGCCCTATTGGGAAACTGAATTTGCTGTGCTGTGGCTAACTCTAGAGATAAGTGCAAGTTTAATAGAACAATATTTTCTTCACAGTTTCTATCAGAGAAGCGGAGTATCACTTTATGCACACAGGTTTCTTGACATTAGAGCTCATGTTACTTGCCCTAATAAGGTATTGGGAAATTGAATTTGCTGTGCTATGGCTAACTCTTAACATACGTAATAGATAAGTGTAAGTTAATAGAACACTTGAAGTTATATCACATGGTGGCTGGAACAGTGCAGACGGACTGTCAGGTTTGTGATACCGGTAGTGTCACCGTGAGTTTCTTGACACACGGTCTTCGCCATTTATGGCAAATAGTCTGTGGTCTTTCCTTTCGCTCTGCGGCTGCCTTCGAACGCGGAGAGAGGGGCGGAGCTTCTTTTGGGCCAGCTGCCGCGGATGGGAGTAAATTTCCGCTTAGCAGGTGGAGCCAAGGGCGCATCGAGTCGCCAAACAGCGAAGTTGGAGCTGGTTTTGCCTTTTTCGCACAGTAGACAGAAGTTTCGGCGTCGCCCTGCAACCATTTGAATGGCTCATTACTTAGTTGTTCCATCCTCATCCTGGTTTGAAAAGTTGCGTTGTAGTGGCCGTATTTCTAGCATACTCTAAATAAGTTAGACGCTGAGACCGACGGGATCTACGCAATTTAGAAACCGTCGGGCCCTTAAGTAGCGCCCTCGCTGCGCTCGGGCGCTACAGCCTCGGGCCCTCGGGTTTCTAAATCGCGTAGATCCCTCGGTCTCAGCGTCTAACTATTATGTTTACGTAAGTCAGTAACTCTGTGAGTTTGGACTACGAGAGCATCATTTAACCTATACTATACAGATAGATTGCAATGCTCACATACAGTGGACCCAGCAAAGAGAGCAAAAAGTGCTTTTTTGACTTTACAGGCTCATATCTTTAAAAGTAAACATGACACAAGAAATACAAACACATTTTCATGATCTCCAGGAAAAACTGAGTAAGACGGGTAGGTGCAAAGGCATCATGTGACAGTCATGTGACAGTACATGGCGGGGAAACAACCCTAGGTCAAAAAGTGACTTTTAGCATGGGATTTGTCAAGCATTGCAATTTAAGGTCCCAAACCACTGCCATTGGAATCTCACCCAGGTAAGGTCCCTTGAACTGCACAAAGTATTCTTAACTGTCAGCACTTTCAGAGAGCAGGGCCAAAGTAGCCATTTTTGAGCCCTCCAAGCGTTTAGCATGGTATGCGTGCAAACATACGAGTTAAGGTCTGAACTTTCAGTTATCGAACACAAAGTCTTTATATTTTCAGGAACTAGTGACAGGGAACACTTCTCCGCGGCCAAATCCGAGAAACGCAGCCTTGTGAGCGCGAACGCGACTTTTCGATGGCCATCTTGCTGTTTTGTGACGTAGGGCTTGTCACGCGAATAATACTAAACGTGACGAGGTCACGTGTATCGTTATTAACAATGGCGACTAACCGTGTGCTGTTGGCGTTCTTTACCTGTCACTGTCGGGGGGGGGTAAAGTTTTATGACTTGGCAGAGGTAGGCGCTAGGCAGGGGAGCAAAGTCAGATTCGTCAGGGACCCTGGCAATCCCTATGACACCAACTGTGTCGAAGTGTGGCTGTGTGAGGATGGTAGGAGGCAGAAGTTGGGGCATGTGGCTAAGGAAGCAGCAGAGTGGCTTTCTCTGATGCTTCTGGGCCCCTTTGACATCTCAGGGTAGGTTTTTTTTATTTGTTATAACAGTTGCGCCCTATGTCCAATGCTGTTTAACCCATGATACATTTTAGGCCTAGAGTCTCTCTATATGATAATCCTTGTCCCATGTTTGTAGCTGTTCAAGAACCAGAGATACAGTTGGCAAGCGACCGATCGTCGCCAAACCCCGCCCCACCAACTTATAGCGCTTGGAACCAACATGGTCCTGAGATGTTTTTCTTGATTCTTGGATATGTTTTATCTACAAGCCTTAGCTATACGTTCGACTTTATTCCATGTCGATAGCTTGCTTCTAATCGAAGATGTGTCCTGTCGAAAATTACCCGCTCCTTGCGGAAGCCAATAATTGCTGAGTCAGCAATCGTACTTGCGCAAAAAAGGGGGATTCTGTAAAAATGGAACAGAACGGTTCGCACTGTAGAACGACCGTAGAACGAAAACAGAACATAAAATTTTTATTGGTGCTTACTGTACCTTACCTAATTTTGCACAAAGAGTTCTTTACTTACAACTGCGCTAAACTCAGCCCAACTCTTACAACTTTACCCACCAACTACACAGTTGTGTACAACTGCAAATACATGTAACTGTGCACCTTCGTCATCGTATCATGCAATTTTGCGTAATTTCACAAACATTCCCACGTGGGTACATACAATCTTGGTTGCTTGTACCATTGTATAGTAGTGCTGGGCGATACTATCGATATGTGCAATAGTATCGATAGTTCATAGCTATCGATGGTATATCGTCCCGGGTATGCAAATATCGTGGCATCGCGCGCTCACTGCGCCGCGCCGTGGCCGGCTGGGTCATTGTGCATGTGCTAACGCATGCGCAGTCTGTGCCCGTCCCACATGGTCCTTTTTCAGTGCAACAATGGCCGTGCCGCCTGCTGAACGCCTGAGAGAGAAGAATCTTCTCCCACTTCGTGACGGAAAGAGTGAAGCGTGGGGCTATTTCGGGTTTTTGCAACACAAGGACAAACAAATCACCGATTTGAGCAAGGTAGGTATTGCCGAGACATTGGCCGGATCTCTACTGACTCTGCTAGATATGTACTAGCCTGGAGTTGTGTGGCCCATAAGCACTCATTTACGTAGGTAGACTGGACTCTTTACTTCCATTTTGCAGGTGGTGTGCGCACTTTGTCCCAGAACTGCAACTGCTTTAAAGTACTTTAGTAACTATATCATGATAAGTGAGAAGGTATCGTGATATACAAAGCAATTCTAGTATCGCCCAGCTCTATTGTATAGCATTCTTCTTCCAATTCCCATACATCAACCTTCAGTGCTCCACATGTTGGTAACCCAGATGGTTCACACAACTGTGTGCGACAATGTGTAGATTAATATCATCATATTATCACTGAAACCACACATGTATAAGCCCAATGTTTGCTCATGTGCATTGCATAGTCTTATTCAATTAATACAAAACGGCAAAGAAGCTCCTGTACCATGCTTACATGTAGATGCCCTGCTTCCAGAGTGATGTTCAGTTAGCCTCGTATCCAGTCCACCACAGCTATCGTCGCTTGCAGTATGAATAACGCGGAGAAGGCCTGGTGAAAATTATCACGTGATGTATGCCACTGACGTATACCAACATAACTTTAATAATTTTCGTACGTCACGAGGTAACTGCACAAAGCCTACTTGGACAGACTGGAGCTCGTGTGGGATGTTTATCCAATGAATTTCATGTCTCGACGAAGACCAATAAAACGCGAGAAAAAAGGACACTCAAATGGAAACAAGAGTGAAAGTTGACTGTTGCAGAGTGCTAGAAGCTGTATGACGAACCTGGAGCGCGACCAGCTGTTGGCAACAGTCCCAGAGGTTGGCAACAGTCCCAGAGGTTGGTCTTGAAGTCGCTATGACACTAGCTTGCTCTTCGTTCTTCGCGTTTTACATATATTATTTCTTTCCATACGCTATCGATCGATATTGTGGCTACTGCTGCATAATAATTCCAGTCTCGTTCCCAAGATATCGTTCACCTGGGTACAAGGCTACAAGATTTACTAACTAGCATGTGTGACATAGACAGTGGCATACATCACATGATAATTTTCACCAGGCCTTCTCCGTGCGTCATTCGTACTGCAAGCGGCGATAGCTGTGGTGGAGGACTGGGAACGAGGCTAATGTTCAGTATTGTGCAACCCTACCATGAAGGGGAACTGAAAACTGTACTGTCATACAGTGCTATAATGTGCATACCAGGACTCATCCATACACTGTCACACAGTAGCACAAACGACACTGTGCATAGATAACACCAGGACTCATCCATACACTGTTGTACTGTAGCACAAACGACACTGTGCATAGATAACAGGACTCATCCATACACTGTCGTACTGTAGCACAAATGACACTGTGCATAGATAACAGGACTCATCCATACACTGTCGTACTGTAGCACAAACGACACTGTGCATAGATAACACCAGGACTCATCCATACACTGTCGTACAGTAGCACAAACGACACTGTGCATAGATAACAGGACTCATCCATACACTGTCGTACAGTAGCACAAATGACACTGTGCATAGATAACAGGACTCATCCATACACTGTCGTACTGTAGCACAAACGACACTGTGCATAGATAACACCAGGACTCATCCATACACTGTCGCACTGTAGCATAAACAACACTGTGCATAGATAACAACAGGACTCATCCATACACTGTCGTACTGTAGCACAAATGACACTGTGCATAGATAACAGGACTCATCCATACACTGTCGTACTGTAGCACAAATGACACTATGCATAGATAACAGGACTCATCCATACACTGTCGTACTGTAGCACAAACGACACTGTGCATAGATACCAACAGGACTCATCCATACACTGTCGTACTGTAGCACAAATGACACTGTGCATAGATAACAGGACTCATCCATACACTGTCGTACAGTAGCACAAATGACACTGTGCATAGATAACAGGACTCATCCATACACTGTCGTACTGTAGCACAAATGACACTGTGCATAGATAACAGGACTCATCCATACGCTGTTGTACAGTACCATAAACAACACTGTGCATAGATGAGAACAGGACTCATCCATACACTGTCGTACTGTAGCACAAATGACACTGTGTATAGATACCACCCAGGACTCATCCATACGCTGTCGTACAGTAGGCTAGCATAAACGACACTGTGCATAGATAACAACAGGACTCATCCATACGCTGTTGTACAGTACCATAAACAACACTGTGCATAGATGAGAACAGGACTCATCCATTCACTGTCAAACAGTAGTATAAATAGCAGGAGTATAATGTTTGTGTTGTGATCTGGAACAGTGCTAGTGGAGTCAGCTAGCCAAACCTCTCTGTTGCCCTGTAGCCCTGCTTGCTCATAAGCTCGCCCACCACAATACTCTTCACAACCTTCTACTGTGACATCTTTCCTTGAGTAGCTCACTCTCTCCGTCACTAAAGTATCAACAATACTGTAACCTCCCACCACTATTCACCTCTAGGACTAGCCCCAAGCTGACAGTATTGCACTTAACTTACCTGACACAACAAGCACTTTTCCAAAAAAAAGCAGTCAGTACACATCCCTAAGCCTTGGCATCACAACTTCTGTAAAAATTGCCTCACGTTCAAACCAATGCATGTTGGGAAAGCCAAAGTGCTCACATTAGAGGTGGCATAGCCTTGCACAATCCACAACCTGAATGGAGGGGGAAGCCCTGTTACAGTTTATCGCTATATTGATGTCTAGACAGAGACTCAAAAGAGCCTTTTCTGTCCAAGATGCACACAAAATACATTTTCTTGGTCTGGGTCAGCCACATTCATGATTAGCTTTTCCCCCTCCGTTTTTAGCTGCAGCTGGCAGAATTCAAGGCCTGGGAAGACCTGCAACACCTGGAATGCAAGACCATCCCTAACTCCTCCTGACAACTCCTCTATACAATTACTTGTGGGACTTCAGGTGCTAATTGAGTTGACAATGTCCAAATCTCACCACAAGCTGTTTTGATAACAGGGAGGTGTTTGCAGCAAGTCTTCACTGATTTGCTCTGACAGACTTGCAATTATCACTGAAAACCATAAATCATGCTTGTAGAACAACGAAGTTACGTGGGACTCAAACCATGCCAGGAATGCATAACCAACATCACGCAAAACTTGGCCGAAGTCATGATAACGTTAGCACACAGTAAAATAAAACATTTAATACACACTCAACAAAGAGCTCACCTTCTTCCAACTGCTCCAAGTCTTTCCTGCTGATGGCTTTCCCAGCGTAACGCACGTCCTCTTCGACTTCCAAAACCGTTGCACCTCTTCGTCGTCGTTTGACAGGCGAGTTGCTCGAGCTGAAAGCGTCCGTCTCTGCTTCGTACTCGTCAAATTCGCAGATCTTGGGGGTACTATCAATGTTGTCTTCCGGGTTGAAAATTACCGGCTTTGGGTTGCTCAGTTCAGCTAGCTGCTCAGCAAGACTCCGCTTCTTACCCCGAACCGACATTTCGGAAAAAATCCTAACGTGCAGGTTTTTGCTTTCTAACGGACGTTCAACTGTCTAGTATCTAGAGCATTTACTTTTCCTCGATTTTTGAGATACTATTTCACAGGTTTGCTTTTCTTCTTTGTGAGATACGTCCGTCACCTCACAACACGTGGGATCCCGTCTCATTCCAGAACTAATTTATTTGGGTGGTGGCTAGTGGTGGGAACAAGACGTTGTGTGTGAACCCCGAGTTCAGAGTTCACTTTACTATCCAAGAACAAGTCTCAAGTCGAGGCAGCATGGCTGGTAAGTAAGACTTTATGTTGTAGATCTAACCATGTCAGTGTTAAAGTGTTTGTGACCAGTATCAAATGGAATCAAGCTATCAATGTCCATTTTAGGAGTCAATCAAGGGATCAAAATAGCCTAAAAACTAAGAACTTGTGGCTGCCAAGCTGACCTTTTCACCACGGTAAATGAAGTGATCAAGCAGAATTTATTTCCACGGATCGAAAATCTTGATCCCGGTCGCAAATGCTTCAATAGGCGACATAAAAGTGACTACCCCTTGACAGGTTTTGTTGATGTTCTCGGGAACAGTTCAGCACCTCAGTGTGTATGTTGTGCTTGTGTCCTCACATTAAGTGACTTTCGCCTCGTTCCCAAGCTTTCGCCACCATCCAGCTTGTGATCACTTACAGCATGCAAAAAATCAAGGGGGAAGGGCTGGGAAATCTTGTTACCTGCTAGTCCCATGCCCACACCCCTTTCGATTTTTCCGAAAGGGGTGTGGGCACGAGACTAGTTACCTGCATGGTGATGTGACATAATGATACGTATGTAGACACACAGGGGCAGTGTCCAATGAGGAATCCAAGGACTGGAGACCGGAAAAGTCAAAAGGCAGCGTCAGTACAGCTCATTTATTTGTAGACTCAAGACTGATTAACGCAAAGATTATGAGTTACAACTATGAAATATCAGGCACCACCTCCCATCTGTCTACCCTCTTGTAATGAGATCTCCCAGCCCTTCCCTCTCCATTTTTGCATGCTACAAGTGATCTAAAACTGGAGAGCTTGGGAAGGCCTGGGGATGAGGCTTGGGTGGCTTTGTGTAACATCTAGGCTACCCTTATTTCCAGGCTGTAGTGTGGGGAGGAGAAAAGAGAGCCTGGTAGACACTCTTCACACATTGGCCCAGTTCCTTTGGTAAGGTGCATACTACTCCAATACACCAAAATTACAGCCAAATTCAGTGTACCTGCTAAAAGGCTGTGCTGCCGGCTTATGCTCCTTGTGAGACATATTCAGACGATTTTAAGTCAGAAATGATGACAGTAACCAGTCTGTGTCATTTTGTTAAGTGAAGAGCTAAGAGTTTTAACTGCTTGCTCATCATTGTCCACTCACAATGTGGTTGGTGGCAGGATATTTCACATGGGAGAAGTTGACTGACTCACAGTGGTTAGAGTAATGGAGCAGATCTTATGGGATTCCCAGATATCCTAAATAATAGTTAGACACTGAGACCAAGGCATCTACGCGATTTAGAAACCCTCGGGCCCCCTAGTAGCGCCCTCGCTGCGCTCGGGACACTACAGCCCGGGGCCCTCAGGTTTCTAAATCGCGTAGATGCCTTGGTCTCAGTGTCTCACTTTTTTAGATCATGGCTAGCACTGTCGTAAACTCCAGCATATTTTCGAAGCAAATACTGCCATCACAAGCGACGGAAAGCTGTGGACACGAAGAGCTGTCGGACTAGCTACCCTGCAGAGCGAACCGAGCGAACGGAACATACCTCAACTATAACTCACCTGTGTTCTGAAAGTACGGGTGCAGGTTACGATATACCTCGGTGAAGAAAGGTTACACTGAGAACAACGAACGGCTGCTCAAAGCGTTGTCTTCACTTGAAGGACACAGCCAGTTTCAAAGACAGAGCTGCTCATGGAAATAGTGTACGGAGTAATAACCGAACTTCCGCATACGCCTGAATAGAAAAAGAAATTTTTGATTTAAAGAAAACAAAAATTCGCTTATTTACACAAAATATACTTGTATTTACGCACATCAAAATCTTTGTTTATACATAATCCATGTACATACTACTGACAGTGTAAGGCCAAAACAATGGCCTCATGCTCTGAGCAATAAATTACAGGTGTTCTATGAGAATTTACAAGTATTCTATGAGAATTTACAAGTGTTCTATGGGATTTAGAACACCTGCTGTTGACCAATCATACTACAACCATGATCTAATCAAGGTTAAATTATTCATCACGTGTGTATAATACAAGTATACAAGTATACTAGTATACAGTGTCCTAACAACAACAACAAAATTGTTTATATGAATCATTTGCGTATCGCTGTTTTCTGCTGTAACTGACAAACCAGGATCACAATCTGTCTGTGCCTCCAGCCGCCATACACACTTCGAACAGCATGTAACTGCCTCGCTGTGAGAAGGGCCAGCTGACTCATCAGTAGGGTCTTCGTTGTCTTCCTCTTTATCTTCGTGCTCCAGTCTGTTAACGGCTTCAATGATCTCCTCCTCTGTCAGTGCAGTATGCTCATATCTATTACAATATACATTTATGCATGGTGGACCAAGCTGAAGTGCTTGGATATTAGAGGTGTTTGGATAACCAATATTCAAATAATCGAGGTTCACCTGTACCCTGAGCGCTGGACTGCTCTAGTCAGTAAGTGGGTCAATAGTAATGATGTGTGTGAATGGTTATATGTGGAACACACTCTCTGGCATTAGTCCTTCTGTTTATAGCCATTCACACAAGCACAACCAGGACATAAGAAAGAGGGACTAGAACTACGTACATGTACCTTGATGTAGGATGTTGGACTGGGTCATTGACATATCTGTGGGTGACTTGATTAGTTGTGCATGAATGACCATGAAGAAGGAAGGGAAGGAGTTGCAGTTACAATTATACCATACTCACACCTTGTTAAACACATTACGCTTATAAGTGCATCTTCACTGTTAATAACTTGGACAGTTTATTGAGCTTATCGTAGCAGATTGACAACAATTGTTATAGAACGTTTCGGTCTGTGGACCTTCATCAGCTGTCCATGGACCGAAACGTTCAGTAACAATTGTTGTCAGTCTGCTATGATAAGCTCAATAAACTCTCCAAGTTATTACTACACAGAGCAATGAGCATCTACGAGATCTTCACTGTTGAGCACTGGCGTGCAATGGTACATATCCAGTATCCTAAATAAAGCACATTCTGAAGGGAACTCACTGTTAGGCACATTTCACTGTTCAAGGTGGCTGACTTCTCATTGAATTTGACTGATATACACATGCAGTGAAAGGTCATGAATACATACATGAACATATCATCAACAGTGGACTTCAGAACAGCTGAAATTTAGTACAATAGCATAAATTATGACATTTTACTTTTGAGTGCAATAGAGAACTACAACAATACTTCACATTGTCACGCTATTATTAATGATTAGTTGCTAGTGTCCCCACAATGAACAATCAACAAGTCACCTTTCCCCCCCAAAAGGTCTAGACATTACATAAAGGCACCTACTGCACAGGACACATAAAATTGTCATGGGATTATTGCCATGTTGGACCCTCAGTGTAGCCTCATTCCAGACCACTTAAAGATTTTATCTCATAGCTATGGTAAAAATGCATGGCTGCAAGATAAGTTACCTTGGCCAGAGGCTACCCTCAGTGAAGTGTTGAATCATGTTATATGCAGCTACACTGACAAATGCAGCATGGAATAGCGACAGCATGTGAACATCTGGTCTCATGCCCAGCCCACACACGCCTCCAGACGAGAAACAGTCTGGTGAACAAAGTCGAATTTCTAGAGCCTCTTCCCAAAATGTGGTAAGGACCAAATTATTACCTAGGCCTATACTTCCCTTACAACAGTGGTTAAAGCACTGGACTGTAAACTGCAAGTTCCCAGATTCCAGCCTCAGTAGCTTGCAGAGATTTATTTCTCTTTGGGTCCACTCAGCCCTACCCTGAAAATTGAGTAGAAGGTTCTCCTTCATGTTCTTCCAAGGGAATGTTAAGCCTCTGGTCCTTGGGAAGCCCTTAATATTAGCCTAATTGTGCTATTGGGATTTTCCGGTAATCCTAAGTAATCTCAGTTAAAGTACAATGTGAATTACTTGTAGCATCATGTTGAGAGAAGGTTTAATGACTCTTTACATTTCAACTACCTTCTAGCCATAACTCCCCTCTCCCTCAAACACATGTGCACAGTAAAAAAAACTCAATGCACTTCCCCATCATTGATAGACCGACACCACCCTATGCACCCATATGATTTCAAAGTCTACCTTAACCGTTTCGTTAATAGCAAACCTTTACTGGTACATTAGTGGCAAAGAAATGTACCTCTGGTGATTTTTTAAGTAACAGGAGTACATGGGTGAAGCCAGTTTCTGTTACTTTTTAGCTACACACTCTTGGTGGTGAAAATAAAAGGTGTAATGATTGTCAAGAGTTTGTGATTGTGTATTCATACTTTTCACTCAGATCAAGAATTCTACAGCAAATTTGGCTCAAAGATTGGATCAAGAGCTGCAAAGCTTGGCAAGAAAGCGACTGAGTCTGAAGCAGGTCGATCAGCTGGTAAAGCTGCGATCCATGGAGCCACAGAAGGCGCCCGTCAAGACCTTACAGACCGCTACTTGAAGCAGGGAGAATATAGTGATTCTCATGCTACTCCTGGATCACCCAAGGAGCCTAAGACCTCTTCACAACCTTCTCATTCAAAGTCCAGTAGTGGTGGTACTGCCCACTACAGCAGTAGTACGTAAGATTTATGTGACTATGTACATGTAAGATATAAGTTTATTTGAGCCAAAATGTTGTCAAGCAAACTTCAGCTTTCATATGAGACAATAGAAATAACTCACTCAAATAAGGCATACACACATTCAGTGTTTGCACTATACTGGCAACAAGACTACTCAGCGTGGATCACTTGTAGCATCATGTAGAGAAAGGGTATAACATTTTGACTACCAGCCCTTCAAACCTCCCAAAGTGCACACAGAACACAATAGCTCAACGTGCTCTCCCACCACAGATGGACACTACCCTATACATGCAATGTGTATCTTACTTCAGAATGTACCTTAACAGATCTACAGAAGTATAACTGAAGGGCTGAGAAGCATAGTGGTCTAACCCACAAATGTTGCGTTAGCCCCCCCTAACATGGGAATACTCTTAAAATGCATTTCAGAAGATGCTGAACATTTAGGAATTTGAAATTTCTGACCACATGTTCATATGGTATGTAAGTTTTTTATTGCATTTTTGTGCAATTCATGCAATTTCCAGTACTTAATTTTGGGTTAGACCACTATGCTTCTCAGCCCTTCAACTGTATATTTACCAGACCAAAAAAAGTGTACCTTAATTAAACCCTTCAGTTACTAGTGACCCCTGTTGTGAATGTCAGATTTCAGCTTGGTGCAATGTGCTTTGGAGATGGGTTCTGTGATAACAAAAAAGGCAGAGGTGGGTGGGTTTTACCCTCTGGGTAGCGGTCATGCTGGCTGTTGTGTTTTGGTGTAGAAATGCCTTGGTTGGCATCATGAAGGCTATTCTCTCTGGCTTTGCACAAACAGGGTTGGCAGACCTCTCATTTCTGACACTGTATATACCGTATGGGGAGAAATTTTTGCGGGACAAATTTTTCACGGATTGGCCGCAGGCAAAGATTTCGCGAAAAAATTTTTGTGGTTCGACGATCACAAAGCACAAAGCAGGATGATCACAAAATTTCACGGTTAAAATTTTCGTGGTCTGAGGCAAATCCGCAAAAACCACGAAAATTTTGTCCTGTGAAAATTTCTCACCATAAGGTAGTCAGTTTTCATCCTTGACTACTGAAAACGTGCTAATGAGTCAAACTTTTTGAGTTGTATAGCATTTATTAGCACTATTGGTGGTGAAACTGAAGATGTAATGATTGCATATCAACATTTTTATCTAGATGAAGAGAGTGACTTCTACAGCAAATTCGGCTCAAAGATTGGAGCAGGAGCTACAAAACTTGGCAAGAAAGCAGCTGAGTCTGAAGCAGGTCGATCAGCTGGTAAAGCTGCGATCCATGGAGCCACAGAAGGCGCTCGTCAAGACCTTACAGACCGCTACTTGAAGCAGGGAGAATATAGTGATTCTCATGCTACTCCTGGATCACCCAAGGAGCCTTCACAACCATCTCATTCAAAGTCCAGTAGTGGTGGTACTGCTCACCACAGCAGTGGCCACCCACCCAAACCATCCTTGCTTTCTAAGCTGAAGGGCCATTCAAAGGAACCACCTCAGAGGAAGGCTGCTCCGATTCAAAGAAACCCAAAGGACAGAGTGTATAGTCACCGTCTTGCTAAACAACCTGACTGGGATAGGCTGCCCATGGCCCAAGCACTGTACAACTTCAAGGGGGAGATGAAGTGTGATCTTGAGTTCCGGAAGGGTCAAGTGATTAAGATTATCACCAGGACAGACAAGCAGTTTGATTGGTGGGAGGGTAAGATTGATGACAGGTTGGGAATCTTTCCTGCAAACTATGTCAAAATTCTCTGATATAATGCTGGCATTTTGGTGTGGAATATTTTTGTGTACAATGTCGCATACAACCTTTGTACATTCAATGTTTTTCCATTATTGTCACAGTAATAAGACCAGTTCTGTTGACAGTTGTGGTTTATTGCCATAGAACAAGAGATTAAGGTGAATGTTTTCTTTGTGTAGCAGCAAGATATAGAGCAGTATTGATATAATCCGAATCTCAAAAGTTTTATTGCCACTTAGTAGTCATTGCCATGGTAACAGGTTTTTCTTCCCTCATTATTGTGACTCATGGAGGGTCTAGGAGCTCATTGGTCAGCTAACAAGGACAGGGATGATGACTACTAAGATCTGTTTTCACACGTGGCTTCACCACATACTGCCATGCACCTCTAAGAATTCTGTATAGTGGCCAGTTAGTAGTCTAGTTCATCCAGCACTGTATGAAATTGACATTCACGATTGTGTCAATCCAGTAGGCACATGCATGTGAACATGATGCAAGAGTGGGAGTTTGGCCTCACTTAGCCTATCTTGTTCATGTACCTTACACCTTCTGTATCTCTGGCCAGCAGCACTTAATGAGAGCATCAATCATGCATAAAGAGAAAATTAGAGCCATGCATGGTGCAGACCTGCGCAGTCTAGTAGAGAGAAGTATAGAGCCATGGTACATACAGTCATGCGCAGTGAAGTAATATTGGACTAAAGGTCTTGGTTTGAAATTATGGCTAGACCCTGGATATTTTACTTGTTGCATTTCAAGGCTCGATTGAATTAGGAATTTAAGGAGAGCTTGGTCAAGTCTAGCACAAATCATATTCTCAATCTTGAGTTGCCACAATACATGCTAGCAAAAAAGCAAAGCATTAGACAAAACAAAACTGATCTTTCGGTAACCAGTAACTTCAGATCTGGAAGTCTGAGGGGAGGCAAGCATTTGCTCAGAGATACAAGAACATTAGCCTCATCCCCAGGATGCCCGTTTTTGAGGAGAGAGCCTGGGGACGAGGCTACAAGAACATAGGGCTTAACTTCACTCTTTCACCATTTCAGATCCATCACTATTCACAGTGGTTTTTCATGCCCTAGTGCATTTGCTATCAGAGATTGTTTACAAATGTCTCTAGCTCATTCTCAGGCCCAAACTGTGCAGAAGGCCTGGGAACGAGCCACGTTGCATCTATGCAAAGACAACTGAATGACTATGCAATGGGTCTTTTCAAATTCTCTACTGTTCAACTACTTGGGCAATAGTGAAACTACCTAAAAAAAATTCATTTCATAAAATTAGTCAGCTTTCTATGCTTGGTTCAACTAAGTTCAAAGTTTGATTTTGAACAGCAAGTCCTCCTCCTCAATCCCTTGCCAAGGCCAGCAACACCTTTTCATAGTCACCATGTGTGTCTCCCTGTAGCATAGACAAAACCATTGTTGTAAAGAACAGAATTAAGGCTCGAGTATAGTACCCCACAATATTCAATAGTGTAGGAACCTAAAAGTCATGCCCTTAATAAACCAGCCTCAAAACGCATGGCAGAATGTATTACCGTATAGCAGGAAATTTCGCTGGTGCAAAATTTCGCGGAAATGCGTCCAGAATAATTTTTCACGGTTTTTATTTTCGCAGATGCGTGACACTCTGACCACACCCCTACCAGTTGATGGTCACACCCCACATGCGAACCGAAGAAACGACACTGAACGACGAAGCGAAGAAGCAAGCTTGTGCAACAACGGCCTAGTCTTGCTTTTGTGTGGAGGCCTTCGCAATTATGAAAGTACCGTAATTCGCTTTTTTTTCGTCTAGTAAATTTTCGTCAAAAAAATATTCGCGTAAAATAATTTTCACACGGACCAAATTGGACGAAAATAATTTTACAAGTCGCGTGTGGTGGGCATTAATTGAGGAGATCGCACCGCGTGCCAAAGAGATGGTTTGTGAAAAGGAGATGGCTTGTTGTGTTAGAGGCTACCAGATATACATGTATGGGCAGCAGCAATTGGGGAAGTGCTTGTGTGTAGCAGGGAGCCAACCAACACGGAAAAATATTCGTTGTAAAATTATATTCGCGTAAAATATTTTCGTACGTTTTCTTTGTACGAAAATATTTTTACAACGAAATAAAAGCGAATTACGGTATCAGCATTTCGGACCGTCGGGTTTGTTGGCATTTTGTATAATAGCAGGCTGATTCTTTTCAACAGCAACCATTTAGATGGCAGACAGAGAACCAGTTTGTATCGACGCGTCAACATGCGCACGTAATCACATCATCAATTTCCATCTAAGTTCATTTTTTCGCGGTTTCTTTTTCGCAGAAGCTGGTCTGTCCGCGAAAATCACGAAAATTTGCACCCAGCGAAAATTTCCCGCTATACGGTATTCTTCAACATTGAAGCTATGGAACCTTTGCTGAGATAGCAATGCTGTTGTCGGAGAGAAGAGTTGCATTGTGTATGGCAATAATCATTCTGCTGTGTGTTGTGGTCAAGGAGAACATGCTTGTTGAACAAACAAGATATCACTTTGTCGTAGAGGTTCATTGCTATGTTGTGAACAGTGATTCAGAGATCTTTTCTCAGCTGACGAATGTCCACGGATCGAAACGTCCTGCACTGTTGTTGCCAATTTTTATGCTATGCTAAGCTAAACAAGATCTCTGAATCAAGATATCACTTTCTTCAACTCAGCGCTTTAACTCTAATAATACCGTGTACTGTACCTTGATGAAGGACTCTAGAGTTTTCCCATATGCTGCATTGAACCGCTGCTTGATCTGCACCATGTCTACTTCGCTGCGAGACACCATCACACGAGTGAGACAACGTTCATCAGTGCCCAGGCCCTGCAGGTACAAAAATGCACTCTAAGCTTATGGAGAGGAGCATATGGAACCAACATAGCTATTAAGTCGTAGTCTTTCTTACAATTATTGTTACATTCCAAATGTTGTTGAATCAGTAGTCCTGCAAAAACACCTTGTTTGGAAAGTATTATATTCTCAAACTTATTGCTGTAATCCATATAAGGAGTTTTCTGGAGTGCTAATCAACAACAGTTGGTTAAGCTCTAGTTGGACACTCTTTCACAGTGAATGTACACATGGCTTTTCATAAGCTCCTAATAACTGAAACTTGAAAATTTGGGTTTCAGGATGTACCTTCATGGACTTGTACAACCTCTCAGCAAAGTAGCTAGGACGATCACGGACACACATTACTGCAGAAAAGGAAGGCATAAACCATAAGTCAAACACTAGCTGTAGCTATCACAGTTGGTTCCATGCAAAAAAAATAAATGCCGGTCTCATTTATACACCGGGAGGTAAGCTAAGCTCTGGAGCAAATAAACGCCTGGTCTCAAATAGACGCCGGGTACCAGCTGGGGGCGTGGCCGGCTAACGTTTACGTATACGTAGTGTATGTAAGGGGCATGGCCAATCATACTCGTGCAGTTGTGCGCAGAACTAGTTGTTTTTCGAGGTTTCTAAGCTATAGAAATGGCTATAGCTTAGAAGAAGCTGCTAGTAGTGAGGCATTTTGGCATGGACAGATGCTTTATAAACGCCGTTCCTGATTAAACGCCGGTCCTGATTAAACGCCGGTCCCGATTAAACGCCGGTCTCATTTTGACGCCGGGTCTCCAAGGTCTGGGAAGGAAATAAAAGCCTGGGCTTATATTCGAGAATATACGGTATGCAAATTCCAGTGCTGGAAAAGAATTCATGCAGTGGGAGCTGATACTTGAATAAACTTTACTAGCCTCCCACAAAATTATTTGAATTAGCAAGGAAGGATAGTCACAAAATTGTAGTAACCAAATAATTAGTTAAAACCACAATTTGATTTTTATAGTGCACTTATTTCGCTCATCAATTCCCATATTGTGCAGCTACTATAGGAGTGTAGCATATGAATGAGGAAATACAGTAAACCCTTTGGGTAACACTTGGTCGCTAATAACTCCAACCGATTACCTATGGCTAAGTATGCTTGCTCAACATCACCAGACATCTCCTTGCGAATTGCATCAGCAATGTCATGCTTGCTGATCTAATTAAAGAAAAACGCAGAAAAGTTAATCCACTAAATAATAAAGTCATTCAAATACAATGTAATGTACCGCTTTGTATTCCTCAAACACAACCCTCAGGTGCGAGAAGCTCCTTGAAGCAATGATCATGTTGAACCTACAAAGATAGTGTTAGATACGGTCATTACAACACAACAAAGGCTGCAAGAACACAGCTTGAGTGGCAATTATTACAGTAACTAATTTGTGGCATGTTGAAACAAACCTATACCGCATAGTGGGAAATTTTCACTGGGTGAAATTTTTGCAATTTTCATAGTGTTAAAGAAGAGGCGTGGCAATCGTTTGATAGGGGTGCAGCTTGAACAGCTCACATTCTGCAAAATTAAAGCGTGAAAATATCTTCTGGAGGCATTCTCAAGAAATTTTGCACCAGCAAAAATTTCCTGCTATACAGTATTGAGTAGTGAAGTAACTTTGGCATTTTATGGTTTCATGTTCTTGCAGTAGAGCTCCATGCAGGTGAAGCAGTGTAGCATTATTCTAAGTCCTTGCACTCGCCATGTGACATCGGAGATACTATATAATTACAGCATCTCTGAAATAAGATACACAATTGTCTTATTGTGGCAAATGTAGTGTGAAGCATATTTTGATCTACACACACATGCCACAAATATACTATTACATGTATCATACACATATGTGGCAGTCCTGGGTAGAAATCGAACATTATTCCATTGCGTACATCAACCATGTTACGGCATTCAAAGCGCTGTAGCACAGAACTTCTGTTACAAGCGAGGCTCATATGTGCTACATAGACTTATCAAGTATTCATACATGTTTGCAGTGCATATAAGCCCCGCGCTTAACAGATGTTTTGCGCTACAGCATTTTTAACACGGTAATGCGGTCGAATTGCACAACGGAATAATGTTCAATTTCTACTTGGGACTGCCATATACTTACTTTGCTTCGTCTGTTCCCCACCTAGCTTCACCAGCTTCGTACAGTTCCTGCAGCAGTGCAGAGACAATAGTCAACACAACTATGTATGACCACACCTCTCTGTTAAAATAAAAGGTTTAATTAGGTGCTATACAAAGCCACCTATTGCATATAAGACACACACACAGCTACAGGTTTAACAATATCAAGACAAATGCTATATTAGTAAATGATGCGCTCAGAACAACGAAACTATAGAGTGTGCCATTATCGGGGGTAGCCTCATGCATGTATTTACAGGACCATAACAGCTACGCAGAATGAAGACGTTTGCCAGAAAATGATGGAGGGAGAGGAAAAGGACCAAACATTAGTAGAGTAAAAGAGTCGAATACCCAAAGTCCTGGTATAATCCTGATTATGATGATGACATTTCAAGTCAACTAGAAGGTTCACATGAGTGCAGGAAAATTCAGTACCTTTGCATCCCTCTTGGCTTTCTCACGGTCCACAGTTCCCTCAGGGTCACGCCCTCCCTGCACAAAAACCAATGGTGCAAGTAATTTGTATTGTATACTGTATACAGACCATATGGTGCAAAGTAATTTGTACTGTATACTGTATACAGACTGTACACACACACACACACACACACACACACACACACACACACACACACACACACACACACACACACACACACACACACACACACACACACACACACACACACACACACACACACACACACACACACACACACACACACACACACACTGACGTACAGCAACCATGGAGATGAGGATCCTCTTGAAGTCACCAGAAGTATCACTAGCAACATCCTTCTCAAGATTCTTCTTGAAATCTGGAAAACAAACACCATATGATCAGTACTTGGGGCAAACACATCACTAAGCCACTGGGCAAACACATTACTAACCACCACACTTGTGTAGAGGGTGAGAACCAGTATCATTGTGTAGCTAGAGCTGTTGGCGTTTGAGGCAGCCTTGGCGACTCCAGGTTTTTGGCAAAAGGCCTTTTCTGAACATACAGTAAGTGTTCCATGTGATGGCTGCTGCACCAACCTTCTTTCGTGGAGTTAATTTCTCTAAACATGAATTCAAAGTCACATATAGTGAGATATTATGAGAGCAGCTTCTTGACAGTTCAAAAAAAAACACAATTATTTGTGCACAGAATGGTCCATAGGCTCAAGCCCCCCTAGCACCCCCCACCACGTCCCACTGTTTCCACCACCTATGGAATGGTAACTCCACAAAGAGCTAGGGAGCTTGCAACAATGGCCCTGGCGTGTACTATCATTGTGATACAAGAATAATTGTTTTCATCAATTGTATGTTTCAGACAATGCTGGCATAATATGGGCAAAATAGGGACAGAGGTGCACAATAATAGACATTATGTAATATTTAGAATACCACCACCAAGGGTTTATGGGAAATACACGAGGTCAGTATAGATAACCTTCCGAGGCGAAGCCGAGGAAGGTTATCTATACTGACCGAGTGTTTTCCCATAAACCTTTTGTGTGGTATTTTGTAGCCCAGTGAGAGTATCCTAGTAACAGCTTCTATTGACGTCAATGTTGCTATATGCATTGCTAGGCGTATATCGAATATAGCACCTCTAATGACGTAAGAGTTGCTATGTGTTGCTAAGCATTGCTAAGCGTATCCAATGCAGCACGAAGCTGATTGGTCAAGGGACCTAAACGCATTATACTGTTGCCAGTCGCTGGTACGAGTAAGGATGGCTGCAAGGAAGGTTTCTGCTGAGTTTTGCCTAGGCGATCCTGCTTTCTGTAGCTGTGAAAAGTGTGGGGACAAATGCCCCGAGTATAGCCCTACTTTTCGAACTGCTAGAGATGCCTTGAGGAGTCTGGAGCCTGATAATATGGACGACTTTCAAGTACCAAAGAAGCGCAAGAGTATTGATAGCGTGAGTGGAAAAGAGAACAAACCATGCAGCCCCTAATAAGGGGCGTCTATCACTCAAGGGCAAAGAGAAGGCAAGATCCGAAGATCGCTTTAGTGAAGTGACCACCGACGAGGCGCTTGCTGAACTATTGAAAGGTTACGTTCCGCCCAACACTGAGAAGAATACTGGATGGGCCATGCGAGTGTTTGAGCAGTGGCAAGAGTCACGCAGAGCTCGAGGAAATCCGGTTCCAGAGGTTTTTCAAAAACCGTACGATTGTACAGCACTCTCTCACTGGCTAGCTCTATTTGTAACTGAAGTGAGGAAGACAGATGGCGAGCGGTATCCACCGAAAAGCATTTATCAGCTGCTTTGTGGGATTTTGCGTTTCATGAGAAAGCAGGATGCCTTTGCTCCTAACTTTTTGGACCAGAAAGACGGCCGCTTTCGCGAACTGCAGGGCATGTGTGAGTCGGTGTTTCGACAACTCCGTCAAAGCGGCATTGGAGCAAATCCCAAGAAAGCCGCTGTAATATCTAAATCTGAGGAGAATCACCTTTGGGCGTCAGGAATACTAGGATGTTCATCTCCACTCGACTTGCAAAGAACTGTCTTCTTCTATTTGGGCAAGAATACGCCCTCCTGTTTTGTATCATGGTCCAAGTGTTTCATCACATTCTGTAAGAAATCAGTATTCTGTTCAATGTCCACCTGGCCTGAACCTTCAAAGCCTATTTCAGGCCAGTGGTGGTGGCACATTGAACATTAACCCTCATGGTAACTTTGTTCTAAATGTCCAGTTTGGAAACAGGTCACAGTCCGAGTATGACAATTGTGATGGTTTTGACAGTCTTGTAAAGGATGCAAATTTTGATGACTTTTGAAGGACTTTGAGTTGCAGAAATGCATGTACTGAAAGCGCTGAGGTTTATCTAGATAAACCCCAGACATCAAAGGATTAGCCTGGGGTTTATCTAGATAACCCACAGGAAGTTGTGGTCTATGTAGTATAACAGTCTAGGCGGTACCTTTCAACCGCCACGCACTGGGCTACAACATACATCTAACTCACGCTAATGTATGGGAGTCAATGGGGAAGCCTTGCAGCTGCGCGCAGTTTATAAAAAGCCGCATTTTTTACTACAAGTCACGCGACAATCCGTATCAGTACTACAAGTCACACGAGAATCCGTATCAGGTACTACAAGTCACGTGCCCTGTGTCTGAACGTGCAATGAAATCGAAGGTTCGTATGATAAAATCATTATCACCATAGTACCAAGCTATACTGGAAAAATATCACTCGTTTGTTGCCGTTGGCATTGTTACTCGTGCTGCGCACTCGTAACAATTACAGACGGCAACAAACTCGTGATATTTTCCGGTATAGCTTTGTACTATGGTGATACTTATATAGTTTATTACAGTAATAAACTCTTTATACTATAGTGAAACTGCTATCTTATATGTGGCTTTCTGTAATATAGTGTCAATATACACCAATGTGCGAGTAGTGGAGATTCATATTCTACAAACTGACATCTCTGGCTGATTAATTTTTGCTGTCATCCATCCTCTGCGATAGCAGGGAAAGTTTTTCACTAACACACAACTGTTCCTTAGATGACTATATAGAAAAACCAAAATGCTTCATTTAAACATTAAATACAGAGCGTAAAATGGATGATTTTGAGCATAGAATGGGTACTCATTGAAGGTATAATTGGTCTTGAGCATAAGAACATAGCATAATAGCTGTATTTTTGAGCATAAGCATATGATAGAAATCTAACATTATTCCGTTACGTATTTTGACCGTATTACCTCGTTCAAAGCGCTGTAGCGCAGAACTTCCGTTAAGGGCGTGGCTCATACGTGCTACATAGACTTATCAGGTATTCATGCATATTCGCTGTGCGTATGAGCCACGCCCTTAACGGAAGTTCTGCGCTACAGCACTTTGAACGCGGTAACACGGTCGAAATATGCAACGGAATTAACGTTCAATTTCTACCTGGGACTGCCACATATAATAGCCTAGTTGTCATTGTGTGTTTCAAAACATTGCTCAAGTTGTGCTAGAATAGAACTGTCTGATGTGATGTGATCCAGCCTCATTGTCTATAACCATCCTCATTGTCTATAATCACACATCTACCAACGTAGTCCAAATTTTGCTATTCGTATCAGGCACTCATTTTTCCAAGTCATGAGCTCAAACGTGATACAATGCTCTGCGCCATGCTTATACACTAGCAACTCCTACCTATTCATTCCAAATCTGACCCTCCAATTCACATGTGCACACCATATGTTTACTGGTATTTTTGTTTCTCCATGGACTCTACCAGTGATTACCTAAACCCGTTGGCGTCAGTTGGCCCTAGCTATTATAAGCAAGCCTATACACATATATATGTGTGTTTACGTGTGTATGTATACATACATATGAACAAACAACATCTCCCTAAACAAAATAGGCCTAGATGTTATGCAAGAAAAAATCTACCATTCAAATCGCTAGTGTGAGGCTCACACGGGATCACTTAAATGAATAAACAAATTGCTACACATCTATGGTATAACATTCCAATGAGTAGACACTGTCACTAAAAAGAATGAAAGGCACTGAAGTGCCAAACCCTCGGCGCAGCTAGCAGTGCATGTGATTGTACTTGTGTGTTAACTACAATCGATCACTGTCTCGTGAACAATAGTGTCATGACATTTGCTCTCGAGTTGATATGGCACGATATCAATTCATTCCTAACTGTCTGTCCTCGAATCTGTTCTGACAGCTAGGCACTTGGGCCTAATATTAACACAGTGCAGACTCTCTCATGCTTGCCATGCGCATTCTGTTTTGTTCCTGCCTATGCAAAGTTTGCTCACGAGTTTCTAATGCTCTTTCACAGGCCTTGTGCAACTTATCTTTAGCTTTCCTAGCTAATTTCACACTATCTGATTCTACTGCTCTTACACGTTTCATAGCTTTTCTCTCGCAAATTACACTGCTTTTCGTTTGGATCGAAAGACATGATCACAGCGTTCACATGTCTTCCGTCTTACAGGTACAGCAGCTTTACAGTGCGGGCATACCTTTGTTGGAGGCATACTTACTGCCAATGGCCAATAATCGAACTCACAAAGAACGTTACTCCCAAGTGAGAACAAAATGGCCGCTAGCCACGTGGTCCAATTTCATACGCATGCGCGTTTTCCGCGGAGTAAAAAATGGCCGACTTATCATGTAGCCGTACCAACAGGAAACGCTCTAGCTTCGCAACGAAGCATTTGCAGAGAAAATCACTTAAAATTTTCAACCTTCATCCGCCGCTGAGAAGGTTAGTATCGTTTGTGGCACGAATAATCGCGTGAAAAGTGAGATGTTGAGTAACAGACACACACACACACACACACACACACACACAGACACACAGACCAAGTACTGTAACCCTCGCTGCGCATGCGCGCCAAGGGTTAATAAATATCATGGCTGGGTATATCTATGACTCCTCAGTTCCATGAATAAGCTAAGTTTCTCTTATGCTACTCTTGACTGCCGTGTTTCATTGTAAACAGACCTGTTTTATAAAGAGTATGTCCAGCATTTAGCCTCGTTCTTAGGCCCATTCGAACAGGCTCCAATATTTCGAACGAGCCAGAACGCGGGCCTGGGAATGAGTCTAGTCCAGCATTGTATTGCCTAAAGAAGGGCTTCTCAAGTTCAAGATTGCACAGATTATTTGTTCACACACCAAATACTCTCTGATCAAATGGTGTGTATTGGTGGATAGCAGATGGTTGAACATGTCGGAGAGTCAAATCCTCAACCGTATACTTGCAACAGAACACCTTTGAACACATATCTGTAACACATTCTTTATGTCATTCTCAGTAACCAACTGTCCATATGAAATGCTTATTACATACCTAGAAATGCCAATTAACCCAACTGATGACCTTTTTGAAGTTGGTAGATTTAACTTTCTGAAGGGAATTCTACAATTCCAACATTTTTCTCTGGAAAGATCAAAGGTGGAGTATGTCCTCTGATCACTCTACATAGGTGGTCCGGCAGGTCCAGTAGTCGCCAGACCAATCATATGTCCTCTGATCACTCTACATAGGCATAGCAGGCGGTCCGGCAGGTCCAGTAGTCGCCAGACCAATCATATGTCCTCTGATCACTCTAGCTACACCCCTGAACACTACACAACTACCTGTGGTTTCCCTCCAATCCCTACACAAGCACTTTCAAAGCTAGCTGTGACAAGAAATGTGTATCTTTAGCCTGGAGGGTGTGGCATGAGACTAGGTCTGGAGGGTGTGGCATGAGACTAGGCCTGGAGGGCGTGGCGTGAGACTAGGCCTGGAGGGTGTGGCATGAGACTAGGCCTGGAGGGCGTGGCATGAGACTAGGTCTGGAGGGTGTGGCATGAGACTAGGTCTGGAGGGTGTGGCATGAGACTAGGTCTAGAGGGTGTGGCATGAGACTAGGGTCTGGAGTAGCCTCGTTCCCAGGCCTACCCCGTTTTTTTTGTTCTTCGGTTTACGTTCAGTATAATACACGGAGGCGGAAGGGCGCGAAAAACGGGGAAGGCCTGGGAACACTTATCACGTGAATGACGTCAGGTGGATGCGAGGTGGACGTAGGGGGGGGAGGGGTCCGCATTCAAATTCATGAAATAACGTACTAGACTTCATCATCGAGCGCTCCGACGCTAGGCAAGACCCTAGATGTTCACAAGATCGCGAGTACTCCGCTTGACCGATAAGAAACCCGCTCTCAGGTTTATTGCGCACGTACTTGTAGTCGGGCACCGCCCCCCCTACGTCCACCTCACGTCCACCTCGCGTCCACCTGGCGTCCACCTGACGTCCACCTGACGTCATTCACGTGATAAGTGTTCCCAGGCCTTCCCCGTTTTTCGCGGCTCTTCCGCCTCCGTGTATTATACTGAACGCAAACCGAAGAACAAAAAACGGGGTAGGCCTGGTAATGAGGCTAGGTCTGGAGGGCATGGCATGAGACTAGGTCTGGAGGGTGTGGCATGAGACTAGGGTCTGGAGGGTATGGCATCAAACTAGGCCTGGAGGGTGTGGTGTGAGCAAAGAGTGATGACAGTGAAGGAACGTTTCTCACGTTTCTTGTACTCCTCTTTGATGGCTTTGATTTCGTCAGGAGTTCGGGTGCAGAGGATTTCAATCAGCGCAGCTTCATCCGTACCAGCACCCTGTGTGTATGGTGTGTGTGTGTGTGTGTGTGTGTGTGTGTGTGTGTGTGTGTGTGTGTGTGTGTGTGTGTGTGTGTGTGTGTGTGTGTGTGTGTGTGTGTGTGTGTGTGTGTGTGTGCGTGCGTGCAGATAAAATCGCCAAGCAGAATGTAACCTCATTTATAACCTCGGACATTGACATATTAAAGCTTTATTTATTCGAACCACAAAAATATTATACAGAGTTAGGTTAAATTACTTGTGCTGTATGCTATCATGTAGGTGGTAAAATGTCAAGGTTAATTAACCACGAAAGTAACAAAAGTAGGCATCCTAGAAAATAACAAAAACTATTTGTTGGTGTGTGGGAGGTGAAATTATTTGAGTAACACATCTAATAACAACCCCAGCAGTTCTAACCTTGATGGCGCACTTGAGCTCGTGAGCGTCAAAACGTGCAGGAGTCATCATGAGGCCCAACAACACCTTCTCAAAGTCTCCACTCAGCTCACTCTTCAGATCATCAACCAAGTCCTGCATGTGCACACAGAGAAACAATTATGAGATGGAATACATGGCAGATATTAGTCTTTGCTATTGATGGCTACAAGCTTGTTATTTTTAGCTGACGGTTTAGCTACATACAGTGGAACCCCTCTTAAAGGACACCCCTGAAATAAGGACACCTGGTTAATCAGGACACTTGACCGAGTCCCAACTTTACATAAATATGTATCCTTCATAACACCGGCCTTCACTAATCAGGACAAATATTTTGGTCCCAAGGGTGCCCGTATTAGAAAGGTTCCATGACTGCTAATTGATATCACTAATTTTCATACACCTCAAAGAGCATAATTATAGTGTTGTCACGCATACATGTGGTATTTAGCGACAAACTACCATTAGCATACTAAACTGCCAGAGATGAAGGAGGAGACGAAGGGAGAGAGGGAGGAGATGTATGCTGTCTGGCAATGTTGAGAACTTGAAACCCAGTAACACCACACAACTCAACTCAAACATATACCACTCACTTACATACACCTGAGAGGGCTCTAATATATACACTACTAGCACATGCAGTTTCAGACGCTACCAGCACTGCAGCCATGGGTGTACTCACCCTGCCATAGAGGGTCTTGTACTTCAGCTTGATCTCCTGCCTCTGGGCATTGGAGCGGTAGGCAATGATGTCAGTGAGTGCCTTTTCATTTGTGCCTGTGTGCAGAAGGAAGAGTTGGGCAGCTGATTTACTCTCAGGCCTTACACATAGGCTAAAATTGACATGTACAGAATAAAATGCAGCAGCTAATTGAAGAGGAAGGTTATCTGTTACCAACTTGAGCTCAGAAAATAACTTGCCGACGTTGCAACTGAATGATCCAGTCGAAATGTTACCAACTTGAGCTCAGAAAATAACTTACCGACGTTTCGACTAAATGCTCAGTTGGCCGAAATGACTGGAGCATCAAAATGTTGGTGTCAAGTTATTTTCCAAGTTCAAGTTGGTAACAGATAACCTTAGTTTATGCAGGAACCAACTGAGAAGCCACTGAAAGCAGTTAATTGATTAATTAACTTTAAAAACTCTCTCAATCAGTGAACCTTCACAAGTGAGTCATAAACAGTTTACATTGTCCATTGTCAAACCTTGTTGGAAGATCAAGTCTAAGGTTGGCATGAGATCACTATCTCCACAAACACAAACAAATGAATCCGCTTACTCATTCCACACCACTTACCCAGACCCTTCATGGCTTTCCTGAGTGCCTCAGAGTCCTTCTCTGCATCGAAACCTGGAGCAGGTTTCACAGTGCCTTGCTGAAAATACAACACATCAATTTCTGTAAAAAATTGGTCTGAGAACATTGTACACAATGAATGGTACACCAACACATTGCTTGTGATGGACTCGTAAGTGAGGGAACAGATGGTTACAGTATCTATCTCATTTGAGTACACTAATTGGTACAAAATCAACTGATATACTAAAAAGTAAGGTATATATCTCCATCAGGACAAAAAGATGGGGAGCCTGGTAAATTAATTCATGATATGAGGCAAAATGCAAATGCATCTGCTAAAATTGGGAGCAAGCACAACTATACACTGTATTGCACACACACACACACGAGTGCATAAGAGCGGGCAGCTCGAGTAAGAGGTTTTTGTGTGCACCTCCATTCGTTTGCAGTCTGATCATTCGACACATTACCAGTGCAATGCACATGACCACAGTCGATTGACACAGCCTTGATGCTGTGGGTTGTGAGAAAAGAGACAATGTGTGTAGAGTGAGGAAAGAATTAACTACTGCCAGGCTGTAGTATTAGTGTGACGTTCCAAAAAGATGGTGTCTCCACTGTTTAGGTTGTCACAAGAAATACGTAGCTGCACTCATGGCATGCACTTACCACTTGTTTTTCTGAGCTATCTCAAGTGCATGGGAGACAAGACAGGCAGGTTGTTCATTCGCTGGTGCTGCATCTGATATTGTTGCTCATGTTGTTTTTAGCTCCTCCGCTTAGCAAATCTTGTTTTTGCACATTGTATGCAGAGTTTTTGAGGGAAATTCCACACTACATTTTAGTGTCACAAATACTGTGTGTCCAAGCAGAAAGAACTGAAATCTATGTGACTAGCCTCGTTCCCAGGCCTCAACAGAGCTTCCACTAGCTTAGTCTCGTACCCAGACCCTCCTCCAAAGAGGAAAGGAGGGTCTGGCGAATATAGTACATCCTCAGACAGTGGGCTAGCCATGGATTCCGCTAAAAGCTAAGCCTTTGAAGTCGCTTGCTGGGCTTCAGTAAATTGGAGGGTGGGTCTGTGAGTAAAGCTAAGTGGTTTGCGGTAAGGAAGCCCAGTACAGGTAAGATAGTTTCCAAATCACTGAAATCAGCCAATCAGATTGTGCCGCCGAAATTCCGCAGAGGTACAAAAATGTTGTACTATATTCACCAGGGCAAGCTGGGACGGAAACGGTGAAATGAAACGAAACGAAACGAAACGGAACAGGAACAAGACCAAAGTTCAAAGTGACATTTGCTCATGCGCATTCAGATCCTCGTGCGCCAGACTGAGTGAACGTGAATATGTCTCTGTCAAAGTTTGCCCGAGTACAAACGGACAGTGAAAATGACGAACTCCAACTTTTCCTGTCAACAAGGCAGCGAAAGAAGTTAAAAAGGGGAGCGGGGGCGAGAAGGAACGTTACGTTGTCATCAGCCGTGCTTCGCAAGCAATGTTGTGACAGGAAGACAGCAGCCATCTAGCATGATGAATGTTCACTACCACGCCAATCTTTCATGCCCCCGTGTCCGATGTCTCTCCTCTAACCCTTCTGAGGTTGAAATTCCAGAAGAAGTTGGGGCCAAACTATCGCCTGAACAATGGTTATTTCTTATCCGGACCTTTGGGATTGACTAACATTTGTTTTTCTCTTTTTGTTGCTGTAAAAGTTTTCATCCATGCATGGTTTTGTACACTTGGCTTTCTCTGTTACTGGACTGGTTCATGTTATTGTAGTGTGTCTTATAACCGTTGACGCAAAACACGAGCCTGTAAGTAGCACCGAAGCTCGAGTGCGCAGCCCTGAAGCGCTGGGTGCGACTGTCAGCATGGGGGCGTGACTTCCGGTTTCGTTTTGTCATTTCATTTCGTTTCGTTTCACCATTTCCGTTCCGGGTTTTATAGCTTGCCATTCACCAGACCCCCCTTTCCTCTTGTAGGGTCGAAGGGGGGTCTGGGGACGAGACTACCACTAGCCAAGTCATAGTTCCACTTGGCCAATGGGTATGGGTATATACCTAATGTCAACAACAGTGTGCTTCTCCCACAAAAGTATAGTGCTTCCACTCTCACCCTAGTTACCACTTTCTTACACAGCAATTTTGATAGCTTGCTACCTCAAATTTGATAACTACAAGTGTGTTTATGTAGGAGGTTAGAAAGATAAGGGCAGTTGCTCTACTTTGTGCCAAGAGTGCACAGTTAATTGTTCTCACTCAACAGTCAACACTGATATAGTCCAGAAACCATCAGGATTTCACTCCAAAATTGAATTTTAACCAGCAAGCATTAATAATGAGGTTTTCGCTGAGAGAGCGAGCAATGAATACATGCAAAAAAAAATCCACGATCCAGCAGGGATTCAAACCCAAGACCTTCTGAATACTAGTCAGACGCTCATACCATTTAAGCCACTTAGACCCGTGGCAGAGGAGCAGAAGACAAGCTACACAAGCAGCATTGCCTAGAGACCTCCAACTGATTCTCACTCTCTCAGGTTGCAGCTGCTGCAATCACTCTAAATCTAACCATACAAAGCACATTAAGTTGCACGCTTATCATCAGGCAAGCTAGATTTCAAGGTAAGACTTCAGAGCAAGATTTCAGCAAGAAGATACATGCAGTACTAGTAGGAATCTCTATTGCAAGAATAATTACAACTCTTGGCAGTGCATCAGTCAACACACCCTTGACTGGCACTGTAAATCAATTAGGTTACCTAGGACACAACCTAGAAATGTCCATACATGTGTGTGTACCACTGTCTACGTAACAATGCCTCTGGGTGTGGGTCCTAGTTCTCAAACAACACTGTCCACTAATAGAATGCCATTAGAGGTCACATCACATGAATATTGCAACTGCCCAACTACCCATGCATAGCTTTACATGGAATGATAGACAAGTAAATGTATAGTTAAGGATGGATGAAGATGTGGATGGATGGATGGACGAATGGATGAACAGAGAACAAAAATGGTACACCCCCATGGTATCAAATTTCACAATGATATGAATTGGAACTTAAACACTGACTGGTGCGTGACAATACAGCTATTACAGATTAAGTGAAAGGGTACACCCTCATTTGGGAGAATGGTTGCATCTTGAGAGTGTAGTGCAAGTTTACCTCAGTGGGACTTGCCATCTTTCAGACTGGGTGTTGCAGAAATTTCCTGTGAAAGGCTGCAATCAAAAGATAGCATGAACAATCAACGAACCAAAACTCCAAGGTTATCGTGCAAAGGCGCAGGAGAACGCGCATGTAGTTTGCACAAACTGTAAACTGCAAATCAGTGCAAATTGAAATGGATTTTCTTTGAGATCGTAACAGAATATCAAAATGCTTTCTCTCTGCAAAAATAAAAAAATAAAAATAATAAAAATAGCTATAGCTACCTAGCTAGACGCCTCGCAACCCCTGCACGCAACTGGTTGTGCGCCAAGTTATCCGATGCTGCTGGTAGCTAGTTGACATAAAATAATTGATTCATCTTTCAACGCACTTGAGCAATTCAGTTGACGACTGTCTTGAGCTCCGGTGGACTGCTGCGCAAAAAAACTGCAGTGGGATTTTGATTATAAACCTGTTTTCTCCCGGAAGTGGGTGCGGTACAAAAAAGAACACCTGAGTGTTGACTGTTCCGTGTTCGTCTGTTCGTAGATTATCTTGCTGAAACCTGAGGTAGGCTATCTGTTTGGTATGCAGGGATCAAGAAGGAATGCTTATTCATTGATTGCACAATCATGTAAGATAATCGCAAACCAAACCATGAGTGGAAGCCTGCTGGATCGGGGTTTGCTATAAGCCTGTGCTGGCCAGGCATACGTAGCAGCCCTTCGGGAATTCTACCCAGTATGCCTATATAAAGCTAGCCGTTGCACTGCAGCAGTGGTGCAAACATCATTTGATGTTGCAGTTTGCAGAAATACGATGATGCTTCATGTGGTTTTGGGTGTGGTTAGAAATTATGCCTTTAGACCATTTTCTGCTACTTTCTAAAATGAAATTCTCGGGCTGGAAACAGTCTGCGCAAGGAAGTGTCTAGGGACTAACCTTGCTCTGAAGTGTCTTGCTGGGATGCTACAGTTTTTAAATTCTGCAAACAGCGTTCTCAGATCTTCAACGCAATTGGTCAGGTACTATTCCCGTTTTCAAAATTTTCATGTTCTACCATATGTTCACTTCCTGCCATTAGTAGAACTTAAACGCTGGTTGGCTGACGTGGCATTATTTACCTCCTCAACACTGGCAGAAGCATTCCAGCGCTCACTAGGGACACTTCCGGGCAAGGTTTTCCCCAGACCCTTCCTCACGCGGTCAGAAGGGTCTGGTGTCCAGACTAGGCTGAAAAGAACCCACCTTATCAGCACATGGCAGTATACTTCACATTGTAAGCCATACTTGTTCACCTGCCAATCACCACAATCTGCCTAACAATGGTAACATCTGTTACAAATTTTTAGAGTTTGAATGCTAGTGTAGTCGTGCATTGTGGTATTGCAACCCACATCCTTGATGGTAACTGCATTCTGCAAGGTTACTCAAGGATGCCACATTTAAGTTGCCATACGCATTGACTAGATTACGCACGTGCGCACCCTGAAAGGTTTGTCACTCAGGCAGTGTGAGTAAGCTAGCGCCGGTGTTCAAAATGACAAATTAGGACAATGGTAATTTGTACAAAAGAATCTCAACTGGACGTCTAATGTACAATCGCATGTGTTTGTCTTGTACCCAGTGAGGGGGTAAGCCCCCTTGATCAGTGCTTTAGAGGGGCTATAGACTCTGTAGCCACGTGGTTCTGCCACCCTTGGTCACACTGCAACTGACGAGTTGTCAACAAGGAATGCACACAGTTAGGCAATGACAATGGGTGCAGTCATCAGAGAGCATGGATTTAATTGGTCGTGGCAACAATCTGCTGTGGTGACACCTCGATGGTTGCAGTGAGACCGTCCCTTTCCTATCTCCGTGAACAGTGCCGCTCACAGGACTATATGATCATCATCCATTTGGGCTTTTTCAATTACTATGTTTGCGTGGCACCAGCTCTCTTTTGAGCCATATATGGTACTGGTACGTTTTTTTTACGTTATCTTAGCCCTTTAAACACTGAATTTTTTTCACTGGAGATTAGTTTTAGCCTAAGCATGCCTTTAACGCACCGTATCTCCATTTGTGTCAAAGCTCTGACTCCAAAACTGAGCCCAACTCCACTTCCAGCCTTAGCAAGCAGACACGTGACCTTAACCACGCCCCCTCATTAGCAAGCATGCAATGGTCAGCACTCTCGATTGGCAAACACCCGCTTAGAGCCCAAGAAGCCTTCCCTGCCAGAAATGAACCCCCTGAAAGGTGATAGTAGCATTTTCTAATCCTGCTCATGCAGCCAGGCCAAGAGTTGGCCCACCCGGTGCCAACCACGGTCCTTTTGCAGCCAAGCCTAGCAGCTGCCATGTGCACAGCACCCTGCGGGTGACCCCACCCACCTCCCCCTGTCCCACCCTTTCTGCTGACGCAGAACCTGCGCGCCAGCGCACAGAGACTATCTTTTCTGCGCAGTGCGCAGTATGACGTTATCAAAAGTGTACTATAGGGTTTAAAGGGTTAAACTTAATCATGTTATTTTTTATTTTTTTTTTCATATGTAAGGAAGTTGCCGATTGTGTACATGATTTAATGTTTTCTCTCTAATTATAGAATAGAAACTCTGTGAGAAATGGCATCAATTGAGGTAAGATGGTCTTGTTCCATGCATTGTCTGATAGCACATAATTACGAAATAATTGATTCGTAATAGTTAGGTCGTTTTACACATTGGTGGCAGGCGTAGCCAGACACCAATATGCAAGACCACACCCCAGTGAGGGATTTAACTATTATATAACCTGTTACCTAGGCAACATCACTGTAGAAAAGAGATATGAGCAACATTCTTATATGTTGCCTAGGTAACGGGTTATATCACAGTATTGCAAGTCTACACCACATCCCAAGATGTTCACAGAGCCTAAAGTTTCGTGTTCCCTAAACTTTATATGATGATTTACTGTTACTTAGCTGCAAGACTTATATTATGCTCTTTAGGCAAAGCCAGATACAGGTACACTCACCACAATAGCATACTTCACTGGTTAGAGAGTGGTTTGTTGCACATGTGATTAGTAGTGAGGTGGCAGTGATTGGTGGCAGTGATTGGTGGCAGTGCGTTGTGGCAGTGATTGGTGGCAGTGATTGGTGGCAGTGCGTTGTGGCAGTGATTGGTGGCAGTGATTGGTGGCGCAGTGATTGGTGGCAGTGGTTGGTGGCAGTGGTTGGTGGCAGTGATTGGTGGCAGTGATTGGTGGCTGTGATTGGTGGCAGTGATTGGTGGCTGTGATTGGTGGCAGTGATTGGTGGCAGTGATTGGTGGCAGTGATTAGTAGTGAGGTGGCAGTGATTGGTGGCTGTGATTGGTGGCAGTGATTGGTGGCTGTGATTGGTGGCAGTGATTGGTGGCAGTGATTGGTGGCGCAGTGATTGGTGGCAGTGATTGGTGGCAGTGCGTTGTGGCAGTGATTGGTGGCAGTGATTGGTGGCAGTGGTTGGTGGCAGTGATTGGTGGCAGTGATTGGTGGCAGTGATTGGTGGCAGTGATTGGTGGCAGTGATTGGTGGCGCAGTGATTGGTGGCAGTGGTTGGTGGCAGTGGTTGGTGGCAGTGATTGGTGGCAGTGATTGGTGGCTGTGATTGGTGGCAGTGATTGGTGGCTGTGATTGGTGGCAGTGATTGGTGGCAGTGATTGGTGGCAGTGATTAGTAGTGAGGTGGCAGTGATTGGTGGCTGTGATTGGTGGCAGTGATTGGTGGCTGTGATTGGTGGCAGTGATTGGTGGCAGTGATTGGTGGCGCAGTGATTGGTGGCAGTGATTGGTGGCAGTGCGTTGTGGCAGTGATTGGTGGCAGTGATTGGTGGCAGTGGTTGGTGGCAGTGATTGGTGGCAGTGATTGGTGGCAGTGCGTTGTGGCAGTGATTGGTGGCAGTGATTGGTGGCAGTGCGTTGTGGCAGTGATTGGTGGCAGTGATTGGTGGCAGTGGTTGGTGGCAGTGGTTGGTGGCAGTGATTGGTGGCAGTGATTGGTGGCAGTGATTGGTGGCGCAGTGATTGGTGGCAGTGATTGGTGGCAGTGCGTTGTGGCAGTGATTGGTGGCAGTGATTGGTGGCAGTGATTGGTGGCGCAGTGATTGGTGGCAGTGATTGGTGGCAGTGCGTTGTGGCAGTGATTGGTGGCAGTGATTGGTGGCAGTGGTTGGTGGCAGTGATTGGTGGCAGTGATTGGTGGCAGTGCGTTGTGGCAGTGATTGGTGGCAGTGATTGGTGGCAGTGCGTTGTGGCAGTGATTGGTGGCAGTGATTGGTGGCAGTGATTGGTGGCGCAGTGATTGGTGGCAGTGATTGGTGGCAGTGCGTTGTGGCAGTGATTGGTGGCAGTGATTGGTGGCAGTGATTGGTGGCGCAGTGATTGGTGGCAGTGATTGGTGGCAGTGATTGGTGGCGCAGTGATTGGTGGCAGTGATTGGTGGCAGTGCGTTGTGGCAGTGATTGGTGGCGCAGTGATTGGTGGCAGTGATTGGTGGCAGTGCGTTGTGGCAGTGATTGGTGGCAGTGATTGGTGGCACAGTGATTGGTGGCAGTGATTGGTGGCAGTGCGTTGTGGCAGTGATTGGTGGCAGTGATTGGTGGCAGTGGTTGGTGGCAGTGGTTGGTGGCAGTGATTGGTGGCAGTGCGTTGTGGCAGTGATTGGTGGCAGTGATTGGTGGCAGTGCGTTGTGGCAGTGATTGGTGGCAGTGATTGGTGGCAGTGGTTGGTGGCAGTGGTTGGTGGCAGTGATTGGTGGCAGTGATTGGTGGCAGTGATTGGTGGCAGTGATTGGTGGCAGTGATTGGTGGCAGTGATTGGTGGCAGTGGTTGGTGGCAGTGGTTGGTGGCAGTGATTGGTGGCAGTGATTGGTGGCAGTGATTGGTGGCAGTGTGTTGTGGCAGTGATTGGTGGCAGTGATTGGTGGCAGTGATTGTTGGCAGTGATTGCCTGAGGAAACCAAGCATGGACAATCAAACAGTAGACAGATCTCTGTGTTGTGTAGGTAGTCTTGTTTGTCTACATAACTGCCTGCCCGTGTACAGCGGAGGCTCATGCTTCATCTTCCTGCATGAACAGTTATGTGTCTTCAATCACACTGAAACACTCAACTTGTCATGTACTATACATGCATAGTTGTATGTAAGATGTTTTCATGTGCATTGATCCCAAGACAATAGTACTTTCTGTGACTTTTCATTAACAAACATACATTGCACTGTGATTGGATGACAATCAGCAGTCTTTCACCCATAATTGTAGGTAATTACTAGCCTCAGTTGGTGTTTACAGTGACACCAGCATTGATGAAGTTTTGTGCATTCAAAGATTGATGAGAATGCCTAGTATACCCGTACATACAATCTTTGGTCTGAAAGACTGGTTGATCAAGGTCTAAACCAATAGAAACTCAAGTTGCCGGTTAACAGATACTGGTGTATCTCAGCAATAGCAGTACTCCGCAGTACTAGCCGGCAATAGCAGTACTCCACAGTACTAGCCGGCAATAGCAATACTCCACAGTACTAGCCGGCAATAGCAGTACTCCACAGTACTAGCCGGCAATAGCAGTACTCCACAGTACTAGCCGGCAATAGCAGTACTCCACAGTACTAGCCAGCAATAGCAGTACTCCACAGTACTAGCCAACAATAGCAGTACTCCACAGTACTAGCCGGCAATAGCAGTACTCCACAGTACTAGCCGGCAATAGCAGTACTCCACAGTACTAGCCAACAATAGCAATACTCCACAGTACTAGCCGGCAATAGCAGTACTCCACAGTACTAGCCAGCAATAGCAGTACTCCACAGTACTAGCCAGCAATAGCAGTACTCCACAGTACTAGCCAGCAATAGCAGTACTCCACAGTACTAGCCAGCAATAGCAGTACTCCGCAGTACTAGCCAGCAATAGCAGTACTCCGCGCAGTACTAGCCAGCAATAGCAGTACTCCGCAGTACTAGCCAGCAATAGCAGTACTCCACAGTACTAGCCAGCAATAGCAGTACTCCACAGTACTAGCCAGCAATAGCAGTACTCCACAGTACTAGCTAGCAATAGCAGTACTCCACAGTACTAGCCAGCAATAGCAGTACTAGCCAGCAATAACAGTACTCCGCAGTACTAGCCGGCAATAGCAGTACTCCACAGTACTAGCCAGCAATAGCAGTACTCCACAGTACTAGCCAGCAATAGCAGTACTCCACAGTTCTAGCCAGCAATAGCAGTACTCCACAGTACTAGCCAGCAATAACAGTACTCCACAGTACTAGCCAGCAATAGCAGTACTCCACAGTACTAGCCAGCAATAGCAGTACTCCGCAGTACTAGCCAGCAATAGCAGTACTCCACAGTACTTACCAGCAATAGCAGTACTCCACAGTACTAGCCGGCAATAGCAGTACTCCACAGTACTAGCCGGCAATAGCAGTACTCCGCAGTACTAGCCGGCAATAGCAGTACTAGCCAGCAATAGCAGTACTCCACAGTACTAGCTAGCAATACCAGTACTCCACAGTACTAGCCAGCAATAGCAGTACTCCACAGTACTAGCCAGCAATAGCAGTACTCCACAGTACTAGCCAGCAATACCAGTACTCCACAGTACTAGCCAGCAATAACAGTACTCCACAGTACTAGCCAGCAATAGCAGTACTCCGCAGTACTAGCCAGCAATAGCAGTACTAGCCAGCAATAGCAGTACTCCGCAGTACTAGCCAGCAATAGCAGTACTCCACAGTACTAGCCAGCAATAGCAGTACTCCACAGTACTAGCCAGCAATAGCAGTACTCCACAGTACTAGCCAGCAATAGCAGTACTAGCCAGCAATAACAGTACTCCGCAGTACTAGCCAGCAATAGCAGTACTCCGCAGTACTAGCCAGCAATAACAGTACTCCACAGTACTAGCCAGCAATAGCAGTACTCCACAGTACTTACCAGCAATAGCAATACTCCACAGTACTAGCCAGCAATAGCAGTACTCCACAGTACTAGCCAGCAATAGCAGTACTCCACAGTACTTACCAGCAATAGCAGTATTCCACAGTACTAGCCAGCAAAAGATCATTCTGCTCATGATGTTGCAGATACGTGAGGGGACTGTGAAGCCCTTTCCATCCTTTGATGCAGAGGCTGACTCCAAAGCACTTCGAAATGCCATGAAAGGACTAGGTGGGTACATGATGTTTGTATAGCTAGCTAGATATAATAGCATTTGCCCACCAATTGTAATTTTACAGGCCTGATAAAAAAGGAAAGGTTTAGGCTCTCTGACTCTCTCCCCCCCTCACAGTCTAGCCCATTGGTGTCAGGACACACCCTGCACAAATGTTTAAAGTGACCACCCCTTAGAGAGGAATATGACTCTTACTTCCAACTCTCCTCTCCCTAGGCACAGACGAGAAGGCTCTCATCAACGTTCTTGCCTACCGCTCGAGTGCCCAAAGGCAGGAACTCAAGTTGAAGTACAAAACCATATATGGCAGGGTAAGATATGTTCATTTGGTTGTGTTTGAAGGTCTTAGAACTGGAGTGGTCTAATCAATCCCATCAAATTGAAGTCTCTCTCTTATACGTGCAGCGAAGATGCATGAATACTTGGTAAGTCTACGCAGCGCATATGAGCCCCGCCCTTAACGGAAGTTCTGAGGGCAGGGCTCATACGCGCAGCGAAGATGCATGAATACTTGATAAGTCTATGCAGTGCGTATGAGCCCCGCCCTTAACGGAAGTTCTGAGGGCAGGGCTCATACGCGCAGCGAAGATGCATGAATACTTGATAAGTCTATGCAGTGCGTATGAGCCCCGCCCTTAACGGAATTCTGCACTACAGTGCTTTGAACGCGGTAACGTGGTGGAAATACGCAACAGAATAATGTTCACTTTCTACCCGGAACTGCCACATTTAATTAACATTTTGGAGTCAAAAAGCCCACCATCTGGGTGCATTACTTATTAGCTATACATGCTACCCTTGCTCTTTAAGCAAAATTTTTATATACAAAAAAAATATGATGTGATTGTGAGCAATGGGCTCCTAATGCTTTTAGCCAGGTATGACACCTGTTATGATACCCACTGCAATATGATACTACTGATATGATATGTGCCTATTATTATGAGTCCATATAAGAATGGGCTCCATTAGCTTTTAGCATGGCATTTCCAGGTGCATGTATGTCTACCATATTACTAGTATGGGAGCCCATGCATGATCAGAGGTTAGCCTGATATTTACCACACCCACATGCGCAAGGGATAAAGTGATCAGTCGTCTCCGTCTGTCGTTGTTGTCTGTCTGTCTGTCTGTCTGTCTGTCGGCACAAAAAACGCCAGTTCTCCAGATCCAGGCCGTTCTATTAGTGCTAAATGCCTTCAAACTGTTGGAAACATTGAAAAACTTCTTTTTGCCAGATACACTCTACACACCCTTAAGATCCTGTGTTTTGAGTTGACATCATGGGTACGCCTATCAACCACACCCAAATACCTGGCCACGTATTATGTACAGTGTGAGATGACGGTTTTAATGTTCGTAGGGTTCACTATACATGCATTTGTGAGATGATGGTTTGTTCCTATTCCCATAAAAGCACATGCATGCATAGCTATGTGGCATGTGAGGTATGTGCTCTAATATTTCCAGTTCTGTAATGCTACCAGTGCATGCATGGTGTATGGTTAGAAGGTTCTAAGCCCTTCATTTGGAACCTTGTTCAGTGACTGTAGCTACACCCCCTATTGTTTCCCCACATCTACTATGAGCCTTGGTACAAGCCTTCATAAAACTACACACACAGAGGGAATGCCGAGCTAGTGGCACTAGTACGGCTGGTACAGCCATGGCCATACTGGTTTTTGGGGGACAAAAAATGGCGTCACTTGGATTCTAACTTATGCGTGCATAGCCTCCCCGAGGCCCAGCATTCCATTGTTACTCTAGACGCCCAAATTTTTCCTTGGAGATATGTGGGACTCCACACATAGGACAAATACTAGTCTCATAAGTGCTGAAGTGTGTGGCTTGTGAGCTTTGTGTTAGCTAGAAGCGGAGTAAGACCCACCCATGTAGTTCCTCTTTGTTTAACTTCGGGATGACCATAGAGTGTGCTGAGTGCTGTTGACACCATGATTGTCACTTGATCCATGGATATATGAGATGTTTTATATACCATTACACATGTACATGTGCTTAACAAATGATGCATATACCAGATATAACCCGTTACCTAGGCGACATATAAGAATGTTGCATATCTCTCTTATACAGTGATGTTGCCTAGGTAACAGGTTGTTATGTCCCTCCCTGGGGTGTGGTCTTGCATATTGGTGTCAGGCTATGCCCGACACCAATGTGTAAAACCACCACCCCCCAGGGAGGGATATAACTATTACAAAGGGTGCGTGCACCTAATAAGTACCTAATAGCAAGGTGCGCCTAGTAACCAGAGTTTACGGTATTTTGGCCCAAACACAGGCTCAGAAGTAAATTCAGAAAAAAAAATCCTCAGGGAGCATGCCCTATGACCGCCCTATATTGTGTGTGCATACACATGAACTCATCACTCATCACCACAGTCAGTCAGCAGCGAAGCATCACCACATGGCAATAGCATATGTATATGATCTAGCTAGTCTTACTGGTCTTTTTCCCACATGGTCCTGGGAGACACAAGGTAAGGCATACAGGGGGAGGGAGAGGTGCCCAATCATTATAATTCAAACTAATACTGAGTGTGCAGTCTCGTTCCCAGACTCTCAGTGTCGTGGGGGTCTGGGAACGAGACTGCACTAACAGCTATAGCTGTGTTGATACTGCCTGAAGTGTTCCAGCCTCCAGTCTTTTGGACAGACATAGCTGTTTTGTCAGGCACAGCACCCCATGTGTCTACCTTCTGCCTACCTGACATTACATGACATCACTAGTGACGAGACTTCCCAGGCCTCTCCCCTCTGTGCTTGCATACTGCAAATACTGGAGTCAGCAGCGAAGCATATTTCATATATAAGAATTGTGACCTCAATCAAGACTAAATGGGCACTCCTTATATAATTATGAATACATGTGTAATTCATAGTTGCATGTGAACATTAGAACGGTGACCTTCATTTTATATAAACAGGACTTTTGTGTTGTATTAGTGCAGTGTGGGGTAGCCTGAAATGTGCTTGTTTGGACAATAGTTGATATGAGTATTCAACACTCAGTCATGAATGTAGATTGGGAATAGAAAGGTCAATTATAGTTCCTATACACCCAACACAATGCATGCCTTAACTATTAGATCACTCCATGTGGGTTGAGCAAGGTGAAATACTGGAGTCTAGGAGCTCTATCTGGACTATTTGCTTCACCTTCTAGCCCTTTGCACCAGTGGCGTAGCCAGGTCATTGGTATTGGCCGGGCACCTGCTGTACGCTAGCTCTAGGGAGTCTAACAACACTAGCGCTCACACGCGCTTCGCGCGAGATCACGTGACATGAGTGGGACGAACATGGTGCTTTGGCCGGGCACGTGCCTGGCCAGGCCCTGCCTTCGCTATGCCACTGCTTTGCACCAGGTGAAATACTGGAGTCTGGGAGCTCCTGCTGGACTGTTTGCTTCACTTCTAGCCCTTTGCACCAGCTAGCCTAAACTATTAGATCACTCTGTATAGAACCCTGGGTTGGGTGAGGTGAAGTATGGAGTCATGAATCTGCTCTGGTTCACTTTAAGGTCTCTAAACTGCTCCTCAAGCAGTTGTACATTTTAACTAAATACTAGAAAGGCATAATTAATAGGGGAGTTTACTTGCACTCAGATTGATTAGTAAATGCTTCCACTGTCCTGTTCATCTAGTGGAACTAGGCTAACTTATTCTCGGTCTCAGATCCAGAATAGCCTCTTTCCCAGGCCCCACCCAGCTTCCCATCGCTTGCAGTACGGAAAAGCGGGGAGAACCTGTCGCCTTTTCTCACTTGAACATGATGTAATTGAAGAATTTCAGAATGAACAGGCTGCATTTTACGTATTGTTCAACCGACTACAAGCTCAACATTTGACAGTCGCCCCCTGTTAGCTAGATATGTGTGGTAAGTTACCTGGTAGCTTGGCTCTCTGGGCCCAGTGCACCCATGCACAATTGAACCCTTTCTACCATCCATCCTTTCTATCCTGATGTCACTCATGAGAAAAGATACCAGGTTGTCTCTCGCATTTCCTTACTGCAAGCGACAGAAAGCTGGCTGGGTCTGGGAATGACTCAAAACCAACCCACAGTATTGATTGCTTTTAGTATATGCGCTGGATGAGGCCTGGCCACATCAATAGGCTTCGCTTGTACCAAGAGCACATAAAAACAGGCGGCTTGAGTAAGAGCATGTAACTCCATAGTCCGGTCAAAATTATTGAACTGTACTACACCCAGTCACGTGCTTAGCAACAATGGCTTATGTCTACGCAGCATGCACAGTATGTGTTACTATTTTTAGTACTGGTGGCAAATTCCTACCGGTTTCAAATTTTACAGAGTTACACGCTCTTACTCTAGCCACCCATTCTTATGCACTCCTGCTTGCTCCATTGGTGATTTTTCCACGTGATTGTGTGTCTCACACTAAGGTATTTGTCTATTTGGCAATTTAAGTATACAGCTACTAAGTCAGTGGGAGAGAGAATGCATGCCTGTATCAAAATTCCAGTCTTCACAGCTACTGAGCGACAAGCTATGGCTATTAGCATCTGCTTGCTGCCACACACATCATCACTTGCATGTTTTACTCTTCACCACCTAGCAGTGTGTGGACAATAGTAGCCAGCTAGTGCATGTAGTTTGCGTTGTACTATGTGAATGTGCAGGAATCCATGGGGAAGCCTTGCAGGTACACACAGTTTATAGAAACCCTATTTTGTACTACAAGTCTCGTGAGAATCTGCATCAGATACTACATGTCACACAATCCATATCAAGTACCACATAGCTCCAAAGTTTCGTGGTTCAAAAATTTCGTGAATCTCTCCAAATTAGCATTAAAGTAAATTTTCGTGATGTAAATTTCATTTAAATTTTCGTGATTCAATGTTGCCCCACCCATTTTTCAGCAAGCGCGCTATATAGGCCACCTCGTGACCTCCAATTTCGTGAATAAAATTTTCGTGATCTTGAGGTTAATCACGAAATTCACGAAAATATTGTGCCGCAAAAATTTGGAGCTATACGGTACTACATGTCATGCTTGCCATATGCCTGAACGTACAATGAAATTGAAGGTTCGTATGATAAAATCATGATCACTGCGCACAAGTAACAATGCCAATGGCAACAAACAAGTGATATTTTTCAGTATTGGCCATTAATATCAATAGCTGCTATCAGCCACAAGCATCATCTCCTGTTCACAGTGCTGAACAACAAATCCTACCTAGCCATTAATATCTCAGTAACTGCTATACTTAGCCTCGTTCCCAGGCCTTGCCCAGCTCCCAGGCCTCGCCCAGCTTTCATCACTTAAAGAACGGAAAAGCGTTCGCGCGCGGGGAGAGCCTGGGAACGAGGGTAGCTATAACTAACATCATCTCACAACTGTTTCTCTATGCAGGACTTGGTTGACGATCTGAAGAGTGAGCTGAGTGGAGACTTTGAGAAGGTGTTGTTGGGCCTCATGATGACTACCACACAGTATGATGCTCACGAGCTCAAGTGCGCCATCAAGGTTAGTATCGTTAGAAAAAATTACCCTCTCACTAGCCAGCTGTGCTATTAGACTCTTATTAATAATGTGCACTTTTGCATTAAACATGTTTTAAGAAAAAGAACATTTAGATCCCACCGGGACTCGAACCTGGGTCTTCCGACTGGCATGCAGAAGAGACCCAGGTTCAAGATCTGGTTGGATCTCAAGATTCTTTTCCTTCAAGCCACCAACTCTAATCAGCTTTCCATATTTGTTTTGAACCTGAGGTCGGCAAGAACACTTTGTATACGTAGCCTTCAAGAGAAAGGTTTCAGTCAGTCTCTAATGGGGAGTTGTGATGGCACAGGTCAAGTGACTCTGCTGCTAGTACCCAGTTTGATGGTTGCAGCAGAAAGTATTTTGGTACTTAACCTGCAGAGTTAATACCATGCCTAGCTAGTAGAGATGTTGTGTGTCATCCTGAGGCCATGTGCATAAACTGTAGCCAGTTCACTCACGGGGTTCTGTGAGTAGTAAAGTTTTAGACCTGGTTCCTCAAGGAGGGAGGGTGGGCATATTGTTGATTTAAGTGTGCCCACCTCATATGCAATATCCAATCCCAAAATGTCTAATGCCAATACATCAGAACGGATCCTCTCCAGCCTAAGAACTGTTCGTCACTATATACTGTCTATCCTCTGTTCCACTGCCAGAGCTCCAGTGGCTCAGTTGGTAAGAGCATTTGACAAGCGTTCAAAAGACCCAGGTTCAAGTGCCGTACCTAGAATAGGGACAGGGGGGGCAACTGCCCCCCAGAGAACTTGAAGTTAATTATTTCCGCACTTACTGACCGTGCTTACCGATGGCTGTGTTACTGTTCGCTAGTCTCACAAGCCAGACCCACCAACCTCAGCGCGGATCGCTTCGAGTATACGTGCCCCTTGCGCTATACTGAAAGCAATCGCACTGTGGTTGATTGAGTCTAAGCTAGCTGGACTGTTGAGAGCCTAGTGGTAACTATGCAGTGGCTTTCAAATCCTAATAATGCATGTAATGTGTACTATCACACGACCAGTCAGCTATGTGTGCATGCGTTGTGCATGCATGCGTTGACTTGTGCATGCATACCCGTACTATGATATAGGCATAGATAATAGACCTATAGTATAGGCCCTAGCCAATGGAGATGGTTTCCAGTGTTCCAGTAGCTCAGCAAGCAGTGATGATTATGATGATGAGCCTCTTCTCAAGAAGCTCTGTGTGCTTCTCTGTATGCCTCAGAGTGCACCTGAATGCACCTAAAATTAACAAAATTTCCTGGGGGAGCATGCCCCCAGACCCCCCTACAGTTAACGACTGCAGGGCAGCCATGTTCTCTACTTCAGCTAATGAAATTGCCCCCCCCCAGATGGTAAAAGTTATGTACGGCCCTGGGTTCAAGCGCTGGCTGGATCTCAATTTTTCTTACTATACTGTTGTTGAATACATCAATTCTTCTTTTAAATGTGTTGGTGAAAGAAGTTCATTTTGCCTTCATGCAGGTAAGAAAAGTGTTGTATCTATACTTGAGGACAAGCTCCATGCATAGGCTGTGTGCTGTGATCTATAGCTGCGTTAACATTCATTAGCTAGCCAAGCAACCAGCCTAATTGAACCCTGAACCACAAGTTCTGAAAATTGCATGCTTATCAACCACACGTGATGATTATGATTGCTTGTATCGTAGAAAGGATTTTCAAAAAAGACAGCTGCACATAGAGACACTACACTCGAAGAGCTTTTACCTGTTGTATGTATAGATAACGTCAGCCACCTGGCTGTGTTTTCAGCATGAGTTACTCCTGGTCACCCCAGTGCAGTTGATGAGGCCTGGTATTGGCTGTAACTAGCCTCGTCCCCAGCCTCTCTCCTCAAAAACAAGGGGGAGAGAGCCTGGGGACCAGGCTAGGCTGTAACATGTCCTGTGAAAGAATGTTGATTGTTCCAATTGCTGTTCCAATTTCTGTTCCAATTGCTGTTCCAATTGCTGTTCCAATTGCTGTTCCAGTAGGTTGAAACCCAATACTGCCAATACTGCCCACAGTGCCACATTAGGTTTCTGGTATGCTAATATCATGTGGTGTTGGATGTCCTGTGAAAGAATGTTGATTGTTCCAATTGCTGTTCTTGTAGGTTGAAACCCAATACTGCCAATTAGTGCCACAATAGATTTCAGGTGTGCTAGTATCATGTGGTGTTGGGTGTTGCTTAGCAAGCAAACTGTGAATAACTTAGGAATGGATGAAGTAGCGCTGCAGTGTCCCAGGGCCTCGCCCAAACATTGAGGTAAAGGGCCTGGTCACACTTGTAAAATTCCTTTCTGGGGGGACATCCAACTGCTAAGTCACATTTTCCAGATGGAATACCATTCACCCTTTGTGCCCAACCATGCTGCTCTGTGTTGGTCTCATTCCCAGGCCCTGCCCATGCATGCTGCTCTGTGTTGGTCTCATTCCCAGGCCCTGCCCATGCATGCTGCTCTGTGTTGGTCTCATTCCCAGGCCCTGCCCATGCATGCTGCTCTGTGTTGGTCTCATTCCCAGGCCCTGCCCATGCATGCTGCTCTGTGTTGGTCTCATTCCCAGGCCCTACCCATGCATGCTGCTCTGTGTTGGTCTCATTCCCAGGCCCAGCCCATGCAGCCTCTCAGACAGGAAGCTGGACAGAGCCTAGGAACACAATATTTTTTTTTGCTGCTCGTTTTTGTGCAACTACTATTCGAGGGTGGAGTTCGTTTCCTTGGAAAACCCACAGACATTGACTACAGCTGGATAATGCTCATACAAGCAATACAGTGACGACTGTATTGTTACTAGGATACCAGCCTATCCCTTAATCTGATGAAGCTCAGAATGTTAATTTGTATAAATGTGCCAGAATGTGGTGGTACATATAGAATAACTTGGCAACACCTGAAAACTTACCATCACATGTTGACATATTTGTGTATGGCTGCAACTAGAATGAGTACTGGAACTATCTGTTGCTATAGCCAACACATTACATTTGGACATATTATAATTGCTGCTGTTGTTGGGCTTTTCATTGGCAAAGGAGAATATTGTAATGTTTGATCTTCAATCAGTACTGCCTGACTATACAATGAAGTTACTATGGGAAGTGATACCGACAGCAATAAGTACATGGCTAGCTGTTGTAGTTGTCTGTTGCTTAGCAACCAAATTACAAAGTGGAATGTGGTATGTGGGAAAGACCCCCCTCCTTCCTCCCCACCACACACACACACGCATGCACACACACACACACATGCACACACACACACACACACACACACACACACAGGGTCTTGGTACGGATGAAGCTGCGCTGATTGAAATCCTCTGCACCCGAACTCCTGACGAAATCAAAGCCATCAAAGAAGAGTACAAGAAACGTGAGAAATTAACCTCTTCATTCACTGTCACCAGCATGCACTCCAGCTCTATTTTGCCATGCCCTAATTCCAGCCACAGCCTCTAGGCCTAGTATTAATGTGCCATACCATCTGGGGCTAGTCTCACTTAGGCTCCCCCACTGCGGAACTTGAACATCACTAGGTAGGGAAAGCCTGGTATCTTTTCTTACTTGAGCATGACCTTATTGAAAAAGGGCCTAAATTTTCAGAACAAGAAGGTAATATTGTTCAACCAACTATACGTTTAATGCTTAATATTTGCCCCCCCCCCCCCCCTACCCACTAGCTAGATATGTTTAGTAAGTTATTCAGTAACTTTGCTGGGTTTTTTTTTGCTGCTGTGAACCCCCAGGTGTGCCCACACGAAATTAAGGTCTTTCTACTCCCTTTCTGTCCCCTCACGTAAGAAAAGATACCAGGCTCTCCCTGCATTTATGATTACCATGTTCGTGTTTCAGAGCAGGAGAGCCTGGGAACGAGGCTAAGTCTCACACTCAGTCTCTAGGCCTGGTTTAGCCCCACACCACACCCTCAACGCCTAGTTTGATGCCATACCCTTCATGCTTAGTTCAATGCCATACCCTTCATGCTTAGTTCGATGCCACACCCTCAAGGCCTAGTTCGATGCCACACCCTCCAGGCCTAGTTCGATGCCATACCCTCCAGGCCTAGTTCGATGCCACACCCTCCATGCTTAGTGTTACGTTTACCATACCCTTCAGGGCTATAGTCTCACTCCTGGGCTAATTTTATGCCACACCCTCCAGCTAGTCTATGGTCATACGTAGCAGTGTGCGGACCCACTGCATGATTATACTTGGTGTTCATATCTTCCAGATTTCAAGAAGAATCTTGAGAAGGATGTTGCTGATGATACTTCAGGGGACTTCAAGAGGATCCTCATCTCCATGGTTTCTGTATGTCAGTGTGTGTGTGGGTATGTGTGTGGGTGTGTGGGTGTGTGTGGGTGTGTGTGTGTGAGTGTGGGTGCATGTGCAGTCATGTTTGTCCATATGCAGGTACTTGTGTGCGTGCATGTGTGTACATGCACACATATGTGTATGTGCATGTGTGTGTGTGGTATACCCCAGTACTACATATCAGGGCCGTAGCCATCAAATTTGGAGTGGTCAGGTTAGTGGTGCATGTGTAACCACGTAACAGGTAGGGGGTCTGGGGGCATGCCCCCCTAGAAAATTTTTGGAATTTAGAGGCTATGAGATTGCTTCTGAGACAATTTTTGGGCCAAAACGATGCTCCTCAGAGGCCAGACGACAGAGTTTTACACGCATGAATATCTACCCTTTCTGCCCGTTGTGCCAAATAGCAGCTTTCCATTCGCTAATCTCACAAGCCACACCCTTCGCAGATGAGGCTTGTGAGACTAATCATTCGCTTGGAAGAACGGAAAGTTGTTGGAAGACTCGGAAGAGATTCTTTCGCACTGTTTGCAGCCATCTCGTATTATGTTTCAACATGTCACCACGCTGTGTGCGTGCCATGGGCGTTCGCCGAACATTGGCCCTATTTGGCGACGCCAAGCAAGCCATGGGTGAGGGGAAAAGTGGTCCGGTTGAAACTGGACTAACCGGACCGGTGGCTACGGCCCTGCATATCCAGCTATGCAAATGAGTGGAGATTTCAGGGAAATTTTGAAAGGGTGCTCCACATTTAGCTTGCTGTCTACAGAATGGTGTCATCACCAAAGCATGATGACCACAAATGCTTGTGGCAAGTTTGCAACATTTAGTAATTATAAGTACCAACACAAAATTCTGTAGTAAAATTTATTTTGGTTATTTTGTACCTTCGCTGAAGGAGGTTTCCGGAAAATATGCCACTGGAAACCGCAAGCTGAGTGACTCTACCTGGCACCACATTGCTTCTTTACTCTCCTTGCAGGGAGATCGTGAACCCGATGGACCTGTGGACCAGGACCAAGCAAGAAAAGATGCAAGGGTATTGTTCTAATATCAGAATAACTCCATTTTCTTAACAAAACACATATACTGATAACAGCCTCCCTGCTTTTCGACGGCCTCGAAATGCTACATAGTTTAATGTACTGTTTGTTAGTTAATAATAATGCTGGATTGCTTGCCTTTGCTGTGCCTTGAGTACCCCTTGTATAGGTATACTTAATACACATGTAGCAGTCCCGTGTAGAAATCAAATATTATTCCGTCATGTATTTCAATCACATCGCCGCGTTCGAAGCGTCATATTTTCCATTAAGGGCGGGGCTCATACGTGCTTCATGGACTCATTAGATGTTCACGCATCTAAGAACCGTGTATGAGCTCTCCTGGAAGTTCAGCGGTACGGCACTTCAAAGGCTGCAATGCGATCAAAATACACGATGGAATAACCTTGATTTCTACACAGGACTGTCACACATGGATACCGTAATCTCTCGAAAATATGCCCATAGGCGATGAACTTAACCCTTTCATACCGAAAATAAAATTCTCATTCAATGTTTCTCACCAGCTTCCTAGTATATGGTGATACACTGCGCTAAGTGCTTTCTGTGGTCAACTAAAACTTGGGGGACTTCCCTCACAGTTATCAGCAATCCCGAACGTGCAGTTATCTAAACAGGAAAGGGTGGGGATGAACGAGGCAGGGCCAATTACGGACCTAGCTGCATGCGAGGATGCCATTCGAACAGCTGTACAAAAGCGCTCATTCTCTCAAAGGATACAAAAGTTCGTTGATTTTTACTTGGCTGACGGAGAGAGGGGACCAACAGGGACTCGCAACTGAAGCACTATTTCAGGTAAACTTAGAACGAAGGTAGCATAAGCCTTTTTACTCATACCGTTCGTATGGCAAGCAATGGCGGACTCGTTGCTGCCCAAAGAGCTACCAGCCATGCTGCTTAGCAACATAGCCCGCCTTTACCACCGTAGTTATAGGATGTGGGGATACTTACCTACCACCTAGAGTACTATTCAATCTCTCTCACCTCACATCCAGGGAGAAAGAAGCAGTAGAAATTATCACTATTAAATTGTTACCAAAAGTGCACTGTCAGTGTTAAAGGAATGAACTTAAGTGGCTCCTCAAATAGGGGTGTGGGCGTATTTTTGAGAGTTATGATATTTCTCTCGAAAATACGCCCACCTTATTTTTCAAGGGTGGGCGTATTTTCGAGAGATTACGGTATATACGTATGTATTAAGTGACAGCATTTCCAACTCTCGAGGTACAGCCAAGGGCAAGCAATCTAGCATAATGCAAAGCTTATTATCTTTACAGTTTCTACATGATATGACCCACTCTTCTATCCATCCAATGAAATGCTTACAAAATGATGTAATGTGGTATAAATGTTGTTTACACTGTTCCAGGAACTCTACGATGCAGGAGAGGGTAGGTGGGGGACTGATGAATCTGTGTAAGTAATTTATCATCAATCATATGTAACAGTTTACCATATCCTCAGCCAGAACAACAGAGGAGGTCCAACACAAGTGAAATCACATGTGGCAGTCCCATCTAGAAATCGAGGATTATTCCGTCGCGTATTTCGATTGCATCGCCACATTCCAAGCACCATACTGCTGAACTTCCATTAAGGGTGGGGCTCATACGCGCTTCGCAAACTTATTAGATATTCATGTATCTATGAAACACATATGAGCCCCGCCCTTAATGGAAACTTGGCGGTATGGCGCTTGGAACACAGCAATACGCGACGGAACAATCTTCAATTTCTACACGGGACTGTCACATAAATTGGCTGTCAAATATGTGACGTCATATGCAATATAATGACACGTGATCCTGATTACCGAGTTAGTTGCTAACCTGCTGCATTTCAATAGTGATTTCTGGGCATCAGAAGCTTCTAGCCTGCTAGGTTCACTCGGGTTCAGGAATATTTTTTACCACACTGAAGCTGCTTATGTGGTTGAGATCATCTCAGCAGCTGTGTAAATGCTGTTGGAAGTCACAAAAGTGTGGAATGTTTATTTTGTGACTAGTGAAACACCTTCAGCACTGAGCACATGCAATCCCCCAAAATCGTCATGATCTTGGCCATAGAACATTTGCAACTCTCGTGTTTGCAGTTTCCAAATGTTCACTAACACATAGTGCACATGACCATGTTGGGCCCCCTCTGGGTGGCATCACTCCCATAAACACTTGTTATGTTTGTAGTAGTACACAGAGCAACCTAGTAAGCCTAATCCAGGTCACCAAAAATTGGTAAAAATTCAAGTTATTGTAAGTTTTTGACAAAGTCACTAAGTCATGGGAACCCCCCGCAGCCTTGCTTAGCTGTGCATTCAGAGACACAGCAAAAGTTAGGCAGCCACACATGTAAGAACTGCGCCAATGACCATCGTATTTGTGTTAAAGTTTTGTCTTTCAGGCCTGATCATGACTGTGTGGAAACTGCCACAAATGGGTACAAACATGTGCCTTTTGTCAGTCCCACTGCACACTCCAGTCAGAGTTGTGTACTAATTCTTCTAGGTTCAACAAGATCATGGCTGCAAGGAGCTTCTCCCAACTGAGGGCTGTGTTTGAGGAGTACAAATATGTAAGTTTAGTGCTACTGGTATTTATCCACATTGAAATGAAGACTATACCGTATAGTGCTAAATTTTCACGGGTCTTTAAGTTCACGAATTTCGCGAACTTTCCACCGTTCACGAAAATATTTCAATGAAACTTTTTGACACGAGACATGCACACTTTTCATGCTCTGACTGCAGGAACATCGATGGACAACACACACAAGACACTCTCTCCAAAGAGATACCTTCAAAGTAGGCATTGCTTTGCTGACAGCTGCGAGCTCGAGCGGACGACAGTGTGACGGTACGGTGCGTGTTAGATAAGCTAGGCTTGTATGCCACGCCCATAGTATGTTACGTGTGTGGCGTGCGCATGCAGCGAATTCGCGAAATTATTTCAACGAAATCTTCAAATCTCATTATTCATGAAAATTTAGACCCTTGAGAATTTAGTGCTATACGGTAGTGAATGATGAAGTATGTGATTATACCCCAAGATGCGAATTGGAAAACTGACATCAATACAGACAAAGTGATGAATCTGATCTGGGTAGATATTTGTTAGTGTCATGCATGGTGCACTTATCCCAGGAATGAAACTTTGATTCACTAACAAGCCTCCATTTACCACCTACACCACCCTCACAATAACTCCAAACTGAATTTCCTTGCATGCTTATGTGATGTTACAAGTTTCATAAGCCTACATTTAAAATCATTGCTATGTGTATTGAATTCACTACAGTGCTTCATGCTAACATTAACCATGCATGTGAGTATAGAACAGGTGAAGGCATGTCTTGTTATCTGATCTCTGGTTTCTCCCTAGAAGGTGAAGCATGTTTTACAGCTTTTTAGCTGAGTATGTAGCACTTTTTGAAAGTTAAAGCCTTCTGATAAACCTTTGTAGCTAAGTAACACAGAACTCTAGCTAAGGTAAATCTCTAGCATTAAGGTTCCGATCAACTGGTTTGAAACCTGTGAAATGCATACAAGGGCCAATTGTTTACGTAAGCAATTATAGTTGACGTAGTACACAATAATTATTTATTGCAGACGCTGCACGAATGCGCGTCCCCAAACTCACTGGCGATGCTCGAGGCCTTGCCATATTTCGAAAGTAGATCGCTTATCCTTATGCGGCAAGGAAAGCGTTTCTTCAGTGTTCTGGTGTGTTGTACGGGTACTGCAGTGTATTTAGCAGGGCGGCACGTAAAGAAATCTCGAAAATTGGACTTGAATTGAAGATTCTACGCTCCGAAGCACATTTCTTACGCCTAAAGCAGTTAAATTCCTACAAAAAGTATACATAAAGCACCAGATATCTTCAAGTGCCGACCTAGTAAATACTGTGAAGTAGTGCAAGAAAAAATTTCAGGATTGAACTCTTTACAGTCGCTGAGTAATTTGGCGCAAAAGCGTTTGAGCGGTGCGGCTAATTGCTGGTTCGAATGCGTTGGGTGTTTTTAAACAGAAGCTTATTTCTCTCCAAGTAATATATTTCGTTCATGTGCTGTTGGACTGTAACTTGTTTGATATAAATAATAGTTAGACGCTGAGACCGAGGGATCTACGCGATTTAGAAACCCGAGGGCCCGAGGCTGTAGCGCCCGAGCGCAGCGAGGGCGCTACTTAAGGGCCCAACGGTTTCTAAATCGCGTAGATCCCGTCGGTCAAAGCGTCTAACTTATTTAGAGTGTGCCACTACAACGCAACTTTTCAAACCAGGATGAGGATGGAACAACTTAGCAATGAGCTGGTTGCAGGGCGACGTCATGTCTACTGTGCGAAAAAGGCAAAACAAGCTTCACCTTCGCTGTTCGGCGGCTCGATGCGCACCTGCTAGGCTGAAATTTACGCCCATCCGCACCAGCGCCTGCCCCAAAAGAAGCTCCGCCCCTCTCTCCACGTTCGCGGAAGGCAGCAGAGCGTAAGGGAAGACCACAGACTATTCTATGAAACTTTGGCATAAATGGCGAAGACCGTGTGTCAAGAAACTCAGGGTGACACTATCACAAACCTGACAGTCCGTCTGCACTGTTCCCACCATAATTTCAATGTCAGCATCCATGATGGATTTGTTTACGTCCGTCCATGTCCGTAGCAACTAATTTTCATGTTTTGTATCAACAATAATGTGTTAGCTATATCAACACTTTTTTAATGTATCCATAAACAATATTGTTGTTACAAATGTAAGTCTTACCCAGGGGGGTGGACTCTACATGTAGAGTCCATGGACGGTGGCTCTAAGTGATTTAGAGCCCTCACACTGACCAATCAAATTCAAGCATTTCATGATAGCATACTCTAAATATCAGTTACGGTTTTCAAAATATTAAAGCAATAAATTTACTATACCAACAGCCTGTTGATCGTAATCTTAACTTCTAGGTTCCATGTGGTGCACCTAGCTAGCATGTGAAGAAAACTTTCATTCATCAACAAGGGTGGGAATGTGGTGGTACACCACCCTCATCCCACACAGTGACTCCAGAAGGGATTTCCCTGTTCATGTGACATCATATGCTACTGTGCTTTGCTCAACAAAGCATCCGAGTGTAAAGCAGGTGAAGGCATGCTTATACTGCTGTAGCTAAGTAGCACCGAACTCTGAAGCATTCTAGCAAAGGTAAATCTCTAGCATTAGATTTTAGGTTCCATGAGCATCTTGGGTTGTGGTTTAGACTTGTAATATGGAAATAGAAGGTCAATTTCATCAACCATCAGATGACGTTCCATTCAGCATCTAGAACAGATGTCCAGCCTTTCATGTGAAAATCGTGAAAGTTTGAAGTTCCATGGAGAGCTATGTCAGGGTAACTGTCTTAGTATATACCTAATTAAGACCTCTTTTCTTCAGATCTGTAAGTATGACATTGCTGAGTCCATTTCACGAGAAATGTCCGGAGATCTTGAGGGAGCAATGCTTGCCATTGGTAGGTAGCTCTTTGGTTTCCTGGTCATGAGTCAATCTTTTCATCTTTCCTCCATCTCCTTTCCTCCCCTTCCCTCATGAGTCAACCTTTCATCTTTCCTTGATCTCCTCCCCTCCCCTTCCTCATGAGTCAATCTTTTCATCTTTCCTCTATCTCCTTCCCTCCCCTCCCTTCCCTTCCCTTCCCTTCCCTTCCCTTCCCTTCCCTTCCCTTCCCTTCCCTTCCCTTCCCTTCCCTTCCCTTCCCTTCCCTTCCCTTCCCTCCCCTCCCCTCCCCTCCCCTCCCCTCCCCTCCCCTCCCCTCCCCTCCCCTCCCCTCCCCTCCCCTCCCCTCCCCTCCCCTCCCCTCCCCTCCCCTCCCTCCCCCCCCCCCCTCCCCCTTCCCTCCCCTCCCCTCCCCTCCCCTCTCCATATAAACAATAAACTTACAGGTGGAAGTAAATGTGCATACTACAGTGTGTCACTAGTACTATGCATCTTTGCCCCACAGTGAAGTGTGTTCGTGACCGCCCTGGCTACTTTGCTGAGAGGCTGTACAAGTCCATGAAGGTAAGAAGAGAGTGTATCACTCATCGTACATTTATTGGTAGAGAGTAGGTGGATGGTACCAAAAAAACAGTATGGATGGATGGGTGGGTGGGTGGATGGATGGGTGGGTGGGTGGATGGATGGGTGGGTGGGTGGATGGATGGATGGATGGATGAATGGGTGGATGGATGGATGGATGGATGGATGGATGGATGGATGGATGGATGGATGGATGGATGGATGGATGGATGGATGGATGGATGGGTGGGTGGGTGTGTGCGTGCGTGTGTGTGTGCGTGCGTGTGTGTGTGGGTGGGTGGGTGGGTGCATGCGTGGGTGGGTGGGTGCATGCGTGGGTGGGTGGGTGGATTCAACATCGGTCATTGTAGTCAACTGCAGAAAGTTTGAATTTCCAGGTAACAACCAGCCATTTGTAGCTCTCGGTCTCTACAATGAATGATTACATCATTCATTAGAGGCAATCTACCAAGTGTTCATGGGACAAGATCACCTGTGAACGGTACTGGCAAATCTTCACAACACAAATTTACAAAAAGCTTGAAGAAACGTTTTTTTGTTGGTGAAGTAAAAATAGAAATATAATTTACATAATTATAACCAATTTTGTGATCCAAGATTAGAGTGACATGAATTTAGAGCACCTACAGTACCGTACATCGGGAAATTTTCGCTGTTAAAATAGTTTCAGCGGTGCGTGGGAGCGACGAAAATTAAACACGCGAAAATAAAATATACGTATACGCGCTACATTGTGGAACCGTCGAGCGACGAAATATTTTTTACGCGAAAATTTAAAACGCGAATTATTTTTACCGTGAAAATTTCCCAATCTACGGTATAATTCATTTGCTTTATGACATCGTGGGGTTGATGCTCTTGCAACACCCACACACAGCACATGGATCATCTATGAATGAATGAATATGATTGCCATTTATCAAATCATGAATAAAGACTTTTAATGTGATTGCTACGAAACACAGAAATCAATGCCCAATGCTGGCTAGAATTAAAGAGGACTGCATGTGTTGAAACTGCTGACAATGGCTTCATTTTCCTGCACCCGCTCATTAAAAAATGTACATAAAGCTAGCCACCAAGCTAGCATGGCTTTTTGCTCAACTGAGTCACCTATTATCCTAAGATTCACTGTAACTATGTTCACAGTCAGCATGGAATAGCCACAAAAATATGAGTTCCGTCTAACGTCTTGATCACAAACCAAAGCTGACTTTGTGCCACACTAAATTCTCTTTTCAGTGACAATTTGCAGAGCTTGACCCTGTCTGTATCACATAATTGCTCCTACAATGTACATCAACCATTGTGATTGTCTGCGGTGCTATCTCTACTGCATATTACTTTACGCCAATAGGGCCTGGGTACTGATGAACACACCCTCACTCGTGTGATTGTGTCCCGCTGTGAAGTGGACATGGTACAGATTAAGAAGCGGTTCAGTGACGCATATGGGAAAACCCTGGGCTCCTTCATCAAGGTAATGTAACATCTTCTGTTATTCTCTTCATCTCTCATCTCCCACTAATTAGCATCTTCTGTTATTCTCTTGATCTCTCATCTCCCACTAATTAGCGTGCAGTGGCTTCCTTCACTTCCTTCCTTGACTAAAAGCTGCTTCTGTAGTAAAACTATTTGCATAATACAATTGTGACTGTCTCCAAATATGAGTTTACTACATTTTGTGGTTTTAATGCAGAAAGGTTATTAGCAGCAGTTAAATACTCAGTCCATATTGTCAATGAACTCACACACACACATGTTCACATGCACACACACACACACACACACACGCACACACACACACACGCACATACACACGTTCACATGCACACACACACACACACACACACACACCACACACACACACACAACAAACACATGCACACACACACACGCACACCACATACCACACACACACACGTTCACACACACACACACACACACACACACCACACACACCACAAAGGGAGACGTAGGTGGTGACTACCGTAGAGTCCTGTTGGCCTTGATTAGGGAGGAGTGAACACTTTTGGAAACAATTTAGTGCCATTTGCATTCTGACTTTTATGGCACTAACATTCTTAGCTGAGGTTGTGTTTACATAACACTAGGTTAGCTAAGTGAATAATTGCTTACTTGGAGCTACTGAAATGTATTGTAGAAGACTGTTTATTTGCTATAAATGTTTTGTGACATGCTGCTATTTCTCCAAAGTTTACACTATAGGCTTATAGCATATTTGTGGTTGAGTTTTATGCCTTTGGCTTATCAGTGTTGCCAGGCAAAAGGACATAAGTAATTTTGAAAACATTTTGCATTATAAAATGAGACTACGTAGCCATTTTCAGGAAGGAAGTAGGCATTTGTAGCTTTATAAGAAGGAAAAATCCACAGGGATCCCTGCACCCAGCCTTCCTCTTTTAGTAACCAGCCAAGACTGCTCATTCGTTACCAGGATAGACACCTTGGTTGGGTCTGGTTCCAATTCCACAATGTCTGTTTTTGATTGCAGGCTCATGGATCCTGGGAGGGAAAACCTTTGGTTCTATGCATGACTGATGTCTTCTTTGCACCCAGCCTTCCTCTTTTAGTGTTTTTATAACCAGCAAGACTCGTATAACTGCTCATTTTTTTTTACCACAACATAGAGTCACCCACCTTGGTTGGGTCTGGTTCCAATTCCACATTTTTTGATTCCAGGCTCAGGAGGGAAAATGATACGTATGTAGTTGAGGAGGTATGTAGTACAACTTGTCAGTGAAAATTGGTGTCTGCAATCATACTGTTTGTGGTAGTTTGTGAGAGTCCAGGATACGACATACTGCTACCCCATTGTTGTTACTTTGTGCTATGGTGCTTGAAAAAGATTGCCACAGTATGATTGGAAGAGACTATGTTGAGGCTCACTGTTTAACAATATCACGAGGTGTTAAGTTATGTGTGTAGTATGTTCAACCAAAGGTCACCAGATCAAGATTGGTTCATTGTTCGCATTGTTTCAATTGGTAATTTCATTATATGACGTAAGAGGACGTTAGTGTATAGTTTATGGCATAGTTTATTGTACAGTTGCACCCACTAAATACACAGCATGTGCTTGTAGAGCCTAGTGAGGAGATTTATTGCTGAATATGAACAATAGCATAAGTCAAGGTGTTGATTTAGTTTCCTTGGCAACAATCATGCTGTAGTATATAGGTGGTTGCTACGCTTATATAATATGATGTAACACAAAAGTAAAAAAAAAAAAGTCCTGAAGCAGCTAAGTTCAGCAATAGATAGACCCTATATTACCTTGTTAAAGCAAAGAAGGTATAACAAGGAGCACTGTTATAGATATTTGGTTGAAATGGTTGTTACATGCAGTATATACAACTTGTGAACTTGATCGGTCATGCTGTTCTGGTATAGTAATGCCATGCATTCAGTACAGATCGGAGAACTGCATGCTCCTGCCCCCTTTGTTGTTGCCTCATGCTAAGGCGTTTGGCAATTACACAAAGTTTGTTGAAAAGGTTGCCATGGTATGATTGGAAGAGAACTATATTGAGGGTCACAGTTTTAAACATAACATTATCTAGCCTCATTCCCAGATGAGAACCTTGGAATGAGGCTAAATATTATCATGAATTGTTAACCAAAGGTCACCAGACAAGGATTAGATAAGAATCACCATAGTAGAGCCTTCCAAAGAATTGAATCAGTTGGACAGTATACTATTGTTCAAACTTCACATTGTTTCAAAACAGCTGTTAGTTCACAAATAAGGACTGTGTACATAAAGCTGACAAGGCATTCTAGCATTCAGCAAACAATGAACATGCATGTGTGTGCAGATCCATTGTTCAAGATGAGCATAATTAAGTTGATCTTGTCTTCCTGGCAACAGGCAAGTATACTATGAATCTAATATCATGTTGCAGTATATGTAGGTGGTTACTAAACCTAATAAAATATACCACAAGTCGAAAGGTCATGAAGCATACTATCAGACAATGACTCTACAATGCTAGGTTGAGAAGGAGAACGATAAGATGGAGCTGGAACTAGTGTTGTTTTAGTTAACTAAATACCTTTTATATAGTATGGCCTTTTAAAACTTTACTACAACTAACTAATTTTTTTTCTGCTAAACTTGAAACTATAACTAAACTAAGCAAGAACATCCAAGAGGGAAATCATAACTATACTAAAACAGAAAACTACATTTTTTCACTGATAACTATAACTAGATATCAATCATTTAGTAAGGGATTTTGGAGTTTCAGTAATTGAAACTATAACTAACTTTAAAAACTGTAAAATTAGGAAACTTTAACTAAGAAGTATTTTCTCTAAATCCAAAAACTAAACTAAAAGCACAAACCCTATACTAAAACAACACTAGCTGGAACACTACAAATTTGAGTAAAGTAGGAGTACCATTGTAGGTTGTTAAGTCTTGTGCACAAAAATATATTATGGCCAATTCAACCAAGGAGGATGTGCCTGGTGCTTCGCTGAATGGCAGGAAGCCCATAACATGGTTGCCAAATTGAAATAGTGACTGGTGTTAGTCTGATGACCAGACCATGTGCACTTCCCGGCAAGAAATGTGTGAGAGGGTGGGGTCTGGGCATGAGGCGCGCCAACCAAGGACTGATATGGTTGCAATTAGCACTCACCTGCTGCAACATGACACAGTTACATAGTATACTTGCCTGTTGCCAAGGAGACGAAATCAACACTTTGAATTAATATGCTATCGGGTGTGTCTACAATGAATCTTCTGACTATACATGACGTGCATATGCATGCAATTCTCGCTTTGTCAACTCTTAACTTACACTATTGTGTGTATTTAATTTTGAACAATGAAATCTCTCCACAATGCATGCACGTGCAAGTTTATTGTTTGCATTGTTGTCTACTATTGAGTGCATAGAGCCAACAATACATTGCACGTCATGTATAGCCATTGTTTGAGAGACACATGCATCTCTTAAACAATGAGTATTTCTATTAGCTACACATGCAAGTGCATTGCAATTCTATACTGGGAAGTCTTATCCACTATATACGTATAAGCATTGTCTTGACTCGTCTAATGTTCTACTACGCGTTTTAATAAACCCTTGTCTACAACAATGAAGCCACTTTTTTTTTTAAAACAATGTTGAGTTTGGACAATAGTGTGCTTGCCAAGTTCCCCAGAGAGCTCTAGTACATGATTCTTATCTAGTCTTCATTTGTTCTGGTGACCTTTGGTTGAATATGCTATGCACGCAGGGCACTTATCACTTGATGATATACTAGTATGCACATATTATCAACACAATCTATCTGTACATGTAGTCTCTTCCAATCATGCCATGGCAAATTTTCCGAGTGCCTTCGTATGAAGCAACAACAAGTGGGTGGGAGCATGCAGTTTTTTCTGAAATGCATTAGCTACTGTACCAGAAAGGTGTGCCTGCAGATACTGAGTTCACAAGTTGTACTGCATGATGTAACAGCTAGCTTCATGAACTACGTAATAGCTATACCACACTGAAAGTCAAGTCCTGAAGCAGATAGGTTGAAGGGGAATTAAGTTGTTACCCAATGCAGTACCACTTATAAATTTAGTATCTGCAATCAAACTATTGTGGAAGAGTTAGTAACTATGTTTTTCAGTGTCCAGGACACCGTGGGCACTGCATCCTGCTGCCTCATTGTTGTTAGCTCATATAGTAATAAGACTGTTACAGTGGGTGATTTTCAACTTTGGGAGAATTCTGGATTAGCCGCCAGCATGCAGTAAATTATCAAGGTTTATAGCTACATGGCAGAATCACCTGGAATTGTTGAACAAGGTTACAAAGCTGCTGCATGGTTAAAAGGCTTCCGGGCCAAATTGAAAACATGATAGTTTGCAGGTTCAAGTCCTGTCATTTTGTTGACAGTTCAAATTGCTACAAGGGCTGGGGAAGTTGTGCTTGGGTGGTAGACAGATGCTAATTAAGGTGCATGATGTATGTATACTCATTACCCTGCAGGCTCAGCCCTGCATGTCTGCTGGGTATATACCACCTAGATCACAACAACTTGGACAACATGTGTGAGAAGATGCCAGAACTTCACTTAGTAAACTATATATGCCATACAAATCTGGTGACAAAAGCAAATGTCGGTATATTTATTTGTGCATACAATGCTTGAAATTCATCTTACACAAACAATACTCAAACAAACCTTCTATACTAGCTATATATATCTATATGCATGTTGCATGAGTCTGCATGCATTCATGCAGTTAGCCAACTATAGGATGATCATTCCTGTAGTAATACAGTTTCAACTCTTTCCCTTGCATCTGTTCCAGCTCGCTTGAGAACTGGCAGGAGACGATCCCAGATTTTGTGTGGGACATTCGATGATTCCGTTGGATATACTGTTGTGTACTTGTCCACAATTCTGCTAAGTTCTGTGCGGTTGAGGGTAGGTAACACCTTCTCTTCATATATCTTCATTGCACGTCCTTGTATCCCTTTACGTCGACAAAGCTCAAAAGCTAGCCTGGCCTCATCAAAATCCCCAATACACTCGAAAGGCCTCATTTTGCCCAGCCCAATCATCTGTGTAAAGTGTGTTTCATTTTCTCTAACATCAAGGAGATTTTCATTTTGGAACATTTCATTCACTAGATCACAAGGAAGGTAGGCCATGAAGCTGAGCCAAACATAGCAGCACTTGGAACAGCGCTTACACCATGGCATAATAAGATTGCACGAGTGGGTATGAACTATAGCATCAAGACGGTTTGCCGCTACGTTAAAGATCACCACATCGTGAATTGGCTGCAAAACACTGAAATAGTGAAAATTGGAAACTAGAGCTTCCCGTAGATAACTACCTAGAAGAAGTTCTGCCTCCTTTGACTTAACCCACTGGTGGTTAATCTCCTCCCCTGTACACTCCCATACCAAATTACCAACGTTGGCACTGCGTTCGTTTGCAATGGCGATTGCTGTGTAGCGGTAATACAACAAGATAGGCATGGCTACGACAACAGAAGATGTTGTTTCAGCTTCTGCAAAGGACTTGATTCCAAGACTTTTTCCTAAACTTTCCAAAACTGGACTGTCGAGGAGATCATCGAAAATGCTTAGCTTGTGGTGGCATGCTTTGCGGGAGATGAAGTCTATAACTGCATCGTTGAGTTGATGCTGGACTGCCGAGCGACCGTAAAGGCTATGCGAGTAGGAAAGGGTAGAAAAAGGAATATCAGCCTTAGAAAGAAGCTCTGACATAGCTAGGCTATCCTTTCCTCCTCCAAAGAAAACTAACGTACTAATTTCGTCGCTTATCTGCCCAATCTCAACCAGATTTGCTGTCGGCGACGCTGGTTTTGATGCAAAGCGAGGTTCCTTCACGTGTGGTAGGTTGTTCTCGTAACGCCACTGTCCCGACAGTTTTTTCCACGCCGTCTTCCACACACGCTCAAATTCAGATGTGTGCCACTGAGCATACGGTCCCCAGTCCACGACGTCAGGCTTCAAGCTGCACACCTGGAACATTGCAAATGCAGCACAATGAAAGTACACCTTCTCCATAAACTGCGAGCCATAAATCGTGTCCAATGACTGCAGGTCGAAATCGTACCAGTATGATTTGGAGAAACAATAATTGTCATAGCTGTACCGCACACTTAGTTGCGATCCCGCGGTTCGGATTGACTCCAAGGTTAGTACACGCTGAGTACTTGCCATGTTTTCTGTACATCAGGTATAAGACAGGATAGTCAAACATCCACTTCGCTACAAGGAAAGATGGTTAAACAGGTAGCTGAATTGTTCACCAAAGGCTCATTATGTTAGATACTTAATACAAAGAGGAAGAAACGTTACTGGGCAGGGGTAGGACAAGCTCACGTGCACTCAGATATCTGATGATGTAATGCCTAGTGAAATCGTCTGATTCCATGCACTACAGCCTTTATTGAGTACTTTTTGTGCAGTTTTAGAGAGTAGTTTGCCGCACTAAAGCTAAACATGTACTTTGGTTTCCAGCTGCAATCGGCAGCATGGAGTTTTCTCGGCATGGAAGGTGAGCTCACCCATATCCAGGGATTTCTCCGACTTTCTGACAATGTAGGGATGTTCTGCCTTTAGAACAAAAGTGTTCCAAGCACTGAACCCCATTGAACCCCATACCCCGGAAAACTTGGATGCTACGAGCGCTTACTTGTTTAATCTCTGTAAATCCCCGTAAACTTTCCGCATACCTAAGAATGGAATGTAATTTGTTCACGTGCTTCTTAGAGCTTGTCCTACCCCCGCCCCCCTGGTTACTGGGCGGAGTGCTCCACGTGGGATTTAGCTAGCCTCGTACCCAGTCCTCCACCACAGCTATTGACACTTGCAGTACGAATAACGCGGAGAAGGCTAGTCTCGTCCCCAGACACCAAATTTTTCGCGCGCGCCCTGCGGCCTTGTCGAAAAATAGGGTCTGGACACGTTCACTGGTAAAACTGGGGCGTAATCATACGAGCGTATTGGCATGTTGTCGCACCAATCAGATTGTCCAGGTAAAGTAAATTGCGTTATGCGTCATCACAAATAGCTAGCCAGCTTGCAAATTTTTTGGCGCCAAAGCAAACGCTGCCGGTAGCTGATAATGTAATTAACACCTACAATTACCCAATTTACTGACCGCTGTAAGTAAACTTGCCCCAGTTTTCGTGGTGAAAGTGTCCAGACCCTATTTTTCGACGAGTCCGCAGGGCGCGCGCGAAAAATTAGGTCTGGGGACGAGACTCAGAGGATGTCGGACACGGTTGAACTTTACTAATTAAAATGGCTGAGCCATTTTAATTAGTAAAGTTCAACCGTGTCCGACCTCCTCTGGACGAGACCAGATTAGTCTCGTGACCAGCCGGAAACAACCTACGGAAAATCCGTCTGGTAACGTTGGGCTCGATTCTGGGGCTTTTCTACTTACGACGGAGTTATTTGAACGTACCAATCAAATTGTAGCATTTCCAATTACTCGGGCGGCCCACTAGCGCTCTAGCGCTTGTGCGGATGCTAATTGGTGATAATTGAAGCCATGTAGTGGTGAGAACGTCCATATATGGTCAGCGCCGGCCGTGTTCAAACCCTGCTGACGTGTGCAAAAGCCCCAGAAAGGCGCGCAATGTTACCAGACGGATTTTCCGTAGGTTGTTTCCGGCTGGTCACGAGACTAAGACCAGATAGGCCTGGTAAAAATTATCACGTGATGTATGCCACCGTCTACGTCACACACGTTAGTTCTAAAATTTTTTAGCCCCGTACCCAGGCAGACGGTATCTTGGGAACAAGACTGGAATTATTATGGAGCAGTAGCCACGATATCGATCGATAGCGTGTAGATAGAAGCAATATATGTGAAGCGCGATGTTCCAAGAGCAAGCTAGTGTCATAGCGACTTCAAAACCAACCGCTGGAGCCGTTGGCAACGGCTGGTCGCGCTCCAGGTTTGTCATACAGCTTCTAGCGCTCTGCAACCGTCAACTTTCGCTCTTATTTCCATTCGAGCGTCCTTTTTCTCGCGTTCTATTTTTGTTCGTCTTTGTTTGAACATGACATTCGTTAGATAAAAGTCCTGCACGAGCTCCAGTCCGTCTAAGTCGGCTTTGTGCAGTTACCTCGTGACGTAGCGATTATGTTATTACGTCAGTGGCATACATCACGTGATAATTTTTACCAGGCCTTCTCCGCGTTATTCGTACTGCAAGCGACGATAGCTGTGGTGGAGGACTGGGTACGAGGCTAGGATTTAGCTACATCACTTCATGAATAGCGACTTCCCCAGCCAAGTAAGTGAAATCACCCTCACACTATATACGTCAGAATCAAAACTGGTGTATGCGGGTTGCAGTCCGCCGCGCATTTCATAGGCTTCACATGCATAGTAACCATGTTCTGCAACGGAACACTCGCACAAACTGTACGACGTGGATTACGCTGAGATTCTAAACATGTTTGCTCGAGTTCTTCCTTGCAGAACAATTTCAGTGAAAACCCACGGAAAATTTGCGGTACTAGGATATTAGAATTAAGTATACGTATCGCGGGATGCTTCGTCTACTGTCCGTTTTACTAAGATTATTATCGTTCACCAAGACTAGGTGCCATGAGACTTACCAGAATTTGTCATTTCATTTTGGGAACAAGTCACTAACAGCACTAGCTCCAGAGGAAATGGCAGCTATAGCCTCATACCCCAAACCATGTATACATTGGGTACAAGGCTATGGCAGTGCATGGGCACTTGCCTTTGTATGCAAACTATTGGAACTCTTGCCTCACATTGGAATTTAGATGTTTTAAAGCGAAAATGGAAAGACCAGCAATTGCCGGAGCGGTCAACCCTAACAGGGTTCTGATGGCACACACTGTGAGTGGCTGTCGGGTATACGACTAAGGCATTTCAGCCCCATCTGTGCAGTACATATAGAGGATACTGCTGGCCTTTTCACTTTCCTTTATTTGATAGCTCTTGCATAGTGCACAGTTAATTATGTAACAGCTGTAAGTGTGCACTTCAGGTACAGTAGCGACTGAACTATAGTATAGCTAGCTACTCCATCATGCATAGATACTGCATGACCTAGCAACCATATTTGACACATGTAATGCATGCAAGATATGTGTTCGTTGACAACATCACATGCTAGCTACATATGTGCATGCTCATCATATGAGCTATGATAGCTTTAGTGCATGTTCTCCCTGAAAATGCTGTGATGACTGAGAGATCACTAGGTGCTTAAGCTCCAAGTACAATGTAAACAGATACTAAGTAATGGATAGCCAGGCATTTATGATTAATAACCACCCAACTCCAAGGGCAGAGCCCAAGGACAAGGGTGGTTATTTTAAATCCTGTAGTTGTAATAATCTCCAACCTTATTGATTAGTATATGTAACAGCATGGTTTGTAGTGCAATTTGGGAATTAATTGCATGAGTAAGGTTTGTAATTTCACGAGGCGAAGCCGAGTGAAATTACTAACCTTACGAATGCAATTAATTCCCAAAATTGCACTACAAAACCATGCTATTACATATTAATCATAACAACACTGATAATTTACCATCATTCATGTAGCTGAATCAAACACATGTGTTTAGATACTGTATACACATAATTGCAGGGGTATTATACCATGTTAAGTGAGTCAATCCTCATCAGAGTCTATTATGTAGGCACGAGGCCGCTTCCTTGGAGTCACAACAGGTACTTGATACTGTGTGGATGTACTGCTTGATTGTGTATTGCCAAAGAATACAGTACAGTTGCTGAAGTTGTACTGATGTGGAACTGAATATGACGGTGTTACTGGGACATTTGGGTTGCAGTCATGTAGAGGAGGCCTGGTCACAGCACACTGATGGCCACTGCTCAACACCTTGCTTATCTGGGCGTGGTTTTCCTGCTCCATCTCCGCGTACTGCTGCAAACTCTGTACATTGCGATGTCCTGTGATGGCAGCAATGTCACTGTTAGGAATACCCTGCTTCTGCAGCTTTCTCACAGTTGTTTTCTGAACACTGTGGTTTGTGAGCTTCTTCCCAGTAGCATCAAGTCCTGCTGCATTTGCCATACTCTTCATGTAGTTGTTAATGGTGTTCACTCCCACAGGTGTAGTGGTATACCAAATCTCTCTGTCGGCCTGGAAACTGCGAAGGGGATTCAAGTACAATGGTCCAGATGTTTTCATTTTTTCTGGTCGTTTTGATACCAGTTTCTGCAGGAGGCGAACTGGACATCTACTACCACCAGTAGCATAGGCTTGTTGGGGGACTCATCTCTCCTTTTTAACCAACCCTCCTTGGCGTGTCTTTGTAACTCCTTCGACCCATTCAACATAATCTGCTTCACCAGTCACTGCATTCTTCACAAACTTCAGCTCTTCAACTCGGATCTGGTGGTGTTCCTGTCTTCCCCTTGTTCCAAAATGTTGGCTCAACACATAAAACACTGTGTGGTTGAGGCTCACAGGACTGGCATCCCCTAGTACACCCTTCTTCCACAGGAGCTCTTCCTCTTCCTCATTTAATGGGTCTGCTCTGTTCTTTCGCTTCCCTTTGCCTTGTTCTCGGAGTTCAATCGCTTTCCCATTTAGCACCTTCCTGCTTTCACTAAACTCCTTGTCCTTTGCTATGCTGTATTTGCAGCCACTGCTCCGAAAGAATCTGTCCAGTGCAGCTAGCATGGTCCGAAGGGACTCTGGTTCGTAATCTGTCCCATCCTTCTTCTTCAATTCAGCAAAGAAATTTTGTAGAACCACGTCTAGCTCACTAGCACTAGCGTCACATAATGGCACTGTAATGCCACGCTGTTTTTGCCATGTCTCAAACCTCCGCGCCCAGTTGCTGGTGCTTCTATCGGTGTTCTTGTTGCGGTTCTTGTCCTTCAAGCGCTGCAGCTCGTGGGCGTTGCTAGGACCAGGTAAGCAGAGGGTGGAGCTCGTAGGGGGCGGAGAAGTGGGTGGGGCAGCGTCGCCCTGCAGTACTTCGAGCGGTATACGGGCGAAGAACTCCTCGAGTTCGTCTTCTTCGGTGTTTTCGAACACGTCGGTCGTATTGAGAAATTCGGCAATAGAAGGGCAGAAAAATTCACTCGCACAGTAGCTACCTTCCGCCATGGCGCTTGGTTACCATTGTGCGCTCCGTAGCCCGTTTGTTTACTTTTACGTTCGCGCGTAGAAACCGTTACGGCAGTAACCAATCAGGTCGCGATTACACTTTTTGCACTCGTACCGGTGCAAAAAAGTGTAATCAGCATCTGATTGGTTGAAAACAGTGCAGGTTACAGAAATATTGCATTCCCGCGGTATAGAAGCTTTGTATAGAAACTTGTTATTACCATATGATTATTATTGTTATTAGTAAACATGCAAGGTAATTTATACATTGTCAAAAAATATTTTTCATAGATTCTGTAAATATGTTTTTCTATAAACTACCTTATTTACAATGTAAATTATCTTTCATGTTTACTAATAACTAAACATCGGCCAACCAGGTTGGAGATTATAACACATAATACATGGCAGCTACAGGATTACAATAACCACCCCTGTCCTCAAACTCTGCTTTCAGAGTCAACCTATGGCTACTATACTATGCACAACACAGTAAAAACATTTGGGTTACTTCAACCATAGCTATTTCAGTTATCTCAGTTGCATGTATGTGGTGTACACATCATGAAGTTCAAGGAATGCTAAGTCTTCTGAAGACCTTGAAACCACAACTTTGAAAAGCTTCTTCTTTAATGTGGTTACATAGTTATGGTAGAAATACCAGTAATGCAGTGAAATAGGATTTCTGAAAGAAGAAACTAATTTAACTAAAGAAGAAGCTCTTGGATGGAATTTCAAGAAACCTTTTTTAGAAGCACTTCTAATGATACCACTCTGGTGCAACTGAGATAAGCTAATAGTTAAAGTAACCTAATTTTTTTACAGTGTTAAAGCACTCGATATTCAATCTGACATAAATAATTGGTTAGTGCTATGCCCATGAATGCATGTCTTATACAAAGGATGTGGTAGTGATGGCACCAACTCTGTTACTCTGCATTATAAGTGCATGTTAAACAATAGGGCCTAGTGGCCTTTAATGCAAAGTAGATTCTCATTCCAGCAGTTCTTTTTTTTTTTATTGGACTTGATTTAGCTAACGTTGATTTGCATGTGATTTAGAATTTAGGCCATCTCTCACTCTCCTCACATATACGGTACTAATGACATTCGCTAGACATTCACTCAATTTTCTTGATTGATGGTCTAGGGTGAGGGATGGTCTAGCTTAATAGACTACCAGTGGTTACATGATAACTGCAAACAAAGGTTAGATATGAGTAACATAGTACCCTCTAAAAGCATGCTGGATAAACCACAGGCACGTCGGCACACAATATAATTGTTCAATAAGGTGTAGACAGCCTGCCATACAAGCATGTTTTGCTAATTCAATTGTAATAGACTATGAATAGCAAGTGCGTTCAACAGTGGAACGCACACAAGATATGATAGTAAAACACGTATGTTCTGCCACTGGGAATGTTAGTAGCTAGCAGGAGTCACAAAAATTTATGCACATGGAATGGAAATTGTACAAGTTATAGTTGTACCATGGCTTCTTAATGGGTATGGGGATTGTACCATCTGAGGGTTGATGATGTACTTCTGAGGGCGAAGCCCGAGGAAGGACATCAATAACCCGAGGATGGTACAACCCATACCCATTAAGAAGCCATGGTACAGCTGGCTTGTATCATAATTAGTCTGGTGTGAGGCTTCTGCTATGTGAATGGGCTGGACTGTTGCTTAGCAACCTAGTTGTACCATATGAGACAACTAGGATCACAGGTGCCGCCACGGTGTACATGGGATTTGTACCCCGTGGCGGCTTCTTTCAACTTCCCACGCAGTATGATACAAAGAGATTTGGGGTTGGCTAGGGTTCAGAATAGACTTGTATTCAGACTCTCCTAAAGTGTCTGGTGAATCTCTCACACCACAACTAACTAATATGGTAAAAAGCTAAGCTATTGAAGTTGCTTTATGGGCAGTGGCAGTTGCAGAGCTGCCAGGTTACCTGGGCAGGCGACACTCGTGGCGGAGCCGCTATGTTACAGCCGAGTTTCCGCACAATATAGTGACCAGAATTTTACCCGGGCAATGCCCGGGCTTGCCCGTGTCTGGAACCGCCTATGTTTCTGGGCTTGGAAGCCAAGTACGTACCTATTGTCATGTCAGCCAATCAGATTCCGCTGCTGAAATTTCTTGGAGGTATAAAATCATCAGACACTCTTTTCTTCTTTGGAGGGTGTTGGCATTCAACTAGGTTTTGCAGAGCACAAGTAGAATTTTGTGTGGTACCAGAGGCATCTAGACAATGGGAAAACCTACCAGTGTAACCCTATGATCTCACATATTGCTCCATTATCAAGTAATCACAAGGCTTGGCATTATGACCAGATGTTGTTTATGAGATGTAAACACCGTGTTTAGGGTTACTCAGAGTCAGCCAATATTGTTTTTAAGTCACAGTATGATTGGGTTGAGGCATTGACCATTGATATATATTAGTGTGTACTTGCCTCTATATGCTCTTCAATTTCATCAATTTCTTAGGTGATTTGGCCCAGCGTTTGGTTTAGCTAATCTAGAATTCAGTTGACCTTTTGACTATTGTTTGTTTTCAGCCCTTATATAGTTTATCCCTAACGCATCTATAATCTTAGCAAGCATGCAACTTGCGTGTTGTCAAGGAGACTGTGTATACTTCACACCATTGTCTGCATCAGATCTTCAACAATGAACATACTCATTCCTCTATTGTGTACCTGCGTAAACAAATTGCATAACAGTCTTGACTCAGCACTATAGTTTGTCAAATCTCATCACATTGGTGATTTCACAGTAACTGTTAAATTAAGTGATCTATGTGTATAAATCAGTGGCATGATACACATGGCACCTAACGTTAGCTTCAGGGAGAGTAAAATTGTGTTTACTTTTTACATGCATCCAATATTTGAAAGAGCTCAACTTTTTAAATTCCCTGTTCACAATACTCCATCCAGGTACTGGCTTGTGAATGTCTGTGCTTTCTTTCTATGGGAGCCAACTTCTAATGACCGCATGCAGCTCCCATTTTGGCAATAATGATGCTGCTAATCTCACATCCAACCTCTCCCCACACACGCAAACCAAGTGACGAAAGGTTGAGCAGTGGCCTGGAAATGAGGGCTATGATGCTGCCATACTATGGAGAAGGAACCAATTTTGGATTGGGGGGCCAAGGTGTATTGGGAGGGGTGGACCAAAACCAGAGGAGGTTGGACATGGTTGAACTTTACTAATTAAAATGGCTGAGGTCACACTAATTGATTTTTCGTATCTCAACAGACAAGCTCTCTCGACTTTCACTGAGGTGGGCCCCAGTTTTCAAATCAGGATTCAAGGCTGGATCCAGTCATAGAAAAGCTAAAAAACTTCTACCTTGCAATATCCAAGATCAATTAGTGTGACCTCAGTTGTTTTAATTAGCAAAGGTCAACCATGTCCAACCTCCTCTGGACCAAAACAACATTATATAATCTAAAATGTCGTGCACAACTTCACTGTGTTTTGCCACTATATAATGATGTATTAACCTTGGACCTGTGCACCAGGCTAACACAGGGAAAAGTTTTAAATAAATAATTTACACTCGATCCAAAAATGTACCAAGTTAATAAGTGCATATTGATAATAAATGCGTAGTTGTTTTCCACTGAATATGGTAGGCATATGTGCCTTTTAACGGTGTCACAAATTTTTTATTTTGCAATTATATTGATATCAAAAACATGTTGCTACATACCTAACAAAAACCATTGTTAAGGCATTTGTTACTTCAACACGTTGATAGTACACACTTATCAGCCTGAGGTATACCTATTCTACACAGCAGTTTACTCCTGCTTCCTGAGCATGACCTGAATGTAGACCTCGTCTTTGGGTGATGTTGCAATACCGTAGTCCATTTCTGGAGCCTGCTCGTCGACTGTCAAAAATGTGAAACGTTGCAGAAGAACAGTGATGTATATGGAAACAACAAAGTAGATAAAACGATTAGCAGGGCAACGTCGAACATGTGGGACACCAAAAGGGCGAAACTCAGGACCCCTCTTAGCATGCTTTGATCCAGGAGAAAATCGTTCAGGATTGAAACTTTCGGGATTCTCCCATATAGCTTCACTGTTCAGTGCAACTCCAATAGCCTGGATGATTGGGGTCTTGGCAGGCACATGGTAGCCATCTATTATTATGTCCTGGTCAGAACAGTGGCCATCAAAGGAGGCAGTGGCACTTACACGTAAGGACTCATCAATAAATTGCCGCAAGTAGGAGTTAGATGTAAGAGTGTAAGCCTTCAGTTTCTCACCGTACTCCCCCTTAACTCTGTCCTCGATTTCTCTGAACAGCTTTTCTTGTACATCACGATTTTGAGCAAGGTAGTAGAAACACCAAGTTGCAAAGAAAGCAGCAGTATGGAAACCACCCATGTAGGTAGTTATGTCAGCTATCAGCTGATCTTCTGAGGCTCCTGACTCAAGAAGTGTATCCAACAAAGGCAACTTCCTCCCACCATTTTGTTCCTTACGAGCCTGTATCATTTGCCTGAAGTAGGACTGTAAGTGCTCTAGGTTCTGCTGAAATTCCAATTCCCGTTGACTGTTCGGACTAGGTGGAACATCCAGAATACGCTTGTTCATTTCACTTTTACACAGGTGGTAAATGTTGGCAAGCTCTTCAATGCCACTGTTATCCTCAAATATATTTCCAAGCGATGTGGTGAGGATGGCTTTGAGTATCATTCTAAACATTTCTTTTGTTAGCTTTATTGGCTTTGCAGGAGACCAAAGTATTTCAGCTTCTCGAGCAATTTGAACGAAATCACCAAAAAAAGACTCTAACTTTTCACCTCTAATATTGCCATGAAGAAGTTTCTTTCGCTCTTTCCATTCGGTATCATTTACACTTTGAATGCTATTGGTACCATGGAGTGGTTCCGTAAACTGCGCAAATAGTTCCTTCGGCTTGTTGTACACATTCTCCGTATCTTTGAATGCTTCGGGACTGCACACACTGACAACATGCTGATTCTGCCACCAGAAAGAGGTTACTGGACAGCGCCCGCCTTTGTGTAGCTGCATTAAGTAGTCGTGAAGGCTCCCGAACGAACTGGCTTTGCGGAGATCACCCATCACGGGATCAGCAGGATCCTTATTCCATCCTGGGATTGTTTTTCCCTTTTTTGCCCATTTTGGGCGTAGGTAGAACGCTACCAACACAGCAAACACTCCCAAGAGAGCCGCCACGAGTAACTCCAACATAGCTACGGACTTTAGCGAGGCGCAAGTCGTTTGACTACTGCGTAATTGGGGCAAGCCTGAGCGAGCCCCACACTAGCGAGTTGAACGGTAGATTTCCTTTATATCCGTCGTAAGCATTCCGCGCGATTGTAATTCAACGCAACCGCGCGCCGCGTACGGATAGTAATCACTCTGCAAGACTATATAGTAGAGGCTTCGAAAGCGCTACAGTACGTATAACAGTACAAATTTTATAACCATTAAAGTGTCACTGCGTACAGTGTTGCTGGCCGTATACGAGTCTTTAGTATAGACCCCGGATGTGCGCACCGCTGCTAACTCTGGTAATCAACCATGAACTGTCTGGTTTAGTTGACCTGCATGGCCTTTGCTGAGAGCCAGGTTTCGACCTGAACTGATATATACGCAAACTTTACACATGTTCATTATTTCTATCTTTGGTCATCAGCTTTCCGTACCAGTATAAAAACGCAAGGAAAAATACACCTTTCACCCCCCTACCACCCCCCCCCCCCCCCCCCCCTCCCCTCCACCCACCCCAGCCCACGCAAAGTGACATTAAAGCGCAAATATATCTTTATGACTTTACCGCGACAATGAACCTTATGCAGATGGATTTATAAAGCCAACTTTAGACAAGTTTCACACACTCAGTTTTAACAGCTTCAGTGCAAGTGTTACTGTTTGGTTGCATGATAGTAAACTAAAGTGTCCTTGATATCCACAATATCAGCTTCATTCTTGTCAGGAAACCAATCTCGATCAATTTCTTCCAAACCTTTTTCTATCTCTTCATTACTGAACTCATAAAGAGTGCTGAAGACCCTTCTTCGGAGCTTATCATACCATTCTCCTTTTGTCATTGCAACTGTATACACTTCTGAAGTGATTGTAACAGTGAAACCAGCTTTCTCCAAGAACTCTTGGAAGACATCTTCTTCAAAGACGGTAAACTTTTCTTGCATGCTTTTCCACATGGGAAACGTGCTTGTACGAGCTCGAACAATTAAAACCAGCAGGCCATCTTGAGGTAGGTACTCAGCAGCTTTTCGAAAGGTACCAAGAGGATCAGGAAAGAGATGGGCACTTTCATTCATGAGGATCTTGTTGTACTTTTCTTTTAAATCACTTGTGAGAAAGGCATCTGCTGTGGCCAGATAAGGTGTGCAGCCTTCCCTCTTCTCAGCAATGAGCAGCATTTCAGCATTGGGTTCAACGCACAAAACAGGATTTTTGAGTCCTAAAATATAGATGGAAAAAAAAATAATGTGACTTTGCAAAGTCTTTTGACATACTCCTCTAAATTTCAGTATTGAACTCTCCTCTTAGGCTATCATTTTTCCACAAATAAAATTTATTTTAGACTCGCTATTCATCTTGCGTGCAGAAATTCTAAGGTTAAATCTCCTGTGTACCCCCAATTTTCCGGAACTGAGTTTATACGCTCCCGTAATACTGCAAGCATCCTTTCTTACATTATTACCAGAAAACTACGCATTGCGGTTGAGTAGAAGTAATAGCACTACACTGTTGAAAAACAAACCGGCTTTCTTCCAAATGAGCTGGGAGATAGCACCAGTGCCTGCCCCTATGTCGGCCAAAAGATCGTTGGGTTTTAACTGCAAGTGCTTGACGGTCAATTGCGACAGTTCTTCGTATACAAATCCATACAGTTCATCGTAGCGATTAGCTACTTCCTTAAAATGCTTGAATACGTTTGTCTGCTCCATGGTCGTGCATGCTAGAGGAAAATATTGTATCAGCCCAAGAGCTCATTTCGTTTTATGCGTGATATCACCTTCCGCATATGTGCAAATTTATTGTCGTATACGGATATATTAGCCTCATTCCCAGTCGTACGCATGCATGGGGACGAGGCTACGGACACATCACTGTGCATAGACTTATTAAGAAACAGCTTGCAAAATCTTCAAGCGAGCGACGAAGTACAGCCTCAGGATTTAACCTCCGACTACCTCTTATTTACAGAACTGTGGCTCTTTTCTCATACTGTTCTGAGCTGTTGCAAAATCAACATAACTTACGTTTGTTGCATTGCACGATTGATTTGCACGCCGAGCACGAACAAAAAAAAATTGTCAGACCGTGCACTGTGACTGTGACACGTGTGTATGTTGCATGCGATCGTGGAACAAGCACCTGTTTACGTCTTCAATAGACAAACAGGAAAGAGAGGTTACAGAAAAGAAGAATCTTGGCAGCTAAAGAGCCTACAATAGCTAACGGTTAAGGAAGCGCCGGGACGGCACCACCCGAGCCACCCCAGAGTCTAATTGGACGCATTTCTTCAAGACTTGTAACAACAAACACATGAGACCATCGTTCATACAGTAGAGTAGTAATCACAGAGCAGTTGAGTTTGGCCTGAATCGGTCAATCGCTTGCGCCTCGCCGCGCGCCGCGCATCCCCCTAGATAATCTATGCCCTACCCATCACGTGACTTCTGCGCCGCGCTTACGCTGATGGGCCATTCTTGACCTTTAACTAGCGCTCCGCTGCGTCCAGACTGCAGTCAGCTCAGTTTCAGTTGCTCGTGCAGCTGATCGCTAGAAATCGTATGATATTGTGGCTGTTGTCTTCCTCTTGTCCGTGAGTAGTATGGCAGGGAGTACTCAATGCACCGTTGCACTCTGCCAAGCAGCAGCAAAACCGTTGGACGTGGTTCACAATCTCGGCAAGATAACAGAGGGAATTAAGAGAGCGGCTGGGGCGGGCGCTGACCTAGTCATCTTCGGCGAGCTCTTCCTCTCCGAATATAGCTCTGTTGCTGGTGCTGATACTGCCGGTAATCTGAAAATAGTGGCGGAAGAGAAATGTGGAGCCTCCTTCATGAAGATATCAGCTGCGGCAAAGGAAAACGGTATTGCTGTGATCTATGGCTATCCAGAAGTGGACAGGTCGTCGGGTGAAGAGAAATACTACAATTCCGCCCACTTTGTGGACAAAAACGGCTCCTCATTATTAAATTATCGCAAAGTGCATCTTTGGGCTCCCACTGAAGGAAAAAGCTTTACCCCTGGTAACGAATCTCCTGTGCTAAACTGGAATGGAATCAAAGTAGGACTACTAATCTGCTATGACCTGGACTTTCCAGAAGCACTACGAAGTTTGGCACAGAAGGGGGCCAAGTTTGTTCCTGTCTTAACAGCTACAGCTGATATGATGTATGACAATATTTCCAAAATTGTTGTTCCAGCAAAAGCCTTGGAGAACCAGCTGTACCTTGCCTATACGAACTATGTAGGGGGGCCATATATAGGACTTAGCCACTTATCAAATCCACTAGGCCGGACTGTGGTTTGTGCAGGTTCCGAGGAGGCGCTTCTCATAGCTCAGATCTCCATCAAAACGACCCCATCCTCCTAAATATGTATATGTTGGTAGAACAGAACTGTGCATAATTGTATGCATAAACTGGAATCAACACCAGATGTTGATAATTGTAACATGTTTGTCTTCAAACTTTCAATACATGCAAGTTATATTGAAGCATGCCTTAGATGGAGCTATTTGGTCTGTGCATACTTTGACGGAGGGGGGGGGGGGGGGAGATTTATGAGTATACATTTTAGTGTCACAGCTAAACTGTTGCAAAATGAAACGCACTGCTGTTTTGGAGTACAGCATGCAACTGAATGTGGTACAAGGACTGATAAGGCATTGCATATTATACTCCCCAAGCTGCGCAATAAAGAATCAACATAAATACCACATGCAAGATTTATATTAGCTATCAATATAGCTATTTTTTGTATGACCGGTGCATTGCGCAAACCATAGATAGTAGAGTGACACTCTACTATCTATGCGTAAACCAAAATAATATACAGTGGAACCTCCCTTAACGGACATTCTCTATAGCGGACACCTCATTATACAGGACTAAATGTTGCGGTCCGGATTGAATTTGTATTACGCGTAATACTTTAGAGCTCTCCGAAATGCGGACACCTCGCTATTCCGTAAAGCGGATAGATTTTGCGGTCCCGCTAGTACATGGACTGTACGAAATTCACTCGATAATGCGGACGCTGGCAGGCCTCTCGCACAAGATTGTCCTGCACCGCTGATTGATTCACCAATTGAACATTACACTAACACTGGTACGCATAGTTCTAGCCTCTGGTTATCGTTTCTTGCCATCGTACAGCAAGGGAGAGCTCCGGAACGCGCCTTCGTAGCGCTCAACGGCACAAGTACGCATTGCCACGCCTACCGGAAAAATACCGGAAGCCCCCGAAGTTGGGACACCTCTTTACTCAGGACACTTTAGATGGCACCAATGGTGTCCACATTATAGAGGTTCCACTGTATACATATATATATATTATTTGATGGGTGAGAAGGCAATAGTGTGCGGCCGTATTTTCACGAGCCGCAGGCGAGTGAAAATACAGCACACTCGTGCAATAATATATACTACTGTGATTTAGCAGCACCAAGATCTCAAGTAGCTATATAGTGCTATACAAAACTAGTCTCGCGTGGCCACACCCCGTTCCGCAAGAGAGGGGAAGGGGTCTGGTAACTTCCATTACAGCAGTTTGTTGCCCCGCACTGTGGAGTGCGTTCCAATCACAGCGCAGTATTCGGTCACGTGAGTGCTGTTATCACAACCTTCAATAGGAAATTACAAGTGTGAAACAAACTGTGAAACCACAAGCAGCTGCTTTGTCAGTCTTCGCGAGATAATTATCAGCCTTAGCGCTTGCGCAATGCGAGTAAATGAAATTCCTGTGCTACGAGCGGCTGCAACAAAGGTTACCAGATCCCTTCCCCTCTCTTGCGGAACGGGGTGTGGCCACGCGAGACTAATACATATAAGGCATTATCAAACAAGCTTCACTCTCGGCAAGAAGGAGCCAGACAAGTGTTTATACTTCACTACTCAATAGGCTAAGCCTGTTGAATAATATGAAGTGATCACATCGTCTTGTATAGCTACACCTTGTAGCTACAATTGCAAGACTTGCTACCTATAGCTACATGAGTATTGACCATGTATGCTTATGCTTCACATTCACAAAGTGAAATCAATGGTGCATGGGATTGTAGCATCTAGTCTATTGAGCTAGACCGTTTTTCTTGCTCTGACGAGCAAGAGAAATTGCTCTAGACTACATAGCACTGGCTCACTCGATATATTATAGGCATACTTAATTGGAATGATAAATTATATTTAAGAAATGGTGATGCTAACAGCACACAGGGAAACTAGCTATGATTTATTTTGTTTGTGGGGGTCTACACTATCACTTACTTCATGCACCCCTCTTCTGTACAGCATGCAGTCTGTATTATGTACATGTATAATTATGTTAATCCAATCGCAAATAATTTACCATGGAGATGTGCACACTATATATTCTGCTCTCTCCTACAGCAAGAGCGCATAAGAACGGGCGGCTTGAGTAAGAGTGTGTAACTCCAATAGACGCTCGTAGTCCGATCAAACTGTACTAAAAATAGAACACCGGCGCATACGTGTTTCTATTTTTAGTATAGCAAGTAAATTCCAACGATTTACACGCTGTTACTCTAGCCACCCATATACTCTCCCCTATAGCCCTATAGCTACCATCATTGGGGGGGGGGAGACTTATAGCATCTTGTGCCATCTCTGTTACAGGTTATGCATGTGGACAGGGGAAACATTCATTCTTCCTTCCTGTTTGGAATGTAGCTCCAAAGCAGCAAAGGAAGACTAAAATTAATACACAAACCAGTTGTTGATTTATTTATGGTACGGGTACAGCTATACACATAGTTACTACAGACTATGTAGCTACTTGAAGTTTGGATTATGTCATAGTTTAAGTAGCTAAATGTATTTATACTTTGGTGCCCATCTGTATACCCTCTGAACCATGCTGTGCATATAAAACAGTATACCATATTAAAGGCAGTATATATATGTCACTGTAAAAAAAATGAGGTTACTTTAATCATATTTCTGGTTATCTCAGTTGCACCAGAGTGGTGTCATTATCAGAAGTCTCAGGAATGCTTCTAAAAAAGGTTTCTTGAAATTCCATCCAAGAGCTTCTTCTTTAGTTAAATTTTTTTCTTCTTTCAGAAGTCCTATTTGGCTACATTATTGGCATTTCTACCAAAACCAAACCTTTTTAATTGATAGGTGTTCTGAAAAGAAGACTGGGTTTTAATTAAAAGAGAAGCTTCTCAACATCTTGATTTCAAGGTCTTCAGAAGACTTGTTTGGAAGCATTCCTTGAACTTCATGATGTGTACACCACACATATGCAACTGAGATAACTGTAATATAGTTGAAGTAACCTAAATGTGTTTACAGTGAGCTAGCTATAGCTTCTGTAAATTCTACAAAAAAAAAACCCTCAAATTTGGCTGTTCTGGTACAACTGATGTAAATAAGTAGATTAACATTCTACCAAACATGAACTCCTGATGTAGTGAATTCTGCAGTGCTGAAAGTCAGGTTGCCTCAGTCATTGAAACTATGCACATGACATCTGAAGCTGGGAACAGGCAATACACCCTATTCTGAAGGAAACATGATTGTAGTAAACTGTACACTCTAACATTATCTCACCAAGCTCTTTGGTTTTGAGATTTGCAAGCAATTAGTAGATATGATTGTAGCTAATTGCAACTCCATGATTCTACCTGGTGACTTCTTTCACTATGCTGCTAAAATTCCCATCAAAGTTTATGACAGGTGGGTTAATGCACTAAGGTTTTTGATCCCTTCATCGACTATAAATGTTAACTCAGTTTCTGTTCAAAATAACACTCTAATTACTAAAACACTCTATACCAATTCCACTACTTCTGCAACACTAATTACATTCTAGTAAGTAGCTAGCTACAACACTTGATAATATTTTACAGCAGTTAAACTAATCAGCAGTCAAACTATAATCACAAGTCATACGAAGTTAATTCCACTATTTCTGCAACACTGCTACTAATATGTATCTAGCTACAACATTTGTTATTGTTTTACAGCAACCAATGACAATAGCTAGTACGCTACATAAGCAGTCAAACTAACTAAAGAATAACCCAGTTAATTTAGTGACATCTCAAGTTTCACTGTTCTTGGTTATTAGATGAGTGTGCACTGGCTGCACGAGAGCTCAGTTGTGTAGCTAGCTCTGCTTCTTCCCAAGGATGCACAACTACATTTGGCAGGTGCATGAATGCCTGGCTATTGTGATCTTGGTCATCTTCCATATTGTTGTTCTGATTGGAGTTTGCATTCCAGGTCTCATTAATGTTGTTTTCAATGTCCAGTTGAGCCACTTTGTCTGCAGCAGCAGCATAGGGGTTGGAAAATGTAGTTCCTGATACCTTGATCTCTTGACTAACAACTACTTCACCCTCTGGCTTCTTGATGTCTGGTAAATTGAGGTCAGCCATGTCATACCCTTCGGATGATTGTGCTTCGGGATCTTCAAGCTTGTGGCTGGAAATAGGAAAGTATCCGCCAGTTTCTCCCATAGTATGTTGCATCTCTTTGCGTTCAACATAGCGTTCTTCAAAGGCTGGGTTAGAAACAACTGGTTTAACTTGGATTCTAGCAACTTTACTTCTCTTGTGATGGTTACGACACAGAACGACCATGACAATGAGTAAGATTGTTGCGATTAGGATGGTTCCACTTGGTATCGTTGTTGCAAGTATGAGGACAAGATGATTCACAGTAGCAGGGAGCAGTGTTGGGACTATAATGTAGTATGCTGGGTCTTGAGTGATGTTGGATGGTACCAATATCTGTCCACTGAAAGTAAAGCTAAGAGGTTGAAAGTTGGATGTGACTTCACTCACAAATCTGGCCAGGTCTTGGGCCTGCTGAGTGGTGGCAAAGAATGAAACAATGATGCTTCCTTCTGTGAGTGTGGTGTTGTAAATTTCAATGGTGGGATATTCGCCGTACAAAGCTTCCGTAAATTGCGTAATAAAGGATGTACTATCACTGCCTACCACAGTACGGAAATCTACATCATATGTCACAATGATTCTCGTGACTGGTAATATGCTGACAGTAAATGTGTTGGATGCCACACTTTGTGGAAGTTCTGAGGAGGAGGAGGTTGGTTCAGTGTTGATAATGAAAACAATTCTGTAAGTCCCAGCATTAGGTACAAGAATTTCTGTAAATCTTGCCTCACCATTCATCAGTGGTACATTCCAAGATCTGAGTGATTGGAGTGTTATTGAATGTTGGACATCTGCAGTAACATACCACCTTCTGTTTCTCCATGTGTGTTCAGTGACTACTTCATTTGTTTGAGGATGAACAAGTTGCACTGCTGGGTAGGGATAGAGTATGAATGTTGTGTTGCCATCCCTTGGTTGGGTTGAAACACGAAGTGCAAGCTGCCTGCTTTCTGCAGTAAACCTCTCAGTCATCACACTAAAATCTGAATTAAGTGGGTAAGTTACTGTGAAGGTTAGGACGTATGAGCCAGGATGGCTGACTGTCAAGTTTGTAAAATCTGCTGTGCCATTTACAATGTTGGCACTTGTTCCTGAAAGAAAGGCTCTCTCAGGACCAGATGCAATGGTTGCTGTGAGCACCCATGGGGCTCCAACACCTAGGGTTCGAATAATTTGGTTGTTCCTGTCATACATCTGAACACATGGTGGACGTGAAAATGTTAGCCCCTCAACTGCTCCTCCAGGCTGCTGTGCAATCCCTAAATGACTTGCAACCTGAAGAACAACAGCAGGTGTTTCATTCTGTTCTTCATTTTCCATCATGATTTGTTGATCATAGTACGTTGGTATGGATGTATCGTTGCCAACATCTTCAGGCTGCGGTCCACCTGTCATGTTTGTGGCTCTGACTCCATTTGTTGGGTCCATTCGAGGTGGTTCTGGACTTGTTATAGCAGCTGAAGTCACAGTGGCATTTAAATCCTGGGCCAGTTCTCCATTTTGAATTACTGTGGCTACTGTTGTTGCTACTTCTTCAAGCATTTCAAAGGTGAGTGCAGTTGTTACATTCAGTGTTGTAGCATTTTCAGTGCCATTTGTTTGAACTGCTGTTTCATTTGCTGGAATTGGAGGTGGGTTGCCAATCTCAATGTCGAAAGTGGCACCCTGTGAACTGGTTTGTCTTTTCCTACGTGTGGTTTCTCTCACAACATTGACTATCCTGATTCTGCTTTGGTCTATGCCTAGTAAGAAAGCTAAGTTCTGTACAAGACGTTCACCAAAGAACTCATCAACTGTAACTTCAAGAGTGAGTGAGACTTGAATCACAGGGGTGGTTTCAATTCTGTAAGGCAACTTTCCTCTGATTGTGATATACAGCCTCTTCAGGTCACGATCGTAATAGTTTGACCCTGCACTGTCAGATAGTGAAGGTGTAAACATATCAGGACTTCCTTGCAAGTATCGCAAGTTACCATTTGATGTTTGTTCTGCATTGTTTGGTATCACATAGTCGCCATTATAAATAACATCTAGCCGCTGAGGATTGGTGTATACAATCCCAACAACGATTACTTGAGATTCATTGGAGTGGAGTAGGTGCAAAGCCATGTTCTGTGGATTGGTGCTTGTGAGTGCAACTGTGTACATGTGTTCTGAAGCCACAATTCCGTAAAAAGTTGAGATTCTCTCTTGGCAGGTATACCCACCACACCAACCAAAGTCTTGAGGACCATTAAGCAAGTCAATAAACCCACTTGATGCAAGCGTGATCGGTGACAAACGTCTCACTTCAGTGTCAGCATCAAGACTCTCCATAACCAGCATGAGATGATCTATTCCCTCACAGTGGTACATGTTCCATGTATCGTTGAATGTGCACTGAGAATCATTTCCAAATTCATTTCCTCGGACAATTCCTTTTTTGGGATATATCTGATTAACATTGATGCTGCTTCCATTGGCGTAGGTGAGTATAGTGCGGGGTATTCGGTAGTCTCCTAGTCCACGTCGTGGATCACCATCCCATTCAAATTCAGCCCTGGATATGAATGTTCTTGGGCCTGAGGTTTCTGAGAAACTGCCATCTTCATCTCGAAGAAGAACATGCTTTAGACCATCACAGTCCATATCTACACAGTCAGATGGATTGACACTTCTCAGGTGTGGATTGTGATTGAATAACTTGGAATCAGAGGTGACATTCACTAAATGAACCTCTTTAAGATGAACTGGATAGTTGCAGTCCTCTGACTGAGTGTTGGTCATTAATACAACATCGTTCTTAGCATTGCATCGCTGCCTGAAGTTGGCAAAAGTGACGTTTTGTATGGTAGTTGAACCATTCACTGCAGGGTATGCATCAACATTGAACCATGGTTGCTTTGGAAAGAGCCCACGACCAGACACAAAGCTTGGTATTACAGCCCCTACATGACCTCCAGTTGGTGATCTGAGACCTCTGTGGGACCGTGGATGTTCAGCAATGCTTGGAACAACAACATCTTGACTACAGCTGAATTCATTGCTTGCTGATAAAATGAGGGAGTTTTCAATGCGCACCTCCTTGTTGCCCACTGTGTGGGAAAGAGATGATGGGCCAATAACACTTGCAAATACCCCAACAAAGCTGTTGATCACTTTGACCTCTGTGACCCAGATTCCAGCAATGCCATAGCTGAATATGCCATAATGGTAGCAGCTAAAGAGTGTGAAACGGGACAACTTTGAACAGCCAGATGCATAGCCGTCTCTATACCCCAGATGTATACCATGGAGTGTTGAGTGAGCAACATTGTCAGCTATCTGTGTGCCATCCGAAGCAGTTGTACACTCTTCTCCATTTGTGTGGAAGCCTGCTCTAGCTCCACCTGAAGCAACATTGCCAGTTAGAATCAAGTTCACTGCTTCAGTGACTTCAAAGTTGGCTGTCCAAAGTGAATTAAGTGGTTCATTTCTGTCCTTGTAAGTCCCTAGGAAGATTGCAAGGGATGCTAAATTTCGGTTCACAATGTGGTGAGAGCCAGTTACCCATACTGAAGTGCCAACTGTGCTGTGGATTACGTTGTTGTCAAGGAGAAGTCCACGGGTTCCAAACACACCAATTGCAGTGTTGTATCCATCATGGAAGCTTGAGTTCTGGACGTACGTGCTGTAGTTTGATATTGGTCCTTGGTTGAGAAAAGCTAAGGCAAACCTTGGATCAAAAGAATCTGTATACCCTAACTGGCCACAGTGTTTAAACTCCACACCTCCAATTTGTGCTGAACCAACATATTGCTGAGAAGTCTCTTCATCAATAAAGTTGCTGATAAGAACCCTGCATCCGAAATCTTCTTCATCAGTGAGGATAGGATCCCCACTTTCAATCACTATGTTTCTGGTCAACAATCCAACTTCAGCTTGGATGGAATAGGTATAAGACCCAAGTGTCTGTGATTCTCCTGAATGGGTATACGCCAGGGTGGCATTCAGAGTAATCCGAGTTCCTGATACACTCTGGATTTTGAGCACTTCAGTTTCACCTGCTTCAAAAGAAGTAGAAGTTATGACAATCTCTTCTTCAGGCTGCCAATCGACAGAATCAATGACTGTAATTTGATTCCTTCCAGCCATAGCTGTTGCAGCTAGTTTAGTCCAGGTGTGTGATCTATGTCTACCATGGAGGATCAGCTCTCCAAACACACCAATTGCTTTTGCACCAAGAGGAGGACCCCTGGCAAAATAAAACTCAGGTGAACTTAGATTCCCATGGAGCACAATTCTCAAACTGCTGGTAAAAGGTGTCTCAAGGTAGCCAGCCACTAGCCTCCCTCCCTGGATGATGATCAGGTCTACCTCAATGACGTGGTTCATTGTGTCGGGGAATTCTAGCACTCCACAGATTGTTAAGGTGCCCAGACGAGGGATTTGTCTGTTGACTAGAACATATAAGCTACAGTTGATATAGACATCTTCGCCAGCTCGTGGGAGTTGCTCTCCCGGCCAAATTGTCACATCAGACCAGTTGTACGTGACATTTGGTCTGCCTGATGGTCTTGGTGGAGGAGGTGTTGGGGGTGCTGGAGGGATGCAGTTTTCATAGAAGCAAGTGTATGAGCTGAATCCAACAGGAAAGTTCAGGGGGTCATCCGTTTGCCTCTTTATTATATAGAAAACTGTGTTGTTTTGGTTGATGTACCAGTCACCCCGTCTAGCAGTGGTAGGGTCATCTAATGCAGTTGCATTGGATGGGGTGGTGACACCACCAATGTTGACAAAATCAAGAGATCTGGGAAATGGTTGGCTCAGTATAATGTAATCATTTGACATGAATCCTGAGAACAGTTCACTGTAAGAGATGTTTGTAAAGTGCTGTCCATCAGGCCAGAGTAGATGATAGGTTTGATTCAGTTGTACTAATGACATATAGCCTGCTCCTGTACCAAGTAAGCGTTTTACCACATATTCCAGAATGATAGTGCCATGTTCATTTGATAAATTGGCATTGGCAAACTCCAAACTGCTTGGAAGTGGGTCAAAAAGTGCAAACCTGCCATATTCAAGTAGCCCATTACATACACTTCCATTGACAGCTCCAAAACTTGAAGCAGGGTGAATTTGGCAATGTTCTGGGGGCAAGAGATCGTAGCTAGGGATAAGTAGACTAGGTTGCTGTCTTCCCGTAAGGGTACCATCCATGTCCCTGTGTACGTGCTCAGAGTGCCACTGCCATTTTGTCAGCTGGGAACTGGAATTCACCAATCTGATGTTATTATATCTTGTCTCAAATCCTCCTTGGAATACCTTGCAGTGAGAGCAAGCTTGGATTACAAAGCATCCTGATCTATCAAAATTGACAAAAGTGACTCCAGATATGGTGAGGAAGTAGCTGTGTGGAGTTTTGATACCTGACTCGGTACAGATGTTATCATTTGAACTGAGTTCACTGTGTCCAACTATGAGTGTGTCAGAAATCAAGGGACCATTCTCACCCCAAACACCCTCAAGTTGAGTTATTTCAACACCAGCTAGCTTGTTGTCCAACATAACACTGCCTCTGAGTTGTAGTGATCCCGAATCTGCAAATTCTACACCTCGATCAGATCGCCATGCTATAAAGCTTTCAAACACAGCTGGAGTGTGTTCTTCATCATTGCATCTGCCACTAACTCTAGGGGTGTAGGTTGGAAACACCCACAGTCCATACCAGCCAAAGGAATGAGCTGTATTGTTTGCAAACTCTCCCAGTGGAAGGTTTCGTGGACAAACAGATGTTGTTGCAGAGGGACCAGTAGGATTTTGGGGAAGGCGATACCAAAAGCCAAAGTGTGTGCCACCTGCAGCTGCATTTCGCCTGACAATGTTGTTTGGGTTAACAATCCAGAAAGTGGCTGGTGTAATGTCTACATTCAGAAGACTGCTCGATGCTCGAACAAATATTCCGAGATTGTCTTGAATGATGTTGTACTGCTCAATTCCATCTTCAAGGAAATATGCATGACCTAGAATGTTGTAGGCAACATTCTTCTCAACAAGTAGGTAGTCGACTGCGTGTATGGTCACAGCTCGATTAAAAGTGTGGTGAATTCCACAACCTCGAACGTAGGACCCGCTAACATTTCCATTCAAATGAAAATGAATTGGGTAGCGCCCTAGTCTGAAAGCCTGACCTGCATGGGTAACCTCTATATACTCTAATCTTCCAATCACATCTCCAGTATTCTGTTCAGCAGCATGAATCATGATCTGTGACCCAAACTGATCATCAACAGTTTCTGCTCCGAAACGTCCCAAAAAGCAAGTCTGAACTTCAAACTGACCTGGTCTGAACTCTTCCTCACAGGCTTCAACTTGTCGAACAGTGTCGTTATTTTGATTTCCACGCACAATAACATTTCTGGTGAGGTACCCAACCTCTGCACTTGTATCAATGTATCTGCCTTCAATAACCTGCTGCATTGATATATGTTCATACTGAATTAGGGGTGAGACAGACAATATGGTCCCTGTCTCATCAACTGCAGTGATTTCCAACTCTTCATTCTCCCTTTGGCTGAAACTGGTTGAGGCAATCACTATCTTCCCCCCAACTTCCCAGTCAACAGATTGTTGGAGATGAAGGGTGGTATTACCGGGGTATGCAGTTTGACTTAATTTTGTCCAAGTTACATTTAGTGGTTTTCCATGAAGATCAAGCTCTCCCTTTCTAACAGCCAAGGTCTTGGCTCCATACACTGGAATTTCAGTTGAAAGGACATGGCCATAAAGTACAATTTGGGTCTTATGTTGAAAAGGACTTTCATTGGTGCCGACCTGAAGTCTTCCATTGTCAACAATCAAGGCACCTTCTGTGTGAAGCTGGACCACATTGTCCTCTTGCTCATCATCAAAAATCAATTCACCTCCCTGAATCAAGAGGTACGCTAAAACTGGTGTTGTTGTATCTAGGACTAGAGTCTGCCCTTCAGGAATTACCACAAAATCACCTTCTCTAGGCAAAGGGCCTCCTCCCCATGTAAATCTTGAGCTCCATAGGTCAACGTACCAAAAGCTGACCCCTTCTGACAAGGCATAACCTTTACCTTCAATGTAAACCAGTACTTGGGCTCTTACAGTTCTTCCACTTGCACCAGTTTCACACACTATATACTGAACATCTTGTTCAAGAACTTCACATTCAATATCTGCTATCGTAACATTGGCGGTATTTGTGAAACCTTCACCTGATATGTAAAGTCTTGATCCACCTTGTGTTCCACCTCTGGTGCGATTGATACTATGAACCACAGCAGTCAGATTTTTTGGGAATGTGTAGGCATTGGGTAGGGTTATACTTTGGCCAAGACTCTCGATACTCACATTACATTCTTCAAAATCATTCACAATGGATGCTATGTCACTAAGTGAGGGAACTATACATTGAACCTCATTCAAAGTTGGTACGGTTGTGGAGAGTCGACATTCACGATTGCAGATTGTAATGGATATTTGGTTTGGGTTGAATCCCACTCCACTGACTGTCATTGTATTGAGTCCAGCTAAGCTACCTTTCACCGGACTAATGGAGAAAACTTCTAATGTATAAAAGAAGGAGACATCACCCTCTGCATTTCCCACCCCACTAACAGTGACTTGCACTTCATGGTTTCCAACAAAGTTTGCTCCAAGTGCGCATTGAATAGTGGTTTCATTGAATGAATCTACTTCACATTGTGATCCACCAACTCTAACAATGTTGTCTCCAGAAATTGAGGAAAACCCGGTTCCAGAAATCGTAACCATTTGTCCCTGTTGACCTCTGGAAGGTGCTATTGCAGTTACCTGAGGAGTGCTGCTTTGGGAGTACTCAAATGATAGTGTCTGTGGAAATGATATGCCACCAGAGGTAAGTGCAATTGTGTACATTCCAGACTGTTGAGCAGAGGTTGTGCAAATAGTTGTTGTGTAGTTGGTGAATGTTGCCACACAAGAGCTGCCACCAATACTGATTTGAGTGTCTGTGTGAAATCCTACACCATTGATTGTTAGCTCAGTACCTCCCAATACACTGCCAGTGGACGGTGTCACATTGTAGACTTCACTTACACTTGTGAGTATGTGGCTGCTGCTAGCATTTCCTTGGCACCGGGTACAGTTGGAAATCTGCATGCATATTTGTAGTGAGAGGTCATATTCACCAGCTGGTAGAGGGTCAAGTTCACATGTCACATAGGTTGAGTTTGAATCGGTTGCTTCACAAATGTGTTGCCCAACATAGACTTCGTTTTCACTTGGGGTAGCTGAAAATCCTGTTCCGTATATATCAAGTGTAATGATTCCTGGGTCTCTTAGGGTAGTTGGAGAGACACTACTAATGGCAGGCGTATGATTTTGAGAGTACTGGAAAATGCAACCACTTGTTATGTTGCATGCAGCTATTCTGGAGGCATTGTTCTGGTAAACAGTGACATTCAGGTCTAGATTTGAACTTGAATCTAGCTGAGGACTAGTGCAGCAGATCTGAGTATAGCTGATTGACCTGATCTCACAAGCATAACTTCCAATCCATACTTGTAGTCCACTATCAGGAAACGTTGTTCCAACTATGGCTATATCAGTACCTCCGAAAATTGAGCCCTGTGTTGGACTGATATCAGTGATGGTAGGTATGATAGTTATAGAGGCTTCATCTGGTCTCTGCACATGTGCATTTCCCAGCTCATCTACATTCACACTCAGGGGTAACTCAATAAAAGCAGGTGGAAAATTGGAGTCATCTAGCCGGCACTGAATCTGAGTCTCACAGCTGCTTACTACATCACACGAGTGATTTCCAAATCTCACAACATTTTGTGCTTCAGTCTGGCTAAACCCAATGCCTGAGATTGTGATGAGGGTTTCAAGTTCTACTTCTCGGGGAGATACAGAGTTTACTATGGGTGTGCGACAGACTGAAAACACATAAGATGGTGACTGTTGCAGACAGAGATGTAAAAAATCTGCATCTAGCTCAATGTCACTACAGATTCGAGTGGCTTGTGATGAACTGTTAGCTAATCTGTTCCTTTCAGAACCTGAAACTGAAGCAGCTCCTGCATCAATAATGTTGTATTGAGCTTCAAAGCCTGCCACAAAAACTTGAATTCTAGCCACACTTGATTGTAGGTTCAGCACATATACTGTGCCTCGAATCACAGGTAAAGTAGGAGCAAGCTCAGCTGCATAGTAGTAGGTACCTTGTTGTGTGAATGTATTTGAAAATGATCCAGTAGAAATTGGTTCACTTTGGAATCCACCTTGTAATCGATCACTTTCAAAGTTGCTGAGAGTTTGGAAGAGATGCAGGGCTACTCCTTGGAAGTTGATAGACCACTCCCACTGAACTGTGTCCCCAACTTCAATTGTAAGCTCTCTTGAGCTCCAAGCAAAATCATAGCCACCGACTGCAGGGGAGAAACAATAGACAACATAATAAACATGTACATATGCAAGGCAAATTTACATTGTGTTTTGGAGCAATTAAGGGGTATTAGGAGTAAGGAGAAGCTGGCTGACTATAAAAGCACATCCATTATTGCATAAGACTTTGAATTTGTTGAGAATAACCACTGAAGTAAAAATATCAACCATATGTTTAAATACCCTTTATGTTCAAGACAACCAACTTAAACTAGCCTCATATTGAAACTACAAGGTCCTGTATTGACAGCTACAGCTACCAGTGTTTTTGACTAGAGATAATACTAAGCACTCAGGTGCATGGTGAATCTTCTAAAACAGAGCATTATGGCCATAGTTGCTGCCGTCAGTACAAGATTGTGTAATGTTTATTTAGCTGAAAATCACCTCCAAATCCTCGATTCTGAAAGTACACGGTGTGAGTTTGTGTAGAGGTTGGTGTATCACACTCAATCAAGGTAGCATTCACATTCAGCAGTGTAGCAGAGTGGACTCCAATGTAAACAGCAGTGTGTTTCCTGCTAAAACCCGAGCCAAAGATTCTGATGACAGTTCCACCGAGGACAGAGCCCGTCACAGGTTGGATCTCAGTTACTTCAAGCTGATAGTGAAAAACTTGAAATGGGGGCAGATCTCTGTCAGATGTTTCCCCACTTCCGTCGTCACCACCACTACCACTTGCAGAAGCATAACCATTGTCACTTACAGAGGTATCACCACTGCCTCTTTGAGAAACATTTCCACTACCACTCCCAGTTCCATCACCACTAGCACTTGAATCTGGCATAGTACCGTCACTTGAACCAAGGTAAACAGTTCTCATCCCTGATTGTGGTGTGTTCTGCTGTAGCTGGGCAGTAAGTGCTGGTTGAGAGACTGCAACCCCATTTGCTGTTGATACCAATATGGAAACATAACCAGGTTCATGTGGAGATGTAAGGCATTGGATGTGAGTGTCATTCACATTTTGAATCATGCATTCCTCATTGCCAACTGTAACCTTGACCCGATCTTCCTCACTCGGATCGTTCAGAAAGTTTGAGCCATATATGGTGAGAAGTGTACCACCAAATGTAGGGCCAGTAAGCGGGTCAATCATGTGAATAAGAGCAGTTTCATTTACTGAAAACTCTATTGCATCTTCGAGTGTGTTCATTTCTGTCAATACAGTAACAGTTAGATTGGATCTGGTTGGCAGGCTGATTGTTGCTGTTACACATTCAATTTGTGTTAGGTTAGCAGCAACAATAATGCAAGGGGCACCTCCTATCTCAGCAAATGCAGGAAATCTTGAGTAGAGGGATCGAAGAAAGGAATGGAATCTATTTGTCTCAAATGATATATCTCTACTATTGGCAGTCTGTGAAGAAAAATCCCTATCACTGTCATTAACTCGATTGAAATTCATTTGGTTCATACCATCTATATTAAACCTTGTAAAGTTCAAAGTTCTATTTCTGTTGGCAAAGTTTTCTGGAAACTGAAAGTTGATGCCACCTTCGAAGTAAGGGCATATGTCTTCAAGCTTAGTGTCTGGTATGCCAAAGCCAGATTCAAACCAGGGGAATGTGCTGTATGGTTCACCAACATCAAAACGGACAAAATCGATGAAGCCATTGCCTGAAATGACTACTCTCTCACTGCCACCAATTGACAGCACTTGTGGTGATACAGAATCAATGCTCAGCAGGTAGTGGAAGCAGACTGATTCATTCATGGATGCATACCCTCTGCCTTGAATGTGAACCGAGACTTTGTATTGTCCAGCAGGATGACCACCAGCTGTACATACAATGTGAGACTCATTTGCATATGTGACCATGCAGTTAGCACTACCAATTGCTACAGTAATGTCACCAACTGTGGTAGTAAAATCACTTCCACTTATGATAACCTCGGTACCACCTTGTCCTTCATCGGGTTCAATGGAGTTAACAGTTGCTTCTTCAATGAAATTGAAGGCACAGTTGCCGCCACAACAGGAAGAGGGAATGTCATCAAGAATCACCTCAACCTGGAATGTGAAAGTGTATGATTCAAATTCAAGGCTATACGACTTCTAAACCAGCATAATGACAGGGAACAACTGCAACAGTATAATGAGAAGAACTTCAGGGACACTTAATTATCCTAAGTACAGTGATGACTATGAAAACTGAGGATGGTGTTAAACCCATGCTCAACCATAAGATTACAAAGTACTTAATTAATACCACAAAACTTTCTCACTTGTGAAACATTACAGAATCACAGGATTTCAATGAGGCAGTACACCAACACACATATAGCTCAATACTTGCCTGTGGTTTATACTCGGGCAATCGCAGCATGTCACCTCTTATTGGTCTGAGCCACACTCCACCATCAACCACATTCTCAACATTTATCTGTGGTTCTGACCCCCTCAGGTCCTCTCCACTGGCTTGCATTGCAGGGCGGTCTCCACCCTTGGTTTCCCATGCCACCTCCCACTGGTATCCATCGCATGCACCAGTGGAGGTAACTTCAAAACCTGGCATAGGAGGAGAATGTGTTTGTACTCTCTGATGGGTCATTTACAAAGAGCTCAAGTGTACTGTAAGATTTAAGCGATATGCTATACAACTCTTTGCCGCTCTAGATGGCCATCATGCACTATACACAACCTCTGTTGAAGACACCTTAAGTAAATATAACAGCATTATCATAAACCTATAGATATCTATATCTATAAGTAAATATGTAATTACCTCCTTCATCAACAAAGTTGTTTTCCAACAGCATTTCCAGAGTATCAGCAGACGCATCAAACGGAATATTTCGAATTCTCTGGCCACCAAATCTCAGTCCAAACGTACCAGATACAGGTGGAGATCCCATTGCGATTCGTTTAGTTCTAACTCGTGCAATTTGGGAATCACGTTCTTGTAGCTGGTACAAGCCTTGTAACAGAGACATTCCGTTTCCACAGTCATGGACGGTGTAGATGACTCGGTATCTCCCCCAGATCATGACATAATCTGGGTCAGAAGAGGAGTCCACAGCTTTAGGTTTCAAACCTGAGCCAGACCCAGACTCTGTTGGCTCAAGCTCAAGTTGATTTGGCCTTGAGGAGTTGCTGAGTACTGGTTGATCAAGGAGTCCTCCCATCACATTAACATAGTTTACAGTGACTGAACCTGGTCTAGCAGGAGATGCTGTCTGAGTGACTGAAAAGAACAAAAATATGTCAGTAGAATTGAACTAAATGTACAAGTATTTAGTCTGATATATATATACTAAAATGCATCTGGAAATTTTCGTTTTATAAAATTTTCATGTTTTAATATTTTGTGTAGAAATATTTTCGTGGTCTCGGATACCCATGAAATTTTTTAACAGTATTACTCTACATTCCCAGGTTTAGTGATCATGAACAAGACTACACATGCCAAGAAAACATGGAGAACAAACAGCTTGCTGCGTTCAAGGCCACCACGCAGCTGTTGGCGAACTACTTGTGTGTGGAAGAGAACCGGGGAACATTGTAGGTAAGTGCTGTGGCAGTAAAGACGAATGATTTATCGGACACTAAGAAAGTTGTCACGTGTTAGCCACAAGTCACCTGCAGTTATCAAAGAAGAGGCCGTCTCACACAAAATAACTAGCTAGCTGTGCTGTGAAACCGTGTGTACGAAATGTGCTGACCGTAATAACTATCCATTTTAAAATATTTACGCAAACCACGAAAACATTTTTGCAACGAAATTTTCCAGATCTATGGTATATGCTTAGCTTTGCGAACCAGTGACCCCAAAACTGAAGCCTAGTAGCAGAAGCCTAGTTTTTACAGAAGCAGAAGTGTGGCGACAAATGAAGAAGGCCTGTTCTCATTTGGTGTCAGGTGGATGCAAGGTGGACATGACATTGGGGAAGTGGGGTATAATGCACTGTTTGAGCACTCCACTGCTGGGCTGGGCTTTAGATGTACGCAAGGTTGAAAGTACTCATCTTGACTAGTAAGAAACTTACTCTCAGGCTAGCGCCTCTCACCCTAAGTCCACGTTACATATATTCACATGACAAATGAGACCAGGCCTTCTCTTTTTTGTTTGTTTGTTTGTTTGTTTGTTTGTTTGCTTGTTGGTTTATTTATTTGCACCTCTTCTGTTTTTATGCATTATTGTAAATGCAAAAGGATAGCAAAATAGGGGAGGTCTTGGAATGACGTTATTGGATCCATTCATGATGCTGTGGTTTAGAGCACCCCAATATGTAATGTTAGTTTTCCTCAGTTCTGAAACAAAATTTCCAACTTGCATGCACATGCTCCCAGACATTTTTTATATGTGGCTGTGAGTCTCTGTGGCTGATAAACACTCACCAGAAACCTGTGCTTGAGAAACTGTGAACTCGTCAATCCAGAAACTGTTTTCTGTGTTGTCAAACCAAATCCTGGAGATCTCATGAGATATTCCTTGTGCAATAGTGTTAAGGCAAGACTGAAGATTGATGCAGACATGCTGCCAGTTACTGTAGCCCTCGTTTGCAGGCCAATTAGGGCATTCACGAAGGTCAATATCTTGTGGGCCTTTCTGTTGAAGTCTAGATGCAGAACCTTCAGCATAAAATACGGTCCGAGCCCATAGCCGAGGAATATTACCTCTGTAAGCCAAGCAGATCTATAGAGAGGGAAGGTACAAACATATTATCAACCAATCCACTACACTCAGTATATGACAAATGTGAAAAGCCACTACATTTATGTACATTAGCTTTAGGTACACTACAGTTAGCTGATGTTTCTTGTGACCTTTGCATTTGCCAAAAATAACTGTTGTCTGTTACCCTAAAAACATAATACACTCCATGGTTACCTCCAGTCCTCTACCCTGGCCTCTCTACATGCATCTTGCTACTTAAAATCAAAAGTGTTGCTAAGCTAATGAATTGACAGCAAAGACACTTACGTATCCATTCCTACTGACTGCAACAGTTGAATCCTCATTATTATCCCCAGGCCAAATAATTCCAGGATTCTTCAAGGAGTAGTGTCCACAGAATGAGGTCATATTGTCTCGTGTACTTTCTGAGCTAGTTTCATAAGTAGCATTGTAAAGTACAGCACCTCGAGGAGGGGTTGTTTCACACTGCCATGTAAACAAGTCGGTGATTTCAGCTTCCACTTCTTCTGCAGAGACATTTAGTGGCAAGGAATTAGTAAACCTTTGTTGACGATTGCTGTCATTGAAGCCTACTTTGAATGATTCAGGAACTGTGAGTTCCTGGACCAATTCAATTTCCACAGTCTGACTAGTGTTCCCACATGAAGCTGGAGTAGGGTTGACAGTTATTTCTGGTATATCAGATTCGGCAGTTCCAAATTTTGTCAGAAAAATGATAGTAACTGTAATCACCCCTGTTTCATTTCTGTTGTCTTCTCTTTGAACTAATACACGTCCAACTCGTTGTATGCTCTGCAGACTATTCAGCATTTCTGCAACATCATTGGCTGTAGACTCTGGCATTAAAAAGATGGCTTCATTGGATATGTTGACAGATATTTCACAGTTGATTTGGTCCATTTCACCAAGCTGGCTGACAATAATCTTTCTTACAGCTGGGAGAGCACTAACAATGATTTCCTGTAGGTACACAATGTCATAATGAGTGATAAAAGCCACACAATAGGTACTGTATAATTATCATACAACATCATACCACAGTGATTACTAAAGCCACACCACAGATAAATCTATGACACTGTGCTTTGTTTTCAATTTGGCTTTAAACTGTTCTGCTATACTGAGAACCTGAGAACTGGATATCACACACTTCTGTTCTAGTTATGTAATCCATCCCTCTTCTGCAATAGTGGCTTATGGAGAGATGGAAGTGATCAGTTGTAAGCCAACAGTAAGTCACTCTGAAACAGCTAGTTTAATTCTACTCCTATTCTTGATAACCGTATTTTGTGCAGAAACCAGTGAGCTCTTTGTTAACCACAACATACTATTGCTTACATGTTCCTCCTTGACGACAAGAGAAGAGATGTTGATCCTCTGCACCTCATTGTCTCCATTGAAAGGGTACGAGTTCCAACTGAGGTTGTGTATCTTAGCCGAGATACCTATGTCCCATCCATAACCAAATTGATTGAGAAGAGACTCAATGTAGTAAGCTTTACCAGCTTCAAGAAGAACAGGATCTGCTGTCTGAGTAGGCCAATAATTCCAACGACCTCTTGCCCATTGTGTGGCATATGCTATCAGTTGTTTGTGCTCAGCTGACATATTTGGGCTCAGATACAGTCGACTCTGGTCATCAGATCGAATTGAAAAGGTATAGAGGCTTGTAAGTGGGGGTACAAAGAATCCGCTGAGTCGTTGGACAAAATTCCTTCTTTCTCCAAATTCCCTTGGGAATCTATGGTCACGATATAAACTCTCTTGTGGAGAAGTGTTCTCTGCACGTGGCCGCTGTTCTACATCATCCAAATCAAGTGATCCACTAGTCCACACTTCACGAAGTAGACCACGCCCACCTGGATGGAGGAAGCAAATAACATGAACTGACTGCCAATGATTTTTGATTGTAGTCAACAATCAACCATCAAGGAGCCTCCATACAAAACTGCCAACCTATACAGTGATATGCATGCCCCAGGTGGATTGGTGAAATCTACTCACACAATCTAGGTTGAGACACCTACTAGCATACCGCAAACCAGACTGGCGGTATGTCTACACATAACATGAACCAAAGTATCTCTGAATATTTATTTGCCTGAGACAATTCTGTCCAAAGGCACTACAAAACTAAATGCTGTCTGCTTTATTTCGAGCAAGTATTGCAATGTTCTTGATGTACCAGAGGCACCAAAAGACATGCATTTCTGTGTGTGGGTGAGGGGCTTCGGACACCAAGTAAATTCGGACGCTCTTACGTGGAGATGAACAGTCGCAAAGATGAGGTAATTCCGCCGGACTGTAGAGGAGGTTTGCAAACTTCGTTGTCACTATACAGGTTGCAGTCCTTGTGATATTGGTATCGTTCGAATCCACAGGTCATCACCAATACTCTGGTACAAGTTTGGTGCTTGTACGTACATTGTGTAATTCTCAAGATACATCTGCTTTTCTAGTTTCCTTTTAGGAAATGGTTTGGACATTTCAGATTGGTGACTTTGGAAGATATTTTGTAATATCTCCGAACTACACAACCTATAAACACCGGAATTGTACCAGCATGTTGCTTATGGCCTGCAAATTCCAACAATGTCAATATTGTAAGGACTGCAACCTTTGTAGCAACGCACAGCAAAAAGAGTGAGATATCACTAATATCTCCCTAGCGAATTATTGATTCTAACCCCAGTCGATATCCAGTGGCACCCCAAAGTGCTCAAAGCATTAGGGAAGGCGTAGACATCGCTGTCTGAAATAAAAACAAATTCATGTCAATTTATTCAGATTAGTAACTGTCTTGAAGCCTTCTAGTGCAAACAGGAAACAATGTGCGGCTGTCATTTTTGATACGCCTAAGTTTACAAACCTCCTCTACAGTCTGGCAGAAGTGCCTTGTCTTTGCGACTGTTCATCTCCGCATAAGAGCGTTCGAATTTACCTGGTGTCTGAAGCTCACACATTCACTCTAGGTATGCTCCCATAGAAAAATTATATTCTCTGAATCTGAGGCTCATTCTGAGTACAATCAGGCTTTAAGCTTTATTATAAGACCAGACTTCAAGAGACTATCTTGCAACTTAGCCCTCCCACCACCCCCTTTACACACACACGTGGCTATATAACTAGTACACTCAATCACCCACTACTTCCTGGCTACATCCATACCTGGGTAGTAGGTTGACCTGGATGGTTGGGGTCCTGTTACACACTTCACCACATTTGAGTCTTCCACTGTCACATCTCGACATGGAACACCTGCAAGGAGAGGTGAAGAGTAGCAGTTGGTGTAAACACACAGAGCATCATTTATTATTATTTTTTTTGTTTTTTCATCAATTGAAACATAATAGCTACAAAGTAATGTGGTATCAGTGCATACCACCATTAGAACGGTAGGAAATTACATAATTTCAAATATGGCTCTGACACGAAAACTTCCAGGAACCCATTTCCTTCTGCTGGATTAGATTCACCACTGCAATGGAAGCACATTTTCCAAGAAAAGCACTAGCCAATCAAGGAGGCCTCTTCGCCCCTGGGAGTGTAGCTTGCAGTACTAAATTAGCTACCATAGGCTTTCCCAGAAGTATATAGGCTCCCGGAACTTCGATCGTCTGAGCATCGTTCTGTCTACCAGCGCGGCTATTGTCCGTACTAGTTTTCATAAGAACACGGTTTGGGTGCATGACTTCACAAGTGCTGTATTGATAAGAACGCTTCCTGGTGCAATACACAGCACCCGTTCTGCCCGTGACTTCGCCATTTTGTTTTGCTAAGAACGTTTTGTGGTGTCTACTGCTACGGGTTCTTCCGCTAAATTGGATAAACAAAAGTCGCAAGAATTGACCGCTGGATTGGATCTACCGTTGTATTGGAATAATGCATGCAGAATCGTGTTACACTAATGAAGCACCACATGCCTGATAGCACAATTTCCCCCAAAATTGTATAGTAGCTAGATTTAAAAAAAAAAATTCGTGGTTAAAAATAAATTATTTTCAACACATGAATAGTAAATTGCAACAGCCTTTGAACATTGATCATGCTAATATGTAGCTTCTACCCATTGGGTTCTCTTTCACATGAAAGAAATCGTCAGCCAAAATATTGTGGTGGTAAATATGAGAACCAGAGCCATGAACCCAACACACAGTACGCTCTAAGGGCTTTTTTATAATGTAATCTGGACCCATTAAAATTTTGTACATGAATTCAACATAAAAATTTCCCAATCTATGGTACCATATTTATTCAAATAAAACGCATGATCCAATCTAGCACAAGAAATTTAATTTTGGAAATTTATGGGTGGATCCAACTTAGCACAAGCTGTCACTAATTAATTTGGGGTTGATCCAATTTAGCGCAACACCAGGAATGAAGCCTTTCTGTTGTCCTAGTCAGTGACAACAAAGGGCGGTCAAGAACAATCTCCAGGAGAAAGAGCTATGCCATAAATGTTCTACTTTGCGTTTGTAAGACTTTTTGTTGCTGCAGCTGCTACTGCCTATCAAGAACCTCACTTCTGGAGCATTTCTGTTTGACCAATAAAATTTTTGCATTTGAATTGATTGCGACCACGATCTAATCTGATGCAAGAAATTCGATTCCTGGAATTTATGGGTGGATCTAACTTAACATATGCCCACTCAAATTATTTAATTTGCATGCATTTTATTCCAATAAACATGGTAGTAATCATGTGAAAGAACAGACATTTTGTCACTGCTGAAATCTGTAACATTGCAGGATGACATCTTAACTGCACTTACGCGCATACATGTTGACACTTTTGCTGCATTTACTACTATGAAATACCTTTCCTGTATTACTTCACCTAATCTACATGACACATTTACACTTCCACTAATGAATGTTGCCTCTATACCTTGCTACACTAACAATTGATTTCTCTCCTCTATGATTCTATACGGCAGAGACATGTATATCCTCCTCAAGGAAGTCACACTTCTTCCTATCCAATAGCAATCATCTGTTCACCTGTTCACCTGTTGCTGAGTCAATCTTTCAATATTGTTGGTGATCCTTATCCACAAAATCTCACTCAGACACATGAGAGGGTTACCTTAAGCATCCCTGGATAACACTAACACAAATGCAGTGAAATAGACTCACCTCCCACAAGGACCTTGATGTTGTCAGTGTTGTTGAAAATGGGCACATTGAGGGTGATGCTGATTTGTGTTCCTCCTTCAGTGCTGCCATTTCTTGGGAACACATCAAGGATGTCTGTGCAGTCGTAAATTGACAGAAAGAAAGTTACATAATATTACCTATAGAAGCAACCGGTCAATTGTTTTTGCATGTCTCAATTTGTCTTACCTGATACCACACTATACATACTACCTGAATATGCCAGACACACATGGGATGACATACACACATACATACATACATACATAGTTACATACATACATACCGGTACATACATACATACGTACGTATATATACTCTATAATAATTTTGCTGCATACTTCATGCAAATATGGACAGGTACTCACCTGCATGTGTCTGGAAGGTGTATGGCTGCAACTTGTTATCCAAGCCAAGGAGGTTCTCACCAAATGAAATGTAGGAGCTGTATACAAACAATGTGAAAGTGAAAAATGCTTGATGTAATAGACATAGCACAAATAACATGCAGGCGTAGTACTGAAATTGTCAAAACAAATATCCTCCCATGCACACTCCATTGCATGTAGCAGCAACAATAGTATAGAGACATCCATCCCATTACATTCATACTCATCAGTCAAATATACAGTACCTATGAAGTGTAAAGGCCACACTAGGTGGCCTTTGTTTGAACTACACAATGACTCAACTACTTACGCTCCACGTTTGGCCAAAATGAAACTAGTATTCATCGAACCTGAGATTGAAAGAAACAGAGCATAAACAGGCATGCTGCATATTCCATTGACACAAAAGTTTAACTAAATAACAGTAGATAATATAGAGATTCAAACATTTTGGAATGTCAAGGGTCAGTCAGTTTTGGGCCATCTTCTCAGACATGAGTCAAACCTTTTCCTTGCTGTGAGAACTGCCATGAATGCTTGAATCTATATATCATGAACACAGGTTGCTAGGAGGAGTGAAATCAACCTTACCAATTCTGTTTCCAGTGGTGGGCATACAGGTGACATAACCCACATTTGTGCCCGTCAGAGTGGTGCCATATCTGGACAGAGGAAATATAGTATAAGCCATGCAGCTCAACAAAGTGAAAACTTCACAGAAACACAGTGAATTAACCCCAATAAAAACACTGTACAAAAGATCACTGTGGTATAGAAAATAGACACAGAAACTGTTGCCACCACTACAACACATTTTCAGCCCAAAAATAACCTTAACACAGCAAGAAACAAAAACAGAAGTAATCACCGACAACCCTTGAGCAGCTCTATAAATGTATGTAGTTGAGTAATAACACACTGGAAAGCTAGCCTGCAAAACATCAAACGCTTGAGAAAATATGTGTTGGTTCAACCCTCATAGTTAGTGCATGCTTTGTAGTTCATATAGATTCATCAAGAAATGATAGGATAATTCTGCTCTTTTGTTTCATTATGAGAAACAAGACTAATTGAGCAGCTAGCTGTAACAAAGATGGCATTTAGAAAATTGCAGGTTGTAGCTAGGTAGCTACAATGTGTAACAATGTTGAAACTAGTTAAAATAAGTGTGATTTTCAGTACATCAGTTCTATATTCTTTGTTAAGTTTATACAGTGCATCCTCGGTTATCCGAGTCCCGATTATCCGACACCTCGATTATCTGAACCCAAAATTTCACAAGCCACACCCACATTTACAAAAGCCACGTGGGTTGTGACAACTGCAGATTCTTGCAAAATGGCACCTTCCAATCATCAAAGCAATGCAGAGTGCTGCAAATGTATTGATTATCGAAGACAAGCTGGATCTTTGCAAGCTCATGGCTACAGATAGATCCTATACGGAGCGCTACGGAAGTGGACAATCACAATATAATGTGATGTTTACTGGATGAATTTCACTTATCTGAACAAATTCACTTATCTAAACACTTCCCAAGAGTACCATAAACGAAGGTGTTTGTACAACTGAGGATGCACTGTACAAACCTATAACTTACAGTGTTCCATTTTCATCCATGGCATTGCAGAACATTCCTCCCACAAGAATACGAGTAAAGTAGTCTGGGTTGACTTCACCGTCTTCATTCCTCTCTTCAAACGCAGCAGTGAACAGTGTCCCTTGTAGTTGCACAAGTTCTCCTATAAAACACACATGCATAATCACATCGCTAGTACACAGAGATGTATCTAGTACTGCATGAACAATCAACAAACCACATCTCCCTAAAAAAAAATAGGCCTAGATGTTATGTGAAGTCACACACTGTGCAGGAAGTGTTTTGGCCAATGCCAGGCCTCATGGCGTCATCAGCTGCACTGGGGTGACTGGGAAATGGGGACTGCTATCTTATGCACTAAATGTCTCTACAAAATATACTTGATGGGACTAGGACTAGTGTGATGGGTATTCTTTACTGTAGTAGATAGCTTGAGAGAAAAAAAACTGCAGGGAGCTGTGTACGTAGTACGAGGCAAACTAGGCAAACTACGTAAAAGGTACACTAGCTAAAAGACAGTCACTTACCAGGTGTTGAAGCCAAAGGCTCTATCATCCTAATGGTAGGAGTGTACCAAACATGATACTGTAGGGAGACAAGATTAATATATAAACTTTCCTTCAAAACCTTTCATTTTCCCCATAGTACACTATGCCTAATATTTTCTATGAACGGTACCAGTGTACTCAGTCTGAACTCTCAACAACAGGCAAGTTTGACTTCACACATCTGTCCAAATTTTGCAAGATGCAATTTAAAAGTCAGGGCTCTTGATAAGCAAATGCTTGTCCAGACCGAAAACTGATCTACTGTGCAAGAAATGGAACCCTACAAGATGAAAGGAGCATTTGCTAACCGAGAAGAGAAAGGGCACATCCAGTGCTGAGCAAAGGTTTTCTACAGCCAAGTACAGTAGTTACTGCACTTTTCACCCTGTGTATGAACTCACCCACCTCCCCTGCCACACCCTTTCTGCTGGTGCAGAGCCTATTCTATGTTTTAACGCGGAGTACATACAATGAATCTGCAGTGTCGTCCACATGATCGAGTGTCCACTTCCTGTGCTCCAGAGCCATCATTAGAAGTAATTTCCATATTGAATACACTATATCCAAGTACTGGAGTAGGTCTGAGAAGTTGTGTGTGTGTGTGTGTGTGTGTGTGTGAGAGAGAGTCTTCCTGTTAAAGAGGGTGGCAGGGAACGTGTCCATTGCACTTTGAGTCAGTGAAAACAAAATCATTGGTTTTTCTCTTTTATTCTTCTTTGGAGGTGCTTGTTTGTGTGTGATATACTATACAGAGTAGCTACTATCAAGCTGAGCTACGTAGTACCTTGCTATTTGAGTATTGTGCAAGTATGCATTTAACACAGTTTTGCTATTCCTTTTAAAATTATTACGGCTTTATTTGCTGGTCATCAGGGGAGTTCTTAGGCTGATCATCACACAAACACAGGTTTTGGCTTCCTTAAACTCCCGACCTGTGGATGGCTACAGAGAGGGTGGAGCCACTACCAGCTCAGTCTGGTAGTACAGTTGAGACATGCTGCATGTGGGCTTGGAACATGTAGGCTCACTACATGTGATCTTACACATGCTTTAAGTCACTGGTCTCTTGGTAGCTAAATGACTGTAGGCTGTCACAGCTATTTGACCTTTAATTTCAATCTCTGAGAATCAATTGAGTACTTGAACTATTGTTTTTCTAACAGATCAGCAAAATGAAAGTATATATAGTAGCAATGCCAGAAGTATACCTCTATAACTTGTCTCTCAGGAAGGCAATTGATGCTGCTAGATCCTTCTCTTGAGTTGATCTCTTCCCTGCATGTTCTACATGTGACTGACCTTTTTTCATGATGTCATAGGCTATGATATGTTTGCTAATTAGTTGGGTGTTGATCACTAATTGTTGTCTACAAGTTGTGCAGACTTATCTGATTTTGGTTAATGTTATTACTGTATAGCCAGAAAATTTGACAGGGAATTAAATTTGGCGGTTTGGCGGTCGGGGTTGAAACCGCCAAATCAAAATACGCCAATATTATTTTGTACGCAACACGTAATGATGTAATGCATGCAGTAGCGCTCTTAGCCCCATCCAGCACCCCTCTGCCTGCCTGTACATGTAGCTAGCTCGGCGCTAGCACGCTGTCAGTTTTATTCCTTGTAAATTTGCGAACTCATGGCTTTGTTCAAGTACCTCAAGTGAGAGACGACAACACTCCTTGATAAACGGACCTGAGACGCCACCGCCAAATTTAAATTCCGCCAATATTTTTACTGTCAGTTTGGGGCCAAACCGCCAAATTTAAAGATCGCCAATATTTCCAGCTATACCGTATGTGAACTCAGAGAGTGTGTATGTGCATGTGTGTGTGTGTGTGTGTGTGTGTATGTGTGTATGTGTGTGTGTATGTGTGTGTGTGTGTGTGTGTGTGTCTGTCTGTGCATAGGTGTGTGTGTCTGTGCATGTGTGTGTGTGTGTGTGTGTGTGTGTGTGTGTGTGTGTGTGTGTGTGTGTGTGTGTGTGTGTGTGTGTGTGTGTGTGTGTGTGTGTGTGTGCATATGTGTGAGTGTGTGTGTGTGTGCATGTACGTGCATGCGTGCATGTGTGTAGGTACATTTAGCTAATGAGTTCCAAATAAACGTGTGGTAAAACTGTATGACAATCACCTAGTGTCACAGATGATAGTGTCACTGGAAGAAGAGTAAGGAATGACATCACAGGGCATCCTGAATCTCCCATCAGTGCTCACAAAGGTCACCTCATTCCCCCCATCAAACTGGTTGGAACTGAAACCTGCGGATAAATAGGGTCTATATAATTAACCCTCGGCGCGCATGCGCAGCGAGGGTTACAGTACTTCGTTTGTCTGTCTGTCTGTCTGTTACAACTAGCTTGGCTCACCTGGCGGCTAAATCTCTGAAGTTTGGACGCAGATAGGCTTCAAACCGAACGAGGATGTGTTTAAATTTCGCGATTTCGCCAAGAACGTTTCGTTCAAGAGTTATGCTGCGATTCGTTTGCCACGGCGAGCGCTAGTTGTAGCCTCGTTCCCAGGCTCCCCCGGAACGCGAATATGTATCGTATTTTCTACGTAAGCATGACGTAATCAAAATAGGACTAAAACAGAAAGGCAACGTTTTGCGCGTTGTTCAACCAACTATACGTTCAACGCTCGGTGTGTATGATATTCAACCCCCGATAACTAGATACATGTAATAAGTTGGCCGCTACCTTCGCTCTTTTTCCTGTTCTGAGTCTCGGGTACGCCCACGCGCAATTAAGGTCGTTCATGCATGCTCAATACTGCTACAATATGTATGTACATGCATGCTCAATACTGCTACAATATGTATGTACATGCATGCTCAATACTGCTACAATATGTATGTACAGGCATGGTCAATACTGCTACAATATGTATGTAAGGCATGGTACATATCCAGGATTACCAGGGAGTATCCCACAGATTCCCTACTCACTACACATGCTCACTACATTAGGGAGGGGTTTGTTGGGGGAAGGTAAAGGGCTAGTAGGACAACTTGGGACACTGTTATCCTGTACGACTTTGTGTAGTCTCAGCTAGCTATCTAGTGTACCATCATACCGCATGAATTTCCTTCACCTACTTAGCTATGTCCTGTGACTCTGCATTAATATTATGCGCCGAGGGTTAAGCACTTCAGTGCTATTCATTATGTGTATGTGGTGGTTAGACAGTTGCTTGTGGTATGTAGGTGTTGTCTGCTGCTAGTGAGTACACAGAAACGTTTTTCTAAAACCATATCATTCAGCATTCAGTAACGACACGGAAACCAATCTTATTTTATTGAATTATAAAATCAACCATACCTTGTCCTTTGATGGTAACTCTGGTCCCCCCAGCATAGCTGCCATACCGGGGAGTACTGTGGTACACTCCTAAAAGTACATATATAAAGAACAGATAATACAATAATTCAGTTGATATACTCCCCACCCTCCAATGCAAGTGTAAACCACATCCCAAGATGTCTAAATAGTGGTACAACCCAAAAATTGCCCCATTTCTCTTTCTTGCTGTTAGTAACTATGGACTTTGATATAGTCATATGATTAGTACTAGTACTGTAAGTTCCCTCTCGGCTTAGTATCAACACAAATGCAGCTGATTTCCCACAGTACATGTTCAGCGAAGCTTCCGTTCTTCTAGAAAGCTGTGGCAGTCATCGTGATTGTCTACCTCACATGTAACATCGCGAGGAACCAGGTGGGGTTGAGGGCGTATGCACGAGACTGCATGAATATTCGAGCAAACACCCCTTCCCCACTTTTCAGGAGCTTACGATAATATTACTTCACTGTAAAATTGAAAGTCTAAAAATCCAAGTAATATCATTTCATACTCTGATTATATATTCCCTGTGATAATCGATCGACTTACTTCTAGTGACTGAGGGGGGTTTTGTATCTTCACATGTGACTGTTGGTGGCATGTTTGAAGTAGCTGTAGTAGTACAATAGATTATGGGATGGATTATACACAATCATGCACTGTACAAACATGCAAATCAGTATTGTGTTACTCTACCTTGATGCAAAAGTATCTGTGAACACAGTATTAAACATACACTGTGTATGTTTCAGTTGTTTACAAACATAGATCGCTTAGACATAACTACGAAATACAAACAAGGTCACGTTCTCATGCACGCTGCATGTGCACATGTAGTCCACATATGGGTAATACATGTACTTATGCACAGATGCATGCACCTATTTATGTAGAGCTAACAGTAACTATGGTTACAATGTTTCAATTATGGTGGATACAGAAGAACAGCAATTAAAATCTCATCATATCAAGTACCACCAATGTATACACATTACTTATGCATTCCAGTTCCGTAATGTGTTGAAGGAAATTTGTATCAACTCCCTCAACGGATTTCGTATAAACTCATAAGTACTATGCCCATGTCCATACACTAAGGATTCAAATGATGAAACCGAAACATGCTAATGTTGCATACATGCATATAGTGCCCCTTTATATTTTGGAATGAGGCTGATACTACCACTTGACTGAGCATCTCAGCTCTCCAGTATATTCTCTGAACCAGCGCTACGCACCCAGAATCCTCCTTCTGAAATCAGATAAGCAAACTTACCACACAACTGGCCACCACCTGTTGTGTCATCATCAAACACCTCGATCAGATTAGATCTGCCTGTGAAATCAACACAGTGGCTTGAACTGGAAGGACATGATGATTCTGAGCATATCCCTGACATGTAGGTCTCTACATCTTGGATATAGGAGGGATCGTAGTTGCAGACGACAAATATTGCACTGGTTCTTTGGCCCCCTGGCAGTGCTAGCCGAGGACAGCGGTAGCTTCCACAGCCCACTAGATAGGTATCAGCCCACACCAACTACAGAAGTTACAACAAATACAGAGTAATCAATTGTTGTTGTTTTTATTTTTGTTTTCTACTAGATGTCACTATTCACAGGATTGAAGTGGACTGGATTGGACCCCTAAAAACATCAGAAATAAGTTACTAAACCACCAGAAACAAAATTGAGCATACGTAAAAACATCAGCAGTTGACAACAACAGATCTCACCACCGGTACTGGACTTGTGGGATGTCATCTAAACCCTTGCACTCGCCCTGTACTTACATCCTGTAACTGGCCATGAGTAAATACTTACTTTAGCTAGTCTATTCAGGGTGACCCACGTAGTCTGAACCCTTGACCGAGCGAGTGGAGTACAATGGGGAGAGGATTCATGCAAGTCCCTCGTCATGCACACAATCTATATAACCAACCTTGTACACAAAACTCAAATGAAAATGTTAGAGGCAACGGACAGAGATAGCCTCCTTTCCAGATGTTCACCACACGTAATGCAAGCAATAAAAAGCTGGGCGGGGCTTGGGAATGAGGCGAGCACAGAGATCTGTCGGTTACACATAACAAGTAGCATTTCAATCATCAGACTCCCATTGATACAGCAGGACAGGAATATACATGCAGACACACAGAAATTTTATGTTCCATTGTGGTTGGTATTTGTGTGTGCTTAATTTTGTTCCTGCACGTTTTTGTGAGTCCAGTCCAGTCCACTTGAAGTTCAGTCCAGTGATATCACTTTTATCCCAGTCACCGTCAACTTACGCATGCGTAAGTTGACGGTGACTGGGATAAAAGTGACATATATAGGTAAACCCCCATTACACCTGAATTATAAGACAGTTAAAGCTTGTGATTGAAATTTTCATTTTTGTATTTTTTAGTTAGCTAGTCATAATTACCAGTATTTTCTTTTACTATACCTATGTATTGGTGTGAGTTATATAGCACGTGGTTAACAATCTGCTCACCTGTACATGATTCTGGCTTAGCAGATCATAATACCATGTTCGGACAGCTTCTGTTATTGCCTGTCTTGATGTCTTTGAAGCCATAGGATCTTGGATATAATGAATGTTCTCTCCTGTACGATCTCCATTGCTTCTTGTCACATTTTCATTGCTTTTGAAGACACAGGCTCTTGCATGCTCTTGGGCTTTGTCGGCCAGCCCTTCATCCCATTCCTAAATTAAAAAAAGACAAATGCAGCAATGCTAATAGTCTCAGTTCCTTTCCGCAGAAAGAGCTATAGACAGTAGACATATTGGGGCGAGCCTCACTGAGCCCACACTAACTAGACCGCATTGCGCGCACACGCGAGTGTATATATGCTTGTTGGTGGCCACTTACTGTAAGTTTCGAACGAGCGCGTTTAAAATGTTTTATGAAGATTGAACGTCCATGTGCACTGCTTCGGGAGCTCAGTCGAGAGTACGAGTTCGAGCGACAGTGAAGAGCTACTGCCAGAGTGCAGCGTCGGCGTGAAAGAGGCCCGGAGCGAAGGCGACTCGAGTTGAAGCACGCATGGCAACTTGCGTCTGGTTTATTGTGTAAGCTACCTCAAATACGGACCATGACAGACAAACTTTGCGGCAGACTAGCTATCGATACTCACAGACAGTATGCATGGTGGCTGAGGTCGCTTCAAGTGAGGGCCATGCACAAACTAGTAGCGCTCATACGTAAACGGCAGAGATTCAGCTCATGATTTGGGTGCGAAGCTTAGTGCACGCATGTGTAGCCATAGTAGCTACCCTGACTGACAGCAGACACAAACACTGCTGCTGTTTTGTGGTTTGTGTGCATTGACATAAATCATTGTGCTGCTCGCTCAGGCTTGCCCGACGATGATGAAGTTTTTCCCTAGTTCCCTAGGTATATGGCACCATAGATAGTAGAGGAGGGCTATACTATACTAGGTTCCTGGGGCTATACTATCTATGATGGCATGAAGACAAAACGTTATGACCCGAGAAATAACTCACTAATTATCACTGGAGTCGCTATAAATAGCACTAGAATGCATGGTTGCACATTATGGTTGTTAATACCCGAGAAATAACTTCACTAATTACCACCGGAGTCGCTATAAATAGCACTAGAATGCATGGTTGCACATTATGGTTGTTAATACCCGAGAAATAACTTCACTAATACCACTGGAGTCACACTAGAATGCATGGCGGCTAGCTCATAAAGCGTTTAGCAAGTTAACAAGAAAATGATCAGGTGCGAATAACACCTCGTTTCCCCTTGGTTGCACCATAGATAGTAGAGTACTTTTTTTTTTTTGGTATATAAAAATTTTGCTTAAAGAGCAAGGGTACAAGAGTAGCGTGTATAGCTAATAAGTAATGCACCCAGAAGAATACACTAACTTAAAGGTGATACACTCAATATCATAGTACATATTTCAGACGAGACTTAAACGAACAAAGTGTAGGTGAAGTGACAATATCTACAGGCAAAGTATTCCAGACAGAAATTGAGTGGGGGAAGAAGGACATGTTATAAGCTTGTGTTCTAGAAAAGGGCCTACATAAGAGTGCTGGGTGACCATGTCTAATATTTACAGATAAGTTACGATGTGAGACCCCATGACTGGGGTACAAAAAAACTAATTTGAGATATAAGTGCCTGGTTTTCAGAGAGGGGATATTACAACAAGTAAGTAGATCGTCATAGCCAGCCATCCAGTTCTTTGTGCACATTCGTAGTGCAAACTTTTGTACCTTCTCCAATTTGTCAATGTCCTTTTGAAGATGGGGATCCCATACAGGGGCAGCATATTCGAGATGCGGTCTCACGAAAGAAACATACAGCTGATTTAAAGTTTCAGGAGTGGAATACTGGTAATATTGTCTGTAGATCAGGCCGACAACTCTCCTGGCTTTAGTGCAGATTTCAGTCACATGTATATGCCTCGACCAAGTGAGGTCTTTAGTGATCCAAACCCCCAGATATTTGAAGGAGTTCACCCTTTCAAGAGCATTTCCACAAATTAGTAATGGAGTCAATGGAACTATGGGCTGCTTCTTCCTGGAAATTACCATATATTGCTGCATTGCACTCTACTATCTATGGTTGTGCACGAGAAGCTGCACGCCGCGTTATGTTACCATGGATACTGTCGACGTAACACACTCGCACATTTTATCAAGACAAAACCATTTAGATCTACACGGAAAATCTGTACACTGTAAAAAATATATTTACTGCATGCTTATTGAATGTTGAAGATGTATAGTACGTAAGTTTGTCAGATTAGAACTGTTACCAGTGAGTACAGAAAAATGCAGTCATGTGACATAAATAACTTTATTATCCAGTTGATATTTCTACAACAGTATTTTCCTATTCCCGTGCCGTGCAATATCACACGATATTGCACGGGTAGTTATTGCACGGGTGTTATTGCACGGCTGGAACTACGCGGTATCCTAGCAACTACGGTGTGCTTTAATTAGAACCGGTGCGTTCGAACAGCGAGTTACTCGGTTGTTTGTGTGAGTTGAGACACGACGCTGTTGTAGTAATGGATAATAAACATTTTATTACACTCGTTAGCGTGCATATCGCGGTTATTGCACTCGTGGACTGCATTTTCACTCGCCTTCGGCTCGTGAAAATACCACGCCCACTCGTGCAATAACTCGCGATATTGCACGCTAACTCGTGTAATAAGGTATATATAGGTAGCTAATTATTTCACGGCACTAGGCACTCACCAACTGTCTCATATTGGCGGCCCACTGAGAGGCGCGCAAGAAGTTATGCAGTTCCAATGCTAGCTGCTTCTCACCGCAACCAAGCTTCCCGTTCTGCGACCCACCTTGGCCCGTCAACGTAGTGGATTGTGACTGAGCGCTGCATCGCATGCGTACGCTTAGCATCGCCAGCAGCACAGCACATACCACGAGAATTGCCTTCATTCTCGTGGGCTCAGTGTTTTGTAGCTCCGTCCCACAGTGATGTCTCACAATGAGAAGCTGCAAGTGCAATAACTTTACACTTCGGTAAGGTGCTACTTTTCGCTGTCACTTTATCCTGCGAGCGTCGTCACAGAAACCCCACAGGAATGCACAGGGAGGGTGGGGCTAGACCGCAGTGCAGAATACAATGTTCAGGGAGAGCTAAATAAAGATTCGCGTGTATATAGCTCCAACTCAGTTCATTTCAAGGGTTCATTTATAATGGAAGAGTAGTAAAGGGTGGTATTTTGTGTATAGCTCCCACCTAGTTTTCTCAAGACTTCATTCTAAATGGTATCCAAGTGCTTTGCTTAACAACAATGAGAAGAGGATTCATGTTATGAATCTTCTTCTCATGGTCTGCTCATATTAGTACCAAAACTCACGCTTTTGGAAATAAGGCACATTTTATGTTATCAAACCCACGGCCCCTGACTTGAGCCAGCAGCGCTCTACCACTGAGCTACAACCACCTGCCCTTACAATCTTCTATACAATACTACATATACAGATGATACTGAAAGCCCTAGACTGGCCCTCAGTCACACGCCTGGTACCCAATGTGCCATCAGAGATTTTTGTTTCTATATTAGTTTATACAGAAGCAAGGGATACACAAATAGCTGAGAGCTAATACAATGTGTACCCAAAAAGGAAAAGTTATAAGTAAAGTAATACAGATCTTTGAAAAGAGTAAAAGGAGCAATACACAAAAATGTAAGAAGAAAAAAAAAAGAACTAGTTCTAGACTTGGGAACAACAAAGACTGGTTTATCAGTTGACCTGGTCTCATGGAAATGTTCTGATGGAAATATTGGAACAGCAGGAAAGTCAGTCAGACCATTCACAGTCTTGTAAAGGTGACAACAAGGCTGAGTTGGGTGCGTCTCTTTTGGAGAGATGGGAGATCAGCAGCTGCAAGAAGTTCAGCTGGTAGTTTGAATCCCAGGGCTTGAGACAGACTCGAAGGGCAAATTTGAAACAGGAACTGCCTCATCAGTACTTGTGCTGGTCTACCTGAGGGTCCTGCACATAGTTTACAGAACACAAATTCCAAGGCATAAGACAAAACAGGGTGGGTTACAAAACAATAAAACAAAACAATAGGTAGAGTTTATGCAGATTGAAGCAGATGCTCCCAAAGAGCCTGCCTAAATGTTTCTTTAGTCCGGATTGACTTGAGAGCCCTGGGAAGTTTGCTCTATAGGTAAGCCCCATTGAATTCAAAAGACTTTCTGTAGAAGTTCATGTGAGGACATTGTAGATAGATATTATTAGCGCCCCTAGTTTCCCTATATTCAGTGTTCAAGCATGGGCTTAATTGGTGCAACCGTGTGTTGTGGACGTCCATTCATAAGTGATGATTTGTTGCTGTAGGTACGGGGGGGGGAACGGGAGGAGCGCCATTGCCACTGTGAGGTTGCGGTACCAGTTCCTACTAAACTTGGAGCATAGATATGCAGGAGCTCTCCCATGTAGACAGCTAATAGATGGACTTTCGATAAAATTTGCATATTTCTCGCCGGTCCTGTAGGGACATCCAAGACAGCTCAGATCGGAGTTGTGCACTAGGTGTCCTAGGTTTTGCAGAAGTTATTAACCTCATTGCATAATTATGAATCTCTCTAGTTTCATTTGCAAGTTCACTCCACATGTACCCCAGACACAACTGCAATAATCCAAGTGGGGAAGGACCAGCGTACTGTACAATAATACCAGGGACTGCTGGGAATATTCGTCTTAGCTGTGCCAGGCTGGCCAGGCATTTCCTCCTTATGCTGGTGACTTGTTCGCTCCAATTCAGGTCCTTGTCTACTATAACACCAAGGAACTTGAACTTGGGTTCAGCAGTTAAGGTCACCCCTTGATGAACCAGCAAGGCATGTTCCACTTCCTTTCTTCTACTCTACTCCTTCTGCCTAAAAACATGACTTGGGTCTTTTTAACGTTCACCATTGTTGTCAACCCAACTTGCAACTCCGTCAAGGGCTGACTCCAGAGTATCCTTCAGCTTGGCACTGTCCCTGCTGGAGTGATATAGTGCAGTGTCATCGGCATAGAGGCTGACTGAGCATTGATTGATCTTCACAGGCAGATCGTTCACAAAGATGCCAAAAAGAAGTGGACCCAGGATAGATCCTTGCGGAACACCTCCTTCCACTGGCCTCCAGGTTGACACAGTACCATTGACCAACACTCTCGGTCTTCTTCCAGTCAGATAGTTTGGGAACCAGTGGAGGCTGTTTTGTCAGATTCCGTACGACTCAAGCTTACTCAGCTAGGAGAAGTTCACGGTCAATGGAATCAAACGCCTTGCTCAAATCTAGATGCATACTCCAATGGGCAGATTGGACAGTATTCATCACATCATTATTATATACATTTCTTTCTTTTAGTCACTTTCCATAATGAATTGTGTTTGGAGATAAAGAAAACTCGTAGGAACTAAGTCTGAACTTGGGAACAATAAAGACTGGTTTTACTTGTATCTTTGCAGAATCTGCAGTTGATAGAGCTCTTTTGATAGTGTGACCTATGCGACAAACTATGTCAAAATAACAATCACATGCATAGTGTGAAATACTACACTAATTATTATAATTAGACACCAGAGTTTATTTTTCCCATGAAAGTTTATCCCCACTTGCCACCCTTTGCTGACTTACAGTGGTTAGAAACGTGTTCTTAGGCCTCACGCATGTGAGGAAGATGTCTTTCATACACCATCAAAAAAAAAACACGCATCATCGTCATCAAGCCATCAAGTTATATATGCATGGTGAAGTTGTCAATTTTGAAGATAATTACATTCACAGTTTCAGGTTATGGTGGCGACTTGGTATTAATGTGCAAATACAGTGGAATCCCTTTAATGCGAACACCATAGGGACCACCACTGCGGGTCCAGAATAGAGAGGCCGTTCGTTATTTCGGAGGTTATTTCCAGTAGGCGTGGCAATGCGTACTCGTGCTGTTGAGTGTCAGATGCATGTGAGTGTGAAGTGCTAAGGGAGCAGCAGTTTCATCCCCCCCCCCCATTCGAAATTTAGTGGGAGTAGGAATGATGGGTCCTCTAGTGTGACTATAGTGTCATGCTGTGATCAGGAGGTGCTGGGCTAAGTGGGGTGGCACCCACTGTCTCACCCAAGTCAATAACCGGTAGCCAGAGAATATAGATTGTGGGTGGAGCTGCCAAGCCTCACTGGGTGTGGTGACAGCAAACCCATGCAGCACTGAGGGCAACACTAGATATGTCAAACAGTTAGGTAACAGGTGATGCAAGTGTAAAATATCACGGCGTGGAACTAGCCGGAGCGATGTTGTTGGACAGCTTGAGTGTAATAGACGATGAAGTAGCTAGAGATGAAATAAGAAGAATCATGATGGTACAAGGAGAGTATACAGACACAAAACTGGATGTACATAAACCACTGTCTCCACTAGTACAGATAACCTCACAAGTGACAGGCATAACACAGTGACCTAGGCTTTCAGCCAAAGAACACACTGGGCAGTACTGAAGGAAGCCTCTGAATACAATCTGGGTTAACACAAAGGTGCTAGGCACCAACTCAAAGAAAATCACAACCAATCTAAAACCACATGTACAAATGAGGGCTTAAACGTCATCACAGTCAAGATACTGCAACACCTATTAGCTACCTCACTACTCTAATTACCTATAGTCTAATGACCAGCCGGATATACCTACGGAAAGTCCATCTGGTAAGGTAAGGCTGGATTCCTGGGCTTTTCTAATTTCGACGGAGTTATTTGAACGTGCCAATCAAATTGTAGCATGTCCAATTACTCCAGCGGCCCACTAGCTCACTAGTGCTTGTGTGGATGCTAATTGGTGATAATTGAAGCCATTTAGAGGCGAGAACTTCCATATATGGTCAGCGCCAGCCGCATTCAAACCCTGCTGACGTGTGCAAAAGCCCAAGAAATGTGCCTTATCTTACCAGACGGATTTTCCGTAGGTTATATCCGGCTGGGCACGAGACTAAATTACCTACGATTTCTAATATCATGGCGTACGGTAGTACGCCATATGTAGGGATGACCCCGAAAAAAAAGTTGATGGTAACATTTTGGCTGGTGTCTTCTTAACATCCTCCTTTTGTGTTGTGCCTCTGAGTTTTCTCCAACGCAGCAAGTAGGACCCTATTGGTAGCTTGGTATACTCGAACTGCTCTAGTGCAGCTAGTAGCACTGAGTCAACAGTGCATGGCTTCATTCAAAAACTTTTGCACTAGAGGAGGAGGCCACAGAAACTGGTGGTTGTTCAGCTCCATAGACCCTTATATGCTGTGGTTTCAAACAGATTTAGACTATAGGTACTCACCATCAAATCGTTCCTGTAATGGGGTCTTACGACTCAATACTCTGTGGTGACAGTCTATGGAGAGTTTTTCGGTGAACCCATTAGTAGTCCACATGAAGTGAGCGCGGGATTTATAAGCTTGCATGCAAAGGCTCATTAAACTCGTGCTTTGCACTTGGTTTTTATGAGGCTTTGCTTGGGGTTCTAAACCCCCCAGATAAAGAAGTTTGATGTTTGAATTGACAATTTCACTTAGAAGCATTTGACAATTCTTAGTTCTTTGTGAACAAAAAAGTTCTGTACTATCATACTGTACACACCATGCATCTTCCCCTCGGCCTACCCTTCCACGTCTCTTCTCTGTTACCATTCCTAATAAACTACCAAAAAAAAAACAAAAAAAAACAGCAGAAACAAGTCACAAAAAAGTTTTCTGAATGAAAACAAGTGCATGTAGGGATGGAACCCTCAAAAACCAACCAAACTGATGGGAATGACACCACAACAATTTCACACGATCCCTACATCTTGTGCCATTTTGCCAACTATGCACACCACAAAACTCTCTACATGCACTTAGTCTATTCACACCCACTAAATGAACACTGAACAATATACAGCCTTCTACATAAAAGACAATCCATATATGCCATGTCCAGCAGCAATAAAATTTCACAACATAACTTACCCTAACATACCATACAGACCCAGCTCATGCACTCCACAGTTTCTACATTCAAGACTAGCCTCGCAAGCCAGACCCTTTCCGTTCCACAACACCGATCGCTTTCAGTATCGGCACGCAGAGGAACTAAGAATCGTCATAAATCCAAAATGAAATTGTAAACCCAAACATCAAACTTCTTCCCTCCGTGTGCCGCATACTGAAAGTGATCAGCGCTGCGCGGAAAGGGTCTGGCTTGCGAGACTACTTCAAGACAGACCATATCTGCCATGCTCAGTATAGCAACTACATTGCAGCCACCCACAACATAACTCACTCCCCATACACATTAACCACACCCAGCACTACCCACCCCACTGCCTTCCACAACCCTTCTATGCACACAACTAACAAACACAAAGCATAGTTGGCAAAATGGCACAAGATGTAGGGATGGTGTGAAATTGTTGTGGTGTCATTCCCATCTAGTTTGGTTGGTTTTTGAGGGTTCCATCCCTACATGCGCTTGTTTTCATCCAGAAAACTTTTTTGTGACTTGTGTAATATCAACTCTGCTACACAAGCATATACATTAACATCCCACGGAGTCTATTAAATTACAAATGGGAAGAAAGTAGGCTTTGGCATATTATATGTCAATTTGTCTCAATATGCTACGATTCAGCGCTCACAGAATAACTGTTTTATACTTTTTGTAAATAATTTAACAATGTTAAGCTGCTGCTGCAAAAGCTTTGGCGCTGCTTATGCATTATATTGCAACTATGCTTAAATGCCGCGTGGTTGTTTGTTTCGTAAATCTGACTAATTTTATGGTTGATTCATTTGCACAATCTAAGTGTGTGTTTGTGTACTGTAGATTGCTCATGGTTAAGTTAACTTTCAGTCAGGAGAGGGAGGGGGGAGGGGGTTACATTGCATAGTTGTAGCGAGAGGTGATTTTATGCCAGTTACTTACTATACTAGGAGGTCTCAAGGTTCCATGGGGGGGGGGGGGGTGAATCAGGTTACAAGTTAATGCCACAATGACATTCCCATAATGATAAGCTAGACACAGTTTAATATCCATCTGAAATCAGATCACCGGACTTAACTATATACAACAGCAGTCGTACTCAATGGTCAGTCCTCACAGAGGGGACAGGGCTTCCTTCCTTGGCCATGACTATTCATCAATCTGGACATCACTTGCAGGCCTCTAGTATGTCCGCAGTCCCAAATCAAGAGCCTGTTCAACTTTGCGCATGCGCATTGACTGCATTTGATGGTCATCTACTTGCCAGTGCGGTTGTTTGTTTTCGTAAATCTGGCTAATTACACGAAGGCGGGCCTTTTGGCGGTTGAGCGAAAGCAAAGTTCTCTGACACTAAGACTGAAAGTTCTGAATTGTATACTGTGTCTATATGTGAGTGCCGATCGACGAGAGCTGAGCGCTATCAAAGGTACTAGGATAACGTAGAACGGGGGAGTAAAGGACGATGTTCATTTAGGCCACTATTCGTTGCATATTAGTTTCTCATCAGGAACTTTCTCTAAAGTTCGTGCGGGCGGGCGGCCATTACCATTATGCCATTATTCGCCAAACGCAATAAAGTTCGGCTCCTGGACTCGCGAGGCCACGCTCTGGGGGTAAGCGCTACGGTATTTTAGGGAGTGAGACATCTTTTAGCTGTTGTGCAGTTCACTAAGAAGCAAATCAACATGCAAATCAGCAGCATCGACGCGTACAGAGCGCGAGATCGATAAAATATACAATAATGGCCAGCGAAGCGGGTCCCAAAAAAGCATGCGGGCGGGGGATGAGAAACTAATATGCAACAAATAGTGGCCTTATACTCGGTGAATTTGGAATCCGTTCTGTGTCCCCGTACCGCATTACTACTACCCCAATAACTCGCTTTCTTGCCGTGAACTGCAAAGCTCCGACTAGCAAGCAATTTTTGATACCCATTCATCATGAATCAAATGACTATTGACTGTCTGTACATAGCTATAGAGAAAAGCTTTCGATTGAGAAGTGCAGAAGTTGGTTGAGCCACAATGCATAGTGTGTATACTTGTAGCTAATAATAGCATGCAACAAAATAATTACACCCCAAGTGGAAAATGCAGTAGTTAGGCATAAAAGCATGCAAAGATATGGGACCTAATCAGTGACATTCTGTATAGATGGACCTTACTAACATTGGCAGCTTTAGCTTGCCTTTCCTGCAGCAGCAGCAGGTACAAAAACAAGTGTAGAGAAGCTGCCATGTAACCATCTAATTTATGTGTATTGTTTTAAAGTACAGCTGTGGGAATGACTGTAGTCCACACTGCGTTTGTGATTTATTGTTATCTGTCACCTACTTCTTGCTCAGATGACACTTGTAATATAGAAATTCTTGCTGATTCAATCAAGGACTTAGCACATATCATGTGTTTACTGCATGTGGCTTCACAGCCATAGAAATAGCAGACACACTTTCCACAAGGGCTGCTGGCTTGTGAGACAAAGGTGGTGCAGTATCTTAACATGGGTGCAGCAAGCTCAACATGCATGGGTGCAGCAAGACTTTAGATAAGATCTAAGAATATTGCTCATACATATCTGCCTTCTACAGTAATTTACATCCCTCCCTGGCAGGTGGTCACTTTACGCATTTGCATTAATACATTTACGTACATGTGTATTCTTGATTGAAGAATAATGATGATCCCTTGTGCAAAGAATACAAGACTGCTTATATACAATATACCTACGTCACAACTATAAGCAACAGGTAGTTACAGACAAAAATTGACTGGTAACAATAGCACATTAGTGTGCACTGCATTGTAATGGCATCACAACACAGTGCAAACTGCTGCTAACAAGTATCTAATATTCAAAGTCACAAAGAAATTTGCCAACCCTTATTTAAAGTCACATTATAAGTAGCTCTCTTTCCAGTATTGGAGTCAATTTCTTGACCGGGATGAGTCTCGATGCATGCTTCACTGCATTGTTGTGTCATTAGCTTGGGCATCTGTAATAACCCGTGTCTTGGACTCTTCGGTAAACCAAATGGTAGACATTAATACAGATTAAATGTTTGGGTATGTACAGTTCAAGATCAGCTTTCAGTGGTAGCCATCTTTCCTGGTTTGTTGGTATGTAATTTGTACTTTGATCTTTGGTATCTGTTTTCGTAGGTTCACAAGCAGTGGTTGGTTTCCTGGTTCAGAGAACTCTGTATAAGTATAAGCAGGAAATACTCAATTTCTACAGTATACATACTGATAGTACACCTACAAGACAGAACTGCACCCGAATACCACAATGGGAGAGACACAGAGCACCCTCGGAGAACCAGACCCTGTATATTTTTTCCCACCAGTCAAAACTAGAGGAGGTCAAAATGTGATAGACAAAATTTCCTCAGATCCAAGCCTGGTAAAGCCCAAGGACGAACAAGCTACGAGGGTAGGAGGTCAGGATGAGGTAGACAGCCCATTAGTTACAAGCCTACCTAAAAAGCTGGGATCTAAAGAAGACCCAACTACAGAAAATGCAAGCACACCTATAACAAAGTTGAAAAGTACAGCAGCACCAATAGAAATAGAATTTGACCCCAAGAACACGCACATGATTGCCTATGGCATGGATGTATATGATGCCGAATTGAATGGTCTACCAGGGGCGAAGGATGATGCAATTCTGATTTCTCAGGCTTTTATTGATGAAGGTGTGGTCACTAAGAAAAACACTCACTGCTATTTTGCATCTGAACATTCAAAAGAGTGTACGCTTCAAGGGATGATGGAAAACATGAGTGAAGTAGGCAAGAAGGCTGGCAAAAATGGGCTGATCATTTTCTTTTACGCAGGACACCTTGAGTGTCTCAACAAAAGGTCCACCCTTGTACCAAAAGATTTTCAACCAAACCATGACTCTACTTGGCTGACTGCAGAGGTACTCAGTGAATGGCTGCACGAGTGTGGTGATCAACTTGCAGGTGTTATATGCATCCTTGACTGTTGTTATGCTGACAGGCTGTCCAAGGGGTTGACTGACACCGATGCCTGCATTGCTAATGATGCCTATATCTTTGCTGCAACATGCAGAAATGAGACTGCCACTGAGCTAAATTTGGAGTATGGATCCTCCCCACGTTCATATTCCCTCTTTTCTTTATCCCTCAAATATTATGGCATCAAAGGTATTGATCGGTTTATGAATCATCCTGGCTCACTCTCAAAGCTTCCACTTTCCAACATCACAGAGAGATGCAGTAAATGTTGTCGTGCACTTTCTACTCTCCGCTTAAATCCCCAGTCAGAGAAGACTAAAACAGAAAGGATGTGCCCTGTGCTGAGGATCAAAACAGCAAATGATCAATGTCGAGTTGCAGCTGACTGCATGATTTACACCAATCCAGATGATTTATTAGAACCGTACTTCAAGGAGAAAGACCCTAAGTGGCGCAAGACACTTCATCCAGAAAGCATCAAGTGGCTGGAGGAAGTTGAGGGAAAGCAACTGCACTGGCTTAACAAACAAAAGCTGCTTCATGTTCCTGACATCCTGATGGCAGCAGTGTGCTGTATAGCATACTCCATAGGTACGATTGAACAGAAACAACAACAGCATGCTGACCCCAAAGACAAAGATATATTCCTCACAGCCTTCAATCACATTGCAGAGACTATCAAGCGAGTTACTCAGGGGGAAAGCACAATGGCAATTTCACTCTCTATTCACCACTTGGAGAGGTCTCTTGTGAACTATATAATATCGCTGAAACGTGGAAAATATTTTATGAAAATTTGGGAAATGCCTGAACTTGAGGATTTGTGGAAAACAATTAACTCTGATTTGATGAAACAATAGACTTGTACATTCAATGAGTGTTACTAGGTATGGTTTGGATTATGGATTTAGCAATTGATTGTACCAAAATTGTGTAAGCATTTTGACACATATGGGAGACTGATTTTCTAAGATGCCATTAAACACTACAATAATAGATATGATGATGCTTTATATACAAGTTTGATCCTGTAGTTGTTGCTACAGGCTAGGAGATCTACCAAAAAGGTATGCACTGTATTAAACATACCCATGTGCCTAACATAATATATTGTGCCACATAGCTAGCCTCGTTCCCAGGCCTCCCCCATTTTTGTTCTTCGGTTTGCGTTCAGTATAATACACAGAAGTGGAAGAGCTTTTGCCTGTCAGATGTACATGTTCCAGAGCAGGCCCATTGCATTGAGGCTTCCCAAAAATTAGGTGTTCTGAGGTCATGTTTGGTGACTTCTATGGCCCAATGCAACTATACTTGATGAAATATCCAATGTGGCTACTTTGACAGAAAACATAAAAAGGATTTGGAGCAGTCTTGGGGGGACAAAAAGGCATTGAGTGCAGAAACAGGAAAGAATTCAGACTGTACAATACAAATGCATGCATTTAGTGTTGTAGTTGGTAAGACTAGGACCAAAAATGATGCAGGTTCACTTAAAGAGTGCTTTGAGAAAGAAAACAGTCTTCTCATTTTGTCCATCGTCGCTGTTATCAGTAATAGTCAAACCTGAGACATCTGTTTTTGAAAGTTTTTTTTCTGAGATACCAGAATGTTACCATAACATGATAGGGTGCAACACATGGTTTCACGTTCAATGTGTAGTAGCTACTTTCAAAATTGATATTAACTGAAGTGTTCTACTAATATATTCCATGTATATAAGCTTTTGGACCAGTTGAAATACATAGCACTGGAAATTCGGATTAGTTTGTGCATGTAAGGGTTAGGGCAGGGCAGGTGAACAGGATTTCCTGTACCGTTTCCGGTGCCGTATATTCCGACTTTGCATCACCCAGACACCCTCATGGCTACCTTCTATTAGATTCACCCACCATACAGAAGCACAATCTCACAAGGGGATGTAGCCTCGTTTCCAGCTACGTACTATCTGTAGTCTCGCGCCCAGTCACTCCTGAAGACAAACTGTAAACCACCGATGCTATGTGGGACACCTGGACCCCTTACCATTGTGGAACCCCCGAGACAAATATATAGTCTCGGGGACTCTGCGAAGGGTGTGGTTTGCGAGACCGACTTCGCTGTTCGTAGTAATCACGATGAGTGAGCTCAGTACTTGTCGCTGGCTATTAAAACAGTGATAGGTAACGTCAGTCCAATAGCCCACCACTCTATCAGGTGGTCCAGGATTGGTGAGTGTCCAAGTCTCGCTGGCCACACCCCTACTAATGAGTGTGGGAACTCTACTTATTTGGGGGGGACTGGTCTGGGCCCAGGAAATGTTAGCCTTACTCTGAGATTTACTCTCCTCATAAAATGTCAGCCAGAGAACTGACCTGGTAATAAGATTAAGAAAGTATATACAGTAATCATATGACTATATCACAGTCCATAGTTAAGCTCCAGTGAAATAAATGCCAAATAGTGTTGCAACATGTTTTTCTTGTACATGTAAACAGTGAAAAAAGTGTAATAGCTCACTGATTGGCTGAACAACAGTGCAAAAAGTGTAATAGCTCTCTGATTGGTTGAAAAACGGACTATCAACAGTGCAAAAGTGTAATAGCTCTCTGATTGGTTGAAAAACAGACTGTCAACAGTGCAAAAGTGTAATAGCTCACTGATTGGTCAGTGACTTGTAAGTACCAACAATTTGCTGTAAACTATCTGATGTACTATAAACTTGTAAACTTGTAAGTAACAACAATTTGCTGTAAACTATACAGTGTACTGTAAACTTGTATACCATAAACATGCTTATCTCATACATACTCATACTTATTGTAGTGTCCTGTCAACTTGGCAAAGTTTATGATTAGCAATCAATAGCATGTTTTCTCGTACAATTTGGAATTAATAGCACTCATGAATGGCATAATTGCACTTGGCTTTGCCTCATGCAATTAATAGCCATTCACTCGCCTAAATTGCACTCGAAACCATGCTATTAATTATACTAATAGAATACGTAGTCTCATGTTTTGTCTTGCCTTGTAGCTACACAATACATCTCCAGGAAAGAATGGATGACTCTCCTCAAGTGAAATCTATTGAACAGAATACCAATATTATTGCTATGCTGATTTCAGGAAACCTCACTCTCATTGCTAACGACTTGAGAGAGCTGCTCGATGACTTGGACTACAGCAGGATTGTGAGTACCACTGCAACGCCTCCACTTCAAAGAGCTAATGACCTAATCCAATGTGTCATCACTCAAGTCAAGGTAGACCCAACAAAGTATCAAGTCTTCTACAGTGTTGTCAAGAAGTACCGCACTCTTCAAGTCTTGCTAAAAAAACTACCAGAACCAGGTGGTGAGTTAGTGGATTAGTGTACAGTTTTGTGTATATAGCCAAGCTAGGTGAGCCAATACTACAAGTTTAAGAGTGGTTGTATGTGCAACCTCCTGCAATTCAGTATACATGCATACAGTGCTAGTGTCATGCTAGTCTCGCAAGCCACATCCTTCACAGAGAGTAAGGGTCTGGTCACGCTGCAGCTGACGATTTGTCACTGAGGAACACAATTATTGAACAGCACGGTTAGAGAAGACATCCGCTAAATACGCTGTGACGTAATTGCTACTCCATGGTAACGGATGCAATCTCCGAAGAGTGCGGATCTCATTGGTCACAGCAAGTTTCTACCGTGGCGACAACTCGATGGTTGCAGCATGACCAGACCCTTCCTCTCTGTGAAGGGTATGACTTGTGAGACTAGTGTCAGTATGGTTTGGAAGCTAGACATAACAGGTTTAGCCTAATCTTTAGTTTCTCATCAGGTGCTTCCCCTGCACACAATGTGGGGCAGGCAGGTATTACATAGGACTTCTCTCACACTAGTAAAATTGTGCCTTTCTGCACGAGTATCTGGCCATTTTTGAGCGGCAGGGTTTCATACAGAATTTTCCCTCCCCAGCCAGAATTTTCCCTCCCCAGCCACAATTTTCCACCCCCAGAAATCTTGAAATTGAGTATAGTTATTATTGTGGTGCCATCAATATTAGCTATTTAATTTTACATGTTACTGGACATAAGTATGTGTCATCAAAATGTTGTTTGGAAAGTTTGTCCCAGATTCCGTCAGAAGCAATCTGAGAGGATCTAAATTCAAAATTTTCCTTGGGGGGGCATGCCCCAGACCCCCCTAGTAGGCACGCACGCTTATGCACGCTGCTATCATCCTGTTTCCCCCCCTCCCCCCAAACTCAAAATCCTGTATGAAACCCTGAGCAGGTCTGGTGAATGTTTTTAATGTTGCTAGGTTGCACTAGTCCCAAAAGTGCACGCTAGCCCCAAAAATTTGACTTGTTTACCAGACCATTTTTCCTCGTGTGGGTGGGGTCTAGGCATGAGACTAGTAGAAGGGTTCTGTGGATGGTGGGCAGCAGACAGACAATTTTGTTAACATTACGTTCATCGTTAGGCTCATGACGCTTATCACTTGTTCGTTCAATTCCATTGATATATTGGGATGATAGTTCATAGCTACCTGATAGTATGTATATGCACTGTTGATCATCATTTTTAAAGGTAGTGATGCATTTCTAAGCTCATCGTCAAAGGCTGATTCCCAACAGCTTGTGTTGCCTGGTATTGTCATTGTACGTGTAACCTCCTGCATTTCAGTATACAGTAGTGATCAATCAGGCTATGACTTAGTCATGAGTGTGATTGTCACCATACCACTGGAGTATACTTAAGATTGAAATCCATGGCAGAGAATCTAGACACTTTCATAGTGACACGATTTTTTTTCCCTTACAGTTTTTGTTCATCTGGACAGTGCAGAGGGAGGGTCTCAAGACTGGGAGAGAGATGAACCAGATTCAGGGATATCACAACAACCATACAACCATTGCAAAAGTAGTTAATTCTCAATACTTAGTGGAGTAGGGAACTGTAGATTGCTATAAGGAGAAGTACACAATACCTCCCCTATTATTCTCACCATGCAGACCACAACTAAGATTGGGTCATCTTTTTATTCTAGTTTTGTTACACATCTAAATAGAGATGATGTGGCACTAACAGTACACAAAGACGCTCAGCTGTGAGGAAAAATTGATGGTGGCTTATCTTAACCTCACCCCAAGATGCTTGCAGAACCTACAGTTAAGTCCTGCAGATTTACCTTAGCTAGAATGCTTCAGAGTTCACGCCTTCACCTGCTTTACACTCGCACGTTGAGCAAAGCACAGTACTGAAGTTTTGTGAGCATCCTGTGTGGTTGTGGTGTTGTGGGCTAGAGTTATTTGTTATTTATGTAAATCCGTTGTTTCTCATCTCGGGTGTAATCAAGCACGTTATAGTGTACCAGTTTGCGTATACCAGATAGGTATTGGCTAAGCAGTCCTTGTGACTTATACAACACCTGATGTCCTTTGTACCCAAATTGTGTATTCATGTCATTGAAATATGTTCTTCTGCCATGGTTGCGCACATAGGTATAAAGAATGCTCAGTCTTCAGAAAGAGGCTGCGACAAAGAGGAAAAGACAGGTATATTTTTCTAGCCTCTTTCGTGTCACTAAACTCAGAATACATAGTGATTACTGAATGTACCACATGTGTATATCTAGAAGTAAGGTATGGCTAATGTGATAAAGTCTTCATCAACATAATTATGTACTTAATGATTCTGTTGGACATATGCATGTTAGGTGCAGGTCCTGTTCCTCCTAGAAGAATGGAAACTGATTCTGAAGTTGATCCTGAACCATGTAAGTTAATAACCTGCAGTGAGCCTGGGATTACTATACACATTTAGCTTCATTTCCAGACTTCTGCCCAGTTTTAAGTTGCTTGCAGTATGGTAAAACGGAAGCCATCCTACATGAATTGCACCATGGTTAATAAGCTCAACTGAACCCTCCTGTACCTGCCAGGAGGAAATCAATTATATGTCCAGTGCAGGATTTCATCTAAATTTTTTGAAGAGGTGCAAAAGCAGAGAATACTGAAGTAAAGAGGGGCAAGGAAGTAAGATGGTGCTTTGTAGGAACACCAATATGTAGCAGGGTCTGGGGACATGCTCCTCCAGAAATTTTTTTTTATTTTTAGGCTTCATAAGGGGTATCTGAGGCCCCTTTGACCAGTTTATGAGGTTTGGTCAAGTTGATAAAACTGTGATAGAATCACCTGGAGAACTGTCTGAAAATGATCTTGAGGAGGTTCTTTGTGTATGGAGCAGAAAGGGTTGTTATTGAAAATCGACATGAACTGCATGATTGTGTAATTATGCATTTACCATATAACTACATTTTATATTTGCTTGTAATGATGGGAAAGACTTTCAATTAAGGGGTGGAGGGACAACTGGCATCTCCCCCCAAAAGAAACACTGGTCCAGTGCCCTGTAGATTGGTTCATTACTTAAGTCATGCTACATGTCCTTTCTGTTTTTATTGTGTTTGCAGATGAAAAGCCAAACTTAGTAAATCTTATCAGCTTCCCAGGCAAGAGTGGTAGCATCAACATCCCCCAACAAATCAGCACAAAGTACTTCATGTTTGGAGTTTTACTACTGAACGACAAAACTGGAGCAGAAGTCAGCACAATTGTCACAAAATACCATGGAGATGCGGAACAGATTAACTTAGAAATTTTGAGGCTGTGGATTGGAGGAAGAGGCAAGCCTCTCAGCTGGAACATATTGATTAGTGTGCTAAAGGAAATTGGACTAGACACTCTGGCTAGTGACATCAAGAATGGACTTCACTAGATTTCCTATCCCCCACCTTTTTAGCTACGTACAGATGACTTCTTAGTGCTTATTAAATGTAGCTTTATGTGTCTTATTGCATCTTGCTATAATCAGTATGATTTGCATATCAGACCTAGCACTGTAATGGAAAGGAGATCCCATCAACACAATTATAGACTGCACTGTTTGCACACCCTCCAGATATGGCCAACATGAACGCCTAAATAGCTAACATAACTATACGGCCAAATGGCCAAAATGAGTACACAAAGTACAATAAGGATGATAGCTATATGAGTCAATAGCCTGCATGGTCTTCTGCTTATGTACAATCGTTTTAGTAAAACTTACAACAAGCAAAGCAAAAAGTAAAGGAAGCCCTAATGGGAAAATGGTGCACGTCACTACTTGGTTAAAATGACCACAAGTGCATGGTTACTGCAGTCTCAGGGTTCATTGAACAGGTGGGTAGTATTATTAAAGGAATTCCAAAACACATTCATCAACCCCCTCACAATTCCATCTTGCTTCAAAGAGCTAGCTAGCAGAGTAGCCAGCAGGCAAGGTCTCGGCTAGCCCTTTGAAGCTAGATGGAATTGTGAGGGGGTTGATGGATGATGTATACATGTAATTGTGTTTTCAATTTCTTTAATCATAGACTCACACATTCAATGAAGCCTGATACTGCAGTAACCTGCACTCAAGGTCATTTTAACCAAGTAGTTTTTGCTGTGTGGGAGGTGGGTCTTCCAAGTTCCAACCACTTAAGATCAAATACTTTCCAATTAGTGGATTCATTTTTGGCCTTTACACTTTGTCATATGCTGTCACTGCAGTTATTTCCACACTGTACATGTGTATGGATGTACCATGGTATTAACAATAATTAATAAGCAAGGCAAATTGTCTGTAGACATAATGGTGCTGTTTCTAGCTTAGAGGGGCATACTTACAACCCAAGTATATAGTAAGTCAGCAGAATAAACCTACAACGGTGTCCCTAGTGTGGCCTTCTGTATGTTGAATATGATTCTGTGTGGATCCAATGTGATAGCTATAAGTGGTGTGATTCAGGAGTTAATGATAGAAACATGACATGGCATCACTTCTGCTTCAAGGTATACAGGCTAGTGACGTAATGAGCTATATAACTGCATTAATTAAAAGGTATAGCTACTTCTGTTATTACATGATATTCCTTTGTTTTGATATGTAGCTATTAATAGTGTACATTGTTTGTAACTTTGATAGTGTGTGAATTATTAAGTGTTGTGTTACCACAATGACCTATTGTAAAAATTTGTTCCGTGTTGCGCCCCATATTGCCCTCACTGACTAATATATATCTAATTTAAAGCTAATGTCACAGTGTAATATTATTATAAAAAGTTTGTAGAAGTCCCCATATTGATATGGTTACGTATTCATCTGAAATCACTTGTCATCTCTAGCTTGTGACACATATACACTGTATGAGTAATAACCCGGAATGTAAACTATTGCACCAGATCCATGAGCAAATGCTGGTATCACTTACTAATCATGCTCCACAGAAGAAGTGAGGATCGGACATGAACTCATTCAGTTAAAATGTAGTATACCTATATCTGCTGACTGTACATTTCCTTTCTCAGCTCATAACTCTGGTTGCACACTTCAAAGAGAATGCCTTGTAAGTTAATTAATTCACTCCCCCCTTGAGACCTCCGAACATTGAGACCATGCATTTAGTGTAGTAAGTTAAACATAAACTCACCTCACACTAACTATACATTGGTAACCCCCTCCCTCCTTCCCCCTCCCCCTCCCCCTCCCCTTCCCCTCTCCTCCTCCCTTCCCTCTTCCCCTCTTCCTTCCCCCTCCCTCCTCCTCTGATCCCCCATTCCCTCTTCCCCCTTGGCTTGTGCATATCTTAGGCTGAGCAAAACCAGTGCTAGCATTCAAGTATAATTGCAAGGCATACGTGCACCAGAGCTCAACCTAACATTGTTTGCAAAAACCATAAAACAGGTATTTTGTGAGCACTGAAAAATAGCATATTGCGACAAATTGGAGCTTAGTATGCCAATGCCTACCCCTATTCCAACAATGCCATGTATAACTGTTGTTTCTAGTGCAGTTTGTATGTATACGTTCCACTGTAGTGTGACACTGTTTACCCTCTTCCCCCCAATTGAAGCATAAAACGGTTATTCTGTGAGCACTGAAACATAGCATATTGAGACAAATCGGAACACTTAATATGCCAAAGCCTACTTTCTTCCCAATTAATTATCATTTAATAGACTCCATGTTAAATAGTCCTGTTTGTTTGTATATGTTCCACTATAATGTGACACCATTTACCCTCTTGCCACCTATAGCATCACAATGGCATTAGTTTGGAACAAACTACTTTCTCCCAATATGTCCAGAACACCTTGCATGGTGCTTGAAGGTGTATTGTTACTCTCCTGAGTCATTAATAGTCTTGGTACCTTAGAGCCACTGAATTATGCAACCGTTTGGTGTAATGCCTTAATTATGACATATATATAGTTACCTGATACATATTTGTACAGCAACTGTGCACACAAAACAAAGGAAGAGAAAATGTCTGGCTTCGGACACTGAAACTATTTTTCCCTGTCCTTACAAACTCTTGTTTTCAGCTTTTTTTATGTTCTGTGTTTCAAGTAACATTGATGCCTTGCTGTGTACTTGTAAGTTGCCATCATGAAAGTGTGGATGTGTGCATGCATGGATACAGTTGATTGCTTTAGCTTCATATATAGGTACAAACAATTTGCAACTGCACCATGCGTAAGGTACAAGTCTACACTGCGACACCACAGTTGCTTGACTACTCTTCCTTTAAAGAATCCTATGCTGGAGAAAATAGGAAGTGGGTGCTGCACAAGAATCTCCATTAGCTCCCTACTGAACATCGTACAAGCACTAAGTTCTCCCTATAAGCAACTGTAAACAGCTATCCCATTACAGATCCACCCTTGTAAGTTCCGCAATGCGATACTAGCCCCACCCTTCCTGTGCATGCACTCCTGTGCATTCCTGTGGGATTTCCGTGACCACGCTCTTAGGATAAATAAACCGAGTGACAGCGAAGCGTTGAACCTTAGCGAAGTGTAATGTCTTGCAGCTTCTCATTGTGAGACATCACTGTGGGACGGAGCTACAAAACACTGAGCCCGCGAGAATGAAGGCAATTCTCGTGGTATGTGCTGTGCTGCTGGCGATGCTAAGCGTGCGCATGCGATGCAGCGCTCAGTCACAATCCACTACGTTGACGGGCCAAGGTGGGTCGCAGAACGGGCTGCTTGGTTGCGGTGAGAAGCAGCTAGCATTGGAACTGCATAACTTCTTGCGCGCCTCTCAGCAAGGCGCCAATATGAGACAGTTGGTGAGTGCCTAGTGTGAATCTAGCTACACTGTAAAAACAAATTTGCTGTTTTAGCAAATTATTTCGTTACTACAATTGCGTGACTATCCTTCCTACGCTAATTCAAAGAATGTAGTGCTTGTAAAACATTTTGTGGGAGGCTATTAAAGTTTACTCATGTATCAGCTCCCACTGCATGAATCTTTTCCAGCACTGCATTCATAAAATTTTATAGTAAGGATAGTCACGCAACTGTAGTAACCAAATACTTAGCTAAAATAACAACTTTGTTTTTGCAGTGTAGTTACATAATTATGCATGTCATTATTGAATGCTCACTAGCTGTTAACAGTAAGCTGACAGACTTACTGTACATCTTCAACATGTCTTTTTGGGTGTATACAGTGTTTACAATGAAATGATTTTGTCTGATGTTTTGTCTTGACGAAAATGTCTTGCCAATGTGTGTTACATTGGAAAATATCCATGAACGTCTACTGTAGATTACTCCATCTAGCTTTTTCTGCGGAAAGGAACTGAGACTATTAGCGTAGCTGCATTCCTCTTTTTGATCTAGAAATGGGATGAAGGGCTGGCCAACAAAGCACAAGAGCATGCAGGAGCCTGTGTCTTCCAAAGCAATGCAAATGTGACAAGAAGCAATGGAGACCGTACAGGAGAGAACATGTACTATACCCAAGATCCTATGGCTTCAAAGACACCAAGACAGGCAATAATAGAAGCTGTCCAAACATGGTATTATGAACAGCCAAGACAGAATTACCTGCAGGTGAGCAGATTGCTTGAGAAATTGAGAGGTTCTTGAGAAGATTATTGCTTTACAGACAGTAGCAGGTTGTGACCCGTGTGCTACGTATATAATTATGTTATACTGTCTTATTATTTGGGGCTTTACCTATGTAAAATTTTATCACAGTCTCTTTCAACGTATACACACAGTTTTTATTTGAGGAATTTGTTGTTATGCATGCCAGACATAATTATGCATGCTTGTTGTTATAGCAGCGCTGCAGTAAACCTCAATAGAAACAAACCATGGAAGCAATAACAAACACTTGAGCATTGATTACCCTGTGATTGTTGTAACTTCTGTAGTTGCTGTGGGCTGATACCTATCTAGTGGGCTGTGGAAGCTACCGCTGTCCTCGGCTAGCTCTGCCAGGGGGCCAAAGAACCAGTGCAATATTTGTCGTTTGCAACTACGATCCCTCCTATATCAAGGATGTAGAGACCTACATGTCAGGGAGATGCTCAGAATCATCATGTCCTTCCAGTTCAAGCCGCTGTGTTGATTTCACAGGCAGATCTAATCTGACTGAGGTATTTGATGATGACACAAAAGCTGATGGCCAGTTATGTGGTAAGTTTAATGTAACGGAGAAGTGTATTCTCGTAGGTGAAGACTTCAGAAGGAGGATTCTGGGTGTGTAGTTCAGAGAATATACTGGAGAGCTGAGATGATAAATACACATCAGTTTGTTAATAAATTGCTCAGTCAAGTGGTAGTATCAACCTCACTCCAAATATAAAGGGACACTATATGAATGTATTAGCATGTCGTATGTATTCTTAGTGTATGGACGAGAGCATAGTACTTATATCTGGGAGCTCAAACAAATCCCTGAACTCCTTTACTTGTGGAACTGAAATAGAAAATTAATGTGTACATTGGTGGTATTTGATATGATGAGCTTTTAATTGCTTTCATAATAAATGCTCTTTGTTATCATTTATTACTTTGTAACCATAGTTACTGTTAGCTCTACATAAATAAGTACACTATGTAACCATAAGTGGACTACGTGTACACATGTAGTGTGCATGAGAACGTGACTTGCTTGTATTTCATAGCTATATGTTTATGTGATCTGTTATTGAAATACACAACTGAAATGTACACTGTTCATACTGAATACTGTGATAAATTCTGTATGATCACAGATACTTCTGCATGGAGGTAAAGTAACATACTATTAATTTACACGCATGTTTGTACGGTGCATGGTTGTATATTCCATCCCATAATCTATTATACTGCTACAGCTATTTCAAACGTGCCACCAACAGTCACATGTGAAGATACGGAACCCCCATCAGTCTCTAGAAGTAAGTCGATTGATTATCACAGTGAATATCAAGTATGTAATATGATATATTACTTGAATGGAACAATTGAATCTCAAGGGATTTCTGTTGCCATTGCTGGTAGAAACATCCAGGTTACAGTACAGATGGGTGGTACTTAGAGTATAAAGTACATGTACCACACCTATTGCCATCCATGGGTAGTGAACATTTCAGGAATTTAGTTGGAAAGTGATGAACTTCATAAGGCATACAAGCACAAATGATGCATAAAATACATCAATTGTGTTGCGTATAGCCAGTTCACAGACAATGCCCAGATAAAGCATGGGCACACTGCATATCTGAGCACTTCTGCACAAAGCGCTGAAGGACATTGAGAGGGGGGGGGGTCTGGGGGCATGCTCCCCTGGGAAAATTTTTTACTTGTAGAGCTTCTTGGATCAGTCTTGAGACTATTTCAGGGTGATTGGCATTGTGACACTGCTGAATTGGGATATAGATATATGACATAGTGTGATGTGAAAATGGGGACCCCGGGTCCCCACATTTTGGGAAAATAGGAACCCGGGGTCCCAATTTTCCCGTGAGTATGGGGGTCCTTTTGTGAAAATTGGGACCCCCAGTAGTTTGGGAAGTACCGCGCGACGAACGTACGACGAACGTACTAGCTACATAACTATACAGCCTACTAGGTGAATGCACAGCATTGTGGGGGCGAGCGTGAGCTCGAATGCGATGGATGCGCCGCAAGCGCGTGGAGAGCGGTTGGTGCGGTGCGGCTGGTGGTGTGGCAGCATTTAACATCCAGGGCCACACCCTCCACTCTCTTTTCAGTCTGCCAACCAAGGGTGACTTCAAAGACCTGGAGGGTGAGCGCCTACACAAAATGCAGCAGTCCCTGGCCAACATGAAGTACCTCATCATTGATGAGGTGCTAACTGTTCACACAGTGCAACAATCCCTGTACCAACAAATAGTGCTGTGAATTTTCATACTCCAACAACTGTGTTAGTTGCTGTGAATCTTTCGTATGTTAATAACTGCGCTAATTGTTGTGAATTTTCATTCGCCAGAAACGGTGCCAATTGCTGCGAATCTTTCGTACAGCTAGTGAGGTAAGCGATAGATGGACATGATTGGCAACACGGCAGAAATCAGCATTTCTTCAACCTGTGTTAAATCCTAACCCTCGCTCTCTTCTACGCTGCAGTCTGTCTTCTCTATTCCCTGATGACTCGGGGACTCTTGGTGAAGAATTGCTGTACGACTCCATTGTAGAACACGTGGCGTCTGTATATACTATACGTGCGTTAAATTGGATAAGTTTAGGATATGCGGCACGACGTACGACACATAATATATATATACATATATGAGACGGTCCCGTTAGCATCACTAGAAGGGGGCTCGCTCACGCTCGCCCCGACAAGAGAGCTAAGAGTTAACTCAGCTTGATCACCAACAGAAGTGATTACCATCCCTTCCACAGAAATATTTCGCTCACGGCTTTCGGGGAGCTACGCAGCTACCAACCAACCGTGGCAAAGATCGCGATGGATTTCAACACAGTCCTTGTTCCGAAGTGTTGCTCTAGATCTCCAGTCTGGATTTGCGCGGTAAAGTCGCGCGGGGGAAGAAGCAGGGAAAATGGGACCCGGTGTCCCCATTTTCACGCCGGGCCCGATTTTCATGGGATCCCCGAAATTTTATGACAACGGAACATGTCTAGATTAGGAGTACTTCCGAACGATGACTTTGGTGGGTATACTATCTACTATCTCCACCAGTGACGGCAGAGTCGCAAACGACGAGGACAAAGAACGTAGGAGACTGTGTCATACTGTAGATACAGTCTCAGACAGATAGCTACAATCGATGTTCGATTTTCGAGGCTTTTACACATTTTTACGCGCCCAATTCACGATCGTCTCGCGGCGCCGGTAAGTACCAGCGCTGGTGCAGGTGGGGCACAGCCCCTAGTTGCTGGGGCACGTATCCCAGGGTGCCCCACCTTGATTGTTCATCAAATATTTAGTCGGCTTTAATAGCTCTACACTCATACATGTAGAGCTAAGCTTGTTATTGGAGAGTCCATTGTAGCTATGGCCATAGCTGTGATGGTGCAAAATTGCTAAATGTACAAACCAGAAAAAGCAAGGCTGTGGTCTGCATACTTCTATGTATGTGTGCTGTCCCATATGACATCACAAAGTGGTCGGACATCTTGCTTGAACATAATCTTGCTAACATGCAGCACCATACCTGCATAATGCAGTATATGACACACCAATACATATAGATGTAGCTAGTTCAAGAGAAGGATAGCTATCTAATTAAGAAGTGCAAACAGATGAAAACTCAGTCACAAGCGACCATCTTAATCACATGTTCATAGTCTTCAGGGTTAGCACAAGAGCTGGGGGAGCAAATAGCCAACTGAGGCATAGATACGATGCTGATGATCACAACACTTCAGGGGACCCCACAAAACGTTATACCACAGTCAGGTAGCCACACAAAGGAATTAAAAGTGCAGGAGAATAAATTGTACTAGCAAGGAAAGAGGAACAGCAACTATAGTATATGTAACATGTAGCCAGGTTGTGTTACTAGCCTAACTCCTACATCTCCCTTCCACCCACCCAGCTCCAAAAACAGTGTGCCATCGTGTTTTTGATCATACATGCATGTTCTTTGTAGTGAGTGTTCTGGGTCATGATGTTGAAATCCATACTTTGCAACTGTGAATAACTGATAAACAATGTTATGTAATGCAAGAGTGCATAAGAATGGACGGCAAGAGTAAGAGCATGTAACTCCAATAGAAGCCCGTAGTCCGGTCAAAATTATTGAACTGTTACTAAAAATAGAGCACTTGGCACATGCTTAGCAACAACGGCTTATGTCTAAGCGCAGCTGCGCAGTACGTGTTACTATTTTTAGTACAGTTCAATAATTCCGACCGGTTTCAAATTTACGTAGTTACATGCTCTTACTCTAGCCGCCCGTTCTTATGTGCTCTTGATAATGTTAGATGCTGTGTTATGCCCTGGCTACACATACTCCTCCCTGCATGACTTGTGATCAGTTACTACAGACATTCTATAATTAAATGGCATTTCCTTTTCTGTCAGGTATCACCTGCTGTTTGTTAATGATCCATTCTATATTAGGTTAAAACACTTGTTACACCTACTCTCCTCCCACATCTATTGTAATATGAAATGTGAACTAATTAACTGCTTACATTTCAACCGGAACTCTCAAATATAGAGCAAGAACACATGACCACATTCTTCACTTCAATGGTGGCAGGTGTTTTCAGAATGTTGCATGTGTACATATCATGAATGTTCTATGTCATACAGATAGATCCTGGTTGGTTTACAGTCCCCACCACACCCCAAGAGTTGCCTAGTGGCCTAAGAGTTATTTAATGCTACAGTTCACCTTAGCTGGTGATACCACATGTGTAGTGGGGCACCAAAAGATTCAATAGTGATGTAACATTAATACTGCACGCATAACTACTATGGAAATGATTACACATTGACCTACAATCATGTATATTCTCAAGAAACCAATGTCCATTTCAGCAAAACTAAGTTATGTACTGTATACCTTTACTTCCAACTATATTCACCCAGTGCAGTACTGAACCGATTGATTGATTGATTGATTGATTGATTGATTGATTGATTGATTGATTGATTGATTGATTGATTGATTGATTGATTGATTGATTGATTGATTGATTGATTGATTGATTGATTGACTGACTGATTGATTGACTGATTGTTTATAGCAGGGAAAGTCCGTTAAGCATAGCTGGTCTCTCCATGACTCCTGTATGCATGTTTGGTATCCAGAAATCATTGTTACAGGATTATATAGCAATCCCTACAGAACCACATCTGTTTGGAAACCATGACAGTAGAATCTGAAGCATATTGTAACTACCCACCAACCAACAATTTACGTATGAGGAGGAATGGTGGAATGCATCCACCTGGTATGTTTGACATCTGCAGTGTTCTTGGCAAAAATTTGGTTTAAGGGATACATAAGGAGATTCATAGCATTCTAACATGAAGCCTTAATGACTTGTTGCTTTTGCCTAGTCAAGTGTTACTAAAATAATCAAATGGCAGATTTTGCCTTTGTGTACAAATTTGTCAATAACGTGTACATTAGGTATAAATCAGGATTCTGTGAGTGCTATACATCATCACAATAAGGTCCCCATTAAAGAGCATAGAGAGAACACTGTCTTGTATGCACCATTTGTACAGATTGAGTCCACCAAGTTTATATTTTGTTTCTGGTATAGTTAGCTTTGTTCTACGAATACAAATCTTTCCATGGCTGATAGTTGCTACTGATACAGATTGCCATGTGATTTGTAGTGAACTGCACATGCCTACAAGGCTTTTCTACTAACTCCTGTACATTTTGCATAATTTTTAGGCTTACAATTTTACACTAAAGTAATTGACTGGTACTAACAGCTACTCCCAAGATGCAAGAAAGAGAAATGGTTCAATTTTTGGGTTGTACCACTGTTATAGGGATGTGGTTTACACTTGTATACTGTATGGGGTGGGGTAATCATATCTCTTCCTTTATACTTTCAGGAGTGTCCTCCAGCACTCCCCGGTATGGTAGCTATGCTGGGGGGACCAGAGTTACCATCAAAGGACAAGGTATGGTTGAAAATAACCATCCTATATAGGATTGGTTTCTGTTGTTAATAAATGCTGAATGGTGTAGTTTTTGAGCCTTAATTGTAACAATTTCCCCAATTTCCCAGTGTACTCATACTGAGTGTGGTTAAATTGATAGTGCTGTTGTTGTAGTATACATCTGTTTTGAGTGTTGTGAGTCTTTGCATGCACCAGAATCTGTCTCATCTGCCTCTTACTGTCAGCATTACTGTGCCACTTCATGTGTAGTCCTCCACCATTACCACATTGCACCAACATTGTGGTGGTACGTAGAATGTGTCTAACCACCACATACACATAATTAAATAGACCTTATTCATCCGCAGGTTTCAGTTCCAACCAGTTTGATGGGGGGAATGAGGTGACCTTTGTGAGCACTGATGGGAGATACAGGATGCCCTGTGATGTCATCCCTTACTCTTCTTCCAAAGACACTATCATCTGCGACACTAGGTGATTGTCTCATACAACTCCAATATTTTTTTGTTGTTTCAGTCATAAAACTATGGGTTAATTGCATCCATCTGGTTAGTTGTATAGATGCACGTCATTTGCAAATGCTGCAGTGCTATTTGTGACAGTTGAACTATTATTGTGACCACCTAACTTAGAGCCAGTTGTCTATTTGTGCAGTGAATGTATATATTAATCTCAGCTGTGTCTGCAGTCCAAACATTTTATCCTCTGGATATCTTCTGGATATTTCCATTGCATACGCATCAGTTAAGATGCAGTCATTGGTCACTGTGAACTCTAGCTGCAGTTATCGGCTTGTTACTATAGTGTTCTGTTGGTGTCTGAAATTTCCATGAACAGTACAATTACTTATTTCACTCAAGAGAGAGCATACTTTGGAATCAGCTGATTCTGTCTGCAAAACACTACAGAAAAAAATAATAAATCTAGTCGCATGTTTGGGCCAAAAATAACATCAGCAGGGATCTCAGAGCATTTAATTTTCTTGGGAAAGGCATGCCTCGCCGTCCAGACCTGCCCCTTAATATTAATTTACAGTGCTTCCTGCCACCATTGGATGAGTTTTTCCACACACAATTTTAGGACCTAGTGTTGCTATCATTATTTGTACCCGCTCACACATACACACACACACACACACACACACAACTTCTCAGACCTACTCCAGTACTTGGATATAGTGTATTCATTATGGAAATTACTTCGAATGATGGTTCTGGAGCTCAGGAAGTGGACACTCAATCATGCAGAAGTTGGAGATGCATATTCATTGTATGTATTCTACATTAAAGTATAGAAACAATACACTTGTGAAATAGTCTCTGCACAAGCAGGCTGGGGGAGGTGGGTAGGTTCATGTGCAGAGTGAAAAGTATGTGCATATTGGGGGGCTATTGTTCTTGGCTGTAGAGAGCCCTTGGTGAGCTATACTTCTTTGCACAAACTGGTTTAGAAAGGGCTCCTTTCACCTCTTAAGGGTTTGATTTCTGCCACAGTAGGCAATATTCAGTCTGGACAGGCATGTGCTGGTCAGAGCCCTGACTAGTTTGCTAATTGGTATAGGTGACACAAAACTACACAGAATGTCAAGTTGTAAGTGCTAAATTACAGCAGGAATAAAAAAATACCGGTACAGTATGTTGAAGTAAACTACAGTCTAGAAGTGACCTGTAAAGGGTATGGAAAATGGCCAACTTGGATTTTGAAAAAATTGGACAGACATGTACACTGGTATAGCTTTCATTAGTCATTGTGTGCTAGGGGGTCATTGAAGTTTATATATTAATCTTGTTTCCCTACAGTATCATGTTTGGTACACTCCTACCATTAGGATGATAGAGCCTTTGGCTTCAACACCTGGTAAGTGACTGTCTTTTTGCTTGTGTAACTGCCTCACAACCTGTATCTCTCTGCATGCACAGCTAAGAATATCCATCCATGAATCTCATGTATTTCTTGTGGAATCATATGTATTACTGTAGAAGGCAGAGAGGCAGGTACACACACTTCTATGTTCTCAATACTGACTTGGAAAGTTGTTTGAAACATTTCAAGTTTTGAACAGGACTGTATTCATGGACAGAGCAACATTCGTCCCCAAGATATAATATAGCTACATGTACTAACATTAAACAATATGATTGCGCTGTGTGTTCTATAGGGGAACTTGTACGGTTACAAGGGGCACTGTTCACTGCTGCATTTGAAGAGAGGGATGAAGATGGTGAAGTCAACCCAGACTACTTTACTCGTATTCTTGTGGGAGGAATGTTCTGCAATGCCATGAATGAAAATGGAACACTGTAAGTTATAGGTTTGTAGAAACGAGTTCTTGTAAGTATATATCCGTTCACAGAGGAAAATGGCTCTGTCCGAGGGAATGGGTGGGAGGCTTTCTAGTGTCTTGAGTGGTCAAGTTCAGTTTCAGTATATATATATATATATATATATATATGCATGGTGGGCATACAGTGTTTAATATTCCACTGCATGTTTTATATACTAGTATACTGAAAATTACATTCCTCTTTAATAATATACTGGAAATTTAGTCATCTGCTATTTCCAAGACTATTTTGGTAGTATTGGTAGACTATACGTTCAGCTGATATGTTGTTGCTGCCCTGATCAATTACACTACCATCGAAAATAAAACATGACTTAGTAATTGTGTTTTACTTTCAATGTAATGGGAGAGAGAGTTTTGCAGCTCGCACATTAAAACTATAAGTTTTTTTTTGGTGAAACTATCAACTAAAAAGTATGCACTGACTAGGGGGCTTGGAGGCACATCAAAACTCAATTATTTGATCCCAATAGGCTTCTGCAGGTTAGCTTCTTAGGGGTATAATCAAGCTTTATACTACTACATGTAGAGCTGCTCAACTGCTACTATGATTTCTGTAACAGATGATTCAGTCTGTAACAGTGATCAGTTCCGCTTTTTTATTGTTATTGTTGAGGGTTTTTTTTTGGGAGTAGCTACAGCTGCTACATCCCTTTTCTATACCACTACCAGTGATTACTTGTATTTGGGTTAGTTCACGTGTATAGTTTTCTCTCTGTCCAGATACGGCACCACTCTGACAGGCAGAAATGTGGGTTATGTCACCTGTATGCCCACAACTGGAAACAGAATTGGTAAGTAGCACTAAGTACTATCAACTTGCAGTACATCAACCTGTAACAGGACTTGGCAGTATCTGTGAATGTATTTCCGGGTTGGTTTTTGCTCCTCCAAGCAACCTGTATTTACGTAGTTATGATTGAGCTCTCAAACTTCATTTATATTCATGTTCCCTACTTTTCTTTTCCAACCTCAGGTTCAATGAATACTACTTTCATTTTGGCCAATCGTGGAGCGTAAGTAGTTGAGTCATTGTGTATAGCTCAGAACCTTTGTATACTTTATAGTTAAGCCAGATATACATAAATGCGATGGGGTGCATGACTCCATAGTATCATTGCCAATAGAATAATTTTCACTTCTGTTTGCAACATCTGGAGGAGGAGGAAGGACATTTGTTTTGAGCGATTTCCAGTAACATGCATTATTATTTGGGCAGCCAACTCATTGTTTATGTACTTATTACATCAAGCATTTTTCACTTTCACATTGTTTGTATACAGCTCCTACATTTCATTTGGTGAGAACCTCCTTGGCTTGGATAACAAGTTGCAGCCATACACCTTCCAGACACATGCAGGTGAGTACCTGCCCCATATTTGGGCATAAAGTATGCAGCAAATTATATAGAGTATGTATGTGTGTGTGTGTCATCCCATATGTGTGGTGTGGTATCAGGTGAGACATGTGCAAGCATAGTAGACTGGTTGATTCTCTATGTCATATTATGTAACATTCTTTCTGTCAATTTACCACTCCACAGACATCCTTGATGTGTTCCCTAGAAATGGCAGCACTGAAGGAGGAACACAAATCAGCATCACCCTCAATGTGCCCATTTTCAACAACACTGACAACATCAAGGTCCTTGTGGGAGGTGAGTCTATTTCACTGCATTTGTGCCAATGGTAATCCAAAGATGCTCAGCTACCCCTTTAATGTGTCAATACCATATATGGGTGGGTGTTATGCTTCTCTGAATGAAAGATTGACTCAACAGCAGAGAGAGTGATGCATGACTGCTGCTCTCAAAATTTAGAAATTTAATCAGTCAGAGGTTACGATATGAGCATACTGTGTGTGTGTTACAGTCATGTCTCTGACTATCACATTACCAACTTGGGCTCGGAAAATAACTTGCCAACACTTCGACTGAATGCTCCAGTCATCACATTGACCATTGTGAAATTTATGTCTAGCAGCAACCATGAACAATGAAATATAGCTAACCATCCTGGTGCACACTCTTTTGGGGGTAATGTAAGTCAATTCTGTGTGAAATTCCATATATGCACTGATACCCATGTATATGGTGAATACTTTGCACTTATTAGCTAGTTTCCATTGACAAAAGAAACTGATACTGTATACGTTTGCAATCTTGACTGTCATTCTTCACCTGTCCTGCATGTTGGGTAATGTAACTCGATTCTGCATGAAAGAGTTCACTGATACTCATGTACCAGGGTACATGATACGTACACTGTACTTTGTATCTATTGTGTTTCCATTGATAAAGAAAGTTATGCTTACAGTTCTGACTCCACCTCTCCTTATAGGTGTTCCATGTCGAGATGTGACAGTGGAAGACTCAAATGTGGTCAAGTGTGTAACAGGACCCCAACCACCGAGGTCAACCTACTACCCAGGTATGGATGTAGCCAGGAAAGAGTAGGTGACTTGGTGTACCAGTGACATAGGCAGGAAAGAGTGGGTGACTTGGTGTACCAGTGACATAGGCAGGAAAGAGTGGGTGACTTGGTGTACCAGTGACATAGGCAGGAAGGAGTGGGTGACTCGGTGTACCAGTGACATAGGCAGGAAAGAGTGGGTGACTTGGTGTACCAGTGACATAGGCAGGAAAGAGTGGGTGACTTGGTGTACCAGTGACATAGGCAGGAAAGAGTGGGTGACTTGGTGTACCAGTGACATAGGCAGGAAGGAGTGGGTGACTTGGTGTACCAGTGACCTATATAGCTAGGAAGGAGTGTGTACAAGTGACAAAGGCAGGAAGGAGTGGGGCGGGGAGGGAAGGGTTCAGGCAGCATTCTTAGAAACTTGGAGTCCATAGTGGACTCAGAGAGTACTTATGGGAGCATACCCCAGATCACCTTAATGCCTTTCTTATAGTGTGAAATATCTATATATTGTGGGCAAGTACCCCAGGCAGGTCAATATATGTACTTCTCAGGTATAGGAAGGTATGAATGATTGAGGGCATGTATGTACTGGTAACCAGGAAGAGGGGAAGGGAGAGGGGGAGAGGGAAGGGGGAGGGGGGGGGTGGGATAGAGGGGAGGGGAGATTAAGCTGTAAGAACACTCTGTTGCAGTCTGGTTTCATAGTAAATCTTGGAGCTAGCCCAGAATGGACTCAGAATCAGACTCAGAATCAGACTCAGAATCAGACTCAGAATCAGACTTAGACTCTCAGAGAATATAATTTTATTCTATGAAAGCATGCCCACCCCCCCATACCTATATACGTATGTATACTGCATAATAGTTGGCTACAAGTGATAATCAGAAAGGGTACTCCCCTGAAGGCCAGTGCTCTTTATTTTGTTTTCACACGGGTAGGTTGATGCTCAGTAGGGTTCCGTGTGCACAAGGATTAAAAGCTGGAAGTCAAAAGGAAAATATTTGATAAAGCCATTAATTCATTAATTAAGAAGGTGCTATATAAGTGCTAGCATGCGTGATACTGAAAGTGATCCACACTAGGATTGGTTGGGTCTGGCTTGTGAGATAGCATGAAGTTGCAAATACTAAGTTTAATAACTGTACTAATCATATGACAATATCACACTCCATAGTTAAGCTCCATTAACAACAGTGAAATAAATGCCAAATAGTGTTTCAGCATGTCCTTCTTGTACATGTAAACAGTGAAAAAAGTGTAATAGCTCACTGATTGCCTGAGCAACAGTGAAAAAAGTGTAATAGCTCTCTGATTGGTTGAAAAACAGACTGTCAACAGTGAAAAAGTGTAATAGCTCACTGATTGGTCAGTGACTTGTAAGTACCAACAATTTGCTGTAAACTTCTGATGTATTATAAACTTGTAAACTTGTAACAACAATTTGCTGTAAACTATACAGTGTACTGTAAACTTGTATACAATAAACTTGCCTATCTCATACATACTCATACTTATTGTAATGTACTGTCAACTTGGCAAAGTTTATGATTAGCAATCAATAGCATGTTCTCTCATACAATTTGGGATTAATAGCACTTGTGAATCGCATAATTGCACTCGGCTTCACCTCCTGCAATTAATATAGCCATTCACTCGTGCTATTAATCCCAAATTGCACTCGAAACCATGCTATTAATTATACATAGATTTCATGGGCTAAAGCTAGTTACCTAACCTTTATTTAATTAACCATTTGGTCACATGACAAAATTAGTTCTGTACATCAATCCTGAATAATGCAACAGCCATTGATCAAACTAAAACAAGTAGGCTCACAAGTTTTATTGCTGCATTTTGGCCAGAACTCCCTCAGAAATTAAATACTCAGAGGCACTTTGGTTCGTGCTATGTATAATAATGTGTATATGCATGTTGCCAGTGTAGTACATGTACATGGTAGCTATGGCACTGTGTCTTAATTTCGTCAATTAACCTACATCGTGTTCATCAATCCACCTGTTGATGCATATCACAATCTACAAATAAGAGTTCTGCAGTTTGATATTGAGGCACCATGTGAATTCAATTTGATGGATGAGTGCCTAAATCTCCTGAAAATACGCCCCCTTCCAGCAAATGCCCTCCCCTCTCTCTAACCCCGAATTTCTTGGCTAGGTATTTTTCCCTCATGAAAACGCTCCATAGCGAGCGTCTTCTAGATCTGGGCATGCTTTTAGTGAGCTTTTGGTTTGGCTCCATTCATAAGCATGTACACACAAAATCACTATAGTAGGGTACCCACCCTGCAGAAATATCAAAGTGTATGCAGTGATTACAAAACAGTGCTTTCGTAAGAGCCTGGCCGTGGCGTATGCATGGGACTAGTTGAATATTCAAACAACGGCCCCTTCCACACCTTTGTCTTGAAGTAGTGTGCAAAAAGGGTAGGCCTATCTTTAGGAGCTTATGGATTATTGGTGGAAACAGAAAGAAATCCGTTCATTTTGATTGCCTACTCCATCCAGGGGGGCGTGGTCTACTTCGTGAAGTGTGGACTGGGGGATGGGACTGGCTGGATAATGTAGAGCAGCGGCCACGTGCAGAGAACACTTCTCCACAAGAGAGATTATATCGTGACCATTTATCCCCAAGGGAATTTGGAGAAAGAAGGAATTTTGTCCAACGACTCAGCGGATTCTTTGTACCCCCACTTACAAGCCTCTATACCTTTTCAATTCGATCTGATGACCAGAGTCGACTGTATCTGAGCCCAAATATGTCAGCTGAGCACAAACAACTGATAGCATATGCCAACCAATGGACAAGAGGTCGTTGGAATTATTGGCCTACTCAGACAGCAGATCCTGTTCTTCTTGAAGCTGGTAAAGTTTACTACATTGAGTCCGTTCTCAATCAATTCGGTGGTGGATGGGACATAGGTATCTCGGCTAAGATACACAACCTCAGTTGGAACTCATACCCTTTCAATGGAGACAATGAGGTTCAGAGGATCAACATCTCTTCTCTTGTCGTCAAGGAGGAACATGTAAGTGTAGTACATATGTTAGAGTAGTTATTCGATGTCCTGCCTTTTCTGTGAAGTTTCATTAGGGAAGGAAATGTAGTTTTCTTGCCTGATGGTGATAAAATTTGAAAACATTTCACAGTGAATGTCTGAGCAACAAACTTTGGGAGGCTAGTTGTTTCAGAGTGAATTGTTGTTAGTCTTTAACTTGTCACCTATAGCTCTAGCTCCATAAGCAAAATTTTTCCCACAAACTGCAACCTAGTTGGTCTTTATCGATTGTATATTAGACATAGCTACAAGGCCACTGCATAATTAGTTGCTCTTTCCGCTCTGCAAAAGCCAATTGATCAATTGAGCTTTTTGGCTGAGATCAATCCATGAAGACTTATATTTAGAGATGCAAGCTCTGCCAAAAAAGAGCTGGAATAGAACAGGGGTGTACTATATTCAGTTTTACCTGGATTCTGACATTCAAATTCATGAACAATTCAAAACCAAGCTCAGGCTATGTTGGATTTATCTGTGCTGAGGTTACAACAGATGTTATAATGTTGTATAATATTGATGATGTGGCTTTCATCACTCATTGCTTATGTTGTGTACCTACAGGAATTCATTATTAGTGCTCTCCCAGCCGTGAAAAATATTATCATCAACCAGCTTGGAGAAATGGACCGAATCAACTGTGAAATATCCCTGAACGTATCCAATGAAGCAATCTTGTTAATGTCGGAGTCCACAGCCAATGATGTTGCAGAAATGCTGAATGATCTGCAGAGCATACAAAGAGTTGGACATGTATTAGTTCAAAGAGAAGACAACAGAAATGAAACAGGGGTGATTACCACATTTACTATCATTTTTCTGACAAAATTTGGAACTGCCGAATCTGATATACCAGTGATAACTGTCAACCCTACTCCAGCTTCATGTGGGAACACTAGTCAGACTGTGGAAATTGAATTGGTCCAAGAACTCACAGTTCCTGAATCATTCAAAGTAGGCTTCACCGACAACGATCGTCAACAGAGGTTTACCAATTCCTTGCCACTAAATGTCTCCGCAGAAGAAGTGGAAGCTGAAATCACTGACTTGTTTGCATGGCAGTGTGAAACAACCCCTCCTCGAGGTACTGTACTTTACAATGCTACTTATGAAACCAGCTCAGAAAGTACACGTGACAATACGACCTCATTCTGTGGACACTACTCCTTGAAGAATCCTGGAATTATTTGGCCTGGGGAGAATAATGAGGATTCAACCATTGAAGTCAGCCGGAATGGATATGTAAGTTGGTAATAATTATGTTTGTACTTTGTATCCAACTGAAATTAAGAGTATGATGGATCAGTTGGTAAGATGTTTGTACCTTCCCTCTCTCAGATTTGCTTGGCTTACCGAGGAATTGTTCCTCGGCTGAGGGCTCGGACCATATTCTATGTTGAAGGTTCTTCATCTAGACTTCAACAAAGAGGCCCACAAGATATTGACCTTCGTGAATGCCCTAATTGGCCTGGAAATGAGGGAAACACTAATTGGCAGCATGTCTGCATCAATCTTCAGTCTTGCCTTACCACTGTTGTAGAAGGAGTATCTCATGAGGTCTCTATGATATGGTTTGACAACACAGGAAACAGTTTCTGGATTGACGAGTTCACAGTTTCTCAAGCACAAATTTCTGGTGAGTGTGTATCAACACCTACACCATCAATTTTATACTAGTCACAGAAATTCACAGCCCAACCAACCGACGAGAGAATGGTCTGTGTGCATACTTGTTAAAATTTGTGTAATCTATTCCAGAACTGAAGGAAACTAGCATCACATGTTGGGGAGTGCTAGGAACCACTGCATCAAGGACATAACTATTTCTGACTTTATTGCTCACAAAACCTCCCTCCCAGGCCTCCCCCATCTTTACTCTTCCATTTGCATTCAAAATAGTACACTGAAACAGAAGAGCAGAGAAAAAAAAAACGGAGAAGGCTGGTTTCACTCCTCATATAAGTGGATGTGTGGTGGACTTGGGGGGAGCCCTCACTTACGTAAATATGTTTGAAAGTAGGTTTCTTACAATTCATTACTTTGACCACACATGAATGTCTGAAGTCTGATCCAGCGGTGACATGCTCAAACAGCTAGCACATTATATGTCACGTCCACTTCACATCCACCTGACATCATTCATGTGATAAATAGGTACAGGCCTTCCCCATTTTCACCACTCTTCTTCTTCCATGTGTTATAATAACACAAACCAAAATGGAGGGGGTCTGAGAACAATGCTTCTGCTGCTAGGCATGTGCATCTGTTGGTTGAGTCACTAGTTCTCAAAGCATGCATGCATTCCAGTAGTTATATAGACCCGATTAACTACTTGTATGTTTATCTGTTTAAATACGTATATTTTTTTATCCTTTTCAGTCACTCAGACAGCATCTCCTGCTAGACCAGGTTCTGTGACTGTGAACTATATTAACGTTATGGGAGGACTTCTTGAGCAACCAGAACTCGGCAACTCCTCAGAGCCAAATCAGATAGAACTCAGACCACCTGGGTCTGGTTTGGGTTTGCCATCTGAAGCTGTGGATTCCTCTTCTGACCCAGATTATGTCATGATCTGGGGGAGATACCAAGTCATCTACACCGTCCGTGACTGTGGAAATGGAATGTCTCTGTTACAAGGCTTGTACCAGCTACAAGAACGTGATTCCCAACGTCGTTCCCGAGTTAGAACTAAACGAATCGCAATGGGATCTCCACCTGTATCTGGTACGTTTGGACTGAGTTTTGGTGGTCAGAGAATTCAAAATATTCCATTTGATGTGTCTGCTGATACCCTGGAAATGCTGTTGGAAAACAACTTTGTTGATGAAGGAGGTAATTACATAATTACATCAATCTATATATATATTATTTACTTGAGGAATCTTCAATATAGAGGTTGCTTATAGTGGTGGTCATCTAGAGTAGCAAAGAGATATTACAAACTGTATAGCTAGCATAATAAGAAATGCTTTGGTTGCAAAAATGAAAAAGTTCTACAGGCCAGTCTCAACATGTCTTGCTGATAGCTGATACTTAACTTCATGTTTCCTATATGATGTGAGCTTGCAAATCAACATCTTTCCACCACTCAATGCAATAGCTAGCAATTACTCATCCTCTGTAAACTTTCAAGTCTAAACCACACCTGAAGAAGCTCACATAACCTGAAGAAGGTCACATAGTGCTGCAGATTCACCTTAGCTAGAACGCCCTAAAATGTTGTTCCCACTTAACTACAGATGTTTATCAGAAGGCTTTATCACAACAAAGTTTAATGCTATGTACGTAGCAAGCTAAGTATTCTTTTTCTGCAAGTATTAAAATTAATCCTACACTGAATTTAAGTTAATTTATGACCTGTGAGAGATTACAACTTCTTTAATCAGCATCCTCCTCCTATGTCAGGTTTTGAAGTTACCTCCACTGGTGCCTGCGATGGATACCAGTGGGAGGTGGCATGGGAAACTAAGGGTGGAGACCGTCCTTTAATGCAAGCCAGTGGAGAGGACCTGAGGGGGTCAGAACCACAGATAAATGTTGAGAATGTGATTGATGGTGGAGTGTGGCTCAGACCAATAAGAGGTGACATGCTGCGATTGCCCGAGTATCAACCACAGGCAAGTATTGAGCTACATGTGTGTTGGTGTATTGCCTCATTGAAATCCTGTGATTCTGTAATGTTTTGCAAGTGAGAAAGTTTTGTGGTATTGCCCCTAATTCAACCCTTTACACCTACTCATTCATTTCTGTCTGAGCTCTGACTCCAAAATCGAACCCAAGTGCACTTTCAGGCTTAATAAGCAGACTTGTGACCTTAACCACGCCCACTCATTAACGAGCATGCAATAGTCAGCACTCTCGGTAGGCAAACACCGGCTTGGAGCCCAAGAAGCCTTCCCTGCCAGAAATGAACCCCCTAAAAGGTGAGAGTAGCATTTCCTAAGCCTGCTCATCATGCACCCAGGGCGAGAATTGGCCCACCCGGTGCCAACAACAGTCCTTTTACACCCAAGCCTAGCAGCTGCCGTGTGCATGTCATGATAAAAACGTGCCCCCCCCTCCCCTAAAATGGACCCCCGGAACTAATTTTTTAGTAAAAGCCGGAAAATATGGACCCCTGGAACTTGAAATATAAGGACCCCCCATGAAATATTCGGACCCCCATAGATCCAAGCAAGTTATCAAGTGTCCACGTCAGTGGCGTAGCCAGGTCATTGGTATTGGCCGGGCACCTGCTGTACGCTAGCTCTAGGGAGTCTAGCAACACGTACTAGCGCTAGCGCGCACTTCGCATGAGATCGCGTGACATGAGCCCTGCCAGGCCCGGCCTTCACTACGCCACTGGTCCACGTCCGGTGAAGACTGATACAAGGCGCTGCTCAGGCTCACCATACAATCATGAAGGCTGAAACACCTGTCTAACTAAAGCCAGAAAGGTAGCTTCCATTGTGAATGTGGTGAATCACTAGTTTAATAATGTCTTCTCGGCGATCTCCACGCTACCAAATCGGATGCCGGACACTGTTATAGCCTCTGGCATTGTTGAACGGCTACAGATACCACATCAACTCTTGAAATAGACATAGGACATCTACTCACAATTATCGTTACAAGTTAAACAAGTGGCTTTCCAGCTTGGTACGGTGGTACACTTGCATGCATGGAAGGGGGAACAATTTTTTCAGGGTTGGTCCAAATAGCTATTTCGTGGTTGTTCTGAAATATTCATTCCGGGGGGAACATATTTTACGGGGGTCCAAATTTAACGTGACATGCACAGCACCCTGCGGGTGACCCCACCCACCCTTTCTGCTGGTGCAGAACCTGCGCGCCAGCGTGCAGACACTATCTTTTCTGCACAGTGCGCAGTGTGACATTATCAAAAGTGTACTAGAGAGGTTATGGTAGGACAACCTTGAATCGCACATCAACCCGACTCCGATCCATGATGGTGCTATTGAAGTTCCTTGGCTTGTTTAAATTTTATCATGGCGGTAACCGGAGTCAACAAGGGGATGTGTCCTATTGGCGGCCCTTTGTAGTGTCTGGTGGCACTATCATGTGGTTGGGCAGAACTTTGAAGAAATCCTCCAACACCGAAAATGAACACTAGAAATATTTTCTAGCTCATTGAATATGATCCTTGGCTATAACTATTTGTCTGTGTAAAGCTGGCTGGAGTGGGCATAATGTTTGTGACGGCATGCTGGAAAGACCAAGATCCATCCTGGAAGACAGGTGCACACTTGTCTTGCAAAGGTACTGTAGAAGGGTAACTTAAAGCCTTGTAGGCCACACCCATTTTTGTGCTAGCAGGGATGTGTGTAACTTGGCTCCAGTCGAAGGGCAATGACAGGGAGTAGGTTTGTGGCCATAGCTCCCTGGCCTAGGGGTGTGTAGGAAAAGCATACCTAATTTTGTAGCGGGTGAGTTGAGCTTTCTGAAACTTGGCATGGTTTTAGTTAGTTTTAGTGGGGGAGGTGTTGAACTTTTCTTGAAAGCAAACATAGCCACATTGGAGGTCAGCTGTGAGTTTTGTCCTGTAGACTGGATTTGAAGTGGTCCTATGACAAATAAAGTTTTCACTTGTTTTGTGTGTGTGGTTAGACTTAGCCTTGGAAAAGGTGCAAATTTTCACTTCAGCCGAAGGACAAAAATTGAGTTTTTGGCATTATCAGGTAGTGGGTGTAATTTTGGTATACAAATTTACTTTTGTCAATCTTGTGTACACTTTGACCTTGCTCATTAGCCATCCACAATGATCCAAGCTTAAGTACTTTGCAATCTTATCTTTGTGCATGGGCTTAGCCCCTTCCTCAGTTTTTACAAAAAAGGTGTATATAGCAACAATAACAGTCAAGGTGACTACTTCACACAAGTGCGGGATTGTAAAATTTGCATGCAAAGGCTTATGTAAGCTATACTTTACATTCTGGTTTGTACGCATGAGCCTACCGTAGATCTGGAAATTTTTGCGTTATAAAATTTTTGTGTTTCAAGGCACCCATGAAAATTTTTTACGGTACTAAATCGATTCTACGTTCCCAGGTTTAATGATCTGGAACAAGATTATGCACGTCAAGAAACATGGAGTACCAACAGCTTGCTGCAGCTGTTGGTGAGCTACTTGCGTGCAAAAGGGTACCCAGGAACGCTGTATACATGCATGTGCTGTGGCAGTATAGACGAACAATTATTGGATACAGAGAAAGTTGTCACGCGTTTGCCATGAGTAACCGCGGGTATCGAACTCGGAGGCCCTCTCCTGCGAAATAACTATCTAACTGTGCTAAAATGAAGAGCCCTGTTGCACAAAACAGCTATAACTATAGCTATGTTGTGAAACCGTGTGCAAAATGTGCTAACCATAATGATTTATTTTCGTTGTAAAATATACGTGATTTTCGTGGTTTACGCAAACTTTTTACAACGAAAATTTCCAGATCTACGGTATAATCATCACTGTATGTACCATAATTATAATATGTTACTGACGTTTTAATGCTGCAGTGCTTCTCTGTCATTATGTTGGTTTAAAACATCATTTAGCTGTGAATTTGAATCATACACTTTCACATTCCAGGTTGAGGTGATTATTGATGACATTCCCTCTTCCTGTCGTGGCGGCAACTGTGCCTTCAATTTCATTGAAGAAGCAACTGTTAACTCCATTGAACCCGATGAGGGACAAGGGGGTACCGAGATTATCATAAGTGGAAGTGATTTTACTAACACAGTTGGTGACATTACTGTAGCAATTGGTAGTGCTAACTGCATGGTCACATATGCAAATGAGTCTCACATTGTATGTACAGCTGGTGGTCATCCTGCTGGACAATACAAAGTCTCGGTTCACATTCAAGGCAGAGGGTATGCAAGCATGAATGAATCAGTCTGCTTCCACTACCTGCTAAGCATTGATTCTGTATCACCACAAGTGCTGTCAATTGGTGGCAGTGAGAGAGTAGTCATTTCAGGCAATGGCTTCATCGATTTTGTCCGTTTTGATGTTGGTGAACCATACAGCACATTCCCCTGGTTTGAATCTGGCTTTGGCATACCAGACATTAAGCTTGAAGACATATGCCCTTCCTTCGAAGGTGGCATCAACTTTCAGTTTCCAGAAAACTTTGCCAACAGAAATAGAACTTTGAACTTTACAAGGTTTAATATAGATGGTATGAACCAAATGAATTTTGATCAAGTTAATGACAGTGATAGGGATTTTTCTTCACAGACTGGCAATAGTAGAGATCGATCATTTGAGACAAATAGATTCCAGTCCTTTCTTCGATCCCTCTACTCACGATTTCCTGCATTTGCTGAGATAGGAGGTGCCCCTTGCATTATTGTTATAGCTAACCTAACACAAATTGAATGTGTAACAACAACAATCAGCCTGCCAACCAGATCCAATCTAACTGTTACTGTATTGACAGAAACGAACACACTCGAAGATGCAATAGAGTTTTCAGTAAATGAAACTGCTCTTATTCACATGATTGACCCGCTTACTGGCCCTACATTTGGTGGTACACTTCTCACCATATATGGCTCAAACTTTCTGAAAGATCCGAGTGAAGAAGATCGTGTCAAGGTTACAGTTGGCAATGAGGAATGCATGATTCAAAATGTGAATGACACTCACATCCAATGCCTTACATCTCCACATGAACCTGGTTATGTTTCCATATTGGTATCAACAGCAAATGGGATTGCAGTCTCTCAACCAGCACTTACTGCCCAGCTACAGCAGAACACACCACAATCAGGGATGAGGAATGTTTTCCTTGGTTCAAGTGACGGTACTGTCCCAGATTCAAGTGCTAGTGGTGATGAAACTGGGAGCGGCCGCAGTGATACCTCTGCAAGTGACAATGGTTATGCTTCTGCAAGCGGTAGTGGTGATAGCTCTGTAAATGGAAGCAGGGGTACATCTGACAGAGGTCTACTCCCATTTCATGTTTTTCACTATCAACTTGAAATAACTGAGATCCAACCTCTGACGGGCTCTGTCCTTGGTGGAACTGTCATCAGAATCTTTGGCTCGGGTTTTAGCAGGGAACACACAGCTGTTTACATTGGAGTCCGCTCTGCTACACTGCTGAATGTAAATGCTACCTTGATTGAGTGTGATACACCAACCTCTACACAAACTCACACCGTGTACTTTCAGAATCAAGGATTTGGAGGTGATTTTCAGCTAAATGATCATTACACAATCTTGTACTGACAGCAGTAACCCAGGAATAGTTTGGAATTATATTGCAAATCAGTTTGTTGAACATTGACCATGCATTTGAGTGTTTGGTAAACCTATTGCCCAAACACCCAGGTAGCTATAGCTGTCAGTACAGGACCTTGTAATAGGTTTGATGTGAGTTGGCTCTTATAAATGAAAACGTTATCCAAACATAGGATTGATATTTAGCTAACTTCATTTGGGATGTTTAGTAGCAGTTTTTTAAATGGGTTACTAAATAACTAAGGTACATGCACGCAGACAGCCTCACATGCAAATAGATAAGCAGCCAACAGTGCAATGAGACAACCTCGCCTCACTACATTTACATCACAAATACCAAGCCCCATTATGCTTTGCTGCATAATTTTCAAAGTGCTAAACAATAATGGATGTGCTTTTCCAGTCAGCCAGCTTCTCCTTAGTCTCTAGCTACCCCCTTCATATCTCCAAACTTAAAGATGTACAGTTGCACTGCATATGTTTGCAGGACTTCATGCTGTGTATTGTTTCTCCCCTGCAGTTGGTGGCTATGATTTTGCTTGGAGCTCAAGAGACCTTACAATTGAAGTTGGCGACACAGTTCAGTGGGAGTGGTCTATCAACTTCCAAGGAGTAGCCCTGCATCTCTTCCAAACTCCCAACAACTTTACAAGTAATCAACTACAAGGTGGATTCCAAAGTGAACCAAGTTCCACTGGATCATTTTCAAATACATTTACCCAGCCAGGTACCTACTACTATGCAGCTGAACTCCCCCCTACTTTGTCCGTAATTCGAGGTACAGTTCATGTACTGGACCTACAATCAAGTGTAGCTGGAATTCAAGTATTTGTAGCAGGCTTTGAAGCCCAATACAACATTGCTAATGGAGGAGCTGCTTCAGTTTCAGGTTCCGAACAGAATAGATTAGCCAAACGTTCATCACAACAAACCACCCGAATCTGTAGTGACACTGACCTAGACAACAATGAAACAGATTCTTCACAGCTCAGTCTGCAACAGTCACCATATTATGTGTTTTCAGTCTGTCGCACACCCATAGTAAACTCTGTATCTCCCCGAGAAGTAAAACTTGAAACCCTCGTCACAATCTCAGGCATTGGCTTTAGCCAGACTGAAGCACAAAATGTTGTGAGATTTGGAAATCACTCGTGTGATGTAGTAAGCAGCTGTGAGACTCAGATTCAGTGCCGGCTAGATGACTCCAATTTTCCACCTGCTTTTATGGAGTTACCCCTGAGTGTGAACGTAGATGAGCTGGGAAATGCACATGTGCAAAGACCAGATGAAGCTTCTATAACTATCATACCTACCATCACTGATATCAGTCCAACACAGGGCTCAATTTTCGGAGGTACTGATATAGCCATAGTTGGAACAGCGTTTCCTGATAGTGGACTACAAATATGGATTGGAAGTTATGCCTGTGCGATCAAGTCAATTAGCTACACCCAGATCTGCTGTACTAGTGCTCAGCTAGATTCAAGTTCAAATCTAGACCTGAATGTCACTGTTTACCAGAACAATGCCTCCAGAATAGCTGAATGCAATATAACAAGTGGTTGCATTTTCCAGTACTCTCAAAATCACACGCCTGCCATTAATAGTGTTTCTCCAACTACTCTAAGAGGCCCAGGAATCATTACACTTGATATATATGGAACAGGATTTTCAGTTACCCCAAGTGAAAACAAAGTCTATGTTGGGCAACACATTTGTGAAGCAACCGATTCAAACTCAACCTATGTGACATGTGAACTTGACCCTCTACCAGCTGGTGAATATGACCTCTCACTACAAATATGCATGCAGATTTCCAACTGTACCCGGTGCCAAGGAAATGCTAGCAGCAGCCACATACTCACAAGTGTAAGTGAAGTCTACAATGTGACACCATCCACTGGCAGTGTATTGGGAGGTACTGAGCTAACAATCAACGGTGTAGGATTTCACACTGACACTCAAATCAGTATTGGTGGCAGCTCTTGTGTGGTAACATTCACCAACTACACAACAACTATTTGCACAACCTCTGCTCAACAGTCTGGGACATACACAATTGCACTTACCTCTGGTGGCATATCGTTTCCACAGACAGTATCATTTGAGTACTCCCAAAGCAGCACTCCTCAGGTAACTGCAATAACACCTTCCAGAGGTCAACAGGGACAAATGGTTACAATTTCTGGAACTGGGTTTTCCTCAATTTCTGGAGACAACATTGTTAGAGTTGGTGGATCACAATGTGAAGTAGATTCATTCAATGAAACTACTCTTCAATGCGCACTTGGAGCAAACTTTGTTGGAAACCATGAAGTGCAAGTCACTGTTAGTGGGGTGGGAAATGCAATGGGTAATGTCCCCTTCTTTTATACATTAGAAGTTTTCTCCATTAGTCCAGTGAAAGGTAGCTTAGCTGGACTCAATACAATGACAGTCAGTGGTGTGGGATTCAACCCAAATCAAATATCCATTACAATCTGCAATCGTGAATGTCAACTCTCCACAACTGTACCGACTTTGACTGAAGTGCAATGTATAGTTCCCTCACTTAGTGACATAGCATCCATTGTGAATGATTTTGAAGAATGTAATGTGAGCATCGAGAGTCTTGGTCAAAGTGAAATCCTGCGCAATGCTTACACATTCCCAAAAAATCTGACTGCTGTGGTTCATAGTATCAATCGCACCAGAGGTGGAACACAAGGTGGATCAAGACTTTACATATCTGGTGAAGGTTTCACAAATACCGCCAATGTTACAATAGCAGATATTGAATGTGAAGTTCTTGAACAAGATGTTCAGTACATAGTGTGTGAAACTGGTGCAAGTGGAAGAACTGTAAGAGCCCAAGTACTGGTTTACATTGAAGGCAAAGGTTATGCATTGTCAGAAGGTGTCAGCTTTTGGTATGTTGACCTATGGAGCTCAAGATTTACATGGGGAGGAGGCCCTTTGCCTAGAGAAGGTGATTTTGTGGTAATTCCTGAAGGACAGACTCTAGTCCTAGATACAACAACACCAGTTTTAGCGTACCTCTTGATTCAGGGAGGAGAATTGATTTTTGATGATGAGCAAGAGGACAATGTGGTCCAGCTTCACACAGAAGGTGCCTTGATTGTTGACAATGGAAGACTTCAGGTCGGCACCAATGAAAGTCCTTTTCAACATAAGACCCAAATTGTACTTTATGGCCATGTCCTTTCAACTGAAATTCCAGTGTATGGAGCCAAGACCTTGGCTGTTAGAAAGGGAGAGCTTGATCTTCATGGAAAACCACTAAATGTAACTTGGACAAAACTAAGTCAAACTGCATACCCCGGTAATACCACCCTTCGTCTCCAAGAATCTGCAGACTGGGAAGTTGGGGGGAAGATAGTGATTGCCTCAACCAGTTTCAGCCAAAGGGAGAATGAAGAGTTGGAAATCACTGCAATTGATGAGACAGGGACCATATTGTCTGTCTCACCCCCAATCCAGTATGAACATATATCAATGCAGCAGGTTATTGAAGGCAGATACATTGATACAAGTGCAGAGGTTGGGTACCTCACCAGAAATGTTGTCGTGCGTGGAAATCAAAATAACGACACTGTTCGACAAGTTGAAGCCTGTGAGGAAGAGTTCAGACCAGGTCAGTTTGAAGTTCAGACTTGCTTTTTGGGACGTTTCGGAGCAGAAACTGTTGATGATCAGTTTGGGTCACAGATCATGATTCATGCTGCTGAGCAGAATACTGGAGATGTGATTGGAAGATTAGAGTATATAGAGGTTACCCATGCAGGTCAGGCTTTCAGACTAGGGCGCTACCCAATTCATTTTCATTTGAATGGAAATGTTAGCGGGTCTTACGTTCGAGGTTGTGGAATTCACCACACTTTTAATCGAGCTGTGACCATACACGCAGTCGACTACCTACTTGTTGAGAAGAATGTTGCCTACAACATTCTAGGTCATGCATATTTCCTTGAAGATGGAATTGAGCAGTACAACATCATTCAAGACAATCTCGGAATATTTGTTCGAGCATCGAGCAGTCTTCTGAATGTAGACATTACACCAGCCACTTTCTGGATTGTTAACCCAAACAACATTGTCAGGCGAAATGCAGCTGCAGGTGGCACACACTTTGGCTTTTGGTATCGCCTTCCCCAAAATCCTACTGGTCCCTCTGCAACAACATCTGTTTGTCCACGAAACCTTCCACTGGGAGAGTTTGCAAACAATACAGCTCATTCCTTTGGCTGGTATGGACTGTGGGTGTTTCCAACCTATACCCCTAGAGTTAGTGGCAGATGCAACGATGAAGAACACACTCCAGCTGTGTTTGAAAGCTTTATAGCATGGCGATCTGATCGAGGTGTAGAATTTGCAGATTCGGGGTCACTACAACTCAGAGGCAGCGTTATGTTGGACAACAAGCTAGCTGGTGTTGAAATAACTCAACTTGAGGGTGTTTGGGGTGAGAATGGTCCCTTGATTGCTGACACACTCATAGTTGGACACAGTGAACTCAGTTCAAATGATAACATCTGTACCGAGTCAGGTATCAAAACTCCACACAGCTACTTCCTCACCGTATCTGGAGTCACTTTTGTCAATTTTGATAGATCAGGATGCTTTGTAATCCAAGCTTGCTCTCACTGCAAGGTATTCCAAGGAGGATTTGAGACAAGATATAATAACATCAGATTGGTGAATTCCAGTTCCCAGCTGACAAAATGGCAGTGGCACTCTGAGCACGTACACAGGGACATGGATGGTACCCTTACGGGAAGACAGCAACCTAGTCTACTTATCCCTAGCTACGATCTCTTGCCCCCAGAACATTGCCAAATTCACCCTGCTTCAAGTTTTGGAGCTGTCAATGGAAGTGTATGTAATGGGCTACTTGAATTTGGCAGGTTTGCACTTTTTGACCCACTTCCAAGCAGTTTGGAGTTTGCCAATGCCAATTTATCAAATGAACATGGCACTATCATTCTGGAATATGTGGTAAAACGCTTACTTGGTACAGGAGCAGGCTATATGTCATTAGTACAACTGAATCAAACCTATCATCTACTCTGGCCTGATGGACAGCACTTTACAAACATCTCTTACAGTGAACTGTTCTCAGGATTCATGTCAAATGATTACATCATATTGAGCCAACCATTTCCCCGATCTCTTGATTTTGTCAACATTGGTGGTGTCACCACCCCATCCAATGCAACTGCATTAGATGACCCTGCCACTGCTAGACGGGGTGACTGGTACATCAACCAAAACAACACAGTTTTCTATATAATAAAGAGGCAAACGGATGACCCCCTGAACTTTCCTGTTGGATTCAGCACATACACTTGCTTCTATGAAAACTGCATCCCTCCAGCTCCCCCAACACCTCCTCCACCAAGACCATCGGGCAGACCAAATGTCACGTACAACTGGTCTGATGTGACAATTTGGCCAGGAGAGCAACTCCCACAGGCTGGTGAAGATGTCTATATCAACTGTAGCATATATGTTCTAGTCAACAGGCAAATCCCTCGTCTGGGCACCTTAACAATCTGTGGAGCGCTAGAATTCCCTGACACAATGAACCACGTCATTGAGGCAGACCTGATCATCATCCAGGGAGGGAGGCTAGTGGCTGGCTACCCTGAGACACCTTTTACCAACAATTTGAGAATTGTGCTCCATGGGAATCTAAGTTCACCTGAGTTTTATTTTGCCAGGGGTCCTCCTCTTGGTGCAAAAGCAATTGGTGTGTTTGGAGAGCTGATCCTCCATGGTAGACATAGATCACACACCTGGACTAAACTAGCTGCAACAGCTATGGCTGGAAGCAATCTAATTACAGTCATTGATTCTGTCGATTGGCAGCCAGAAGAAGAGATTGTCATAACTTCTACTTCTTTTGAAGCAGGTGAAACTGAAGTGTTCAAAATCCAGAGTGTATCAGGAACTCAGATTACTCTGAATGCTAGCCTGGCGTATACCCATTCAGGAGAATCACAGACACTTGGTTCTTATGCCTATTCCATCCAAGCTGAAGTTGGATTGTTGACCAGAAACATAGTGATTGAAAGTGGGGATCCTATTCTCACTGATGAAGAAGATTTCGGATGCAGGGTTCTTATCAGCAACTTTATTGATGAAGAGAGTTCTCAGCAATATGTTGGTTCAGCACAAATTGGAGGTGTGGAGTTTAAACACTGTGGCCAGTTAGGGTATACAGATTCTTTCGATCCAAGGTTTGCCTTAGCTTTTCTCAACCAAGGACCAATATCAAACTACAGCACATACGTCCAGAACTCAAGCTTCCACGATGGATACAACACTGCAATTGGTGTGTTTGGAACCCGTGGACTTCTCCTTGACAACAACGTAATCCACAGCACAGTTGGCACTTCAGTATGGGTAACTGGCTCTCACCACATTGTGAACCGAAATTTAGCATCCCTTGCAATCTTCCTAGGGACTTACAAGGACAGAAATGAACCACTTAATTCACTTTGGACAGCCAACTTTGAAGTCACTGAAGCAGTGAACTTGATTCTAACTGGCAATGTTGCTTCAGGTGGAGCTAGAGCAGGCTTCCACACAAATGGAGAAGAGTGTACAACTGCTTCTGATGGCACACAGATAGCTGACAATGTTGCTCACTCAACACTCCATGGTATACATCTGGGGTATAGAGATGGCTATGCATCCGGCTGTTCAAAGTTGTCCCGTTTCACACTTTTTAGCTGCTATCATTATGGTATATTCAGCTATGGCATTGCTGGAATTTGGGTCACAGATGTTAAAGTGATCAACAGCTTTGTTGGGGTATTTGCAAGTGTTATTGGCCCACCATCTCTTTCCCACATAGTGGGTAACAAGGAGGTGCGCATTGAAAACTCCCTCATTTTATCAGCAAGCAGTGAATTCAGCTGTAGCCAAGATGATGTTGTTCCAAGCATTGCTGAACATCCACGGTCCCACAGAGGTCTAAGATCACCCACTGGAGGTCATGTAGGTGCTGTAATACCAAGCTTTGTGTCTGGTCGTGGGCTCTTTCCAAAGCAACCATGGTTCAATGTTGATGCATACCCTGCAGTGAATGGTTCAACTACCATACAAAATGTCACTTTCGCCAACTTCAGGCAGCGATGCAATGCTAAGAATGATGTTGTATTAATGACCAACACTCAGTCAGAAGACTGCAACCATCCAGTTCATCTGAAAAAGATTCAGTTAATCAATGTCAACTCTGATTCCAAGTTATTCAATAACAATCCACACCTAGGCAGTGTCAACCCATCTGACTGTGTAGATATGGACTGTGATGGTCTAAAACATGTTCTTGTTCGAGATGAAGATGGCAGTTTCTCAGAAACATCAGGCCCAAGAACATTTATCTCCAGGGCTGAATTTGAATGGGATGGTGATCCACAACGTGGACTAGGAGACTACCGAATACCCCGCACTATACTCACCTACGCTAATGGAAGCAGCATCAATGTTAATCAGATATATCCCAAGAAAGGAATTGTCCGAGGAAATGAATTTGGAGATGACTCTCAGTGCACATTCAGCGATATATGGAACATGTACCACTGTGAGGGAATAGATCATCTCATGCTGGTTTTGGAAAGTCTTGATGCTGACACTGAAGTGAGACGCTTGTCACCGATCGCGCTTGCATCAAGTGGGTTTATTGACTTGCTTAATGGTCCTCAAGACTTTGGTTGGTGTGGTGGGTATACCTGCCAAGAGAGAATCTCAACTTTTTACGGAATTGTGGCTTCAGAACACATGTACACAGTTGCACTCACAAGCACCAATCCACAAAACATGGCTTTGCACCTACTCAACTCCAATGAATCTCAAGTAATCGTTGTTGGGATTGTATACACCAATCCTCAGCGGCTAGATGTTATTTATAATGGTGACTATGTGGTACCAAACAATGCAGAACAAACATCGAATGGTAACTTGCGATACTTGCAAGGAAGTCCTGATATGTTCACGCCTTCACTATCTGACAGTGCAGGCTCAAACTATTATGATCGTGACCTGAAGAGGCTGTATATCACAATCAGAGGAAAGATGCCTTACAGAATTGAAACCACCCCTGTGATTCAAGTCTCACTCACTCTTGAAGTTACAGTTGATGAGTTCTTTGGTGAACGTCTTGTACAGAACTTAGCTTTCTTACTAGGCATAGACCAAAGCAGAATCAGGGTAGTCAATGTTGTGAGAGAAACCACACGTAGGAAAAGACAAACCAGTTCACAGGGTGCCACTTTCGACATTGAGATTGGCAACCCACCTCCGATTGCAACAAATGAAACAGCAGTTCAAACAAATGGCACTGAAAATGCTACAACACTGAATGTAACAACTGCACTCACCTTTGAAATGCTTGAAGAAGTAGCAACAACAGTAGCTGCAGTAATTCAAAATGGAGAACTGGAGCAGGATTTAAATGCCACTGTGACTTCAGCTGCTCTAACAAGTCCAGAACCACCTCGAATGGACCCAACAGATGGAGTCAGAGCCACAAACATGACTGGTGGACCACAGCCTGAAGATGTTGGCAACGATACATCCATACCAACGTACTATGATCAACAAATCATGATGGAAAATGAAGAACAGAATGAAACAGTTGCTATTGTTCTTCAGGTTGCAAGTCATTTAGTGGTTGCACAGCAGCCTGGAGAAGCAGTTGAGGGGCTAACATTTTCACGTCCACCACGAGTTCAGATGTATGACAGGAACAACCAAATTATTCGAACCCTGGGTGTTGGAGCCCCATGGGTGCTCACAGCAACCATTGCATCTGGTCCTGAGAGAGCTTTTCTTTCAGGAACAAATGCCAACATTGTAAATGGCATGGCAGATTTTACAAACTTGACAGTCAGCCATCCTGGCTCATACGTCCTAACCTTCACAGTAACTTACCCACTTAATTCAGATTTTAGTGTGATGACTGAGAGGTTTACTGCAGAAAGCAGGCAGCTTGCACTTCGTGTTTCAACCCAACCAAGGGACGGCAACACAACATTCATACTCTATCCCTACCCAGCAGTGCAACTTTTTCATCCTCAAACAAATGAAGTAGTCACTGAACACACATGGAGAAACAGAAGGTGGTATGTTACTGCAGATGTCCAACATTCAATAACACTCCAATCACTCAGATCTTGGAATGTACCACTGATGAATGGTGAGGCGAGATTTACAGAAATTCGTGTACCTAATGCTGGGACTTACAGAATTGTTTTCATTATCAACACTGAACCAACCTCCTCCTCAGAAGAACTTCCCCAAAGTGTGGTATCCAACACATTTACTGTCAGCACATTACCAGTCACGAGAATCATCGTGACATATGATGTAGATTTCCGTACTGTGATAGGCAGTGATAGTACATCCTTTATTACACAATTTATGGAAGCTTTCTCTGGTGAATATCCCACCATTGAAATTTACAACATCACACTCACAGAAGGAAGCATCATTGTTTCATTCTTTGCCACCACTCAACGGGCCCAAGACCTGGCCAGATTTGTGGATGAAGTCACATCCAACTTTCAAGCTCTTAACTTTACTTTCAATGAACAGATATTGGTCCCATCCAACATCACTCAGGACCCAGCATACCCCATTATAGTCCCAACTGTGCTCCCTGCTACTGAGGACCATCTTGTCCTCATACTTGCAACAACAATACCAAGTGGAACCATCCTAATCGCAACAATCTTACTCATTGTCGTGGTCATTCTATGTCGTAGCCATCACAAGAGAAGTAAAGTTGCTAGAATCCAAGTTAAACCAGTTGTTTCTAACCCAGCCTTTGAAGAACGCTATGTTGAACACAATAAGATGCAACATGCTATGGGAGAAACTGACAGTATGGATGAATACTTTCTTGTTTCCAGCCACAAGCTTGAAAATCCTGAAGCACAATCGTTTGAAGGATATGAAATGGCTAACCTCAATTCACCAGACATCAAGAAGCCAGAAGGTCAAGTGGTTGTTAGTCAAAAGATCAAGGTATCAGGAACTACATTTTCCAACCCCTATGTTGCTGCTGCCAAACAAGTGGGTCAACTGGACATTGAATCCAGCATCAATGAAATCTGGACTGCAAACTCCAATCAAAACAACAACAATATGGAAGACGACCCAGATCACAACAGCCAGGCATTCATGCACCTGCCAAATGTAGTTGTGCATCCTTGGGAAGAAGCAGAGCTAGCTACACAACTGAGCTCTCGTGCAGCCAGTGCACACTCATCTAATAACCAAGAACAATGAAACTTGAGATGTCACTAAATTAACTGGGTTATTCTTTAGTTAGTTTGACTGCTTATGTAGCGTACTAGCTATTGTCATTGATTGCTGTAAAACAATAACAAATGTTGTAGCTAGATACATATTAGTAGCAGTGTTGCAGAAGTAGTGGAATTTAATTTGTGTATAGTGCTTTAGTAGTTGAGTGTCATTTTGAATAGAATCCATTAACATTTCAGCATAATTATAGTCAACATTTTAAATTAAGGGATCAGAAGTTCAGAACCAGCTGGTCTGGTGCACTAATCCATCTGTCATTGTTAACCTTGATGGGAAATATATATAGTGAAGGTAGCTACCAGCTAGGTGAAGTTACGGTCGAGTTGTAATTTGCATGTCATATAATTGAAGGGCTGAGAACCCGAGTGGTCTAAGCCACAAATGTTGAGTTAGCCCCCCCTAACATGGGAATACTCTTAAAATGCATTTCAGAAACGGCTGAATATTTAACAACTTCAAATTTCTGACCACATGTTCATAGGGTATGTTATTGCATTTTTGTGCAGTTCATGCAATTTCCAGTACTTGATTTTGGGTTGGTCCACTCTGGTTCTAGCCCCTTCAATTGCTAAATGAGTGCGTGAAGCTCAAGATTACACTACATGTGTACAGTTGTGATACATATGTCTCCTTCAGAATAAGGTATATTGCTTGCAATTGTTCCCAGCTTCAGATGGACATCCTGTGCATAGTTTCAGTGAGTTACCAGGTACTCTAAGGGGGCGTTCACAAATGTTTTTTTTTCTCCATGCATTGCATCATTGTGACGCTGGGGGGGGTCACCTGCTGTGACACTTTACTACAATGTGATCGTGGAAGATCAAGCCATGCAGTCTACCGTACACTGGAACACTTGTGGGAAGTAGAAAGTACACTACCAGCCATCTTGAGTCATTGGATAGGTACTTTTTAGTTGTGTACATGGTGCATGCAGGCAGTGAAATATTTCATGACGCTAAGTTGGGGGGGGGTCACATGCAGATGTCATGATGACATCAGCTGTGGGGAAAATTGTGAATAGCCCCTAATGGAGTACGTGTTAATGTACACACAGTATATAGCTAATAGGTGCAGTTTTGATTATTAGGTACGGTGCACCCAGGCATAAATTGAAAATATTTTTAGATTTCTCCATTGCATTAAAAATTTACCTTTACTACTATTGGAAAAAGTGTTGAGCATGCATAAAACTAGCGGGATTGCTTCTTTAACTAAGCATTCCATTGCAATGATGGTGTCAAGTGACGCCCATAGTATCTGTATAGAGTGACTCCTAACCGAATGTCTAGATAGCAGGTCATTTAGCTAATTGTTGGTCACAGTGCAGTATCTAGGTGGTCCCCAGCCTATTTACTCCAAAGCAATTGGTCCCCTCAGGATACTTGCCATGCAATAGATAGCTCTCAACATCCTCAAAATGGTACATAAAACAGCATTTAACATGAGTTACTTATAATCATCCTATAAAACAGCTCATAGAAGACATTTCAGGAAACAAGTTATAAGATCGGCATATCATTGCACTTAGAAGCTGTTGCCAATAAGCTTGGCTTGTAGTAAACCAATAAGCCAGAATATACCATCATTTTTTTGCAGTGTCAAGTTCAAGTAGTAGCTAGCTAGGTACATAGTCTGTAGTAAATATTAAATCAGAAAAAGCCAATATCTGGGTGGTATTTAGCCTTTCTTTGCTGCTTTGCAGCTCAAGTCCAAACAGGAAGGCGGAATGAAAAGCTCCTTGTTGACCTTTGGTAGTTGCAGTATAGTTTCAGAAATAATTATGGTGGGGAAACTTGGGAGGAAGCCGATGAAATAACTGAAGAGTGGAAGATAACAGAGAGGTGGAGGGAAGAGGAAATGATGTTAGAGGGGGGAGGAAGAGGGAAACGGTGAAATGTAGGGTTGGGAGGGGGTGTGAGTAAGAGCGCGCGTAAGCGCGACAACCCAGGGGGTTCTGGGTGCATGCCCCCCCCCCCACACCCCAGAAAATTTAGGTCCTCTGAGATGGGTTCTAGTGCTCAGTTAGAGCTTTCATGCCTGCCAGTCTGATAGTGATCCCGTGGACCATTCGTGAGATATCGAAGTTTTTAGGCCAACTTCCGGTTGACGAAGACGACGACGATTTTGTACTCCTCCTGATAAACACTATTGTATTTGAACTTGTGATCAATAGTAGCTGTTGCCGCTCATTTTGCATGCATTGACCACAGCAGAATGTTCTACCGCCTGAAAAGTTTCTAGGCGCTTCAGACGTTGCGCAACGTTTCGGCTAGCACGCAAAGCTATATGCACGGCGCCCAAGAATCCCAATTATAATCGCTACAACTGCCCTTACCGCAAGTTAGAGCCAGCGTCAGAGATAACTTACTTTGCTTGAATAGATCCTGTAGAAGGCGCAGGACTCGCTGCCCCGCCCACATACATGCACTCCCCCATGATTTAGCCATGATTTAGCCACACAAGACTAAAATGGTAGTACATACAGAACAACGGTTTAACACTGATCATGCAAGTTCAGTTGTGCTCCTTCTTGGACAGAAGCAACTCTTCCAGGATTGTCTCTTGGGTCTGCACACTGCACAGTTCATGGTCACCTTTGTTAGCATCTATGGAGAGCATCAATTTTTGGCCCTGTGAAAGTGTACTGAGGGGAAGAGGCAAAATGTGCAAGTTGAACATCACTCATGGTGATGTGTTTTACCCATGCATACGTTCTTTTGTCCTGAACAATAACAACAACAACAGACACTTGCTACCAGATAGACCTAGACCTCTGTCAGCAATTGTTGTGAAAATCTCCCAGGCCTCCTCTGTGCTGTAAATGATCAAAAAGTTGACTGTGCGAAGGTCTGGGAACAATGCTAGATATGACAAGACTTAAAAAACATTACAAATGTAAAAAGATGTAGGGATGGCATGCCAAAAAGTATGCAAACAAGGTAGGGATAATGCATGAAAGCAAAGGTCAACATATTGGCAAAGCCCCATCCCTACATCTTTTTCACACTGCAGTTAGACAGTGCATGGGGGTCTTCCTAAAACGTACCACAAGTACACCCCAACCTTTCATGGCTGTAGCCTCGTTCTCAGGCCACTTCCTAGTTCCTCCCACATGGCCTGGGAACGAGGCTACAAGTTCCTTGTTCTCAGACCACTTCCTAGCTCCTCCCACATGGACTGGGAACGAGGCTACAAGTTCACCAACCTTTCTGCTGTAGCCTCGTTCTCAGGCCACTTCCTACCTCCTCCCACATGGCCTGGGAACGAGGCTAGTATGATCCAGCATAATGTCTTGTAGCCATCGTAGGTACCTATCAGATAGCTACTAAGTAGCTTTACTGCCATCATACTACTTGTAGTGACAGTGGCACCCTTTCTGATACAACCTAGACACTGAGCTTGAGTAGGCTGCAGACTAGTCATAGTAATCAGTGTGTAAACTCAAGTACTCATGCTAACTGCATGGGATTCAGCTCTCAAGCACGCTAACTGCAGTGTGAAAAAGATGTAGGGATGGGGCTTTGCCAATATGTTGACCTTTGCTTTCATGCATTATCCCTACCTTGTTTGCATACTTTTTGGCATGCCATCCCTACATCTTTTCACATTTTTAATGTTTTTTTTAAGTCTTGTTTCTGTACTTTTTTGATGTTAATCTTAGACCTAAGCCTAAGAAGAATATTTCAAGTGTAACCACAACACCAGAACTTGAAACGGCGTTGACAGTTTAGTAGTCAGTGAGTTCCAGGCATGTGAATAATAATGTGTGATATAGCCAGCTAGAACCTGATGAAGGGCCAATCGCTCTCCCTACCAAACTTTGTGAAACCAATTTCATGATTCAGTTGTCATGACGACTGACCAGCTGCAGCACAGAAAACCATCATGCAGCTTTACAGTTCACTAAAGCTGTGAGTAGGCCAGTGGCGTAGCCAAGCTGGGGCACACTGGGGCACGTGCCCCAGTAACTGGAGGCCGTGCCCCACCAACTGCAGGCGCGCTTGCAAATTATCGACGCCAAAAGTGCCCGGTTGTCGACCGTGATCGGGTCGGCTAATCTAGCAGCGCAGATAGCTATCTGTATCCTCAGAAATCGCGTGCAGTGGGATCAGGGGAGCGTACGAGACTTACTGCAGTCGAACCGCAACCGTACCGTATTACGTTTAAAACGAGAGATTTATTTTCGCATTGCTTCCGCGTTTATGAAAAAAAACGGCGTTTCATCAATGGCCGATTTGCACTATAGGGTCACGTGATACAACTGGGGGTCAGTCTGGGTCCGCGGAATCGCCATTGAAAACGTATGGTGAGTGCTGACAGCGCGGCATAAAGTCAGCTGCCGTTCGTGATCGAAACGATAGATGGAAAAAATACTTTATGTGGCTGTTCTAGGGTGGATTGCCTTGACTGTGAACATTATGTGAATCAATCTTGGGATGCCAGCCGACTCAGGTGAGCCAAAAGCCGTGAAAGCCTGGCTGTTAGCCTTTCTGTACACGTTATTAATGGGTGGGTGCAGAGAGATGAAGCCAGTTTCAGCTGCTGTACAAACAGCTCTTAAAATCTAGCTAGTTACTGTTGGCATAAGAGTTTCTGTGTGGAGTCATCTGCAAGAAATATGATTCCCCACTGCATGCTACTTTATAGACGTCATTGTGTCTATGTAGGTACACTGATTTCCTGATGAAGCATGCTTATCACCAGAGTGGAGAGTGGGGCAGCTAACCATCCATGAATGGGGTTGACGAAGACCACAGACCTGAGTTACGATTGGACATTCCAGCTTCTGTGGACCACTTGGCGTATTGCTAGCATTAATACTTGTATGTACTGTTTCCAGGCACTTTGATACTTGTTCTAGCCTCTCTTCCTGTGCACAGCCTGACTCTGGTTGTGTATGTGCTTGTAGTTGTGTGGGGATGTGTATTGTAGGTGTGTGAGTTATTAAAATTTGAGGGTGGGACTATGATGGTCATGGTTCCACGACAGTACTTTCAACTTAGTGACTGTGTGGGTCCTGCTGTGCAGTTAAACCCTGGGAACATCAAGTTCGCTAGCTGTCGAAGTACAAGTCATGTAAGTCGGTTTTTATTTGGTCTAGCCGCTGTTTCGCAATCATGGCAGTAGAATTTGCCGTGTTTCTGCCGCGTACGAAGAGCTTTAACGTATTGGCTATATACGGTAGCAGAGCTTATCGTATCTGGAATAGATAGTCTCTAAACGATGGCTGGAGGACACGCTGTACACGAGCGGCAAGCTATTTTATAGACCTCGGTAGTCGTTTCCCATACATTTTGTGCGGAAAACGAGAAGGAGCTGACCCCCAGAGGGGCGTGGCAGTAATCACGTGATCCTATAGTGCAAATCGGCCATTCGCGCATCGCAACAAAACTTGCTTTACCTCCTTCCCAAATTATTTTTCAACTCCTTCGACATAGCATGCTGCTACTTCATTTAGTATAGAGTACTACTATGAAAACAAAAGGCAACCAAATCTGCAAGATGTAGTAGCAAATTATAGCCGAAGCCAACAGGTACCAAAATGACAGCCTTCGTGAACTGTTTGCACACTTCCGTTTCTGTACACATTGGCGGTCATGCTACCCACAGCCGACAGCACAAAGGTGGGTGTGTCCGTACGTGCTATGAATGATTTTGTCCCGCAAACTTTCACCAAGAAATACAGCACAACAGTAGATAGCAATATTATTGCCTGTAGGCATGAATTATTGAATAAATGACACAACATGGATGCAAAAATGCACTGATTTATGCAGACACGGGTCAGTACAACAAAGTCTTGAAACCTGGAAGCACAGACACTGAACATAAGCTCTCTACAAGCCAACTTTATCATCACTTGTCACTCAATCACTGTCAGCATGATACATTCAGTCCTGTTCTTCTCTCTCTGTGTGTGTGTGTGTGTGTGTGTGTGTGTGTGAATAGGGAAAGGCCCAGGGATATCAATAATGAACACCATTTGTGAGTTACAACAGCAATAACCAATGCTTGTGCTAGAACAATATTTGCGAAGGTTTTTTGAAACAGCATGTTGGCATTACTGAAGGAGGCTCCGCACTGCTTGAATGAAAGGCTGGCAGCAACTGCTGAGTTTGGGAGTCGAGTGATGAGAGGTCATAATCACAACAAACGTTTTGTGCCTCAAGTTAGTATTGAGTGGTACCGTAAATCATTCACTTTCAAGGGGAGTCAAGAATGGAACAGTCTTCCATCAGAGATTAGGACCGTGAGATCATCTGCTGTTTTCAGAACTAAACTTAGGACTTACATGTTAGATAAATAATGAAAATTGTAGCTACTCTTTTTTAACCATGTAATCATTTTGTACTCAAAATAGCTAATACTGTGTGACTGTATATGTTCAGGACTCCCAGGTGGACCAGCTCTATCTATCTATCTATCTATCTATCTATCTATCTATCTACCTATCTATCTATCTATCTATCTATCTATCTATCTATCTACCTATCTATCTATCTATCTATCTATCTATCTATCTATCTATCTATCTATCATGTGGTTATTGCTGCTGGAACTATACAAGTAGTCTTGTTCCCAGGCCCCGCCCAACTTTACATCACTTGCAGTATGATAACCTAGTATATATCTTTCCTCATGTGAGCATGACGTAATTGGAAAATGGCGAAAATTTCCAGAACAAACAGGCAGTGTTTCACATACTGTTCAACCGACTACACGCTCAACATGTGTATACGACAGTTGCCCCCCAGCTACGTAGATATGTGTAGTAGGTTACCTGATACCTCTTCTGGGCCCTGTGCACCCACACACAATTCAACCCTTTCTACCATCCTTTCTATCCTGACATCACTCACACGAGGAAGATAACAGGCCTTTCCCTACTTTCTGTACTGCAAGCAATGGAAAGCTAGGCGGGGCCTGCAAATGCACATACCATACTAGAACAATGGACCGGTAAATAGTGCATTACACACTGACTGACAGTTTTGATGCAAAGTTTAATACAAAGCTTCTTGATTTCTATTACAGTAAGTATTAGACTAAACTCACACAAAAAAGAGGTGGAGTCGAATAAAATCAGTATGTGTACTCTCAGTGCAGAATGAAGCTCTGGACAGTCAACCCACTCAGTGTTCAATACGATGTCACCCCACATAGGTTCATTGTAACAAGTGAAATCAGCATAATTTAGAAAGCTCAATATGATAGCATGATAACATATTAGGTGTTCTCATACAATAGGATAATATGTCAACCCAAAGACCAAGACGTTACCACCCCAATCAAGAGTGGACGCCCTGTCTAGTATGTGGTAAGTCACAGGCATATTTCACACACTTTGCAGCATGGAGTGCAAGTGAAAAACCCTTCCTAACACGACACTATGAGAAGGAGGTACAGCCTGACAGCTGCATTTGCAGGGCTGATCAATTGGAGGTCAAGCGTCACCTCTCAGACTACAACTACATTCCAAAGTGGAAAAAGGTGAGGCAAACAGACATGGTATAGGAGTGAGGCAATGTATACACCCTGACTGTGAGGTGACATCTCTTGAGGAGAAACTGATCAAACCATCATTTCAACCCCTACACAGACTCAAGGCAGCAATCAGAATGCAACCATCTTGTGACCAGCCATATGTTGTTTGTCAACGACATTACCAGCAAATGTACAAAATATTTACAGCACCAACACCATGTGCATGATGTGGGGCTAAACCTAAGTTTCCAACTCAATACAACAGACACAGCCCTGACGCACACACAGTAAGCCAACATCTTCGTGAAGCAACTGCATTGAAGGGCAATATAGATATATGGTTTTGGGTGATGATGACACAGATGAGCTAACAAGGGCAGTCTTGAAAACAGTGTTGTTTGTGGCAGATGAAATTCTGCACCAACCAACGGCGGCGGAAGACATTTGAGGAAGGCAAACTATTTGTGTGCGTGCGTAAGCACGCACATGCTAGGGGGATCTGGGGTCATGCTCCCGACCGAAAATTTCACAAATTAGATGCTCCGAGATTGCTTCTGAGGCCACTTTTGGCCCAAAGCGGCACTACAGTTATCACTGTGATCTGTACGTCTTCGCATGTATGACTCAAATTTGTATAGACATCCACATGCCATGCAGTGGCCGTTGGTGAAGAGTCCAAACTTCTGAGTTTCCAGTGGTAAGTACTAAATAGGCCTACTGAGCTTGGGGCGGGACCACAACGTAGCGAGACTCAACACTCGTACGCCGGGATCTCTGCGACATGCTGTGAGACTCGAGACTAGTTGGCCTGGACAATGGTTATGCTATCTAGCTGCAGTGGTGTCAATTTGTGAGTATACGGTATCTAATAAAGGGGGCTTGCCGTGTCACTGTCACGACTGTGGGCAATCATATTTTGTGGGGACAACTGCCCCCACTGCCCCCGGTTCCGCTGCCTATGCCAACGTGCAATCCTCCTCCCAAAAGCTTGGCAAATTTTCACAAAGGCCTATCTACCACCAGCAACTACAACAAATCAGCTATAGCTTGAGGCAAGTGATAGCATCATTAAAATCACCTCTCAATGGCTACTACATCAGCTCATCTTATACCTCTAGGCTCACCTATAAGGGAAAGATGCATTCACCGAAATTCGGTACTATTTTGTACAGAACTGGAGGTGACCTCCTGACCAGCCTCTCTTGGGCACTAGGAAGTCCTAAAGTACCGGCTACTGAACATCTAGAGTACATTGATGGGGGCTTGGACATCAACACAGCACACATAATTTTACCACTCTCAACATACCCTCAAACTCTGTTTGCACACTGCCGTTTCTGCAAAGCTATGATGTTTATACCTATATTCAACAATAGAGTACTTACTGAACTTTACTCCAACAGAACAAAATCTACTGTCCCACTCACCAATGCCGGAGTAGGCGCCGCCGTGTGGTAGCAGGACTCATCTTGGTCGACTGCCAGCCCGCTGTTTTGACGTATAATACCACCGTCATCTTGCATGTTACAAACAAAACACCTATCGCCACTCTTTCACCATTTCGAATGGTTAAATCTTGGTATAGTAGTCTAGAAGCAGCTGCCTCGCCATTTTCTTTCAAGTGGTTCACATGCAGCAAAACGCGGCCATTTTGTAGAAAAACGCCCACTTCCGCGAAAATAAATCGCAACGTAAATGTATGGTTGCGGTTCGACTGACTGTTATTATAACGAAGTCTCGTACGCTCCTCTGATCTCACTGCACGCGAGTTTGCCGTGAGTAATGAAGCGACTTTACACCGCGCACAAATCCGGCATAGTGGGAATGCGGCTTCCGATTCAAGGCGATGGTATGGACTGAAATAGCCTCAGAACTGACCTGGTAAGCTCAAAAATTCCAAAATCTTCTGGGGGAGCATCCCCCCACACCTCCCCAAGTTTGTTCCTTCGTTTTGCGCTGAAACTCCCCAAACATACTGTGCCCATGCTGTGCCCTAGCATTGGCTGTGTGCTGGCTACGCCACTGGAGTAGGCTATTTTTAGTGTAGCTACAAGTAGGTAGCGCCTTACCTAAGTGGTGTTCATAAGCCTTGCCCAATGCCTGCGGGGGGAAAAGACCGTGCCAGCCATGCGTACTGCCCGCTGGCCATTTTGCGATTTTCGGTTTTGGGCGCAGTTTATACGGAAATCCGTAAAACACCGCGTCATGCAATCCAACTTTAACCCCTAGCGCACTGAAAACTGCAAAAAGTCGTTATCTGAGACAGCGAGCAACAGACAACAAAGTACAATTTGATAATAGAGCAATAACTACAGTAGACGCCGGCTATGTGAGGGTGATGTTTTTATTACGTTTAATGCCTACAATTAATGTTTAATGCAATGTTGTTGGATAGACTGTGGTTTTTTGGGCCTCTTCAGAGGGAGTGGCAGGTTTTGGGCACCAATCTTTTATTATTTAGGCCATCTCTGTGGAGCCATTCTTGACCCTCTTGGTATTCTGGCTCAGAGGCAGTGGAAGGTGCTTGAGATTGGGGGGGCACCGATGATGGTGCGTGCGTAAGAATGCACACGATAGGGGGGTCTGGGGGCGTGCTCCCCCAGAATTATTTTTTTAAAATTAGGTGCTCTGAGATCGCTTCTGAGTCATATTTGTACCCAAATGCCACTAGTCCGACTAGAGTGGATGGAAGGAGTAGGCCTAATACCGCCGTTCGCCACGATACACGTCAGTCATCACAAGGCGTTTCAGTCACTATAGTCATAGATATATGAGACGTCTCATATATCTATGCTGTAGTCGACCTTGTACGTGTCGTGCCTGATGAAGTGGGCATCTTATAGACGAATTGACGACCTGGACAAGAACAGTTTCTACTTTGTACTTCGCGTTGAAACTAGTTCAGACTGAAGGGCAGAGACTTGCACTTGCAGTATGCATGCGTTACTCAGGCCTACTTCCAGGTTCCAGGTCAAGAATTGGGGGGGCTAAAGCCCCCCTAGCCCCCCGGTTCCGCCGCCTATGTTCTGGCTTGTCTTCTCTTGACTCCTCCTTCATTGGTCTTTATACATTGGCTTTCTGCCATGAGACCACACAGATGCTATGAAATATAGATGTATAAATACAGCACTCTTTAGGCTGTTCTACTCATAACTAACTATCAGTCCGTCCAAAGTTGTGAAAGGCATATGCAATTGTTGAGGTAGGGGTATGAGATAATTTTTTTTTGTAGGCACTGCTGAAAATTACAGAGACTGGAGCCACTGCTTTCTGTCATTTGGTTTCTGTTCTACATGAGAATCTAGGAACAATCTGTGAATGCAGTAGTGCTGTCATTTTTGCGTTTGAGCATGTACATACAATATAAAAATGTTGAGGATGAGTCATAGTATTCTATGCATTTTTGATGTATGTCAATCACCTGGCTGAATAAAGCAAAAATTCAGTGATTTGGGTGCATGTATATTATGTTGTAAATAAAAGTAACTGAGGAGTCTCACCAGCATTGCCCAGTGGGTTAAAAGGACTACATCTTCATAGCCTTGTTGCTGGAATTTTTGGAAGAACTGGGACCCCAAAACAAGGACTTGTTTGCCAGCCTAATATTTAATAATAGAAGCATGTCCTTATTGCAGTCTGTATGATTATCTCTGAAGTTTCCTGCTGGATTAGGTCCATGTATGTAGCAATGACATGTGTTATTTTATATCAATAACATGATCAGTTGTGTGTCAGGTACTTGGTCATCAAGCTGTGTTGGTCCCGGAAGTCTACAAGCATGTAACAGTAGAACTATTGGTCTCTCTTCAACAGATGAATAATATAATTTATAATCATGATACAAATATTGTTATACTCTCTTTTAACTCATAGAAGAGCATATAAAGGTATGTATGGGTCTTGTTGGAGGATAATAGCAGTGCTCACTGGGATTATCTGAAATGCACTAAACACAATGTTATACTGTAGAGTCCAAATTGAGCACCAACAGTTCTTATATAATAATACCTTGGAGTCATTCAAATGGAACCACCATTTACTGTCTTTCAGTGAACGACAAACAGCAGAGTAGTGTCCAGTGTTGCTGCATATCCTTGTGTACACAACAATCCCAGTCAGCTATATAGTAAATTCTTCTCTCATTGGGATGCTCAGGGTTGGTTCCTATACATACGTCTACCGTAAATTACAGAGTTATGGCATGTACCTGAACTTGGACTTTAGTTGAGCATCTCACTTTATAGTATCATAGGAAAGTATTCTACATAACACAAAAACTTTTTATTGTGTAGCTATATACATTGCTTACGTCTTCCCACATGAATGCATAGTACTTTGGGTAGTAAAGACAACTTCGTTGTCTTTTCCTGGTGAGTATGTTATTGCACCTATATAGTGTATTCCATACATGTACTTACAATAAACATCATTTTCAATTTTCATTTTGTAAGCTGGATTCTACCTATTACACTCTGAAGTGACATCTCCTACTTGCACACTATACTCTCTAACCTATTTGCAGGAGAGATGTTCAGTAAATGTGCAAGATCTCTACTCATTGCAGCAAGAGATCTTGTACATGTACTGAACATCTCTCCTGCAAATACGTTAGAGAGAAAAGGGTGACAAATAGTGTGTAAGTAATGACACAAAGAAAGTTGTTTGCTCACTCTGGCATACAACTGAAGATGTAAATGTTGTGTTCTTTGATCAGATATTTCTCTATACATTCCTTACATCTTACTTCCGAAAAGATGAGTGTTATATTTGATGCATGACAACTACAAAAAAATATACCTCTTTGTGTTCCAGAGCTGGTGTTGGATTAATCAAAAATCATTATGGCACTTGCATTCACAGCTCCTGAACCATAAAGTATATATCAAGTCATTACATATACCTTATTACACGAGTTAGCGTGCAATATCGCGAGTTATTGCACGAGTGGGCGTGGTATTTTCACGAGCCGAAGGCGAGTGAAAATGCAGTCCATGAGTGCAATAACCGCGATATGCACACTAACGAGTGTAATAAAATGTTTATTATCCATTACCACAACAGCGTCGTGACTCAACTCACACAAACAACCGAGTAACTCGCTGTTTGAACGCACCGGTTCTAATTAAAGCACACCGTAGTTGCTAGGATACCGCGTAGTTCCAGCCGTGCAATAACACCCGTGCAATAACTACCCGTGCAATATCGTGTGATATTGCACGGCACGGGAATAGGAAAATACTGTTGTAGAAATATCAACTGGATAATAAATACTCTAGCTTACTTCACACTAGTCTTGCTCAGCAAACTCAAAAACAGTGCTGAGGAATTCATGAGCATCACACTGCTCGTCTTGACAAAGCAGTGGTAATGTGTCTGCATGGTATAAAAAAATCATTCCTAATACAGTGTTCAACACTCTGCTGTACATGCATTGTTTTACCCTTCAATGCAGCCAGTATTGTGGTAAGTGAAATGACACAATAGAGTGTTGGCAGTCACTCAAAATTGTTCTAAATGCTGCAATGTTGGATATTTGACCTATTAGTGTGACTAAGAATGAATAAAGCAGAGCTTGTTTCTCAGATGTTTATATGGCATTCCCAGTTGCAGTAGTCTCATCCCCAGACCCAAGGGTCTGGTGACTATTGAGTGTTTCTTTGGTTGTGCCAAGGAAGCAATTTTGATTTTGAATAAGTGAATAATTACTTCTTTATGATGTAATGCTATTTCATTGGCTTGTTCAGAATCGAGACATCTGACTTGGCACAACCAAGAACAAGAAAGTGCTCAATAGTCACCAGACCCTTTTCCTCATAAGAGATCTGGGCACGAGACTATGTTGCAGAGACTGGGATGGCTTGGAGTGAGTTGGTCAACAACAGATGTCATTTTTGGATGGTTAGACAGGCACTGCATGATTTCACTTATGTAGCAATTGTTTGCCACGTTGGCAATCCCAGAAGGTAGAGTGTGCCTCAATTGTAGACTTCCACAAGCTTTCTACTGCTTCTTGCAGGCCCTATCACCACAGGTGTTGGGCTTTTGTGGGACCTTATATATAGAGATTATAGACCTCCTCTAGCCATCTACTGCTGTTTGCATACCCTAGCGCTGCAGTATAGGACCACTTCTGCGACCGAGACAGTGATAGGCACTTCTTCATTCTTGCAATTTCGCGGTAAAGTCGCAGAGAGGTGATAGGGGTTAAAGTTGGACTACATGACGCGGTATTTTACGGATTTCCGTATAACTGCGCCCAAAACCGAAAATCGCTTGGTGAACTTGTTAGCCTCGTTCCCAGGCTCTCCAGAACGCGAATTGTACACGCGTGGAGAGCCTGGTATCTTTTCTACGTAGGCATGACGTAATCAAAATAGGACTAAAACAGAAAGGCAACGTTTTGCACGTTGTTCAACCAACTATGCGTTCAACGCTCAGTGTGTATAATATTCAACCCCCGATAACTAGATAAATGTAGTAAGTTGGCCGCTACCTTCGCTCTTTTTCCTCTTCTGAGTCTCGGGTACGCCCACGCGCAATTAAGGTCGTTCTACCTCCGTTCTATCTTTGAGGGTTCTCACGTGAGAATAAATACCAGGCTCTCTCCGCGTGTACAACTTCAATTTCGCGTTCCGGAGCGGAGGAGCCTGGGAACGAGGCTACAGCCATGAAAGGTTGGGGTGCACTTGGCGATTTTCGAATCTGGACGCGGTTTTTACGGAAATACGTATATTTCCGTGTTATCAACATTGACTTTAACCCCTACTGTACGCTTGCCCACTGCATGATTATTATGGCAGATATGCTGCACACGCACATGGAAACGTGGAAAGCACTGTGGTAGCTACCTCCACACTCTTTGAATGGTAGCAGACTGATAGCAGACCGCGCGTTGTGGAGAGGTGAACAACTGGGTATGAAAAGCTACTCACTACCGGATCTCCGACTTAGCAGTGCTGTCCTCCAATGCCTGTTTAATGCCGGATCACCCCTCCTTCTCATCTCAGCGATCAACGTGTTTTACAGTCATTCCCAACATTGTAGTCCGTACTAGAATTCTCACGTTTGTGATCTGTACTGTAAGTGTAAGTTACAAATTCTCATAATAAGTATGCTGGTAAATTCTGCAGTGTTGCTGTACTCAAAGCACTGTAGGAGGGGTACAAGTACTCTATCACTGGCATCAAACTTTCACTAGTAATTTGGTCTTGAAAGGTATAATAAGGGGATCATACATGTACGAAAGTTTTGCACATTTAATTGTTACGACATCTTGCCAGCATTGAAGCAAGAAGTACAGTTTGATGCTCATGAGTTCCATCTTGCATTAGTTTCGAATTTGATGAGCAAGGCTGATGCACAGTAAGCTAGCTGTAGCTCTCTCCAGGTTTGGTGTGCAACAGCTATTCAGAAGAGAAGAACTATGAAAGAGAACAGAAGAGTAAGGTAGTAAACAAGCTACTGAGAGCTGCATTCACTGGTACAGTGGTGTGATCAGTGCGAAGATTTTTTAGAGCCCTCCAGTAGTCTGTACAGATAACAAACAGAAGTGGTTCATGCTAGTCTTCCCATTTGTGGAAATAGAAGTTTGGTTTGGGTGACTTGAAAGATAACCTTTATCAAAGTATTTTTACGATAAATTTGATTGCTCAGAAATAATTATTATCGCTGCAATAAAATTTTCTCAGGAGATTTATCACCAAGGAAATATCATTGCGGCCAGGAGTTTTGATCGCTCATGGAATTGCAAAGCATCTAGTAAGTACGTCCACATTTTCAATGATTTAGTCACTTCTTCCATAGTATTGTACCCCCTTGCTGCAGAAGACGCCATGTTCTTCTTTGAGAGCTTCTGCTTCTGTGGCTATGTATTCATTCCCCAACTCTTTCCCATTTGATAACCTAGTATTGAGATAATGATTTACCCTTGTAGTAAGTCGAATATTCCGTGTGAGTAAAGTTAAACATTCTTGCTGTGTACCAATTCTTTGCATCTACCTGTATCTATACATTTCCTACAGTAGGTAAAAGTCACTCACACGGAGCCACTGATCCAGGGGAATCAGAGCTCCTATAGGAGTGAGTGACTGGGGAGTCACTGACAAGGGGAGTCATCCACTCCTTGAAACAACAAAGGTTAGCCTCATTCCCAGGCCTCCACCTTTTTTGTTCTTTGGTGTATTATACTCAACACAAAGTGAAGAACAACAAATGGGGGAGGCCTGGGAACGAGGCTAAAAAAAGTTACGCTTGGTGATAAAATTTCCAGGAAATATTAAAGTCGCAATAGTATTTTCAAGTGATCAATGTTACTGTAACAATGGATAACTGGAACATAGTCTATTTATTGCTATCAACAAGGTGATCCCCAAACAACAATCTTGATGTTAAGATTGATCCATCCTGGGGTTTCATGACAGCTAAATGTCAACGTTACTACTCGCCAGATTACTTTGCCTTCCTTCACAGAATTTTGTTATGGTACTTGCATCTACTAACAGTAGTATCAGTTTGATGCCAGTGATGGAGTACTGTGCCCCTTCTGAGTATATATAGCAACAATGGAGAATTTACTAACATAATCGTGAGAATTTGCAACTTACAGTAAGTCTTGCAGTAGTGTTGTCAAATGAATTTACAGTTACAAAGACTACAAATTGCATGTGGTCATGAGTGGAAAACTGTTGATTGAGATTGGAAGGAGGAGTGATTAATAAACAGGCACTGAAGGACAGTACTGCTGTGTTAGAGATCCAGCAGGGAGCATGCAACAGTTGTTCACCCTACCAGGGTGCCATCTGTTACTGTTCAAAGCACACCGCGGTACCCTTCTGTCCGAGTAATAGTAGCTTGTGTTTTCCTTGTGTGTGTGTAGTGTATCTATATCTTGCATGAGCAAGAGAAGATATTCCATATGACCAGAGAATCAGAGAAGTAAGGCATTCACTTTTTACACCACCAGCCCTATCAACTGGGGTATGGGAAGAACCGCCACATCTTCTGTAAAAGACTTGCTGCAATGTAGAGTGAGAAAAGAGACAGCCATACAGCAGAATGATGGGGTGAATATGCTGCCACTTGAGCTTTGCCCTGCTAAGAGCCTCTATCATGTCTATCAGGAGCTAGATATTCTGCAAACATGCCTGGAAATGCCACTCTGTGTGAGCCCATTGATCTCCAGTCAGAACGTCCAAGCATGAACGCTGCAACTTTTTATAAACATCTAGATATATAATTTTATATATATTTTTTTACACTCAAAGTCAAAGATTTTACATCCTATTATACTTATACTTGACTGTAAATTTCTTGATTACTCCAGCCACTGAAACTTACAAATTTTTCGGTAACTATCCAGTTACCATCATCAAAATAAATGTTTCATTGGCTAGAGTAATTAAGAAATTTACCATCATGAGCCATCCTAGCCACACAGGACTTTTCTCATATACCTCTACTTATTTGCAACTGGTAGTCCCTTCGCTTGCAGTTACAAAAGATCTCCAGTGGCCCAGGGGTTAAAGCCAAGCCTGATAACACGGAAGTATAGGTATTTCCGTAAAAACCACGTCCAAATTCGAAAATCGCCATCCGCTGAGCGAGGTCATTTGCACAATGTGTATCCCTAGTTTATAATTATACAGAGGAGGTTGGACACGCTTACGGACGTGCACGGAACTCCGTGTCACGTATGGTTTGCATGATCAGCATGGCGACGGCTCTCGAAGTGCGCTTTTGTACCTGTCCTGTCGCGGGAACTAAAACCTGTAGGAGCATCATATTCGGTTTGCGGATAGTTGAGATGGGACCCTACTGCTCCTGTGTATCTGTGGCGCTGGGGAGTCAAAACCTCGCAGCAAGAGCGAGTTAAACCCGGAGCGTGATTAACATGACCTGGAGGACGGTACTTTGAACAGTTGTAGCTCCATAACGCAACGGGCTATGAAGCTCGGACTTGCGTTGGATGAAAGTAGAAAGATGGCTGATTCCAGTGATGTGCATTTGTGGGGGTGACACCCCCATTGGTTTTGGAGCTACAGAGCTTTGAAAGTTGACAAGATTTGGGAAATGTGAAAATAGGCTACAATTTAGGAGCTCATATCTTCCGGTCAGATCATGCTATTGTGACAGAACGTGCACCAAAATGAAGCCCTTTCCATGTACTTTCTGATGATCTCCACATTGTGGGTGACACCCCATACAGATTTGGAATAATCCAGCTTTGAAGTTGACTATAATTGTAAAAGACGTAAATCTGGATAAAATTCAATCACCCATATCTCCTCAACAAAGAAGACAGTGGTGATGGGACTCACACCAAAATGATGGACATTTTATATACTTTCTGATGATATCCATATTGTTGGTGACATCCCATACAAATTTGGAGCTATACGGCTTTGAAGTCAACTATGTTTGTGCAATATCAAAATATGGGTAAAACTCAATCACAGAACGGTGGTCTTGAACTTAACCGGTTCACACAGAGTTTGCCTACAGTTTCAATGGGAGCCATAGGTAGCTACTATTCAAGAAAGCGCTAGTACTCGCTCAACACAACACTCACCAGAAAGTTCACAATGTCATGGGGCAGGACATTTCGGTCTCATTCTCAGGCGCTCTGAATTTGAATTCGGTTTTGAATCCCAATCACTAGCGAGCGTTGCCAAGCAAGTATAAAGTTGAATCGTTGCAAGGTAAAGCGGTCAGCTAACAGCTTGAAAGAGAGCTCGTTCATTCAGAATTTGAACTGTAGCTGTTGCTAGGCAGTTTTGTTGCTAAGGATAGAAATGCACGCAGTTTTATTGCCAAGGAGAGAAACGATTTGATTGGCTATATAGTATAAATACCTTATACGATGAAACCCTTGGGGCCTACGGGATTTAGATCCCCATGGAAACCATAAACACCCTTGCGCTTCGCGCGCGGGTGTTTATATAGGTTTTCGTGGGAATCTAAATCCCGTAGCTAGACCCCTCGGTTTCATCGTATAACCTAAGGTCTTGCACATCTATAGTCGAACAACTGTGTTTTTGTACAGGACCCAAAACATGATGCCCAACACCGTTGTGCACTTTGCAAGGCCAGTCGCACATACTACATCAACCCAGTCAGTTGGGAGGAATCACTGTGGGAGCAATTACTGGAGTATGAAAGTATTCCTAGAGATTCAAAAGTCTGTAGCGCATGCAACATAGACATTCACAGGAACATAAACAACCCAGAATGGATTCCACGCTGGCATATAAAAACCACCCATTCATGTTGCATTGTTGGGTGTCAAAGCAGTGAGAAAACTATAATGGCAAGATTTGTGACACCCCAAAAAATAGCTGAGTTGATGGGTATGAAACAGCCTGTTGCAGAAAGTGATGGAACACCATTATGTCCAACCCATTATAGGCAGCTACACAGAACCTTACACAGTCATGATCACATGTACAACAAGAGAAAATGCATTGTTTGCAACTGCACAGTGCATAGCTACATTCAGCTGCCACCAATTGAAAAACATGGCTGGAAGATCAAAGAGCAATCCCTTGTTGTCGAGTGGGACACAGAAGAGAACATAAAAGGCGTACAGAGTCGTGTTGCACTACTTCTTCGTGGATGTGGCTGCAAGAAAGGTTGTGATACTCGGCAGTGCAGCTGTAAACGAGCTGGAAACGAGTGTGGGCCAGGATGCAGATGCATGAACTGCCACAACAGGCCACCAGAACCTACAAGTACGTTTTTAAGCATACGCACCTGATATCTTTGTGTTTGTATGTTCATACATGAGTGTTATTGGGGCGAGCCTGAGTGAGCCCCACACTAGCATGACTGCATTGCGCATGCGTGTGTGTATCTATGCTTGGAGCAACCACTTACCATAAATTTTAAATGAGCGCATTCAAATATTTCACGAAGATTGGAGGGCTACCGTATCAGAGTGCAGCGTTGGCGACCCGGAGCGAAGATGACTGAAGTTGAAGCATGCATGACAACTTAATTCTGGTTTATGCTTCTACCATCAACGGCAGGCTGCTCACAGACAGTACTAATTTGATATAAACTGTGGTTGAGGTCGCTCAGGTAAGGGCCAGTATAAACTGCATTCATAAAAGCTTAGTCCATGCATGTGTAGCTACATTAGCTGCCCTGGCTCGAGAAATGGCTGGCATATGCGATACTTAGCTATCTCTGGTGAGGACTTATCTACTTATGCGTCATCAAGTTTAACTTATTACCCTCCTGCTGTGTGCAAATCAGTATATCAGCAGTTAGCTGCTTGCTCAGGCTCGCCCCATGATGATGAATCATCTCACTAGTATTACTGTGCTAGGCAATACTCAACAGCAAATAGAGTTTTGATGGCCATTCAACACCTCTGAAAAACAGACAACTACTGTCATTCATTATAATGAAAACATAGATACTCCCATAACTACCACAGTAACACCCTATTAGCCTTTGAATTTCATCCCAGTTACACAAGTGGTCATGCTGCAACAGATGAATTGTCAGGACATTATTGCATATCACTGTTAGGTAGTAACATGCTCAACATGTTGTGATGCATTAGTCTGCTGCTCCATCACTGTAGCTAATATCAAACAGCAGCAGTGTTATGTCAAGTGTTAATCAGCAATTCAACTGCTGCAGCATTAGCAGACACACCCTGCCAATGAACACGCTTTGTACCATATAGCAACAATATACGTCATGCACAAGTTGGCTACAGGACAGTTATCAAACATACCCAGGGCTTCCGTAGTCTTGGTGTTGCACCCACTAGTGGGCTTATGTACCTTTTACATGGTTAATAGCTGTAATATGATTACGTCACCTCCCTTGGTCTTCATCCAGGTCTATCGCAAGACGACGACAGCGAACTCATAGACTGTGGAGAAATGGAGAGTGAAAGTGCAGATTAAACACTGTAAGTTACAGTGGTTGAGCTACCTAACTCTATTGCCCACGATAGATCAAAGCGAAAGTGATACTTGTGCTCTTCTCTTTTACCTCACAGGTACTGAAACATTATGCCAAAAATATAAGTGGAAAACGAAAGTGTTGGTATCTATTATGTGGTTAAGTGAATTGGATGTTGTGTGACTATTTTTGATACTACTACAATCAAGTTACCTGAGCTGGATAACTTTGTTACATTTCATTCCGCCGGCTCCAGTAGCAAAATGTCTTCAACAGTTGGACGAAGGAGGCATCACTACACCTCCGAAAAGTGGAAATCAAACTGGCGTGGCTGATCTGTACACGGTATACACGATAACACTCGGACGATGCAAAAATCAAATAGTAGTTTTTCTCCGTAAACAGCCAGTACATTTTGAACAGTCTTAGCTCAATTTTTTCCTCGATCAGCTAAAATCAGTCTTTGATCCCTACTGCAACTCCCTGATACAGCCAACAACCAATAACTTGGTAGTTCACTGAGATCTTGCTGGACAAACCAACGGCGGCTGCTCTGCTTACACGTGGTCAATTTGCACTTCCGATAGGCGTGGCCGTTGCAAAAGAAAACGCATATTTGGAACGCTGGCGTAACGACTGTCAACCTTACAAGATTGTCCACCATCACTGCTAGACTAGTGCTGTTACTCGTAGTAGCTCTTTGATCATACCAGCTGTTCTGAACGCAAACCGAAGAGTGAGAGTATGGTTCTGCGAGACTAGCTCGGAGTTAGCTATAAATTTTGCAAGTGACTGAACGCCGCGCCAGTCAGGTAGGGCAGTGTATCCATGAATACTGAGGACGGTTCTGAAATGAGTGTCGACGTACCTTATGGACCAGAGAAGAAGTCTTGGGAAGAATCCTTGTCACCGCTTGCAAGGTCTCCAAATGGACGCCTGTTAGTTTCCCCTCCAAGCTGGGACCCACTCAAATGTTATGATTACAAGCAAGAGACTGTCACGAGTTCCTGGTATCAAGTTCCATCCACTGGTTTAAGCAAAGAACAACGCACTAAAGCTCTAGCTGAAACAGCAAGAGCAGCTCAGCTTTCCACCAAGGACACTCTGGGCTTTCCGTGCAATTTCACAGAATTTGCACATGTTGAGTGTGCACAGGGGTTTCTCAACACCCACCTCAACAATTGTGGTGATCCTTTCGGACCCAGAGACTATCAAGGTAATACACTGTGGATGGAGCGCAATGTTCTCGATTACTATGCATCACTGTGGCACGCCAAATGGCCACATGATCCAAAGGATCCAGAAAGCTACTGGGGCTACACTCTTACCATGGGGTCCACTGAGGGCAATTTGTATGCTGTGTGGAATGCACGTGACTACCTCTCTGGAAAATATGTTGGTGAAAGCACAGAAGTTTCTAAGTGTGCCCTCTCCAATTATCACTATGAGCAGTGTGAGTGTCCTCCTGACAATCCGAATGCTTTTTGTCCAGTTGCACTCTACTCCCACGAAACTCACTATTCTATCATGAAGGCGATGGAAGCTATGGCGGTCTCGACATTTTACGAGATGGGTACTCGAAGGTACCCAGGAGAGTGCCCCTTGGGCAGTAAATGGCCACTTGCTGTTCCTTGCATTGGTGGAGATGCTGGTCCTGGAATTATTGATATAGACGCATTGAAGGCATTGGTTGACTTCTTTTCAGCTAAAGGCCACCCTATCCTTGTCATCTTTAACTATGGCACAACATTCAAAGGAGCGTACGATGATGTCCAGGCTGCTGGTGAAGCACTTATTCCTATTTTGAAGAAAAACAACATGTATGAACGAAAGCATTATATTGGTGATTTGACCAACCCAACTGCTTGTTTTACTCGGAAAGGCTTTTGGTTTCATGTAGATGGAGCTCTGGGTGCAGCCTATGCCCCTTTCTTGCAAATGGCGTATGTAAATGGCTACATGCAGCAGAAACCTCCTCCCATCTTTGATTTTCAACTTGATTTTGTCTCTTCAATTGTGACTAGTGGGCACAAATGGATTGGTGTCCCATGGCCCTGTGGCATCTACATTACAAAAACCAAGTTACAATTGCGCCCTCCTGAAAAGGCACAGATTACATTCGTGGATTCTCCTGATCTCACTTTGACTGGTTCACGAAATGCTCACTCGGCACTGGTCTTGTGGTCATACATTAGTATGTACTCCTATGACGAACAAGTTAAAATGGCAGTAGAAGCAGAAGAAATTGCACTTTATGCTGAAAAGAAGCTCAAAGAATTAGAAGCTGAGATCCAGCAAGACCTTTGGGTACTACATGCACCAGCCTCACTTGCAGTTTGCTTCAAACGCCCCAATGACACTATCTTGAGAAAGTACTGCCTTTCTGGTCATTGGCTGCACATTGATGGAGAATGGAGAAAATATGTACACATTTGTGTAATGGTCGGAGTAACAAAATTAAAAATAGATGAACTTGTAGATGCCCTACGTGTTCCAAGCGCCTTTAACTGACTCAAGGAATATTTTGTGGTTGCTTAGATATTATATTATTTGCTACAGGAAATGTGCTTATAATTTATGAAACTTAATGTTTTGTTGTATGGCTTTGCTGTATGGCTTTGCTGTATGGCTTTACTATGTACACTCGTTTGTGTTACTTCAATCACATTTTGGTCATCTCATTTTCACACCGTTGATACATCATCACGTCCAAGGGATGGCTTCCAATTCCAAATCATGGTGTACTTGAGAAGCTTCTCCCTTTAGTTAAAATTTATATCTCCATTCAGAAGACCTACCAATCAGCACTCCTGGGAAGGTTTGGTGTTTCTTTGATTGCACACATCACCTGGAGGATTTCCTTGGCTGCAAGGCCAGTATGGCACAAATATATACAGCATGTGCTTGCAGTAACTGAAGTCACGTTTTTACAGTGATATGTACCCGGAAAGAGTCTTCTTTTGCCTCTAATTTTCTCTGATGTTACTTCTGGTTTCATAACTGTAGTGAAGTTGATCACAGTAGTTAGAGTGGCAACAGTGTTACATAAGTACATAAAGTCAAGCACCACATGACACTACATACATGATGGAGGTATAACAGTTGGTCAATTGGTATATATATATGCAAACTCTGAAAAATAGTAGCTCAAAGCTTCTCTCCAAAATGAATACTGCTTGCGCTTGCTTAGCACAAACAATATATATATTGATCGTGCTAAGCAAGATATGGACACACTAGATGTGCGTACCTTCTCCCAAAAGGAGCTGAGCTCACACTTGGAGCCATGCAGTGAAAGTTCCATCTTCCAAATGACACTCTTCTGAGCAATAGCCCTGCATGCTGACCATATCTATAGAGCACTCAAACTGTGTTTCCTTAATTAAATTTCTACAGATGCAGGCTTGGGGGCGTATGCACATGAAACTGTCTTTTTCCCTTTCTCCTTTTTCTTATTCTTCTTGTGCTTGTTACACATCTTTCCTGAGATGATTTGGTAGGCAAGAGTGTGTGTGTGCCAGCCTCTATATACTGTGACACTAATTTCCCACAAGTGCACAGCTCAAGCTGAACACTACCTGTATGAAGGAAACAGTTTAAGTATATGTGTTAGCAGTATGGTAGAACAATCCAATTGACTCTGTAGTCCGGATTCAAGCAAGACATGGTCCTCAGCATCCAACCACTGCAAAAACTATTTGGTTACAAGTGCATGCATGGTTACAGGGTTCATAATTGAACAGGTGGGGATTATAGGAATTCCAAAACACAATTATCATCCATCAACAACCCCACAATTTCATCTAGCTTCAAAGAGCTAACACAGACACTTGTCTGTCAGCCAACATGTATCAGTTCATATGCATTCATCTGCTAGCTATTATCCGCTTCAGAACTGGATAGGAACTGGACAAGTGTCTCTACTATAGCTCTTTGAAGCTTGATGGATTGTGAGGGGGTTGATGGGTGGTAATTGTGTTTTGGATTTCCATATATAGACTCATCTGTTCAATGAACCCTGAAACTGCAGTAATCATGCACTCATGATCATTAGGAAACACATAACAAGCATTTTGTTGAACAAGGAAATGTCCATATCTGATGATTGTGTTTGTTGTGAGAGGCCAGAACGTTATAATGTCAGCTACCTGATAGATTGTGAGGGCTGCAACAAATTTATGGTTTCATCTTCTGTGTGTAGGTTTGTGTTGTATTTCTACTTGTTCTTTGTTAAATATATCATTTTCTATTGCACCACTCTGGATTACCTTCACTTTACATTTAATTAACTGGCAATAAATTTTGGAAAACCAGGTGGCTCTAACATGTCTAATCACAGGTATATAGGTCAAGGTTGAATTATTAGCTTAGCTATTAGCTTCATTCCCAGGCTTCTCCCTAGAACCTGCACACTCTAAAAATTAAGGTTTGGGTTACTTAAACCATATTTTGGTCACCTCAGTTGCATTCCGTTTGTGTGGATGACACGTACAATTCAAATCAGAGTGTAGTTGAGAAACTTTCCTTTTGTGATATTAGTATCTCTTTTCAGAAGGCCTATAAATCAGCACTTCTGGTGAGGTTTTTCTTGTTTGCTTTGATCTTACACATCTGTCCCTGGAGGAGTTCCTTGGTCGCATGATTGTGGTAGAAATGCCAGGAATGTAGCCAAATAGGTCTTCTGAAATAATGTGCCTATCAATGTTATGCCCCACTACCCCCCACCCGTGCACCCTTGAGGTCATCATGGGGGAATTGACAAAGAAGTTCCGCCCCATACAGGGGCATTTGACATTATCGCGCACTATCCGCATTTGTGACAAATACAGTTTTAGAACCATGTGGCTGTATTCAATGCGATTGAGTGAGCGATGGAGATACAAGTTGTGTGTGTGCATGTGTGAGCATGTACAATATTTACATGCATTGAGTGTAGATTGTATTATTGAGTGGGGTAGCATTTTTATTTTAGGTAAAATGGAATTCTGAAGCTCAAGTGACTGCCGATTGCAGTGGTGGATCGATCAGTCAACCAGTGATGATGACAGTCAACATGCAGGAATGGTTTTGTGGAGATTGTGGACGTTTATATGAGGATGAGACCGAAGAACCCGAAATTTGGATAGAGCGCAGACTTTGTAGGCAATGGTTTCATTGCTCTTGTGAAGGGCTTTCATGTCTCCCACCAATAGAAACTAATTGGTATGTTAAATAATAGTAGCCATGCACATCTTAGCTTGGTTAGAGCCTGGGAAAAGCTGTTGTGGATCAAATACCCCAAGGTCCCCATAGGGATAACATTGGGAGGAATGGGGATTTGACCACAACTTTAGGCCCCCAAACAGGGGAATTCAATTAGTCAATCCCCCACATTCTCCCCACTGTGCCCGCATAGTGGGGGGTAGTGGGGCATAACATTGATAGGTGCATAAAAGAGAAAAGGGGTGTACTGCTGCAGGTTCAAACAGAATTACACTCCATGGCTTTCTTATTTTCACTGATGTAGGATTCAGAAAAAAACCTTGATTCAATCATCTGTCAGTTTATGACAACAGATAGTGCCTACAGTAATTTAACAAAAAAAAAAGAAGCAGTTCCTCAATGCATGGACTCTTCAAAATCTATTTGGTACCATTCCTTGGTCACACTGATGCAACTCAGACAACCTAAAAATGTGGTTGAAGTATTATTACAGTGTTGGAACAAGCTTTTTTGGAGTAACTCTCAACCCGTGTGGGAGGATCTCGGAGCGAGACTACGGCATCCCTCCATTCATTTGGTCTGGGAACATACCTCATAGCTTCTCAGTAAAAGCATGGGGACGTGGCCACTCATCAACGTGTCAGGATTTTGACATTCATTCCTCGTGCCCGGTAGGGATTTCGTATTTGTATGTTGCATCTTTCAGTGATATCCTTTATGATAATCAGAGTTATGCGGTTGTTGTAGAGCAAAAGAGCTGTGTCAGACGGCTGATTTAGTCTCAGACAGGATTAGTTCGCCTTCTTTTGTGACGGCTCATGATCACACATGCAAGTTCCGGATAATATTATTGAATCCGGATATTTAGTGTAGCAGGTAATTAACCAGACAATCAGGTATCCGTTCCAGCCCTAAGAGATACCACCTAAGTATCTACACAGTGAGTCAATCCATGCATAGCTCAGAGCAGAATTTGTTTGGTATGCTTTCCCTAACACTTGTAATGCTTTCATTTCAGGACTTTGTGCAGCTGTGTTGGAGCTGCAGAGGATTATCACTCACACTGAAGTACAAGACTCTGTAATGTGTTCAGCAGGCAGAACGTCTTAATCTTGTGTAACTTATGTCAACTTCATTCACAAATTGTAATAATAATACTCCTTGTCCTAAACTCAGTGTTTGCAGGATAGGGTGGGAGAAAAATTGCTGTGGGAACTATTAGAACAGAGGCAGGAGAAGCAGTTTGTGGGGAAATGGGCTGGAAAAAGAGGAAGAGAGGAGATGTAAGGATGAAGATTCTGGAAGCTTGGTTAAGAGAGAATGGTGAAACCAGATATTGAAAGAGCCAGTTGTAGGTTGGAGGAATATGATACTACTGAGAGTCAGGGTTGGCAGCAGTTCAAAAAAGGAAGATAGGGAACAAAAAGAAAAAAACTGAGAAAACTGGCTAGAAGAGGTAGACATGGAAAGTAGTTAAAGAAGAGCAGGGGCCAGAGAGGTACATGGGCTCATGGGAAAGACATCTGGCCACGTTAGGTTGAGGTTCTGATTGAGGTCAGGTCCTGCAGGGTTGTTTGAAGATGAGATGTGGATTTGCAGAGGTGGACAGATGGGTGCTTTGTAGCTAGTGGAGGGAAATTTCACAAATTCTGCACCAGCCATTTCTTCAATCAATGATTGCACAGGCAGTCATTAAAGTAACTTCGAAACCAGTTGCATTGCACAGACTGGGAACGAGAAAAGTAGCTCAATAGCGGTGCGCGCGCGTTCAAATACACAATTATGCACTCGAGGTCAAAGTTTACTAATGGGTTTTATTCCTGTCTCTAGTCGCTAGTGCAAACACGGACATCCGCTGAGCGAGGTCATTTGCACAATGTGTATCCCTAGTATATATACTGAACGCAAACCGAAGAGTGAGAGTATGGTTCTGCGAGACTAGCTCGGAGTTATCTACTATCTAAAATTTGCAAGTGACTGAACGCCGCGCCAGTCAGGTAGGGTAGTGTATCCATGAATACTGAGGACAGTTCTGAAATGAGTGTCAACGTACCTTATGGACCAGAGAAGAAGTCTTGGGAAGAATCCTTGTCACCGCTTGCAAGGTCTCCAAATGGACGCCTGTTAGTTTCCCCTCCAAGCTGGGACCCACTCAAATGTTATGATTACAAGCAAGAGACTGTCACGAGTTCCTGGTATCAAGTTCCATCCACTGGTTTAAACAAAGAACAACGCACTAAAGCGCTAGCTGAAACAGCAAGAGCAGCTCAGCTTTCCACCAAGGACACTCTGGGCTTTCCGGGCAATTTCAGGGACTTTGCACATGTTGAGTGTGCACAGGGGTTTCTCAACACCCACCTCAACAATTGTGGTGATCCTTTTGGACCCAGAGACTATCAAGGTAATACACTTTGGATGGAGCGCAATGTTCTCGATTACTATGCATCACTGTGGCACGCCAAATGGCCACATGATCCAAAGGATCTTGAAAGCTACTGGGGCTACACTCTTACCATGGGGTCCACTGAGGGCAATTTGTATGCTGTGTGGAATGCACGTGACTACCTCTCTGGAAAATATGTTGGTGAAAGCACAGAACTTTCCAAGTGTGCCCTCTCCAATTATCACTACGAGCAGTGTGAGTGTCCTCTTGACAATCCGAATGCTTTTTGTCCAGTTGCGCTCTACTCCCACGAAACTCACTATTCTATCATGAAGGCGATGGAAGCTATGACGGTCTCGACATTTTACGAGATGGGTACTCGAAGGTACCCAGGAGAGTGCCCCTTGGGCAGTAAATGGCCACTTGCTGTTCCTTGCATTGGTGGAGATGCTGGTCCTGGAATTATTGATATAGACGCATTGAAGGCATTGGTTGACTTCTTTTCAGCTAAAGGCCACCCTATTCTTGTCATCTTTAACTATGGCACAACATTCAAAGGAGCATACGATGATGTCCAGGCTGCTGGTGAAGCACTTATTCCTATTTTGAAGAAAAACAACATGTATGAACGAAAGCATTATATTGGTGATTTGACCAACCCAACTGCTAGTTTTACTCGGAAAGGCTTTTGGTTTCATGTAGATGGAGCTCTGGGTGCAGCCTATGCCCCTTTCCTGCAAATGGCTTATGCGAATGGCTGCATGAAGCAAAAACCTCCCCCTGTCTTTGATTTTCAACTTGATTTTGTCTCTTCAATTGTGACTAGTGGACACAAATGGATTGGTGTCCCATGGCCCTGTGGCATCTACATTACAAAAACCAAGTTACAATTGCGCCCTCCTGAAAGGGCACACATTGCATTCGTGGATTCTCCTGATCTCACTTTGACTGGTTCACGAAATGCTCACTCGGCACTGGTCTTGTGGTCATACATTAGTATGTACTCCTATGAGGAACAAGTTAAAATGGCAGTAGAAGCAGAGGAAACTGCACTTTATGCTGAAAAGAAGCTCAAAGAATTAGAGGCTGAGATCCAGCAAGACCTTTGGGTACTACATGCACCAGCTTCCCTTGCAGTTTGCTTCAAACGCCCCAATGACACTATCATGAGAAAGTACTGCCTTTCTGGTCATTGGCTGCACATTGATGGAGAATGGAGACGATATGTACACATTTATGCAATGGTCGGAGTAACAAAATTAAAAATAGATGAACTTGTAGATGCCCTACGTGTTCCAAGCGCCTTTAACTGACTTAAGGGATATTTTGTGGATAAGCATTGTTGCTTTAGGTATTATATTATTTGCTACAGGAAATGTGCTTATAGATTATGAAACTCAATATAACATTGTGGAGCTGTTTATTCTATGCTACATTAATTAAGCTGCTTTGCTGTATGGCTTTGCTATGTACACATGTTTGGGTTACTTCAACCACATTTCGGTCATCTCATTTGCAAGCCTATTGTTCACGTGACACATATCATCACGTCCAAGGGATGGCTTCCAATTCCAAATCATGGTGTACTTGAGAAGCTTCTCCCTTTAATTAAAATTTGTATCTCCATTCAGAAGACCTATCAATCAGCACTCCTGGGAAGGTTTGGTGTTTCCTTGAGTGCACACATCTCCACCTGGAGGATTTCCTTGGCTAGTATGGTACAAATATATACCAAAATATAGCATGTGCTTGCAGTAACGTTTTCCACAGTGATATGTACCCGGAAAGAGTCTTCTTTTGCCTCTTAGATATTACTTCTGGTTTCATAACTATAGTGAAGTTGATCATAGTAGTTAGAGTGGCAACAGTGTACACAAGTGCATAAAGTCAAGCACCACATCACACTATATACGTGATGGAGGGATAACAGTTGGTCAATTGGTATGTATGCAAACTCTAAAAATATTAGCTCAAGGCTTCTCTCCAAAATGCATACTGCTTGCCTAGCACAAAGAATAAACATAATACCATTGTGCTAAGCAAGATATGCACACACTAGATGTGCATACCTTCTCCCAAAAGGAGTACATAGCTGAGCTCACACTTGGAGCCATGCAGTGGAAGTTCCATATTCCAACTGGCATTCTTCTGAACAATAGCCCTGCATGCTGACCACATCTGGAGCACTCAAACTCTGTTTCCTTTCTACAGATGCAGGCTTGGGGTATACATGAAACTGTCTTCTTTCATTTCCCTTTCTCCTTTCTTCTTCTTGTACTCTTTACACATCCATCCTGAGATGATTTGGTAGGCAAGAGTGTGTGTGTGTGCCAGCCTCTACTGTGACACTAATTTCCCACAAGTGCACAGCTCAAGCTGAACACTACCTGCATGAAGGAAACAGTTTATGTATATGTGCGTAAACATGTAACATGTTAGCAGTATGGTAGAAGAATCCAATTGACTCTGTAGTCCGGATTCAAGCAAGACATTGTCCTCAGCATCCAACCACTGCAAAAACTATTTGGTTTCAAGTACATGGTTACAGGGTTCATTGAACAGGTGGGTAGAATGATTAAAGGAATTCAAAAATGCAATTATCATACACCAACAACCTCACAATTCCATCTAGCTTCAAAGAGCTAACACAGACACTTGTCTGCTAGCCAACATATATCAGTTCATATGCATTCATCTGCTAGCTATCATCCGGTTCAGAACTGGATGGCTAATAGCGAGCAGAGGGATCGGCATACAAGTTGGCTAGCAGACAGTGTCTCTGCTAGCTCTTTGAAGCTTGATGGACTGTGAGGGGGTTGATGGGTAGCAATTGTGTTTTGGATTTCCATATATAGACTCATCTGTTCAATGAACCCTGAAACTGCAGTAATCATGCACTCATGATCGTTAGGAAACACATAACAAGCATTTTGTTGAACAAGGAAATGTCCATATCTGATGATCGTGTTTGTTGTGAGAGGCCAGAATGTTATAATGTCAGCTACCTGATAGATTGTGAGGGCTGCAACAAATTATTAGCTTAGCTATCAGCCTCATTCCCAGGCTTCTCCCTAGAACCTGCACACTCTAAAAATTAAGGTTTGGGTTACTTCAACCATATTTTGGTCACCTCAGTTGCATTCCATTTGTGTGTGTGACACGTACAATTTAAATCAGAGTGTAGTTGATAAACTTCTCCTTTTGTTAAATTAGTATCTCTTTTCAGAAGACCTATACTCAGGTGGGTTAAGGTGGGCTCCAAATGTATTGTTCGTGATACGGAAGTATTCGAATGTATCACCATAATTTGTGGACGTTTCATTACAATTTATGGAGACTGAATGGCTGCCGTGTGAAGGCTTCTTAGCTTTGCTAGCAGTGTTATGGCTGTTAGTCTGTACTGTATAGGTTTTTGCTATCGCTGATTGTGAACTAGACATGTCTAACTCGCAGCAGGGCTACGACTGGACGAAGAGTTTTGTGTTTCTGGAAGCAAGAAATGGGAAAAAGGCTCGAGCACGTTCGTTTAGTAGCCGACCTCAGCAGCCAGACCCCCCGACGCGGTGCCGAATTTGAGAGCACTCGGTGTGTAACACAGGTAAACGGGAACAGCTATCATGCATCCTTCATAGTCCGACTGGAGAGACAGTCCCTGCTGCTTCTTAAGAGCAGGAGAGTTAGTAGAATTTATAATTAGCTGCTATTTTTGCGTATTCCAAGGCATTTTTGTCGATTTACTCGTGATGTGAACTTACCATACCCAATTTCCAGTTAGTTCTGAATTCTGCGTGTGAAGAGCATTCGAACAGTACCAACTTTGCCTAGTTATAAGGAATATTCGGCACCGCGTAGGCTGAAATAGTGTTAAGGCAGTCTTAATTAGTGGACGTTGTTTACGAGAGGATGGGGTGTTTCCATGGAAACCAATTTGTTTGTTTACATCATCAACCACAATACAATAACAGATACAAAACAAAAGCTACTAGTGTACTTCTTGTCTGCAAAATACACCATAAACTTGCTGTGGTCAGTAGTCTGAACAGTGCTTGTCTACAATAAAAGCCTGCCTTAACCCACCTGAGTAAATCAGCACTTCTGGTGAGGTTTCTTGTTTGCTTTGATCTTACACCATCTGTCCCTGGAGGAGTTCCTTGGTTGCATGGTTGTGGTAGAATGCCAGGAATGTAGCCAAATAGGTCTTCTGGTACTAATTTAACAAAAAAAAGAAACCCTTCAATGCATGGACCCTTCAAATCTACTAGTTTTGTACCATTCCTTGGTCACACTGATGCAACTCAGACAACCCAAAAATGTGGTTGAAATAACCGAAGCATTGTTACAGTTACCTGGCACCACTCCAGTCATTTTGCCACAAGAGTTGACCCCAGTGGCACTGACAATAACTACAAAGATAAAGTCTAGCTATATGACATGGTTGCTGTTACATGCCTAACAATGCTATGCCCCACTACCCCTCCCTTCTCCATACCAACAGTTGAGGGCATTATAGGGGGTTTAGCCGAAAGATGCTGACCCTAGGAAATTTGATTACCTCTGAAGACGTCTCGAATATAGCGCAGTCCCCGTTTAGGATCCACATTTCTGCAAGGATATTGATGCATTGGAGTCAGTTCAGAGGTTTGCTACAAATATCTGTATAAAATCTTGGAATACGAATTCGGGATCGTCTTAGTTCCATGAGGTTACATCATAGCCTCGTTCCCAGGCCCCGCCCAGCTTTCCGTCGCTTGCAGTACGAAAAAGCTTTACCATACTAATAAGCGACGGAAAGCTGGGCGGGGCCTGGGAACGAGGCTAGTTACATCATAAAACTACACATGGGAGTTCCCTAGCCTCGTTCCCAGGCCCCGCCCAGCTTTCCGTCGCTTATTAGTATTCCGTACTGCAAGCGACGGAAAGCTGGGCGGGGCCTGGGAACGAGGCTAGGAGTTCCCTGTGCCACTGTTTATGTTTAGATTTTAACCCTCTTTCTACGTAATTTAACTTCGCTGAAATTCTGTACTGGCATACATTTAGAGTAGCCTCGTTCCCAGGCCTCCCCCGTTTTTACCTTCCGTTTGCGTTCACAATAATACATGGGAGCGGAAGACCGGCGAGAAACGGGGAAGGCCTGGGAGCATTCATCACGTGAATGACGTCAGGTGGACGCTGTGGACGCGATGTGGACGCGATGTTGACGTAGGGGGGGGGGGGGGGGAGGGACCCAACTGCCAAAACAACGCACTGGACCATCCGTTCGAGCGCTCTACCGCTTTTACGGACTCCAGACCTTAGCGTGATGGAAACTACTCGTCTTGACCGGTAAGAAACTCGCTTTCAAGTTTAGTACGTATATATTTGAACATCGGCCCCTCCCCCCCCCCCCCCTACGTCCACCTCGTGTCCACTCACGTGATGAATGCTCCCAGGCCTTCCCCGTTTTTCGCCGGTCTTCCGCTCCCGTGTATTATTGTGAACGCAAACGGAAGGTAAAAACGGGGGAGGCCTGGGACCGAGGCTACATTTAGAGATACATCAAGGAAAAAGAGAACAAGTAAGGATATTATCAGTAAGCTAAAGTAGTCAGGATGAAGGTATATATTTGTGGCAGCTGTGGAGGGGGAAATGGATTGTGTAGAGGGACTATTTGATGCTCGGACACTCGTAACGGTGCAAGTCTCGTCTTTAGCGTTGTGTGGTTCTCGAGATACAATTGTTTTTCCGCCTTCATACGGGCCTAGTTACAGGAAACTAAATTTGTGAAGTACATGAATCAAGAATAATTGTATCTCGAGAACCACACAACGCACAAAGACGAGACTTGCACCGTTACGTTGGTAAGTACCTGTAGATTCCAGTGATACTAGTATTGTTTACCTATTGCGTAGCTGGGGTTGTCCACGGCGAAAAAATACGTAAATCCACTGTGCGATCATTGAAGGAGCAACCCACTCAATTTTCGGCAACACCCCTCAGCGCCCAAGGCACTAGCCATTAGGTTACCTTCGTTAAAATTAACCCCTTCCGCTCGATATTGCGGCGACGAAACAAAGTCCAAAGCTCGCGACCGAAGAGAAGACACTGACCTGTGGCGCTCAACAGGTCATGGGGAGTCTGTGCCCGTACCATGACTCAGAGGAAAGGAGCTATGTACACCCCAGAAGTCCCTGGCACAGGGGGGTTTGAGAATGCCTGCCTAAAGGACTTAACGACGGAGGTGGCAGCTCCTGAGCACTGGTTTGCTATTTGAAAATGTTAGATAAGACTCGGACGACGGCATTTTTGCATCATGAACTGAACAAGAAGCTGTGACAGGGTGGTTTTTGCCTAGAATGACCTTGAGACACTGACTAGGGCATGTCCGCTCTAAACTACACCACCGTATCATTGCTTCTGTCTTGTCACATGCATTGTTCTGTACTCCCCCTCCCATGCGTGTTTCGACCAAAGAAGAGGCCAATGGAACAGAGACTGTTTCCAGGGTATGGCGGAGGTTAATGCCATTTGTCTGTGGTGACCATGCTACAGTTTTGAAGGATCACCTGTCTCCTACCTAAGACGAAGCAACTCAGATGCAGCTTTCACACTCAAGGACTTTGTACTTCATGTGTGTTAGCTGTTTTGTTTTCTGTTTGTTGTGATTTTCTGTATGCTCCAAGCCGGGCGATTGCAGACAAATGAACTTTGGACTTTGAACAGCAAGAGCTTCTCGATGAAAGCTGAACACCATCCTACACTTGAGCTGGCTCTCTAAGTAGCAAGAGATGGGAGTTGGCTGAAAGTCTGGGACCATGCCCTAGACCATGGATCTACAGGAACGAAACGTCAGTGACAGCACTTTTAGGCTAATGACACAGCCCATCTTTGGAATGCGTCCCTGTTAGGTCAATGGATGTGAGAGTGTACTGGAAAACCAGACTTTGTTTGAGCATGTCCTGAGATTGTATATGTCACTTGCCCGAGAGCATTCAAAATATGTCTCCTGACGATGTAATTACGCTTATGGACTGCACCAATATGACTACTTTGTTGGAACTTGGTTCCAGTTGTTATAAGTTGTTGTACTTCAGTGTTTTTGTAGACCATGGATTATAACCTGAGTGTAGCACTATAACCTGAAAGGCGTCAAGAATTATGAACCTTTGAACTTTTGAACCTAATTCTGCAAGCATGCCCAAGTCACGCACCTCCAGACGAGGAAAGATGTGTTTGCAGTCGAAGGTTTCCCTTCTACCGGTACTTCCCCCCTGGAATATATAACCACAACATCGACCTTCCTCCTGGGATCAGAAATGGAGCCAATATTTAATTACTATGCAATTAGTGTGCTGCGATGCCTCTTCAATCATCCTACGTTTAGAGATGTATTTGAAGAGAAGTGTGTGCCTTTTCATGAAGAACAATGGCTTCTCATGCTAATATCTGGGAGTGTACAACAAGATTGATAGTTTATAATTATCAGATTCCGAGTAATGATATGCCTACACAGCATATGAGGTTTCTGAAATGAAAATGATTAATGCTTGTACTGAAAATACAAAAAAAACCCAGTAAACTCTCTGCATTATGCCTACAAGTACAACCCAGATAAGTAATTAGAATCTGCCTAAACAGTGATCAAGGCTGATTGAAAAGATCTCTAACTCAAGGTTGCATATCCTACCTCAGAAGCACTGTTATCCACCAAAGAAGAATGCAGACAAACAGCTGCATTTCTTCTCCATGAAGAAGAGAAAACGGGCATCCACTGATCTTGGCAAACCATAAAACATCACAACTACTTAGCATGGATACCACTTTCTGTGATGTCTATTTCCAAGAAACAAATTAAGATGATTTAGTGGGTTGGGTGCAGTGCAGCACCTGTGAGATGTGGCTCCATTTAACATGTGTCCACTGTGAAAATTCCTTGGGTACTTCCACATGCAACTACTGCAATACCAACCATAGGCGGCAGAACCGGGAGGGGGGGGGGGGGGGGCACCAGGGGCACGTGCCCCCCCTTGAAGAGATTTTGCTGCATAGTGCCCCCCCCTTCAAGCTGTTAAGTGTGGTGACCTTTGTGACCGCTTTTGCAGTGAGCAATCACTGAACTAGTTTCAAAGTGAAGTACAAAGTAGAAACTTGTCCAGGTCGTCAATTCGTCTATAAGATGCCCACCTTATCAGGCCCGACATGTACAAGGTCGACTATAGTGACTGAAACACCTCGTGATGACTGACGTGTAGCGTGGCGAACGGCGGTATTACTCCCACCATGTACTCTAGTCGGACTAGTGGCATTTGGGTACAAATATGGCCTCAGAAGCGATCTCAGAGCACCTAATTTAAAAAAAATTTTCTGGGGGAGCATGTCCCCAGACAACCCTAGTGTGTGTGTGCTTACGCATGCACCATCATCGGTGCCCCCCCAATCTCAAGTACCTTCCGCCGCCCCCTTGCATCACAGTACAAGTAACAGTTTAGCATATTCCTGTAACTATAGCTGTTTGTACCTGCATGTTCTCAGTCATGTCTGTATTACCTGCATGTGGTTGTACAACAGAAAGCTAATTTTAGCTACAGTTCTGTAGCTATGTTCTATTCACTACCCAGGTGTTGTACACTTAACGGTTAAACTTCACAGTTCTTTAGCTACCTTTTACTTGTTTCATATCACTTTAGTCTCGCAGTCAGAGTCAGACTGTCTACGGCCGCACTCCTCCAACCACGGCGCCGGCATGAGCTGAACTTCCAAAACGGAACATACATTGGACAACAAAGGGTTAACTTTGTCGAGGGTAACCTTCTCTCTCTAATGGCTAGTCCCAAGGCAGATATACGGTGACGAATATCAGGTGTGCAACAGCAGGGTCTTGCAGCTTTCCAACAGTGCTGAAGTCTTGCCAAGAGTTGCTTCAGAAAGGGAACAGGAAGCGGCGTCCGAAAATACATTATTTTAGCCGATTTATCGAATGTTTCGCTAATCGCCCCTAGCGTAAGCGGGGATTGACGCTCGAGCTCCATTTTTCAGTCGCCTGATACGGTGGACCCCGCCTTCCTTTCCGTGGCATAACCGAGTATCTGCGTGGCTTAGTCTCCGTGTACGAGCGTCTGGTTATCGCAGGTGTCCGAGTATTGATAGTTCGCTCTATAATTATACACTCGGCAAATCAATGATGCTATGGCCATTAAAAGTGGGCGTGTCATTGCTTGGAAGGCGATAATGACAGTTGAGGCGGCAAGTCTCAGAGCATGCGGGCGCTGATGCGAAACAATAAATCTAGTTTGCCTGGCCTAACGACTTGAGTGTAAGTCCACGACATAGAAATATAGTCTCGCGGGCCAGTCTGGCCTGCGTATAAAATAGAACTGTGTGCTCAGATGTCACTAGTTAGATAGGATGTTACTTGCCGAATTATGAGTTCTGGCTCCTGTTGCCGTCATAATTTGTTGGATGACTTCACCTTACTGTTGTCAGTTAACCTATCACGGATTATGTGCTGTCACTTTCTGCTTCTCATAGCATACGATAATTAAGCAATGAGCATGCTTTCATTGATGGATAGATATGGCTTAAGTCACATCCTTCGCAGAAACAGGAAAGGTCTGGTCATGCTGCAGCTTTGAGATGTGGCAAAGGAACACAATTATTGAACAGCACATTAGATAATATAAGATGCGGACATTTGCTAAACACTTTGTGAAGTAACTGCTATTAGCAGATATACTTTATGAAGAGCACGATCTCATTGCTCACAGCAACTTTCTGCCATGGTGACAACTTGATAGTTGCAGCATGATCAGACCCTTCCTCTCTTTCACACACACACAAACACACACACATGCATGCAAATGGAACACACACACACAAACACACACACATGCATGCAAATGGAACACACACACAAAATCCGGAATGGAAAGCATGCATAATAGAATGGTGATGAAATTTCTCCCAACATTGTACGATTATGAACGATTGACCAGTGAACATGCACATTCAACATTACCCTGACTGGTATTAGGATAATAAGTATATCAAAATGGTCTTACGGGTTTATTTATAATAGCTGTTTTTTATCATGTGATCATAATACTGTATCCTATAGATAGAAAGCATTTTGTTAGATTCCACACTTATTAGAAGAAGCAGTACATCCTCATTTGCCAAGATTGTGGCAACAGTTTTCAGTTTTCCTTTATATTCTCGATTATGAAGAAAACTCTGTATGTATGTTAGTAATGGAGTCATAGCCACATTATCTGCATTGTGTGGATTTGCATAATTATTAAAGGAACAATGAGACCTAGGCAAGGATTTAGCTATCCAAAAGTCATAACTGATGTAACTTACCTGTGCACTGGCAAGAAGTGATGATATTCATAGCCATGCAGTGACCAAAAGATGACTAGGATTCTATCCCTTTGGACTTTTGCATAGATCCCTCCCGTGAAGGGAACACCAAGACCTAAACACAAGGGAATGATTTATGCAAAACTTGAAAATGATGTGGAACTTCCACTAATCTGCAAGTGGTGATGATATTCATAGCCAGTGACCACAAAATGACTAGGCATTTACTCTTTTCAACTTTTGCATAAATCCTTCCCATGAAGGGAACCTTAGCTGAGACCTATACCAGGAAAGGATTTATGCAAAAGCAACAAATGATATGGAACTTACCCCTTCATATTGTGTGGTATGTAGTGATGATGTTCATAGCCAGTGACCACAAAATGACTAGGCATTTACTCTTTTCAACTTTTGCATAAATCCTTCCCATGAAGATAGTGTATTATGAAGGATTTATGCAAAACTCGTGTTGCATAATTCCTCCCCAAGAGTAACTTGGTGGCATGTTTTGCATAAATCCTTCCCATGAGTAACTCAAGGTAAGGCTTGCATAAATCCTTCCCATGAGTAACTCAAGGTAAGGCTTGCATAATTCCTTCCCATGAGTAGCTCAAGGAAATTTTGGTACTTTTATGCAAAAGTCACCATGACTGATAATCATGTATTATATCGCGTCGCTAGCCAAATTTGGCAATTGCTGCAGCATGGTATGGGCTCGTAGGCAAGGCAAATGGAAGGGCAAGAAGTTTGGTATTTCCTTTTCGGAGGAGGCGGCAAAAAGTTATGCGTTGTTTTTATGTATTTTTGAACATGATTTTCTAACCTCACGTACTACAAACATTTCGGGTATCGAAAACTATCCTAGCGCCAGTATTTTGATGATCTGGCACAGTTGCTACCGTGCTTAGATCTTTGAAGTCTGGGGTCTGAAAATATATCCCTCTACAGCTCAGAGCTAGCCCTCCATAAGAGGCATGTTGGATCAACTGAGATGACCATTTGAAGCTACAGTCTGTTCTTGAGGCCTAAATTTGTGCTCTATTGGGCAGCAAAGGCTTGTAAAAGGTTTAGCTACTATTCCACACAAATTACTTTTTGATCATTTGTGTATGTGCATCGTTCCATAGCAAGCCCAGGCCAAAGTGAGCAGTGACAGTGTGCATTTAATATCGGCATGTACTGCAAGCTAACTGTGCAAACTCTTAATAGAATGTGTACCTTCTCCACTGACTACCTATATTCTACCACTTACTATTTGATATGCTGCATTCTCACTCAATGTATTGCCACTAGAGTGAAACCTGTCTATATAGTGGTCACTGCATGTTAAAGACAGCCACCTGACATGTTTATAATGCTGTCATGGGATGCCTGACACTGGAAGTGAGAGTTGGAACATACACCCAGGATGCTTGTCTTCAAATGTAGCATGTCTCCTTTTTCTCCAAGAGGGTTGGTAGAGGAAGGTCTGTTGTGTGCAGTCTATCCCCTCATGTTTTGAGAGGAGAGGGTTCTATCTAGGATTTTGAGTTTTGGGGGGAAGCTGTTTGAAGCATTGTCTAGGGGCTCTGGGGGCATGCTCCTCAACAAAAATTGGCCCGGTGCTCTGAGATTGTTTGCGATGCAATCTGAGAGGTAAAATCACACCTACAACTGTATTTTTGCCAAATTTTTAGGTAGCTAGTCTTTAACAAAAGCCTTTTCCTAGTACTCCTCCAGTGCTCAGGGGTGGGGGAGAAGCTTCCCCTAGTCTATTTCTTGGTGGTATTAGAACTTGTCTGCATTTGTGTAGTCGTTTTGTTGGTGAAGGGAGGGGAATGCATACACATAGCCTCATTTCCAGGCCTTCCTTAGCTTTCCATCACTTGCAGTGCAGACAGAAAGCAGGGTGGGAGCTTGGGAACAAGGCTGATTTCAAACATACAAGTATGCTGAAGTAATGATTGGTATACCGTATTGTCCCGAGCAAACGCCCATCCCCGTGCAAGCGCCCACCCCTCGATTTTGACAGTTCTGTGGTTTTTCAAGGTCCTCCGTGTAACCGCCCACCACGCAAAATTCTTGCGTGGCGACTCGAAAGTTCACAGTTTGAGCTCACATAGACTGTAGCTGCGATCATTCCGATGAGTTTCAGGCGCCACTACACCCGGCAGCAATGTTTGCACACACCGGTGTAAGCTCACAACCACATTTTAAAGCTCCAACATAGCTACACAACAATAAACGAGTTGTAGTAACAAACTCCTGAGCTGAGAGTACTTCGCGGCTACTTCGCGGTCTTCACGTGAGTGACGTTTCAGGTTATTTAATGGTTAGTGCAAAGTCGTCGTGCCGCGATATCACGTGCGAATCGGTCCCAGGCTCTCTCCCTCCGTTTATATTTTTCGTCGGGGCGAGGGGAGAGCCTGGGAACGAGGCTACCCATCTCATGCTGATAAACTCTACAAGCATGGGCTAAGGAAGCGTAGCAAATTCAGCGGACGGAGGACGTTTATACTACATTGGCGGAAAAGGGAGTGAGAAACCTCGCTTGGTGGTCGAAAGTGCGGAGGAGAGGAGGAGAATAATCGGCAGCATACTAATATTCTTTAATGATAATATTGTTGTTCTTTACTTGTACATACTATTGCATAAGCATATTTTTACTCTTGCATATATACGACTTGTTAATTTGTTCTTATAACGTCTTTTCCAATTGCGTATAGAACACAAACCATAGGGGTCCCTAAATCACTGAAGGATCCCCATATCACCAGAGTTCTGGGGACCGGGGGTCCCCAGATCCCTAGTGATATGGGGCCCCCCCGTCCCCATATCACTAGGGATATGGGGACTGGGGTCCCCATTTCACGCAGACACCTGTCGTAGCCTCGTGCGGAGCGTTCTTCGCTTACAGACTAGTGACGTAGCGAAGGCCGGGCCTGGCCGGGCACGTGCCCGGCCAAAGCACCATGTTCGTCCTTGCTCATGTCACGCGATCTCGCGCGAAGCGCGCGCGAGCGCTAGTGTTGTTAGACTCCCTAGAGCTAGCGTACAGCAGGTGCCCGGCCAATACCAATGACCTGGCTACGCCACTGCTTACAGTACGAAATTCGCGTACCTCAAGCGACGAACGCTGCGAAGCCCTGGTAACGAGACTTCGAGTTGTTCCGTTTTCTAGCAGGATACAGCTTTCTCTACTGCCGCACTGGCCTCGTTTGGCCTCGTTTGACTAAAAAACGAAGCACGGGTGAAGCTACGATGCGGGTCAATCCTGTCGGCTAACTTCGGATCCGGGGTGGGCGCTTGCAGGGGAATAGTTGGACTATTCAAGCACCTCCTCCGTGTAACCGCCCACTCCCAATTTTTTTTTTGGGGGGGGGGGGGGGGGGGGGGGGGCTTGAGCTGCGAGCGCCCATGGGCGCTTGCTCGGGACACTACAGTACTTGTGTGACACAGTCTTGGGCTTGTAGTATGAGGCTGGCTGTGTATATGCAAATGACACACAGTATCATTGAGTGAAAATTTAGCATATCAAGTGTAATAGAATCAAGTAAGCAACATAGTAAGGCTTTATTGTCATAAATTTGGAGAACAAGGATTATTGAATTGTTAATCTGAGAGGGAAGAGGTAGCAGGGATACAATTTCATTCTGGCTCAGTATTCCACTGAGCCACTGTATATTTAGTTCTGGAATCCAAACTGATATGACAGTGGTGTGTCTCCAATATCATCTGTCCACTGAAAAACCCTGGAGAGTATCTAGTGAACTTCCACTCAGCGGTTGGATGTTGAGATGCCCAGAAAGAGGGACAGAGGCAGTGTGAATGTCTATCTCAGCATACCCAGTGTGGCCGTGAACATTGGTAGCTTCAATTCTAAACCGGTAAGAATTGTCTGCGAGTAGCACACCACTTTCAAGTGATAGTGTTATCGCTATTGTAGCGCTCTTCCGACAAATCGTAACAGTGGGTGTGGATTCAAATTTACCCCCACCTACATACGCATGCGCACCTGATATAGGGAGAATACCCGGATAACCAAACTACTGACAGCGCAGCAAAATTCAAGGAATTATCTTCTAAACGGGATATCGATAGAAGAACCAAGAGCGCACGCTTTGAAATCTACCTAGCATTACGCGATCGCGCAGGGTGTCCAAAGTTGTGTGCCGGGGTACTGAACCGCCGGAGTACGTGCCAAGTTGAAAGTGCAGACCGCCGAGAGTTGATCACCTTTGGTAAGGTAGGATTTTATTTTAATAGAAATTGGTACTTAATAGATAGCCTACTTTCCTAGCTAATGCCACTATGTGTTTCATATTAGTTTCTCATCCCCCCCCCCCCCTGCATGCTTTTTTGGGATCGGGTCTCATTACTTTCACGTCGTTTCATGTCCCCTGTCACATGACCCAGGTGCAGGGTGAAAGCTGCATTACGTCGCACTTACGCCACATCGCCACAAGTGGCATCGCATGGTGTTCGTCACTTTTTAAAGCAGAAAAAAAAAAGAAGGAATAAAACCCATTTCCTGTCCCTAGCCCTAACCCTAACCTGTATACTGAGCCTTAACCATTAGACCACAAGCAACTTCGAACGACCATGCACACTTTTCCGTCTAATGACCACCCAACTGTCATACAAGTGCCATACTACACTACGCATGCGCAGTGCATGCTCCACTCACACATATCACGTGAGGGGGCATGAAACGACGTGAAAGTATTGAGACCCTTTTGGGATCCTCTTCGCTGCATGGTCATTATTGTACACTTCATCGATCTCGCGCTCTGTATACGTGTCGATGCTGCTGATTTACATGTTGAATTACTACTCAGCGTACTGCAAAACAGCTAAAAGATGTTTCCCTTCCTAAAATATACAGAGCGCTTACCCCCAGACGTTACTTCTTTCACAAGGAGCGTGGCCTCGCGAGTCCAGGAGCCGAACTTTCTTGCGATTGGCGAATAATGGTATATGGTAATGGCCGCCCACCCGCACGATCTATAGAGAGAGTTCCTGATCAGAAACTAATATGCAACGAATAGTGGTCTAATATTCAACAGAAATCACTGCTACTTCAAATTGAAAAGAGTGTAATAAAAAATGAATTCCAGGCCTTTTGACTGTTCAAGGTTATAGCTACCTGATTGCTGCTAGGTAGTGCAAGCACCTTTCTATCTGACTGTTCTGCAGTATTTTTGTTTCTTGTCGAGCAGGGCATTATTCATTTACTACTACAACATCACTTTGTACTTTGAAGTGCAATATATAGACAATTGCCATGTCTACTATTGTAGACTTCTAGCAGTAGCTAGCTATAGTCACTCTGCCCTCCTAACTAGTTCAGCTCTTTCATGGCATATTATATAACAGCTTACATTTACTCATTTCTCATGCAGTAGCGTACTAGTGGCAACTTACTGTGCGCATAAGTATGAAGACCCATCATATAATGTTTGATGGGTGGAGTAAATTACATAATCCTACTTCTGGAGGGCAATTGGTGTGATCAAGAGATAACATTACGGCAGATTGCTTGCCTTCATGTACATATCTCACTGACAACAGTAGGCGATAATCATCTTATTTTATGCAACTACACAGCCCACATTGGTCTACTGAAGTGGTTACATACTAAGCCACAACCCCATTAAATCCATCTACAGGGAAGCATATGATATAATTGTTTGCAGTACAATTTGGAGTCAAAGTTAGTAAACCTTGTGAGTGCAATTAATCCCAAATCATGCCAAAGTTAACAAAAACAATTGCATGTGCAAACACCAACAGAAGCCTCTTTCCAGGAACCAACTAATACCATATGAATTGCAGTGAAATTTGGAACTCATATGGTTAGTATCTTTGAGTGTGATTAAAGTGGGGACAAGGAACCTCAGTCTCAAAATGAGTCTATATGTCTGTGGATGAAGCCAGCTTTGCTGTTACTAAGTCATTAAGAATTCAGGAAGGTTCCCAGAGCCAACATTTACATCAGTTATTCCCCTCTCCCTCCTGATCTGATTTAGTTAATGCTCTCTGTCAGAAGGTCTGTTTCTTACTGGAAGAGGAGAAAGTGTGATGCTATGCATCTTCGTCCTGTATGGTAGAGATGCAGGAAACAGTTATAGAAAACACCTGCAGTGCATACATGCAGCAAAGCTTTCATACTGATGGTGTATCAGCAGCCAAAAGGCCACAGCACCATTGGTAAAAAATATGTTTTATGCATCTTGGGCCCAAAAGATTGCTAGGTTGGGCTAACTTTTACTGGTTCCCTTACTTGGTACTCTGATAAGCACTCTTTCGAAAAGTTGCATGATGAACAGGCATATAACCACTATCGTCTATGCAGTACGCACTTGGTGATCGATATCCTGATTTATGTGGAAAAAGGAGCAGAGGTTGGTATAGGGAACGACTGTGAATAGCTTCTGCCAAATGAGTCAGCATTAATTCCAACCATAAGAAAGCAAAAAATCTGTGAACAATGACACCCATTGATTACCTGTATATAAGGAAGGTTTTCCTGACCCAATGAAATATCCCTCGCCCCATCCCAACGTACCTCACTGCTGATCTGGCAAACTATGGTTAGCAAGAGTGACATGGAACTTATATATGAAGTAACCAAATACCAGTGTTATTCCATGGCTTCCTGGAGACTTGAAAGCATTTCCAGACAGGCTGCATTGAAGTTAGCTATATGTTTGATAGTCATGATATGTCTTGGTAATTCATGCATGCATGAACAATCAACGAACCACATCTCCCTTATAAAACAGGCCTAGATGTTATGCAAAGTCACCCACTGCGCAGGACGCGTTTCGGCCAATACCAGGCATGCATGTTTCATAAAACAAAATTGTCATTTTAGTGAAGTATTTATTGTGTGATCATTCATTATATCCTTGTCATGTTGCAGTAAGGGGAGCTGATACTTCAATAAAACTTCATCAGCACCCCACTAACCACAAGGTTCTTTGAAGTGTAACTGTAGTAACCATGTAGTAACCAGTTTAATTTAACTTCTGCTGTGTCAGCTTATAGGACAACATTGCTGCCTGTATGTAGACAAATGTTAGTTCCAAGTATATACCCCCCCCCCCCCCCCCCCCCCCCAAATGTGAGGGGGAATTCTTTGATTACCTAATAGGGAAGGTTCCCAGACACAACACTTGTCATGAGATATTCCCCCTTCCTGTTGATCTAATAGGCTATGGCTAATGAAAGAGGATGTATGATCATACATCTCTACTATTTATGGTATAGTGTGAAACCATGGTTTCTTTGAGGCTTCGGAGTGTGCATGTAGTAATGTCATTGTACTTTCTAAACAAGTGATGAAGTTAGCTGTATGCTTGATAGTAGCTGTTATTCTGTTCATGGCTTCTATTGGTTGATGACTCTAATGAATGATCCTTCGTTTTTGCAGCATTCTGGTAGAACCTGTAGTAATCTATTGGTATACATTATGCATGTACATGTGCATGTTACTTAATATCCAGCTCGACCTTCATTGCTCATGATCTCAATCAAAAAGATAACCCTACTGAACAAGCAAGCGAGCTCGGCATGAGCATCCAACTCCATCATGCACTCACCAGTTCTGAACTTTACATACTGGAATAAAATATACTATATGCAATCACACACATCTGGTCCTGGCAGTGGTTCACGAAATGTAGCCAAATAGTTGGTTTGGTTGTTTATGGTTGTTTATAGTTGTATAAGGGGGGGAGGGGGGGAGGGGAACAGTTACAGAAAACAACAGTGGAACAAAACTTGGGAAATTTACTCATGTTTACACTTCAATGTCAATTTCACAATGTCCCTGAGGGCTACCACGGACCAGCAGAAAGTAGCAACAGAGACAGGAAGCAACGAAGACGGAGGAGCAACATGGTGCATACAAACCTGCTTAATGTCATGGCACTTAAATTGAATTGTGATCTCTGCTATGTGTGTGAGCATAACAACAATAGCAATATGGCTACTAACAAAATTATTTATACACAATCTTATGGAAAGCTGGGCAACCACCCACCACTCCACAAACTGAGAACCAGATAGCCTTGTTCTAGCAAATAATTAACCTATAGCCTACCAAGGGACCAACCGCAGAAAATTTTGCGGAAACAACCCCTTGTCTGACCCTTATACCCTACCCTACCCTGCAGAAACAATTAACGGGTCAACGTTCCCAGGCCTATCCACCTTTCAGTTTTTGACCGCTTTCTGGAAGCAACCAAAAACTGGACATTGGGAAAGCCTGCATGGGAATGAGGCTAGGAACCAAGTGGATGAGAGTTTAGTAGCTTTTAATTTATGTGGCCTTAGCTCAGATAGGTATGTTTGGGTGTGGGAGATTCTGTACAGTTTGGGAGCAGGGCTACAGTTATGTCACATGGAGGTGGAGAAATTCTGATGTTTCCAAATGAGTTAGGCATCTACATGGCTAATAGTCGGACTACTAATTACTACACAACCAAAAATACCGCCGCCATATAGGCAAAATCTATCATGAGTGTATTTTGGGCCCAAATATAGATGGATTGAGCTACCCTATACTGGTTGCCTTGCTCATATGAGCACTCTTCAAGAAAGTTGCATGATGACCAGACATAACTACCTCTAATCGTATGCATGTCTTACCTTAAATTTAAATGTAGTTGACAACCTTTTTCTTTAGATGATAGCGTAGGCGCTCAATTCTCAACCACTTTTCTGTGCAACGTCACCAGGCCGAGACGGATTAAGACTGCGGCATCGGATAAACGCGAATGCGAAGGTCACTCTTTTGACTGCAGGTTGGCATTTTTAAATGTCCTGGACGCATGTGCAAATTTGAGTAGCTGGCAGCAAGTTACCTTGCATAAGTCGACCACGTCCACGTATTGTCGCCCATAACATAAATTCACATTACATATTGTCGACCACACCTTCAAACAGTGAACTCTAACCTGCCCGTATAGAGCCTAGTCTCGTTCCTGGGCTTGGAATGACTACATGTAGCCCGGGGATTATAAGCATTGGCATGCATATGTGCATTGCATGAACATCAAATGACAAAAACACATAATAGCAGAAAGTGACACACAAAGGTACTTAACAGAACATATTTTGGCACACAGCACAAATATACTCGCCATCTGGTTTATCTAAACAGGTTGGATGCATCCAGAGAGAACACTGCTCATTTGTGCATTGGATCCAATCACAGGTCACATCACCATCATCGTTTACATCATCCTCATACAGTCCGAAACATGCTGCACACTCACTAGATGATATCTCGCGTCCCTGAAGCCCTTGGTCATCTTTTTCTTTTTTCTTTTTGGAGTTTCCTTGGTTGACAGAACGTTCACCAGTGCTTCATTTCCTTCCAGTTCTACCAACTTTTTTTGCAGCGTTTTCCTCTGCTATCCTTGCTGCTCTTTCCTCCTGCTTTTGTTTCTTCTCTTCTTTTTCTGCCTTTTTTTGCCAATCTCTCTTGTTTTCTCTGCTCCTTGGTCTCGGCTCCTTCTCTTTTGGTGCCATACACTACACTACCTGCGATTCTGTCTTTCAGAGTAGTACGCCAACGCACGGTTTATTCCCTTCCTACCGCTCTTCACAGCATCTATTGCCACCAGCATTGAGTCGTCAGACCAAGAGCGTACCTTTTTCGGGCAGTTGACAGTGGGACGAGTAGCTGCTTGCTTGTGTGCAAGCTCTGAGCACCGTCTTCTTCTCTTAGCAGTCTTCACCATGTGTTTCAAGCTCATTCACATCAATAAATTGCCGCGAACATTCGCATACTTGTAGTGGTCGACAATTGGTATGTAAGTGGTTGATAATACATGGAGGTTGAGAATTGAGAGCCTACGCTAGCCTCTCCTTTCAAAGGACCTATAAACCAGCATTCCCAGAAAAGGATTGCGTTGACATCTGGACTTGCAGGATTGTCTTAATTCATTGTACATTATGGTTAAGATATCAAGAATGTAGCCAAATAGGTCTTCTGAAAGTAGAAAATGATTTAGCTAAAGAAGCTCCTCAGTGGACTTTTGAGAAACCCTAGCTAGTGGTAGCATTCCTTGGTTGGGCTGATGCCAATCGGATTACCTACAAGTATGATTAAAGTGTTTTTTACAGTGATACACTAGTACACACTGCAAGGCCATTCCAACCTGCACTTTAGTTTCAGGTCCCCACCCGCATCAGTTTTCAGAGACACCACGATTTAAGGATTAAGCTGACTAGACTAGCTAGCCAGTGAAAGAGTACGTACATGTACACATTGTGCATGTGTCTTTTACTAACACATGTATGTACTCTTTCACTGGCTAGCTAGTCTAGTCAGCAGACTGATCATAAATATCCTTGGACTGAGTAGTCCTGCTGAGTCACTGGGAACAAATGGAATCCTGAGTAAGTACTGAAGGTGGATGTAAACTTGCTTAGTAGCTGAACCAATCAGGATTTAGGACTATAAGTACGTCACAGATAGGGGGTCAAAGGTCAAGTGTTGGCGAGCAATAATCATGTATCAGCGTGCACACATCAGTATAGATGATCTGAAAGTAAGGTGCAAGTTGGAATGGCCTAGTGTAGTGTGTTAGTTACAGGTTTGTAGCCACTGAATAACAGAGGCAATTACAGATGCACAATTCCCAAACAACCGTTGTGCTGTTAGCTATATAGTTGCGCCTGATGGAGAAAGAACCAATTCACAGTTGAATATATACTAGTACATAACTATGTTACTAGTGTAACACTCCATAGTGCTGCCAGTAGTGACTATGGTTGAAGGAGCTAGTGCTATGCATAGTTACAATGGTACAGTAGCCAATACAACTACTAACACTGAATGCTGTCATTGCATTCTCCAGTCTCACAGAAAAAGGATGGCATATTCTCACACTGACAGGAAAAGGATGGCATATTCTCCCAGGAGCGTTCTGGAGTGCAATGCTACTGGGATTGCTAAGATAATAGAGGGAGAAATCATCCCTATTGCTAATGACATGAAAGATTGCCTGGGTCCTATGGACTACAGCAGAATCGTTAACACACCAGCTGTACCTCCTCTCGAAAGAGCTAATACTCTTGTCCAGCGTGTCATCACTCAAGTTGAGGTAGAACCAGAACAGTTTCACACCTTCACTAATGTGCTGAAGAAGCATGGCAAGCTGAGCCCTGTAAGAAGACTGGTAGATCCTGATGGTGAGTTTGATAGCTTTGCAATCTTGCTTTAAACTTTAAGATGTATGTAAACCTAATATTAATTAAACCTGGCTCATATTTCACACTGCAGGTTTGATTGTAGCTGGTGACCAGAGTCTTGTTCCCCTCAAGAAGGTCTCAGTGAAGGCCAACATGACTGGCTATCTGGTGGGTATACAGTCAACCCTCCAGTATAGTAATGACAGCGAGGAACCTCTGGAGGTGCTTTTCAAGTTTCCAGTGGAAGAGTCATTTGCAGTGGTGGGACTGGAAGCTGTCATCGGAGGGAAGAAAATCAAGGCTCAGATTAGGGAGAAGGAGGAAGCCAAACATTTGTTTGACGATGCCAAGTCTAAAGGCTTTACAGCAGCTCTAGCTGAAGAAAAGACCGGTGACATCTTTAGCATTTCGCTGGGAAATCTTCCACCAAAGTCAGAAGCTGAAATTCACCTCAAACTTGCTGGGGAACTGCCAATTGATGCTGAAGGTGCAGTTCGATTCACTCTCCCTGCTGTCTTGAAGCAGAAATACACACCTGCAGGGTCTACTGACCCCCTTACTCGTGTATCTGGACTGCCTGGCCAGGTAGTGCACGACAGTGCGCCTGCTGTGCATGACTTCACCCTGACGGTTGCTGAGGCTGAAACAATATCTGACATTACGTCACCTACACACAACATTACAGCACAAGAAAAGTCAGGTCTGATGCATGTCTCCCTTCAAGACACCACTCCTCTGAATGAGGATCTAGTTGTCCTTGTCAAGTTCCATGACCCTCATCAACCCAAGGTCATTGCAGAGCCAGGAGACTGTAGGCTGAGTTGGAGTGCATATATGAGCTCTCCTGCTGTCATGCTGAACTACTTTCCAAAGTTTGAGACCGAAGAAGTTACCTGTGAGTTCATCTTCTTGATCGATCGTAGTGGAAGCATGAGGGGCTCCACCATTGCGAGCGCTCGTGAGACCCTCATCCTCTTCCTGAAGAGCCTCCCCCCAGGCTGTAGGTTCAACATCATTGGCTTTGGGTCACATTATACTTCACTGTTTCCTAACAGTGTCTCGTATGACCAACAACATGTGGATGAAGCCATTACACATGCTCAGAGCATCCAGGCCGATCTCGGAGGCACAGAGCTGCTGCTTCCATTAGAACACATCTTTAAGCAGCCATTGTTGCCTGGATTTTCAAGGCAACTGTTTCTCCTCACTGATGGTGCAGTCAGCAATAACTCCCAGTGTATCCATGAAGTCGAGAAGAATGCCAAATATGTGAGGTAAGTATATCAGCTTTTATGCAGTGAAAGTTTGTGTATCACTGTAACACTGGTTTGTGGGCAGTAGACAGTCATGTAACTTGGAGTGGCTTATGCTGCATGGCATCATAAGAATACAGAAGCAGCGCTTCTATATCTTTCTGCAAAGTTTTTTTTGTAACATGAATTTTTCACAAGTGCAAAAAGATAATAACCAGTTTCATCTTTGTTCCACTATAGAGTGTTTACATTTGGTATCGGATCTGGGGTTTCTACTGAGCTTGTCAGGGGTATAGCAAGAACTGGGAATGGGAAAGCTGAGTTTGTTCATGAAGGAGAGCGGATGCAACCAAAGGTACAGTATACATTAACTTATATACCGTATAATTTCTAATAATTCATACAAAAATAGATAATTTCAATTTTAGCTGTATGATAGATTAGAGTACGAAAATTACCGAATATTCCTAGAAACTGGGGTGTACAAATAAATAGAGTATTTGTACGAAGTAAATAGAACAAAAACGCTTGCAAGTTTTTCAACGCTAAGAAACCAATCGACAAGTTTGAGCAGGTATTTATCCAGCTTCAGTTAGCCGCCATTACACAACAGCTAGTAACAAGTAACTTTAGCTTCTATCTACGTTCATGCATAATTACATATATGCCTACGCTAGGCGATCAAGTTTACATGGCTGCACAAGTTACACTTCGCATGAAGACGTCTAACACCTCCCAGCCGACATCGAAGAATGAAGTTAGCATACTTAACTGAACGTCAGTCTCACGAAGCTTCACATAACAAAATCGGGGTAGAGAACACACACACTGATCCCAATCCCGGCTTATTTCGACATTGTCCCTGGCCATACTACCAGAACCAAGAACCAAAAGAGCGTGTTTATTCACATTTGTGGACGTTGGAAGTGCTACCTCACCACATTTACATCTCCCAGAGTGCTTGTGCTCAAACGCGTTTCTGCTGTACGATTTTTACGTGTACGAAAGAATAATAATTTCATTTTTATGTGTACGAATCAATTCAAGAAAAAGGGGGTGTACAAATTAATAGGGTATACGAATTATTAGAAATTCTACGGTACATTCATGTACAAGTTTTCAGTTTGCATTGCTCTCCAATATAATGTATGAAGCATGCAAATTCTTTATTGGATCAAATTTTTCTCCAATGATCAGGTGATCAGTAGCTTGAGACGTGCTTTACAACCATCAGTGACTGATCTCTCGATTAAATTTGACGTGCCATCCAGCTTCAAAGTTTATCAAGCTCCTGAAGAGGTACCCACCTTGTTTAGTGGGGACAAGGTTGTAGTCTACGGTATCATGAAGAAACGAAAATCTGCATCGGCCGAACCCCTCAGAGTAAGTATGAATGGAACTGCAACTCTCACAGGACAGATTCTCAGCAAGCCTATTGAATTCAAGATTACCTTTGAGATACCACCACCGTCTGATTTCCAGTCATCATTTGGAATGCCAATTGTCCACCATCTCGCATCAAAGTCTCTCATTTGTGAGTTGCAGAGTGGAGAGAGTTGGATGGATGCTGCAACCACTAAAAAGCAAAAGAATAAAATAGTAAACCTGAGCATTGAATCTGGAGTGGTTTCCTCGCATACTGCTTACATAGCTTTAGATGAAGGGCAAGACAAGCTAATTGAGGGAGCCATAAAAACCTGGGACGTTGTTGCCATCATGACTCAGTACCCAGAAAGCATGTCTCCTCCCAGGCAAGGTATGCACAGATCCAAAAATTCCTCTTGCAGTCAGAGCATGCCTTATTCCACACCAAGAGTGACTCCTTCCATTGCAGACTTACGCGCACACTCTTCTAGCCTGGATGAGTGTATCTATTATGATTGCCTAAGTTTGCAAGGATTTAGCCTGGCTAAATATAGCTCGTATGATTGTAGCCCGGGTAGTAATAGTGGGGAAGAATGTAGCCTTAGCATGGATGAGTACCCTGAAAACAGCCATAAGGCTCAAGGAATACTTGGATCAACTACAAGCATGTTTCGTCGTCTAGCCAACAGAAAACGTAAGAGGGCACAACCAGCGTTACTCGGAAGAACAGATGATTTAGAACTCACTACTGCACAAAAGTTTATCACAAGACCAAAAACAGAACTAGAATTGCTCATTTCCCTTCAAAAAGCTGAAGGCTTCTGGGGTCTTGATGTGTTACAATTGCTAAATTTTGTCCTGCCATTCATATCAGACAGTATCAAAGAGATATATGCCACGGTTTACACACTAGCCTACATGGAGATTAAGTTTCCAAGCCAGCGTGATGAGTGGGAGCTGGTTGCAAGGAAAGCTGAGCAATGGCTGGAACATCAGACACTTCCTGATCAAATTGATTTAGAAGAACTGAAGAAAGAAGCAAGCGGCTACATCATTGACAATTTGATCGAACTAATTTAGATCGCCAACCGTAGCAATATTCCTCAAAATTAAAAAAAAATAGCTAAAAGTTATTTAATAGCCACTGAGTTACTATCATAGACCTGTAGCTTGAAAACTGCTACTTAGACCCTTTTAATTTGACATTCTAAATTGTTATACACTTGTTTTTCCAATAGTAACAGTTTATTTTTTTTGTCTCGTACTGAGTGTTTTAACTTCTGCAGTAGCAGCAGCTAGCATGTCTGTGTAACACATTGTATACTGATATCATCAATTTCCATCTTAGTTCATTTTTTCGCGTTTTTTATTTTCACGGAAAGCGGGTCTGTCCACGAAAATTGCGAAAATTTGCACCCAGCGAAAATTTCTCACTGTGAGCAGAAGATTAAGGTCAAACTGGAGTGTAAATGAATGCATACTGGAGGTATGGATGAGAAATTCAGTGACCATAGAAATTTTAGTACCATATGGCATGACAACAGTAGATATGGATTATCAAAAATCTTGGATGCTAAATGACTAGAAGTGTCATTCTGTAAGTAAAGTTGATACTACTATACGGTGTGCAAATGCTCATGCACGTTATCAAGCACTGCAGAAGAAGTAAAGTGATACTACTATACAGTATATGCAAATGCTCATGTACATGTTATCAAGCACTGCGTTACTTCCCATCAAGGGGAATTGTTGCGTGAAAAATGAAACCGTATGCCCTATACTCTCTACACTTAATTTATATGCAGTACCAATAATGATAGCTACTCACAGAGGTAGGAGACAAACACATTTCTACCAGTCAAACATTCATGAGATAACAAGCAGTATCTGCAAGAATGAAGATTGCTACTGCACACCTGTTACTGGTGTCCCTTGATGAAGAGACATATGATCTGTTCCATCCATGGCATGTATTATGTAAAGTTGACTTGAAGCTGTCAGTTGGCATACTATCAGCAAGACTTCTCTCTGAAAATTTTAGCTCAAGGACAAATTCTCACCAAGACATGCTGCTTGCTTAGGGTTACTGCACAACACTAAAGCTTCTGCCATCATGCATGCACACTGCTGCAATATACATTTGATGGGTAAGAGGGACAGTTTAGATGAGGTCATATACGTATCTGTAACAGACATTGATGATCATAGCCACGTGTAGTCTGCTTTTTGTGTGTATGTAATACACAGTTGATGTAGATTCTGTTACAATTGTATATAAACAAACACAGTGTAAAATACCATTATTATACAGTTATATACTATCATAGATTTATTCTGTGAGTGTATATAGTTGTGGTGTACAGTTCTGTGATGTTGCTATACTATGATTCATTTGGTGAAGAAAAGACCCAGCGCTACCCTTCACTGGGTGTGTTCATCTCTATCCTTTGAATCCCCTGTGAGAAGAAGGAGAAGATTGATTTCTCATGTTATGATGAGAGAATTCAAGTAAATTTCGTTTTAAGAGCTTCATTTCAAGCATTGTTCATGTATGAAACAATTAGAGGACTACAACATTCAAAGAAGGCCTCCAACTGACCAGAATTTTGGTAGTGTAGAGAATAAACTGCACTCATGTGGCCTAATGGCTTATATATACTTACCTTCTGCCATTTCTTCAACTTCTGGAACTTCCTCTACTGTCGGCAGTCTCTCCCTGATCAAAACAATGTGGAACAGATATCCTCACAGTTAGCATACTACATTCACAAACTGCTACACATCCATAAATAAAACAATCTACACATATTTTGGTGCATCACTGTATTAACTGGTACAGAGATGGAATTAAAGGGATACTATCATGGTAGAGTTATTTGTCTATTGTGTGAGATTATATCCTATGTAATGTGCATAGACCGGACCTGCATACCTTTTCCCAGATGGAGTAGCTGAGATTTCACTTGGAGCCGTGCAGTGGTGTTCATGAAAGCTCCAATCTTCCAACTGGCATTCTTCTGAACAATAGCCCTGCTGACCACATCTGGAGCACTCAAACTCTGTTTCCTTGCCACAGATACAAAGTGTTAGGCTTGGGGTGTATGCACGTGAAACTGTCTTCTTTCCTTTCCCTTTCCTCTTTTTCTTCTTCTTGTGCTTTTTACGCTTCTTTTCTGAGATGATCTGGCAGGCAAGGGTGTGTCTGTGCCAGTCCTCCTGCTGGCACTGCTCACTGCAGTAGCCTCTACTGTGGCACTCTGCACACTCCAAGTCTGCAAATTTCCCACATGTGCACAGCTCAAGCTGGACACTACCTGCGTTAACGATAACGTGTAATGTGTAAGCAGAATGATAGTCTATAGTCCACATCTTGTTTTGCCACAAAGTGATGAAGCCATGAGTAGTACATGCAAAAATAACTGACATATTACGACCAGTAAGCACCTGTGCTCATAAACTGACTAATGAGCTTCCAGTGTCCCTATGTATCTCAATGAAGAGGACTTCTTAGGTTCCAAATAGCTAGCAATAATTCTGCTGTTACCATTGTTAGTATAATGGCCATTTGGGTCAACATAGCACCTTATGTGTATGCTATGCAAGAAGACATAATGTTTTGCTATTACCATTTTTAGTGTTACCATTTGGGTCCAAATAGTAAATGTACATATTCAGCAAACATATTACTAACCTGGATCACGGCACTCAATGTACAATGTTCTTGGCTGCACAAGGTTGTGTTCAATCTGTGAAAGCATAACTTCATCCTCAGTGTCAATGACAATATAGTCTCCAGGAACATCAGAATTCAAGAAGCAGAACATACGGTCCTCAGCATCCAACTGATTTGAGTCAATGAATGCATTTCGAAGATCTTTCAAGGTTGCACCAGGATGAAGATAAACTCCCTTCTTGTAATACACTTCAGTAAATGTATCATTGTCATCACTGGCTGACGTTGCATGTTTGTCTCCTAAACCTGCCTCCGAGGCAATTTGCCATTCCTCTTTAGACTTTGTTTCTGACTTTGACTTAACCCTAGCCTGTGGACTGCTCCCTTCTTCATCATTCTTATACAGAAGCTGAATGATCTGCCATCGCTGCTTGCCATTCAATTGTGGTGGTTCCTTAAATTCTGCTTGTTCTTCTTTTTGCTTTGGGAACATGTCTTTTATTTTTGAACCTGTACAAACAAGAAAAGGTTCTTCAGTCCTGGTTTTATTCTACGTTTACTAAGTTAATGTCACCACTGTTTAATTGGAGTCACCAAAATCCAATGGCTTGTGGCTAAGATTTCACTTACTGGCTATAAATTCTTGGCAAAGATGAATTAAGCTCATCATAGCATACTACATAATTGTTTCATGCTTTTGTAGTAGTGTATATGATGGAATTGGCTACCTTCAGGAATGAGAATATCATAGGATTTTGGCTACCTTCAGGAATGAGAATATCATAGGATTTTGGCTACCTTCAGGAATGAGAATATCATAGGATTTTGGCTACCTTCAGGAACGAGAATATCATAGGATTTTGCATGTGTCATAGCAATCTCCTCATCTCCATTTGTGGCTTCTTCACTACGAGTGGTTCGCCAACCGTCAACAGCTTGCTTGCTTTGTGTGATAGGTAGCACCTACAGAACCAAGCATTGCACATATTCATGCATTGATTGGAGAATGTACCATGAACATTTTCTTCAGATCAAGAGCACTTTGACCCGTAACTATGAAATGTGCAATGTAAGTCAACCACCTTGTAGAGCCTAGAGTTGTTATGGAGACGTACATACAGCAACTGTGCAGAGCTGTGTAGTGATCGGTGTGTGATTGTTTTCGCAACTAATGTGTATGTCCGCACGACTCATATCCAGTGGCGTAGCTACACCCGGGCCCATACGGGCCCAGGCCCTGGTGAATTTCTGAGTGCCCTGGTAAATTATGCGAGGTCAACTTACCTGAACCGCAACAGCGTTGCTGTATATAGAATTATGTCATGTAGAATAAAGCTGCCAATGCCGCTTAGGCCAGGCAAACTATAGTTTCGCATCAGCCACTTGCTCGATTTGCGTGCGGGCGGGCGGTCATTATTCATTATTTGTTACTAGCAAATCCACCGCGCTATATACGGCCATTACATTTAAAAGTGGGCGCGTCATTGCCCGGAGGGCGATAATGACAGTTGAGGCGGCAGGTCTCGAAGGAAGCGGGCGCTGATGCGAAACAATAAATCCGGTTTGCCTGACCTTATCTACGATTTTAGCTTCTTTGCCCGTCAACTTCAGTAGCAAATATGAACGCCGGGTGCTAGCTACGCTGTCTCAGAAGGCCCCAGAATGCACCTCAGAGCACCTAAAATTTCAAAAAAATTTCTGGGGGGCATGCCCCCAGATCCCCCTAGAGTGTGGTGGGCTTACGCCCACCAAGTGCCCAGGTAATTGCTGAACTCTGGCTACGCCACTGCTCATATCATGGCAAAGGGTCTAGACATTTACACGCAGTTTGAACCTTTATACAAGACATTTAAACACATCTTGTTGCTAAAGTTTGAAGAGATTCTGGTAACATGAACAAACAAGCAAAGAGAGTTTTGTTAATGCTCAGTTTGTGTTGCTAGGTCATTCCCATGTCACTTTGAGTTCATTCGCAAGTGAATTGCATGGTAGCCTCACCCCGAGAACCTGAAAGTGAGGCTAATTACATGGGGGGTGAGTTTATGTTTTATTTGTAACTTGCATTGCTAGATAATTTCTGTTGGTCTGTTCCACTACTCATGCTTAGAACTCTTGCCTCACATTGAAATAAAGAGAATTTTAAGTACATAAATTATAGAGGATTGTGAGGGCTGGTAGTTGTCCTGTTGTCGTAGCGCAGTGGCAGAGCACTGGCTGCACAAGTCAGGTATCTTAAGTTCGATTCCTGGCAACTGCTGGCCTTTTCACTTACCTCTATTTTCACCTCGAAACATCTAAATTCTCTTCATTCCACTACACACGATTACATATTCTCTTCATTCCACTACACGATTACATATTCCCTTTATTCCACTACACATGCTTACAACTACCACAAAAAGAATAGAGACTCGACTCCTTTTAAAAATTGTTCATGTGTATACTCTTCAGTACCCAGTGCATGTTAGTTCATGTAAAGACTTGCCTACCCATTCTTGCCTACCTGTTTCCGCTGCTTTATCTTCCACCACAGCACAAGAGCCAGTACAGTCACAATCACAGTGACAACTACCAGTAACAGAGGTACCACTGCCTGCCATATCTGAAACCCAGGGGGTGGAGGGGGTGTAGTAGTTGGAGGTGGGGGTGTAACTAGGACAAACAATAGGAGGTGTGCATATATCAATGTAGTTACACTGCTTCAGGTACAATCTGCCTTACATGCTAGGGTGTACCAAATAAGACACTGGCATTATGAAAGTTAGCATCCTCTTCATTATATTAGGTGCCAGTCAACACTGCTCATGGATTACAACTATATGATATTGGTTCATGATACAATGCAAGTGCATATATTTGCTGGGAACTGAATGACTGGATTTCAAATTTTAGGTAATAAATATTCTGTATTTAATATTCATACTTTCAATCTCACAGTGGTCACCCATCCAGTTGTCACGGCAGTCACAAGTGCCATTAACATTGTTACATGACACTGTACCATTGGAGCTGCAATCACACTCTGAAGAGCAGTTCTGTCCATAGAAACCTTCAGGACATTCATCATGGCAAGCAGTTCCAGTGTAGCCTGGTTGACAGGTACAACGTCCAGTTATGACGTCACATTCTGAGACGTCTCGGCACTCACATATGCCTCTACATCCATCACCAAATGAACCAGCTGGACAAGCTGAGGATCGAGGACAAGCAAGGCTGTCATTAATGTCACAAGCAGTTCATTATGTATATAGCTCCAGTGTAAAATGAAATTCGAATCTTTTCATAGTGCACATGCCATTAATGTGCTTCACCTAGTGTATTAAATATACTGGTTAGTAATACAAGTGTATACATGTAGGTAAAACCAACTTTTAATATTCAGTAAGTTCTGAGCCTCTATTTTAACAACAACTTGAACCTTTTAAAAGTTTGTCTTTCATTTGAACCACTTCATTGATGCTAATGATGTTTTGCTAAGCGCCTACTATCGCCAACAGTAAGTAACACCAAGCCTATGTCCTTCAATGTTGCTATAATGAGGATATCTATTACAAAGCCTGTATGAGTGGAACAACCAGTACAGTAGAACAGCCAGTATGGTTTTAGTTGTACCATGACGTTGAATGTGTATGTTGCATTTTGACTGAGAGCTAGCAATTGCACTATGGACGTATATACTAGTATGTATTAACAATTGGATGAACATTCTGAAGGTGTAATGAACTCCTTACAGCTTACAGATATTGCAGTAGTTTCCCAACCACCCTGGTGTACAGTCGCAGGATCCATCCACAGGGTTGCACTGCCCTTGGTTCTCACACAGGCACATCTCAGCACAGTCGTCACCCCAATACCCTACTGGGCAGCCTGATAACAATGAATTTGGATAAAACAGTCAGGGTTAGGTACCATCAGACTTAAGAAGGTCTTAATATCAAAATTACAAGTATGTACAGTTCCAGAATTGCATCAACATATTTGACAAATCTATCACTGGTTTAGAAAACTGTGGGGTGATGTTATAGATGACTACTATACCAACTGACAATTGCTCTACACTGGACCAGAAAGGGAGCCTTCAACTGTCAGTGTGACATCGTGTAATTCAGGTAATGAAGACAGCAACCCGACACCTACAATCCCTAACTTCAGCTTAAACAATGAAAATTGCAAGGAGCTCCCATCATTTGACAACTAATGACTTGCACACTCTTTTCACTGCCCACTCCCACCTAAGCTACTGCCCCATAAAACAGTTTAGAAATATCAAACATCTACTGCTTACTGGTTTCACATCTTGTTCCAGACCATCCTGGATCACAGTTGCATGCTCCATTTGCAGCCAAGCATGTTCCTCTGTCACTGCAGTCACATGTCATGGCACATTCCTCACCCCATAGGCCTTGTGGACAAACTGTTGAACACAGACACAACCATGCATAAAGTACCATTATTGTATAGTTACGTAGGTTGTGTAATTGAGGCACACACCCCACACACTGTTATTTACACATAATTTACGCTGTGGACAAATTGTTGTGCCTGTCAGTTAATTAACGTTAAGTTGACGCACATCTATGCATGAACAATCAATGAACCACATCTCCCATGTATATGAGACAATTGAGTTTGCTCATTTCCAAACGATAATCATCTTCTAGCAATATCTATAAAATGGAGAGAGTAGCTATGCACAGCAACATAACTGTAGTCTATATCCAGAACTAGACATCAAATTCAAGCACATCACTTTACCAAGTAGCTAAGTACCTTGGGAGCAATTCTCTCCAAAGAGACCACTCGGACATCTCTCTAGGACGGTGAACTCACTCAGGTGATCGCATACACATGTTACTACACCTGGAAACGTCTGCAAGATCAAATATCAGATGTTAATAATAGCATGACAGGGCAAAGTAACTGTTTGAGTGCTACAAGAATACTGTAACATTAGATATAGCTAGCTGCAGTGATACTGGCTGCAATGTATAGGTTGAAGGTCGTAGGGTAAGTGCATAAAATTAGACAAGCAATGTTAAGTCTAACGGACACTTTGTCATGAATTCATAATCTACCTAAATTAGATAATGAATTCACTTAGCCAACAGTTGAATCATGCTTACAACATCTGTGGTACATCCCTGAGGGCTCCAGGTGCTGAGAACATCATTCCAACTCACACACTCCAGATTGTGTAAACTGGAAGGCTCTGATGTGATTGGAAAACTGATTGTCACTGGGCTTGTCAGAGGGTTTTGGGTTTGCAGGACACTTCCATTTCTGGGATTTGTTAGTGAAACGTGTAGAAATGGAGCTTTAGCATAGGAAGAATACCGGTTGCCCTGCCATCTCATTTCTCGTATAAATTGAGCTGAGATGATACATACTCCTGAGCATTGGTTCTCTGATTCCATCTCCAGACTACATGGCCATTGAAGGTACTGTCTGAATAGTTGATTTGAAAACTCAATGTCAACAATGCCATTTGTTTGATTATAAGGGCAGCTTCCACACGTCATTGTTGCATTGTATGTTCTAGGTAGGTTAATCCAAGATGATTTCAGGGAGCCAACATTGTCTGCAAATATGAATGCACTTTTCTCCCCAATCCCAAGTTGCTGGCACATTCCAAATCCCAGCTCTGATATGACATTCAAGAGACTGTCTGTGACAGCATCTGACATAATCCTTGTACTAGTCACATGGCTACTTGCTGCTATCATATTGGCGTAGGTATCGAACACTAATTTTGCTTCATACTCACTAAATCCTGGTTTTGAGAACACGGCAGTTTCTTCAAAACTCTTGTATGTGTTAATGACTGATTCAAGTAGCTCCAGAACCTGAGCTATATTGGTTGCAGGGAGTTCCACTTGATATGTAACTCTGTTCATGAGAGACAGCAGATGATTCAGAAAGGATTTGGAAGCAGGAATATATGACCTGTACAACTCAGCGAGCAGATTGATGGCTCTAGTTTTGAACGTTTGTAGATCAGTGGGATCAAATTGACTAGGATTTCTGTCTTGCGAGAAGACGAGTGATGTCAGGTGTGCTAGTCCTTCAATCCAATCTCCCATTCGTAATGACGTATCCTCAATGGTCAGCATTATTCTCATGATGTCAATGTTGTTGTGAGAAGCATTTCTATTGTGTTCAACAGTAACAGAAGTTTTGTGGCGTGTCAAGGCTCCTTTATTGTCATAAATTTGGAGAACAAGGATTATTGAATTGTTAATCTGAGAGGGAAGAGGTAGCAGGGATACAATGTCATTCTGGCTCAGTATTCCACTGAGCCACTGTATATCTAGTTCTTCTGGGTACTGGAATCCAAACTGATATGACAGTGGTGTGTCTCCAATATCATCTGTCCACTGCAAAGCCTGGAGAGTAAATATTGTATCTAGTGGACTTCCACTCAGTCGTTGGATGTTGAGACGCCCAGAAAGAGGGACAGAGGCAGTGTGAACGTCTATCTCAGCATACCCAGTGTGGCCCTGAACATTGGTAGCTTCAATTCTAAACCTGTAAGAATTGTCTGTGAGCAGCACACCACTTTCAAGTGTGAGTGTAACCTGATTGGTCAATGGTGGTGAGGTTACGTTGGATGTGAAAAGTACATGCACTGTTTCATTCAGTAAGACATTCGTGTTGGCCACTATACTGTATGTTAACTGGGTACGAGTTATTTGTTGAGTCAGCTCCAACTGTGCAAACCCTGCAGGATGAAATTCATAGAGCAGTTTACTACAAGTAACTATAGACTCAATACACAAATGAATACAACAGAAGCTTAGGTTACCGGCAAACATATACACATGAATATATAAACACAAATATACATACATACATATACAATACATATATTCTTATCGATTGATATTAGGGAACAATTAGAACACTGTAATTTCCCTTATGTTGCAGGAGTATATATGCTATCAGTTATACTGCTATTTAAAGTTATACTTCATGATTTTTGGTATTTTATATCCATGTATAGCAAACTGAACTGTTACACATTTCGGTCAAGGTTTATTTTATAATATTCATCAGGTTACAATACTGTACTCCTTTCTCAGCTAATGTTCCAACAGGTCAGAAAATTGCGCCATGAAATAGTGATTAACAAACAGAGTCCTAATCAAGTGCAATATGAACCCTCCACAAGTAAAGTAACCTCTCTGCACTTGATACACAGCCAAACCAAAGATGTCAGCTACAAACTCAATAAACACATTTCGAGCATCAAGTTAATGTAGGATAATGCATTTTTGAAATAACAAGCTGCTATGGGTTAATGTAATAAACTGTGTATGCGTAGGTACTCACTGATGCACACAGCTTGTAGTATCAATTTCCATATAAGGTATTAGCTGTTCTGATAACATTCTGGGTATAGCAGTGACTACAATAACAAATGGTGCGCTTCAGCTCGTGTGTAGATCTATGACTAAATTCATGTTGCTTAGAGCAATAACTGTGGCATTGTGGTCGTCTTACCTACTACATCAATTGTGTGCCATTGTGCTGTTCCTGGGTAGTCTGAGTAGATGCTAGCATGCAAGGTGACCTTCTCATGGACTGGGACAGCTTCAAGCCCTAGTGGAGGAGTGAGTGTGACCAGCGGTACAGCATATGGTAGGATGAAGATCACTTGATAGGCTGCAGACTCCAAGCCTCTGTAGTTTAAAGATAGACTAAAGTTGTAGGTGCCAGGTTGAAGAGAACCTCTTGGAATAGTGTACACTAGTTCTGTGCTGGAGGTGTTGAGGGGAGACACATCCTGATCCAAACATGGCAGAGCCACGGGTAAGCCTGTGATATTCATGCATGTCCAAGTTACTGTAAAGAGTCTATCACTTGTGATGCTACTATTAAGCCCCTCTGAGATCTTGCCATCGAGGATGATAGTGTCATTGTCGCTAACTGTGATGTAGTGGCCACCATTGATCCTGGCCCTAATGCTTGAAATATTAGTTACCAATAGAGCTGATGCACTTCCCATTTGTCCATTTACAGATACGGCCAGGGTCGCTGTATGTACACAGAGTGGAAGAATTAAAGCTGGAGGTAAAATCAGCACTGCGCTTTGTGTATTGATATTATCTAAGTCCAGTTCGTGCCCCATTTGGGTGCTGATTGTCCATGTATAGTCAACAAACTCGCTTGCATTCAAGCATTCAGGCAAAACAGCCATCCCCTCAAGTCTTATCTCTTTGTCACTTCTCACTTGCTTAACTCGACTGCCAACAATGTTAACAATGGGTGCTGGCTGTGGCTGTTTGGTAATGTTGACAGTGACAGCGTTTGTTTCATTGAGGAAGTTTTTAACAGTCAGTTGGACAGTATAGATTACACTTTCTTCAAAAACATTAGAGGGAATTGTAATCATGGACTGAAGAGTGAAGCCACTTGGAATCAGGTCCACGATGCTAGGATCATCAATCATGTCACCAGTCAATGAAAAGTTATGTCCAATTCTCCATTCATATTTGAGGGATTGTGAGCCTCCATATTGTGATTTCTCTCCACTGAGTGTTAAATTCCCACAGTACGGGATAAAACCTGGTGCCTCTAGCACTGGGAAGGGTTGAAGAACTTTGGTATTCAGACTAACAGAAATATTTCCACTTGCAAGATATGAATGTTCCACCAACCTTGTGCGAATATTACCACCTTGTAGTATAACAACAGATCCTGCCTCCACTGTAGAACTAGCTGTGCGTGTGATAACAATGGTCCTCTGTTGAGAGTTATACCAAAAACAGTTTGCATCTCTTCCTATAAGGTCCAGAGTTGAATTGCTGAAAACAATAGTACAGTCGGGCCTATGGGTTGTGTTGTGCTCAGATTCTCCACCAATTTCCACTTCTCGATCAAAGTTCAGATACAGTAGGACATATGAGGAGCTAAACTGACAAGAAACAATCTGTGGTGCTGTTACAAGAAACGTGAATGTTGTTGCATTAGCAGGAATTGGTTGCAGGTTTGCAGTAGACTGACCATTCATAGCTATGTCGATATGTACTCTGGCAGATGTGGGGTACAATGGTAGTAGGCATTGAAGAAACATGCTATTTATGAATGTGGCATTAACCTTTGTAGTATCATTAGAGTTTATACTGCAGGTAATCTCAGACGTATCCAAAAATCCTTCCCCAGTGATGGAAACAAGAGTTCTGCTTGAGTTTACACCCTCAGTTGGGTATATGGTGTCAATATACATGGTGGCTAAGTCAAAGATCAAGAAATTAACTGTGTTGGATCGCACACCATTCCCTGATGAAACTGACAATCTAAGCATATGTCCTCCAACTAGTACTGAGTTAGGCAGATAGGATATCTCTGGTAGTGTGCATCTGAGATAGGTACTATTGTAAATTTCATTCTCAATACTGAGTAGGCTACCATAGCTCGGATCTTCAAAAAGACATTTTGAACGTGCAGATCCTCTCATGACAAATCCTTGTCCAGTGACGTCAATTACAGTTCCGCCAGATATTGGCCCAGTTTGAGGATAAAAGTTGTTGATTAGCGGAGGTGTTTGACCGTTTACGTTACACAGCAACATGGTAGCCACGCCCACAAACAAATAGTACTTTAATCCCATGTTAATTGACGTTGATGATGCTCCGGGCTTATTTTCCAGCTCCTTGATCCTGAAGGCGACATTTTAATAAAAATGCAGACGTGTTAAACCAGAAACAGCTATACAATACTTTTAGCTCGCCACTGAGCCCCACCCACTAAATCCATAAAGTTCCACTATAGTCTATATAGACAGGCTACCTCGCTGCTACAACTACTTTGGCGCTACATTTACTTGTTATATATTTCTAGGGTATTACCACACCAGCTTGTCAACAACTCTCGCCGTCTAGTCTCGCAGCGCGGTTCAGTGCTCCGGAAATGATGATCTAATATAAGTTAGTAAGTTAACTGAAACCCTTCAATGACTTTGCAAACAACCGGAAACAATTTTGGCTTTGAAAATTACATTCATTGCTCGTTAACGCGTTGCGGTAGCGTAATTCTCTCAAACTCGCGAGCTTGGTCGAGGAAAAGAAAGACTGGTTTGCGTTCACCTATGTCCGAGTCTTCTAGCAAAACGGTCAGTGATAATGTATGTCTGTACGTGTGTCCGTTAGTAAGTATTTCAGATCTACTAGCGGCTTTGGGTTTTTATAAATTACATGAGTGTGGTCTGGTATGTCAGCTGAGGCGAAAAAAAAAAATGGTGTCACATGAAAGGATTCTCGGCTTCGTCGGCGCTAGTCAGCTGTGCAATTACATGAGGCTGTATTTAGTTAGCTAGACGGGTTTGCCGGGTTCGTGACGGTGTTACTCATGATTATGTGTCTACAGTAATGATTTCTGTTTTTCAAGCATTTGTAAAGATAATTATACACTGGCAGTGGCCTGTAAGTAGTCAGAAAATGCTTATGTTTCATTGCACACTTGAAAAAGCTATGTAGATACACTATCCTTGTTGTCAGACCTTACCGAGGAGTTTTATTTTGTCCAGTGTTGAGCAAGAAATGCCTTTAATTTACTGTCATGCATTTGATAGAAAGTACTGCAAAAGTACATGCGATCAATGAACTTGAATCTATTGCATGTGAGACAGCTAAAGACCCTACCCAAAACACTATCTTAAAAATTTACTTGAGAAATTTAATTATTGTTAAAGATGCGTATGCATGAACAATCAACGAACCACATCTCCCTTATAAAACAGGTAAGTGTCTGTCATGCAATTGTATTGCAGTAGTGAATGCTATTTACTACCTGTAGTCAACTTGAATCTTACAAGTGTATGTGCGTTAGTCAAGTGCAAAGTCATTTGAATCTGGGGCGTGTGTCCAGTGTATACGGATTGTTGAAACTTTTGTATTATCAGGCTGGAATGTTCTGGTTGTGATAATCGCTTTGCCTGTGTGGGTAGGTCTCTTAAGATGTTTCAAGATAATAATGTTCATTGATAGCATGCATCTGCCCATCATACAGCGGTCTCTATTCCAGGTGCCTTGGGATGCAAACATGTCCTGATTTAAGGTATACTCATTTCAGGGGTTAATTTCCACTGGGAAGATGTGTTTGGGACATGCAATCAGTCAAACTTTCAATGTCACCTGCGAGACAGCCAGCCCAAGACGGCTTATGAGGCGGTACACACACAATTATTGTAAACTAATTCTAAAATATAGTAGTGTCCTGAACACTGAGGTGTCCTCATTTAGAATAGAGCACAGTATTCAATCTGATCTGGGTCTCATGCCCCAGCCCCTGTTTCTAACCCCAGTGTCTGTTATACTCTGTAGTACTAATGTGGGTACTACTACAAATTCTGTGTAGATGAGGAGACCACGTTCTTCCTTGGCTCACTGATCAAGATGCACTTGTAGGGCTGTAGTTCCTTGACTACAGCAAGTTGAAAGGATTTTAGATAGATAATTACTCCAGCCAAAATGAATAGCTCCAATAGTAGCATGTAGTGTACATCTTGGTAATGATTCTACAAGTCAGGTAATGTGTAGGTGGCCTGTCCGTCTGTGTTGATTGCACCCCATGTACAGATTCAATGAGAAGTGTGGTCACTAAGGGGTTAAAATTAGGTGAAGCCCTGCACATGAACTGCTCCCACTACTTGAGCCCAAGCTAATGGCTAAGGCAGTTGTCCGTAATCGACCGACTATGATAAACCCCTCGATTCTAGACACTTTGGAACCACAAATAAATTGGCCTGATTTGAGTGATGTCCTCATTTAGTGGTTAATTTACACTGCAAAGATGTGTTTGGTCTAGATGCAATTAAATTTCAGGCCTTCCCGGCCCCAGGTTTTGCAGTACGCTGCAAGCGATCAAAACCTGGAGCTAAGGCAGTTGTCCATAATTGGCCAACTATGGTAAACCCCTCGATTCTAGACACTTCGGAACCACTAATAAATTGTCCTGATTAGAGTGATGTCCTCATTTAGTGGTTAATTTACACTGCAAAGATGTGTTTGATCTAGATGCAATTAAATTCCAGGTCTTCCCCAGCTCCAGGTTCTGCAGTACGCTGCAAGCGATCAAAACCTGGAGCCAGGGAAGACCTGGGAACGAAGCTAGAGGTGTCCTCATTTTAGGTTTGGGATTCCACTGTAGCTTCTGCTGTAAGTGCAGTGCTATCTGCCATGGAAACGAGTCTATAACACAAACAGCCCTAGCACTAGCCTTGTGATCATCATCACAAATTATTCGCATACGTGTGTGTGTGCTGTGTATATATTCGAGGGCAACACACTCTGCAAGTGACACACCTTTTCTCCACACAGACAGCATTCTCCTCACAACAAAGGGAAAACATGAAACAAACACATTGTCAACGTCCAAGTCAAATCGTTCTCTCGTGTTGAACCTGTACCCATCAGCGCCTAGATCTCTGCATACCATATTTCTTCAAACAGACACCGCCATTGAATAGTAGCCGCACAATCGGAAGCTCTGCGCAAAATAAACCGCGCCCTCGAATATATACACAGCACACACACACGTATGCGAATAATTTGTGATGATGATCACAAGGCTAGTGCTAGGGCTGTTTGTGTTATAGACTCATTTCCATGGCAGATAGCACTGCACTTACTACTGACAGCGTTTAACAGTTGTTGCTGTATTGCTCGTACATCATTTATGTCTGCAGGTTTTCCAAGGAAATAAACGCCACCCTTGAATAGTAGCCACGGCATGTGATTAGAAATACAGTATACAGTGGAACTCCTGTATTCCAAATCCCTGAAACGAGAACACCTCTGTATTCAGGACATCTATAGAATGATACTCAAAACGTACCTTTTCAATGTAAATTAACCCCTGAAATGAGAACACCTCCCTAATGAGGACATTTTTTGGTTCCAAGTTGTGTCTGGAACAAAGGAGTACTGCCATACTTTTCTGTTACAGTACAGTTTAGAGGAGACTGTTTGTGTGTACGTGACTGAGGTATTGTTCTGTGTTATAACAGGACTCTATTTGAATCAGAAATGTCGTGTGGGAACTGAGCTATATTTAGAAATTGCTGAATGTATTATGCGTACAGTACTGACGCCTGTATGTTGCTGAAACCCTTCTCTGTGTAAACATGTATACTATAGTGATCGAGTGGAAGAGTATATAGTTGCCATGTAGGCTTGTCTGTTGTTACAGGGACTTCTACAGGTATTGTTCTGTGTTATAACAGGACTCTATTTAAATGAGAAACGTGGCATGGGAACTGAGCTATATTTAGAAATTGCTGAATGTATTATGCGTACAGTACTGACGCCTGTATGTTGCTGAAACCCTTCTCTTAATTATGGCTGTGTAAACATGTATACTATTGTGAGTGGAAGAGTATAGTGTATAGTTGCCATGTAGGCTTGTCTGTTGTTACAGGGACTTCTACCGTCTTCTATAAGTCACAATATGTCCTTAAACGATTCTGCATGATGTCTTGCATGACAGGCCCTGATGAGACAACTGAAGCTTTCAGGCAAAACATTGGCAAATTTTTGGTTCAGCTTCAAGTTGGTACCAGAAAACCTCCTTTCCATGCTGTGCGTATCACGCAGCCTCGTGTACCCAGGCTCTCTCTGCTAAGGAGAGGGAGAGCCTGGGTATGAGGCTATGTGATACAATGAGAGCCTGGGCACAGGGCTATGTGATACAAGGAGAGCCTGGGCACAGGGCTATGTGATACAAGGAGAGCCTGGGCACAGGGCTATGTGATACAAGGAGAGCCTGGGCACAGGGCTATGTGATACAAGGAGAGCCTGGGTATGAGGCTTCATATCACATTAGTTGTCAGTATTGCAAACACATATGTACTACAAAACTGTGTTTCTGACTATGTGCATAATAGGATCATAGGTCAGTTATTCTAGTCTCATTCCCAGGCCTTCACAGTATTCTTGCAGCAGCTTGCAGTACAAAATAGGTACAGAATTTCGTACTGCAGACACACGATGGTTTGGGAATGAGTATAGTATTATTATTGAACAAATTGTTGTATGTTTTGAACTCAGTCTATTGTGTAGATAGCCTCGTTCCCAGGCCCCACCCAGCTTTCCGTCGCTAGTACGGTAATGCGGGAGAGGGCCTGGTATCTTTTCTCACGTGAGTGACGTCAGGATAGAAAGGATGGTAGAAAGAGTTTAATTGTACGTGGGCGCACCGGGCCCAGAACAGCGAAAAGAGCCAAGGTACCAGGTAACTTACCACACGTATCTAGCTAGCGGAAGGCGACTGTCTTACACACCAAGCGTTGAGCGTGTAGTTGGTTGAAAATACGCGAAACACAGCCTGTTAGTTCTGCAAAATTTTGCCATTTTCCGATTACGTCATGGTCACGTGAGAAAAGATACCAGGCTCTCCCGCTTTACCGTACTAATAAGCGACAGAAAGCTGGGCGGAGCCTGGGAACGAGGCTATTGTGTAGATACGTAAATGACTACCCTGGTCCAAAATGAGTGTGATCACACAGCAAAGCTACGCTAACAATTCACTCAATAACATGACTCATTATGTACTACAAATAGCCTTGTTTCCATGGAAACGAGAGTAGAGTATCACCCTTCATTCTAGAAACAGTCTATACTGCATATATGTCACTTTAGGATTGTGATGGGACCACAGAACCAATTGAACCCCCTCCCCTCAAGTTTTATTTTGATGATACATATATGTAGCCATTGTTAGCTGTCTGAAAGACCATCTGCGCCATACATATAATAAGCATGTGCAGAATGCTTCATAGAATGTAAAGTAAAACACCTGGTTTGCTTTGTACCACATTCCAGCATGTATAAGTACAGTGTCCGATTATGTCATGGAGATGACTGGCTTTAAATGGAGCATAATGTATACATTATAGGCAAATTCCTCATGTCCTTTGTGCAGAGCAGCCGACAAACAGCTGGCATTATTATAATGGTGTTGTGCTGAGAGAGTGAGACATAAACCCACGGGAAAATTCCACCCCCAAGTTACCTGGACCCCTGGACAGAAGAGTGGAAGATAGACTACCAGAGTAGCATTGCCTCAGCCAAAATTCAACTGTTTCTCACTCTCTTATGTGGCTTAGTGGTACGATTGTCTGACTAGGATTCAAAAAGTCTTGGGTTCAAATTTCAGCTGGATCCTGGAATTCTTTGCGTGAATTTTTTTCTTTTTCTCTCTGCAAAACGACATTACTCACGAGCATCTGCTGTCACCTACTGTTAAGTAACACCACTAGTTGTGGTTGGTGGGCCATGTATCAAATCAAGTTTTGTTAGTGATGCTGAGTACAGAAGACCTATGTAGTGGTGTATTATCCTTGTCTTGTCCACATCCATCTCTTCCTCTTGGGGAATTTGTAAGCTTCACAATGGATCATTATTGCTAAATTCAGAACGTTTTGTAGACCTTCAACTGAATGACATACAGTACAGGCAATGACTGATGACATATAGCTAGATGAATGCAGGCATTGTGAATAAGCTGCCATGTATGATCGAACCTTTGTTTGATTACAGAACAGCAGTACTATTTTAAGAATGTGATAGCAAAAAATTAGTATGCCAGCTTACTGTCTCGCAGTGGCAAAATTGGTATGCCGGGTAGCCATGTTGTTGTTGTCAGAATCCTCCCCAGTTTTTCAGTCACATCAGCTAGGAGGACGAGGCTACTGTCGAGTTGCTCTTGCTTACTACCGGTAATCCACATTTCGCCCAAATCTGAAAAATGCATCTTCAGTTGGTGGTATGTTCCTTAGAATGGACTCCATTGCCCTAATGCTAAGCAGGCATAGCCTCGTTCCCAGGTCCCACCCAGCTTTCTGTCGCTTACGGAAAAGCGGGAGAGGGCCTGGTATCTTTTCTCACGTGAGTGATGTCAGTATAGAAAGGATGGTAGAAAGGGTTTAATTGTGCGTGGGCGCACCGGGCCCAGAACAGCGAAAAGAGCCAAGGTACCAGGTAACTTACCACACGTATCTAGCTAGCGGGAGGCGACTGTCTTACACACCAAGCGTTGAGCGTGTAGTCGGTTTAAAATATGTGAAACGCAGCCGATTCTGCTTTTGCCATTTTCCGATTACGTCATGCTCACGTGAGAAAAGATACCAGGCTCTCCACGGCTTTTCCGTACTGTAAGCGACGGAAAGCTGGGCGGGGCCTGGGAACGAGGCTAAAGCAGGCATAGGAATTTAGCAACAGGAAAGGCTTGTGTTATTGGCACAACAGAATTAGCATAGAAGGCAGATATTACCTTATTCCGGTAATCTGCAGTGAGAACTATTAGCAGTACTGTCTAGGTGTAGTCCACACTCCCAGGCTCTCCTTCACATGAACAGCTGGGTGGGGCCCCGGGAACGAGGTTCGTCTTGAAGTAGGTAGCCTTGCTCTCAGACTTTCACTGTCTCCAGTGTTTGATTGATTTCAGTGTGTAAACACTGAGAGAGGGGAGGCATAGGAGATTTTATCGTCATGTACGATGGTGTCAGGTAGACAGGGGATAGACACACGAGGAGGGGGCAGAGCCTGATCGTTACAAACTTAATTGTGTTAACCGTGTGAACAGCTGGGTGGAGTGAGGGCAGTCTAAATGAGCGAGTTATTGATTGTAATGTGTTTACTCTGGTGAGTAGGTGCATTTGCCATATTGTAAACAAGGGATTGTTTATGTTAGTTGATGAGGCTGGTGTGTCCATAGATAATAGACCTACGTAGGTCTATAATCTATGGTGTGTCCTAGCACATGTAGTATGTGACTCTGTATATAATAGACCTGCATATATCCGGGAAGGATGGTGCTTTAGTAAAATGTTTTTTTGAACACAAGTTTTTTAGCATAAACAACAGTATGTACGCTAGTTGATTCCAGTATACTAAAGCGCTTTTTGTTGGGGCGAGGGAGGCCCACATTCAGTGTAAAGCGTTGTGTCTGCATTTTATGTGTGTTCATGTACAGCTGTGGACATTCTGCGCACTGTATGTGGTCATGGTGGAATTTTGAACATGCATGTGTCCGCAAAATCTCTTTTTTTCTGCTATACTCAAAGCCTAAATGCAAGACGGTCACTGTATACTGGTAACACTTTGACTAGTCTGGTGAGCACATACACATGCACTAGAGAAGCCTGCTCAATACATTTACATTCCTAGGCTAATTGTGTCTCAGAGTCTTGGAATAGCGTTTTATTAATTCACAAGAAATGGGTTTTTTTTGCACATAGCACGAAATTATACTTGTATCACTTCTGATACCATATACACACACAGTTCCACACACAGTAACCGATTTTCTAACAAAGTAGCAATGTACAGTGGAACCTAGACATTAGAATGGCTGCTACGTGTCTGTCTATATGAAAGTGCCTGTATTTTTCACATCAGTGTATAATTGGGCTACGTTCCAACTCTTTTTCTTGCTGTATGATGTTGAGAATGCTAACTAGTTTCCAGCACCTGGGAACGAGGTGAATGGCTCATCAGAGGGGCTAGTATGAGTAACAGTACTCATGAAAGTTTTTAAACCCTTTGTGACTATTCAGTAGACAAGCATCAGAGATCCATTACATTTAGTTTGTGTATATAAAGCATTTGTTATACGGAATAGAAACAAAGATTGTTGTCCGCATTGCAAGGAATGTTGAGAGTGATGTGTAAACATTTTATTGTGCTGCTTCAACTGGAATACACACGTATTATTAACTCAATGAGGCCGGTGTCCGCTATGAATAGAATGTCCATTAAGAGATGTTCCACACCATGTGTACTAAGCTTTAGAGCGCTCATGTTTTTGTTTTGTTTTTTGGGGGGGAGGATTTAGGAGGAACGAGAGCTATAAGTCTTACGTAGGTGAAGAGATGTGAAATAGCCAAGTATATGTAAACCACCCTCCCCCAGTGTTTCAATAATGATGCATAAAGGAATTTTTGGTATGATAATATCTGCTGAGGGAATATTTGGTATGATAATCAGTGCATATAAACATACATAGAAAGTGTATAAGCATATTCATAGCCTGGGACACCTGTACTGTGGTATAGTAAGGGGGTGTACATGTGTGTGCACTGTGTATGTAATGAGTGTGTTTGTTTTGGCTGTGGTGCATTCCAGGCTATGGGTACTTGTAGTGCTATAACAACTTCTCTACATGAAACTGTGTGCAGGTGTGTGTGTTGTGTGCTCTATGGTGATGTTCGCTTCCCAAAGGTTAAACAGATTGAAGCCAGCTAGCAGGACACCTGAATATACACAGTCTCACACTTCACATTTTTACACATTTATTGATTTGATACCAAGAGACTATGGAATTAAGTTATCATGCACACACTAAAGTATAACCCGTTACCTAGGCAACATCTAAAAAGTTTGTTCACATCTTTTTACTACAGCCGTGTTGCCTGGGTAACAGGTTATATATTAGTTGTATCCCTCGTCCCGGTGACATTGTTTACTTAGGACGGGAGTTTTAATTGTGCTCATGTGCTCTCAATCACCTTATTGCGAAGGATACATGTTTTAAATGCTTTGAAACAGATTGACTCAGTTGGAAATAGGGGCACGTTTGATGCCATGAGCCGTAAATAGAGGAAATAAGTGAACAATTAAGTATAGAGGATTGTGAGGACTGGTGGTTGTCCTGTTGTCGTAGCTAACACTCAACCTGACCAGTCAGGCCAGGACACTGGAGTTTAATTTCCCGGTGGCTTTTCATTGTCCTCTATTTTCACCTCACGACATCTAACATATCTTAATGATGCCTGTTTAAGTTCCATACTGGTACTTGCGTATTCTGGAATGGGGACACTTGAGAACTAAAAACAGTATTTTAATTTGTGTACTAGTTACTCACACTAAGTACAGTTCCCATTGTAGAGATGTTCTAGCGGCACCAAGTATCTGACGTACTAGCATACCTTTGCCCTGTAAGATAACCTAGCTTCCATGCATGCTCCTGGAAGAACACAAGCTTCCAGAATACACCTGAAGCATGACACCATATTAAACAATTTCATGTGCAGTGTGTAGACCACATCTTCCTGAAAAATGGCTAAACTGTTTACACAAAGTCACCCACTGCGCAGGACACTTTCAGTCAATGCCAGGCCTAACAGCTGTTTGGCTGGCTGAAAGATATGGTGGGAAATGCTATCTCATGCATGTTATATGTATCGCTATATCACGGAATTGGTAAAAACAACATTGATCGAAACACACAGTAATTTCCATTGAATAGTGCTACTATGGCAACACGTATGTGTGCAGAGTATTCCCGTATTGTATATCAGACTGCAATTCCCTGTGGTTTTACCTATTCACTACATGTTGTTGTATTTTGTAATGCGGATGCCCCTTCAGGTTGTGCTACATGAACCTTTGAACCTTTGAACAGAGTGTGTGTGACTTTACACTGCTGGTCCCGGTCTATTACGTATATACTGGGGCGGCTAATCTACATTAGTACCTATGCTGTACTCCATTGGTGTGTGACTTTACACTGCTGGTCCCGGTCTATTATGTATATACTGGGGCGGCTAATCTACATTAGTACCTATGCTGTACTCCATTGGTGTGTGACTTTACACTGCTGGTACCTTTCCATTATGGACTATGTGTATATACTAGGACAGTTAATCTTCGTATGTACTTGGTACTCCATTGATGAAGTGCAATTAATTATGTTAAAGGAATTTATGCTGGCAGACATCCAAGCTTATGGGACAAACAACGAATTTTAGTAAGAATGCTTAGTTCTCCCGAAAAAAGAGGCGCACACACACACAAACAAGAAAATGGAAGGGTTAGTTGTGTAGGGATGATCTTGAGTGCTTCGAATGATCTCCAGTGTAGGGGAGAGAGGATCAAAGTTTTGAGTTGAAACACTGTGTTGTTCTCCTGTTGCTTGCCATCTTCACTATACAATAAAGGAACAATCACTAGACAAGCGAGCCCACCTTTGTGATGACAATGGCTAAACTTCACTCTATTTATCTATGATGATGTTACATACATGAACAATCAACGAACCACATCTCCCTAAAAATATAGGCCTAGGTGTTATGTAAAGTCACCCACTGCACAGGACGCGTTTCGGCCAATACCAGGCCATGAACAAGGTAGTGCTATAGAGCACAGGCACCATAATGCTTGCTTACGCTCATCCAGCAAAGCACTGCAGTCCGAGTATTAGCACTATTATACAACAAAATGTTTATGTTGGCTGCACTGGTAGACATCCTTAAATCTAATTTGTTAGTTTCTCACTCGCCACTCATCTTTGGTGTGGCAGGTGGCTAATGGCATCCTACAAAACAGATTATCATCTTGTCGGCAAATGTATACCCATTCGTTTACTGTAGACTACTTTCAAAATTATCACAGTATTCATTGTTCCAGTATTGTATTAAAATGTGCAGTTCAGGTATATTGAATCTCATGATAGTTATAGTGTGATATGTTGACCACTAGAAACACTGATATTTCACTATTTGGGTAGCCACATAACATGCATGGGTTATGTAGTACCGTATTTCTTTGAATAGACACCGCCCTCGAATAGTCGCCACCCTCGAATAGTAGCTGCCCTTGAATAGTAGCCATACAATCCGAAGCTCTTGAACGAAATAAAAGCCGCCCTCGAATAGTAGCCACGGCTAGTAAATGAGGCACGCGCACACGTGTGCGAATGATTTCTGACAATGGTCACCACGCTAGCGCTAGGACGGTTTGTGTTGTATGAGTAGTTTCCATGGCTGACAGCAGGACTGAGAGGCTGTGCATTCTACTGACAGCGTCTAGCAATCGTCACCATCTCACTCGTATGTACCTTATCCAGCCGTCGTTGATGTCTCCGGGCTTTCCAAAGAAAAAAACACCACCCTCAAATAGTAGCCGCCCTCGAATAGTAGCCGCACAAAACGAGCAGCGAAATAAATATTGGTCTGATCGAAGAAATACGGTATATTTGTCTCTTGTTGAAAATACTCTGTCTAAATTCATTCATGACTTGGCCAGAAATAAATTGCGTATGGAACACCCAATATGTCAATATACTGTGATACACTTGACCCAACGATACAGTGAAAATTAATATCGTCCCAGCTCTATAATAAACATTTGGAACATTTGCACAGTGTCTATTGACAGCGATTGTCAGTGTAGCTAGCCTACCTTTTATTGTTCATGCGTGCAGCTATAGGACTAGAATATTTGTGGTTGAGAGTGTTGTGTATTTTCGAGTGACTCTTGAAAATATGCACACTCTATTTGCCAAGAGCCTTAGCTACATGGGTAGAGTATGTGGGTGGGCATATTTTCGAGTGAATTTGGAGATACTTGAAAATACACCCACCTCCTCTATTAGAGCCACTTACAAATTAATTGCCCATTGGCATATTTTCAAATATTACTGTACAGTACAGCCATGGCAACAGAGCCATAATGGCGTGGTTTCTGATATAGGCAAATTGGGTGCTAGGCTGGAACTGTGCCAAGTAGACCCATGTGCTGACAGGTCAGTGTAAACGCAGCAATTGTTTCTAATATGGGCAAATTGTGTGATAAGTTTGTTCTGTCTAGCTTGGCATACCAGTTGGAGTATGGTGTACATATGCTCTTAACAACAACATACCAACGTGGCCATTACTAGTCACACCTCATTACTCACAGAAGGTTGTTTACATCAAATACGGGCACAAACACATGAACACCAACAAGCATCTTCTGCCCCCAGGCCACATCAGTAAGCATCATTGCCCCCAGGCCACATCAGTAAGCATCATTGCCCCCAGGCCACATCAGTAAGCATCATTGCCCCCAGGCCACATCAGTAAGCATCATTGCCCCCAGGCCACATCAGCAAGCATCATTTGCCCCCAGGCCCTACTACCCACCCCCATAACACTACAGACACACTGTATTGTGTAACCTAACCTCCAATAGGGTCTTGTTACTGCACATACTAAATTTTGGATTTGTACAGGATTCTTCTTGTTGGCCAACAAGCATACATATACAGCGAACATGCATGTGGGATTCTGTCCGGAATTCTGAATTTACCATACCAGTGGTGCAATGGCTTGTGCCAAAGGCTCATCGAGCCACCGTAAAGGTCAATGCGTGATTGTTGTGCTTGATGATGCTTGCAAAGGCTTCAATCCCCCCTCCCAAGTACTGAAGTGGGAGAGGCAGGCAGAGCCGATCCTCCTCCTTCTGCCTCTAGTCATCAGTAAACAGCCTCTCCAAATGGCCATAGTCTCTTTATACCAGATGCTAAACAGTGATTTACGGCAAAAAGTATCCGGAATTTAACAAGTGAGCAAGACCATCTGAGTACTAGTGAAATGTAGCACTAAACCACTTGAACCCGTCTGTGGGCAGAGGAATGGAAGATAAGTTACATAGGCAGCATTGCCTTAGAGTCCCTGGCTGAATTCCAGCCCCAACACTTATATCTTAAATCACCTGAGCAAAGTGCCAAGACAGGGCCTTAGTAATCACCATGGCAACACATTGCACTAATACTAGTTCCCCATTACTACAGCTATCAGTTGTCATACTAGGGGCTTCCATGTTGAGTATAGCAATTGCCATAGCAACAGGTTACGATTATGTCTGAGCCGTGTGGGGTCACTGGAAGCTAGCAAACATATTGGATCATTTTTGTGCATGCTACTGATGGTGTATATGCAAAAGCAGTCACACAATTGTAAAGGCCAACATACTTACATGCAGCATTCATCGTGTCACATACTTATATGTGCAGGTGTGTCTATATATATTCACACACGTAATTATATACAACAGTATCAATGTTGATTTCAGCCGCCTGACTATTTGTGTGTGGTTCATATACCTCTGCATAGCTGTAATGGGATCCATTGACACATTTCCTGTACAACTGGATAGTATGTATTTTGGTTGGGATCAATTTCATTTGGAACAGCTGTCGCCTATATATTATATATTACGTATCTTACATACCTGAACTTTGTATCCGTATTGTATGTAGTGTAGTTTACCGTTCTCACCCAGGCTTGTGATTAAGTCACCATACAAACTGTAAGGGATACCTCATGCACACAAATATCACATATATGTGGCAGTCCCAGATAGAAATCAAATATTATTCCGTCACGTATTTTGAGCGCATCACTCAGTTTGACGCACTGTAACACTAAGCTTCCACTAGGGGCGGGGCTCATACTCGCTTCACAGACATATCAGATATTCATGCGTTTATATAGCGTGTATGAGCCCCACCCTTAGTGGAAGTTCAGCGCTATAGCGCGTCAAACTGAGTGATGCACTCAAAATACGTGACGGAATAATATTCGATTTCTATCCGGGACTGCCACATATACATGTTTGTTCCCACTAACTTGCATGTTTGCTTGGACCACCTAATACCAGTAAACAGCTTATTTCACGTAACAGTACGTACGTTGCAGAACCTTTATGCATGATTAGGGAATTACTTTAATGTGAAATATTTTCAATTTACATGTGTCTTCTTCTCCTACCGTCTCTGTGAGAGGGGAGAGGAGGAGGTGGGTGTGGAGGGAGGGGAGGTTGCCATCGGTTTGGGTTTCAGGAGGACAAAGCAAATAGTCGGCTATGAAAGTGGAAGTGAAGTTAAGACTAAATTGATGATGTGTGTAAACATACGTATATCAACTCTGTTATTACCTTATTTGGGCATACATACACATATGACTGGGGATGACCAGCATTCATGGGTGGTTTCCCTCTCCACTTATTAGACTCCTTTTCTCCATCTCCACACACACACCTATCTTCCCTTTTCCTTCACCTTCCCTCTCCATATACTCCCCCCTCTCCTCTCCTCCCTCTATCTCCCACGTAACCCCTCCTCCCTTTTCCCCTTTCATTTCCTCCACCTACACCTCTTCCCCCTCTCTCCCACAGTCACTCTCCCTCTCTCCCAGGTTGAGCAGGCGTGTCATGAGTGCCACTACACCCTCCCTCACACCCATGCACACCTCCACCTTCGGGAGTCGAAGAGGAAATGTGAAATTCTCCTCAGGTAATGCACTCATTCAGAGCTGATCAATTTGTAAGCTGGCTAAACACCAGCACAATGACAGACAAGAAAAGAAACAGTTACACATCCATCACTTGAATTGACTTTATGGGGTTCTCAATGTGGAAATTGAAGTATACACAAATCGCCACTGCTAATTACCAACTACCATGAGCCAAATACTATTGGTATTGAAACTACCATAATAAAACACCCTGAAGCAATCAGTAATCAATGCCACACATCTCCCTTAAAAAAGGCAGGCCTAGATGTGACACAAAGCCAATACCAGGCCTAAGATATTTTCACAACCTAGCTCATCCATCCATGGTTTATGTTTATGCTCAGGCCAGCAGTCAAAATTAAGATGAGAGACCATTTTGAGGTTTTCTGGGATTTAATTTGTCCCACCTCCAGACGTCCAGGTACATGATGATGAGGTTTACCACACACTTTCCCAAATTAGTGCTGCAAGTGAGTAATGGAGTATGACCAAAGTATGATAGTCTTGGCTCCAGACCCCACCCTCTCGTGAAGAAAAGGGTCTGGTGGCTAATGAACACTTTCTTGGTTGTGCCAGGTCAGTCTCGATTACTGAACAAGCCCCTGATTTACATTTTTATGATATTGCTAACGAGAACATTAGTATAATGTGGTGCTATTTCATTGGTGTGTGTGTTTGTGTGTTTGTGGTTGTGCGTGCTTGTCAGCTGTGGTAGGGCCACACTAAAGGAACATATTGGTGGTTATATACACTAGAAAGGTGTGCTACTGAAGGGACCCTGCTTACTGGGTACCCTGAGATCAAAGGACCTTCATATGGCTAGGGTTTTGTCCAGGAAGGTTGTGGCTATTGTCCACTTCAAAGTAGTGGAATACAGGAACTATGGCCATTGTAATCTGATATGCTTGCCACCTGCTAACGGTTCTTTTTCTTTGGCACAACAAAGGCACAACTACCTTGGAGAACTAGGAATATTTACCCAGTATGTGTATATATATATGCACCTGCTCCTTTAGTGTGGGTCATGCAAGTGCCAACTATGGCCCTCACACAGCTGACAAGCACGCACACTTACACGGTCATGCACACACTACACACATGCACTCATGCACAGATGCACACACATGTTAATGCAGTTCAAAATAAACCTGTTTGATTTGTTTTATTAGTGCTAAATACCTTCCTAAGCAACGGACAGCAGCCTCAGAGTGTTGTGAATGGCTATTGTTGACCAGGGTGAAATTGAAGCTATGAAGTCGCTGAGTGGTTGGGAAGCTGCACGCTGTGATGAGCATCCGTTTCGTGCTAAAATCAAGGTGAGTGCTTGAACCGTTTTCGAGTTATCGTCGTTTGACAAGTGGTCTGAAGAAAGAAGAAAGAAGAAAGAAGAAAGAATACGAAAAATGGCACTTTTGCTACCGCACACTTTTGCATTTAGCTGTCTTCCGCGTGGGTTTTGGGCAACTATATGAGTCTTGCTGATCACAAAGGCACTCAAAGAGGAAGCCTGGGCACTTAAATAAGCTTTTAGCGCGTTGGTGGTGAAGTTATACAGCTTTTGCTTAAGTATTGCATATATTGCGCGTCGGCGCCATCCCTACATAGAGAGTCTACCGACTCTCTGATAACATACCCTCCTTTCATGTGGAAACTGTAAGATGATACTTTACACAAGCTTTTGTTGATGTGCAAAATAGTTTACACCAAACTGAGTCGTGGTTTACTGTCGCAATGTGGTTTAGGTCTATTATATACATACTATGCCGAGTATGAACACCATATACTTCTATATTGGTGCTATCTCCAATACTTACAGCTGTGTGTTTACACTTGAGCTATGATGCGTATATTATTTCATGGTTCTAGTGTAACTAGCCATAAGGCAATTGAACATGTGCAGTTGACAGTATACATTACCACAGTTGACAATCCATGAGCCAAACATAAAACCACTTCAAGTGGCACCAATACCACTACTATAGGACGGCCACTCCAGAATACATGACACATGCACAAACCGTGAGAAATTAACCTTAAGCTTGAACCCATTCCAAAATTGGTCTCACAGCTTTAAATTGTATGGAAAGTGTATATACATTAAACCGTGAGACATAAGCCCTGAACGTAGGATTTCCATTCCAAGTTATTGTGTTAGTACAATGAACAGCATCGCATGCATATAAAGCCCAGTCTTTGAATCCAGAGGCAGTGGCGGACACTCTTGTAAGAAAGCTCTAAGATGAAATATGAACTCGAAAGCTGGGCTTAGCTTATAGTGCGCCATTTCACTTTTGACCAATGTAGCTGTGAGGGAGACAACTAACCACCTGATTTGAATGGTAACGGGTGGATTAGTAAGGCAACAGTATAATAGATGCCATTGTCCTCCCTCCCTTCTCCCTCATTCTTGATCATTTTCCCACAGGGCGGTTCAACCCCCCAAGGACATGTTCCCGGTCCCGGAAAAGTGGAGGAAGCCTTCTCTCCTTTCGTAGCAGCAGGAGGACGGCAGCAAGACCCGCACGCACAAAGGGCGTGTTTGAGAGCCTTATAGGAGCACTAACGTACGTATGCTTGTGTGTGTGAAATTGCCTTTTTGTGTGTGTGGTCAGTTACCGTGGTATATAGGCTTTGTGGGTTTGTAACAAGGTTCAGGACTAATTGCTGCAATTTATTTGATGAAAGCAATTTCCGCAACCAAATATTTTCACAAATTAAAAATCATATGCCACATAAATTATCCCACAACATATGGTTTTGATCAACAGTGAATAATAATAGTTAACAATCAGCAGTTTCACCAGACAAAGTTTAAATATGCAATGTCGCAATCTTCATTAGGCGTAAAAACAAAGCAGATTGCAAGATAGCAGTGCAAGCATTGCACAGCAAAACTTTTAGGTTGTCTAGTAAAAGTTGTTTAACCTTGAGTTTTCACTGGCTTCCTAGCTGTCATTTGCACCAGAACCGTAGTCTCTCCAGTGAGACTACCTAGCTTCTCCAACAGTATGTTTTGTGTTGTGTGTGTCATTTGATGAAATGGGGAAGATAACATATGGTGTAACACTGCCAGCCACAGAGTGAAAAGTTCCCTGTAGTACAACATGAAAATTGTGTAGCCACATTCCCAGACCTCCCCTATTGTCACCTTACCTTTGCATTCGGTATAATACACGGAAGCGGAAGAGCAGTGAAACACGGGGAAGGCCTCACATGAGTTCACCACTCGTTCTCTCCTTCCATGTATTATTGTGCATGCAAACAGAAAGCAAAACGAGGGAGGCCTGAGAACGAGGCTACAAATTGTGTCTCTCTGTCAACACACGCTGTCTCCACAACTATGAATACTACAGTATGTTACTAGCAATATGACGCTTGTTGCACATGAATGCGATAGCACTACAGGCCACCTACAGTAGAATGCGATAGCACTACAGGCCACCTACAGTAGAATGCGATAGCACTACAGGCCACCTACAGTAGAATGCGATAGCACTACAGGCCACCTACAGTAGAATAGACCCACAAGAGAAAGAATTACAAATTGATATTAGCCGTAAGTCTATGCACATAGTTTGTATCCACAATGTGCACTAACAACTGAGTCACAATGAACTGAATTGATAGCTGAGTTCATACTCATGAAGGTTGGAAAGATCACAGGTTCAAGCCCTCCACATTTCCTTCCTCCCTCGAAACCTCCCAGACTTCCGAGCTATGACAGGCACCAGCCCTCACAATCCCGTACTGCACAGGTGGGCTTCAGTCACATGCATACCTGGCAGCCACTCTGTGTACTAGTGGGGTCCTGAGTCAAACATTGAGCTCAAATGCTTTTTCATTTCACATACTTTTTAAGCTGAGCACACCTATTCAACACGTGCCACAAGTCTCGTGCACACAGGATCTATTGCCCTTAGAACATGGTGTCAAGGCAAACGCAGTGCTGGTCTTCACCTATTTGCCTCTTGACCTGCTCCTCACATGGTAAATTCTGTAATGCACTCACTACTCATGGTACATTAACTAACGTATGTAGCTACTGCTGGAGCATGACTAGTGTGACACAACTGTATCTTGAGGGCTCAATCAAAACAAGAGGGTTTGCCAAACTGCTCGCATCAAAAGAACCACTACAGTTAGTTGAGCCACTAGTATGTAAGCTCTGCTGACATGAAGCTCTGCTGACATGAAGAATACTAAAAAAATTAGCAAAATGTCATTTGAAACGCAAAGTTTAAATGGCTGCCTGAATATGTACAGGATCAAAGGCCCAATACACTTCCTGTGGCAGTTCTAGGTCTACCTGTTCATTGAATTTGCTTGCATTAGGAGCCACCATGATAGTTTGATGCTCCTTTGTGCTGCTTCATGGCACTCATCAGCTTCTACTGGCATGAAGAATGCTAGAGAAATATTTCATTTGAAGCCTTCATGCTTCAATGGTTGCCTTAATGTATAAGGTCAAAGGGAGTCTGGATAGTTTTCATGGGCTTCACCTCGGAGGGCAACAGTAGACTCTGTGTTTAGTGCAGCTGGGTGCTAAATACAGGCAAGGAAGGAAGTGTTACTTTGAGTCCTTACCATCAGTGCCTAATAAATAGAAAAATTGCTTCTCTCAAAAACGAAAGGTACAGCTGCCTCTTGATCATGTCTTTTCCCTCCAGAAGTGGGATATGTACTAGAAGTCTAGAACATGAGGTGGGGCCTGTGGCATAAAAAATGTCATAATTGCATTTTACATCTGGGACTTGAGTTTCCCGATTGGTCTAAAGATAAGGTGAAGTCTCTTGGGACAACTGAAAAGAAACTGCACGACAAGTGGTTCAAAATACGTTTGCTTACATTTTAGGGAATGAAAATGTATTTACATGTTCTGCAATCTGATTTGAGCTCTCTCCCATTGGAGAACGACCCCACCCCCTGTGACAGAAATATCTTTCAGACCACCAGACCACCAGACCACCAGACCACCAGACCTTTTTCGCATGTGAGATTTGCACAAGACTATCTAGGTAGCTGCCTACTTCTTAAAAAGGTAATGTCGTTCATTCAGTTGTAAGGTTGTGATGAATTATGCTGGAAGCTCTGTGGACAAAGATGCCATCCACCAATATGGCCTGTTTCCAACCATCAAAAGATAACATTACTCAGTTTGTCAATGTTGGTGCATAAACACACTCTGCTTTGTATTGTGTAGACAAGATTCTGTGATGTGGCCAATTGTAAACCTACTAAGGTGTTTGCAATCTGAGAAATTGATCTATGATGCGTTCTTTATTAGTATGCCAGGTCAAAAGAGCTCTGTTT